>CM032357.1:15821898-17021898 GCA_019023105.1 Diglossa brunneiventris | reverse complement strand
TTTCAAGCATTCAGCATCTGTTGCCACTAAGGGACACCCAGCAAAGAGCAGCCACAGAAATGCTGGCAGAAGCACCAGCCTTGGCTGTGGATGTGTGGGGATGCATCTCCTGGCCTCTGCCAGAGGAGGGTCAGGCTCTGCTGGCTCAGATCCCCCTGCCCTGGGCACTGCCTCAGGTCTGCCACCAACAAATGGGTGTGGAGAAATGAGCTCCAGCCCATTTTCTGCTGACAAAATCACCTCAGCACAGGGAGAGTCTCATTTTGAAAGCAGTGAGGGGAGGATTTGCTACTAGAGAGCAAGGAGGATGTTGGAGCACCACGTTATCACTCACTGCAGTTACACTTATGTTTAAAATCAGGGATTAAAACCTAACCACGGAGTCTACAAAGAGTAACAGATAAATTCAGCCCATGCTCTGCTTTAAGTTTTTCAGATGAATGTTTCTTTTTATACCAAGCATATGGTGCACTAGATTTCAAGTCTCATTGATAAAGACTCTAATCTCTGTCGTGTCTTTATTATATTTTTCCATTTTCTGCTGAGTAGGAAAATGGCATTGGATGCCATCTGTCAGCATGATCACAGTGCAGTTTGCAGAGGTTCCAGGCCAGGGTGGTGCTGGTGGCAGCTCACTCTTCTCCTCCTCTCTTGGGTTCTTATGGAACCAATATAGCCCCATTAAACAGTTCCTTCCCTAACATAAACTCGTTTGTGCAGCATGCTAATGATAATAATGCAAATGAATCTGTCATCTTTTGTAGCTACTATCCCTAACCACCCTATTCATGAATATATGGTAATTAAGCTATTGCTGCAAATGTAACTGTGTCAGCACTACTAAATTAAGGGCTGTACTGTAAATAAAAATGGGGTCATAAAAAGGAAAGGAGGCAGTAAAATATAATGGGTAGAAACACTAAGAGCACAGTAGTAGAGGCTTTGCACAAGCAAAGAAAATTACTTTAAAGGCTCCTACTAAAGGACCTGTTTGATACCGTGGTTTGAAATTGCAGATAGATGCTGATTCCTTACAAAAATAGTTCTTTTTGTCCTCAAATGTAATTTTAAATCTCATGACATCTGCAGGTTTGTAATTAAATCAATAAAGGATCATTAGTGTATTACCCCTCTACCGTGCCTCAATCCCTGAGCTCATTAATAACTGTGTAAGGTGTGACAACATGACTGAATGGACTCCTTTTGGAAAAGTTTGCCACAGGAAAGTAAGAGGTTCCTATTGCCAAAGAATAATTTGTAGTCTGGACTATGCAAAGTCATGAGTTTTTTTACTTGGTAAACTCAGTCCCCCGTGCAGCCAGTTTTAAAAGCCAAGCAGAATTATTCTCAGAATCATATTTCCATTAAATTGGAGAGAAAATGGATATTTGTAGCAGAAACAATTTTGTTACACAAATGTAAATCATGAGAAACACCACTGAAATCAATATTTTGCTCAGGTTCAATGCATAAATTATATCAGAATCTGGCTGTGGGCAAGGACTGCAGGGGCACACCAGGCTTACTGGTGGGACAGCCACAATGCTGCCTCAGTAGGAAAGAATTGAGGGCTGAAGAGATGAAAAGACAAAATCCTCAATTAAAATAGATGTCCTTGCTGAGGGGGAGAGAGAAAAGATGAGAATGATTCAGTTTGGGGAGGTGAAACAGATTCCCAGAAAGAAGGATGGACACTCATGAGGCATTTATTGCATATTGTGCATTTGCAGACTTCTCCTGAGTCCCTGATTTTCATGGCACATAAATCCCAAGAGCACAATGCTCAAAACTGCAGGACACTGCACACAAAGAAAGCCACAGCCTGCAATTAGCCTGGGAGATGCACAGAGCATAAACAGCCCTGAAGATGGCACACAGGGAGATTTATCTGTAAAGTGAGAGTTTTCTCCACCGAGTCAGATAGAAGAAGTTTATCTTTCTCTGAGGGATCTAATCCCTTCTGCTCCAGCACAGAAGCTGATTGCCAGCAGAGATTGGGAGATTTTCCCCAGGTTGTTTATTCCCCTTGCATCCACAATGTGATTTTCTGCCTTTTTTTTTCTCTAGCTCAGCCAGAACAGAGCCCTGAGAAGGATAGGGCACAGGATTTGATGTCCCCAATATGCAAATCCGAATTGAATACAGATGAGTGTAGGCTGCATCTATTTGCAGCACAAAAAAAAAAAAAAAACAAACCCAAAAACCAAGAAACGCCCCCCCCAAAAAAAGCAAAAAACCGAAACCCCCTATATATCTATATATCTATATATCTATATATCTATATATCTATATATCTATATATCTATAAATCTATAAATCTAAATCTAAATCTAAATCTAAATATAAATATAAATATAAATATAAATATAGATTAAATTATATTGGGACAGGGACAGAATAGAGCTATGTGGTTCCACAGCATTTTCAGATACTGTTTGGGAAGTTCTGGCTGAACTCTCCAATGCACATCACCTGGCAGCCACCCCCCCACAGCAGATCCCCCTCAAAAATACCTTTGCTGAGCATCTGAAGCCAACTGGAATTTGCAATGACCCCCCTATTTCTGAAGCACTGGGCACAGACCATCCAGTACAGAGGGCATCCCCTTCCTTTTTGCCATTTCAAGCAGTTTGCACCCCAAATCCCCTCTCCTGTCCTGCCTCTGATGTCTCTTCACCTGGGACTGGGGATGGGCAATGTGGTGCTGGGGGAAATAAAAACTCTGCAGGTCTGTAGGTATGGCTGAGAGCAAACCCTTCTTGTTGCCCTCTCAGATGTGCAGCACTTGCTTTTGCCCAGCTGGCATGGGGCGAAAGCAATGACTTTGTCACTGAGTTTCCAGTTCTATCTAGAGATTTCTGTGGTTTTTGTGAAATGCAGGGTAGCTCAGAGCTGCTGGGGAAAGGAAGTCTGTGAACCAAGGACTAAACATAGCAAAAATAATATCAGGCAGTGATGGAATGTAAAATACTCCAAATCACTTAATGCAAAGTAACCATGCCCAGCTCCAGAGTAATTATAGATAGAATCACAGAACCATGGAATGGTTTGGGATGGAAGGGACCCTAAAGCTCAGCCAGTCCCACCCCTTCCAGGGACACCTTCCACTGTCCCAAGCTGATCCAAGCCCTGTCCAGCCCGGCCTTGGGCCCTGCCAGGGATCCAGGGGCAGCCACAGCTGCTCTGGGAAACATCTGCCAGTGCCTCACCACCCTCACAGTTGAAGAATTTCTTTCTAATACCCAAAATTCTCTTTTAAAAAGAGTTAATATTTGCACACTAAGGAAAAGGCCAGGTTTGAGGACAGATATCCAGGGCAAGAGAGCATAAAGGAGACACTTCAAAGGGATTTGTTCTAAAGGCTAAAATTAGAGATGAATTGTGGGAAGATAGGAATTACTCTTTGGTCTCATACAAATATGAGACATCTCACATTGCTGAGTGCTCCTGACTGCCAAGCCCTGTGCAGTTCCCTGGCACTGTGTGCCATTACACCCTGCTCTTCCAGGAGATTTATTGCCAGGTCAAGCTCTTTGCTTCCTTTTCTGACAAGTCCAGCATGTACCAAACCCACGTGTGTGTCTGTGGGGGAAATTGCTGGGACATTTCTGAGCACTCCCACTGGGTGCAGGCATCCCTTAATTCCTGTTGTCACAACGTTCCTTCCATCCTGCAATGGATCACAGAGTCATGGAATCAGCAAGGCTGGAGAAGATCTCCAAGATCACTGAGTCCAACCATTAAGCCAGCATCATGTTCACCACTAAACCATGTCCCCAAGTGCCACATCCACGCACCTTGTGAACTCTTCCAGGGTTGGTGAGCAGACACATCACCCTCTGTGATGCACACAGGGGCACTCCCACAAGGAATAAACAGCAGAAATGAGCAGGGGTCTATTGAGGAGCCCTGTGACTGCTGCTCGAGGTCACCTGTCCCCTCCAGGCCCCTGCAGGAGCCAGCCCCTGTGAGATGCTGCAGCTCAGGGTCAGCCCTGCCAGGAAAGCCCCGGCTTGGTGTGGGCAGCCAGCCAGCCCAGGGTGTGTCCTCTGCAGGAGGGAGGCAGGGATGTGGATGCTCTGTTAGCAAAAGGGAAAAAGGGAGACAAACCCCTTGGGCAACAGGGCTGGAGCACCAGGAGCAGGGGGGAAAAATGTACAGAGAACACTGAGAAAGTAATGTTGACAAAATCAGTTCTCTGCTGACAGGATGGTGCTGGAGGGAGTCAAGAGAAGGGCAGCAGAGCTGGGGAAGGGTCTGGAGAGCCAGTCCAATGAGGAGCAGCTGAGGGAGCTGGGAAGGGGCTCAGCCTGGAGAAAAGGGGGATCAGGGGGGACCTTGTGGCTCTGCACAGCTCCTGACAGGAGGGGACAGTCGGGGTGGGATCAGGCTCTGGTCCCAATTAACAAACAACAGGATAAGAGAAAACGGCCTAAAGTTGCATCAGAGAGGTTTAGACTGGATATATTATTATTATTATTATTATTATTATTATTATTATTATTATTATTATTATTATTATTATTATTATTATTATTATTGCCTTTCTCCAGCAGCACTGACACAACCAGAGGACACAGCCTCAAGCTGCACCAAGGGAAATACAGGGTGGATATTAGGAAGAAGTTTTTTACAGAAAGGTGATAAAGTTCTGGGATGGCTGCCCGAGGAGGTGGTGGAGTCCCCATCCCTGGGTGTGTTTAACAAAGCCTGGATGTGGCACTGGGTGCCAGGGTTTGGTTGAGGTGTTGGGGCTGGGTTGGACTCGATGATCTTGAAGGTCTCTTCCAACCTGGTGGTTCTGTGAATTCTGTGAATTATGAAAAAGTCCTTCATCAAAAGGGTGATCAAGCACTGGAACAGGCAGACCAGGGAAGTGCTGGAATCACCAACCCTGGAGGAGTTCACAAGCTGTGTGGATGTGGCACTTGGGGACATGGTTTAGTGGTGAACATGGTGCTGGTTTAATGGCTGGACTCAATGATCTTAGAGATCTTCTCCAGCCTTGCTGATTCCATGACTCTGTGATCCATTGTGGGATGGAAAGAACATTGTCACAACAAGAATTAAACTCATTTTCCTGTTCAGCTCAGTGGGAGCAGCAGGTGTAAGTCCTGGAGCCTGATCTTCCCCTGAGGTGAACGAGGCTCTGCCACTGTCATGGGCCAAGCTGTCCCCTCTGCCACCAGCAGAGCCTGGGGTGTTTGCTCCGTGTGTGCTCAGTGGAGCAAAAAACCCCAGAATCTAAAGTAATGCTAATAATTCCAAAGAAAAATTAAAACTACTGAAGAGGAGGTACAGAAATCTCCTGCTCATGTCTGCACCACCAGCTGTAGCTCCAAACATCTTGTCAAGCTCGATTTCATCAAGCTGCACCACTTCTTGCAAATCCAAGGGGAATGGCAGCCCTGCAGGGATTACCCTCTGCCCAGTTAGCAGCAAAAAGGTTCTGAAAAGAACCAGAAAGTTGAGAAGAAAAGATTTTCAGTTTCCTACTTTAATTTCCATGTTCGGATGACCTGAAGTCATCTAAGGCAGCAATGATAAAAAAAAAAAAGAAGAAAAAAAAAAAATCTGTGGTATTTTCTTAAGGGATGGATTATTTTTAGCCATGGAGATTTAAAGTTCTCTCCAAGTTCCTGAACTTTCAGAACTTTTCTTCACTAAGGAGCTTGACAGCAAAGCAGGTTCTCTTTTTTCTCTTTTCCCCAAGTTTTCAACTGATCTAATTAAAATATGCAAAATCTGCCTTTCTGCACAATGAAGGAAAACACATTTTTTTCAGCGAGATAAAAGGCATTTTTCCAGAGGCTTTTTTTCTGAGGATAGCTGGCTGCTCCCCTTTCCATTTTTAGGGCTCAGCCTGTCCACTTTCTGGTAAAGAAATGGGAAATAAATAATTGTGTCCATTTCACTTGCTACTGTTCTTGAGATTACAGGCACCAGACAGCTTTAAGGACACAAAATGGGTTGTCAGTGCCCCACTGGGCCTCATTCTGATTGACACCAGACACTGCCAGAGCTTGGTGTACATGGAAATCTGGTCCTTGATGGTTAATTGAGCTCAGGTGGCTCCAAAGGAATGAATTCCCAAATGGGATAGACATAGATAGCCTTTGAAAATGGAGTTTGGGTCGGTATGGTGTTTCAAAAACAACACTGCTTTTTGTTGGATTTTTGGGGGTCTTTTGCATTGCTTTTTAAGGGAAGTTTCCCTGCTGCAGCTTTGCCCTGTTCTCCTGCTAATACCCCTCAGAAAGGAAGGCTGGAGAAGCCCCCCTATGTTTTCTCTACACAATAACCAGAGACTTTTGCTTTAATTTTTTGTCTCACTAGAACTGTTCTCTGAACCTAATCTTGGCTGCTAAATGGACTCTCTCCTTGGGCTCAAGGCTGCTCCCTGGCAGTAAATTCAGCTCATCCCACTGGAGCAGGGACAAATGGATGTAATTCACAAAGCCAACCACACCCACTCAGCATGCACAGGTAGGGACAGCGCAGAGAAACCCCTTGTCCAGCATTGCAAGGTAATGTGTGTTCTATTTGCCATCTGTCAGAGCTGGGGCAGTTCTCTGCTGTTCATGGGGCAGTTTTTTCTTTATCTCTCCCACAGCCAACCCTCCCTCCAGGAGATCTCTGCTGTCCATGGCCACTGAGTGTCCCTGCAGGGCTGATCCAATTCCAGCATCCCATGGGGAGATGCTGCACCCAGGGGAGGAGCCAAGCATTCCTACCTGGATCCAATCTGAGCCTGGCCCAGCACAGCAGCCTTTGCCCACTGCATTCCCAGAGGAGCAGCTTTCTGCTGCCCTGCATTCCCAGAGGGAGCCCAGGCCCATCTCCAGCAGCCCTGGAGCTGCAGAGGAAAACTCCCCCCTTGTGCAGGATCCCTGCTGCAGCAGAACCACAGCTGGCACTGCAGGAGGGCTGAGCCCCCATGGGATGGGGCTGTGCCACCCCCCGACACACAGGGGGCAGGGCATGGTCTCACTCTGGCAGTGGTTTGTTTGTATTACTGCATTGTTTATTTTTTCTTTTTTATTTTCTTCCCTACGGAAGAACTGTTATTCCTGCTCCCATATCTTTCCCTGAGAGCCCCTTAATTTCAAAATTATAGTAATTCAGAGGGAGGGGGTTTACATTTTCCATTTCAGGGGAGGCTCCTGCCTTCCTTAGCAGACACCTGGCTTTTCAAATCAAGACACCCCTGCAGCAGTCCCCGACATGTCCCAGCCCTTGGAACTCCAAACCAAACCCTAAAACACATCTTGACTCAACCTGAACAGGGAGAACATAATTTTGTGTTCTTGGACTGACACAAAACACAGGCAGGAGTTTTGAATAAATGATTTGCTGTGAATTATTTACTCAGCGCTGCTCAGAACCTCAGAGGACAGGGAGGGCAGCTCAACATTTGCACCATGAAATATTGAGTGGACTCCAGTGCTGTTTGCAGGGGAAGAAGAGTTTGTCCCAATGCTGTGACAGATTTAGGTGGTGCCTCCCTGACAGGGCTGCTGGTGGGCTCTGGAACTTTGAGCCATTGTCTGTGTCATGTTTTTGTGCCCCATTAAAGCTGTGGTTGCATTTCTCCTCATAGGTGGCTGCATCTCTTGTCACACACAAAGTGGTCCCTGTGCAGAGGCTGTAGCAAGTAAACTCTTTTCTCAAGGGAAGCATGAGTGAGGCACAACAAATTCAGAGTGTGAGTATGTATTATTCATCTTTTAACAACAACACAGCAAAATTTAGGGGAGTTTGTCAATAATTTTGATCATTAAAAGGGTGGGACATGGGTTTCATGTGTCTATAAGGACAATTACAGGCTCTTGAGTACCAAGACTCAGAGCATGAACTGCAAGAAAGGCTCATTGTGACAGTTATGGTGCTTACAAAGGAAAATGAATTTAATGCTGTGATGTTGTGCCCATGACAGAACCACAATTGTACCATAAAATATTGAGGACAGGGGACCAGGGGACAGAACTCCCACGTGGGTGTGGTCCTGCCCATGTGGATGTGGCTGTGGGAATGTCCCAGTGTGACAGGGGAGGCAGGATCGGTGGGACCTCTCTCCTGGCTGGTTCCTTTCAGAGGGCAGTTCCTCTCTCCTGGCCCAAGGAAAGTCCTGCATTCAGGTCCAGGGGCAGAAAGGGGACAAGTGAACCTCAGTGTAACCTGGTGGGGTCAGTGGGAAAGGGAAGGAGGAAAAGTTCCTTTGTCTGGCCATAGCAAGCTATCCTGGCCAGGGAAAAGTTGAAAGCTGGAATTCACTGGCTTCACTCTGTCTTTAAAGGAGCCTTGATCAGTTGTCTGACAGACTTGGATACCCAGGAGACAAAGTGGCTGGGAAATGAGGAGATGTGGGCTCAGAGCCCTGAGATGGCTGCAGAGCTCAGGTCCAGAGCTGGTCCCTGGACAAGGTGTCACCCAGTGCTGTGCTGGGAGGTACAGGTGGCTCTGGGACACTCATGGTTCCCCCTCCCTGTGACAGGACCAGGCTGCTGGGGGCTCTGAGGGGTGTGAGGGAACCAGAGTGGCTGAGTTGATGTGTGTGGGTGTGTGGGTGTTGGGGTTTAAGCCCAGCCAGCAACAAAGTACAATGCAGAGCATTCACTCATACCCACTCCACAAATGGGATGGGGTGGAAGACTGGAAAGAAGGCAAAACCTGTGGGTTGACATAGAAACAGCTTAATAACTGAAATAAAATACTATAATCATCATCATCACTGTCATCATCCAACTGTAATGAAAAGAGAGGTGACAAAAGAGAGACAGGAATAAGCTATAAGAAGGACAAGTAATGCACACACAATGCAGACATGGGCCACTGCTGACAGATGTCCATCCAGCTGGTCCCCCAGCAGTGACAGTGGCCCTGGCCAGCTCCCCCAGTTCCCAAACTGGGCATGACACTGTGCTGTCCCCTTGGCCAGGCTGGCTGTCCTGGCTCCCTGTGCACCTGCCCACTGCACAGCCTTGGCTTGGGGTGAGCCCTGCTCAGCAACACTGGGGTGTGAGCATCACCATCCTCACACTGAACCCAGCCCAGGGCCCTGGGGGGAGAATTCACTCTGTCCCCAGCCCAAACAGTGTGGGTGTGGATGGGTGTGTGTGTGTGGGTGTGTGTGTGTGTGTGTGTGTAGGGTGTGTGTTGGTGTGTGGGGTGTGTGTGTGTGCGGGGTGTGTGTGCCTGTGTAGGGTCTGTGTAGGGTGTGTGTGTGTGTGCGGGGCGTGTGTTGCTGTGTAGGGTGTGTGTTGGTGTGTGTGTCAGTGTGTAGGGTGTGTGTCTCTGTGTCTGTGTGTGTCGCTGTGTGCGTGTGCGGAGCGGGTGTCTGTGCGGGGTGTGTGTCGCTGTGTGAGGGGTGTGTGTGTCTGTGGGGTGTGTGTATCGTTGTGTAGGGTGCGCGGGGTGTGTGTCTGTGTGTCCGGGTGTGTAGGGTGTGTGTGTGTCTCTGTGTGCGTGTCGCTGTGTAGGGTGTGCGGAGTGTGTGCATCGCTGTGTGCGTGTGCGGGGCGGGTGTCTCCCGGCGAGGGGCGGCGTGTGCCCGTGAGCGGGTGCGGGGGGCGCGGCGTGTGCCCGGCCGCTGGGCTCGGCTCGGCTCGGCTCGGCTCGGCTCGGCTCGCCCGGGGCCCGGTGCCGCCAAGGAACGGGCGGAGGCGGCGGGGGCAGCGCGGGGAGCTCCCGGCGGGGTTTTCGGGAGGCGGCTCGCAGCCCTGCCCGCCGGGCTCGGAGCGATGCGGCGGCCGCCCTGCCCTGCCCGCCGGCGGCGCGGAGCCGCGGGGCCGCGGGCGGCGGCGTAGGGAGCGGGGCAGCGGGCAGCGGAATGGGGGCGCCCGGCGGATCGCGGAGCAGCCCCGGGCCCGCGGGCACCCCGGCGGGTACCGCCTGACGGAGCGGCGCGGAGGTGAGCGGGGACGGGGCGCAACCGGGCGCGGGGCCGAGAGCTCCGCGGTCACTCTCGGAACTGGGAGCCCCGAGCCCTCGAGTGCCGGGCGCGGGGGGTCGGGGCCGCTCCGTGCCCGCATCCCCCGGAGCCACCGGCACCCGCCTGCCCCGGCGTGGAGCGCTGCTCCCGCTGAACTTACCGGCGGCGGGGCCGGGAGGGATGCGGGACCGACAGGGATGCGAGACTGGGAGGGATGCGAAGCCGGGGGGATGCGGGACTGGACGGGATGCGGGACTGGGAGGGATGCGAAGCCGCGGGGATGCGGGACTGGACGGGATGCGTGGCCGCGCTCCCCCACGGGAGTTGCCGGCGGCACCGGGATTCGCATCCCGAAGGACGGTGCTGGATTTTGTCTACCCTTGCCCTAAACGACAGCACGCACCGAGCACCTGCACCCTCGCAGAGCGGGTTAAATGCCGGTTTCAATTGTTATTCCTTCGGGCAGCCCTTGACCTGGCTGTGAGTCATCTGGGTGACCCACGTGCCCTCAGCATGGGAAAGGTGACAGTGGTACCGGAGGGGTGTTTTCTGATGTGATGCTTGCAGAAGAGAAATGCTTTTTTAATCGACCCCTCTTTGAACTACCAGGCATCTCGCAGTTTATAGTGTATCAAATTCTGCAGGGAAAAAAAAGAAAAAAAAAAAAGAAAAAAGGGCTGATTTTCAAGACTCTTCATAAGTTCATTTGTTTACTATGGAGCAGTGACTTCAGTGGTCTCTTTGGTATAAAAACATTCTGCTTGTGTGATATTTTTGGTGGCATTGACAACAGATTTGTTAGTCATGGTTATGAATATGGTAATGTGCGAGTCTCCCATTAAATTCTCCGTGCTCTACGGGTAACATGGTTGAACAGTCAGCATCCTCGGGCAGCATCACTTTGAATTCCCAGTCTGTTTGACCACTTCTTCTTAACTTTTCCATTGTACTGTAAAAAAATATTTGGTCCTCCTGTGGGTCAGATGTGAACCCTAAGTTTTTGTGCATCTCCGTGCAGGCGAGCTTATGTAATGCAGTGCCCTGTGCGGAATGCAGGAGGGGATCAAGGAGCACAGAATCTCCCGGGTGTGAAGGGACCCATCGGGATCAAAGCCGGGAGGAAGGATTTTTGGGAAGAGCATTGTCTTTGTGGTCACGGTGCCTCTGTGTGTGTGCCTGTCCCCACGGAGAGCTGAGCCGGGTTTTTCTGTTCTGAGGACGTTCTCCCCGATCCTGGGCAAAGCTCTCAGGCTTCTTCGGTGATGATTGCCTTCTCCTTAATGATGTCGTGTGTCACTGCTTCCCAGGGCTCCGTGGAGCTGCTCAGAAGCCCTTGAGAACATTTTTCAGCCAGGCAGGTACTGTGTAAATGCAAATTACTGTATTGCTGCTTTAAAAATGCTTTTCAGAAGTTAAAGCGGTATCTTTAGGCAGTTCACTGGAACTTGTCGACAAATGCCTGCTCAGGGAGCTCCAAAGCAGACTAAAGGAACTGGTATTTTCACTAATACTGCCTCCTAAAGAAATCTAGTGCTGTTTCTGGAGAAAAGGCAGAAAAGCACCCCCCATTTGGGTCCTTTCAGATGTGTCACTCTTTGTTCTGGCCATGAGTGTTCGCTCCCAGTTTCCCTGCATGTAACTTGGCAGTAATTATCAGCTGAAGAAATGCTTCAGCCCCAGACCCTTTAGTGGATGGAGACATGAAGGTGCTCCCCCTGACCATGACACCTCTGGCCCTCTGTGAGCCCTCTGCTCTCTGTGGTGGGGCTTTGCTCTTCTCTGGTTGTGCTTTTATTCTCAGGTACAATGGGGATCAATACCCTGTCAGCTAGGTGCAAGACTTCCTAGGCAAGAACTATACCTCAGATACTGCTACAGAGCACATTCCTAGAATTAAAAGTAAAGAAAAAAGGTCGAGGTGCTGGTTTTTTGTTTAGTTGGTTTTTTTTGCTTGTAAAGCGATGAAGAGAAAGTGGATGGAAAAGGACTTGAGCTTGAGAGTAACCTCTGATCAGTCTTAACATATCTTGCAAGTGCATAGAACATTAATAGAATTCCTTATTTTTATTACTGAGCTTCTGAGAGAATGTTTTCTGTTTTAATGTGCATCGCTTTCACTGTAGTGTATTGAAATCTCATTGGTTTTGTAATGTGTTTTTTTAAAAGGTGTTGTTACTTTTCATAACCCCTTTCTGCTTTGGTAGAATCTCTGAATAGCTTCTGAGATTGCATTAAAGGTAATGCAAAGCTCAAAATTCTTTGATCAGCTTCCTTTCTGCAAAGATTTATTTCAGGCAACCTTAAAAAAAATCCTTAGAATGTCAATTCTGAGGTCTTTTCATGTTGTGGATTTAATAGACAAGGTACTGTCAGCTGAGCTATGAGTCTTGCTAAGAATATGATTACGCTGTTTTTTGAGAGATGTAGTTCTTGAAAACATACCTTGGAGAAGAAAATTCACAATAGCTATGTGCAAATAATTTTTTTTTCCTACAACAGATGGAAGAGCAGTCAAGGGTGGCTAAAATTAGTTTGAAACAGAAGAGATTATTCCTACAAGTACAGTAGTATAATTTGTACAAAATGAGCCAAATCCTACTAATTGTTACACTGCAACTGGTGTAAATACAGAGTAATTTATTTGCCTGGATTTTCTCCTTCTTTAAGAAGAAATGCAGAACACAGGGGATTGTGAGGCTGTTGGATTTCGACATGCTTGCAAAAGTCATCTTTTCCTGAAACTCAGTGGCAGAATATGGCCCCCCACTCTCATCTTGACAACAGCATAATATTCACTCCCTGAGACTCCAGTTCCAAATTTGCTGTAATGTGATTGTGGGTAGAGGGTTGCTGAATGACTCAGATGAATGTAGCTCAGAGTAAACAAACATGTAAATCATTTCTGGCTAGAGACAGAGAAAGGAAAACATGAGAAGAAAAAAGCCAACCTGCAGGATGAGACATTTATAAAGTCATGTTTAGCAAGGATCGCCAAGTTCAGCACAGGGTGCAACCATCAAAAAAACCTGGGCTCTGGAGTTGCCACGGTGTTTTATCTCTGGAAACGAGAGGCACCTGTGTGGAGTGAGTGCCTGAATGCAGGTTGTGCACAGAGCAGAGTTCTGCAGTTGCTTGGGCTGGCAGCCTGGTACAGAGGTGGGCAGGTTCATCTCAGCACCTGCATCTGGCACTTTTCAGAGGCTGAGAGCTGGGAACCTGGTGTGCTGCCTGTCCCAGAGAGACAGGGTGCTGCCAGGGATGGCTGTTCATCTCTACAGTGTCCAGTTTGGGGGGAAAAAAATTGTGCTATACAAGCTAGCAAATGATTCATGAAAGTTTCTGAGCAGGAAATCCTGGTGAGCGATGTGGAATTGGTGTGAATAACTGCAGACCCAGTGTGTGGTTCAGATTAAGAAGTACCAGAGCAGGTCAGTGGCTTTTAAACAACTGTGGGTTTCTTAGCTAGACAAACACTAAATCAGAGCAAGGCAAAGGCTGCTCTCAGTTGATTTTCCTGCCAAGGGAGATGGCCAGTAAGCACAAATCACTGCAACAGAGCATCCTGCCAGCCAGCTCCTCTTGGATGGCCAGGCCCAGTGCAGTTAGGACTCAAGGGAGGATGGAGCTGTCCCTGTGAGAGGGAGCTGCAGTGGCTGGGAAGCTGGGGCAGGGTTGTTCTTCCTTTCAGCTCTCTGAGCCATTCCGCTTCAGTGTGTTTTCAGGGTAAGTTAGGTTAAGTTCCCTCTTGGGGAAGCCAGAAATGTGCTGGCATCCAGAGTTGAAATGAGGAGAGCTGGGGCTGGTCCCCTCCTGCTGCTGCATGAGGATCAGTTCCCTGCAGCTCTGCCTCCCTGCTGGATAACCTGCCTCATGTTCTGGCTGCTATTATCATCATGGTAAAGAGGCTGCTGTGTTGCTGTGTGGAGCTCTTCAACATAGAAGTTGTGTGCTCTTCCTGAGATTTGCTGCCTTGCAAAGCAGTGAGTAGTCCCTGAGTGAAGTGTGGCATGGCATCCTTGCAGTGTTTTCTGTGAGGTGATGGCTGGAAGGGGAGGAACTGGAGAGACAAGGAATATTTCTCTCTGCCTTTGAGTAGCAGGTAGACTTGGGTCCTCGTGTTCTCCATTTTTTATGTTCTTTAGAGCACATCAGATTTTATGTGGTGTTGGTCACAGTGGCCATGATAGGGGACTTGACTTAGGCAGCAGGATGGTTTGTGCTGATGGGAATGATGGGTGTTCCTGTTAGCTCATTAGACAGATATTATTATTTATTCTCAGCTCAGTCTCTGGATTCAAGCCAGGAAGCTGCTTTGTCCTTATTCTCTTCTCCCTTCTCTCCCTCTCTCTCCCTCTTCACGTGCAGTGAACATGTTCCAGTGAGAACTGAAGCAATTTCCTGGCCCCTCTCACGTGTCCTGCATCCCTTTTTTCTTCCTTAGAGAGCAATCTGATTCACTCTTTGGGAAAGACTGGCTTAAGCACCTGAATAGAGTCAGATAGGTTCCCTATCATGTCTGCTAATTAAATTGTAGTGCTCATTACCACAGGATGCTGTGGAGGCCAAAAGCACAAGCAGGTTGAAAAACATGAGGTGAGTTCACAATGCACAGAGAGAGCGCAGGAAGGATGAAGGTCTGGGTGTAACCTCTGGCTCCCTGGAATTTCCAGATGCAGGGACAGCTCAGAAGGGCACCCAGACTTCTGCCCATCACCAGGAATGGCATCCTGGGATAGAAGGAGCATGGATTTAATCCATTCCTGTGTTCTCCCAGCTTTGACATGCACAGCTTGCTAAAACAGCAGTTCACTTTCTGCTCAGTAAAATAGGGAGGGAAGGATAGAGCCTATGAAATAGTGTTTATTGGGCATTTTGGTTCCAGAATGAAAACCAGGGTAGAGATTTCAGCATGCTCTCACAGGTATTAATGGATTAACATAGGAAGCTGCAAGAATTTCATTGTGTGAAGCCTTACTGACAAAAGCAGTGAGAGGATGAAGCCATTTGGGGCTTGGGGCTCTGGCTGGGACCACAAGATGAAATAATTCCTGTCTCTCATTCGCTCTTTGTGTCCTGTTCATTCTGGTTTGTGCTGCATTACGAAATGGAGGTGCTGATCTCTTCCTTAGCCTGGAGCTGCAGTTAATGGAAATCTCTGTATTATGTGTATTGGGGTATTTGAAAGTTTCCAGGAGGAAAGACCTCCAGACAATTTATAAAATTGTCCTAATGCCCTAAAGTTGTTCATAACAGGAGCAAGAGGAATAAGGATTGCTAGGATGGCAGTGCCGTGTCACCCACTTCTCCTGTGAGGTCGAGTTGGAGGCAGGGATGTGGTCAGTGACAGAAGGGACAGGGGGCTGTGAGGGAGTCCCTCAGGAGCTGCTGATTCAAAGAGAAGCATCTGCTGCAAGACAGGGATTTTCTAACTGAAAAGAAGAGGTTATGTGGACAAAGGAAGTAAGATGTGGTCTATGGAAGAGGGCAGGAGAGCACAGAGAATGTTTGAACAAAAAGATGCAAAGTCCCTGCAGGGGCTATAGTGAAAAGCCTTTTCCAAGATCTTTCTGTCCTGTGTAATACCATCAGGGGATCCTCGTCTGGAAAGAGCAGACTGAGCCTCTGAAGAATCTTAAAAGTTTGCTTCTGCTGCAGTATCTCATTTCTTCAGCAAGAAAACAAAGATGAACTTTCCTCTTGCGGGAGTCCATGAGGGCCATACTGGAGCTGGCTGGGCCCAGGGGCTCCACAGGGGCTGCTGAAGGGACCAGGGCTGCCCAGACACAGCCCTGTGCTCCAGCAGCCTCCTGCTTCCTCGGCAGGGAGAGCAGCTCCTCTGAGGTCCTGGTTGGTTCCCCATGGCCAGCTCGGATGCACAGGAGGAAAGAGATGCCACGTCCCTGTTCCAGACAGATCCCAAGTCCCTCCTCTGTGCCATGGATTTAAGGGGCACAAGCTGAACCCAGACCAGGGCAGGGAGATGCTCTGTAGCTGGGGAAAGAGCTCCAGGCTTCTCAGATTTAAGGTCTAAACCAAGGTCTAAACTTCTGCCTTAAATTGCACATCTTTGTTTAAGTGCGGAGCTTTGTGTTTCTGGGCCGTTAGGGCAAATGTTCTGACATTTGTGGCTTTGTGTGGATCTTGAGCTGATGCCAAGTTTGGAGTGGTGCCCTCCCAGCTCTCCTGACTTCTTCCCCAGCTGCAGGGCGCCCAGGAGCTCAGTGCTGGATCAGCCTGGGAGCTGGCAGAGGTTTGTTGTGGTCCTGCCCAGCCGCGCCTGCGCACCCGGAGCAGCTCCGCTTGCACATTATCTCCTGCAGCTTTCCCTGCACCCTGTCTGTAACCTAATCAAACAGGCTGAGCAGCTGGTGAGTGGGAGCCTTGCCTGTCAAAGACAGGAGTAGGAATATCAGCAGTCAACAAGCCATCACTTCAGCTACTGGCACAAAATGGAATGGGGAAGGGTAGGCACCCCTCCCAAAATAAACCCATTGCTGTCCACAGGAGCCACATGAACCCTGGGCTGACTGAAATAGTTTGGGAGAAGACAGGATGAAGAGTGGCTTGGCTGAAAAGAAATGCAGGATGCTGCAGTGGATGAAAGGGAGGTGTTTTAGAAGTGTTTTACATGCAAGGGTCTCTGGATGATCTCCAGTCAAAAATTGTTCATCTGCACTGGCCAAACACCTGTGCAGTGGGTCAGGGAACACAAAGATGAGCAGATCTTCTGGGTTGTCCTCAGATTTTGACAAAGATTTCAATGTACTCATGAATGGAGCAAAACTTAAAATAGGTGGTTTCGTCCTACAAAAATCTTACAGATTCCTGGTATGTCGCTCCAGTCTTCAAGCAGAACAGCCAGCAAGCTCCCAAAGTTTTTAATTATTTATGCAAAGAGGAGCATCTAAAGAATCCAAGAGCCTGGTAGTTAAATCTCTCAGCAGAGAGCTCGGGAAAGACAAGGAAAGGCTGGGATTCAGGCCACCAACACTGGTCTTTCTGTAGGGAATAAAGATCAGATTTGTAAGAGTTTTTAGCTCTGCCTGGTCCCTGCTCTGGGACATTTCCACTCCAAGGCTGAGTTAAATTCTCAGAATTTCCAGTTCTTGCCCGGCTGAAGGGAACTGTGGCTCTAATAAGCCTCTTCTCTCTCACCAGTCCTGGGGTTGGCTATGGGTTGAATTGTTGGTGAAAACTGAAGGGCCCTTCTTTGAGCACAGGAGCAGCAGTGGGAAATGAAAAAATTCCCACTGACTTGAGCAAGATTTAGATCAGGGCATGAAGAACAATGTTTTATTTCAGAAGTTCTCACTATCCTCTGAAAGGTTTGTTTTCATTCTTTCTTAGGGCACACTGTGTGAGAGCACCAAAATTCTGGGTGAAGCATTTGAGGTGTAGTGAAAGAGTGATGCTGCTGCCATGACCTTCCTGTACATTTTGGAATTAATCTTTCTCCCCTGCAAAAACCAGCTGCAAGCAAGGCTTCCTCTCCTGTGTCACTGACCTGTGCAGAGCAGGCCAGTTCAGGACTGTTCTGTGAGTTTGCTTTTTTTAGCATCAGAGCTGTTTTTTGCTGCTTCTGCATGCAGACCAGAGGTTTGTGTGGAGCAGGGACATCTGACTTGTGCCAGTGACCTCTTCAGAAGCATCCTTCTGTCCCTCCCAGGATGGGGGCTGGCTCAGCCCAGGAGTTTGGGCAGGAGATCAGGCTCAGCCCTCTGGAAGCACAGAGTTACAGATGGGGTAAAAGCTGTGTGTTGTTTTGTGCAGGCTGAGGTGAAGGGAGCTGAGGAGCTGCTGAGAGTCACAGAGGAGTGATTCCTGCAGTCCTGCTGCAGAGCCCCTCTCAGAGTCCTTTAATCTGGTTATTCTGCTTGGCTGAAGTCCCTTAACTGCCAAACTTGGAGCACTGAGGCTGTGAGAGGATGCTGTGCCTGATTGTTCCAACATTTAAACCAGGATATAACCACAAATACCTGTCCAATCTCTGCTGTCAGGTTATTCACAGCAACAACACTGTTACACAGGTTTTTTTTTCTTGCTAATGGCCATTTCAAATCCTAATCCAGGTTCTACAAATGGCTCTGGTGTTCCTGGATGTGTGGCCAAGCATGCTTTTGCCAGCTCATAGGTTGGGCTTTCATTTTCCGTGATGCCTGTAGGAGATTTTGGGCACCCACAGGATGTGGTTCTGTTTGATCCAGACACGGATGCTGGAGCCTGAGAGCCTTTTCAAATGCCCTCTGGTCACACTGGCGAGGTGAGAGCTGTTACACACATGAAGGTTGGGTTTTCCTCCCTTTCCAAGGGATCACCAGGCTTGAGTGGAAGCAGCTGGGGCATGCAGGGAGAGCGTCCACACAGCACTGAGTCCTGGCCCAGAGCATGTTCCTGTGCTTAAATATTGAAGCATTGTGAAGAGAATGCAGAGTTGAAAAAAAGAAATAAAATTAGGCTTTCAGTTCTTGTTCACCTCTGGAAAATCTGAAGTATGTTAATGGCATTATTACTGTGCCCATACTGCAGCTTAAATCGGCTTTATGGATTGAGCCTCTTAGCGTGGAGTTAGGATAGATTAGCAGCATTTCCACCCATTTTACAGGCAAGGAAAGAGAAACACAGCAGCAAGATTGAGAAGCCCAAGCCAGATTTCTTCCTTCCTTGAGGCTGTGCCACACAAAGCTGTCACTGAGTTCAGTTTATTAGCTCAGAAGCAAACGAGCAGTGTGCTGCTAAAATGTGGATACGTGAGGGGCACCATCCTGCTGTGTGGATTTTGTGATGGATGGATTCCCATTTTATTCATCTTTTATCATCTCAGCACACAGAATAGGACTTTGTGAGTACTAAATGGGGAATCAAGTCATAAAGAACTGAGACTTCAGATGTGAAAAGTGAGGAGTATGGGCAGTTCTTCAGTGGCAGTGAAGTCTTTTATAGGGAAGATCATTTATAAGTATCATTGATAACTGAGGCTGCTCAGAAGTACTGGTTTGTTTCCAAATTAACCAACAAATAAGTAGATCTGCTCATGCCTCATTTAAATTCTTTCTTTATCTTGGTTTGGAACCAGAGGCCCAATCTAATGTTTTTCATCCAACACTCTTGTTTAATCCATGTGGATCAATTATCATTATCAAGAGCTGCTGCTGAAGAGAACGTCCTGCACCTGAAAAATGAACTCTGGAATCAGCCTCCTCAGACTGCAGGATTTTCCTATCCCACATGGATCTCCTCAGTGCAGTGGAAATGCTGGAGACACAAGGGGTGTTTGAATACCAGGATTTTTGGTTGGAGCATCTCTGTTTGTGTAGATGTTTGGAGTGTGACAGCACTTTGCATGAGTGCTTGAATCCCTCAGAACTGATGGATGCTGCAAAGTGATGGGCTGTTCCTGGTGGAAACCCAGTCATCTGCAGGCATTGGCCCAGCCAGGATGTGTTTGTAGCACTGCTGACAGTGCCTTTCATGTCTGGGCAGCTGAGGAGACCTTATGGGGCAGAAGAGCACAGCTTTAGCTCAGAGGAAATATTAAAACCCAGCAGTGTGTGATTGTGAAGAGTGAATCCTGTTTGTGTTTGTTACAGCCCAGGAACGTTCCACGACCTGAGCATCTTCACCCTCCTGGGTAATGTCAGAACAGTCTTTGCAGTCTTTGCAATGTTTCCTGCTGGCCCATGCCCTATTTCTGCCCAGAGATGTACAAAACACCAGGAGATGGTCTTGTTTTGGCCCATAATTCTGCTTTATTGGGTTCTAAACTCCCCCTAAGGCAGCACACACCCAAGCCCAGCACAGCGCGGGTGATGCACGGATAGAGACATACTCCTCATTGTTCTCTTTTCCTATTTTGTGGGTGCTGAGGAGGGCAGATAGAGCCCAAAAGTGAGAGTGACAATAGACTTAACTCAAAGCTTAGCAGGCTTTGGGACTGAGCAGTGAAGAAGTTCAGTGGCAGCATGTGACAGACCACATCGGTGGGACATGAAATGGGCAGCAGTGCACAGAGATGCTTTGATGTGCTCCCAAAGCTTTGCAGCACCTTCCCTGCTGAGCTGGAGGAGAGTTTTAGTTTGGAGAGTCTAGTCAATGGCATCACAAGTGCAAAGAAGCAGGAAGGAGTCCAGGATAGTGACTTTTCAGTTTTAGCTGTGCAATTAGGAGTTGTTTCACTGGAGTCTGCAACACAAGAGGATCTGCATAGGTAGAGTGAAATTCAGAGTACACAAAATGCATTTGAAACAATTTGGCTCTCCTCTGGCTGAAGCAAAGTGAAGGAAGAGCACAGTAAATTAATAACCAACACTAGGAAAGAAAATAGGCAAGGAAGTTAAAAGTCTGGATTGGTCTAAGTGCTTTTGTGCTCCGAGATGACATATAAATATATACAGATTTAATTAGGAGAGGGTTATTTGAAATCTCAAAGCCAACTATCAGCCTCTCACTTTCTCACAATATTTTGTTACAGCCTACTATAAAAAAGGCAGTTAATTAAAACAGATTTATTCATCCAATCATGCAGGTGTTACAATGAGACAGTGTTTCCAGAACCTGGGTATTTTTGTTCAATTTAATGGAAAGTAATAATATCATGTAGGAGGTGTCTCTAAGAGGCAATATTCATCCCTCCTGCCTTCGGTGTGTTCAGTGCCTCTGCCCTGAGCCCAGCAGGCTGCAAACACTCCCTGAGATGTTGTCCTGACTCCAGGTGTGAGCAGGGAGCATTTCCCTGTGCTTGTGTCACTTGCAGTTGCTGATGTTGCTTGCTCAGGCTGTGCCCTGAGGATTTGCAGCTGATGCTAATGCAATCCATGAAGTGGAGTCACCTTGAGTTTGCATTTATCAGCTTCTGCAAGTACAAACCTGCTGTTGCACTGCAACAGAGGTGTCCCTGCTGCTGTGAACCAGCCATGCAGATGTGGGAGCTGCATGGCTCCTGCTTGGTGCTGTGGCCAGCACTGCACAAACCAGGGTGGGTGATTCAGGTTTCCCCCAGGGAGGAGTGGGGTGTGTGTCTGTGTGTCTGTGTGGAGGTACAGTTGTGGGTTTCTCTGGGTCTGGAGTGAAGGCACTTGAGAGGGTAGTTCATGTTGGGACTCAGGTGTTTATTATTTCTCATCAGTAAAACAGCCTCACTACTGTGAGTTAGCAGCAAGGCACAAAATGGCCAACAATCTCTTGTTACAAGGACTTTTAAGACTAAACTATCCAGTTAAGAGCTGACACCTGGATTATTTTCCCTTTTAACCCAGTAACTGATCCCACAGAGCCCACAATGCAGACTTTTCTGCCCAATTACAAAATGCCACCCAAACCCATGGAGAAGAAGGAAGAAGAAGCATGAAGAAGAAACCCAGGATGACACCCTGTGCCCTCCATCTTGCTTCCATCCACAACACACTAAAAATCCCAAAACCCCAATTTCTCACCAAGTGATACACCTGCACTACTCTCTATAATCTATTGCACACTTTTGTGGGTTCCAGTCTATCTTGAAGTCTTTCCAGTCTATCTTGAAGGAAACTTTCTCCATGAATGAGGGTCAAAGTCAGTGCTGCCCTGGGGGTCAGGGCACCCCAGAGCAGACAGAGAAATATTCCCGGTGCCTGGGTTTGCACAAAGTGATGTCACCTTTACCAGGCTTTAAGGAGCACATTCTTGAGTTGTGCTGAACCCTTTGAGGCAGTTTTCCCCCCACTCTTGTAGCAGCATTGGTGCGTGTGAGCAGATCAGACTGTGGGATCTTTGGCACAAGGGCAACTGCCACCGTGATATTTTCTGAAAAAATCCCTTCGCCAGGATTTCTTCTCCTGGGAAGTTGAGAAGCCTCAGAGAAAAATGTAAATAATAATTATCTTATTCCCTTCTCCTGTGTTTGCTGCTTTGGAATGTGGTCTGGACCTTGTTTACCAACTGTCATTGTGTGATTGGTTTCATGTGAATTGTTTTTATTTAATGACCAATCACCATCAGCTGTGCTGGACTCTGAGTAGTCAGTCATGAGTTTTTATTATTCATTCTTGTTAAGGCTTCTGTCTGTATCCTTCTCTTTCTTTAGTATAGTTTTAGTATAATATAATATAATATAATATAATATAATATAATATAATATAATATAATATAATATAATATAATATAATATAATATAATATAATATAATATAATATAATATAATATAATATAATATAATATAATATATATTTGTATATAAAAGATATAAAATATTATATATATATAATATATATAATATTATATTATAGTTATAATATCAGCTTTCTGAGAACATGGAGTCAGATTCTCATCTCTCTCCTCGTCCTGGGGACCCCTCACAAACTCAGCAGGCAGCATCCCTGGAGCTGTCGCTGCCCTTTGTTTTCTTCTGTAGAAAGTTGAAGTCCAGAAAGAAATTTGGGAAACATACGGGTAGCATTTGATTTTTCTCCCACCTGAAATGTCAGCCAAGTGACATTTGTTGTCAGACACAGTGTGACAGCCTGGACTGTCCTGCTAAGGGTTTGCAAGGAGCCTCAGGAGCTCTCCTGCAATACAGGGAATTCTTGGAGGAATCCAGCTTCTTTCACCCAGGCCCCTCATCCTGCAGCTCCCCTGGAAGGTGATCCATGGTTTCCTGGCTAGGTCAGCAGGGGTTTGGGACTGGCAGGATGATTTGCTGAGCAGTTGTTTTGGCTCAGAGAACATCTCACTTACAAGTGGGACACTGTTTGCTTCACCTGACCCAGCACATTCACAGTGAGTTTGAGAGCTGCTGTCATTAAAAGCACCATGGAAAACTCAAAGTACGAATAAAGGGAAACTGGCTAATAATCCTTACATAAAAAAAAAAAAAAAAAAATCCGACCAAAACCAGTTTTGAGGTGCAGAATATACCCTTAGCAAAAGATTTTACTAAGGAAAATAAATAATCCATGACTGAGCGAGGGTGGACTGCTCTGAGACAGCTCAGGGATGAAGTAAAATCAAGAGTACCAGCAGAAAAAATAAAGATTTGAGGTAGAGAAGCATCTGCAACTTGGAATCCCTCCAAATTGCACACTGTGAATAAATAGCTCTTGAAGCTTCGAGGCCTGGGCTTGGGGATGGGCCAAGGACTTCAGTGCCATCCTCCCATGGCAGGAGACAGGCAGGGCTGAGGGGGCAAATTCAGCAGTGACTGGTGCAGGGGGGGATGCACAGCAGCTGCCAGGGTCAGCTGGGTCAGCAGCAAGCAGCACCTTTAATTATTTTAAGGTAAAGCTTGGAGCAAAAGCAGGGCAGAGGGAAGAGCTGTAGTCACCATGATCATATGGGTAGAGCCCATATGGCTTCTGGCCCTCCTTCTCTTCATCGTGGAAACCCAGGGGAAACCAGTGGGGAAAAAAAGCAAATTTGTCCATTCAAGTAACAGTTTACTAACAAACACAAAATGCTTGGATTTGTCCAAAGGTGTGTGGAACCTTTGCTTCTTTTTGCCAAGGTTGGGATTAAATGCATGAGACTTTTTTTTTGTTGGGACTCAGATGTTTATTAGTTCTTATCTCTGTTACAGTCTCACAAACCCTGAGTTCTGCAGCACTTCGCTCTAACAAACTAAAAATGGAGCCCCATCTCTCTCTCTACAAGGCCTTTTAAGGATAAACTGTCCAATTAAGAAATGACACCTAAATTATTTTTTACTTTTAACCCAATAACCAACCACCTGTGGCCACAATGGGGACTTTTTTATCCAATTACACAAAACCACCCAAACCCACAGAGAAGAAGGTGAAGAAGAAGGAGCAGCCTCTGCCCTAAAACCTCCTTCGTAGCTTTATATCTATTGCTATATTCTAAACCCTTAAACTCTAAGTTTTCCACCCTGTGATATCACACACTTCTATTCAAACTCCACACCCACAATCCCAGTTCTGTCATTCCATTTTGGGAGCCTTCTCCATGGCCTCAGGTCAAGTGCAGTGTTCTCTTGGGGGTCAGCACAGAAAGTCTGAAATTCTCAGCAGCCAGGGTTCCCACACACAGGGGACCCTTACTAAGCTGGCATGGAAAGAGTTAATTGCAGGAGACTCTGAGTATGTCTTCTAGGAGAAATTCCTGATTGAACTGAGACATTTAAGAGCTGCACCAGTTCTCTCTGCAGCTGGAGCCCCCCCTCTTGCTGACAAAAGATGAGTTCCTTGCCCTGTGGGATGAGCCGTGGCAGGAGCATCCCTGGCTCACTGTGGGGAGAAGGAAAATGCTTGTGCTCACATAGATAGAGCCAAATAAGTGAACAGCTGCCTTAGCACTGCTTCAAATGAGGGCATGGCTGGTGTCTGTAGTTTTCCATGCTTGCCTGTGTGAAAGCTGGGGAGGATGTGGCTGTTGGGCTCTGTTCTGCAGGGGCTGCCCAGGAGAGCAGTGTTTGTGCTCCCCAGAGGTGCTTGCAGCTGGTAAAATCCACTCCACCGTGTTTTGATCAGAAATCAGGAAAGGTGGACCTGAGCTGCAGTTCTGAGGGTGTCTTGGTTTGAAAAGCCAGGTGTCTGCTAAGGAAGGCAGGAGCCTCCCCTGAAATGAAAAATGTAAACCCCCTCCCTCTGAATTACTATAATTTTGAAATTAAGGGGCTCTCAGAGAAAGATATGGGAGCAGGAATAACAGTTCTTTATTAGGAAAACTAAAACCACAAATGCAATAGTACAAACAAAAAAACAAAACAAAACAAAACAAACCAAAAAACCACTGCCAGAGTGAGACCATGCCCTGCCCCCTGTGTGTCAGGGGGTGGCACAGCCCCATCCCATGGGGGCTCAGCCCTCCTGCAGTGCCAGCTGTGGTTCTGCTGGAGCAGGGATCCTGCACAAGGGGGGAGTTTTCCTCTGCAGCTCCAGGGCTGCTGCAGATGGGCCTGGGCTCCCTCTGGCAATGCAGGGCAGCAGAAAGCTGCTCCTCTGGGAATGCAGTGGGCAAAGGCTGCTGTGCTGGGCCAGGCTCAGATTGGATCCAGGTAGGAATGCTTGGCTCCTCCCCTGGGCGCAGCATCTCCCCATGGGATGCTGGAATTGGATCAGCCCTGCAGGGACACTCAGTGGCCATGGACAGCAGAGATCTCCTGGAGGGAGGGTTGGCTGTGGGAGAGATAAAGAAAAAACTGCCCATGAAGAGCAGAGAACTGCTCCAGCTCTGACAGATGGCAAATAGAACACACACCCCCAGCTAAATCTTTCAGCCTAAGACAGGGGGGAAGGGGTCAGGCCTGGGCCAAAGGTAGGTGAAGAAAGCAAACAGAAAATTTGGCCTAATGTATTTAAGACGGAATTGAAAAGAGGTCATCACTGGCAGCAAGATCCAGCTAAAGAAACAAAATACATGGGCTCCTCAGAGTGCTGGAGAGGACAGGAAAGTTGGTGCTGAATCTGGCTTCCCACTGGAGAGCTGAGCTGGCAAAGGTAATTAATGAGCAGGGGATGGAAATCTCAGAGAAACAGGCTGAAGAAGCTGAGGAAATTTAGACAGGCTGCAAGTACTGTAACACTAAGCAAAAATCAGGTCCCTCATGGCACCTCAAAACAGAGGACCCAGGGAATATAACCTCAGTGCATTGAGAAGAATTCGGCCTTGCTTCATCAGAGGAAAAATTAGTTCTGATTTCGTTTTCTTCATGCATATAGAGGTAACTAGCTACTAAATGCAAACCCATTCCTTTAGTACAGTTACAGAAAGAGACCTGAAAAATTAGGTTTTGAGGAAATTGTGAACCTGAATACTTTTGGTGAATCCAAATTAAGTCCTGTATGTAATTAAGCTAGGAGGGATGCAGGGTAATCCTAAAGAGTCAAAGAATTAATTTTAGATTTGTGACAGAAGCAAGATCAGACTCAGTATTTTAATCAGTCATGCAGTCTGTCTAGGAACAGAATTTGAGGAACGTCCCAATTTTCCCTTGTGATGATGCATGTAACATGTCGTCCATGGATATTATTTCTGCAGTAATTTTTGCTGTTCTTCTATGAAAACTAGATTGTGGGTAATAAAATTTAATGGACAATGTTCAAGAATGCTAACAGCTAATTACATGAACAAGGAAATGTGTAAAACTAACCATGGAGCTTGAAATTATGGAACTCTACATGCTCATTATGCCAATGTCCATTGAAAGAGTAAGGCAAAAAATCCCCAGGTCTTCATTCATTATCTCTGCCAGTTGCTTGTTATACAAGCTGGGTTTAGCCCTTTGTATCTGTTTTTTAATCAGACACTTTATCTGCTTTTCTGTATCTGGAAAGAAGAGTGCTGACATTGAAGAGGAGAGCTGTGCAATGAAATTTATTGGAAATACAAAGAAGCAAAAATTGAATTTTAGGAACAGAACAGGTTCCTGTCACAGCAACCAAGAGCAGGTTGTGTTTGCTTGCAGGCACCAGTGGTGCCACACACCCTAAAGCCAGATGAGAGGAGCAAACAGAAGTGCAGCTGGGAAAAGCTGCCTGCCCAGAGGGGCAGTGGAGCAATCCCCAGTCCCTGGGATGTGGGATGGATCAAATGCTGCTGCTGAGTCCCAGTGAGAGTCCTGATTACTTTTCAGCCCCAGAGAAGCTCTCAGGTATTGTAAATCAAAGACGACTCTGACAAAGGGGAGAGAGAATGAGGCGTCTGACTCCATCATCAGAAGGCTAATTAATTACTTTATTATACTATACTATGCACATTGTATCTAAACTGAATCTGCCCTGCACTCACTCTTGCTCGCAGCTGCTCACACTGCACTCATCTCTGATTCTCTCCTGACTGCCCTGTGGCAGTCTGACACACACACACACACACACACACACACACACACACACACACACACACACACATGCACACACACACACACACTTCTTGGCCCTGATAGGCCAAGGGAACAAAACATCCTCACTTTGGGTAAACAATCTCCATGTTGCATTCTACTTTAGCACAACACAGGCACAGCAAGCGAGATAAGAATTGTGTTTGCCTTCCTCTCTGCTTCTCTCTGTTCAGAGGGCATGTGAATACCACACTCGGGTACCTCAGGGATGGCACCCGCAGATGATTTTGCCACGTGTGATGGGGTGTGCTCCCTGACAAACCCCATTGTGGTGGAACACCAGGCCATTCACATCACTGGTGTGAGAAACCAAAGTCAGGGCAGAGCTGGGCACTATTCTCATTTCCTGCACATTAATTCTGCTTGTTTTGCCATGGACCTGATGATCTGTGGGGAGCTGGGCTGATGTGGTTTGGCTGCTTTGCTGGGAGCTGTGGAGGAGAGCAGAAAGGCTCAGGTGGCTGTGAGGGGGATCTCAGCCTGCACTCTGCCCCCAGTCAGTGCTGAGAGCTGGAGACAGCTCTGGAAACAGCCCTGGGAGGGGAGGATTGCATTCTGAACCCTGTGCTCACAGCAGGAGGTGGTTCAGAGTCCAGGAGTGGGGTCAGCCTGAGCAAGCAAGAGCTGGAAAAGAAGCACATGCCAGGTGAAACCACGTCCAGGTGATGTCTGACACCTGCAGTGGTCCCTCCAGTAGTTTGCAGAGCTCCTTAAATTCTCTGCCTATTTCCCGTGTTTCAGTGAACACCTTAATCACAGCTCACTTCTTGCCCAAGTTTTATTTATGTAGCTCCATTTAGGTGGGACAAAATAGGTGAGGGTGTCTTCAAACACCACCCAGGCATGGAGTAAAAAGGATAATAAGGATGCTGAAAAGGAAAGTAATCCAAACTGATAACTTTCCATCTCCTCTGCTGTGTAAGGATTGGAATTGTCACCAGCAGTGGTCGTGCCCCAGGATTAAATCCCTGAGATAGATAGGACTGTTCAAACCCTTTGCTGCTTTCCAGGCTGTCTGCTAACTCCTGTAGCTGTCTAAGCATCAGATACCTGAATTTTCAAGGCCCTTCAGAGCCATAGAGAACAGAAGATTTCAGACAAAGAAGCAAGAGGGAACCAAAAGAAAATGAGGATTTAAAGAGCAGTGCTTGTCAGAGGAGACCAGCAGTGCATCATCACTGTACATCCGCTGCTCCAGTGCCTAGCTTGAGGGAAAACATCAGCAGGGAGGTCTCACTCTGCACTGCAGAATTCCACAAGGGGTTCAGCTGTCCGTCAGTGCTTAAGGTGTGGAGTGGAATGAGGTTCTTTACTGCCTTGGATACTCTCTCAAAAGTTGGAAGTGTCTCCTGCTTTGCTTTCCTTAGAAAATGGGGGCGATGGTTTCTCTCTGTCAGGGCTCCCTGACCAGGTGTGTCAGTGAGCAGGGGTTTGCAGGAGGGCCTCTCTGGTGATGTCCCACTCTGTTTGCATTTCTGTCTGTAGCCACACTTGTGACTGTGCTTAAATAAAGCTCTCCAGTGTGCAGCATATTTTACAGCTGATTTTAAGCTCAGCATGGCAGTAACAGAGGTGTCCTGCAGCAGAGGAGCTTCAGCAGGCCTTGGCTGTTAAGTAGGCCTGTACAGAAATGCATTTCTCCTCTGCCAAAAGTGGTGTTAAACTGGTGGCTGCTTTATTGGATTGAGTCAGAGGGATCCTCTGTCACTCCATGTGAGCAAGGTGGATGATATCTGGCTGGAATGATTTAATGGATTTACAAAACTGCCTCCGTGGAGAACACCAGTGATGCTTCTGCACGGTGCTGGCTGAGTGATAACACCCTTTTAGCTTTATAAATAGCAGAGCAGGCAATCCCTGAAGTGTGTGGGCTTGAGGCAGTGCACAAAGTGCCACTGTCACCCTGACCTGCTACCAGAGCACAGCACAGGCACATCCCTTGCTGCAAGGATCATGACGGGGATTTTTCCAGCCAGGAAGGGACTTTGAGGGGAGGTGCAGGGGCTGCAGAGAGGATCTGGCATCCCCAAATGAAGCAGCTCCCAGGAAATGGTCACAACCTCAGGCCTGACAGAGCTCAAGGAGTGCTTGGACAGTGCTCTCAGGGATGCACAGGGTGGGATTTTTGGGGTGTCTGTGCAGGGCCAGGACTTGGACTGGTGATCCCTGTAGGTCCCTTCCAGCTCAGGATGTTCTGTGACTCTGTGTTTCTGTGATTCTTGTTCTGCCAAGTCCATGGGCTCCAGAGCCCAGGCCCATTTCTCCCCTCTCTGTCCTACACCTCAAATCTGCAAACTTTGGCTTAAAGTTGGGAGATTTTTAAACCCAGAGAATTTGGGACACTTTTTGTCTGGTTTCTGCATCAATGAAGTTCACTCTGTGACTCACACTCTTTACTTCACACCCAGAGGCTAGAAACTTTTTTTTCTTTTTTTTTCCCCCCCGAGAAGAACACATTCTCATATAATTATTGAACTCCCAAAGCTGAGGGCTGAAAATAAACCCCAGCAAGTGTGGCTAGACTCCCAGGGAAGTGACAAGCATGGCATGACTGTAATCCAGTCTAGTCGTGCAGCCTGTGAGCAGTTAGGGGAGCTCACAGCCCTGGGGAAAGCTGCTCTCCTGGGGTGAAGCAGCTCCTTGATACCCTGCTGAGAGTGATGCTGCTCACACGGCCTGCTCCTTGCGGTGGTTTATCCTCAATCTCAATCTCAATGCCAAAACTGTTGCTTTCAGAGTCACTTCAGAGGCACTTTGCAGACAGTGCAGTGCTGCTCCCTTGGCAGAGATCAGTATCTTGTGAGCCATCTGTCCTGTAAGAAACAATGCTGCCTTGTCAGGGAGATGGTGAGAACGATATCCTACACGTTGTAATCTGCGATTTAGCAGCTCCACGCAGACATTCAGGAAAGACTGGCAGCATAAAAAGCACAGCTTTTATCAGGAGTGCACAGATAGGAAGGAACCCCAAGCAGCCAGGGACGTTCTGCAGGTAGTCCTTGATGGGGAAATGAAGCAATTAGTCAGCTTTCCTCTTTGCAGGTTCAGTGCTCACCATCCCTGTTATGTGCAGTAAATCACTTTGGTTTAGGTAGAAGCCAGGAAAGCATAAACCAGGTGTGCAAAGCAGTGTTCAGGGAGAGCAGAGGAGAACTTGGTGGAATTGTGGGTGAATGAATGTGGGAAATGGATCTGTAGAGAGTTCTCAGGGTCTGACAGAAGGCTCACACAGTGTACATCCATATGCAACCTTTGAGATGAGAAATGCTGACTTCGAAATGCCATGGAGAGAGGAATGGAGCTAGAAAAAAGTTTCAAAGGATGGCCTTACAAATAAGACCAAGTACTTTGGAGAAATAGAACTATGGAAGGTGCATTGTATTGGGACCCATGAGGAGTAATTTTAGATGATTGGCTTTAAGGTATTTGCAGCATGGTGTGGCTAAAGCTGATAGGCCAAGAAACACTTATTGTGCATTGTAATTAGGAAATTGTTGGCTTCTCATTGTGATGGCATGGATTATAACATCTGTATTGTCTCACCCTTCTCATGACACTGAAAATGGGATAAAAGTTTTTAAACCTCCTCTCAGTTGCCCCATCTCTGGGTCAGAAAAGGGCATTGTCTGACACACGAGGAGGAGAGCTCAGCTCCTGCCCTGCAGGGAGCACACCTTGTCTCCTGCCTTGTTCCTCTGCCAGAGCTGTAACTTTGCTGCCTGGCAGGGGTACCTGAGGGGTGCACCAGGAGGGGACAGAGCTCCGTGGCACCCCGGGAACCCCAGCAGGGAGAATTCCTGACAGGGAGCAGGGCAAGGAGCCTTTACAGAGCCTTGGAGGGGAGACATCAACACCAAGACAGAAAAAGAAATCTTGTGGAGACATCTGAGGTAATGACCACCTTGGGGGTGATTTTCATTTAACTGGGAGCTCTCCCTCCCAAGAGAGGTCAGACTGAAAAGGAGAAAGTGAGGCTGTATCAGAAGAGACCTGGGAGGGAGGAGAAAGGAGAAAGGGAGGACAGGACATCTCCTCAAGAGAAAAAGTAATGCCTTGGACTGGTCTGTGAATCCAGCAGTTAAGACAGACCCAAGGGGCAAGGTATTTGTTAACTGTTTTCTTTTTAAGGTTTGCAAAACGTTAATATTTTAAGTAGTTTATTCTTCATTAGCATAATTAAGAATACATAAGTCTAAACTCAGTGAAAACAGAATTAACAAATTAGCAGGTGCAGGGATTTGGAAGCAAGGGGTTTGGGAAAACAGAGCTTGTAAATGTCGGCATTAAGTAGAGCAGGGGAATCGTGCCAAGCCTTATTTATGGATTTGTGCATTTCCTTTGCCTGGGCCCACTCCTGCAGCCAAAGGAATGCAGCTCAATTTAAACATGAACCCCCTGCAGTTATGCTGTAGCTGAGCCTGAACCCCAGAGCACATAAAATAAAATTCTCCTGAAAAGAATCTGATGAGCCTCACCTCGGATGTCTCTGGAAAGCTGAGGTGTCTTGAATCAACATTTAACTGAACAGGGCAGCAAACTGTAAAATTAAATCCAGGAGAAAATGGGAGAAAATTTAGAAAAGTATCTTGATGAAGGGAAATATGAAAAGAAAAAAGCAGTGGCATTAAGGTATACTGCAGACAAGGCTTGGGGGGAAAACGGCATCCTATGGTCGTGTGAGAAGTTCCCCTTAGGAAAAGACCAAGAACTGATTGCCAAGATACTGCCCTGCAGATTTTTCAATGCGTGACACTGTAGCCCTGTGGGATACTTAAGGTTTTTCCCTGGTAAAATGGGACATTTCTAGTTTTTATCATAATTTTCACCATTTGCTGCACTCCAGATTGCTCTGGCACTGGACTTGTCTCAACAGGCACCACAGAACTGTTACACCTGCTAAGCTCTAGGTATAGAATATATATGTGTGTCTGTATTTATGGGGTATCCTGCCCAGTTACCACTTGGTCTCACAAGGATGAAACAAATAACTTCTGTTCTGCTGCAGATTTCCAGCCCATACAACATGAGGATGAGTGCTGTCTGTCCTTTTAAAAGGACTTTCAGGTCTGTGGCTCAAAAGATCAGGGTGTTATTATTGTTGGTAGCTGAAGGGCACAATGTAAGTATGGCAGAGATCAAGGAATAACTGTGGTTACTCCTACAAATCTCTGACCCAAATCTCTGACTTTATTGGAATGATCTGGAGGTTGAATAAGCAAGTTTTGTACTGCAGATGTTATTCAGGAACCTTTTAGGGCATTAATGGAAGCAAAAACCTGATTCTATGCATTCCTTCACTTAGAAGCAGTATTAGTGTTACTCCTCTCCCAAGCTGCTTTATGTCTGTGCAGAATTTGGAATCTTTTGGATTTGCCTGCTTAGTACTCTTGAGAACAACATTTTTCCACTTAAAATGAATGTGTTTTTACTGCCTGCAGCCTTTCTGTGGGTCTTCAAAAACTGTCCAGTCTGCAGTTCTAGGCTCTTTCCTGAGCTATCTTAATGAACTAGGATTTGGCTCTGCTTCTTTATTTTATCTGCAGATTATTCTGTTTATAATCACTGTCAGGAGGAGCTCTCTCACACCTGTTTTCTATGAAGATTTCTCTTTTCTGGATGGCATTTCCACCTCCCCATGAAGCTGAGGCAGTTGTTTTGTCCAGGGACTGTGAAGGATGTGATGATCAGGGCTGACCTGTGCAAAACCATGACTGAGACAAACTGTGGCTGCCCTGCAGTCGCAATGCTCACTCTCCATCCTTCAAAAATCCATTCAGAGGGACCTTTTGCTCGTGGGAATGTTTCTCTTTCTCAGCTCTGCAACCATCTGGGTGGCTCAGACTGTGGGATTTGGTGGTGAGATGTGCCTGAGCTGGGCAGGATCCAGCATGGTGAGGAAGATGCATGGAAAGGGGGCTGAGAGCTGCATTGTGTGCAGCTGCTGGAGGAGATGGAAATCTCCCCACACCAAGCTGTGTTGAATTTCATTCAGTCACCTGCTCTAACTACTACAGATAATTGGATTTTTCAGATTTTCCTTCCTCTGTCTGGAAGCCTTTCAAAAGAATAATTTTTTTTCTGCTGGGAAGGTTTTAGAACAGGGCAATGTCTGGAAGTTTGTTCCTTTTGCACAGAGTGCAGGCACACAGTGACTGCCAGGCGCCAGCACCCTCATGGCAGCAGGGTGAACTCCTTGCCCACCCAGTGCTCTCTGTTTGTTCAGACAGCTGTGAAAGTGGTGTGTTTGCTCTCCATGGGGCACAGATTCCTTGTCTTCCTGTCCCCAGTGCTCTACAGATGCAACGAATTTGGCTTTTAATACCTCTGTATTTACCACGGTTTAGAATTTAACTTGGGAAAGAGAATTCACGTGTTTTGCACTTTTTAATATCCAAAAGGTGCTGCAGGTGAGCATAGTATTGTCTAAAAAAGCCCTTTTTTTGCAACTAGGAAACATTCATTTGAGAATTGAGCACACAAGTTTGTCTCTTCCTTCCAAGAGCCTCCAGTTAGGTTTGAATGCCAGAATTGGGAACAAGCCCAAAATGGAGCCAGAGGTAGAATTCCTGCAGCACAGGAGCCCTGGAGGCTCAGAGCAGGGCTGCAGGTGATGGATGCTCCATGTGCTGGGTCTGACTCTGTTTTTACAGGTGTGACAGTGAGAACAGCCCAGCAGAGCTTGTTCAGAAATGGGAACTGATGGCCACTGATAAATCCACTCATTGCCAGATGAGAAAAGGAGCCCAGCCTGTTGCTGTTGGTAGTTCAGAGCTTGCTGCCACTGCCTTTTCCCCTCTCTGGCCACTGTGCCATCATCTGGACTTTCCCCTCCTGCCTGGGTGGTTCACTTGCACTTCCAGCTGGGCTGAGGCAGGTCTGACACTCCTCACTGCTCTCCCCAACATGATGCTCCCAGATTATCCTGCTGATTGCAGGAATGGTGAGCCAGAGTGGGAACAAGCAAAAAAACCAACAAAAACCCCCAATCTCTTGTTCAATAGCTGCAGCAGGCAGAGATTACAAGCAGCAGGCACAGAAGCAGTGGACACAGAGCTAGAGATGATAATGATGCCATGCTACATTAGTGCTGCATTAGCAGATAAGACAACAGGGCAGCGTGCTTGACAGTATTTCTCAGTTCAGTTGACATCTCTTTTTTATGGAAAATGAATACATAGCCCATCTCAAACAAGTAAGGGACAGAGCACTGACGTCAGACAGACAAAATGAGCTTTCTGTTCTGCCTGCATTTGTAAAGATATGTACTAGGAATATATTCCAGGGCTTTTTTTTTTTAATCTTCTCACAATGGTGCATTTTTATTTATTACCACCTGCGTGATGGCCGTGTGGAAAGAAGTGGGAGAATTGCAGACTGAAAATGCTTTATTATAAAAGTAGCTAAAAGCATGTTCTGCAGCCATTCCATCACTAGGAAGTAATTTTAATCATTTTAGTAGCCCAGACTGATTTCTGTTGAGGTAATACTGAAATATTCCATGGCTGGGTCAGCACTTCCCCCTCCTGCTGTATCCCAAAGAGGAGCTTTGCATTTGGCTCTACACCAGAGGCTTTTTCTGTCATCCTTCCCAAAGTTGCGTCTTGCTTTGCAGCTCCTGCACCTCTGCTTCCTCCTCCCAGGTGCAGGGATAACTCCTCTGGCTCTGCTGCAGGGAAATCTGGTTTGCAGCTGGTTTTTATTGCAGAATTACTCTCCCCATTCTGAGCCCAGCGTGGCTGAGGAGCTCAGCTGAAATTTTAGCATCGTTAACACCCCATCAATGCCGTGTGAAACTCACCCGTGGGCCAGCGCTGGGCAAATGTCCATCCCATCCCTGGGGTGGATGAAAACACACAGAACTACCCCGGACATGCAGGAGGCTTGAGGGAGCCCTGAGCATTTGAGATTTCTGGTCAGGCCGAATTCCCCATCCATGAATTATGCTCTGCCTGGCAGAGGAGATGTAGAGGAGAACATCCTGGTGCAAAGGGAGCTTCTTGCTCATCTTTGAACAGAATGAGGCAGGTGACTCCTCAGTGCTTTGCAAGTGGACACAAAGCTGAAGCTTCCAGCAAGGAGCTTATATTACATATATATACATATATATAGATCTATATATCTCATACAGACATATAAAACCACGTATATAAATCCCCATATGGGGTTGCTCATGACTCATCAATTGATTATGCAGCGGAAGAGGCTTCTACCAAAGAGTTGTCCTTTCCAAATCAAACATATATATCTTGGATAATTGTCACTCTCCCCAGGAAGTTAAGATTTGCAGTTGGGACTTGAGTCAAATTGTGACATTTTGTGTTACTGGCAAAGGATTTTCTTCTGGTGGCTGTAAACTTTGTACTCTGAAGTTTGAGGTTTGTCTTTCTTCACAAACACTTCTGGGTTAGGAGGTTCTGTGCTGTACCCAGGAAATTGGTGTATTCTTACCCAGGCCTGGAGTGAGGATGAGTGAAAAACACTTCATGGGGAATTTTTCTCTGCATCTTCTAAGGACATATCTCCACTGTGAATCACTGCAGCCTTGCATTTTTATCACATGTGCTATTGGTGCTCTTCCTTTCTTTGTGTTGGGCAGTGAAAGTGGATTACTCATCCCCAGTTTTATTAGCTGTCACTTTCTCATTTTTGTGTTGTGGCCCTGCAAGTTTTGGACAGCACTTACTCCAGTCAATGATATATTTTATATAACTTATGAGCTGGATATAAACTTTCTGAGATCATGGGGCTTTAGCTAAAAGGAATTTACACAGCCATAGAGGCAGAAGGTCACTGAAATTTTTATAATTTTAAAACATGTCTGAGGTCATACATTTATTCAGTCACGGCTCCCTTTGCATTTAAAGGCATCAGGAAAAATTTCTGCTTCTGTGGTGAGAGATCATGAGAGGCAGTGAGACTTAGGGTTGTAATCTGGTTCCCACTGAACTCCATGGAAAAAGCAATTTTCTGGAACAAGGGGGTATCTTTGCAGAAGGAAGGGAATTGCCGAACGTTACAAAGTCAGTTTTATTTCCTCATACTGTGCTCAGCCAGGCATTGTTAGTAAATAAGATCTAGAGCACTTAAAAGAAGGATCCAATCACAAATTCAACTGGTCCATTAACTACATGTAATATTATTTACCTAAGTGGCCCTTCTGGACTATTTCATAGCTCAGGTTGATAACCTTTTTTAAACAGATCAATAGTACTGAGCAGGCAGTGTGTGAGCACCATGGAAGTCAGGCCATTTTCACAGTTATGGGCCGTGATTTCCAGACCTGGAGTCCAGATTAGAATTGCAAAATGAGGAAAATGCTCTCCCTGAAACACTAAAAAGAAGAAAACAGCCTTGGCAAGAGGATGGGGGGAAGCAGTGGAGCAAAAAGCCTTGCAAGGGATCAGTTCTTTGATGGGGCTGATACAACTGGAAAATGCAGGTGGCTTTTGCAGCACATAAACCCTGCTTAGGTCTGAGAGAAGGTGCAGTAGCATTTCACACACTGAGTTTTGCTGGTTGTCTTGGTTTGGAAAGACAGGAGTCTGCTGAGGAAGGCAGGAGCCTCCCCTGAAATGGAGAATGTAAACCCTCCCCACCCCTCCGAATTGCTATAAATTTTAAATTAAGGGGCTCTCAGGCAAAAATATGGGAGCAGGAAATAACAGTTCTTTAATAGGGAAGAAAATAAAAGGATAAAATAAACAATGCAGTGCACTAGAACAACACTGACACCCAACCTGACACCCTGTGGGTCAGGGTGTTGGCAGCAGTCCCATTGGAATTGTGGCTCAGCCCTCCTGCAGTGTCAGGGGTGGTTCTGCTGGAGCAGGGATCCTGGAGAAAGGTGCAGTCTCTGCCTCTGAAGATCCAGGGGAAGAGGCAGCTGCTGTTCCTCTGGGAAATCCAGTGGAGAAGCCGTGCTGGTGTTCCAGAATCTCCAGATTATATCCAGGTAGGAATGCTTGGCTCCTCCCTCTGGGCTCACGTCTCCCAGTGGGATGCTGTAGTTCTTATCAGCCATGCAGGGACATTCAATCGCTGTTATCAGCAGGTGTCCCCTCCTGAGGGAGGAGTGATTGTGGTCACTCAGAGAGAGAGATAAGGCAAACTGCCCACTTGACAAAAGACAACTGCCATACAGACGGTAATGGAAAACATCTTGCCTTGCTCTGAGCAGCCTGCCAGGTGAGGGGCTTTGCTGGCTGCTCTCAGGTGTGATTCAGAGTCCCAGCAAGTGGCAAAGGTAACTCTTTGCTGTTGGTTTCATGTCCAAAATCAGTGTTTGATCCCCAGGCTGTCAGATGTCAGCTGGCAGCTAAATTCAACACTCCCAGAGTCTCTGTGCCTCCCTTACAGAGCCCACTCAGCCATCAGGAGCAATGGTGCTTTCCCACCTCTGAATCACCTTATAATGATGATCAAAGCAAATAAAATCCAGGAAGGTCGTGCTTTACAATGGGCCTGGTGACACATGGCTGTAAACTGGCTCTGGCTGCCTCCCCTCCAGTTCTGCTCACCCCATTTCATCCAGGTCACCCTGACTCCCCTCAGACAGGGCTGTGTGTGGTGTGTGTAAAGTGGGAACTGAGGGATGGCTCAACTCCCAACAGACCCTAAAAGCCTTTTGTAGCGACAGCTCATGGAATTTTTAGTGGCAAAAGGCCAGAAACTTTCCTTCCCCATACCAGGCCAGCTATTCCGGGGCTAAAACTCTGATTTCTGTGCCAGGCTGAAAAGGCTTGGAGATTTAGACTAATAATTCAGGGAGAAGGCTGTTTTGTTTCCCAGGATGTATAGCACAGTCCCCCAACTCATTATGGATGGCTTTTCTAGATTAAAAGGAGAAAAAAGGATTGTTTTCTTGGAGAAAACAAAACAAATCTGACATCCCACACCATTTCTTGACCCCATCTGAGAAGCCTTTAGTTTAAAGCCAACGCATGAAGGGCATCTCCGCTGGAGAGAGGTGATAGAGTCCAAACTGAGTGCTAAGTCCTCTGCCTGTATCTTGAGTAGTTTGTTATGTTTCTCTCATTGTGGTTCTCCTGTTTCTCCCCACCTGTTTGTGGTGCAGGTATCACCACTGCATTAACCAGTCACTGTGTATTGTCTGAGGCATCTGCACTCAGGCATAGGCTGGAAGAATTTTCCTTGCCCCAAATAGTAACCCAAGTAGCAGAAATGCCTCTCTGGGAGGAGAATTCATATGGAAAACACGTGTTTTCAGGCTCTCTGCACCCATTCCAAAATTTTAGTGTGACTGTGTTTCTATTTTTTGCTACCTTTCAGGAATATCACTGCTGCTTCTCCCTAGGCAGCACCTGTGCATTGCCTTCCCCTTCTCTTACCTGGATTGCATCAATATTTTTGTAATTTTGGACTGTTAAGGAGGAGGGAGGACCAGTTTGGGAAACACAAGTGTGTAGGGCCCACCAGAACTGTCTGCTGCACCAAGAGATGCTGCCCTGCAAACCTGGTGGTGCTGAGAGGGGACACCTGAGCAGGGATCTTGTGCTCATTCCTTCCATCCACAGGTGTGGCTGATGCTTTGTTAAATGATTTTGATTGACAAAGACATTGGGTCTGTAAATTGTGCTGGATCTCTGGCTGAGGGGAAGCTCAACAGAGAAAGGTTTTGCTGAAATCTTCCATGAACTCCGGGCAGACATTTTTATTATTTTCTTTTAATCCTGCCTGCTATTATTTCCAAACCCAGTCAGCAGCATGTGTTTGTCAGGCTATGCAGGTGCTGGCATGAGAGGAATTCAGGAAAATCATTAATTTTGTGAGTCTTTCCTGTTTGGTTTTATTGCAGCTTCCTATATGCTTGCGGTATTAACATTATTAGCTTTCTTTGGGCTGGGGTTCTACTGGGAGTTGAGATATTTGAAGCTTTCCTTTCTTTCTACAAAACTGTTGGGAAGGAAAGGGCTGCAATGCTGGCATGATGTTTCATAAGGTGACATTTGTTATAACTCATGCAAATGTTATAACTCATTGCAAGTGTTACTCACCATCTACAAAACGTCCAATTAAACTAAAGAGCAGTGAAAAATATCCAATTCCACTTTAGCAGCAGCGCTTGTTGCCAGAATCCCTCATGGTTTTTGGAGCCAACAGATTCCCCCAGGAGACCTTTACACGGTGACTGCTGTCCTCTGGCACCAGTCCCCCTGGTTGGTGTTCCCTGCTCCCATCAGCCAGACTGTCACACAAGGACACAATTCCCATCCCATTTGGGTTTCTCCTTACTTTCCCAAAGATCTCTTTGGTCCTTTGTTGTTACCAGACCTGTGCTGCCAGTTTTACCAGATCCTTCTGTCTCCTGCCAGTGCTTCAGTGGGAATCAGCTGGATCCCAGAGGAATAACGTTTTCAAAAACAAAATTTGAAAATTACCTGTGATTCTTGGTGCTTTTCAAAATCAGAGTAGTTGGTTCTACATGCAGTTTATTGAGGCTTCTGAGTCACTGAGATTCTTCCTTAGTTCTAAAAGCTTTAGTGGCATAATGTTCCTGCAGAAAATCAGCCAATATATTTATGGTTTCTAATCAGATTATGGATCTTTTTGCCTCCAGTGCCTTTGTGTGTGTCTTGAGGTTGAACCACTGGATTTGGTGGTTCTGCCTGTGCAGAGAGACACATGTGAGCATGGTGCCAGCATCTCTGGGTAAGTAACAAACACAAACTTCTCTGGCACTTGGAGGAGAGCGGGATCCTGAGCGAGCACATTCCCCGAGGTGCCAAAGCAGCTGGTACAGATCCCTGGCTCCCCAGGAAGTTCTCAGATGCAGCTTTGCTGTCTGCTACAGCCACCCACTGTTCTGCAGTGTCAGCTGGGCTGGAGCTCAGATCCACCCACTCTGGGAAGGCAGAAATGCTGTGGGGCTCTGCGGCTGCCTGGGGTGGCACCTGCAGAGCCCTCTGCACCACCACAGCCTCCTCCTCACCATCCTTCATCAGCACCTCCTTTTCCCCCAGGAAAGGGCACTACAATGAGCCAAAACTCCAGCTAATTGGCTGCAGGAAGCTGTTGAACAAGGAGCTGGAATAAGTCACCCAATTAGCTGTAGCTGCTGGTGGCCCCTGGTGCTGGCCTGGTGTCATTTGTCAAAGCCAAGCAGAGGTAGACAAGCCTGGTTCCTTTTTTCCTTACCTGTGAATACCCGGCCTGTGTCTCCTGTGACTCCAATCACCTGCAGGGATCTTTGAGGCGTGGGAAGGAACCTCAATTCATTCAGTTTGCTGCACTTTTTCCAAGGCAGGATTTACTTCTCGTTTTCCTAGACCACAAAACAACATCGCTGCCTTTGGAGAGCAAGGGTGGGAGCTTTCTACATCAGCCTGTCTTTAGGTCCTATTTATAAATGGGGAGAGTGAGAAAAAATGTTTAAAAACATGCAAGCTTTAAAAATAAAACCATGACCTAGTCGAAGAGTAAACACTAAGGAAAAATAAAAGACTGTTTTAGAAGACGGAAGCAGAGAAGCAGCAGCAAAAATGTTCAAAATGAATCTATTACTGTAAAGAGGAGGCTGTAAATCAGCAGCTCCCATCACTGACAGTTGAGAGATGCTGAGGACCTGGCTTAGCAGTGGAAAGGGAGGAAATAAAAGGAACTTTGAGTGGGAAATAAAGCAAAGATGAGAAATCCACCTATTTGTGTGTGATAGATTACCCATAAACATCAAGATTGTGCTTCTGACCAGACAAAAGACATCAATGGCATAGTGTTTAAACAAGATGAAAAATTATACTGAGCTTCTGTCATTCTGCTTTCAGGTAGGCCTTTGAGGTGGGGTTGCTCAGGGGGTGTCACGAATGCATTTAAAAAGGGACGGGGAGCTTGTCCTGTGATGACCCTTTAGAAGTTTGTCCCCTGTGGGGCTGTGCTGTCACTGATGCGTGGTTCTCCTCCCTCACAGGTTGCCTGGTCACTATGAACCATGGCCCAGCTATACTACAAAAAGGTCAACTTCTCCCCGTACCGAGACCGGATCCCACTGCAGATCGTGCGAGCGGAGGCAGAGCTCTCGTCGGAAGAGAAAGCCTACCTCAGTGCCGTGGAGAAGGGGGACTATGCCAGCGTGAAACATGCCCTGCAGGAGGCAGAGATCTACTACAACATCAACATTAACTGCATGGATCCTCTGGGGCGCAGTGCCCTCCTCATAGCCATAGAGAATGAGAACCTGGAGATCATGGAGCTGCTGCTGAGCCACAGCGTCTACGTGGGGGACGCGCTGCTCTACGCCATACGCAAGGAGGTGGTGGGAGCTGTGGAGCTGCTGCTCAATTACAGGAAGCCCAGTGGTGAAAAACAGGTGGGTTGAGTGTTCCCCTTCAGTTTTGAGCTGTTATCCTGCCTCAGGAAAGTGCTGCTGCTCAAAGTGCTTGGTGTTGGTCCATGGCTTTAAATGCCCAGAGCAGACCCTTGGGTATTGTAAATGAGGGATGCCCTGACAAAGGCAGGAATGATGCATCTGGCTCCATATTCTCAGAAGGCTAATTTATTACTTTATTATACTATATTCTATTAAAGAATACTATACTATACTAAAGAATACAGAAAGGATACTTACAGGATGCTAAAAAGATAATAATGAAAACTCGTGACTCTCTCCAGAGTCCTGACACAGCTTGGCCCTGATTGGCCAAAGAGTGAAAACAACTCACAGCAGAATCCAATGAAACAATCACCTGTGGGTAAACAATCTCCAAAAACATCCAAAGGAACAAAACACAGGAGAAGCAAATGAGATAAGAATTGGTTTTCTTTTCTCTGAGGCTTCTCAGCTTCCCAGGAGAAAAATCCTGGGCAAAGGGATATTTCAGAGGATGTGAATGCCACACCTGGGCAGTCCTGTTTGGATGGTAATCTCCAGCCTGAGCAAACATGTTCTGCCTGATTTAAACACTCATTTTTTTCTCTTTCACTCAGTGTTCTTTCCAGCCCCACAGTGTTTGTGGACACACTGATTTATTGGTTGATTTATAGATGAGCACTTTCCAAAGGAATTTGTGGCTCTCTGAAATTATATTACAATCTGTAAATATGAACTATTGCCACGCTGTTGTGCTGATATTAAGTGGAATTGCTTTTCATAAGTAAATCCTGAAAGCACACAAGCTTATTTACAGCTGCGAGCAAGCAAACAGTCTGCTGGGTTTCAGTCCTTTGCTGTAGTGCAGTCAGATCACCTTGGTCGCCCTCTCCAGAGAGCTCCAGGGCAGAAATGCTGAGGCAGTACATAACTTACAGCAGTGACTTGTAGGAAGGATCCTGAGCTGCAAAGCCACCTCTGAGTTACATAAGGATCTTATGGAAAAACCACCAAATCTGAATCCTGTCACTTCAAGTGTCACCTATTGTCACCAACTGTTTTTTTTTTTTCTGATTTTCTTCTTTTCATTTGTAAGCACTACTGCCAATAACTAGTATAATTCTTGTACATTGCTGACCGCTGATAATTTTTGCATATTCACTGCTTAGAAAGGAACATCCAAAACTTGGATAATCCTTATATATCAAGCCTCCTTTTGAAGGGAACACATCCCTCTGTGTGTGTGAAAGATTAATACCAATCAATCACGGAAGAAAATGTTTTCAGTGCCATAGGCCCCTTGGCACATAGTTTTTCAGTAGTAATTTCATGTAGCCCAGCAAACAATAAGGATCAACCCTGACAGAATTCAAGAGTGCTCAGCTTTGTTATTTAGAAATAGCAACATTGTGCATGCTTGTAGCAATGTGATTATAATGTGTGGTTTAAAAACCAGAGAGATAACGAAACTCCTCTATCTGACCTAAAAATGGAACTGTTAGTACTGAGTTTTAGTCTGACAAAATGCAAGTAGCAAAATACAGACCATCCTTTAAGAATGAGCCATTTTTTCCTTGGTCTTCTAGAAATTTGAGCATCCTGCAGCTCAACAGGACAGAAAGCAGAACAGAAAAGTTCTTTTCAGCAGCATGAGGAATTGCCACTGATTATAGCAGGCTAATGACAAGTTACTCCTGAAATGTCATGGAAAGCAAGTGATGGGATTCATGTGGATTTCTGTAACATCCCTTGAATACCAAAACTTGTGTCCACTCAAATCCCCAGCCCTGCTGGCTTAACTGGACAGAGACAGAGGTCCGTGAAATGAGGTTGATATATTACAGCTGAAATTCAGCTCCAGAGTCTCCAGTTCAGTGATCCATTTCGTAGTAGCCCTGTTCCATTTTTGTTATCTCTGTGCCAGCTCTCCTTCTCTAGCTAGAATTGTATCTGCTGCAGGGTTTACAACTTGGAGGAGAGCATGTGTGGGGGAGAAAAGATGCAGTGCCAGTTTCAGCTTTATTTACAAGGTTTGTTACAAGAGCAGATTTCGTCAGTGTATTTTAAACTAGCACTGGCTTGGTGCAAGATTCGATGAACAAACTGGGATTAACTTCCCTGGCTGGGGTTCAGGCTCTTCTGGGGACTGCAGGAAGAGTTTGCTGGTAGAGGGCTGCAGGACTGGACTGGCCTTGCAGCTCTTTCAGTGACTGCTCATGCCGTGATGGGGATGAACATTCATTTCGTGTGTAGTGATAGGACAAGCTGGGCCGAAGTTGGTTATTTTGTCAAAGGCCAAAGTTGGTTATTTTGTCAAATCCCAAAGCTGTTACAGGAGGGGTTTCTGAGCACGAGCTCCTGGTGTTAATTCCACAGCAGTATCAATATACATTCATTAATTGTCCTTGCTGGACCCTTTCTTGGAAGGTCCTTTGGGAGCCCCACACCTAATTGCTTTCACAAAAAGCACCTGATAAAGCAGATTAGCACAGCTTTGTCCTCATCTGCTACTTAGATGTTCTAAAACTTGTAGAAACGCTGCTTTTTTGTTCCAGTAGTAACAAAAAAATCGCACCTCATAGGAAGGTTTCTGTCTGGCTGTGAAATTTGTAAGATGCTATCACTGCACTTCTTGTATATTAGGTTTAGTATAATCAATTAATTAAATGTACAGGGGGTTCAGTTTGCCTGCACAAGCCTGTGTGGGGACAGCTTCTTGGCTCGTGTGTGGCAGCCTGTGTGCCGTCAGGGCTGTCTCTGCTGCACTCTGGGCAGAGGTGCAGGGGCAGCATCCTCTGCTCTGCATTGAACGTTCATTCACCTGAGCCTGGGCTCTGGGAGAACCTGCTGGTTCCCTTTTCCTGATGCCTGCCTCTGAGCAGGTTATTTGCCTCTCTCCCCGAGCCTGGTGTCTCTCTGGGCATGAAGAGCTGTTCCTATTTGCGTCTGTTCACGTCAGCCCTGTTAATTGTTGTCTTGGCATCTCAAAAGCAGCTGAGCAGCATCATCCAGCATAATCCATTTCATGGGTGTGTATCTTCAGCCTTATCACCGTGCCACAATCCTGACAGCAACTCTTACAGCTGCCTCTTGTGGAGTTGCAGTGGCTGGATGTGGTTATGAAAAGAGACCCCCAGAACAAGGTGGAAAGCTCAACCAAGGCAGGTTCACTCAGCAGCCACAGAGTCTCCAAGAGGAGAGCTCCAGACCCGGCTCTGAGAGCTGCCCGAGGGAAAGAGCTCTGCTTTTCCACCTGTAGGATGACCTTTTCAGGGAGCAGAAGTTGAAAACCTTTCAAACACACGTAGTGACCTTTGCTGTGCTCCTTATGTAAGAGAATCAGGATCTCGTTGATGCTGTAAGGCCCGGGGTGGGGGGATGGATGAAGGGGCTGGGTGGTGCAGGGGCTGGGATCCTGTCATTAAGTGAATTTTTCTGAGTCGTTATTCTGCGAACCTTTGCTAGAGTGCTGTTTAAGCGCCATTTACTGCGAATGCGGTGACAATGGCAGGGGTAAGTCACAGGCAGTAACTATAACAACCCGGGGCTCGGCGCAGGAGCAAATGGCTCTGTTTACATGGGGAGAGCCACCTCGCTCCAGAGGAGGCTGCAGAGCACAGCAGAGATCAGCAGCGATGTGCTCCAGTAGATGGGCTTCTTTTTAGGGTTATCTCCAACCGAGGTCTGTGGGCTATTTTAAGATCTTAATATTTCTTATCCAATCTGTGCTGCCCAGACAACAGGGAATGGTGTGGCCAGCAGGAGCAGGGAGGCCATTCTGCCCCTGGCTGTGCCTGGCTGTCCCTGGCTGTCCCAGGAGCAGGGACATCATCCTGCCCCTGTCCTTGTCACTGCTGAGGGCACACCCTGAGTGCTGTGCCCAGCTCTGGCCCCTCAGCTTGGGAAGGACCTTGGGACACTGAGCACATCCAGAGGGGACAACGAGGCTGGAGAGGGGCTGGGAACACAAACCCTGAGAGGAACCCCTGAGGGAGCTGGGGGTGCTCAGCCTGGAGAAAAGGAGACTCAGGGCTGCCCTCATCACTCTGCACAGCTCCTGAAAGGTGCCTGTGCTCAGCTGGGGCTGGGCTCTTTCTCCAGCAGCACTGACACAACCAGAGCACACAGCCTCAAGCTGCACCACGGGAAATACAGGCTGGATATTAGGAAGACATTTTTTACAGAAAGGTGATAAAGTTCTGGAATGGCTGCCCAGGGAGGTGGTGGAGTCCCCATCCCTGGGTGTGTTTAACAAAGCCTGGTGTGGCACTGGGTGCCAGGGTTTAGCTGAGGTGTTGGGACTGGGTTGGACTTGATGATCTTGAAGGTCTCTTCCAACCCACTGATTCTGGGATTCTGTGAATTCCGGGATTCTGTGCATTCTGTGAACTTAGAGCTGTTCTTTTGGGTACTGAGCTGTGGCTCTGCTGGTGGAGCTGGGGAGGAGGCTTCACCAGTTGCAGGTAGGACAATGCTAATGAACTTACAGCTATCTTGAAAGATGCTGTTGGCTGTGGGAGATGTTTGGGTCAGTGAGAAAGTCATCATGGTGCAACCATGGGAAGAGCATAGAGATATTCTGATCTGCTTCACTCCCAGCAGAGAGTAAAGCCCAGGCTTGAACGACCCATCCTCCTCTTCAGTAACCAAAGAGCTTTCCTAATTTTGTGATTTTTACAGGTTAACTTGTAATTTCCAAGGATTGCATAATTTACTCCAATTACTCCTCGAAGCTTTTTATAAACCATAGCTCTCTTTGACCAGTCACACAGCTGGTCCCTTAAACCATAGCATAGCTTGTTTTTTCCCAAACTCACGGCAGGCATTTGGAAACCAAGCAACCTATTCATGAATATTAAGAGGAACAACAAAACAAACTAATATTCCTGGAACCTGGAGGGTGTGCAAGTGTTGCTTTTCCTGCAGAGGTTTGTAGTCAGCAAACATGCATTTTTCAGGAAATAAAAGTGAGCCTAGTCTGGTGCTGTGATAGTTATTGTTTGATTTTCTGGGCACTGCAGAGGCTGATGTTGTACTGCATAGGGACAGAGGAGGAATATCGGTGTACTTGGCATGGCAATCCATCCTGAGTGATGAGTGTCATTTAAATAAGACAAGAAACCACAGAATAACCATTAGAAAGAGCAGGGGTAGGTTTGAAATAGCAAAACTGAGCACCTGCAGATGCAGTATTGACTTTGGGCCAGGCTTTTCTCTTTGGGGGTGGAAATGTTAAAATGCAAAGTTGTCTGTGCATGGGACAGGTCCAGTAAGTGCAATGGCAAAACAAGGCAGTAGGCATAAAGCAAAACCAGAGATTTGGCTGGCATCCTATGGGGTTGAAATTGACAGGGAACTTCAAATTATTGGTTTTTTTCCTTAATTCAGAACTATTGTACAAGCAAGGGAATGTATATATGAAGCCCATTGAATGAATTCTCCTTCTCTGTAAAATCTTCTGTCTCTCAACCTATCTGATTTTTTTGAGTTTTGCTGTTTATTTTTCCCCTTGAAGTGCTATCAGATGGTTATTTTTGCTATACAAACATCAATACAGTGAGTTTTGCTTTCAGCCAAGCTGGAAGCTGCGCCTAACCTTCGCCAGCAAAGAGCAAGAAATTCGTGTCTGAAAACTCCCATTTCCCCCTGCATTTGATTCACCCTCAATTTACCAGTAATAGCTATATTTCCTGACACTTGGAAACCTGTTGAAATCAGTACCAATTTTTCCAGATGAGGCGTTCAGGGGCCCGTTTTTTGGAGCTGCTGGTGTGAATTGTGTGTGGAGTGGTGGCAGCGGCCCCCTGAAGGTGCGTCAGAGCTCTCAGATCTCGCCTGTACTGCCTGCTGAGCCCTCCTCCCTCCTTTGAGGAGCTGTAATCAGTCATCTGAATGGCTCCAGGTCCATGAGCACCTCCACGGTGGCTGTTTTCTTCACAACAATCAGAGCTGACATCAGCTGTTTGCATAAGGAGGGTACCAGCATCTCTCTCTGCTATCTGGCAAACTTAGCAATTTGCTCTCGTGGCAGATGGCTCCAAATTAAGCTGGTTCACAGATGGGACTACAAATGCAATTCCTCAATAATGAGAATAAAAAGAAAAAAAGGGATCTTAGGGTTTATGGCTGTGATTTGGTTTGTTCTGATGATCCTTGTGAATCAATGCCATCCATATGTGTTCCAAAAGAAGGAGTTTGCAGGTACAGCCTCTGAAGTGTATGGCTGGGAGAGGAAACTATAGAGAATAAAAGGCAAGTTTTCAGTCTTAGTTGCTAATCATCAGATTGGTAGAAGATTGCTGCACTGGATAGTGTTAGTGAACCTAAAATTTGACCTCAAAAATCGTCTTTTAGGTGAGCTGATGAGTGAAAACTGGTAGAAGATTGCTGCACTAGATAGTGTTAGTGAGCCTAAAACTTGACCTCAAAAATCCTCTTTTAGGCGAGCTGATGAGTGAAAATCCACCTTAATCTTTGTTCAGATCCCACAGATGAACAGCCTAGAGACAGACAGCCTTTTGTGAAAGAGAAAATAAAGGTTGCATTAAACCATTTTATTCTTGCCCAAATCTAATAACTTTCTTGAGACAATGTGATTTAGCATAATTTCCCTGCTGACACAGGGTTTTTGTCCCATGTGCAGAAACCAGTGCAGAGTTTAGCCCTTGCCACTGACAGCCCTTGATTTTGGACTTGCTGGTACAAGCTCATTGCCAGCCCTCTGCTACCACTGATGGGACCATTTAAGTCAAAAGAAACAGTTCAGTTCTCAAAAATCTCACAATATAAAATCTAGATTATGCAGGCAGTTGGAAAGAGGAGAGGTTTGGGAGCAGGCATCTGTATCAGGGAATTCTGTGGCAGTTCTGAATGGTGGCTGTGGAGCACTGGAACACAGAGGGGAACAGGCTGATGGGTGTGACTCAGACCAGTCCTTTCCATGTTAACAGGAGGGTCCAAAGTGAAAAGGAAAGGCAAAACCTGGTTAGAAACACTCCTGGGCAAGAGGAGGTTCTGAAGAGTAGAACCAGTGAAGAAAAATACGGCCACAAGTTCTCAGTGTGGGAATATTTGAAAGGAACAATAAGGAAGAGGGATCATGTCTGAAAACAGAGAAGCAGCTTCAAAGCCTAATGGCTCCATTAGCACCCAAGCTTTTCATTATTTTTATTGATGCAGTAATAATTCACAGTTATAGTTAACATGCCTTTGACACTGGTGGCTGCCTTCAAAATGAATTCCATCTAATTAAACTAAACAACAGAGGAATCAAAGATCACTTCAGCTAATGATTACATTTAACTGGGAAATTCTTTGCTCTCTCCCCATTGCCTCAGTCCCCAGATAATCTTAAATCTAGGTGAAAAAGAGCTGGGTGAAACCTCTCCTGGACTCAGGAGATGAAGGCAGTGACAGATCCCAGATTTCTCACAGTGCCAGTAAGGCACTGGCTCCTTCTCCTGGGTCAGCATAAACTCTGTCATTAGTTCCTAGGATGCTGGTGGGGGTCAAGCCAAGAACTGCATCACAGCATGCACAAACATGCCACGCTTGTAATTGAACACACAGACAGGTGAGAAGTCAGGAATTATCCAAGATGCTTCCCAGAGAATTGTCTTTACTGATCTGTAGGAGGGTTTTAGCACTTGCCTGCTCTGGGCCCACTGTACAGTGAATTTTCAGTCAGGTGCGATGGGTTCTCAGGATTCAGCTGGGTGGATGAACTATTATAGGAGAAAAAAATTCTTTTTTTTTCTTTGTTTGTTCTTCTACACAAGTGAACTTGTGGGCTCTCTGGAGATGTGTTGATTAAGGAGCTTCGTTTCAAAAAGCCATATTATCTACCCAGCATCCATGGATGTGCCTACTGCACCCACCTCCCTTTGCTCCTAAGCCCCCATTACAGCATCTCCTGACATCACCCAGCAAGTGTTTGCCTCTGCTCTGTCTGAAACCCCAAACCCAGAAGTCTGACGTGGCTGTTTAGATTCCCTGGTACAGATTTGTGGGAGACTCTTCCTGGTGCAATAGTTATAACACATTTTTTCCAAGGGAAGCTTCTCTCTGTGGGAAAAGTGAATGTCACAAATTACAGGCTCATGCAAAACAAAGCTCTGGGATCTGTAAAGATCTGTGAAGAACTGCAGAGCAGCTTAGCATGAGTCCCTCAGCCTTACCTGGCTGTTGAATAGAGCTTGCTGGGCTGGCAAAGTCACATTTACAGTTTGTTTATCCCTGTAGGAGCAGTATTTTGCTGTCCCATGGCAAAATACAGCCTGGTGAGGCAGCACTTAGGTGGCAGTGGTGGTGGAATATCAAAGAGGCATTGACTGGGAGCAGTATTTCTTGTCTCTGAATTGCTGCAGTGAGGGAACGCTGTGATCCAAGGTCTTTGCTCTGTCATTGCCTTGGGAGGAGGCTGGAAAACTGCTGAGAGGCTCAGGGCCATGTGAATTGTTGGTGTTTAGTTCACGGCAGTGAGAGAGGGCTGGTGTGCTCCAAGTACTCCTCAGGCAGGAGAGGATGAGGCAGTGCTGGGCTCTGCAGCATCAGGGGCACAGCATTACCTGGAGGCTTTTGACTTCCTAGCACTGGGGATATCAGAGGGAGTCACTGACAGAGTGGGAATAAAGGAAAGATTGCAACCATACAGATCTTTTTTCTCTCCTGTGCAAGCCCCTGCCACCTGTCTAGGTTGTCATTTCTTTGCTGTTGCAAACTCTGGGGTCTTTTCAGGAGCCACGGCATCTTCTTGGTTGGTAAAACGACAGTGCCAGTGATGCCTTGTGAAGGCTGACCTAGAACAGAGGCTGGACAGAGTTAAAGAATAAAGCAGGGATTTATTAAAAGCCCTCCATGGATGCACCTTGGGCAGCACAAAAGCCCAGCCAGGGCTGCACCCAAGATGAACCAAAATGGCCCCAAAATCCCCAACTGCTCCTGGGGTCTCTCCCTTGGGTCAGTTCTGCTCCATTTGCACCTTGCAGTTCATTGTCCCATTCCAGCTTTAGCCCCTGCAGTCCCACCCTGCTTGTTTTTCTCTCTTCAGCCCACGGTGTTTGTGCTCTTGGGTCTGAGATTTGGATCAGTTGTCCTTGGTCCCCAGCTAGAGCAGGAATTGTTTTGTCTCCCTGCTCTGTGAGCAGAGCTCACCATCCCCTCATATGAAGCCCAGAACCACACAAAAAAACAGCACAGAATCTGAAAAATAGAAAAGCTAAACCTGAGGCATCACCAAAAGCACACTTACTAGTCAGAATGGGGAATAATGAAGCTCCTGGTCTGTGAACATCAGGATTGGTGTTTTGTGCAGCATCAGGCAGCGCTGGGCTGGCGCCAGGTGCAGTAACTCACTCCTACCCTGACACTGTCTCATGATCCAATCTGATCTAATTTTTTTTCTAAAGGAATGTGATTGAATGTGAATGCAACCCAAGGAAAAAAGCCCTCCCTCTTCAAGCCCTGCCAGCAACGTATTACCTCACCTAAACTTAATGAAACATCTCTCATCCACGCAAGGTGATAAATTACAGGAAGAAGGGATGTTTTATGTACAAAGATGATATAAAAGGCTGTAGATAGCATGATTATTAACCTATATTAGCACATCTTGTCCTTGTTATCACTAAGAATAGATAATAAAGAGACCAAGAAAAATGAATCAAAAAGCTGGACAGCTCTCCCTCCCAGAATAAAGCCTGAAAAATATTAGGAAAATAGTAACCGTAATAAAATAAAGATTACCTTGAAGACAGAGCCTGCAAATTTCCAGATAACCATGGGCTGTCTTTGTTTCAGTTGTGTTTGGGGTCAGGGGAAAGCTTATCCATAAAATGAAAAAATATCTCAGATGTAGCAACATTCTAAGGTCCTTAGAGCAGTTAAGAAATTTATAGGATTGAATTAACTAAGCTCTTTAATAAAATTCGTTTTAAAGCTCAAAAACTGCATTAAAAATAAAGAATAAACTCTAATAACTTTTACCCAGAACAGCTGCTCCTATCACAGAGTAACTCTTAAAATGGTAATGAAGAAGGGTGGAAAAAGCCCAATCAAAGAGCATTTTGTGTTTCCAAATGAGGGGAAAAAATACCAATGATCAGGAACAAGCCAGCAAGTCTGCCTGTCCAGTCTTGAGGAGTCATCCAGTTCACTCCCATGTCAGTAATTCTGGACTTACACCTGTGTTGGTGTCACAGTCTCAGGAAAAAGCTCCAGCAAGCAGCCAGGAATCTCTGCATTTTGGGAAGATCCAGAATATTGAATTTGTGGTAGACCCATAACAGGCTGTGAGCCAGGGCCCCATGTCACTTGGGCCACTTCAGCAGCTTCATTATTGTCTGGATTTGTGACAGTCCTGGACTTTTGTGCCGTGTTTGTTCTGCCTGGAGAAGTGTCCCCACTCAGTGAGCCCCAGACCATGCAGGGGTGTGATGGAGCCACGGTTCCCTGGAGATAACATCATTTAATGTGTGATAAATCAGGATAAAATATGTGATAAATTAGGACTGCAACAGGCTTGTAAAACATTCCTGCACAGAGGAGAAGGCATGGCCAGGAGAGGCTGCAGCTCCTCGTGGCACAGCACCTCTCTGAGCAGGGTGGGCACTCCCAGCCCATCTCCCTGCTGGAGCCAGTGGCTCTGAAGTGCATCAAGGCACAGGAATTCAGGGCAAAGTGAGCTCAGGTTGCACTCCAGCTCAGCACAAGAGGTTCAAACACGAGGTAACTCTTGTCAGTGTCCCTCTGTGACTCGCAGAGTCAGCCACAGTGACTGCACTCTTCACTCCTTTATCATCAAGTGCCTCATCTCATCTCCTGCACATGTAGGGAAAGGAGAGGGCTCAGGAGAGAGACACAGAGAGAGAGACACAGAGACACACACAGAGAGAGAGAGGCACACAGAGAGACAGACAGAGAGACAGACAGAGACAGACAGAGAGACGCACACAGAAACACACAGACACACACACAGACACACACACAGACACAGACACAGACACAACACAGACACACACACACAGACACACACACAGACACACACACAGACACAGACACACACACACACACACAGACACACACACACAGACACACACACACACACACACAGACACACACAAACAGACACACAGACACACAGACACACACACACAGACACAGACACACACAGACACACACAGACACACACAGACACACACACAGACACACAGACACACACACACACAGACACACACAGACACACACACACACAGACACACACAGACACAGACACACACACACACACACACACACACAGACACACACACACACACAGACACAGACACACACACACACAGACACACACACACACACACACAGACACAGACACACACACACACAGACACACAGACACACACACAGACACACACACAGACACACAGACACACAGACACACAGACACACACACACACACACACACACACAGACACACACACACACACACAGATACACACACACAGAAACACACCTATCACCAACCTGGGGCTATGTACAAATCACCAACAGGACAGGACTGCTGGGAACGTACCTTGAGCTGTTTTATTTTCCAGCATCAGTCTCATTCCATGGTTATGACAATGGGCAGATGCCATCAGCTCACATCCCAGGCAGCAGATAAAGAACTTAATGTTACAACTTACTTTGTAAGTTTTTTGACCAATCACACAAAGCAAAAGCACATTGACAGTAGTTCTATCCAACCACTATAAACACACATACCTTTGGTTAAAACAATGCTTGCTTATTTCAAATTCAATACCTGCTTGTAAGCCTTAAACACAATGCACAGAGCTCCATTATTAAGCTTAGAACTTCCTAATATCTCACTTGATAAACTTTTATGCAGCTTAAGGAGTTATGCTAAGCGTAATACACAGACCATTGTTCTATTTGTCCTTACTTTTCTACTTTTTACAGAATTTTTCTACTGCCTTTTTTTATGACTACTGCTTAGCTCTAATCACAGTTCTGCTGTCTCTGAGGCCTGCCTTCTGCAGCTTTCCCCAAACCCTCTGATTTTATGGATTCCCCCCCACACACAGACACAGACACGCACAGAGAGAGGGGGCTCTGGCTGCAGGAACCTGCCACAGCCATTAAAATGCATATTTGCAAATCCTTCCCTCCTGAAGGCTCCTCTCCGAGCCCCTCTTTTTTTTTTTTTTTTTTTTTTTAAATCCCCAGCAGAAGTTATTATGTGGCATCAGCCACAAATGGTGACATCTTTTGACAGTCTTTCTGGCTGTGCTGCGTTCCTGCACACATGGCTGAGCACAGGCTCTGATGCACTTCTGCCACTGCCAAGTGCACTGGGTTTCAGTTCAGCCCTGAGAACGAATCCCTTGGGCCCACCTCCATTTTTAAACACATGGATAAGAAGCCAAATTGAAACTGGAAGAATCCAGAGCGGGTCTATCAGTATTTTACCTCTGTTTACTGGTTGTAGAGAAGGATATTTGGTTATACAGATATCGCAGATCTACTTTTTCACATTCTTTCATGCATTACAATAATTAACAATTATTAGCAGTTCTATGATTCTATAGAATGCTTCTTTTAAATTCAGAGATACCTATTTTAGAGTTAATGTGCACCATCTGGTAACCTTGTATCAGCATTTGGCTTGCTACAAGTCACTAAAAGGTACTAATTGTCACTGTCCTGCAGTATCAGTCTGAGGAGCAGAGATTTTATTTGGCTTTACAGGCACATTTGTAAGTCACTGAGGACATTTTAGACCAGGAAGAGCCTTTTCTTCAGCTGGATATTCTGGGACAGCTGTACTGGAACCAGTGGAACACTTCAATAACAGCAGAGTTTGGCCATAAGTACATCTACAATGTGCCATATTCACAAAGATTGTGAATAACCAGTACAAAAGCCCTTAAACTACATGACTTCTTAGATAGCACTTTGTGTTGTTCATTGTATTTCATTAACCAAATTACATCATTTCAGTCAATGAATTGCTCTTGAGAGAAAAAAAAACACAAACTCCCTATTGATATAAATTCTGGCATCACTCTGATACCAGACACCACTGAATCACCTAAAATAAATGCTGAAATTTATTCAGCCATGTACCACCTTCCCAAGGTCCCACATAAGGTTGCTTCCAGTGCCTAAAGGGAGCTTCCAAGAAAGCTGGATTATATTTGTAGCTTTCCAGTGAGGCTTGCACAAGTTCGTGTTGGCAATGAGAAAATCTTCTATAAAACACAGCTGAGTCAAAAAGCTATACAAGCTGAAAATAATGCAGATTAATGTATTTACAGATTAATGTATTTACAGTTTGTCATGGTTATACTTACAATTTATTGCACTGATCCAGGGGAGATGATGGTTAATGAAATGCAGATGGCTTAAAAACAGGGCAATTCCAAATGTTACAGGTAAAAGCACTGTGAGTTATTTACAGACAAAATATTATTATCCATAAAAGGCAAAAGGTACATTTCCATTTGTCTGTTAGTTTGGCTGAGGAGAATGTTTTTGAGCTGCATCTCCTCAGTTTTCCCATTTATTGCAGGTGGTTCCCATTGCTGAGCAGTCTTGGAGCACTTGAGGCTCGGTTGCTTTTACACAACACTAAACCAGAGGAGCTGCTCCAGGGACAGATAGCAAACTAGATTAAATTCAAAGTAAAACTCCTAAAAGACCTACAACAAGGCCACCAGATCTTCAGTGCCAGCTTCTTTCTTTTTTTTTTTTCCCTTCTGCAGTTTAATTCCTCTTACACTGTACTCCTGACTAAGAGCAGAGATTCCTGCTCTCTTTCTATCCAGAGCTCCTTTCCAGCAGTGCACTATTTTTGTTGGAAAACTTGTTTTTCCATTCAGAGGAGAGCTTAGCTGTACTGAACAGCACTTTTATGTGAGCTAATCCTTCTCCTTTAATGAATTAAGCTTGTTTCTTCACCCTCCTTTTTAAATAAAGGGGATTTTTCACTCGCTGCAGCATCTTTCAGAGCAGCAGTGGTACAGGGATGAGCAGGACCTTATGAGGATTAAATCTAGGCAGATGATAACAAACATTCAGTCACTTGTTGTCAACAGTAGCATTAATTTGTCAAATGAAAAGAACCAAGATGAAATGCAGACAAGGTGTTTGCTCCTGTGCAGGTGGTGGCCCTAAGGTTCTGAAGGACTGGGGTTAGCAGCTGGTGTCAGGTGATGAGGTGAATGGAAAAGAATTTTGTTTTTCAGGTCACTTAATGAAAGTAATCCTGAAGAGCTCAGCAGAGCCCTTGGGGTAGAATAAATTATTCCTCTTCTGCTTCCATCACTGCAGGTTAGCCCAAGACACAGGAGAAGGTGATCTAAACATGAGCTCAGCTGGGCAGAGCATCACAGGAGGAACATCAGTGCTGTTGTAATCTCTGCTGCCCCTCCAGTGACAGAACACAGCCCTTAAGCAAAGGCTTTGCATAGCCACAGCTTTAAAACAGATAGTTTGTGATGCAGGTTGTCAAAAAACACTGTGTGAGAAGACAACAAAAGTATTTATCACAAGACAGGCAATTTTGGGCCAATCCATGGCCTTTGGGTCAGGCAGACACAGAACAGAGGCTGCTCAGCCCCTGGTCACACTGTCCCTGTTCTGTGTTGTGCTGGTTTGCTTTGCTGCTCAGAAATAACTCCAATGACTGGACCCCTGCACTGTTCTGCTCCTCAGACCCTCTGAGTCCCTGCACCACCATTTCCCTCTTTATCCCTTAATTTAAAGTTCTGTGAGGTGCCCAGGAGAGCACACCTTCCCCACCACTGCTCCAGTCCTCATGAGGCAGGGCTCTGATTTGGGGCTGAGGGTTTGTGATCCCAGCCAGAATAAGGATGAGAGATCATCCTAAACCATTCTGAGTGCCCCAGATCCATATTTAGACAGCCTGTGGAGCAGACAGGATTAGCACTATCCCCACCTGTAACATCACTTTCTCCTCCAGTGCCCATTTCATATTCTGAGCAACATGAATTCCTCATCTGTGTAAAGCTGAAAATCCCTCTTGCAGCCCCGTGGACAATAACTTCCACATAGAAAAACAAGATTAAACCTGACAGTAATAGAAGTGATAGAGGAGGAAAAGTGTTCTTCCTTTGAGGCACAGGCTCTGAATACAGCAGCCCGTCACTGATTGGAAAAGGGCAGGAAGAGAGATAAATGCAGTTATAGTCAAGCATCAGGTCTTAAAAAAAAAAAAAATCTAAGAAAGAGAAAAAAAGAAAACCCCACACCTTTCTCTTGACATTTAAGAAGCTACCTAAACAAGCTAAGCAAAGGGAAAGGAAGAGAGAGCAAGACCTTACACAGAGAGCTGCTTTCAGCCATTTGTTACTGGGTATCTTAAAATACATTTATCCAACCTTGCTAAGAGCCACCAAGCCCTCCATGACCCACAGCAAATCCTCAGCACTGCTTTCTCTCTCCCTCCTGCCTCTGTGGGCACCAGCCTGCTTAGCAAAGCCTCTCCACACCCAGGAGCTGCAGGCTGCCAGGGGTTTAACTCCTCATGTGCCACATCCAGCAGAATTGTTCCCCAAAATGCCTGCAGGCTGCCAGGGGTTTAACTCCTCATGTGCCACAGCCAGGGAGCAGAATTGTTCCCCAAAATGCCTGCAGGCTGCCAGGGGTTTAACTCCTCATGTGCCACAGCCAGGGGAGCAGATCTGTTCCCCAAAATGCCTCCAGGCTCCTGTGACTGACCTGGCAGTGTGGTGAGCACCTTTGGGAGTGTGTTGTGTGCTGTCACACTGTTATATGTAAGGATTTATTGATCAGCTTTGGTTCTTTAGTGCTCTGCAGGCTCTTAACTCCCAGGAAATTGAGATTCTGAAGCTGGAGGTCTCACCACCAGCCTTAGGTGTGTCCTGCAGATTTCTTACCTCACACTCCTCCATCACTGCTTTGCTCTTGGATTTAGGCAGGCTGAGGAACATTTCCTGCCATTCGGACTCTTTGGCAGCAGGATGTGCCAGGGCAGGAGTGGTGGGCACGGGAAGAGCACTGTGGGCTGTGGGCACTCTGGGGCACTCTGTGGGCACTGATTAACACACAACACCTAATTGAATCACCTAAAATAAATGCTGAAATTTATTCAGCCATGTAGCACCTTCCTGATGAACCTGGAGGTCTCATCACCAACCTTAGGTGTGTCCTGCAGAGGGATTTCTTACCTCACACTCCTCCACCGCTGCTTTGCTCTTGCATTTAGGCAGGCTGAGGAACATTTCCTGCCATTAGGACTCTCTGGCAGCAGTTCCTCCAAGACATCTCTGATATTTGCCAAGGGAGCAGACCCCCTGTTCCCCCAGCCCAGCTGTGCCCCTGGAGCAGCAGGATGTGCCAGGGCAGGGGTGGTTGGCACAGGGAGAGCAGTGTTGGGCACTGATTAACACACAACAAAGAGAGCTGCCTGCCTGCAAATGGAAACACACTGGGTGCTTGCATGTAACAGCATTCCCAGCTAATTTTACACTCTGCATATAGTAATAAGACACAACAGGGTGTGCATTAAGCTCATCCTTTGAGAAGTGCAGCAGTAGCTGGATAATGCACACCCTGGAGTGGCTTATTTGTAGTGGACTATGGCTCATTAATTTTACATTTAATTTTTTTTTAAAATCCGTTCTAAAAAAACCTACGGTCTGTTCTGAGGGCGGTTAAGTAATGTATCCTTACACTGAAAAATATTTTCAAATAAAAACAGTAGGCAGAAGTGAAGAAGAGTTTTGCCCAGCTGCAGACCAGGGTTTGGTGTGTGCAGGACCTGCTTTGAGCAGGTTCTTGGCTTGCTGATGCAGATATATAGTGCAATAATGGTAGTTATGGAAATCCATTCAGAGTTCACTCTTTTCTAGACTTTTCTTTCTTTTTGTGTAATTGCCTAGGCTTTTTTCTTCCTTTTTCCCCCCTCCCTTTTTTTTTTTTTTTTTTTTTTTTTTTTTTTTTTTTTTTTTTTTTTTGTGTTTGGTTTTTTTTGTTTAGTTTGGTTTTTTGGTTTTGGTTTCGGTTTCGGTTTTGGTTTTTTGTTTTTTGCTTTTTGTTTTTCTGTTTGATGTATGAATGTATGAGCCCATACCCATTTCAGACCAGATTCACATTTGGATGGGGATGGGACTGACTTTTACACCAGGCTGGGAAGGAGTGCTCAGGAGGCAGATTTCCAGGATTTGGGAGGAAAATGGTTTTGCCAGAATAGCAGTGTATGGCTAAGCCTGCCTGCAGCAGCATTTACAGCCCAGAGGGTGCCATAAAACCCATTTTGTACGGTGTCACTCCCAAGTATGAATGAGGGACTTCTGAATCCTGCTCCTCCACGTGAGATGTGACTTTCCCCTGGTGGTTTATCTCTCCATGCAGGTTCCAACGCTGATGATGGACACCCAGTTTTCAGAGTTCACCCCAGATATCACCCCCATCATGCTGGCTGCCCACACCAACAACTACGAGATCATCAAACTGCTTGTCCAAAGGCGGGTGACGATCCCACGCCCGCACCAGATCAGGTGCAACTGTGTGGAATGTGTCTCCAGCTCCGAGGTGGACAGCCTGAGGCACTCCAGGTCGAGGCTGAACATCTACAAAGCCTTAGCCAGCCCTTCGTTGATTGCCTTATCGAGCGAGGATCCCATCCTGACCGCCTTCCGCCTGGGCTGGGAGCTGAAGGAGCTGAGCAAGGTGGAAAATGAGTTCAAGGCTGAGTATGAGAGCTGTCCCAGCAGTGCAAGCGTTTTGCTAAGGACCTTTTGGACCAAGCACGGAGCTCCCGGGAGCTGGAGATCATTCTCAATCACAGGGATGATCAGAGCGAGGAGCTGGATCCCCAGAAGTGTCACGATTTGGCAAAGCTGAAGGTAGCAATAAAGTATCACCAGAAAGAGGTAAGAGTCACCTAAATGTGAAGGTATTGGGTGAAAGAATTAATTTCTTGAGTTGCTCTGGGTTTGTTCAGTGCTGGCTCTCAGGTGGGATTTTTTGATGTGCACAGGGATTGGTCACAAACCAGGAGGCTCAGGGCACCTTGGTGACAGCATGAATCTGACAACAATTGAGGGTAACAGGACTGGGACTTGCTGCAGTGGGCTGTGGCTTCTACAGCACCAATAATTTCTGTCTCTAAGCCACTTGAATCCCACCTCATTGTGCCCCTGCAAAGAACAGCCTCCAGACATTCCCAGGTCTGCTCGCTCTGAAAGCTTTTCCCAGTGGCTGCTTTTGTACAGGAACCCAGAGACAGAAGGGGCTGCCTGGCTCCTGGAGACTGGCTCCCTCACGGAGGGCAGGGAATAATACAGCACAGAATTAATTTCCTGCAGCCCCACCAAGCACTCCCAGGCACCCATTGAGCTCTAACCTGAAAGGCCCAGAGATGTGACAGCAGCTAAAGAGAGCAGGAGAGGCTGGGGGCACTCCCAGAGTCCCAGGTCTCCAAATTACCAGCAGTCTTGTGAAAACACTCATGTGGTGCAATTGTTTATTCACACCTGTGACACCTCTTGATCCTCAGTCCTTGACCCATCTCTGCTTTAGGAGCTGAGAAGCAATTCCCAGAAATTCAAACTCCTGCCCCAAGTTCCAGCTAAAGGGCACAGAGCCTTTCAGAAGCCCTCAGATCCACAGATTTATAAATTGATTCAATAAAGGCCACAAACCCCAGGAGAATGCTGACAGCAGTTTCATTAGTTGGCTCTGGGTTTCCTTTCTCTTTCCAAATCCAGACAGAATTTAGGAGATGATAAATTGCTGTGGGCCAGCGATGTTCCAGGTTATCTGAAGGAGGAATTCAACTGAATTTCAATGTTCATTACATTCTTCTGTGTCTGGAGGGTCACCTGAGTGGCAGAAGATCCTGCCACATTCCTCTTCTCAGTGTCTTCCCCACATCCAACACTGACCCAGCATGGTGTGATCCATTTCACTTCCCTGAAGGGCTGAGAGGTGAAAAATGCAGATTTCCTTTCATGTTCTGCCCTGCTGTGCCAGCCCCTCCATGCAATAAGATGGAGCCAAATCCTCAAACTTCCTGAGATCCAGCTCTTGGCAGCTCCCTGCTCTTGCTGGGCTGCTTGGGGGGAATGTCAGCTCACTGGTGTCATGTCAGGTTGGTTTTTTGCTCTGTGGCAGGGTTGGGTAACACCACAGGTGCTCTAGGGACGTGGACAAGCCGTGAAGAGTTACTCTGGAGAAGGGCAGCCCAGGTAATCAGGTCAATGTTCACTGGATCTGAGAAGGAGCAGAGATTCTGCTTCTGGTTTTGCACTGGCCTGGCAGGCACAAGCTCCAGATCACCCCAGTGCTCCTGTGTGCAGGTCCTTGCTGGTCCCACTGTGCCACTGGTGACATCCAGGTGTCAGCCTGTGCCTGCTCTTGTTTTGTGTTCACACTCAGGAGCTGCAAGTCTGAAGCAGCTTCACTGTGTTTGAAACGTGGTGCTGAGCAGTGCTGGAGCTTTTTTAATTTTAAGTTTTTTAATCGTTGCCTGCTTTCTTGACAGTTTTTATCTTTTTTTTTTTTTTTTTTTTTTTTTAAGGCGTATTTGACTGAATTCCAAGCATATGGACAAATTCCATGTTTTGTGACATATTCATGACAGTTCCAGCCTAAAAATGATAGCAAATACGCTCTGTGTTGCCAGCTAAAGTCAGTGCTGTTTTCAGGTGGAATACTGGTGGGCAGGGGCAGAATGAATGGGGCTGGGAAGCAGCTGCTGAGCCCTTCCACCCCACCTGGTTATTCACAAAACCCTGAAGCATCCTGCAGGGTGGCTGGGTTTTCTTACCATAATAATGAGGCCATCTTCTCGTGGCAATTAGCACAACACAAAACATCAAGCAAGATACAAACACCCTTGCCAGCTTCTGAAAAAAATGAGTAGGAACCTTTGCCAGGGAGGCACTGAGAAATGTTTTTTAATCCTGACTGAAGAGTATCAGACTGAGAGGATTTTTGTGGGGACAGGAAGGAAAATAGAACGAGTTTGGTTTTCATGAAAGAAGGTTCTGCAGAGAAAAACAGCAGACTTTTAAAAGTAGATCATCTTGTTCTGCTGAAGCTTTTTATGTCTTAATGTTAAGTGGGATTGGATTGGATGGAGAGCTTTTTACACTTGAACATTGACAAAGATGAAAGTCAAATCTCTGGTAGCCTAAGAGAAGAATCCAATGTGGACTTTGGGTATTTTCTGGGGTGTCAATTGTTACTGCAGTTTTTAGTTCTCTATATTCTGCACAAACAATGTGTAATTTCATATTGATCTCAGACAAATTTCCTGCAGCTTTTTTTTCTTTTTGATTTAAATGAACCCGAACCTGAAAATTTCTCCCCAAAATATGAAATTATTCAATTTCAGCTTAACCAGGCAGATAAGGTCAACTTCAAGAATCTTCTCAGAGAAGCTGTCAAGGGGAGATGGGTGAAGAGATCATGGGGTTTGTCTTTACAGAGGCTAGAAAAAACTCCCATTATGTTCTGTTGGGGTTTTTTCTCAAAAAAAAAAAAAAACCCTTGGAATGTACAAATTTTGATTACTCCCAAACATGACACGTGCTAAATATTTTATAAACTGAGAAATGCGTTGCTCATGAGGAAGAAGACCATTCTTCTTTGGAGGAGGGCCAAAACAATGGAGTTATAATAAATTTGTTGCTTTTCCTGTTTGTTTTTAATAAGCCTGTAAATCCTAGAAGGTAAATTACTGTTTACACAGAACGGGAGGGGGGGAAAAAAAATCAATTACACAGGAAAGATTAAAATGTGCCCTAAGGTAGCTTTGTAGTATATTTTATGGCAGTAAATGGTAAAAACATGCTGTGCAATGTTCTCAAGCTCCCTCTCCCTTCTCATGTGAAGTGTAGAATGGTTGTGTACTCAGTTTCAACTCACTGTATAATTTCTGTAGGAGATGGGAAGGACTTATTAGTTGTGATATCTGATTGCATGGCAGTCACAAAATCTGGGGAAAAAATGAGGCCAGCACAAAACACTGTGGAACACAATGAGTTAGACCCAGCACAGACACATGAGTTCTCTCAGTCCAATGTTAAAGAAATTATTTTCCAAGGATTACAGTAATTTAGGTCTAGGAGACCAGCAGGCTTTTCATAAATGTTCTGTAGTGTGTGGCATTTGTCTTCATATTATTCCTTTTCTAGTTCTTTTATTCATGACTAATTTTGGAAGGAGAAAGGGTATTGAGGGCCTAATAGGAAAAGGCACAGCTCAGCTGTTGAGGATCAGTCTTCACTGTGCTCTCCTGGCACCAAATTAGCTCTACATTTGTTAATTTGTTTGCATTTCTAAGAAAAGATAGGGAAAAGTCATCTCTTAGGATCTTGCCAGTCCTGTAAAGCACAGTTGTGTATTCAGGGTATGTGGCTGATTTAGGGAATCAGAGCAGAGGCTGCAGGCAAAGAAAATTTTGATGTCCATTAAGTTTTTTTTTCCTTTGCCAATAATGTAAAACATCCACAGTGTAGCAGTGAGTCAGGTCTAAAAGGGCAGATTTCTGCTCATATTTAACATTCTGCTGAGCCACAAGAGCAGCAATACGCATTCAGCTTATTCCTGCTCTCCTGCTCTCCATCACAGGTCATTCCCATCTCTGAAATGAAATGAAACATCACAGTAGTGGGGGTTTTAATGTGTTTTTCTGGTGCTGGCAAATAGCTGGGCAGGTTTAGTTTATGTGTCTGTAAGAGGCTGCACAATGCAAGGCACTCAGAAAAAAACCCATTATTTTATCTATGACTCCGTTGTTTAGCACTTCCACAGAATTAGATCAAAGGAGTGCACAGAGAAATTTCTTCTCAAAAACCCTTAACCTCCATATCTCCTCCTCACCATGCTCTAATCAATGGCAGGAAAGGACAGAAGCAGAATTGTTTGCTTTTCCAATTCAAAACCAGTGCTCTTTGCCGTTTTTCTCTGAAGGATGAAGCTTCAACAGCTTCAGTCCTTTTTTTTTATTTTTTTCCCAGGACATTTACATAGACAAGCACCTCCTGAGATGCAGTTCTGAAGGGAATGAATAATCACTCCTGCCATGCCGCATATTTTTCCGCTGTGTCTTGACTCTTGTCAGCTGTGTGGCTGCAGTCAGAAGCACAGCATCCCTCTCCAGGGAGCATGCATAAACCTGGGAAATTTCTGAGGGCACTTCACTTAGTGTATAAAAAGAGCTTATAAAAATATCAGAGATGCATGAAGAATGAAGTGCGAGGTCTGTGAGAATCAAAGCTCCTCGCCTGCACCTTGTTTACCCGATTTGAAAGCCATTCAGGTATCTTGATGGATGGCCACAGATCTTTCTTTGCTTGCAGGCAAAGCTCAGTTATTCTCCTGTGGGTTTGTCTGATTTCTTGCCATACTGCCTGGAGGAATAATGATAGAGGGCTGAATATTTGTATTGTGCTCTTCAAAGGCACAATGAAAAGTCTTGCTTGAGCCTGCACAGCTCAGAAGAGTAATAAAGAGTCTTTTACTTCCAGATTTCTAGAAGGAAATCAGGTTGTGAAAAGATCTTTATTAGGACTAGGTGAGGGAAGCAGAGCTGCTCCCTGTGGAAGCTTTTCTTGGTTTCTGGTGATCTGGAACACTGATATTCCTTAGTGTGTGTCCATGGTGAGGATGGTGTGGTCTGTCCCGTGCCACAAACCTGAACGTAAGTTTGGGGATTTCAAAAGCACTGAGTGTCCAAATGTGACCTTCCCTTTCCCAACAGCTATCCTTTCATTTGTTCACTGTTGTCTGCAGCAGTGTTCCCATCTGGTGTGTGAGCAGTGGCCTGTGCTAAATGAAGCGGTTTTCTCTCAAACTCCATCCCAGCAGCACTTGACCACCTTGGAAAATCTTCCCTGAACGTGGCACTAACTGAGCTGTTATCAGCAGCCTCAGAGGCAGAATTTGGGGTGGCAGGAGGGGAGATCTGTCTGTGTTTCCACCCTTAAAAGAGCCATCCCTGCTGATCACTGGTGGTGCATGGCTCAGAGCCCCTCCTCTACAGGCTTGTGCAGTTGCCAGATCTCTTTGTTCACTTTGGGAAATTGTCACAGAAATTTAACCTGTACGGCTGCATCGTCGTGTTACAAAAATCAGGACAAGTGGCACTTCAATCTTAACTCCTCTCTGAACTTGGAAGAAGAAATAATATTCAGAGGGCTGATGGTTCAGTGGTCTGACAAAGTGGGCTGGAATGTTTATTGAGGGAGCAGCATTATTTGGTACATCGTTCACGTAACGCCGCAGCGTTCTCGCTTGATGAAGGTTAGCCACATATTGCAGCTGTCACTGAACAGAGCTGCAGAACACTGTCTTTTGACAGCAAAATCATCTCTGACTAATCTTGTCATGCACCAGTTTGAAAAAGCACCCTAAGACTGGTATGTAGGTCAAGGACAAGGACTTGGACTGCATTATGGTGATGTGTAGTAGGCAGAAAATGCCAGGATCATTCTTTAAGTCATTTTTGGTGTCTTGTGCCTCTTACTTAATGATCTCCTGGACAAAGATGGGAAATATGTTGAAAGCTAAAGAGGTTGCCACTGTTTTAACAGCATTCAAGAGTGATTTAGTGGGTTTGACAGTTCCCTAAACTTCATGTTTCCCATCAGTCTCCTTGCCAGCCAGAGAAGAGGCTTGGGAAGCCAAAGCCAAAGTACAGGACATGATTGATGGGCTTTCTATAGACAGCAGGAACTGGAGAGGACGAGTGATGCCTGGTGTGTGGTAACAGCCAAGTGTTCAGTGTGCCCACATCTGAAGGGCTGAAGTGTATTTAGAGTCAGCTTTATGTCAGTGGAGAAGAGTAAATCATGTTATTTCATACTTTGAATGACACTCTGAAGTAATAAACTCTGGGGGGAAACTGTGGGCATGGATACTCTCATTTGGATTTAGAAGTGATCATTGTTATTTACCTGATTTCTGAGAATTTCAGCTTCACTCCTGTGGCTAAGAGAAGCGAGTTACGAAGCTCCTTTCAGAAAAGAGCTGACATTGCACCCTCCTCTCACCTCATGTACAAATCAGGTCCATCACCATCTCAGTGGTGGCTGTTCTCAGCCACCACCTCACAGGTGGCTCCAGGAGAAGGGAGATGAATAGATGGGTTTGCCATGACACCCCCCAAACTGAGCTCTTGTGCAGACCGACAGTTAAAAGCTGTGACTGCAGATTTTGTTCTTATTCTCTCCAAACCCCAGCTGGCTGAGCAAACTTCCCTCAGCAAAGTGTGTGTTCTGCCAGGGTGGTACAACCAGGAGCAGGGGCAGCCTTTGGGGGTTCCCAAGGAGGTGAGAAGTGTTTGTGGTGTGCTACTCTGCTCTTTTGTGGGTATTGGAATAAATTTACTCATTCAGGAGAAGGTAAGGCAGAAAGGAGAAGGAGTCCAAAATTACACAGTTTCAGTGTAAATGTGTCTCTGGTCAGAAAGGAAACAAAGGAAACCTAATTTTGGGGCTTTTTATTAACACTGATGGGGTAAAGTAAGTATGTATTTTAAAATACTAGTAAATGGCTTTTAAAATTTTCATGTTTGCTTTACTTATCACTCATTTAATGTAAATGTTAGTAATTCACTAGAGAATGATACCAGCCTTTTACTTAAAAGTCAATACCTTCCCCACTTCTGCTCTAGCCCCTGAGAGCTCCCAGTATTCACTGCCAAAATCTGTAACTCCTGAAGTGCTGCCTGAAAGAGCACTCAGGAAATGCTGGTAGATTTTGTCTCTAAACACTTTTTAGTGTTTTTCCAGTGCTTCTGTGTCTGATATCCCCTGCTCGGCTCTTGGGGTGCAGACGTGTGTTGGAATTAACTCCTTGTGGGCTGTATTGCTCCCATTCAGCGCTTCAGCGCTCTGCCTTTGGAAAGCCAGCCCAGAGCTCCTGCATCTTTGTAAAAGAGCTGGATCCTGGCATGTTTGCTGGGATACACCCCTCAGGAATTTATTTATCAGCTGTAGCTGTCTGCTTGAATAGATACTGGGAAGTGTTATTATTGTATTTATTACAGTATTTAACATCCTGGTTCTGTTGGGCTCTTGCTCAGGTCTGGCCCAGAGGAAGCTGTTCTGCTGGGTGTCTCTGCTCCAGGAGCAGCCTTCACACCTTGCCTTGGCTCAGAGCAGAATTAATGCACCTAAATCCTGCTGACACAGGCCACAAATACAAACCTACAGCTAAACACACATTGAAGCACTCGGGGTAGAGATGGATTTAATTTCAAGCTTAAAGACTTTATAATTGCTTCTTCCATGGGTTGGTATGCAGGATTTGCAAGCATCTGTCTTTGTCCTAGGATATGTGGGACATTTTAATTTAAATACTGAAGCCAATCCAACCTGAAGGTGTTAAACCCATGAATTTTGATGGAACAGTGGCAGGATTTTAGAGGTTATTCACTCTTTCCTTTTGTCAGCATTCACCTCACTGCTGAGTTTCCAATTGCTGCCACTTAAGCTGAGTTCATGTCTGCTACCACCAGAGAGATCTATTATGGATAGGAGACCTTTGGCTGAGATTCATGTGTCATCATAATTTAAAATATTTTAAGAACAGATTAAGCTAAATTCCTGTCTAATTTGAGGCCATATGTTCATCTGTGGAGGATCTGGAGTTTGTTTTATTCACCAGCTGAGGGTTGGAGCAGTTTGGGTAGCACCTGGCTTTCTTGAAGGGCTGGTCCAGCTCAGCTGTGTGATCTCCTTCATGGCAGGAATGCTGCCATTTGGATTTTCATCAGTGCTTCACTGCTGCTACTCACAGCTGTGGTTTTGATTGGATATTCATGCTGCAAAAACCTGTTATGTCTTGGAAGTGTCTGATGAGGAATGTTGAGTTGTGTAGTCCCTTTCCCCCACATTACACAGCCCCCCCGCCAACTACTTTGTCTCATTTCTCCTTTTTTTTTTTCCTTTCCTCTTGCAGAAAGTACTTAATTAACAGGATGAACAGCCATTAGGTGTTTACCCTCCGCAGCTCACACTTCTGCAGCAGAATGTAAATAACTTTGCAGTCATTAACAAGGTTGAACTTTAAAAAGAAATGTGCTACAAAAGAGGGTTTTCTTTTTCATCTCACTGTTTGCAACACTGCAAACTTGAGGAGGCTGGCATTTCTCCTCTGGAATATGTGGTCTCACAGGGCTCACTGGCTCTCTGCTGCAGGCATCAAATTAGGCCACACAGAGTTTCTCTCTCCTGTCTTGGGCTAATTTAGAAATGAGGCTCTTTGACTGTTGCCCACTGGAATTTCCCTGAAGAGCAGTCAGCCTGCTGCAACCACCACATTTCCATTCTTCCTCAGAAGATCTTGTTCTTGGTAAAAATGGAGGCAGAGGGGTTGGTGTGGCCCTGGAAGTGTGTGGTGCTGCTTGAGTGGAGAATGGCAATGGCATTTCTCCTCTTCATGGGAGACAGGGATTCACAGGGAATCTGCATTCCTCACAGACCTCTCTGAGACATGCTGCTGCATCAGATACTGCACACAGGCTGCAAAATCTAGCTCTGTTCCTGAGAAAATCTGCCTTTCCAAAGGCTGAATGGCTTTAATTGTGGAGGGCAGCACTATGCAGTGTTACTGTCTTGGTTTGGAAAGACAGGAGTCTGCTGAGGAAGGCAGGAGCCTCCCCTGAAATGGAGAATGTAAACCCTCCCCACCCCTCCAAATTGCTATAAATTTTAAATTAAGGGGCTCTCAGGCAAAAAAATATGGGAGCAGGAAATAACAGTTCTTTAATAGGGAAGAAAATAAAAGGATAAAATAAACAATGCAATAAACTAAAACAACACTGACAGAGTCAGAACCCAACCTGACACCCTGTGGGTCAGGGTGTTGGCAGCAGTCCCATTGGAATTGTGGCTCAGCCCTCCTGCAGTGTCAGGGGTGGTTCTGCTGGAGCAGGGATCCTGGAGAAAGGTGCAGTCTCTGCCTCTGAAGATCCAGGGGAAGAGACAGCTGCTGTTCCTCTGGGGAATCCAGTGGAGAAGCCGTGCTGGTGTCTCAGAACCTCTGGATTATATCCAGGTAGGAATGCTTGGCTCCTCCCTCTGGGCTCACATCTCCCAATGGGATGCTGCAGTTCTTATCAGCCATGCAGTGACATTCAATGGCTGTTATCAGCAGTGTCCCCTCCTGAGGGAGGAGTGATTGTGGTCACTCAGAGAGAGAGATAAGGCAAACTGCCCACTTGACAAAAGACAACTGCCATACAGATGGTAATGGAAAACATCTTGCCTTGCAATCTGGAACAGTTACCCAGTAGCCTTGCAGGTCTGAGATGCTCTGGGCTGCAGGGATGTTGGTGAGCTCTGACCTTTGGGAGGAACCAAAGGTGATTTCATGGTTCCCAGGCCGTGTTTGGCTCTCACTGGTGACCTCTGTGGGAGCTGCTGGAGCTGACTGATGGAAGAACAGGGTCCTGCTGATTAAGACAGAGCTCTGCAGTTCCAAATTAGTGGTTATTCATCTATGAAGAGGATTCGCCCTCGCCATCCGCAGCAAGAGCAGTGACAAGAATTCCAGCAAACTCCAAACAAGAGGCTGTTGGCAGCAGCCACAATAATCAGAATAAAGGCAGAGGGATGCTGTGCTCAGCCCCTGTGATGTCTATCAGGGAGCTATTTCAGTTGCTCCCTGAGGCATTAACATCTCAACCCATCTGTGTCTGATCCTAAATTACTTATGACTGTGAGAGATCAGGGATTTCCCCATAGATGAGGGGAGGGGGGTGGAACATAATTTCTGTGTTTGACAGCATGCAGAAAGCATTTAATTCCTGAGAAGTGGAATTTAGGTGACTTAAAAATATCAGTAAAGATTAGTTATTAGGGAAAAGACACTCCATCCAGCAGTTGCTTTTTTCCCCCTTAAAAATATCCCCCTTGGTATAGGATTAGGTTGCAATGAGCATGATGAACATTGAAAATGAAATTCTCTAATAGCACAATCCACCTGCAAGCCAAATGTTACACAAAGACCCTGGCAAGGCTGAGAGAAGAAGAGAATATAAAAGACTTTGTACTGCAGTAATCTCTAGAGTGCTTCCCAACTATGACTGGAGTTGCTGATCTCATTTCTTGGAAAGGAAAAGAGACTCATCCCCATTTTCAAAAGCCAGGAGACTGAGCACCTTGCTCACAGGTATCACAGAGGTGTTGTGCTCACAAGGAGGGACTCTGAGTTGCATCTTACCTCCCTGTGAACTCTGTCTTCAGCTAGAGACAGGTTTTGCTCAACAGGTAATGGAAAAGGAGGTTATTTTGGGATTAGCTCCTCCAGAAATGCCTCTGCAGGTGGGGACCACGCTGGGCATTGTTTGGTACAACCACAGGCTTTGGTGCTTCTGTGGTGCTTTAACCCCAGGCAGCAGCTCAGCCCCAGGAGCCACTCGCCCACTGCTGCCGTGGGATGGGGGAGAGAACTGGAAGAGCAGAGTGAGAAAACCCGTGGGCTGAGATAAAGACAGCTTGAACAGGTGCAGCAAAAGCCATGTGTGCAGGCAGAGCAAAACCAGGAATTCATTCACTGTGTCCCATGGGCAGGCAGGAGCTCAGCCATCCCCAGGGCTCCATCACTGTCACAGAGGGAAGACAAACCCAGAACGCTCCCCCTTCATCCTTCTCCCCCAGCTTTGTGTGCTGAGGGCGATGCCATAAGGTCTGGGGTGTTCCTGGGGTCAGCTGTCCTGGCTGTGCCCCCCCAGCTCCTCCTTTTCATTTAAATATTGAAGCCAATCCAACTTGAACGTGTTAAACCCATGAGTTTTGATGGAACAGTGGCAGGATTTTATAGGTTATTTAGAGGATTATTTTTAGGTTATTTAGAGGGTTTTAGGGGTTATGGTGAGGGTGAGGAGCAGGACAGGCCCTGGCTGTGTGCAATCCCTGCTCAGGGAGAGCTCAAACATCCCTGGGTTATCAGCCCTGCTCCCAGCACAAAACCAAACCCAGCTGCTGTGAGGAGAATTAACTCTAGCCCAGCCAAACCCTGCATAGCATCAGATGTTCAGTTCCTGCATGCACTGAGCTGAGCAGAAATGCCACCTCTTGGTGACATTGCTTTTCACCAGTGCAGCTGTCAGAACATTCTCCATCCTGTCTGTGGGGTGATGCCTTGTGCTGCTGTTGGTGGTGGAGACTGGAGGCTCCTGAAATGCAGCATTCCTTGGATAAAATCCTTGTCAGGTGTTGGAGAAATAGTGTTTGATAGTCATGTTCTCTTAGCAGAGCTTCTGGTGCAGTGCATCTGCCTGTGACTGGCCCATCCACAAAACTGGGACAAAATGCAGGTTTTTTCCTGCTTCTTGTTGTGCAGAAACTTTGGCTGATGCCAAATCCTGTCACACACGGTACATTCATGTGAAATGATAAAAGGCTTTCATGTGCCACCACACTATTTCAGGCTGTGGCACATGAAAGGCTTTGCAAAAATGTGAAAAAAACCACATTTGGGGTTACTTACGTGGAAAATTAACTTTTGCTCAGGAAAAGCCTTGGTAAAAGTGATGTTGAAGATGTCAAGTTGCTTTCCCAGTTCTCTGCTCTGCTATTTGCAAAGTAGAAATTTCCTTAACTTGATGGAGAAATTTGAAATTATGGAGGATAACCGAAGTTCCACAGTATTATAAGAGCTTCAGGGTACTTCACACCTAAAAGAATATAATTTTGTATTTTGTGTGAATTGATTTAGCACTATGACTCCTAGACAATCTTTAATAAGTTGAGCATTCAATGGTTTAGTCTGGTCAATGAATTTGGGGGTTTAGTTTGCAAACTCACCAAAAAACAATAAATTCTTTAGGCAGCACACCATTGGCTTGGTTTCCTTCTTCATTATAATTCAGAATTCCAGTGTTTCTGCACACTGGAAATTTTGTTTTTCAGCCAGCTGCACTACTGGAGATAAAAGCATCAGTGCTTACTGATTTCAGATCTGTGATTAATAAGTTGGACTAATACAAGTTAGTAAAAGTCAACTTTGGTAAGTGCTTGGCCTTACCTTTAATAAACACAACATTTGGTGGTTTATGACATTAGGGAGTCTTTTTGTGTGGTGTGCTTAAATTTCCCTTGGGCAATTTTCATTGAGGTTGGGATCAGCTTGATTGGAAAATTTAATGGCTTTTTCCATTTCCATTCCCTTTTGCCAATCTGCTCTTTAAAGCTGCTCTTTCATGATGTGTGAATTTGTCTCCATTTGAAGAACTAACATCAGATACAACTGAGAAAGCAGATTTTAGAAATGAGCTATTAGGCAGAGAAGAGGCACTTTTAAGATGCTTGCAAGTTGCACAGCAACCAGAGGAACATGCAGTCATTTGATTTCTCAAATGACTTTGACTTTGAGTCAAGGGAAAAACAGTTTTATTCTCCCCTCAGAGCCTTCTATCATATGTGATAAAGAGAAAATGTGTTTATAACATTTTCTCCCTCAAAAAAAAAAACTAAAAAAAAAGAAAAAGTTGTGCCTCATCTCAGAGAAGCAGCAGCATCTCTTGCCCTGTGAGTCACTGCAGAACACATCCAGTAACAGCTCCTGAGAAAACAGAGCAGTGCAACTTTCTCTTTCTTCCAGGTTTTAAACACAAAGCGCTGACCCTTCTGAAATCTGAGTTAAAACACAGCCAAACACCAATCACTGCTTGGTGGCTTTCCAGTTTCTGTGGAATTGTTTCTCTTACCTGCCCAGAGCAGCTGTGGCTGCCCCTGGATCCCTGCAAGTGTCCAAGGCCAGGTTGGACAGGGTTTGGAGCACCCTGGGACAGTGGAAGGTGTCTTTGCCCATGGCAGGGGTTGGAAATAAGAGGAGCTTTAAGGTCCCTCCTGACCCAAACCATTCTGGGATTCTCTGACTTCATGATCATTCTCCCCATATATGGAATTTTACAATAAAATTTTCTCATCACTACAAGCAGCAGGTTTTGGCTTTTTCTGGAGACCATCACCCCATGAGCTGTGGCCCATTTTCAGCTGCTGCATGTGCTGGTTGACTCCAAATCACACACTCTTCTGATATTATTTTCCCAAGCCCTCTGGAGCAGAGTGCCTTCAGTTATGTGCCAATGCAGAAGTAATCAGGAGCTTATTGTTGTAATAACACATCAAAATCCAGCTTCATAAATGCTAGATAGTTCCCTTGGAGAGCTTATTTTCTGTGCTAGTTTGGGTCATTCCATAGATTTGAGCTACCCAGTCCAAAAATGGTCTGATTCTGATGTAAACAGCCTGTTAAGACATATAAAATATATTCCCAAAATCTAAAAATACTTACAGAAGTGAATGACATCATCAGAACAAGCGACTAATCTGTCCTTTTGTTTGACCTTGGTTTAGTCATTTTGAGCGTGGCAATGCCAGTGCTCTGCTTGTTTAGAGCACTCTGAGAACTGTGCTTAAAAGTCCTCCCAATACTGGGCAGTTTTTTGGTGTCTTTAAAAGATTTGGGTGTGGGCTAAAGATTTTTGAAGAAAAACAGAGTTGTCTTGGTCTTGCAGACATCTCTGGTTGGTTCTGGGTCTGGAAAGCCTTGAAAACCATGGGGCTGTACAGGTATAACCAGGAACATGAAGCCTTCTGGCACTGAGCAGAAATACCATGGCTTGGTTTGAAATCTCAGAGGTTGTTTGGGATGAGAGCTGTGACGGTGTTCACAGGGGTCTGAGGATGAGGAAAGAGACGAGGATCTGACTCCATGTTTCAGAAGGTTTGATTTATTATTTTATAATATATATTACATTAAAACTATACTAAAAGAATAGAAGAAAAGGTTTCATCAGAAGGCTGGCTAAGAATAGAATAGCAGGAATGATAACAAAAGCTTCTGTCTCCGACAGAGTCCGAGCCAGCTGACTGTGATTGGCCATTAATTAGAAACAACCACATGAGACCAATCACAGATGCACCTGTTGCATTCCACAGCAGCAGATAACCATTGGTTACATTTTGTTCCTGAGGCCTCTCAGCTTCTCAGGAGGAAAAATCCTAAGGGGAGAGGATTTTCCATAAAAGATGTGTGTGACAGAGAGCAGCCTGGAGGAGTTACACCCTGAGCCTGTGTGGTGTGGTGTGGGTGAGATGCACAAAATCACCACCACAATGCTGTTTCTCACAGGGTGAAAGCGAACTGTCAAATGTCACTTAGATTCCTTTTGGTCTCGCTCAATCCCTTGCATTTCACAGCTGTTTAATCCCTTGCTGAGCAGCCAGGCAGGGTTCCCAATGTGCTGTCCTGCTTCCCACCAGGTGTCACCTGGCCACACCTCAGGCTGCTGTTGGCTGCCTCATGCCAGCCCAGCCCACACACACACTCTGCAGCACTGCACGCACTCTGGTTCTCCCTCTCACACAACACTCTCAGAGCTTTGCACCTTTTCCCTCCTGCCTCATCCTTGAGTCACTTCTTTAGGATGCTGACAGTGACTTGTTCCAGGCGGTCTGAACCTGAAACATTGTGAAAAGGAACGTGCTCCAACACATGGGGAGAGAAACAGCTTGTAGTAATCCTCCTGGTGCTGCTCTGGCACGAGGCTGTGTGTGTGGTGAGTGGCTGATCTGCAGAAGGATGCTGCAAGTAGAAAAACATTTCTTCCATGAGAAGGAATCTGTAAGAGCCGAAATGAGAGATGTGGGACTCCAGGGGCTCTCCAAAATGCAGTTTATTCCATCCAAGAGGTTACAGCAGTCCAGGGTGGTGGGTGACAGAGCTGTGCCCACAGCTGTCAGCTCCAGCTGCAGGCAGGCCTGGAGACCCTTTGGTTTTGGTTACAATGCATTATTTACTTTTCTTTGCTGAGCATCTTCATACAGAAGAACCAATCTATACCTTAACTATTATCTATAGCCTATCATAACTCCTACAATTACCATATTCATGTTACTGTTCTCCAATCACTAGAAGTTTGTACATTACAGTTTAAGCTAGAAGTTGTTTTTCAGTTTTCTTGCAGTGGAAAATTCTGAGACCTTTTTTCTACTTGTCACATCTGCAGGATTGTTTGCCTGTGCTATCTTCCTGCTTGGTAAAAACATCTCCTTGTTTGGGGTGGGTTTATCCTTTGCTCTAAGTCATAAAAACCCTTCTAACTAACACACCCTTTGCCTCCTTGGTTATCCAGTAAGACTGGCTCAGCAATTCTTTTCTTCTATATCAAAACTTGCTTCCAACTCTATTCCTTCATCAGACTCCACATTTAAAAATCTTTCTGCCAAGCACACATATCTGTGAGACTTTCTTGTCAAACTTTCATCCTTCCCAACAGGAATCTTAAATCCTACATAGAAAGAGTGAAACTTCCCTCCTTTTTTCCCTTCATCTCCAAAAGATGCTTTTCCAGCCCATAGCTAGCCCCAAAATTAACGTGAGGGGGCTCTAACACATAAGTGAAGGGGAGTGCATGTGGAGTACCAGTCAGTAATAATTTAATAATTGTTCTTTGTTTCTTCCTCCCCAGTTTGTTGCTCAGCCAAACTGCCAGCAGCTGCTAGCAACGCTGTGGTACGACGGCTTTCCAGGCTGGAGGAGGAAACACTGGGCAGTGAAACTCCTGACCTGTGTCACCATTGGACTGCTGTTCCCCGTGCTGTCCGTGGCATACCTGATTGCACCCAAGAGCAGGCTGGGACTGTTCATTAAAAAGCCATTTATCAAGTTTATCTGCCACACTGGCTCCTACCTGACCTTCCTGTTCATGCTCCTGCTGGCGTCGCAGCACATCGTCAGGACAGACCTCCACATGCAGGGGCCACCTCCCACCATCGTGGAGTGGATGATCCTGCCCTGGGTTCTAGGTAGGTAAATCCCACACCTGATCCTGTAAATCCCACAGCCAGTCCTGCCCTGGGTTCTAGGTAAATCCCATACCCAATCCTGTAAATCCCACACCTGATCCTGTAAATCCCACAGCCAACCCTGCCCTGGGTTCTAGGTAAATCCCATACCCAATCCTGTAAATCCCACACCTGATCCTGTAAATCTCACACCCAATCCTGCCCTGAGTTCTTGGTACATCCCACACCCAGTCCTGCCCTGGGTTCTTGGTATATCCCACACCCGATCCTGTAAATCCCACACCCAGTCCTGCCCTGGGTTCTAGGTAAATCCCACACCCAATCCTGTAAATCCCAGACCCAGTGCTGCCCTGGGTTCTAGGTAAATCCCATAAATCACAAACCAAATCCTGACCTGGGTTCTAGGTAAATCCCATAAATCCCACACCCAGTCCTGCCCTGGGTTCTTGGTACATCACACACCTGATCCTGTAAATCCCACACCAAATTCTGCCCTGGGCTCTAGGTAAATCCCATAAATCCCACACCCAATCCTGCCCTGGGTTCTAGGTAAATCCCATAAATCCCACACCCAATCCTTCCCGGGTTCTAGGCAAATCCCATGAATCCCAAACCCAGTCCTGCCCTGGGTTCTGGGTACATCCCATAAATCCCACACCAGGAGCACTGAGCAGGGCCTGACTCTCACCCACAGCAGCTGTGTGGGGCCTCCTCCCAGGCCCAGCATGTGCAGAGATGTGTCAGGCAGCTGCAGGAGCTGCACAGAACATCTGGAACAGCTGGGCTCCTCCTGCAGCAGCAGCTCCTGTTGGCCCAGGGCTGCTCTGCTGTTCTGTGCCACCTGATGTGCCCTTGGCCATGACCCCAGTGCTCCACAGTGCATGGGGCACTCCCTGCTGCCTGCCCAGGCTGGGTGAGAGGAGAGGAGCAGGTTGGGAAGAGCTCCTGGGTCACACACAGGGTCCCTGCTGCTGGCTCTGTCCTGTGCCCGGTGCAGTGCCCAGAGCCTGGCTCTGCTCTCCCTGCTCCATGACCTGCCCCCAGCCTGACTTATTCCTCCCAGATAAGCTGCAGGAATGCAGGAGAGGGAAGATAAGGCTCACTCTCTGCTGATAATCACTGGCCACATCAGCATCAAGTGCTCTGATATCAGCAGCAGGAGGAGGAGTGTTGATTGTCTGAAGTTACGTGTGAGGCTCTTATTGCAGTCTGGCTTGGGCAGCTGGGCAGAGGAGGTGTCTGTGTGCTGGGGATGCTCAGGTGAGGCACTGGTGGGATGAGGGAAGAACAGAGATGCCAGATGGGTGTGTTTTTGATGAGTGAGGACTATTTACCCTTCCAAAGTGAGCTCCAGCACAGCAGCAGTGGAAGCCTGTGAGCTCCATCAGGATCCTGATCAGCTCCCACGTCCCTCATGTGCCACCAGCATGTGGCACCCCTGGGAGCTGGGAATGTCACTTTGCTCATGGGCAGAAGTTTCCACACCTTTCTCCTGCTTCCCCACACCTGCTGGCTCCTCTGTCCTGGTGACACCAGGACTCTGCTCTTTGTTTCTGTGGTGGCTCTGTGCTGAACAAACCCAGCTGTTCCTGTGCCAAGCCCAAAACTGCTGATGGAAAACGAGGGAGGAAAGTAAGAGTTGCAGACATGTTCACAAATCACTTTGGTGGTGACCCAGGGCACTGTGCTCCTTGCACAGCTCCACCAGCAGCCTCATTATCTGATGAAGGTGATTTATGCACTCAAATGCAGGTGTTGGTAGAAACTTCAGAGTAAGCTCAGGGGGTTAAATGTCTTTTCTGAGCTTAGGTCATATATTCACTTTAAATTCATGGTTAAAATGGAGGGAAATGGTAGGCATTTCAGTAAAATTGATTTGCAGATGAAAGAAGAATAATCCATTTAAAAAAACCTTTCAAAAGCACAATCTCTTCAAAAAACCTTTTTTACAGCTGTCTGTTCTTGAGTTCCTTTGTTTCAGATAAATAGAGATATTGTATGACTGTTTATTAAATAGAGAAATTAGAACAGTTTCACCAGATTAAAGGTTATTACTTACAAAATATTTTCCACTATAGAAGGAGAGAGAGCAGGCACACACAGCATTGCTGTAGCTATAGTAACCAGCAAGGAAAACTCACTATAAATACAGTGTATGAGTTCTTCAACAGGCTCATCTCCATTGATTTATTTTATTTTATGGGTTTGTGTGCGTGCAGAGACGTGGAAGCAGCTGTAATAGGATTACCTGGCTGGCCCTGACATTATGCTGGTGTGGCCACTGACCTGCTGGCTGGCAGCTGAGCAGCTCAGATTGATATTGGGGGCGTGCAGCAGTTCATTGCAACTTTGCTGCTCTTCAGATTGAGCATCTAGGTCCTTAAAGTTGAGCTGCAAGCAGCACATCAGTGACCACTGCAATATCCTGTGGTTAGGCAGGGGCAGCACTTTGGGTAATTACATTGGTAATGCACTGGAGGTGTGTTTTGTTTTGTTTTGTGTTTTGTGTCCTCTTCACACATTTCCACTTTTCATTCAAGGATAATGTCAAGTGGGTAATTCAAAATACCTGGGGCTCTAAAGTAATTTTTCAGAAGCATCCAGGGCATGAAGGAGCTGCCATTTGCCTTTTGATGGGACTTAAGCTTTCAAAAATACTTAAACAGTTCTGCAAGAGAGGACATAGAAGTTACTTATAATCAGAACTGTGTCAGGTGGGTTTAGCAGTCTGGTGATGAATTTCAGAAGCTGCCCTTCACCCTTTCAGCTGCAGGAAGGTACAGTGAGCATTAGCAAGTGCCCAAAATGATCACCAGAAGGCATTTCAGGGTTGGCATGATGGGCTCTGGCTGTATCCTTGGGAACAAACAGCTCACCAACCCCACAGCCATATCTGACACGAGGTGAGTCACTGCCCTGCTTCCTGCTGAGTCTTACCTTTCCTCACAAATAATCCCTGTGGGCTTTTTCTACAGCAAGATGCATCAATGCAGTGGCTGAGCAGAGAATGGATCCATTTCTTCCTTCTTTGGGATGATGTTTCCAGGTCAGGGAGGAGCTGTGCTGGTTCTGGTGCTGCTAGAGAAGTCAGGGAGAATCAGTGCTGTCCAACAGAGCAATGAATTGCTCAGAGTGTCTGTGAGAGCAGACAATCTATTAGGAACTATACCAAATACAGCTGCTTGAAGAGTTTATTCACGTAGAGCAAATTTCAGCTGAGCCAATTCACTCGTCCTGGTTATAAATAACATGTGTTTCAGGCAGTCTCCTCATGTGCATATCTGGAGCCCTGGGTAGGAAACCGAGGTCTTTTTCAGCTCTCTCCAGACTGCATTCCCCACAGACTTGTAAAATGTCTCATAATCAGCAGCATTGTACTTTGTGGAAGGCAGGAGGGATGAGGCATTTTTTCCAAGCTGTTAATTTCAAAGTGTCTGCTGTTACATCATGTGTATATACACAGAGTTTTAATGGCAAATAATGCCTTGTCATGGTAATAACCTCCCTTTCTTTCTACAGGTTTCATCTGGGGAGAAATCAAGGAAATGTGGGATGGTGGATTCAATGAGTACGTGCATGACTGGTGGAATCTGATGGATTTTGCAATGAACTCCCTCTATCTTGCCACTATCTCCCTTAAAATTGTTGCCTATGTCAAGGTACAGTAACTTGGGAGAGGGAATTTGTAACGTGCTGGTGAGAGCTGTGGTACACAGGGTACAAACGATTCAAATCAAAATTACAAAGCAAAGAAAATAGCAGCTTTTCAAGCAGTCCAATTTTGAAAATTCACCTGGAAAGCTATTTTGTTTGGAGAATGAACATCCTGCTCATTCCGACTCTTTGATTAAAAGTTAAATAGATTGTTTGGGCACTGGGGAGAAATTTCTCCACTTTCTGTGCCTTTTGCAGCTACTCAGTTGCCAAGGCACTTTTTGTTTTCTGTGCTGGCACTGGACCCCCTTCAACAGTGCATAGTGGAAACATGGCTTTTAAATAAAATGGTAGAAGGAAAACAAGAACAGGGTTACCTGAAAACTTCTAGAGCCAAGCTTTATAATCCGTATGATCCTGCAGATCTGGAGATTAGTGATCAAAAGTTTGTGACAGGTCTACTGAGAAGGGCAAGACTGTTATTAGGAGGCTTCTCTCTGATAATCTGATATCAAGGGGTCAAGTCACTCTTCAATATGTAACCTGTGGGCAGGGAAATGACAAAGGAGCAAGCTGGGGCTTTAACACCCTGTAGGTTCTTCCCTGTCATGTTCCATTTGTGGTGAGAGCCCCATCAGAGCTCATCCTCAAAAGCACCTTCCACATTTATAAACTTCGGATGCTCCAAATTAGCATATGCACAGGGTTTGAAGCCAGGGGATGGCCTGAAGCACTTTCCTTCTGTCTCCCGTTTTCAAAGACAAGACACAAAAGTAAAATTCCTTATGCAACAGCTCTCCTTGGCTTCAGCTGGAGCTTCGTGCTTGGCCTACTTCTTCCCCTGGTATGAATCAGCAGCGGCTTCACTGCAGTCAGTGGAATTACTCAGGTGTAAATCAGTAACTGGGATCTGCTCCCTGGCCCCTCCTGCTCTTCCCAGCTTTGCAAGGTCTCCACCTCTGGCAGCGCAGCTCCCAATAACCAGGACAAGCCCTTCCCCAGAGCAGCCTTGCTTAGTCCTGCCCAGCAGGCAGAGGGGGAGAGAGGAGAAAATTTCCCCAAGCCCATTGACTCCAGAGTGCAAACAGCCCTGCTATGGGGCCTTTGTTAAATCCTGAAGGCTGCAGTCCTGGTGAGTCAGATTTTCAAAGGGAAAAGCTTTTAAGCTGGTTGCTGCTCCCTGAAGAGGCAGCTCTGTAACAGCATCAAAGCAGGAACAGATTATGTCTTTTATTCTCCCAACATTCAGAACCAAGGAGGAAATTACAGACTTGAAAGGTTGGTCTTTAAACCACAAGCAATACAAAAAAAAAAAAAAAAAAGCTGGAAATGGTAAAATGCATGGACCAAACTTAAAATGTTGCCAATCTGGTTCTTCCTCACACAAATTCCTAGAGGAGCTGTGCATCCAGGGATTGTGCAGTCACACACTGGGATGTAAACTCACAGCCAAAGCACAGCCCCAGAGGAGGTGCAGCTCTGTTTGTGCTCCCTGTAAGAGCACAGAAACGTGCAGGTCAACCACAAAACCCCATGGGCCAGCACACAAAGGAGGTTGGCAGGAACAGATCTGTTTGAGCCCAGATCAAACCCTCCCGGGTCAAACCTGGCCCATCTCAGGTCAGTTCCTGATGAGGATGTCAGACAATTCTGAGAGGTGCAGAAAATCTTCTGAAACACATGTGTGACAGTGTTCACAGGGGTTTTCGGATTGGGGAAGAGACGAGGATCTGACTCCATGTTTCAGAAGGCTTGATTTATTATTTTATGATATATATTACATTAAAACTATACTAAAAGAATAGAAGAAAGGATTTCATCAGAAGGCTGGCTAAGAATAGAATAGCAAAGAATGATAACAAAGGTTTGTGGTTCGGCTCTCTGTCTGAGCCAGCTGGGTTGTGATTGGACATTAATTACAAATATCCAACATGACCAATCAAAGATGCACCTGTTGCATTCCACAGCAGCAGATAACCATTGCTTACATCTTGTCCCTGAGGCCTCTCAGCTTCTCAGGAGGAAAAATCCTAAGGAAAGGATTTCTCATAAAAGATGTCTGCGACACATGTGGTCACAGAAGTCCCTGCTGCCCTGTATCACTCAGGGACTGCAGTGTGCTCTGCAGTGTGAGGGTTTGTAAGGTTGATAATGGTTTCAAAACATTTTGCAACATGATTTGTTATTTATAGAACAGCCCTGAGCTGGAAGAGGCTGGGATATATGCCAATATACCATATTCTGACACTTCTTAGACTTCAAAGGATTACATGGACATTTAACTTTCTGCCAAATAGCAGAAAAAATAAATTGCAATACTGACACTAAATGCTTTCTATCCTTGTTTTTACGTGAAGACTTTTTTTTTTCCTTGATTTGACTGGTTCCAAGACCTGGCTCTAATATTGTCTGATACCAATGGAATCTTCAGGCTAATTATAGGGTAGAAATACTTTCTTAATCAGTTTCCATTTGCTGCATTGAATTATCGTGTAATGAGGAAGGGTAAATGTGACAGCATGGTGTAATTTATTTGTACTATTCTGTGTACATCTCTGCTGTGTTTCATCTTTTGAACAGAGACAAAACCAAACTACTCCAGCCTTCCCAGATACCCAGCTTCATTAGATAACTCTGAAATCTGCTGTTTTTCTGTTACCTGTGATGCCAGGCTGCTCTGAAGATGCTATTTGCAAAGTGAGGCGATACCATCAGTTCATAAAGGACCAAAATATTACATTAATCACCTAAACATTGCTTTATATATTGCTTTATTTATTTATTGCTTTAAATATTGCACAGAAGAGTGTCCCACACCTCTTTTTAAAGCAATATTTTAAAATATTAAGTACCTTTAAAAATATTAACACCTTTAAAAAAGATATTTTCCCCATACCTTTATGTGCAATCTGTGCTAAACCTTAGCAGAGAGCCCTGGGCTGCTGTATCCAGCCAGCCTGCAGAAAAGAATTGGGAATAACTGTGCAAATCTACTGTCCAGAAGCAAATCTGCTTCCCAATCCCACCCACCCACCTCCATTGCTGGATATCCACAAAAAGTTCACCTCTCTGCCTGTTTGTAGGCATTTGAAGACCCATCTTCAAATCAAGTTAACAGGCTCAGGCCATGATGTTCATGTAATAAAGAACAGTTTGGAAATGTCAGAAGCAATCCGAGGTCATGCTGAAATGCCTTTGTATCATGTCTGATCTCCTTCATACAGAGGGATAGTTTGAAATATCAGCCTGCTTTTTGCTGAGCTCTTGAAAAAACTGAGAGCCCTCGAACACGCTGGAGTTTGTGTATTGGACCTTCAGATTTAAATAGAAAGTCTCTGCAATCTCGCCCTGTCAGTGTGATATTGGTACCCTTTCCTTTTCAGAGGCACCAGAATTATTTTAGGAGCCCCAGACACGCTGGTTATGGTTTTAGCTGTGCTATCCCGAGTGCAGTTCTGCCTTTTTATGCATGCTAAATGAGCGGAGACAAATGTTAAAAGGACAATTATTCCTTGATGTTAAATGTCTTTGACTCCATTTTCTGTGCCACTGTCGTTAAGCCAGAGCAGTTACATTTTACATTTCACAGAACCAGAGCAGTTACATTTTACAGAACCAATCCTTTGTGGTACCTGCTCGCATCTGGCTGCACTTTGCTCAGAAAATGCTTCTGCTTTTACAGCTACATTACAAACCCAGTTAATGTTGTAATTGATGCACTCAACTGTACCCAGTTTCAGCTGTAATTAAGACCTCTGCTTTAGCAACTCTCCTAAAATTGCCATGACAAATTAACTAATAAGAAAATTAATACGAAAAAAGCCTTTTGGTTCTGGGCTGCCTGCTCTTTTTTTGAGATTACATGGGAGGGAGAGCATCCAATAGTTCACTGCTTTTCTTCTTCCCTTCCTTCTCCCTGCCTCCCATTGTTCCTGGAATGTGCAGTGTTTATAATGTGCAGACATGTTTAGGAGGAATAAGAACAAAAGTAATTGGAAATTTACATCTGGAACATGCTAAAATCTGAACCCCTTTAAATGTTGAAAGAGAAAGAGGTTGTGTATGAATCTGTGGGCTCAAAAGTAAAACAAATTAAAAAAAAATCCTAATTTTTCAGTTTAGGCTAAGAACAGCCAACATACCCAAAGCCTCTAAAGAAAAGCTGGTCCCACATCTCTCATCATCAGGGGGTCATAATGTAGTAGGCAGAATTCATAAAAAAGCATCGTTAAACCTTCATCTCTGCCCTCATCAAGTCAGCCTCAGTCCTGAATCCTGACTATGAGCCTGACAGCAGCTGGGGTGTAAGGGGTTAAATGTGGCCTCAGCTCTCTACAGAGAGCAGCAGGCACAAATCCCCAAGGATTTTTCCTGAGGAAGGCAGTGAGAACCTCAGAGAAGAAGAGAAAACAATTCTTATCTCTGTTCACTGCTCCTGTTTTTGCACATGTGGAATGTGTTATGGAGATTGTTTACCCAAAGTGATTTGGTTAATTGGACACGGGTGAAAATGGTTTTGAGTGATTAGCCAGTCATTCAAAGCTGTGTCCTGGCTTTCTCAGACAGTCACAGGTTTTTCTTTAGTATCTTTAGTATAGTATAGTATCTCTTTAGTATAGTATAGTATCTCTGTAGTATAGTGTTAATATAGTTTTTATCATTTTATAGTTTTTTTAGTATAGTTTTAATATAGTATTAGTGTAATATAATTAGTTTCATTTTAATTAGTATTAGTGTAATATAGTATCATTTTAATAAAGCCATTGTTCAGCCTTCCTGAATCATGGAGTCAAAGCACATTATTCCCAGCGTCGGGGGCTCCTTGCAATGATAATTAAAAGCCCTTTTGGTGCCACAGTACCTGGTTAGGATTTACCTGTGAAGGGTTGGGTCAGTGGGTGTGACCTTGGAATGGATTTTCCTCAGAGCCATTACACCTCATCTCACCTTTATGCCCTTGTTCTTTGTTCCTTCCTGCCAGTACAACGGCTCTCGCCCGCGGGAGGAGTGGGAAATGTGGCACCCGACCCTGATTGCAGAAGCCCTCTTTGCAATATCCAACATCCTCAGTTCCCTGCGCCTCATCTCCCTGTTTACAGCCAACTCACACCTGGGACCCCTGCAGATTTCTCTGGGACGCATGCTGCTAGACATCCTCAAATTCCTTTTTATCTACTGCCTGGTGCTTCTGGCTTTTGCCAATGGACTGAACCAGCTTTATTTTTATTATGAGACCAGTGCCTCGGAGGAACCCAACAACTGCAAGGGGATCCGATGTGAGAAACAGAACAATGCCTTCTCCACGTAAGACATCCTCTCTTTCTGCTTCTGAGGCTGCTTCCCCTGTCCCCCTGCCTTCGCCTGCTGCCTGTCACTGCCCTGACAGAGCCTTTATTTATTCATTTGCAAGTGCCAGTGAGGTGGTTGGCCCTGCAGGAAAGGTGGGAGTTAAGTGGGGCAGACACTGTGCTGAGCTCTGCTGTTGCAAAGACTCTCACTTAGGTCTGGCACTGGGAGACCTTTTAGTTCTGGCCCAAGGAGTTTCCCTGCATGATCCTGCAACTTAAATCTTATTATGACTATGCACAATTTCAGTAGATTTGAGAAGGGAAGCGTAATTTTGCCACAGTAATTGTTTTGCCTAATTATTGAAGAAAGGAGGGGAACCTGAGTAAAATGAAGAAAATAAGGGATAAACCTGTTAAAAACAGGGATCAATAAATAATGTGCCTGCAGCAACAACAACAATCTCACCTAGACCATTTTTATGGATACATGATGGTGCAGGCTTCTCTGATTTCCTTGCAGACTAAAATCCCAGCAGAACCTTTTTTTTTCTTTTTTTGCTGGGAATGCTGGTACTTTGCTGAGATGCTGGCAAGGAAATTGCTGTGAGGACATCTGGCAGAGCTGAAAGAGCGAGCACATGCTGAAAAATGACATGAATTGTCTTGCTGATGTATTTGTTTTAATTACTAATAGTAGAAATAATTATAATAATCAGCCCCCACCCTATTGTTCTTGCTGCTTGCACAGTACTTAACTCACAATGGCAGGAGAAATAAATAAAGCACGGTCTAGAAAAAGGCCCACACCCTGCAAACAAGCAAAACAAAACTGTTGTCCACCACTTTATGCTAAATTAAATAAAACTTGTCATGATGCCCAATAATTCTCCTCCCTCTGTCAGCTGAAGGTTTGGGGTTAAGAAAGGATTTGGGATGTATTTGCACTGTTATCAAAAACAGATGATGGCTCGGGCCACATGACTTGGCTGGGAGAGGAGAGGTTCCAGCTTTGTCCTGTGGGCTCTCTCCTAAAAGAAACATGGAATTTTCATGGGATAGAGCCCATCCTTCAAGAGCAGCATGCCCTGGTACACCAGACATGTGCCATTTCCCACTGCAGAGCAGGAGCACCACAGGCTTGATTCATTTTCTCATGAAACTCATCTCTGTCTGAGGGAAGTGAATGGACCTGCACTGGGCTAATGAGAAACCGAATTAAAGGTTTCAGACCTTTTTTTGTTTTCGTTGCTTCACATGCCCCAGAAATGTGTTGTGCTGCCCTGGCAAAGGAATTAAATAACAAATTTATTCCTTGATCTGTGTCCATATTGATGCAGCAGCCAGAGGAAGGAAAGTTTGGCAAGCACAGTGTGTGCTAAGGGGTAAATTCTACCTCAGGAAGGGTCAAGCCTACAAAATCCAGTACCAAACCCTGCCTTTCTCTGGAGCTATGGTGAGCAGGTGTGTTCAGTTCTGGTTTGGGCCTGCCACCTCTGCACACTGGCTTTTTTCACAGATTTCATTGTGTCAGGTAAGCGGAGAAAGCAACAGCGGGATTTGACTGAAGAAAAAGAACATTGGGCCAGCAGGAAAAAAAAAAAAAAAACAACAAAGCAACCAACCAGCCATCCTGAAGTCTGTAAGAAGGTGTAATGTCTTGAGAGCTAAAAATTATACAAGAAGCACTTAGCAGAAAGTGTGTCGATCAGCTTAAATACAAACCACAATTTCTGCCACTCTAACATTCATTTAAGCCCCCTGCCAAGGGAATGTAGCGCAGAAAGGAAATTGAGGGGGCTCAGCCTTTGTGGCAGAGGTTTGTGTAAAACAAAATCCCAGTGGGAGGGGATCCATTAGGAGTGAGGTCTCCTGGCAGGGGACAGAACACTCTGCAGGTACTTTTTGTTTGAGGCTCGCTTAAGAAATTTATTTAACGTGTTCTTAAAAGTTTAAATGGTCTTTATTAACACCCCCAGCACAAGCTGACATTTGGCTGGGGAGCTGATGCACAGCATGGGGCAGTGGCTGGGAAGGAGCAGCTGCAGATCCAAATATTGCTTTGGGGGGGAAGCAAAGGAGGCTGGAGCCAGTCCAGGCAGGGCTGGGGACCCTGACTTTGCTCGTGGCTCATTCCTTATGAAGGAATGAATCTGCAAAGCTCTGAATCAGTGCACTTTGGTTCCCACCAGCATTCCTGGGCTCACACAATGAGCTCTAATGCTTCAGGGGCAAAGAGGACGCCCTGGTGTGTGTGCAGCTTGTGTCAAGTGTGACACCTATTTACTGGCATGTTATTTCCTATTACTCTCAAAGGGTGGGATTAACATTTTCTTGGCGAGGAAATTTTCTGCATTGCACACACAGATCATGGAAAAGTAATATTCCTTTGTGACAGCAACGAGGGGAAGTAATGAATAATTTAAGGCTTTCTGCTTTGGCCTTGCCATCCCTCAGAAAACAGAGTGCCTGCTGCTTAGGCAGATGATTGGAAAATATGTTTATAGCTGTGATGCTGGCAACTGAAGGAGGGTGAGGAAGAGGAGGAAGGGGTGGAGGAAGTCACATCTCCCTGCCTGCTGGGTCCTTCTCTCTGCCATTCCCCTGGGCACAGATTCCTGTGGCACGGGGGCACTTCCTCTCTCCAAGCCACCATGGAGAGTGGTGGAGCTTTGAGAATTCTCCTGTTTGATTAGGATTCAAAATACACTCAGCAGGGCATGAGAGCCTCTCAATCACCATTTCCAAAATTCTGTTTCTTTATAGCTGCTTCTCCAAAGCAGTGTGAGCCCCCCCTGAACCATGGACTGTGAAAAGAGGCTGTGGACCTGTCCTGTCATTAAACACTGAGGACACAGCACCTCACAGCATCCTCGCTGCTCTGCAGAGCTGCAGGAACCTCTTGGTGTCTTTGTCAAGGGCACTGCATGCTCACATGTGAATGTTTGCTTTAGTGTGGGCCCAGATTGCACACCTGGGTAATGTGCATCCAGAACAACACACTGATCACTTCTAGAACTGATTTCAGTTCAATGATTAGAACCTCTGTCTCTCTTGTACCTGCAGCCCAAGTCGTATTTCTACTGTTAATAGTAAAAATATTATAAATATTTTAAAAGATAGCTAGCACTCCACCACTTCTAGTAAAGAAATGCTTGGCATTCTTTGGTTAATCTGTATTTTACTTCCTTGGTTATTTAATAAGCCTAATAAACAGCCTGAGCTTTGGGAGAAAGGTTTTTTGCTTTAAAGCATCTTTATGATTTTTGCCAGTGGAAAACATTAGCTATATCCACAAAGTATAAACAGAATCCTCCTATAAGGCATGAGGATACATGTGAACAAATGCCTGGAGATGATGAGAGAACAGATTCCTGGTATGTCAAGTAAAGCATCTGAATTATTCATATTGATGTGTCTAGAAGTTGCATTTGAAAACATCTGCTGACCTCAGGCCAAAATGGGAACTCTTAAACAGGCATATAAATGTCATTTTTGGATGATATAAATGCCATATTTTGGAAAGCCAAAACAAAGATGCCCAAATAGAGCAATTACTTCGATTGCTGCTTACACGTCTGACGTGACTGCGAAAGGTCACTGGAAACAGAGAGACCTGGGATGATCTCACCAGCTCCGTGGGGTCAGGTCTGGTTCATCTAGGGAAGGAAGCCTTCAAAAGAAGAGAAACCCTTGAGCTGAATTAATGTGATGACTCTCTCTCATCTGAGTCATTACCGAGCAGTGGTTGCAGGGTTGTGCCAGGGACTCTGCCCGTGGTGGGTGGGCGCTGCTGCTCCAACCACTCAGAGCCACCAGAGTTTTGGGCAGGTGTGTTCCAAACACAGCAGAGTTTTGGGCAGGTGCACTGCAAACAGAACAGCATTTTGGGCAGGTGTGTTCCAAACACAGCAGTATTCTGAGCAGGTGCACTGCAAACACAGCAGAGTTTTGGGCAGGTGCGTTGCAAACAGATCAGCATTTTGGGCAGGTGTGTTCCAAACAGAGAAGTTTTGGGTTCATTGCAAACAGATCAGCATTTTGGGCAGGTGTGTTCCAAACAGAGCAGTTTTGGGTTCATTGCAAACAGAGCAGCATTTTGGGCAGGTGTGTTCCAAACAGAGCAGTTTTGGGCAGGTGCACTGCAAATAGAGCAGCATTTTAGGCACGTGTACTGCAAACAGAGCAGAGTTTTTGGGCAGGTGCACTGCAAATACAGCAGTGCTTTGGGCAGATGTATTCCAAACACAGCAGCATTTTGGGCAGGTGTATTCCAAATACAGCAGTATTCTGAGCAGGTGCACTAAAAATCCAGCAGTTTTGGGCAGGTGCATTCCAAACAGAGCAGAGTTTTGGGCAGGTGCAAACAGAGCACTGCAAATTAGAGCAAAAGGTGCAAGTGCTGTGATTTCTGCCATGTCCCACCTCGTGGTGCCTTGTTGTTGCGCACTGTTCGCTGCTGCAGTCACGCCTGGGGATGGGTTCCCTGAGCATTTATCCTGCAGACATGTTAATGATGCAGGCACTGATTAAACAGGAGAGTTTATAGATAGCAGCAGCATCGCAGCATGGCAATTTTAATTAAATGGAAAATATTGTGGCTGTTCTGTGCAATGTGCAGAGTGGGAAAGGGAGCCTTGGGTTCCTCGGGGAAGTTGTGCTCGCTGCATCTCACAAGGATGTGGTCTGGGCTCTTGGACAGACAGCAAATGCTGTTGATGGGACAGCTCTCACATGCATTGGCTGGTGGGTCACTGTGGCTGAGCACAGGCTGTCCCCAGGGAGGGATAAAAGGCTGAGTGGTGTCTCCCAATATCTTTGTGGAAAAAGATCATTTTCCACCCCCTAGCATCAGGTAGCCAGCTAAAAATCTGTTTTCTTTGCAGGCTTTTTGAGACCCTCCAGTCACTCTTCTGGTCTGTGTTTGGGCTGCTGAATCTCTACGTGACCAACGTGAAAGCCAGACACGAGTTCACCGAGTTTGTTGGGGCCACGATGTTTGGGACCTACAACGTCATCTCCCTCGTTGTGCTGCTGAACATGCTCATAGCCATGATGAACAACTCCTACCAGCTCATTGCTGTGAGTTACCCCTTCTCTTTCTGCTGCTGTTTCTCCCTGTGTGCCTCATTTGTCTGATTTGCAGCAGGTGGGTCCCTTCCGGGCTGCTGGAGACTGCTGCCCCCAGGTTCTGCCAGCAGGTAGCTGGGATTTCTGCTCACCAGCCTCAATCATGCCCGAGGAGGAGGTTTTGCTCTGTTTGTAAAGCTTCTTAGCTGGAAAAGGCTCATGGGCTGTGATGTGCCCCTGTCTCCTCCTGTGGAGTGACCTTGCTGACCACCTTGGGTGTATGAAGGGAAACTTCCCACTGCTTCCTGATGTTTGGTTAGAACTTGGGGGATGGGTGTTGTGGTATATTTTTTTTATCCTATTTCTGCTTTCTCATGTGAAACCATGTGTGTCAGGAGCCCAGTCCTGCAATTTCTTTTTCCACAGTCTTCCCACTTGAAATTAGATCATGTCCATCTGTAATACCAGAGTCTCCTGGCTGTGTAACCATGTGAGATTCCTGAGTAATCCCAGGGCAGAATGGATCTGAGCTGAGGCAGCTCGGGGCTGTAGAGCCCTTATCAAACTGAACTTTCATTTGAATGTTCAAAACTGTTTTTTTCCACTGTAATCTCATTCTGTGTACCCAAAAGCCAATCTGTACCTTGATGATTAAATTTGTCAACAGACTGAAAGCTAAAGCAGCATGGCTCTGCATTTTAAGGCTCTTTAGGTCAGGAACAGTATGGAAGGAAGCAAAATCTTGTGTGCACAGGACTTCAGATAAACCAGTGGGCACTTACTCTCCATTGTGACCACTAACATGACAGGTTTGGAGACAGGGAGGTGCTGAACTGGTCTGCTGCAGCATCTGGGAGCAAAACAGGAGTGGGGAGAGCTGTCTGTGTCCCTGGCTGGTCACTTAGTACACATAGAATAGAAGCTTCCTCCTCTGCTTTGGGTGACTCCTGTTTTATTCTGGAAGATAAACCAGAGCAAAAACAGAACCAGAAGCCCTGAAGCAGTTCTCCTACTATTTCCATTTCCAAATTCCTGGACAAGTCTCTGGGGATGTGTGTGGGTGAGTTCGTTTCCTGGCTGAAGCACAGAGAGGAGTATTGAGTTGTTTTCTTGAACAGGTTCCACTATTGTTGTTGATTATCTGCTGATTCAAGTGGCTCCTAAATTCACTTGGCCAAATTGCTGATTCTTTTGGACATCTGATCCTTATCATGGTAAAAAGTATGAGAAAAACTGGACCACTGACCTTCCAGATGAGTAGAAAGGCAGTTTATCACAAAGGCATTTATCAGTCTGTTTCAATGCTTCAAGTGCTTTCTCTTTGTTCACTGCTACTCCTCACATTCCAGGGAGGGAATGAGGGACAGAAAACAAAGATTCTCTCCTTGGCCATTTTCTCCAATTCCCTTTCCTTTATTGTCATCGAACATGCTTGTCACTAAGACAAAGCCCCAGCCTAAGAGTGGCACAAGAATAGCAGTATTTGCTATTCACTGGGCCACAAACCACTCATCATTCTTCCCCCTGAATAATTCGAGTGATGCAATGACACATTACACACAATCCCACATGAATTAGAGGGACCCATCATAACAATTAACTGGAGAGAAGGGTCCAGGGAGGGCTGTTGTGTTAATGGTTTTGTGTCTGGAGCAGCTGGCAGCAGGGACTGGCCCCATCAGAAAGTCTGCCCTTGACAGAGCCGAGGCTGGAGGACTGAACTCTCCAGATAACTGAGCAAAGCATGGAGTTCAGTGAGCAGCATGAGCCCCTGCTCGGGAAAATGACACTGGAAATGCTACAGGAGACTTTGTTGTCTGTAGGAGTGTCGGGGGGTGGGACGGTCAGGATGGACGGAGATGAGAGATCTCTGCAGCCAGGTCTGGAACTTGTGGGTTATTGCAGAGGGCCTGGGTGCAGGGCCCTGCTGGGAGCTGCCAGCCACAGCTCAGAGCAGGCTGAGAGAAGAGAGGGGCAGAGAGGATGAGAGGGTAAGAGAGTAAAAGCATAAGACAGCAAGAGCGTAAGAGCGCGAGGTTCCCATTACAATACAATAAATCTCTTCTGTGTTGAATATTCTGATTCTCACTAACCAATCTGTACAACATACAAATCCTACAGCATTTCCATACAGCCTATAAGAATCATTACATTGCCATCCTGTGTTACATTTTAAACCCTAAAAACTCCTCTTTGGACCCTTCTGCCAAGCTGGCAGTGTCTGCTCTGACCCTTGGACCTGTCTGCAAGCAGAGGGTGTTGTTCCATCAAAAGGGGATTACCTTCAGCTGGCCACACCATTGTTTTCCAGTTGTTCAGTAACTAAGGGATCTCAAAGCTTGCTTTTGTTTCAATCTCACTTATAGTTTCCATATTCTCAAAATCTTTTGCCAGGCAATCATATTTATAAGGCTTTCCTGTTTCATCTTCCCCAACAGTTGTCACTGAAGGTGTCTGGCTGCAGGTGATACCAAGGGCAGTGACATTTCCTGGGAAGGCAGGAGGCAGGCACTTCCCATCTCTGCCCTGCTGGGGTCTGCAAGCTGCATTCCTGCATTCTTCCTCTCAGGGACAAATTTCCTTGTGTGTCTCCTCAGGGCAAACATCAATTAATCTCTCCCCCGAAGAAAACGAGTCGTTAATAAACGTTGAGCTTTACAAATGTGGGGCATTAATTAACCTCCTGTAATCAGGTTCACTCCCTGCTGAATGACAGCAGGCTGGGTGCCAGACTGGGCATTTCTCCCTCCTGGTATTTCTGTTGCAGTGGGTACACATGGAATGACAGAATTCCAGGGGGAAGGAGGCGAAAGGAGTCCTTGGGGTGGGGTGCAGGTCTTCTTCTGCATCAGCAGGAAATCCTGTGCCTGAGCATCACTGCAGAGCCATAAAACAGGTGTGGGGAATGAGATGAGAGTGCATCTCTGCCTGCTGACTCCCTGCAGTGGAGTGCTGAGGACATCTTCATTAATCCCGTTTGTTAATGAGCCCCAGGCACTGCTGCAATGCAAACAGGCTTTCTCCCCTCCTCTCCTGCAGGGACAAGTACACCTAATGCATTTGTAGCAGTTATTCTTCAGGTCAGTTTTCCTCTGTACTCACACATTAGTTTCTGCTGTGAGGTTTGAGAAAGGAGAATTTGGGCTGCTCCTCCTTGGCCCTTCCTTGTGTCTCCTCAGTCTGGGGATTAGGGCTTGGTGCTTAATTAGACACTGCAGGCACACAGCCTGAAAGCACCCCTGTCTGTGGAAGGCAGAGCAAGGCAAGCAAAGAGTAAAACCTCTGCTTCAAGTGGTTCTTGACTCAGAGAAGAAGGAACTTTTCTGCCATAATTTTGTTGGTTTTTTCCTCAGCTGTTTCAGACTTCAATAAACACATACTTCCAGGAGTGCCCTGAAGCACTTTCAATATCGATTATTTCCAGACAGCCCATTTTTCTCCTTTGCCAAGCCATACTTTGGTTATGGCAGACACCATCTTTCACCAAGGAAGCAAACACAATCCAAATGCAATGCCCCACATTTCCATACTTCTCGTGCTGTTTCAATATGGGAAGATCAGAATGTTTTATACAAGCAGCACAGGATGCAGTGGGATGTTATGCACTGCCAGCTCCCTCATCTCAATACCTTCCAGACATGACAGAAATGCCATTAGCCGAGGATGGGAAGAGGAATTTGTCACAATCACAAGAGGAAGGACGAGGGAATGATGTGAGAGTGGCCAGGTGGCTGCATCATTTATAAGCAGCAGAAAGTAACTGAGTGGGTGATGAGGACACTTTGTGTGATGGGCTGTTTCTCATCAAGTCATACAGTCCTCCTGCCAGATGCTCATTTTTTCAGAATAAGGGGGATAGTTGGTGTTCCCAAGGGTGCCAGGTGCATTTTGGCCCTGGGGGTGCCCTCGGGTGCAGGAACACTTGCAGGGATTTCAGGTGTATTTTCTGACAGCCTGTTCCTTGTGGCCACACCTGTGATTATTCTGGGGAGTCAGGCAAGAATTAGTCACTGGAACTGCACCAGGAGTGGTGACTCTGCAGCAGCAGGAGCAGCAGCAGTGGAAGAGCAGCGAGCAAGGGCTGTGCAGGATGGAAACCACTGAGCTGCTGGGCAGAGCTGCAGGTGAGTTAGGGTGATAAATGGTGCACAACAGCTCTGCACTTTAAAGAGAGATGCGAGCCCTCACAGCCTTCAGATGTTCTGGGATAAAAGTACAAAGATGCTTAATACCTCAGGGATTACTTACACCAAAGGGAACCTGAGAAAAATCCCCTCTAACTCCCATGTGGGAAGGTGCTGCAGCCTCGAGTGTGTGGTGCAGTGTCTGTGGGTATTGTTGGAATAATGACTTCAGCAGAGAGCATAAAATCACAAAATTGTTCTGTATATTGTATTTTATATCCTCCTGTTGGTTGGTATGTCTGCTATTTCAAGCTGGCTCATCTCAGACAGCTGTTCCAGCAAAAGGCTGCAGTCTTTAAAATAAAAATAAGTTTTAAGTGTGTCTCTGAGAGTAGTGTATGTCTAAATTGGAACTTAGTTGCCAGTGTTTGGGTTGCAGGAATCAGGGCATTGGGCACCAACCTCAGGATGCAGTTTTAGATGATGAAATTGAATGGAGGGGATTAACACGAATAGTTAAGGACGAGAATGAAGAAAATAAATATTTTGCGTAGCAATACAAAAAGCTGTACACTAAACAGAAATGGCATGTGCAGCTAAAAAATAAATAAAACTTTGACTGTAAGTACAGGGATATTAGATATGGAATTTTCTCAATTTTTGCAGGCTAGAGAGCTTAAAAATTAAGGCACAGAGAAACATAAAGATTTTTCAGCTCCCTATTATGTTGTTTCCAAGATAACTTTGGATTTCCCCCAGGTGGCAGTTTCAACTTTTCTTCTTCTGCAAAGGACACAGATTCCTCCACTTTTCTGCAGCAGCTGAACTCCCTCAGCACCATGGCAGTAATTGCTACCCAGTTTAATTCACAACACCAGCAGAAATTCTCTTCCCCACTGTGATTTGTGACCCTCAGGACTGTCAGCAAGTGTTCCTCTGCTTGCAGGACCTGCACAGTTATTACCTGGTGGTTTGGCTAAGGAGGAATTTTATGAATCAATAAACTCAGTTTGAAGTACAACAGCTGCCCAGTCTGTGCATTTGGCAGATTTTGGGGTGGTGGGTGTTCCCCTGTAGAGGTAAGGCCAGCTCCTAAATCTGGTCTCAGAACTAAGCTCTTTTAAAGCATCAGGAAATGTTCATCTCCCAGGCTCATTTCAGCACCATTAATTTGAATTTCTTAGAAATTAAGCCATCAGTTTTTAACTCTGTAATACAGCAGGAAATGAAATTATGCTCTTGTTGTGTTGCCAGTACAAGCTGGGATCAAGATTTCTTGAAGCTTTTTATGGTGCAGTGAAACAAGGAGGTTCTGGAAAGAGGATGAAATGGCTCTTCCTTAGTTTGCCAGCTGAGTGAATACCCCTCTTTGCCCCTCAGTTTTGTGGCCCTCAGAGCCTCCTGCTGCCCAACACACACATTGGCTGGTCACTGCCCACATGCAGAAGTGTTTGAGGTGCAGGTGACACGCTCACACCTTTGCTTTATTCTACAGCACAGCTCTCATTACCCAGATCTCAATTACTGCACTCCTCAAGCTCCTCTGTGGATCAGCAATAATTAATGAAATGGGAAATTCTCCTGCACTTAGTCAGTGCCTTCAGTGACACTTGGACAGGCAGACAGGACAAGGGGGGATGGCCTTGAGCTAAAGGAAGGTGGGTTTAGATCAGGCATAAGGAAGGAATTGTTCCCTGGCAGGGTGGGCAGGCCCTGGCACAGGGTGCCCAGAGCAGCTGTGGCTGCCCCTGGATCCCTGGCAGTGCCCAAGGCCAGGCTGGATGGGGCTTGGAGCACCTGGGACAGTGGGAAGTCTCCCTATGGCAGAGGGTTGGAATGGAATGAGCTTTAAGGTCCCTCTCTGTCAGAACCCAGGACATCCCTCTGGCTGCCCTGGAGGACTCGAGACCCTGGCAAGGGGCTCAGAGACCTTGGCACAGAGTCAAAAACACCTGTGCCTTGGATTTTAGCCCATGGAAACAATCACCAACTTTGTGTGAAGATTTACAAACCACAAGGGTTTGAGTAGAACGATAGTGAATTTGTCACAGGGTGAAACAGAATTTTGGGGATTTAGAATGGGAGTTCAAGAGGCACGATGGAGGAATCTGGGCATGTCCTGTCCTTCTTCTTCTCCTCCTCCTTGTCCTCCTTGTCCTCCTTGTCGTCCTTGTCGTCCTTATCCTTCTTCTTCTTCTTCTTTTTTCTTCTCCTTCTTCTCCTCCTTCTCCTTCTTCTTCTTCCTTCTTCTTCTTTCTTCTCCTTCTCCTTCTCCTTCTCCTTCTCCTTCTCCTTCTCCTTCTCCTTCTCTTCTTCTCTCCTTCTTCTTCTTCTTCTTCTTCTTCTTCTTCTTCTTCTTCTTCTTCTTCTTCTTCTTCTTCTTCTTCTTCTCCTCTCCTTCTTCCTCTTCTTTCTTCTTCTTCTTCTTCTTCTTCTTCTTCTTCTTCTTTTTTCTTCTTCTCTTTCTCCTTCTTCCTTCTCCTCCTCCTTCTCCTTCTCCTTGTCCTCCATCTCCTGCTGTGATGGTGGCACTTTTGGATTGGTTTAGAGTAGAGACAGACTGTCTAACACAGGTGATAGGTATTGGAAAATCATTGTAAATAAAGTACACACAGTTCTTAGTATAAGAAGTTAACACCACCCCAAGGGCAGGGACTGTGCCACAGCCTGACCTGCTGGACAGATCTCAGCAGATCAGAGAAAGAATGGAACAGATAAGAGAAAATAAACAGCCTTGAAAAGCAGAGCCAAGTCTTCTTCTTCAGTCACGGGGCTGGGAAAAAAGAGACTTTCTAATATCTCAGGGTCATCTCAACCACAGAAACCTGAGACCTCCCAACCCAGCCCATTCCATGACTCCTTGATTTCTGTTCCATTTCCCATGGAGTGCAATCCATGTGAAGAAATGCTGGACCCTCACTCCTGTTCCCTCCCGGGGAGCTGTAGCCCGTCTCTAGAGCAGTGGGATGGATTCCCAAGGCTGAGTGCTCTCTCTGCACCTTGGGGCTGGGTGTGGGGGGACTCCCAGCAGGTTTTTATTGGAAAGTGAAGGGAAATATGCAGCAGAGGTGTGTTGGGATGCTCCCATACAGCCTGTGTGTGTGAAATTAGCCCTGGAGCCTTGCTCCAGACTGGCAGGCAGCTTAATTGCTTTTTGTTAGCAAGCTAAAGGATTCATTTGAAGGTGTAGAACTGTTTGTCTTTTTGCTGGCTTTGGCCTAATTACATGTAACCCATGGACTTGAATCACATTGTTAATATTCATCTGGTGTTTGCAGAGCCTCTAAATAGAGGCACTCGATGTGCTCCAGCTTCCCAGGCTGCATCTTCTGTTCTTAGACCAGACAAAGCTTGTGCTCTGTCCTGGGATCCAATCCTGCCTCTCCTGCGAGAACTGGCAGCAGAATCAGGAGCTTCAGCCTTTCTGTTGCCTTTATCTTTGAACCCACAGGAGTTTATGTGTCCCTGGGAACCACCATGGCCAAACCATCTCAGGGCTTATTCAGGACAGAAAAGTTACACTTAATTTAAAAAAAAAAGAAGAACTTGCAATCTGTAGATGAGCCCTGGCTGATGTAAGATATTCCAGGGAGTTTGCTGGCATTTATTTCTGGAATTTTCAGGGCTGGGCTCTGGGGATTCTTGGTGTGGTTAACACCCCAGTGCCCTGCCTGACAGGTCAATAACTCTCTGCCCATTTCGTGTGAGCAGCACAGCAAGGTTTGCTCTTGCTACATGATAGAAGCTGAAGTATCCAGATGGAACCACATAGGTTGCAGCCCCTGCATTATCCCATCTTTTATTTAGGCCTGACAAGCTCAATTAGCATTATCTTGTGCTTCTGCATCGAGGGGACTCTTGTTAGAAAGGCAGGAGAAAAGAGGAAAAGTGAAAGATAAAGGGAGAATATTACTGAGGAAAAAGCAGTGAAATACTAAAACGGATTTATCTGGGAAGAGCTTTCCCCTGGTACTGAACAATGGAAACAGCTATATTACTAAGAATTCTCTGAAATATGACATTTTAGCTGCTAGTGCTTCAGAGATTTCCTTTTGCAGCACCCTGCAATCTTGCAAATAAATGGATGCTGATCATACAGGTGAAAGAGGATACACAAAATCACTCCTAATTAAATGGGGATATGATTAATAACCTGTTTCTGTTTGCTGGTCCTGTTCCCTGTAGCCACTCAGCTTTTTGGGGGAGAAAACAGCCTTGTCTCCTGAGCCAGTGCTATTTGCACAGCTCAAGGTTCACTTACAGACTCAAGCAATCTCATACATTTGTAATCTGTCCCTTCCCTTTGCCTCAAGGATGGATTTAAATGGTCAGGACACAAGATTTTTTAAATTTTTGAGCAATTACTCAATTTTTGGCAGCTAAGCTGAGGCACTGCATTTAAGCAGGCTGCCTTCCAGAGGTGTTGGGCACCTGCTGCTCCCTCTGGTGCTGTGACCTTTGCAGGCTCAGTAAAACACATAATCCAGCCCCACTCCTGTGCTGAGGAAAGGCAGTTTATGGGCAGCCATAAAAGAGCAGAACACTGAGGCATTTGGTGCCTGAACACTTGCACAGAGTCGTGCTCCTGCCAGGAGCAGGGAGGGGACACGAGGAGCAGCAGCCTTGCCTTTGGTTCTGAGCAGATCAGGGAATTCTGAGATCTGGGGAGGTGAAGCCTGGCACCTCTGACCCCCCTGCCAGCCCCAGAGGCTGTTCCAGCCCAGTTTCACAGTGTTCTGCTCCATCCTCAGCAGGACACTGTGACTCACAGGCTGGATTTTGGTTTCTGGGCTCTGCTGGCGGTTTGTCCTTCCCCTTTGAAGTTCACCTGCAGCAGCTCAGCTGGAGGAGACAAGGTCAGACCAAGTGCTTGCACACAGAGTGGTGAATTCTGCAGTGCTCCTTCCTGCCAGGGCAAGTTTGTGCCAGGGAATCGCCCTGGCTGTGTCCAGCAGGGAATCCAAGGTTCCCATCCACCTGCAGGAGGTGGCCTGGACTGACAGAGTGAGCACCCTGAGGCCAGAAGAGAGAACTGAGGTTGATTCCTAAGCTTGGGAATGGTTGCTCAGAGAGGAACAGGCACTTTCTTGAGCCCAGCAGTATCTCCAAGTGTAATGCAGATGTGATACCTTTAGCAATGAGAACTTTATGGACTCTTAGAATGGCTTGGGTTAAAAAAAGACCTTTGAAGATCAAATCCCAGCCTGACTGGCTATGCAGAAAAAAATCAAAGACAATCTTCTGGAAATAGGGCAAGTAAAAATGAGGCTAAGTTTGTTTATTTTTTGCCTTAGCACTAACAGACATCAGCACTCCAACACTTTGGGTTACCCATACCTGCTCAGCCCTCCAGTTCTCCAGGACTCGTGAGAGTTCCTTGGTTTTGACCTGGCTGGAGGTGGTGAAGTTTCAGCACAGATGCCCCTTATCTCTCTGACCTTCAGCATGAAAAGAGGCTCTTATCAGGCAGTGATGGAGGAGAAAGAATGGATGGCAGGGAGAACAAAGCCTTGGTGATACCTTCCTGCTGAGGCTTTTAGAGAGCTGTTTCTCTGCTCAGATTTATTTGACTATTAAAATAAAAACTGAACTTAACTGGAATATGACTGCAGAAACAAAAAGGTGTCAGTTCCCATAATTTAACTGCAATAAAACCAGCACAATCCCCAGTTCTCTGTGTTTTCTCCAATATAATATTCCCTGGCCTTCTCATTAGCTATCGTTGCTTCCATCCAAGATGCTGCTGGGAGATGAAAAGTATTTGATATATATCTATATATGTACATATAACCTAAATACATTGTGGAATGCAGCGCATTGCAAGCCATAATAAAAATTTTAATTATGAATATCTTCTGCACATGGAAGTTATAAATAGCAGAGATGCTAAAGCATGCATTTTTCCAAGTACAAACAAACTGATTCCCTGGGGCTGGCACAAGCAGCCAAGGCTCTGGGCAGGGATGGGCAGTGCCACAGCTCCTGTGACAGATCTGCTGGGCTGTCACCCGGGGGGGAATGTCCCTGCTCTCTGCCCCACCTGGCGTGCTCAGAAGCCACTTGTGGTTTTCTTTTCCATTGCAACCAACCCCATTTCCATAATTCCTGAGCCTCTTTGGCTGTGCTCCAGTAATGGAGTCCTTTATCCAACTCATAACAAAATGCAGGTCCTGGGCTGTGTCTTGTTGACATTGCACTGGCCATTCCCAAGCGGGGGCCTTGGACACTGCAAAATTAAGGACATTTTTCCTCACTTCCTCCGTTACAGTGTGTTCTTTCACAGGCTCTGCCATGTGGGATCTTCCCCCAGCTTTCAGGTTCTGAAGGCTCACAGTCCCAGTGATGGCTTATCTGCTATATAAAACTTTGCATTTGAGTTTTTTTCTTTCCTTGTGCTGTTTGCTTTCCTAAGAGCCTTGCTGCCTTTTGCCAGACTGTCACAGACATCTTTTATGAAAAATCCTTTCCTTAGGAATTTTCCTCCTGAGAAGCTGAGAGGCCTCAGGAACAAAGTGTAACCAATGGTTATCTGCTGCTGTGGAATGCAACAGGTGCATCTGTGATTGATCTCATGTGGTTGTTTCTAATTAATGGCCAATCACAGTCAGCTGCCTCGGACAGAGAGCTGAGCCACAAACCTTTGTTATAATTTCTTTCCTATTCTATTCTTAGCCAGCCTTCTGATGAAATCCTTTCTTCTATTCTTTTAGTATAGTTTTAATATAATATATATCATAAAATAATAAATCAGCCTTCTGAAACATGGAGTCAGATCCTCGTCTCTTCCCTCATCCTAAGACTCCTGTGAACGCCGTCACACCAGACAAGCTCTTACCTGAAGTAATTTACCTGCATCCTGGTCCGAGAATTCACTTTCCTTGTTTTCCAGTGCTGGTATTTATTTGTGAGCATTTCCTCAGGACCTGCCTTTGTTCCTTTTCTGTGCTGGAGCCAAAATCCCCCTGTGTCCCCTTGGAGCTGCATCCTGGGGAGCTGCTCTCCCTTTCCCCCCTGCCCTGCCTGCTGCTGCAGGGGCTGCTCCAGGTGGGTTTTCCCTGATTTTCCTCTGCCAAGGGCTGCCTGTCCCAGGGCACTGCCACTGCAGCTGCTGCCCAGGACTTGCCTTGTGCTCCTCAGTGCTTTCATCTCTTCTCTGGCTGTCTCATGCCCTAACTGTTCTAATTGCTTTTCCTAATGCTAGGTTGTCCTCCTTTAGTAATTTTTCTTGTATTATTTTGGAGATTGATCCTATTAAGTTCTTACCCCTCAGTATGTCATCCCCAGCTTTGAAAGCAAAGTCATTTGTTGCCAGCTGCAGCTGAATTACCTATGCATTAATTGACTTTGTAGCTTCCTGATTTTCTCACAGACTTTTTCTTTCTATGACATCCTTTCTTTTGAAAAATGTTAAGCACCACTTACGTCAAATAGCCTGCTTGGAATTTTGCTGCTTGCTTCTCTGAGCTTGTCACCAAGCCCCCGAGCTCTGCTGATGTTATTTCCAGTTTGCCTGACACATATTACAAAATTAACACGCTTTGAAACAGCACAAGAGTTGCCTGTGTGGAGCTCTGTAAAGATTAAATTTCTCCTGACCCTCTTTCTGCAGTGCTTTCTGTTCAGGACACGCAAGGGCATCTTTCTTGTGCTAGCCTGCTTGAAAGCCAGCCCTGATACATTTTCTGTGCAGTTTCCTGCTCTGGGTTTAGCACAGAGCAATAAAGAGGCACGTGGAGAGAGAAATATATTGAATAGAAGTCTAATGACTTCTCTTAGGCTTTGCAGCACTGCTAATTACACAGCAAAAAAGGCACCTTTGAAGTTCCTGTGCCTCTGGGGCAGCCAGCCTCCCTTACTCAGCAGCCTGCAAGGTAAATGTTACATCTCCTCCTTCCTTCCTAGAGCAAAGCACAGCTTGGGCACATCCTAATCCTGCGGGGCTGCTGCTGGTGGCTGTTCCTGGGGTGGGACAGCAGCAGAGAGCTGCTCCTGCTGCAGAAATCACTGCAGCTCCTGCCAGCACTCCTGGCACAGCTAGAAAGCTTCCCAGCCCTCCTTGAGAGGCGCTCAGCCACAGCCAGCCAGCCTGGTCCCCAGGGCACTGTCAAAGCCATCTATATCTGCACCTGACAAGCAGCAGCCTGATTGCCAGCCTAGCCCACTGCCTGTTGTGTAATAAAACACAAGAAAGGCTCACACAGCCCTTTTGGTGCCAGCCAGAGTGATGCTGGAGGTCTTTATTTCTTCCAGGTGGCTCTGGGGAGGATTTGCATCCCAGGAACTCCCAGGGGAAGGGGCAGGAGCCCTTGGGCACCTCTGAGTGGCACAGAGGAGCTGGAGCATCATGGAGCTGGTCATCCTGGCATTGTTTGACAGTGGAAAAGTTGGAGGATCTCAGCATGCCTGGCTGCTGAGCATCAAATCACCCCAGCATTCGATTTCGTAGAAATATGGGGATGATTTGGGTTGGAAGGGACCTCCAAGATCATCTTATTCTGTGGAGGGACAGAATGTAAAAAAATAAAGAGTGCAGAAGGTAGTCTCACACCTGAGGAGTTGCAGCTGTACTAATCACCAAAGATTAGGAACAGGCCTGCCCTTAACAGGCCACAGCTGTGTCCAGTAAGAAGATGAGTGCTACAGAAGAGTGGGTTAGGTGGTGGAGAAGAGAGCTGGAGTTTGTTGGCTGAGCTGTGAAGAAGGAGTCAGTGCTGTGAGGAGCTGCCCATGAGAAACCACCAAGAAGGATGAAACTTTTGCAATAAGATGACAACATTATTCCACCCCCTGCCATGGGCAGAGACACCTTCCACTGTCCCAGGCTGCTCCAAGCCCTGTCCAGCCTGGCCTTGGGCACTGCCAGGGATCCAGGGGCAGCCACAGCTGCTCTGGGCACCCTGTGCCAGGGCCTCACCATCCTCATAATAAAGAAATTTATCTTAATATCTAACCCTGCCCCTGGGTTTGACCCACAGCTCTGCACCAGCCTGATCCAGAGTGCAGGGACACCTGCAAAACCCACAGGGTGCCCAGAATCCATCTCAGCCCTGAGCCAACCAAAACTCGGGGCTATTGTGACCGTGTTCACAGGGGTCTGAGGATGAGGGAAGAGACGAGGATCTGACTCCATGTTTCAGAAGGCTGATTTATTATTTTATGATATGTATTACATTAAAACTGTACTAAAAGAATAGAAAAAAGGATTTCATCAGAAGGCCGGCTAAGAATAGAATCAGAAGGAATGATAACAAAGGCTTGTGGCTTGGACAGAGAGTCTGAGCCAGCTGACTGTGATTGGCCATTAATTAGAAACAACCACATGAGACCAATCCCAGATGCACCTGTTGCATTCCACAGCAGCAGATAACCATTGTTTACATTTTGTTCCTGAGGCCTCTCAGCTTCTCAGGAGGAAAATTCCTAAGGAAAGGATTTTCCATAAAAGATGTCTGTGACAGGCTATCCCAGGGCTTCCAGGGGTGTTAAGAACTTAAGAGCCAGGAAATGGGACTCCCATGCCTTGATTTGCCACAGGCTTTCCAGGGATGAGCTTCAGCTCCTGTGTTCTAAGAGGAATTCACAGTGATTCCCTGCACCAGCTCCCAGGCAGGAGGGAGCTGGAATAACTCCTGGAGAGCTTAAGGAACCTGGAGCCTGTGGCAGAAGTGTCCACCTCATGCAGAAAGCTGAGAGCATCTTCCCAGACAGCTGGGTCTGTGTGGCTGGGTCAGGACTCACTGCTGTCATTGGCAAAGTATGACCCAACCTGCATGGCCCAAGGAGGAGAGGTGATGGAAATCTTTATAGAAAACATCTCAGAAACTGTAAACAACACATTTTCTACACAGAGATGAGGACAGAGATTAATGTCTGAATTACCCTGGATAATTAGTGTAGCAGGTAATCATTTAGAATCTGGCACATCTGTGAATACATCACTTTGACTGAATTAGAAAATATCTGCAACTGCTACAGTGAAATGGCTTCAGCCATCCCACAGGGAAATCTTTGTGGGAGATTAATTCTCACTTCAAATGGCAGAGATTTGCAAGAGGATTATGTGGCCAGGATGACACATTCACATTGTGATAGGAAGTGAGACAGGTTTTTTTTCCTCACAGCAGAGCCAGTGCTGGTTTCTTTGAGTTCATGTATTCTTTGAGCTTGAGGGCTCGGCCCTCTTAAGTGTGGAGTGTTTGATAGCTGAAACGCTGAGCAGTGCTTGAAAGAAAATGGTGACAAGAACAAGGGCGAGAGAGACGGAAGCTCTCAAAGAGAGGACACTGAAATCCCAACTTAGATTCAAATTCCTGAAGCAGCAAGGTCACGCTGGCAAAGCTGGTGAATGTGGGGTTTGGGCTCATTATAAATGTTCCCAAAGAGTTGTCATCTAAGAGCACTGCATGAGGCAGCACAGGGCTGGGAGGATCCTCACTCACTGCTCAGACTCAGGCAGCTCCCAAAAATGTGTCTCTTGCCCAGGGGCCAGCAGTCAGTGGGGAACACCCCAAACCTGGAGCACACCTGGTGGGGCCACATTCCCGGCCAGTGCAGGGAGTGATGTCCTGGCTGTACGTCCCAGGTGCTCCAGCTTTGAACTGGGTACAGAACAGACACTGAAGTGTTTTTTTGGTGCTCAGCACAGGGAGGAGAGTCTGGGGAGCTGTAGCTTTGTGTGAGGATTTTATTGCTTACAGCACTAAGGAGAGCTCTAACCAAGAAAATGGTGGTTTCCTGGCACACAAAGACATTGTCAGTAAAATTGAAGTGTCTCTGCTGTATATTTCCAACACAAAACTGCTGCCAGGAGCTCTCATCTGATTTGCTCAGGTTCACAAAACATCAAGGTGAATAATTGAGACAGGCTGCGTTTGCAAACTCTGGGGAATTTGCAGCAGCAGAACAGAGAAGGGGAGAAAAGCACTTTGAGCTTGGTACAGAGGGTCTGGTCTGTCTTTTCAGAGGTTATGGTGCACTTGTTGACTGAGACAGCACAAGAAGAAATGCAGGTGGGGTGAAGCCAGCACCCACAGACACGGCCAGACCAGCAGGGATTTGTTCAGACCAGCCTCCAAACTGCCCAAGGGAAAAGCCTTGCTGAGCTTCCCAGCTCTCAGCCCTAGGAAAGCCTGTGCAGTCACAGAATCCAGAATGGTTTGGGTTGAGATCAGCTTTTCCAAGCCTCTGCCATGGGCAGGGACCCCTTCCATGAGAGCAGGCTGCTCCAAGCCCTGCCCAGGCTGGCCTGGGACACTCCAGGGATGAAATGTCCCATTCAGCTATTTTAAAAATGAAAGAACAAAATGTTTTAAAAAAAACCCACTTTGTGCAGAAAAGCTTTTTGAGCCTTTCCTTCCTTTCCCAGAAACAAATTTGCAATCCCCAGGGTAGAGATTTGCCTTACCTTCCTCTTCCAACAGCATCCAGCATCCAGTGCCAAACTGCATCAGCCCAGGACGGGCCCTTTGATGCTGTGCTGGAGGAAACTGCTGCCAGGTCCCCACTCCTGATCCCACACTGACACCGGGCCTTTGATGGGCTCTGGTAGAGGGGAGGGGTGGATTTATCACAGAAGATCACAGAATATGCCAGGCTGGAAGGCAGCACATTCACACCTACTCCTGTGTTGACAATGAACTCAAAAGATCCGTCTCTACCCAAAATAAGTCTTTGCATTTTCCTTCAGCTCCTGCCTTGCCCAGAGCTCCCCAATGCCCCAGGCAGTGATGCCAGGTTTAGTTCTTGCTCAACCCCTGCAGGGCTGTGTAATCCAACCCTGGGCTCATGCAGATCTTCCCCTACAAAATGCTGTAGATGCTCAGACCAGCAGCGTGCAGCTGCCACTGGGCTCTTCCTGGTAAAGAGTAGTGGAGGTTTAGCTTGGATATCAGGAAAAATTCCTTTTCCTAAAGATTTGTCCAGCACTGACACAGCTGCCCAGGGCAGTGGTGTGGTTCCCCATCCCCGGAGGGATTTATTAAAGGAGGGTGGATGTGGCGTTTGGGGCCAGGGGTTAGTGGTGGTAGCCTTGGGGAATGGCTGGAGTTGATGATTTTAGAGGGCTTTTCCAAGATAAATGATTCTATATCCAGGTGAAGCACAGAAAGTGCAGCTCAGGCCCCTTCTCTCCCCCCTCCCTGGTCCCTCTGGGCTCACCTGGCCTGCAGTGCCCAGGCAGAGACAAATGAACTAAAAATGAGCAGGAGTTGTTCTTTTTTTTTTTTTAAATTTATTTTATTTTTTTAATGGTGGCAGTTATTCCCACTCCTACAAAATGCATTTTTTTTACTACCCAGGACTTCATTTCCAGCAGCATCAACTTGTGATACTTCACAGCAATGCTGCAGCTTGCCTGTTTATGGGGTGTGATGGTGTTTGAGGAAAAAGGGGCAGGACAGGCTGCACCTCTGAGCTTCCCTGAGGCTTGCAAAGAGCCCCTGTGGTAAACTGGCAGGGGACAATGATGTTCTGGGCTGGTTCAGACCATCTGCAGAGATTAATGTGCTCCTGGGCCACTGAGACAGTCGTTCTAAATCCAGGGCTGCACATAATTTGAATACATTACCAAAATGGAGTTCAGCTGCACCTCACTGTCAAAATGTGAGCATATTTTACCCGTGTCTGGGCGCTGGAGCATGGCCAGAGAGCCAGTGTAGTAATTTTTTGGGTAGATGTTCAGCAATATTTTATTAAACTCCCTGTCCTACACTTCAGTGCCTGCCTGCCAGAGCTGCAGCCCAGCACCCCTCGCTCAATAAGCTGCTTGTTCCAGCCTCGCTGAAATCTCCTCAGAAAATTAAACTCCTGCATTGTCCTTTTCTCCCACCTTGTGCTGTTCTTAGCCTGAATCACCGTGGCTTTGGTTTAATCTGGTGTCAGACACCGTTCGCGCAAATGCTGAAATGTCGCAACCATCAGCTTAGCGCTGCTCTGCAGAGGTAACAACACACACTACACCACTCCTGCTCAGTGTGCTGGTGTCAGCTGCGTTCAGCACAAATTATTTCCCCCCCTTTTCTGCCTAATGTCAGAATTTCTGCAGAACCTACAAAACAGTGCCATTTTTTTCAACTTTAAAACTAGCACAGAGCAGCACGAGATCTGGTTTGGGTCTCTGCAGCATCTCTGGCTGCAGGGAGCTGCCTCTGCCCTGGTGTCGGAGGGAATATGCACTGTGTTACTGGGTTGGCTCCACAATCATTAAAAATAGACTAAATTTTGCTCCCCAAACCCAGCTATTCTGAAGTCTGTAAGGTCAGTCTCTTCCATAACTCAGCATTCCTTTCCTGGGGACTGTACGGACCCTGTGTCTGTCTGTGCAGCTGTAAAATGGTGGCGTTAACTTCCCACCTCCACTTTGTTGGGGTGAAAAACACCAGGGCACAGCAAGCCATCATGGTGATAATATAACTACAAAACCCACCAACCCAAGAGTAAAATGTCTCCTGGCTTCTGTAAGGATAATGCAGAGGCAAGATGTAAAATACGGCACACATAAAATGTGTCATTTCCTTATAAGAGCAGAATTAATGGAGGCTATAAAAAACAAATCAAAAACCACTATGGAAGACCTTTTTTCCCAGGGAAGAATATGAGAATTCATTAGATTTAGACATGAGGAACAGTGGTTTGTGATAATAAAACTGCTAGCAAAGAGCAAAATAAGAAATGTGTTTTCTTGCTTCTTGCATTGGTGAGCTAATAAGCACAACCTCTTAAGGACAAAGCTGGCCTCTAGCACAGGGAATTCTTGCTGGGTATTGCTCTCCTCTGGCGTCTGGCACAGGGAATTCTCCTTGCTGGGCATTGCTCTGCTCTGGCCTCTGGCACAGGGAATTCTCCTTGCTGGATATTGCTCTCCTCTGGCCTCTAGCACAGGGAATTCTCCTTGCTGGATATTGCTCTCCTCTGGCCTCTGGCACAGGGAATTCTTGCTGGGCATTGCTCTCCTCTGGTCTCTAGCACAGGGAATTCTCCTTGCTGGGTATTGCTCTCCTCTGGCCTCTCAGTGGTTGGTATTTTTTCACTCCAGTTACATTTCACACCAATTTTTTTACACCCACCCCCAGCGAGGGAGATGTAAGGAGTGACACTGCTCTGCCTGCAGCTGGGGAAATCCCTCGCACCTCCCCTGCTCAGCCTGCCTCCAGGAACAGCTGCCTGCAGCTGCTGATGGTCTCTGCCCTCCTCCCACAGGACCACGCGGACATCGAGTGGAAGTTTGCGCGGACGAAGCTCTGGATGAGTTATTTTGATGAAGGCGCCACTCTGCCCCCTCCTTTTAACATCGTCCCCAGCCCCAAGTCGGTCTGGTACCTTTGCAAGTGGATCCACAACCAGCTGTGCCCAGGAGATGACTCTGACAACGAACAGAAGAGGCACGAAAACCTCAAAACATTCACAGTAAGGAGCTCACGGGCTTGTGCTTGGTTTCTGGAGGGTGTTGGGGATATTCTGGGTTGTGAGGGATCAGCAGGGGTTTGCTGGATCATCACTTGCTGTCTGGGTTTGAAAAGCCAGGTGTCTGCTAAGGAAGGCAGGAGCCTCCTCTGAAGTGGGAAATGTAAATCCCCTCCCTCCAAATTAATATGATTTTGAAACTAAGAAGCTCTCAGGCAAAGATATGGGAATAGGAATAACAGTTCTTTACTAGGAAAACTAAAATACAAATGCAATAGTACAAACAAACAAAAAACCCCTATACTGATAGAGTGAGAGCAGCCCTGTCCCCTGTGTGTCAGGGGGAGGCACAGCCCCATCCCATGGGGGCTCAGCCCTCCTGCAGTGCCAGCTGTGGTTCTGCTGCAGCAGGGATCCTGCACAAGGGGGGAGTTTTCCTCTGCAGCTCCAGGGCTGCTGGAGATGGGCCTGGGCTCCCTCTGGGAATGCAGGGCAGCAGAAAGCTGCTCCTCTGGGAATGCAGTGGGCAAAGGCTGCTGTGCTGGGCCAGGCTCAGATTGGATCCAGGTAGGAATGCTTGGCTCCTCCCCTGAGCAGAGCATCTCCCCATGGGATGCTGGAATTGGATCAGCCCTGCAGGGACACTCAGTGGCCATGGACAGCAGAGATCTCCTGGAGGGAGAGATTAAAAAAAAACCTGCCCCATGAACAGCAGAGAACTGCCCCAGCTCTGACAGATAATGATAGAACACACCCCCAGCTAAACCTGAGACACTTGCTCAGAGCCATGGGGAGCTCTAAAGGCAGGAGCAGACAGGTGACACCCCTGTGCCTTTCTCTTTCCAGGAGCGTCACGCTGACAACCTGATTCAGAATCAACATTACCAGGTAAACTTTTGGGCACATAAACTTTTTACTTACTGTTTCTTTCTCCTCCTCATTTTCCAATACTTCAGTTCTTGCTTGCTTCCAGAATATATTTTGATAAGTGTAGGTCTTCTAAGAGGATTTAGCTTATCATGGATTAAAGCATTTCCTCATTGGAGGTGGACAGTTCAGTAAATCTGTTCTTGCCTTTCAGCCCCTCTGGAATAGTGGAAAACTTGCAGGTATCAATGTGGCTGCTGAAGTCAAGGTCACATCCCCGTTGCCATCAGGCTGTCAGGACATCCTGATTAAAACTATTTCTGCAGCATTTTTACACTCCCGATTTGTTCCTCTCTTTGTAAAGCACCCCTAACTCAGACTGTGGTTGGGATATTCTTTTGTTAGGGACAGCTCAGGAAGGAGGAATGATTCCTTTATTGAATCTTGCTGGTTTGTTTATTCTCAGCCTGCCTGTCATCAAATACTCATTAAAGTCAACCTACAAAAGGATGAAACTTCATTAAAAACACCAGCTTCAGCCCTTGAATTCAGTGGGATGTATTAGGCCAGCACGCTGGAAGGAAAAAAATTCTCCAAAATGTTAGGTGGTAGTTAGGCTCCACTGCCAAAAGCCATTAGTAATTTGTCTTACTTAAGACATCTCCTGCTTTCTGAAGAGCACTTTTATCAGAAGTTGGTGGTTAACATAATTAGTCACCTCTGACAACTGACATATGGTGCTTTCTGACTTCACAGCACAGCTTACGGCTGTGACATTGAGATCTCTTAAAAACATCCCGGCAAAGCCTCACTGCAGACACCATCTTCAGCTTGGTGTTGCTCAGACTTATCTGTGAAGGGGGGGAGATGCAGGGCAGGCTTGGAGCAGTCTCTTCCCTGCACGCACCAGGCACAAATAGCCTGGGTGTGTTTTGGCTGGCACAGATAAATGTGCAAGCTCAAAGCACCAGTTTGCTTCCGTGAAGCCATCAGGGAGGGACATGAGCAGAGCAAAATGGAGCTCATCCAACCAGAAACATGGGGTGTAGCAGACAGGTGACACAGAGGAGTGAGAGACCCTGGAGAAGTCACTGGGAGTGTGATTTGGCCCTTCTAGTGCTGCCCACGGATGGTGCAGCCACCCTTAAAGGAGTTTCTGCCCTTGGGGAACACTCAGGCAGCTGCAGATGTGGTTTGAGGTGAATGTCCATTGACCCATGGGATCCTCGCTGTTCTTCACATTATTTATTACTAGCACAGCTTCCTTGGCTTCAAATACTTGATAAACCACCTTCAGATGCCAAAGTTAGCCCATCACGGTACGCAGTGTGCACATGAGATTGGTAATTGTAAAACCTTTCAGCAGCTGAGATTAAAGAGCACATCCAAGAACTGCTTTGGAGAGAGCACTCCAAGATTTTTTTTTTCTCCATGACTTGCACATCTACAAGCCCCAGCACAAAACAAGTGCTTTGCCTTTAGTTAAAAACTGAGCATCCATGAGGTGGAAGCTGTATCATCCCTTCCCAAGGTTTGCTCTGCTTAAAAGGAAGCATTTTGTTTCTGGTGATGAGTGTTTTTTAACCAGCAGAGTCAGGACAGCTGCTGTTGGCAAGAGCTCAGGGAAACACAGCAAGAACAGAGTTTGGGCTGATCCAGCAATTGAATCACTTGGACTGTTTCCTATTCCAGGAAGTGATAAGAAATCTTGTGAAAAGATACGTCGCTGCAATGATAAGAACTTCTAAAACCAACGAAGGTTTAACTGAAGAAAACTTCAAGGTATTTTATTATTCCTCAATAATAATTTGTTTTATTAATTCAAACAGCCACTTGCAGAGTTTGCAGTAACTTGTTAAGGTGATTTGTGATGTGTGGAAATAGGATTGTGACTGGAGCTGGGAATGTATCTGATGGGTCTGTGGGGTTTTGTGGGCAGAGTTATTGTTATCTTCATATATGACCACCTCCCATATTTTAATATACAATGTGCTATGCAGACGAAAAAGAGTAGCATTGGAAAAGAGTAGGAATGAAATATGTGATTTGAGTGAACATCACATTCCCAATCCTAATGCAGACAGAGCCAAAGAATGGCTTGGGGTTGGTGGATATTAGGAACACTCACCAACAAATGTAAATTTGGGCCTATCAGTCAGACAGGATTCCTGCCATATTTCAGCAGTTTTCCCTTTTCTGTAACTCTTTTATCTGACTTTCTGGGGTGTGCAGGGGGGGTTGATCAACAGGGCCAGTCCCCAGCCTTTGGAGACAAAAGCCTTGTCCCCAGTTCTCACCAACACATTTCTGTATGACATTGGACATGGGTGTGATGTTCTTGTGTGATTTGGTACCAGCCACTGGCACGGCTGAGCCCTGCCGAGAGGGAATGTGGTCATTTTTTCGTGTCAGATAAGGCTGCTGGGTATAACTCCTGTCTCCTCTTGCCCCAGGAATTAAAACAGGACATCTCGAGCTTTCGCTATGAAGTTCTTGACCTCTTAGGCAACAGGAAGCCCCAGAGGAGAAGTTACTCTACCAGCAGCACAGAGGTGTCCCAAAAGGAGGAGACAAACGAGGACAATGCTGGAGAAAAACCCAGAGCCAAGAGCGTGTCCTTCAATGTAGCCAACAAGAAAAAGGACTTCAACGTGTCTGCCCTGATTAAAACCATGTCTGGGATCAACATGGTGGAGGAGAAGCCAAAAAGCAACGGGATCAGCAAGCGCTCCTTCGTGCGCAACGGGAACCGGGTGCAGAGGCTCTCCAGCTCCAAGAAGGAATCCTTCAAGAGGCTGGGCCTGCTCTTCTCCAAGATGAACGGCCACGTCCCCGAGCCCAGCTCAGAACCCATGTACACCATCTCAGACGGGATCATCCAGCCACACTACATGTGGAAAGACATTAAATATTCTCCCATGGACAGAGAGAGAGAAGAGAATTGTTCCAAAAGTGAAATTAACCTCAATGAGGTGGCCTACAGTGGGAACACGAGACTCACAGGACAGAGCAAGGAATGCCCTGTGGTTTGTACCAGTTCCCTTCACTGTGCTTCCAGTATTTGTTCCTCTAACTCCAAACTTATAGACTCGTCAGAGGATGTGTTTGATTCATGGGGAGAGGCCTGTGACTTGTTTATAAACCAGTGGAAAGATGGGCAGGAGGATCACGTTACCACTCGGCTCTGAGCAAAGCTCTCTTAACTCTCACTGCAAAACTCAGCCAAGTATTGGTAATTGTTTGCTCTCATCTGGTCCAGCATCACTGTTTCCTTTCTGTCCACAGGTGAAAAAAAAGTGTAAACCTACTTATGTTATAGCCTATTTTATAGCCATCTGCACCTTTTTTAATTTACTTTTTTTTTACACTCACTAATACGAAACTAATGGTTTCACCATTTATGAGGTTGTCATAAACCACCTTTTGGATGCAGTCTTAGTCTCCAAACCCCACAGACTTGAGGCATGCAGGTGGCTGAGGAAAGGATTTCTCCAGTGCTCCCATCATCATCTCACCCTAGCTGGGTTTCAGTGCTGCTGTCCAGCACCATTGGCTCTGCATCCTGCTCAGTGTTCCTCATCAACACAAACAGCTGTTCAGCAGGAGGCTGAGAATCACACTGAAAATGTTTTTAAAAGGGTTTTGACCTATAACTGGTGGTTTTTTGTTTCCTTTAAGCAATATGACTTCTTTTGGTTGTGCTTGTTTTTTCAGGCCACTATATTAATATTGTAAATTATTACTGAATATGAAACCCCTTTGATCATCCACCTGGAACATGTTTTAGTTGCTAACATATTTGCTTATTTACCTACTTTCCCTTTTGGGGAGCAGAAGGACCTTCCAATTAGGCTGACAGTGGGAGCCAGCACCTGGCCTTGCCTCCAGCTCCTGTGTAGATGAACTGAAAAGAAAACAACCCAAAACAACCCTGGCTGCTTGAAATACAAACCTCAGAGTAGTTTCTAATAGGCTGAACCAAAACCCAGCTCTAAGCCTTGCCCTTATTTTGCAATTCCTAATTTTTCTTCCCGTGCTATATTCACTTTTTGCTGCCTCTCTGATGGGTGCCAGGGGAAATCCATCTCCTGAGGGAGGGCATCTTCCCTGGGCCCCTGAGCTGCAGGTCTGAAAAGCAGCCTGAGCAAGAGCTGCAGCAGCATGGAACAGCTCTGCAGGTCCTTCTCGGAGGTGCAACAAAAAGGAGTGTGCCAGGAGATGGTCTCTTTTATTATCTTTTATTTCCCCAGCTGTGGGGGTGTCTGGACAGGGCTTAGCACTGTCACTGCTGCTGCCCCAAGGAGCATCAGAGGGGGGGAAAAACCCCATCAAGGGCAAGGTGGTTGAATTCTTTAAAGGGATTTTTAGGAGGTTTTATTTTAATTTTTTAACAATGGGATACTTGAACTTTGTTCTGTAGTGTTGCTAAGAAGCACAGATGATTGGCACTCAGCACCACCTCAGAGCTGGTCTTGGTCAGCTGCTCCCCAGGAGCTCGGGAATGGGTTCACTCCTGCCCTCCTTCCTGTCCCCATTCCTGCCCTCCTGCAGGGCTCTGCTCCCAGGAGGGGCTGTGGAGCTCCAGCATTTCCCCAGGGTGGCTGCCAGCAGTCACCTCACCTGGGAACTGGGTTGTGAATTGCCTCTGGAGGAACAGAATGCTGGAAAATCCACACCTGCCCCTGGAGCAGGCCCGACTCCAGCAGCAGGGGCAGGAGCAGCCCTGCTGGCAGCACAGAGGCTCAGGGGATGGGAGATGCTGGAACACCTGCAGCTTTGCCTGAGTTTTTTAACCCTGCCTCCCTCCTCTTGTAGGGCAAAACTCCCCTTGTGGAATTTTTCCTTTGGGCACTTGTGCAGCTTCACCCAGCAAGTGGAACACAGAGGGAAAAGTGGGTGCTGCAGCAGCTGCTGGGGCAGAGCTGAGGTGCCAGCACCCCAAACCCATGGCAGTGTCCAGTGCAGACCCAGGGCAGTGCTCAGTGTTCAGTACAGACCCAGGGCACTGTTCAGTGTTCAGTACAGACCAGGGCAGTGTTCAGTGCAGACCCAGGGCAGTGCTCAGTGCTCAGTACAGACCCAGGGCAGTGCTCAGTGCTCAGTGCAGACCCAGGGCAGTGCTCAGTGCAGTGCAGCCCAGGGCAGTGTTCAGTGCTCAGTGCAGACCCAGGGCAGTGCTCAGTGCTCAGTGCTCAGTGCAGACCCAGGGCAGTGTTCAGTGCTCAGTGCAGACCCAGGGCAGTCAGCTCAGTGCAGACCCATGGCAGTGTTCAGTGTTCAGTACAGACCCAGGGCAGTGTTCAGTGCTCAGTCAGTGCTCAGTGCAGACCCAGGGCACTGTTCAGTGCTCAGTGCAGACCCAGAGTAGACCCAGTGTTCTGCAGACCCCAGTGTTTGTGTGCTCAGTGCTCAGTGCAGACCCAGGGCAGTGCTCAGTGCTCAGTGCAGACCCAGGGCAGTGCTCAGTGTTCAGTGCCCAGGGCAGTGCTCAGTGCAGACCCAGGGCAGTGCTCAGTGCAGACCCAGGGCACTGTTCAGTGCTCAGTGCAGACCCATGGCAGTGTTCAGTGTTTTCAGTGCAGACTCTGTGGCTCCAGGGCAGCCCTGGGATTGGGATAAACCAGCAGCAAGGAGCAGAGACTCCAAGCCATTTCTGTATTCCTTGCTTATAATGACAGCAGTCTTGTTCTCAGCAGGCAGTGTAAAACCCCAAATATTTAAGCCTCTGGATGTGTTAGTTAAGGCAGAGTGAAAGGCATTTTTGTATCAACAGATTTCAGGCTTTCACACTAATTGCAGGGTTAGCGTTGTCTTTGAAAACTGCATTTCCTCTTCCCTCATGGAAGGCTGAGCAAACTGACATTGGTGGTACACAAGGAGACTCACAAAACCCGAGGGGGGAGCAGCTTGCTGATCATTCCCTCAGAAAATCAGGCACCCCTGGCTGGGGGAGTAAATCCATGGATGGGGGAGAGCCACGGGCAGAACCCACCAAGGCAATGGTCACAATAAAGCCCCGCAGGTCAGGAAACCAAACTGAGCACACTTCTGCAAAGATAAACATGAGCAGGAGCTGCTACAGGGGGGTGAATTTGGGTCCTTTGGTGCCTCACCTAACCCACACTGGGAACTCTGCTTGACGTGGGGCCAGAGAATCTTTGTGGCATTTCCTGGGTAAGGAGGAGGAATGAAAACAATTCAAGTACAGTTATGCAGATTACATCAAATTGGGCCAGAAGCTGGGTTTGTGTCCTTGGACAGCAGAAAGGCTTTGAAGTGAGGCTCAGTGAGAGCAAGCACCCAGCGCTGGTGACGCTCACACGGTGTCACTCGAATGCATTACCAGATACAAACAGCACAAAGAGACGGAATTAACTGAGCAGTGCTGCCCCCAAAAATGCAAAAATCCCTTCCCTGCAGGCTGTGTGAGTCAGGTTCCCCTGCTGGTGCCGGAAGGGCAGGGCTGGGAGCTGCCCCATGGCAGTGGATGGCAGATCTGGAGGGGGAGATGCTCTCTGGCCCCCTGGCTGGGGCTCCCTGGGCTTTGTTTCATGACTGAGATCCTTCCTGGCTCCCAACTATGAATGAGTCTGAGCTGACTCTGGAATTCAACACCAATATTTGATTTGGCTGTGATTAATACACATGTCCAGAATTTGAAAAACTCAAATTGGTCCCTGCAAAAGGCAGAATTCTCTTTGATTGCATCTATGCATCCCTGTTGATAGCAATAGACTTTGGAGCAGCTGGTGAATTATTATTATGCTATAACAGGAGCTTCAGGGGAGCGAAATTGAAGTAGCTTCTGAAAAATACATTTGATTTAAAAAAAACCCACCCAGGTTTTGCTTAATTCACTTGCAGCACAGTATTTGGGACTGCACCAGTATTTTTCTGCTTTCAAGTGCTCAAAAATGAAAGTGTGTTTTAGTGAAGGTTTTTCTTTCCTGCAGAGAAATCAGTGAATGACCCCTGTGCTGTCTTGGGTCAGGGTAGGAGCTGATGGAACACTTGAGTTTCTCCTGTGAGGAGTTAAACTTTTCCTTGCCTCAGCTGGTTCACACCTGGCCTTTATTCTGTGGGCTTCAAGAATGACCCTTGTATGTATGCAAGGAGTTCGGAGTTAGGAATAACAGATTTTTCAATCATTTGCCCTTTTCTTAGGTTTCTTGCTCTCAAACTTGCATTTTTTCACCTCCCATCCCAGTGTCATTTTCACCTGGCTTTGTAAAACAGCACACCTGCAAATGGTCATGGAATTATGGAATGGTTTGGGTTGGAAGGGACTTTAAAGTTCTTGTTCCAGCCCCCCTGCCATGGGCAGAGCCCCTTCCACAAGGCCAGGTTGCTCCAAGCCCTGTCCTTGGACACTTCCAGGGATGGGGCATCATCACCAATTAAAAAAATTAACAACTAACACCCAGGGTTAAGAATTTAATAGAGCTGGGAGGTGTTTGTACTCAGGTCAGAGATTACCTAAATTGCTTCAGAAACAAGAAATTAACTGAATTATCAGTGCAGGTTATTTGGATAACTGCATTTGTACATGGCTCACTTGCTGGTAAATATGTAAATACTGCTGTGTTTGTACCCGTGTCCCCTCAGAGGAAGCATGGGCAGGTTCAGAGCCAGGAGGGAGCTCAGCTCCACTCCCTGCTCTGCCTCTGCCTCCCCTGTGACCTTGGGCAAGTCACCCAGCCTCTGGAATGCCTCAGTTTCCCCATCTGTAAAATAGGGATAATAATACTTACCTACCTCGCAGGGGGGGTTAGTTCAGTGTTTAGAAGCACTTTGCAATTTAAAGGCGCTATATACAGGACGTAGGTAACACTGGTAGCAGTAGTAGGTACTTTTATTTTCTTACAACTAATTCAGGTTAGGATTTAACTGTTATGTCTGTTATGATAATTTTCCATGTAGGAAACTCGCATGGTTTCCCCATGAAGGGAATTTAGGGGACTTCTGCAGTAGACAGAGAGCAGGAGGAGCATACCCTGGAAGCCTAAATTCTGCCACCTTTGCTTTTGTGATTTATGCCTCACCCCAAATGTCACCTTCCTGTATTTGTGTTCCACCCCTTTCCCCGCAGCCCCTGTAACATGATTTTTAGCAGAAACAGCCACTGTAAATATTAAGAGTATTTAAATAAATATATTAATGTATGAATATAAACCCTTACCTTTGAAAGAGGTTACAATTGGTTGGTTCAACAGGATTCTAAGCACGGGGTTGGGGGGCTCCACAGGCAGCTCAGCACTGGTGCACACCAGGGTAGGGCTATAGGGAAATTTCACATCATCACCTCTGTGATCGTCACCTCTCACCCCATCACGGGCAAGAAGAGCTCACCTGGGTGTCACAGGAGGGCAGAGGGAGGCTGGGACTGGAGCAGGGTGGCCCTGCTGCCTGCTCTGCCCCAGGAGAGGGGACGGCTGCTCTGGGCACCCACCCAGGCAGCAGAGGGTGGCCAACACTGTGGCTGCTGGGGGAGCCTGGACAGCTGGACACTGTCCCCTGCATCCCTGGCAGGGGCTCCTCACCCAGAGTTCTCTGTACAATGTGTTTTCTTTGGTGTTCACTCGGGATAAAGGCCTTTGGTTTGAACAAGAGGAGCTCTAAGAGGGGACTGGCAGGGCAAGGGCTCTCTGAGCACTCTGAGCTCCCTGCCAGGGACAGGAACACGTGCAGGTCCCTGCCCTGGGCACCTGGATGTTATTGACAGGGATATCTGGACAGTGACAGCAGTGTAAGCAAGGATCTGAATCACCTCTGGGGTTTCTAGCAGCTGGAAACCACTCAAGCACTCACTGCTCTCACACCATGACATGTTTGTCCCCCTTCCCTTCGCTTTGGTGTTGCTCCTTTCCTTTCCAAAGGACCAAAATCCCAAAGAAAAGCATGTTTCAGTTAACCAGGAGGAGTTCAGTGCTGGTTGAGCTCTCCTTTAACCAGTCAGCTCCTCCTGCAGTGTCCATCCCTGTCCCAGAGGCAGACAAAGCTCTGTGCAGCCTCTGAGGCTGATTCCCAAAGGATCAGGACCCCCGTCCCGCCTCTGCTGCAATTGCACACGCAGAATGGCAAAAATCCATCCGAACCATCCCAGCCACCAGGGCTGCCTGGAGTTAATGAGGGTTGGGGTTTAACTGAGACCTCCTGGAGGTGTTTTTGGGATGGGACCCCTTCCCCCAAGGGGCATTTCCAGCCCCCCTGGCACAGCAGCCCCAGCTGAGGAGGGGCCAGGACTGCTCACACCTTCCCAGGTGTGCTGCAAGCATCAGGCACCCTAATTAATGTCATGGTGAAATTAATTGGAATCAGGGAGACTGGTGGGTAATGAATCCACTCTCTGGAGAAGTATCTAAAATAAAGTGTCCCCCAACAGAATCTGTAGTTGTCAGTGAATGTGTGACTTGAAACAGATATAAAGTCACTTCCTCACTGGATTTTTTTGGAGGAGATAGAGAGTACTCTGGGCTAGTCACATCAGCTTATTTCCTAAACATTTATAATTTGATTAAATTATGTTTTCACACTTTCCCCATTTCAGGTCCCTTTTACAGAAGAGTAATTTCTATACCATTCATGTAACTGCCTCCACCCAGACCAACAACTGCTCTGGAGGCAATTCATGACCAAGAACCATTGTTCTAAAAAGAAAACATGTTTTATCTAAAGAAGTACACTTAAAAAGCAAAAAGCATTTGATCCTCATCTTCAAAACCTTTGATAGCCTTTTGTGCTTCAGGGAAACAATTTGACTTGCTCTGTTTTTTTTTTAAGGTGTGCAAAGCAAAACAAAACCCCCAGGCAGAACAGCAACAGAGCTCAAACCACCCACAATTTCAGATCTAGTTCATTCCTCCCATACAGAATCCTGCTTTGGGCTGGAAGAGACCCCTGGAGATCCAGTCCCACCCTCTGTCTCCTGACAGCCCCTTCTCCATCAGTGCCACCCGTGGGGACACCAGTGCAGCCTGGCCCCATCCCCGCTCAGCACAGCCTGGTTTGGGGGTTGTTTGGGGATTTTTTTTTCCTTTCCCATCCCATTGGAAGCATTCCCACATCAGCAGCACCCCTGAGGCAGCAGAGATGCTGTGCCCAGGGCTCAGAGGTGCCCCAGCAGGAGCTGACAGAACACTGTGATACCTTTAGCCAGCAGAGTGAGGCCTTTTGACTATAAATAGCTGTTTTTCAGCAAGGGGGCACTTTTGGGTCTTAGTTATTTTTCTGGCTATTGTACAGTTATTTAAAAACTACTGAAGGTGTTTATAAGGCAGGTCTGGGAGCTACAGGGCTAAGGATTTTGAGAAGCAAAAGACAGTAGCAGATGCTTGAGTAATCTATTTTCTACATGGGAGCCCTGGAGACCTGGGCTGACTCTGAAGTTTTTTTAGCAATCAAGTTTTATTGTCAAATTAAATCTTCATTAATAAAAAAAGCAACCACAGAAACAGCTTTCACACCCAAGCATATTTTAGAATGCCATTTTATTTCATGGAATAAAAAAAAAAAAAAGTGAGGCTTTTTTCTATCCTCTCACCCCCTTCTTCTTTTTTTTAGTTTTGCTCAAAAACTCCAAGGCCTCTTCCAGGCAAAAGAGATTTTACATGTTGTAAGAATTTTGTGTATGCAAAGACAGAATGGGGACCTCAGAATCTGCCAGTTGAGTGGTAATAGCCACCCCTGGAGACAAGGGCAAGAGCAAAAAGCAAAAACAGATGCTTAGTTTTATGTACTTTTCTACTTGCATCTCTTCCACCCCTAGTGCAGATTCCATGTCAGACCCTCGTATAACCTGTACAAAATGAAACTATGTACATAACAAATGAAATTATTTATTTTATGTGTATTTTTAGCTTAACTGTAAACTGAAAAAAAAACCAAATAAAAAGCATTTAATTTTTTCCCAAAAAATGTAAGCCTATTGAAAAATCAAGGTGTTTCTACCTTTTCAGATGTAACATTTCCAGCTGCCTATTGATAATAAACATTTATGAACAGCAACAGATTGGACATTTTAGAGTTTCTAAAAAACAAGTTCAGCACAGACTTCTCAAGGGCTGTCAGAGGTCAGAGGAGCACTTAAGGGTTCTGATTCTATGGAGGCTTTATTGGTATTTCAATACAAAAATGACATCTCACAGTCCTGCTTGCCTCCAGTGAAGCTGATCACCCAAATTTGAGCAAGAGCTGAACAACACCTGGCTGGGGGGAAAAAACCAAACCAAACAACAAAACAGCCCCAAAATATTCATTGTATCTTGGCTACAACAGAAAATAGCAACCCACCAGAAGTCTGGTAAATAAAATTCACCACATGAATGCAATTACTCCTGCCCAAAAAAGTCTAAGTAAGTGTAATTTCATTTTAATTTACTCCCCAAAGATATCCTCAGACCAGCACAACTGCATTGGCCACACAATTAGCAATGTAGCTAATAGTGTAAGGGAGTCATTAAGCAACAACTTTTAACTGTATTAACATAATTTGCTTCTGGAAAGCTGTCCTCCAGCAAATCTCTTTAAAGTCCTGGAGATACATTTCAGGAGGTTTCCATCTCTGACCAGAGGCTTTTGGTCAAGCTGGCAGTAAAACAAGAATTTCCATAAGTTAAGCCACAGCAATTCCCTTCCCTTGGAATGCAGAAGATTCCTGCACAAGGGAGGCAATGTGGGCACACAAATTAACACTGCCCATGGCAAAAGCTGTACAAAATCCAGGACCACAGTTGCAGAAATTTAAATATTCACATAAAAACAAAAGGCTATGCTTTTGGGGTTTTTTTTATAGACAAGGAGATTTTGCAGTTGGATGTGCACATTCCCACTCACATCAGAAACCTAAAAGTTGAAGTTAAGGCACTGTGAATCTCCAGTTTTTGTCCTTGTTCCAGAAACAGGGACTGAACTTCACCTGGCAGGGATTTCCACCCCCTCCTTGTCCCTGCAAAGCCAGCGAGTGACTCAGCACACTCCTCTTCCTTGCACTTCCTGAAAAGTCACACAAATCAAACATTCACATAATCACCACGAGCATCAAAAGAAACATCTTTTGCTTTCAACTAGGACATGACAAAAGTACTGGTTTAAACAGTGTTAGAAACCACATGTCTGCAACTGATTGGAAAATGAAAACAGGGAGGGTAGGGAATAGAAAAAAAACAACATACAGGAAATTTACAGGGATTTGGATGGTCCATCAATTTTATCATTAGGGATATTCCACTTTCTCTTAAAAGTCCATTTTCCCAAGCCCTCATCACAGCTGTGAGCACAGACTAACCCTTGCCTTGGGTCACAGGCACCACAAAGCTCGTGGCAAAATGCTCAGCTGCTCCAGGGAAGGCAAGATTTAGCCTCTGGAATAAAAATATTGCCATAAACAGAGCCTAAGAGATAAAAACACCCTGTCAGGGCTCAGGCACCTGTTCTGGGGCTGCAGATCACCCCACTGGAGGGAGGGCTGGGCTGCAGTCAGTGCCTGGAACGTGCTCTGAGCCTGTGGCTGAGCTGTTTCCTATGTGCTGCAGCACAGCTGACTGTGAAATCTGGTCAGCAGCAGTGGCTAGGAGCTCCTAGATACAGGTCTGCCCTGCAAAATTTAATTTCTGATCTTATTTCAAAGCTATAAAGTTCTGGTTCAAAGGTTTTTATTTTTCTCCCTTATGAAAAAAGCAGTTACTTGGAATTCTGGGTCTGGATTTATATGTTGAGTATCTTCCATGTATAATGCAGCCTTTGATGGTGTCATTTTATATAAGAAAAGGTATCCCAGCAGCACTGTCAAGAGAAACAGAACCTAAGAGTAAAATAAAAAAAAAACAAACAACAACTGAGCTAGAAAAACAAACTTTCTGTAGGGATTAGTTTGGTTATGTGAGGAAGGGGAAAACAGCACAGGAGCATCAGCAGGGGACAGCCCAGTGGCCAGTGCTGCTGGAGGCAGAGCCAGCACAGTCTCTCTGTGCAGTATTTGTCATTTCTTTAATCACAGATGGAATTGCAGTCCCATCAGAGAGGTGCAGAGACTGGCAGTGCAGGACTGGTGCTGCCCTGGGGGTGACACAGGTGACACCTCTGCAAGCACCAGCGTGGGCTGACTGTGCAGTGAGAGGTGCTGAGATAACAGAGATGAGAGAACAGAGGTAACAGAGACTCTGGAGCCTGGCAGCTCACACTGCTGGAGCCTGCTCCTCAGACTCAAACACTGAGAAGCAAAGCACCCCACAGTGCCACACCTGGGGCTGGTCACTGCTTTGTCCATCCTGCAGGTTCAGAAGAATCACAGAACCATTCAGGATGGAAAAGATCTCCAAGACTGAGCCCAGCCTGTGGGTGATCCCCACTTTGTCACCCAGCCCAGAGCACTGAGTGCCACATCCAGACATTCCCTGGAGGGATGGGGACTCTACACCTCCCATTCAACAGTGAACCTTTTCCATGAGAAATCCTCCCTGGTGTGCAGCCTGAGCCTCCCCTGACACAGCTGGAGCCCTGTCCTCTGTCAGTAAGGACAGGCTTGGCTCTGGGGCTCACATGGAGGGACAGCACTCCATGGTGCTGCCATCTCCCAGAGCCTGCACAGCCTGCAGGTGTTAATTTAATTTGAGCCTCTGCCTTTCATCTGTAAAAACACAGTGAAGGAAAGGAGGTGGCAAGCATGACTAGTGAAAACTTGGCTGAACTCTTCTGTTCTCCCTTTTCAAGGCTGAAAAGCCATCCACAAAAAAAACAAAAAACCACCAAAAACCAAAAAAAACCCAACAAAAAACCCCCAAACAAACAAATAAAAACAACTAAAAAAACCCCACATTCCAGAATCAAATCTTAGCTTTAAAAATTTACTATTAGACAACATGATTCAAGAAGTCCAATAAAAATAAAATTTTAAAACATTGATCTGCAGAAAAAAATAATTCCAGATAGAAATCAATACTCATGGATTTTTTCATTCTTCTAACTAAAGATAAAATATGGTTACGGCTTCAAACTGTATTCCAATATCCCCATTCACAGCAATTCTGCTGGACATAAAAAACCCAGAGCATTGGTCTGGTACCAAACTACAACAGCAATCATCAAACTAAAATAATCACACTAAAACATGTGCCAGAGAGGTCTGGAAAAGCACTAGGCTGACACTGGGTTCCCCACCAAAGAAAAGCCCCGAGCCCACATCCTGGAAACATGCATAAACCCCCCCCAAAAAAATCCCAAACCTCTCAAACCGAGCCCCAGCCCTCAGGGTAATTTTGATGTGAGTTATCTTACAGCCCCCAGAAAGGCTGATCAGCCCCAGACCCAGGGATGTTGTTTGTTAGTCCAGGGATGCTGCAGCCACAGCTGGCAGAGCTCAGCTGAGGAAAGGGCTGGAGCACAAAGCAGGGCAGCTGTGGTTTGGGCAGAGCTGTGGCTTTTTTGGCAGCTGTTCTTCTGTTTCAGAAAAGCGCTGCAGATCTGTTTCCCAGAATTGTGTTGCAGTACAACAGAATTGAAATAAAAGACTCCAGCAATCACTTAAATTTCTGTGTCATTCTGAGCTCTTTTGCTGTTAGTAAAGAGGTGGCACTTCCTAGCTATGGACTGCATTCACACACTGCTACCTGCTCCCCACAGCTCCTGCTTGCTAGTTCAAAAAGCTGATTTTGAGGCTTAAAAGCCTTGGAAAAAATACATAAAATGGGCCACAGAGGTACCTCTGTATATCAAACCCATAAATAAGTTAACTGGCCACATATGACATGTTGTTATAACAACTAAAGTAATTTTCACGTGTATCGAAATGGCCAGTAAGGCCAAAATAGCCATGGCTAATGGTGAATAATCCAGGTCCTAGATGGGTAAGCAAAACCAAAAAAGTCAGGAGAATTCTAGCAGAATTATCAGTTTTTCCAATGGAAAAAATATAGCTGAATTCCAGGGACAGACTAATAGCAGAAGACAAAACACCAACACTGTGCTGTGATAACCACATGTGTAGAAAACAGCAAGGCTGTCTCAGTGAGAGAGGAAGAGAGGAGGCAGAATTCACAGCTAAAGCCTGAAAGGGGAAGATATTCCATTCCCTTCAGTGCTTGACAGAAACTGCTTGGGATATGACAGATGGAAACACACTCGATGACTCCAGCATGGAGACTGTGCTCAGGTAAGTGCCACTTCAAATTCCTTAAAATAAATCACAGGCTTTACTAGTTCCTTTAAGAGCTTAGGCCAGTGAATGCTATTTCAGAGAAAAAGAAAAAACCCTCACGGTAATTTTCTCCAAAAAACATCTGTGCAAGTGCTCCTCCAGAGGCAGAAGCACAAAGGGCACCCATTATTTCATAAACAATTCTGTGTAAATGTTTTGTTTTAAAAACAGCACAGCAGCTCAAAATCAAATTAGCTGTTCAGGGGTCATTTTCATCTCGCTTTGACTTTTTACCTGGCTGCTCCATCTTGAAAAGCCATTATTAAATTGCCAAATTAAATGTACAGCAATTAGAAATTGCAGTAGACAAACTAAAAGCTGAGCTTGCAGCCCTGCCCCTACAGAGTTACATTATCAACACCAACAGTGCTGCATGAATTTAAGACAAAAATGTAACAAATCACTTTTTCCTATTATGGTTTTGCTTCCAGGGTTACTAAAACGGGATACCAAAGGAAATACCATTTTTTCCCTCTCCCAGTTGTGCACTTAATCCCCTTTTCACCACCACCTGGTTATACAGAAAGGTAAAATTATTTTTTAAAAAATCACCAAAGAGTAGAATGGGCCAATAGAGCTGATTAAAATTTTGTGTAGAAGGCTATTTGAGGGCCAAGCATGTTGTGCCTGAGTTTAGAGGGGAAAAGGTGCAATTACCAGGAATTATTTTGCTTCCATTTCTATGCTGAAAGCTTTTGCTGCCTTCTCACAGAAGGCTAGAACAGCCTTGTCCCACACAAGTGCATTTCTTCAGTCCAGGCTGTGGGATAGCTAATGGTCAGGAAAATTACCTGTGATAAATGACCACTCATTTTCAGGTGTTCAATGCTTTTATTTTGTGCTGTCAGTGCAACTTAACCACCATGGCCACCACCGTATGTGCAACAGCTTTCACAAAACAAATCTTACAAATATACAACAATATACAACAGATCAAAACATTATTCCTACACTTTCCACAGCCATGAAACCTATACACCACAAAGTCAGACAGAAGAAATACAGCTACTACAAATATGTGACCACTAGAGACAAAGCAGCTTTGTTTTGCAAAATCTGAGAAAGTCAACTTATTTTAAGCATTATTATCCCCCTCGAATGACCCTGTGCCCAGTGTTTACCTGAGTTGTGATGGCAGTGGTTCAGTGCTTCAGCAAGAACCAGGTGTTTAAGTGCCCAGTGCAAGCCCTCAGAGATACACAACACGTCTTTAGTCACAGCATGCTTTTCCACATACTTCCTCTACTCACATCCAAGCTGTTCCCTGCACTACAGTACTTTTCTCCTATGCTTTCCTAATCAACTAAAGCAACATCTTGTCATCTATCAGTAACATAAACCTAAAGAGAAACATGAAATTTGAACACAGTTTGAGCAACTGACTCAAATCTCTAAGAGAGGATAACATTTACAAAAACAATATTAACAAGAGCTGGCAAACAAGAAACGAGAAGCCAAGCAGGAGCCTCCAGCTCCCAGGTTTACATTCCCTGAGGTGCATCAGGAGGTGCAGGGTTAGGGGAGGCCATGTAGCCCACCTGGGGTGGTGCTCCTGAGCTCCCAGCCTTGGCCACAGGTGGGGAATTTCCATGGGGAGGATTTACTGGATGCCAGGTGCCAATGTAGCGGTAGGCAGGAACCACAGAGTCAAAGCCAGGCACAGGCTGCTGGCTGAAGGGGTCTGACACCACTGGGTAATACACTGGCCCATAGGACAGGGGTGGAGGCTCTGTGTTTTGGAAGTTTCCTTAAAAAAAACAAAACAGAACAAAAAGCACATTCACACACTTCAGCCACACTGATGGCCTTTTTATGCAGGCTTTCATCAGTATGAACGCAGCATTGCTCAAGTACAAACCATTTGCTGATGCTTCCAAGGGAACCTGGTGGACCTCAGCTTGCCCAGCATCAGGGAAGAGCTGGGGCACTGACTGATCCAGGACAGGAGCTGGCTCAGCATAGGCTGGGTAAACTTCCACTGGAGATGGAGGCAGCACTGGCTGCACGTACATCATGGAAGGCCAGCAGCTCTGATGGCAATACTTGCAGGAAAAGGAAAAACATGGTCACAGCCACACACTCTCCAGCTCTTCTCCAAATCACTGCTACTTTCAGAGCTAAAGTTAGGAAAAAGTGATTTTTTTTCCCCCTCCCTAGCCCTTTAAGGCATATAAACAAACAAAAAACCCATCAAACCAACACAGCCTACCAGGAAAGATACCTGCAGCAATGGCCACACTGCTGTTGTGTCTGAAGTCTTTACAGAGAAAGAAGATTCCCACTTATTAACTTTGTCATAACCAGAGATTTTCCCCATTTCTTCAGTTGAAGGAGCTCACATTGCTCTTTTTACTTCCCTGAGCAGCAGCACTGACACTGCACTTAATTACTGCTACAGAGAATGCTTCAGCAGAGCAGGTTTGCAGAACACAGAGAAATGGTGCCAACCAGCCTGAGCTCAGCTGCACAAGCCCTAGGAGACTCCACCCACACATCTCTAAGTGGTCTTTGATGATTTATCTAAGCACACAAATTCTCTTTAAGAATGGCTCAGGTTCTTCCCTTTTCTTCATAGAAAGAATATTTATCCACTATCAAAATACAATAAAACCCCCAAAGAACTAAAAGTAAAGCTAAAAAACCACCACAACCCACAGTAAAGCAATTAATATGGTGTACTTCACATTTTGTGGTAGAACTTCACTCCCTGAGCCAGGCTTTAATCTCCATCAAGAAAGTCCATCTATATTACTTGTCCAGTGCACAAAACGCACATTTAAGACACTTGAAGTTTTGAATACATGAGTACATTTGTCAGGAAACCCAGCAGTTTTTACAGGCAATTGCTCTACTCATTTTAAAAGCACTTACTTGCAATCCCATATTAAAATAATACCGCAAGACCTTTGTATCTGAAATTAAAGGACAGGACATTGAAGAGCAGACGAATATAAACCAAGAAGCAAAAGCAACTTACATTAAGAACATTTACTTGAAGTTATTCTTACTTAATGAATAACAGTATTTCAGCACTACCTTTTCTTTAAAATCTCAAGGATAAAGAAAGTATCTTGAATATAAATAGTTGTTAAAGTAGTTTTATCTTTTAAATTAAATCCAGTTAGATGTTTTTGCAATGGCAGAGCATTTGTCTGGCCAATTAATTATTTAATTCAATGACTACATTAGCTTTAGTTTTGGTTTATTCATCTTGATTACTCAAGTGATAACTCAGTTTTTTTACAAAATAATCAAAAAAGTTGACTAAGCAACTAGGACTTCACACAGAGCTGCTCACCAAATTCTGGCCCCCCCCCAACTGTTACATTAGGCTCAGTGGAGGCAAGAATAAGGAATAAATTCCTTCCTCACAAGGGTACTGAATTCTCTGCTTTCTTGCAGAGTCTTTTACTTCTCTCTTCTCTGTACTGAATAATTTGTTCCCAGCCAAGTAAGTGATATGCTGAGAAACAGTCCCAGGTGTGTGAAGGGACTTTGAAACCTCTCTCCAAAAGCAACAGGGTTTTGAACTTGGAAACACATTTCCAACTGTCCAAAAGCTGTGAACCAGCTTTAAACTTTTAAAGTTGACCCACTGAAAGGACCAAAAAAAAAAAAAAGAAAAAGAAAAAAAAAGATGGAGTTTTGGAACTGTGCATGAGAAAAATTGATTTCTTAGATTTCAATCCAGATTTGCTTTGAAGGAAGAGCAAGTGACCTATTCCACAGCACAGCCTTTGAGCTCCCAGCTGTTCTAAAGCCAAGGGAAAGCAGGGAGACAACTCAAAAGGAGCCACTAAGGGATTCAACTCAGCAACACCTCCAGAGCTACCATATTCCATCTTCACAAACACCCACCCTGCCCTAGACCAGGCTCCACAGTGCTTCCCTGCCCACCCATCTCCCACACTTCCCCAGCTCTGCTTTCTGTGGCACTTTGTGTTGTGGTTTGCTGCAGGAAGGCAAAAGCATCAGCAAAGCAAACCACAATTTTAAAATGCACGTGGATTTATTCCTCTGTTGCTGCTGCCAATTCTCAATTCTTTTACTGCTCAGCCCATTTATCAGGGCAACAATCCATGCAGCTGTTTCAGGAAATGCTCACAGATCCTTCCTGACTTAATCCTGGAGATATTGGTGGTCTGGCTGTAACACTGACCATGGTCAGTGAAATAGTAAAAATAACTCAAAGGCTTACACAAGTGCAAACCTTTTAGTATCTAGCTGAAATTCCATCTACATCTGGAAGAAGTTGGATGTTTTTTTAAAAACCCAATTTTGTTCTTCAATTGTTTATGCAAATCTATGCAAAGCAAGCATAAGAACTGAATGAAACAGCTGCTTCCATAGCAGCAATAACAGTACAAAGGAACTGCTGGGAGACTGAAGTGACAAACTGACACTGGAAACACTGACATCTGTGAAATGATGGAAAAGAAACCAGTACAGTAGGAGACCAGTTTGTGTTTAGATTCCTCTTTTAGATGTCTGGAAATCAAGTCCATCTTCAGTAAAACATGTTGCTTATGAAGCAACAGCTAAGCCATAAAAAGTTACCCATTCTGATATGAAAATATAAAGACCACACTGATGCCTGATAAAAATCTCATCTCATGATAGAGTTTTCACTGTGCTGCTGGGAAGCTTTGGCCAGTACTGAACACTCTGTTTCTGGAACACAGCAATTTCAAGCAGGCTTTTATCAACAGCTCCTTCAAATACAAGGCACCATGCAAGGGCAGGACACCTGAAGTTAATAAACACACTAGACAAATCATAAATGCCATTAAAACAAGACACAAGATGCTATGAAAACTGGAATAAATGCAGATACAAGTAATGCTTGAGCCCACAGGAGGATTTCCTCCCAGGTCCAGTACTCCAGTCTGTTTACAAGTCCTGCTCCCCCCATCTATACCAGGCCTGGTGTCTTTAGCAAAGCACACAGAACTCCAGATCAAGCACACCCACATACTTCACCCTACCCTACTCCAAACCTGCTGAGTTTCTTAACTTAAAGGCCATATAGATTATACTCCAGCAGTGTAACATAACAGTACTGTTAAATGTGGCATTTAACAAGCAACCTTTAATTCCTACAGCCTGTGCCAAGGACAGGACCAATACGATGTGGAATGACTCAGCTGAAGAGCTCCAGGCAGGATCTGGAGAGGTTATTAATCCACATCCACTCCAGATCCTTGTCAGCACACTTCACACTCCATTCTCCCAAGTGGGGAAAGCCTCAGTTAAAGGGCATTCAACTCAAGCTGGAAAGCAGGAGCTCTGATGTGTGCATGGGGTCAGAGTGATGCTACCACAGCAGGGAAGGGAACCAGAACAGCCAAGATGAACAAATCTAGGATTTGAGGGCAGAGGGGAGGCAGCAGAGCAACTGCAGAGCATGGCAGCAGCAGTGTGAAAGCAGCAGGCTTGGTCCCTGCACTCACTGCTCAACGTGGACCTGAGACACTGTCCCAGCTGATGGCAGTCTGTGACAAAGCTGCACACCCAAGGAACAAGCTGAGCCTACACTTCAGCCCTGGTTTGTAATACCACAGAATTACAGCTTGGAGCCATTAAAGAAAACAACCAAAATATCCCACTGAACTGTGCAAGAGCACAACTTATAAATACACAGCTCTTCTTTTAATCAGCTATCAGAAAAGTGGTTACTTGGCCACAAACAAGTATGATACAGGCCAAGCACCCTCTCCTTGGGCTTTCATTTATTTAAGGTGCTGTCTAAAGCTGCAATAATCACACTTTTGAGTCAGATACAAACTTTCTGTTCCAAACTGGGAATGAAAACATTTTAGCATAAGTATCTATAATATTCTTTCTCATTCCCTGCAAGTTGCAGAGAGCCATTTCTTCTCGCTATGTATTCTCACTTGGTGTTCTGTTAAGCTTCCAAGGAGAGCACAAGTCAGAAGTGAGCTGGAGAGCAACAGGAGTAAAAATACAAAACACCATCATTAATTACCTCGAGGCAAATCACTGCCACTGGGATCACAAGAGTAAGCTGGAAGAACAGCACTGGCTTCTCCCACCTCACTCACTGGGGGAACAGGAGCTGAATAAATTGGGAATGGCACTGAAGAAACTGCTACAATTGGAAGGAAACAAATGTCATGCAAAAAGTCAACTTTGTCATGGTATGTCAAACAAGTAAGGTGTTAACTTACACAACTCAGCATGCACTTCGACACCTTGGTGCCCCTAAATGCAGGCTCTAACAAAATTCTGTTCAGCAATCACTTTGAAAGGTGTACAGAAGAAATTTTAAAACTAGATGGGAAGGTTTCCATCTCTCAAGCCTTAACTGCACTTCTATCTGCAAGCTGTATATCCCAGTTAAAGGAAAAAATTATTTTTTCAGTAATTTCTTCCTATTAGAAGGCAGGCCAGACAGTTATGTAAGAGAACAACAACTTTAGGCTAATCACCTAAAGTCCTCAGAAGTGTGAGAGTAAACCCACAAAAACAAGGGAAGGTTAGGACAAAAATCATCTGGATAGACAACTGTTAAATATCCTTTTAGGTAGCCCACATCTCTAACACAGCAGCAGGTTGGCACCAGTGAGCAGACAGCTTTGAGAACCATGCTGACTAAACTCTCATGCAGAGTAGGAACAAAACAAAAAAAAAAAAAAAGAAAAGTGAGACAGAACTGAGCAGAATGGAAGGTGGAGATGTCTTAGTTGTTAAATGAAAAGTTATAGAAGACAACAGAAGTGCTCTTTGTAAGAAGGAAAAGAGTTTTTTTTCACAACTGCCATTTTCCAAGAGCAAAGCAGGTACAGCATCTAAGGTGGAGAGTGCACCCTGTGCACCCACAAACCTGATCTCCTTGCACAGAGGAAACTAAGGGTCACAAAAAAAAAAACCTGGAACACCCCAGCCAGTGACTCTTCTGGAAGTGATGGTGGCTCTAGAGGCTTGCTACCTCAACTCAAGAGGAAAATTAGGAAAGGGGAGGTGAAAGCAGTCACACTGAACTTCTGCCTTCTGAAAAGAATTTTTTAGCAAACACTTGGCATTAATGGTTAAAGGCGGCAAGGGGAGAACCCAAAGCAGAGACCTCCAATTCCCACAAAAATTCAGGGACAACAGCCCCTTCAAAACAAGAAGCCAGCAGCCAAGTTACAGCTATGTAATTTTAAGCCAAAGCAAGTGACACTTTTTTTCAAGCCTTTTAACACTTGTTTTGGATGGGGGGGAGAAAGGGAGGGGAAAATGTAACTGAAAACTTGGAAATCAAAGTCCACAGCTGCAGTCTGTACACTCTACCTGGCCTCCCCACAGAAAAGGGAGATACTATGACAGGCTGCACTGCTGTTTGTGGGGGAGCTGCTGTTATGACACTGGCTGGAGTGGAGGCAGCAGAATTTGAAGAGAGACCTGTAGCTGGAGCAGTATAAACATCTGTGGAGGTGGAAACTGTTGCAGAGTTCACCAACATCTGGAAAAGAGTCAAGAGTATTCAACAGTCTGCCTCTGCAACTGGCTTTGACAAAGACTATGAAAATACCACACACTTCAAAAATTCTCACTTCACACAAATCCATCTTGTAAATCCTAGCTGTAAAGACACTAACTATCCAAACTCTGTAAAAACTGGCTTGAAAACACCAGCTTAGAGTTGCAGACACCTGCAAGGCATCTTCTGTTTTGCTTGTATTTGCAGGGAATTGCATTCTCTGCTGCCAGAGGCTGTGAGGGGTCCCCACAAAGTGTAACAGTCCAAACAGAGTGGTCACCTCTCTGCAGGGCCACCACAATGAAGTGTGAGATACAGTTCAGAGTACCAGACACTACCTTCTGGGGATAGCTGTAGGAAGCCACTTCATCTGGAGGTGACACCGAGACTGGCCCTTCTTCCTGAAGGGATTCCAAAGCAAAGCATGGTCCATTTCAGTGGCAAAGAAGCCACAAGGCACACACACCACGCCCCTATTTTTTACTTTTAAATTTATGGACTATACACCCAGAGTGTCTTTTGTAGCTCCATTAAACACAGTTTTATTCTGGCATGCTCAGGACTGCTTTCACACCCACTGTGGAGCAGCAGGTGACTAAAGATTTAGTTTCAAATAAAAAAAACCTAAATTCCAAGATAAGTTCTACCACAGATGAGATCTCTCCAGTCTCACAGAGGAGGGCTAAGATAACTGGAATATAACCTGAAAGGTGGCCTGATAAAAGCGAGTGCTGTCTGGAGCAGAGAAAGAAAAGTAAACAGCACTCAAATACACATTCTCTCTTTGCAGAGGGAAAGGTGGAAAATCATTAATGTATCCAGTGCAATTCAGACTGTACTTGCAGACTCAGATAAAACCCTCACCATTCAGAGAGGAAAAGGATATATAATAAAATAAATGAAATCAGCATTCCTTTAAGTCTCTAGCCTACTGTGCATCCAAGATCAGTTTCCATGAATGCCACACACCTCAAAGATCTCAAATCTGAACAGTCTGTGAGTAAAACTTACCAAGTTTGCTGTAGGTTCTGCTGAACTAAACACTGTTGCAGTTTCACAGTTGGGATCTGGAGGACATAAGCAAAATTAATTGAAAAGAGCTGCACTAAATCTAATCCTTCAGAAACATATAAAAAGCTCATAATTGAGTGTATTACATTCACCAAATATTCTATCAGTAAAGATTAAACTTTTACTTACCTGAAGATACATAGATATATTCCTCATGAAATTTCCCTACAAGGGAAAGAGAACAGGAAGTTTTGATTCAGGGGAAAAAAAGGGGAAGGCAAAAAAGCTTAAACCTGGAGTTACTGCAATTATACTTTAGTGCATCTATTAATAACCTGCTTTCAGCATCATCTCACTTTGTGTCCTTTAGATGTAAGGAACCTACTTTTGACATTGAAAAGCACATTGACAATCTCTTAAACACTTTTTTGCCTATTAATCCTTTAAGAACTCACCATTTTCATTTGCTTCTTCCTCCTCCTCTAAGGCACTCAGGGTCTGCTTGTCGGATCGAACAGAGTTTGGACCTCTCCTTGCTACCCAAAATGCCCCTGGACCATGGACAATGGGAACATGGCTACTGTGGCTCTGAAAAGCAAAGTCAGAAGCACACATTTAGAAATAATTTAGAACCTTTCCGTGCTCTGTAGACAGAGAAACACACAGAAACAGGCTGGCAGACCCAGCTTGCTGCAACCAAAGCTTACTAGAAGCATGATCTGTGTGTCCATTCTAATGCAGCAAACATTCCTTTCTTTTTCCTTCTGCTCTGCCTTGTACACTTAAGGCAATTCAGAAGCTTTACCACTGTCCTATGCAGGCAGTCAAGCTGCTCCCTCCCAGAACTCAGCCAGCTTTTTCCCAAGCTCTAACAAAGCTGCAAAGGAGGGAGCAGATCCCAGACAAGGCTGCATAAGTGCATTCCTCATTCCAGAGCATTCCCCCCACAACAGCAGCAGATCAGTTCATCCAAACACTGATCACCATGGAGAAAGGTCCTTTTCAGTCCCAACTAGTGGAACCAGAAGGTGGCTGCTGGCATAGACAGCAGTGTCTGCACTAGGCTGATCCACATGTGCAACCCTGACTATTTCAGAGAGCAGCACACCCCAAGGTTGCCCACAGCACTCCTTCAGTTTTTTACATGCCCTTTGCTGCTGCACTGAAATCACTCTTTAGCTGCACCCCAGTTTAAAAGATGAGTTCTCTGAAGGAGGAATGTAGGGTTGAGATGCTTAAGTAAAAGAAGTTGATTCACTCTTGTGGTGGCTAAGGTGACACTCAAAACTCTCATCAGAAGCCACTGGTGACTATGAGATCGATAAAGTGCTCAGAGAGGCTTGAAAGATTTCCAAGGTTGAAGCAGAAGTGGTAAGTCAGAAGATTCTCCCACCAGGCCTCTGGCAGCATGGCAGAGTCCTCTGTGAGATGCATCTTTCCCCAGGAAATGTCACATTCCTTTACTAAACAAGACAAGGAAGAGACAGAGAAAAAGCTTTGGCACTGACAATAACAAAGTCACTGAATGAACATGAAAACCTATTCATTAGGAGCTGCAGGCAAGTCTAGCAAAGGGGGAGAAAAAGCCACTGAGCTGTATTGATTTCATGTTGGAAAAAAGAAATTGCAGGATAATGCGTCCTTATTCCTTGGCACTCTTGGAGGAAAAATCAGAGCAAAGATTACAGATCTAGTACATCAGAGCAAAGAAAAAATGACTGGTGCTGAAACAGCCCTAAGCATATTCTCTCTTCCTCATTTAAATATGAGTCTAACAATAGTTCACTGCTTCAACACAGCAAAATATTCAAACATACCAGGTTGGTTGTGGTTTTTTTAAACTGCTTTCTTATTCAGATACCTAAGTATAAATTGATTTTTTTTTTAGCACTCCCACCTTTGGACTAGGTTTAGGCTACAAATAAAGGAAAAAAAAAAGCATTTTAAAGTTTAAGAATGCATTGTGCCACTTTATCTACAACTCAACAAAAAGACTGCTTTAAGAAAAGTCTAGGTTTGCAATTTTTTCCTGTTTCGGTAGCAGAAGAAACTGTGCCAGGAACAACACGTTAAACCAAAACATCACAACTACAAATTTGTAGGGGAAAAAACCCAGGCTATCACTATCCAGTTTCTGAATCTTGCTCCCCAAATGATAAATTATAGTGTGGCAAACAAGTGAAAAGCTTTCTCCCACAATGTTTAGAGCTAGACAGATAGGCACAGGAGGAAAATATTTTGTTTTCAAACTGCAACAGAAAGGAGAAACATGATTATGTTTATGAAAATATGCTTAAAAGAAAAGTGTTGCTACTGAGGATACAAGAAGGGAATATCTAGAAAAACTGAGGTTCCAAGCAGGTTTTACAGGAACTAGACTAATTTCAGTCTTCCATTGTCAAAAATGCATTCACTGCTAAACCTTACCCCAAGAAAACAAAAACCCTTGCTGTATATTTGGAAAGAATCACTGTGCATTTAGTTTCCCCCTCCTCCTCTCTCTCTGAGAGGCTTCAGCTTACCCTTTGTTCATAACTCACAGGCAGAGCAGGAAAAGCAGTATCATCTCCTTCGATTTCACAGAAAGTGACAGTTTCCTCTGGCCCCTGGGGCTCCTCGGCAGCCCCTGGCACGAAGCCGTACTGGCACTCCTTGCTCACGCACGGCAGCGGGCGGCGGCTGCGGCTGTACGAGCTGGGGAGCAAGAGAGGAGCTGAGCAGTCACCACCACCTGCACTTCCACCTGCCTTTGGCTGCTCAGTTTGAACTCAGCTCTTTCTGCAGAGCCCCCAAGAAACCTGCTTTTTCACACTCTGCTGCAAACAGGCAATTTGTGTCCCAGCATCCTGGTAGAGTAATTTTTGGTACAAGAGGTTTGTTGTCACTCAACAGGACAGTTTGTCATAATTCTGACAGCCTCTCTTTCCTGGGCTGGGGAACAATGCTATCTGTGGGCCAAGCTGGTATCTTGCCTCTCAGTTGCTCACAAGACTGATTTTATGTCTTTTTATCCTCCCTGGAGTTAGTACAGTGCTCTTTATTTTGGTTGCTGTTTTGAATAAATATTTGAGACTCCTGGGCCAGCTCACTAACATGGGACCGGCTGGGAGCAGCCTGTGCTATTAGTGGCCTGTGGACAATATTCTGATGCAGTTTTAAGTTTTTCTAGAGCTTCCCTTGTCCTCTCTCCAGGTGATATGTATATACCCATGTCTACAAAACATGTATATACCCATGTCTACAAAACAGGCAGATCCCCTGAGTTTAAAGGGGAAAAAATACAACTACCAGAAGTGCCTGCCAGCTGTGGTTTCACCTGAACAGCACAAATTCTCTCCCAACCAGTCTGCAGCAAGAGTGAACAGGAAACAAGCGACCAGCTCATGTTTTCAAAGCTTCCTACCTGGGCATGCCGGAGTCACGGTGCTGTCTGGGAGGGTTCTGCTGGTGATAGGGTTTGTAGGGTGCCATGGCTGCAGCTCCCTGGGAGCAGTGGATGGGAGGGAAGCGCCCTGAGGGACCACTGTGCTGCAGCCGGGGGGGCAGCACTGGCTGTCCCCTGCTGTAAGCCACAGCCATGAACACTTCCTTCCCACGGACCTTCTTAAGCATCCTCTTCCGTGTTTTCATATCCATTTCTGCAGTTTCCATTGAGGACACAAAAGAGATTTACACCTTAAACCTGAGCTATGGCCTCAAATGATAAAGTGAGGAATTAATATTTGAACCCATAGAGAAGAAAGCCAGTGACTTGTTCCAGAAAAAGTGCATTGTAAATATGGACACTACAGACCCTTCTTTAAAAGAATCAAGCAGGAATTCTACATGATACAAGAATCTGACATGGGAGTACCTTCCCAGCTTCAGCTAATCCAACCAGTACTCGCTGTTAAAACTTCTCTATGCAGGGTGTGTTTATAAAAGTAAAAAAAACCTCACAATTCCTCCTCCAAATTAAATTGAACCCATATTTAAGTGGGTCCCTGGTCCATCCATGCATCTCTGTTTATGCCAGGTCAGCCAAGCTCTCTGGTTCACTGACATGTCTTTTTAGATGGTTCTCAAGTGGCAAATTTTGTTCTGAGCAATTTTGAACAATACCAGATTTGCTCTGTATTTCAATAGATTTGCTCTTTTGCAAAGTCAAATTCATCCCTGTCTGAAAGATAGCTTTCCATCAAACCCCTACAGTGGCCTACAAGTTTTACATCATAAAGTGAATTGAATCCCTTCCAATATCCAAAGACTGCTACAGTTACAACTCCCATGAGCAACTCCCCTACTTCCCCAGGGAAGAAATGCTTCTGGAAGCCTTGTACAAACCTATTCCTGAGAAGTGTCCACCTGTTACTTTCTGATAAGCTCCTCTTCTGTTGTGAGCCATATTCCAAGCAAGGACAGGAGCCACTTGTGACACTGGCTTTAAGTTTGCCAAAGGAACTGTGTGCCTGCAGGAAGGACCCCCATGTTAGTAGTGCCCCAGGGATACACTCTGCACAATGGCATAAGCTGAAGCAACACCAAGACAGGGGAAATAGCTTGTGAAAATAAATAATCTGTTTCTCTGGCACCAAGCACATATTACAGCTACTTGTTTAATAAGAAAAGACAAGCTAGGCTTTAGTTTAAACACTACTTTATTTTAATCACTATTATTTCCTGGGTCAAGTCTCTCTCCCCAACCTTATTTGTGTGCCTCCAGAGGTACACCTAAAAGCAGGGGACAACACAGAATTTTCACAGAATGTTGTCAATCCCAGCTTTGGAGGAGGGTGAATGATTGAACAGCAAGGGGAAGAGAGCGATTAGATTCACCAGAAGTGCCAATTATTTCGTTGCTTGGGTACAGCATAAAAACTCCGGAGAAACCCAACCAGCAGAGAGCAATTTGCTCTCTGTGAATTAAGCCCAAACTGTAAAGATCACTTTTACATTCCAGTGAAGGAAGAGCAGCAAGATTTCACAGAAAGCATTACAATAATGATTTTGGTCATTAGAAAAAAAATAAATCCCTTAACCAGAAAGAGTTTAAACTTGAAGTCATCACCAGACTGCTTACTTTTCTGCCAGCTCCTCAACAAATACAGTCAATGTGTTGCTATCCTGTCCAACTTCCTGGATGTGAGCATTGTAATACTTCTCTCCTGGTTCCAGACGCACCTGGAGAGAGAACAAGGGAAGCTCTAAAAAACTTAAACTGCATCAGAATATTGCCCACAAACCACTAACACTAAAGGCTGTCCCAGCCAGTCCCATGTTAGTGAGCTGGCCCAGGAGTCTCAAATACTTCTTTAAAACAGCAACCAAAATAAAGAGTGCTGTACTAACTACAGGGAGGATAAAAAGAAATGAAATCAGTCTTGTGAGCAACGGAGAGGCAAGATACCAGCTCCCTAACTTATTTTTATCCCCTGTGCCCAGCAGATAAGTGCCAAGGAAGACTGCTGCCTAAGAACCTGAGGAGAACAGAAGATAAAGTCAGAAAAGGAAAGCTTTGCACAGAAGAAACAAATCACTGAGTGAATAATTAGCACTGCCTTAAAGATTGATTAAAAAAAAAACGTGCCCTCACTACATATGACCTCAGAATACAAAGAACACAAAGAAAACAGACCTTTCTTTTAGCATCTCCTGTCCAGATCATTCTACTCCTCCCTTTTTATTTTATAAAAATATTTTGCTAGTTCACTTTTGAAAAGATAAGACTATCCAGAATTGTTGCTTAGCCCAGGTGAAAAATCCAAAGACAACTACATCAAAAGCACCCCCTGTGCATTTTGAGCTCTGCCTGGAACTTCCACACTCAGAGACTGTGGATGACTGGTTTACTTTGAATCCCCAAACTGCTTTTCTATCAGACTACCAAGTTTAAAGGTAGATTTCAGAAAGAAATTACACTCAAAAGAACACCTACAGGGAAAAGAATTAGAAAAGCATTAGAGAATTCTATGAAGTCAAATGACTTCATTGTTTATCATGGTCCATTTAAAGTAGTTTTAACAGTTGATCATAACTGAGTCTCCTTTGAGTACTGACCTGACACTTATCTCCTAAATAGTACTGTCTCCCAGCAAACACCATGTAGTCAGTTTTTTGAAGCTCTAAAAAGAAATGAATAAATAAATAAATGGGGAAAAAAGCCTTTAAGCTACTGTTCTTTCTTCACATATCCTATGAGTACTTCATGACAGCAGCCAACTACAATTTATAGGCCAATTGAGTTAAATATTCCTCTGCATACCTGAATATTCCCCATAGTAACAGTGGAGTAACTCTAGGTGTTCTTACAATAGACCATAACAAGGCTAAGTCACATGAGACCAGCAACAGCCAGACAATGCAGCAAGCAACACTGCTACAACACTGCAGCTTCTGTGGTGGCACAGAGCTAATCCTGCATTTAATATAAATCCTGGAATTAAAAATGTTGGACATCTCTTATCTTGCCAGAGTCCCAGTGGCACTTGGCAAACATGAAATGTCATCCAGGAAAAGCTAACATTGCCTAAAGTCTCCTTGCTGTTAGATTTCAGCTTTTTTTACCTCTGTTCCTTGCCTGGCTTTTCTGCACGTCAGTATTCTACACAGATAATTGGTTACCACACTCTGTTCCAAGAATTTTAATGATCCTCATTACTGATTACGCCGTGGTGAAATGCTGGAGTTCTTCAGCATGCAAAGCACTTTGGGTCAGACATCAAGTATCACTTAAAAACTTATCTTTCTTGGTAACTTCTTGCTTTACAGATCAGCCACAGTGAATGCCAAAAAGCAGCCAACCTTTCCCAAGCCACGAGAACCACAAAATCTCTGCAGAATGTTCAAGCCCAGGAGGGCTGGGAGGCAGGAGGAAAAACTCATCTGACAGATCTCAATGCTAAATTTGAGATCTTCATTATTATACAATTCTGAGGCCAAAATCGTGCTCTAAAAAGAAGTCTTTGCACACATGCTCTAACAAAAAACTCTCACATTTGAATGCTTTCCAATACAACAGAATGGCAACAGAGTTCTGTGCTCTGCTTTGAATCCTCCTGTTTCCTGTGTACAGTCAATGAGTAGCAGAGATCAGATTTTCAGCAACCTTGTACCATTATACAGTATCAAAGGCTGGGTATTTTGTGCTTTGAATGGCAGACAGGACACCAAGAACATGTCCTACAGGACACCAAGAACATGTCCTACCTACAGCTATCTGCTGGGTTCACCTGTGCCCTTCACTTTTAAGCTGGGAAGAATCAGGTGACAGGACTCAAGATTCATAAATTTAATGCTAACCCTACTACAGGAAGCACTTTTGCTTTTCCCTTTCCAAAAGATACCTTTTCTACTGTCCAGCCAAACATCAAACTCCACATTTCGATAGATGGTAGAGTCCAGTGCCTTTAGCACTTTATAAGGAACAGGCATCTTTGGAGGATTTTCTGGAGGCTAAAAACAGAATTGGAATGGAGCATTAACAAGTGCATTTCATGTGTTCAGCACAGTCTCTATTCTGCCAGCATCTGTGCACCATTTTAAAAAGTACAGATACTATTTTCCAAAATTTTCACTTCCACTGTATTTCCCTAAAAACTAAAACTCAAGAGTATGAAAACAGATCCAGGCACTCAGATGCTGAGCAAACTGACTCTGGGAAGCAGAACAGGCTCAAGAGTAACACTTGGCATTGTTCTGTACTCAAAATGAATCAAAGGAAGCCAATCAGATCAATGATGCCACAGCTTCAAAAGTAAGCGAGCATTTCAGTTATTCTATTTGAAAACTCTGTACAGTTTCTTGGAGTATTCTGAAGCAATTTATATTATGGTCAAGACAAAAGTGAACTAATTTAAACCATATTCTGGGAAAAACAAATCAGGAAACATCTGCTAAGCTCCATCTTTTGGGAGAAATAAAAATCAGCTAGAGAAAGACTAGAGAATTTCAGAAAGTAAAAGAGTCATTTCCAGTTTAAGAGAATCTCAAGGACAAAACCAAAAGACAAGAATATGGAAGAAATAAACCACCTATTAACCAAAAATACATTTTTAGAAAGTGGTAAAAAGGATTTAACCCTAACAAGGGTAACATCATACAACAGAAAAAAAACCCCAAAAGCAAACCAGAAGGATTTCTCCTGAACTGCCAAACCTTTTGTTCTTCAATGCTTTGTTTGAACTTGGTTTCCTGTGGATTGTCAGCATCGTTGCCTTCCCAGTCGTCCAGTCTAAAAAATTGAAAATAAGATTACAAAAGCTGCAACACACAATCTCTAGCCAGGATTAATACCACCAATTGTTCAGACAACCTGAAAAAGCACCATGGTGCCATCAAGTGGCACATTTTGCCCTAAACACCAGCAAGGTGCAATGCAGTGCAGGACCAGCCTTTTCCAAGCTTTAAGAACTTGACCTTTGCTTGTTCCAATATCCACCCCTAACGAGGGCTTGCATTAGGAAAGGATGAAGGTGATCCCACTGACTGAATTCTTGCACTGTCAAGGACAAAAGGACACTCTCTGTGCCAGGTACCATCAAACCAATGCTGTCTGCAAGCATTCAGAGGCAGCTCTCAAGCCTTTCAGAGCTATGGAGACTTAGAAGAGTAAATCTTTCATTAAAAGAATAATAAAAAAAGCTCTAATGAATAAGGAGCAATTTTACTTACAAATAAGCTGTCATTTTACAGAGTAACACACAACTATAGCACAGCCTGCAGCAGAGGACAGCCAATTACGTGGCACTTCCCAGCTCCAAGAAAAGCACACTCTCTTCCATGATACACTTGAGCTTTGTGTTTGTGTCATAACATAGGAAAAGAAGAGTTAATATTCCACAAAATTCATAGAAACTTGGAAAAGTTGTCCTCTGCAAGGTTTTCAAGGTTTGGTTTTTTTTTTTTTTGGTTTTTTTTTTTTTTTTTTTTTTTTTTTGTTTTCCTCTTACCAGATCCCCTTCCCAACATACTACCTCTTTTCTGATGGATTTCGGGGCACTTTTTCATGGAGACAACCAAAGTTTGCATCCTCACTTCCTACAGGAGCACTGTTTCTGTTCTTCTTGGATCCACTTCGAAACACCTCAACTGCAGACCTTAATTCTTCCTCATCCATGCCAAACACATCTTTGTAGAGGATCTCATATAATACAGCTGAACAAACCAACACAAAGCTCGATAATATGAGATCCCTAAGAACTCCTGCAGTTTAAGGCAGGCAGATCTTCAGATATTATCTACTATTACAAGGCTGTAGTGACATCAAATGCAGTTAAGGACTGCATAAAGTAACTCAGTTGGGAATAAGGGACCTCTGGAAGTCATTTAGCTCAAAACCCACTTAACAGGTAGGAAAAAAAAAAAAAAAAGAGTCTAGGCATAAAAATATACCAGAAGTGAGCTTCCATCTCTCTTCTCCCCACCCCTGAAAATTGAAACAAACCCTGCCTCTAAACATATGAAAACACACAATTCTCTTTCACAGAAAAATGATTTCAAGTTTACCCTGGCAAATGGCAGCATTTTCCTGAAATTGTTTTGTATACACAGAGTCATAATGGCCGTTACCGGAACAACACAGTAAAATCTGGGAAAATTAAAAAAACCAAAAGTTTTAAGGCTGGAATGATGTAAACCCATCAGTTATAATGAATTCAGTAAATTCTGATATCCTTTTATTCTACAGTTAAAACCAACTCACCAAGAAAATAGTAAATATTCTCAATATAAACATGAAAAAGCTGAGCTTTTTTTGAGCTGTAGCAGCAGCTCAAAACGGAAATTTAGGTAAAGTCTCTAAGTAACTTTGTATCATACAAAGAAAAAAAAATCATCTGTACATCCTGCTGTATTGAACGTGAAATAGGAGTTTGTTTCCAAGAGCACCATTTGCTCAGGAGGTAAAATAAATACAACCCATTGCATGCAGCACCCCGAGACACACTATCCCAAGTGTCAAAGGCACACTTCATCCTTCTCTGCCTGCAAGACTAGAAGAGCATTTACTTCTCTAGCCCTTAAAACCTTGCTTTTAAGAAGCAGAAGAGATGCTTTCTGCATCACAGGCATTGACACATCATGTAAACATGTGCCACCAAACTTCTTGGCACACAACCACAGCCAACTGCAACGGGCAGGAGCCCTGAGGCAGCTGTCAGCACACTGCCAGTGAGGATGCTTCCCAGAAAACCAGCTCCCAGAAGGAGCCCAGATGCCAGGACTCTCAATTCTGGGTGCTCTGTGGATTCTGCCAACACAAGCTCTCCTCCTGTGGTGAGGAGGAGCAACACCAGAAGGAGCTGCTGCCCAAACTCAACAGTGTAATGCCAGACAGCTGCCAACACTTAATGAGAATTCTGGTGGGAAAGCCTTGAGCACTTAAGACCATGCTGTTTGATTTTTAAACTCAGCTCACTTTGGAATTAAATTAAACTACACAGGAAACTGTGTAGATGAAGAAAAAAGCACATGTAATGAAGACAGCAATGCTCATCAACAGATCAGTAACAGCTGCAGCAGCACAGGTTCAGAGCAGACTGGCCACCTTGGCAAATCTAGCAGCCCACACTGAAATCCACACCGCAGCAGCTTCACTGGCATCATGCCTGAATTAGCCATATAATTGTGCACCCACATCTACACAGCTCCAGAGGGGTCAGATGCAAGGTAATACACACTATTTGTCCTTTATGCTCCCTTTGGGCCCTGTCAGCAGTAGTGCTGATGGTAGATAAGCTGCTCCAATAACTCTCACTCTGAACTGGGATCATTTTGTAGGTCACAAAAATCAATCAGTTTGTTACAATCATCCCTTCCCATTAACGTCCCCTTTTCAGGGAAAAAGTTGCACAACTCATCCAGCCTCAGGGAAAGTAAGGAAACAGACTGGCAGGGGAACAGCAGGAAATTGCCCTCACTTCTACTGACCTTGTCTTCAAAGCCATTGTCTGTGGCACGTGTGGGTGGCTTCCCGGGGTACCGGTACACTATGAAGTCTCGCCTAGGTAAGCAGAGGGAAAACAAGACTTGCAAGAGCACACTCTCAGTAGAACCACGTTATGAAGAAGTTTCCAGGGAGCAGTTTAGAGCTGTTGGTTTACAGAAAAATCAAGCAAAGCACTTTCCCTGATAAATGAAAGCTACCATAAAGGAACAGCCATATGAGCAAACCCATCTTGAGGGGAAAACAAAAATTATTTGTCAAAGACCATGATGCTTACTCATAGATTAAGTCAAGTACTTATACTTACAGATGGGTGCTCAGACACTGAGACTGTTCAGTCTAAGTGATTTAGGCACTCTGCAAAAGGACTAGAACCTCAGTGCAGGGAGCTAGCAATTCCTGCCAAACTTCAGTCATTCCTTTAGTACTGGGACAGAGTGAGCCTGCAAAAGGAGGCTTCTATCTCCCACCACTAGAGAGCCAGACTGCTTTTTACAATTGGCATAATTTAATTAGCTTAATTCAGCAAGACAGCAGCACCTGCACAGTTCTGCATTACCTCTGAAATAAACAGCAGTGTTTACACACCAGATAGGGCAGGTACTCCTCACTGCTGGAGCTTTCAAGAACATCTACATGATTTTAGCCATGCTTGTAACTACCACACAATGTCTGCACTGCACACAGCTCCTCAGTTTTGCCCATTTTTCAGTCTTCAGCCACTAGAAGCAAACACCTGACACTCAAGTTTAATATCAGCAAAAAGATAACAAACAAGCATCTCTGGAAACTGACCCTGCCCTCAATCCCCATTAGAACAGGAGCTGTGATGGCACCATTTGCATGTCAGTTAAGTTTTTTAGGGAAACATTTTTCATTCTGTTTCATACACTCACCTCTCAGTGGCAAACACACAAAGTTTTGGGGCCAGAATCCCCACACCAAGGGCAAAACAAAGTAAACCTTAAGAAAGAGGTACATACGTGTACATCATTGATAAAGCACTTATTTCCAGCTGGCCAGCACTTTCCTATGCAATATGATGAGATTATGTGAGATAGCAGAAGAATCTAAACATCAACAACTATATTCTACCTTTCTGTAGTACTAAAATTCTGTACTAATCAAATACCTGTTCAAAATCATCAGTTTGTTAAAGCAATAATGCACTGAAAGTTGAGATATAAGGATTTGAGGGAGACTGAGGTAAAAGGAGTCTGCTACATGGGGTGGCCACAATTACCAAAATTTTTAAGACTGAGCTGCTCCAACACATCACTTTAGATACTTTTTTTTTTAAACCCACATTTGTTTCAGAAACTGCTGCACTCACCAAAGTTACTGGTTAAAGGCTAAAGAAATAGAAGTCTGAACAGTAAAGGAAGAAGCAGGGGATTATAAAGCCTGACAGACAATTCATTTAAGGTACACTCCACATATTTAGTTTTTTTCTTCTTAAAGAATTACAGTTATGAATAAGCTTTTATTGTCCAGCCTGCAGAGACTGCACTGCTCCTTTGCACCCATGCAAATTCCCTACTAAAACCAGTATTGCTTTTACATGTACACTTTATTCACATTTATCAGTACAAACCCTAAGTGTTAATTATGTAATTAATTCCCCAAGATTTGGGTCTATGAAAAAAGCCCCTCAAACAACCACATTTCAAAAAACTAACTAACTATCTAAACACCTTCCTGTTCTAGTCTCTTCAAATTTCAATCTCTTAATAAGTCTCAAATCAGGCTTACCTTTGGATCTCCTAGTCGTTCTAGGTATTTCTCAAATGAGCCTTCCACATACTTTTAAAAAAATAAAGAAGAAAACAGATATAAAAACTTAGGCAGTTAAAAAGCAAAGTTAAAATGAAACCTAAACACTACTTAATAGCTACCAGCTGTTGATTTGGAGGGAGCAAGGCACATAGAACATAGGAATGATTTGGGGTATCAAGGTGAGAATACCAAGAGATGCTAAAAAATATTAAGGATATGAGTCCAAGTAATAGTCAAGTCCCTCCTAGATTAGATGAAGCGCTTAAATGTGATTAGAGGGAAAAGAAAAACCCCAAAACACATCAAAACCCTACAATACCACTCTGCACACACACCAACTGCCACAAACAAAACCAACCAAACCGTATCTCAAAACTCCATGACTTTACACAGTTATTCCAGAATTTCCCATCATCTTTCGATATTAATTTCTTGCTCCAAAAACCTACACATTTCACATCTCCTAAATTCTGCAATGGTCACTTCACAGAGAATATACTACTCAAATAATTTGCCCCCAAGTTCACTACTAAGGTTTTAGCAACTTGCTTATTTTCAGGAACTTCAGAACTAAAGTCAAATATAACTTGTGTAACTGCAACTCAACATAAAGAAGTAGTCATCCTGTCATTTCTCCTGTCTTTCAAGCATCAAGTGTGACAAACCATCGTGTTCTCAGTGCTAAACCGCTGACCCCCTCCCACAGCACTTCCCACCTGCAGGCACCCAGCTCAGACACAGAACTGACGGTACTCACGGATTCAAACCTCGACTGGTGCTGCCTCATAAACGAGACGCAAGCTTTCCTAACTTCTGCGTGATGAATTTGTGATGAAAACAGCTGGGAAAATAACGGTAACAAAGGAGAAAACGTCAAGAGTTTAACTCACGCCTCGCGTTAGGCATGAATTCTCCGGTCTAACGCCACCACAAGCAGGAGGCGGTGCAGAGGCTGGGGACACCTGAGGACACCTGAACCTGAGGGGAGCCCAAGCGGCCGGAGCCGGTCGCACCCATCCCCACACACATTCCCAGCCATCCCCGCTGCCACCTCCTCGCTCTGGGCTCACGGCCGGGTCTCCAGGAGCTCTCTGGGGGCACCCCCGGCCCGCCCCGGGCCTGAGGCGCCCCGGCTGCCCCCAGCCCGGCCGGCTGCGCACCTGCTCGGAGACGGCTCGGAAGAGGCAGGAGGCGTCCTTGGCCGTCATCTTGCGGTACAGCCCCAGGCTGCCCAGGTACTCGTCCATGGCCACCTCGCTGAAGGACTTCTGCCCGAAGTACTTCTTGGAGCCCTTGTGCATCTTCCCGGCCGGGGCGGCTGAGGCGGGCGCGGAGACGCGGGCGAGGCGCGAGACACCGGGCGCGCGGCCGCCGCTAATGAGGCGCCGCTAATGAGGCACCGCGCCCACCTGCGGGACGGGACAGCCCGGCCCCGGCCCCTCGGAGCCCGCCGGGACTGCCCCCGCCGGGGCCATTTTAGGTTGTTTTAGGACAGTTTTTAGAGTGCTCGGCGCCCGGTGTGGGTGCGCATCCCAAGCCGTGGGAAGCGGCTCCTCCCGCACCTGCCTTGGCTGAGCTCGCTTCGTCAACTTCATCGCTCGGCTGCGGAGAACGAGAGCGAACATCGCTCCGGTGGTTATCCGGGATTCCCTCTGCGCTCCCGGGCTGCAGGCGAGTTGCAGTTTGAAATAACTCCATAGAAATCGTTAAGAGAGTGAAGAATCTTAGTGGGTCCTAATCGAGTATTTGGGGCAAACTTGGGGGGATTGGCAAAACTGAGCCTTGCACGGCCGTGCGGCCTGATTTATTCCACCTGTGGCTCTTTGTGTTTGATTTGAATGCTTCTATGTACATTTAACTTCCTCATGAAAATTGTACTTAGACATCAGATGGGGCAATTCAGGAGTTTAATTTTCTTGTTTTAAACAACAAAAGCAACACCGCCCCCCCCCCCCCCCATAATGTAGGAAGGGCAATTAGCACCAATTATGCATTTCTAAAGTTCTAGAGCATTAGAAGCCTAAGAACAAGCATGAACATTTTAAGCCCTCTTTGCTTTTCAAAATATTTACTTGAAGAAATCGATGTAACACATAATTGTCAAATTGGGTACTCTAAATGGGAAGCTCTGATCAGCATCAAAGAATCCCAGAATGGCTTGGGTTGGCAGGAACCCTAAAGTCCATCTGGTTTCAACTCCCCTGCCCTGGGCAGGGACACCTTCTAATGTTCCAGGTTGCTCCAAGCTCTCTTCAACCTGGCCTTGGACACTTCCAGAAATCTAGGGGCAGCCACAGCTTCTCTGGGAACCTGTGCCAGGGCCTGCCCACCCTCCCAGGGGAGAATTTCTTCCTTACATGTAATCTAAATAGGAAACACTGGGTGTGCAGAAGTCCAAAGTGATGGGTTATGATGGGGTAACACCATGCAAAAGGAGTGATTACATTGCCAAGCCCATTCCTGTCCTATGTTTTGGTTTGGGGGTGAATCACCCAAACAAAGGGCAGCAGGTTTGCAGCTCGTGACTTTTTTTCACCCAGATGCAACAGATGCCCTTTTCCCTTTTGAGGCTTAAATAGCTCACTTTTAAGCTCTCTTTTCAGTGCTTCTGTAAACACAGGAACCAAGAGCTGAAGGCATCTGCAGGACATCACAGGAACATCAACAAAGACCATCTATTTCCACCTGTATTTGGCAAAAAAAGGTCAAGAGACCACAATGCATATGCCATGCCTGTAAAGAAGTAGTTAAGCTTGTCCTCATTAGTGGAATTTTGTGATAGAAGTATGTCTGTCCATGCCACAAGACAGTTCATACTCCCTCCTTATTGGCATTGTTCTCTTTTATGCAAAAGCTGAATGAGTTTGACACTAAATTGGAAGCCATTTAATATCAGCTAATATTAAATGATATTTTCTTTGAGTGTTTGGCCCAGTTGCAGATCTTAAGTGGAGGAGATGAGACATTTTATTCCAACTTTTTTATTTCTGTGTTTTGTTTATTGTAATCCAAAAACTTTATCCAAGAATGAAGCAAACTTTTCTGGCTGTCCAGGAGGAAAAGGTTTCAAAGCTGACAAGTCCATCGACTGCAGCGTCTCCACAAGAGTGCTGTAAAAACAGACCAAAAGCAAAAATTAAAGAAGAAATAGCCATCCCATAGGAAATTTTTAAATACAGTTTTCTTTCTATGCATCCATATGTAATTCTTTAGCATGGAAATATTAAATCAGGATATGTGTGGAAAGGAAGAGAATGCACAAGAGCAGCAGGCCCCAGCCAGCACTGGCTCGTAGGGAGCATTGCTGAGAACACACTTCATCAGCTTTCTGAGACAAACTCAACTTTTAAACTTTTTAATCTTCTGTGGTTGCAATGCTGGGAGACTGAACAAGATCTGAGGCTCTGCTCCATAAACCACAGGAGGAAATCCATCCTATGTGAACACATGGCAGAGTTCTCCCCTGATCACAGAGCCAGAAAGAACAGCTACATCAATCTGTTACTTGCTATTATCAGGCTGCAAATAAGGCTCAAATGCTTGGCACTGCCCAACACAAAGAAATAAAAATTCCAAAGCTGACAGAAGCACCAAGATAATGAGTTTAAGAAACTGCTCAATTTAAATGAATGCCAGGCCTGGTCTGTTCAGAAAGCTCTTCTGAAACATATGAAACTCTGCTTGCAGAGCAAAGGAACAAGATGCAGACTAAGTAATGGGAGTTACATTTTTTCTGCCTTCAGTTTAAAAGTAATCTTTTATTTTTAGAGTGGAGTCAATCACAAGTAAAGAGAAAACAGTAAGATACGGTCAAAACCAGGAGAAGAAATAAACCCAGCAGGAGTCAGGATGAACTCTAAAAAAAAGGAGCTAGGAGTTTTGGTGATGGTGGGATTTTTTCATGTGTTGTTTGCTTGTGGGGTGGGGGTTTTTGTTGTATTTTTGTTTGTTTAGCTTGGGCTTTTCTCCTGAAGTGACAGGCAGTAGATCTGTGAAACTCCTTGTCAGAGGGTATGGTGGATTCAGGAAGTTTGGTTAAAAGGGCAGCCTGAATGAGTACTTGAAAGATAGGGGTACTTCAAATTACTAACCAGATTATATCTGCTTTATTAATCCCCTGAATCCAAGTGTTTTTCTTTTTTAAATCTAAATACATGTTACCTCAAATGCAGAAAAATAATTAGAAGAGGTTGTGGTCAAAAGGCTTGGTCAGTGTGGTAAATTTCTACCTAATGTTAGTCTGTTCACTCTGGAAAATGTAATATCCAGATGGAGATTACAGAGAAGGATGTAAATTTCCTTGTTGCATTCTCAGCTGTGCAGTCACATGGACTGAATGCTCTTGCCCAGCAAGAACAGCCCCAGCAGCTCCATACCTGCAGTTACAGTAGAGGACATAGCCATCTCTGTGCAGCTGTTTGGCCAGCTCAAGCTGATGGTTGTTCATCAGCTTGTCATTTATGACTACTATTAGTGGTTTTCCTTTCTCTAGAGTTTCCAGGCAGCTACCAGCACCTACGAGAGAAACAGAAAACGTGGTGAGAGATCAGATATCCCCCTACATGCTGCTGAAACGGGGGAGCCTCTTGAACAACCCAACTCTAGCTGTGGACCTCAGCACTCCCAGCCAGCCCACCTCTGGGCTGGAGAGACCTCATCCCACGGAGCTCCCGCAGCCCCAGAAGCAGCCGGGCTGTACCTGCGTGGCTGATGACCAGGTCTGCTCCCTGCAGGTCCTCAGCCAGCGAGTCCTTGAATCGGAACGCTTCCACCGCCACGGCCGGGCTGCTGCTGGGCTGCGGCTGCGGCAGCGATCCCCGGCCCACCTGCAGCACCAGCTTCTGGTACCCGCGGCTCTGCAGCGCCTGCGGGCACGGCACCGGTGAATGGAGGGGATAACAGGGGATAACGGCAGTGGGGGAGATGGTGGGGAGGGGGAATGATGGGGAGATGCAGGGTGGAGGGATGAAGAGAGAGATGGAGAAGAGGGGGATGACGGGGGTGGAATGAAGGGGATGAGGCGGGGATAGAGAGGGTGTGTGAGGGGTGTGCCCAGCTCCCGACAGCCCCGGCCCCGGTACCGCTGCCCCCTCCCCGTCCCACCCCGCGCCACAGGCCGTCCCTCCCCTTCCTCCGCCAACGCTTCACGCTTCTTCCCCGGGCACCCCCGAACGGCCCCGGCGCCCTCAGGCACCCCGGCACCGCTGCCGGGACGCGGCAGGGAGGGCGGGGCAGCTCGTGGCGCGCAGGCGCCAGCCCCGGGAAGGCAGGCCCGGCCTGCCCCGGTGCCGGTGTCTCGGCCGGCTGACCTGCAGCGCGGGCGGGGAGCGGGCTGTGGCGATCAGCTCGTCGAAGCTGGTGGTGCCCACGGTGACGAACACGGACTTCATGGCCGCCGGGACGGGCCGGGCCGGCCGCGGAGCCGCCAGGGGGCGCCGCGCGCCCGCGCACAGCTCCCGAAATGGCGGCCGGGCTGAGGGGAGGGACGGGGCGGGCGGGAACGCCCCCTTCCCTCACGGGCCCGGCCCTCCCTGTCCTTCCCTGTCCCTCCTTATCCCTCCTTGTCCCTCTCCGTCCCCTATGGCGGCTTCTCTTCACGGGTGTTCCCTTGTCCGCCCGTTTCGGCGGGGCTGGTGCCACTGCGCTGTGGGGTTGTCCCTCACGGTGCCACCCCAGCAGGGATGGTGGCCGCTCTAACGAGCCCACTGTCCGGCAGCATTTAGAGGCTGTTTCAGGCTTTTAGACTTTAAAGGAGAAGAGGTAAAAAATAAATTTGGAAAAGAGATTCGGAAAGTTTTGGCCTGCACGTGTTATTTCAGCACTGGGGACCCAGATAACTCGCGGACAGCCTGTGTGGGTGTGTTCAGAAGTGCCATTGCCAGAGCAGGGCCACTGCCACCTTCCCTTTACAGACTGACACTGGCCCAAGCCTCCCACAGCACTTATTGGGGGAGTAACACTTTAACTTGTGAAAAACGCCAATCACTTGTTTTCAATTTTTAAAAGTTTAATAGTAATAAAAATGGTTATAAAAATAGTAATACAATTAGAGTAATAATAATTTGGACAAATTGAGTTAAGACAATATGAGACAATAAAGACAAAGAGTATGGACGTCCGGGTACCTTTTTCTGGGCATCACGAGCCCGAAAAAGGACACCCGTTAACAAAGGATTAACCCTTAAAAACAATAGCCTGTTGCATATTCATACACTTCATACATGATGCATAAATTCCATTCGAATACAGGATTCTGTCTGGTCATAGTCAACTTCTTCCTGCAAATCTTAACAGCGCCTCCGAGGCGGGAAGGAGTTAGTTTCTTCTGATAAGAGGGCAATAAATTCTCTTTCTCTGAAAGATTTAGGTGTCCTGTAGCTGCTATCTCACTGCAAGTCCTTCCTTTTAAACAAAGCATCTTACATAGCATAGTTTCTATTTTAACAATTTTTATAACCTAAACTATATTTAACACAGTACTTAAGAGAATTAATACAGCATTACTTTTTAACACAACACATATAATATTCATTTCAATATTTGCGAAAAGCCAATCATAAAATACATGCATTTTTCACAAACTTCTATCCCAAAATCATGACTATTACATGTACTAACACAGTTATGAATATTAGATGTGTTAAATGTGTTCGCTGAAGAGTAAGAATGACCCCTGAACAGTTGCACAAACCGAGCTGGCAGTTTTGTTTCTTGTTTGTAAGTGTAACACAGTGTACAATTTGCTACAAAGATAAACCAAAGTTAGACGTCTAAATCTGTTTATTCCCTGAATTAAATTCAACAGATGAGGTCACAACTGTATACACAGTTGTGTATACATGGTGTTGGAAGAAGGATGCAGCTTCTTGTGGAAACCTCTGATTGCCATGTTAATGCCTTGTTCACAATGCTCATTAGCCCCCTGTTGTTTTCATTTAGCATAATGAGCCACACTGAAATGTATTTGTTTTTTGATTAAAGCAAGTAGTGCTGACAGCAGACACTGTCTGGGGAAAATTGCAGTAGAACAAAACATTACTGGTGTCCTGAGTGCACAGGGATTCAGTGGCTCTGCCCAGCCTCATCCAGCTCTTGCTGCTGTCCCTCAGGAAAAGGAATTTGGGAGCTGAGGGTGGCCACAACACCAGCCAGGTGAAGATCTCACCAACAGGGCATGGTCCAGTGACCATCCATCAGGGACATGGACACAGTGTCAGCCCAGGAAACCCAAACAACAGTTCAGGAACAGAATTAGCAGCAAAGACCCCCACAAATCACCTCTGTCATCCCAGCATGAGAAGGACATGGTTAGGTAGGTTCAGAGGAGGGCCACAAAGAGGCTCAGGGGCTGGAACGTCTCTGCTGGGAAGACAGGCTGGGAGAGCTCAGTGTTCAGCCTGGAGAAGAGAAGGCTCCAGGGAGACCTTAGAATCCCTTCCAGTGCTTAAAGGGGCTCCAAGAGAGAGCTGAAGAGAGACTTCGGACAAGGGCCTGGAGTGACAGGACGCAGGGGAATGGCTTTAAACTGGAAAAGGGCAGATTTAGACTGGATATTGAGAATTAATTCTTCCTGTGAGAGTAGTGAGGCCCTGACACAGGGTGCTGAGAGGAGCTGTGGCTGCCCCTGGATCCCTGGAAGCATCCAAGGCAAGGCTGGATGGGACTTGGAGCAGGAAGGTGTCCCTGACCTTGGCAGAGAGTTAAAACTGGATGAACTTAAGGTCCCTGCAAACCCAAACCATTCTATGGTTCTATTTAAACTCCAAGGTTGAATAAAGTCCCTGTCCAAGAGTGTGAGTGGAAGCCCCAGCTGAGACTGGTCACACAATTAGTGCAGTCAGGGCCCTGACAGCTGTGGGAGAAGAAGGTTGATTTGGGATGAAAAGGAAAATGCTAAATTTTTCAGATGTTGGAGATGAGGTTCAGCACCTGGTAAAGGACAGGATAATGAAATGTTAGGGGTTTTGGTTGTTTTTTTTCTGTGTGTCACTGGAAGTCAGTGTCCTCTGCAGCTAGCATTTTCAGCTTCATGCTGTATAGGGGTTAGAAGAAAAAATATTCACATGTAAAATTGCAGTGACTTAAATTTGAATTTTCACTGGAGGATACATTCCACTTGCACATCGAATCAGGCTTGTTAGGGTGATTTTAAATGGAAGAGAAAAGGGAAAACCATCCATTAAGGGACTCAATTTCATGCTAATTTGTACCTGCTGTTTTAATTAGAAGTTGTGTAGGGCATAAGTAGAATTTTGCCCATGAGTGCTTATGCTGAGGTCTGTGAGAACTACAGATCACTCCCAAAATGAGGTACTTAGAGCTGAGCCTGTGCACTTTTGAGGCAGGTAAGAGGTCATGTAATGCGGGGCACGGAAGTTCAGGGACATCACACCATGACCAACATGATCCAGTGGAGCCAAATTTATTATCCTTAAGAAGACTGTATTTATAATAAATCTTTACTGTCTATGCGTCTCTAGCTAATACATGATTGGTTAATCCTAGCTGTTCACGTGTTTAAATTAGAATGCTGATTGGATCACCCAAATTTTCACACATCTTGCTGTGGTCGTCTGGCTTCCCCATGACTCACTTTTTTCTTACTTTCTTAAGCTTGCTGACAAACTTGCTGAGTTCTGATGATTCTTCTTCTTGTATCTCTTTCAAGGATATACCGACCCCATTTCTGAATATGTCCATTATTCATTGCTTGTGTACGTGACCATTGTCCATTAGTACAAGCAGGCTGGATTGTGCATTGGCTGAATATGCCCATTATCTAACAAAAACTCCTCAATCTGTGAAAAACTCTCAACAGTTCCTCAGTTTTGTTTTTGCACAAGCCAGACTGATTTAAAAGCACGGTCAATTATTTTCTGCACACAGCGTAATAAGCAAGGCTCTATAAGCAGAATTGAAAAAAGAATACAAAGTATCGTAATGCCAAAGCGTACTAAGTCTTTGAGCCAGCTTGTTATTCTCTAAGATTTTAGCTACCCATCAAAAAATTCTCAACAACTGTGAGTTTTTTTCATAGTCTCTTTTAGCAATAACAGTTTCTTGTGAATAGATTCAGAGTCGCCAGAGAGATTCATGCAACATATCTTTTCAAAATCCTCACACCCATGTTCTTGTGCTAGCAACAAAATCTGTAGCAGCCCTATCCTGTAACACAGTGTGGCGTATGCTACCTACAGCAGTGGTAAAGCTCATTCACTACTTCAGATGTAATGTTAATTTGTTTTCTTGTCTAACAAGCCAATCGTTTTAATTGTGTAAGGGCCTGTGATGAAGCTACTCTTGGTGTAAAAAGTGATGCCAGTATAACTGAGGGCTTGTTCCACAATTCTACATTATCCTTACAGTCTGAGCTTAATAGATGCACGCTACGTTTTGGATAGTGGAATTTGTGCCTGATAACAAGCATCTGTTGAATACTAGGGGCAAACAGTGTCAATTTCTCAAAATAGCACGGTCCTCCTAATGCTTTCTGAGGAATTGCAGGCCAGGCTCTATCTCCACAAATGAGAAAAATTCCAGGAGGTAACATGCTTGCTGATTTTTGTTTTAGGGATACAGACCATGTCCAATTGGCACAGTATGCCATGGTATTGTAATACCACGAAGAAATAGGAGATATCCAAGCACTATCATCTCTGGGTTTTCCTGACCTCTCCCTAATCAGCTCTTTACCTTTGTAGTACTCAAAGAACAGACAATAATTTCCTGGCACTGATCCCAAAATATCTAGTTCCTGTGGTTCTTGACTTGTAGTATTTAAACCTTGAGTGATTGTAAATGCCTGAGCTCTTAAGGATTTCTAGGGATTTTTTGTTTTTCACACCAATTTTCTGTGATCTCATTTTGATTAGCAGGCAATTTGACCAGGTCTTACTTAAGTTGCCATGAATTTGAGCTCTGGTCCAATTTCTGAATTCTTCCATTGAGTCTAAGGGAACTCCAATTAAACAGGTGCAAAATGGATCCGAAGGTGTAGCTAGTGATAAGCAGAAAGATTCTTGCCCTGTTCTGTTAGCCCGTGGTTAGCTCGCTGCTCTATATTGTATACTTTCTGTGTTTATTTAATCACTACACTAAGCAACATTGTTAATATTTGCCGGACTGCTGCCGTTGCTGCCGTTGTCTTCGATTATGCCTACGCTTTGCCTAAATTGGTTTACCTCGTTCTCACTCAAAGTCTCCAAAGTGATGTATTTGTGGTATTGCTATTCTTACTCCACATTCAGTAGCTAGTATCTTGCTTTCTGATATAATTTGGTTTACTATAGCAATTAAAGCAAGGTTAAACTGCAGTCACAGTAACAATCTTTGCTCATCTACTTCTATCAAAGATACATCCTGGAGAAAACTCTGATATCCTCTTGAGTTATGCCCTAAAAATTTAGCTAATGCTACTCTTGGGGTAATAGTGCTAAGTATGTGAAAGCAGTTATTGCATATCAGGTTAATAGGCTTAAAGTTTTGCTTTTTCCCTCGAACTACTGCTAAATTATGTTCTTGATGAACTTGTCGCCAAGTTTTTAAGTTATGCTTTATACAATGAACCTTAAGCTATGGATTACATACACAACCATGCAGATAACAAGCATTTTCTATCTGATTTACAACTTGTGATGGAAGTGAAGGTAAAAGAAGTCCGTCTATATCTAACCAGTGTGTATTAAGCCTGTGTGGAGTTGCTAGTACTCCCTCAGCATACTCCAGCAAACTTGGCAGATATTCAGACTGTTGTTCATCTATCAGGTGCTGAAGAATCGGATTCAGGGCTGTCTGGAATGGTGCTTTTGCCGATTCTCCACCTCTGGACACAGCATGAGTTGATGACGATGGTTTCAGATAGGGCTTCACCCACTTGGCTGGAATCCAACAAATGCCTTTATCTGTAAGTAAGCACATATAACCTCTTCCTATTTATTTTACTGTAGCTGGTCCTTCTCACACCCCTGTTTCTGGACTTTTGAACATGACCTGAATACCATCAGGCAATTCCTCATTTGGATTACGTGTGAGGGCATGATGCACAAGAATAGGTGGATCTTCTCTATCTCTTGTTGTTCTAAGGTAATTAAGCACAAAAATGGCTTTAGCTGTCTTCCCCTCAGGGGATAACCCTGTAGTTCCCCCCTTTTGTTTTTGCAGCATGCCCTTGAATGTCTGATGGGCACGCTCAATAATTGCCTGACCAGTAGGATTGTGAGGAATACCAGTGTCATGTCGAATACCCCATAAATTACAGAAACATTTGAATCTTAAGGAACAGAAAGCAGGACTATTATCAGTCTTGATTGCTAAGGGAATACTTAATATGGCAAAACAATTGTACAAATATTTTTCAACACGACATGCTGTTTCAGCTGTTAAGGGAGTAGCTCATATAACACAAGAATAGATATCAATGCAAACACGTACAAACTTCTTCTGACTAAATTCTGCTACATGAGTTACATCTATTTGCTATAATTGCAAGGGTTGAGTACCCCTAGGGTTAACACCAGTGCCTAAACCAATGCCGTCTCGCTGACAATCAGGACAAGATCGCACAATACCAGAAGCATCAGTAAGGGGAATACCAAATTGCTTAACCAACATTTTTGCAGATTGATGAAGAAATGCATGAGAAGTTTTAGCTTGCTGAAATTTATCAGAGTTTGGCATTGGTCAGACAGTGGCTACTAACCGATCAGCTCGAGCGTTACCTTCAGACAGACCAGGGAGAGCTTGATGACTACGAACATGAGTAATAAAATATTCTTGCCGTCGTTGATTTAAGTTTTTAAGCAATCGGCTTAAGAGGGAATACAAATGCTCATTACTTACTTCTTTAAGTACTGCTCTTTCTAGACATTGGACACAGCTAACTACATAAAGCGAATCAGAAACAATGTTAATGGCTTCATTATTCAAATTTTCAAAAACTCAAATTACAGCTTTCAATTCTAATGTCTGCAACGTATCTTCTACTTCACCAAAAATGACATGCTTTTTCCACACTTTGCCTTGCTGCCAAGTGCAGGCAGCCTTTTTTGACTTTTTACTTGCATCTGTAAATACTGTCTGCCTATACACTGGACAGTCAGATCTCCAGGGTCTGTTCTTTAGACGCTGATGCTCTAATAAAGACAACACCTGGTGCTGTGGGTAAGTGTTGTGAACTTTACCTTCATATCTAGCCAAAGCTATCTGAAAGGAAACAGAATGCCTAATTTTTCATTCAAGATACCAGTTAGCCAATGGTACTACAATTGCATATGGTTCATATCTTCAGATTTCTAATATTCTCTCTCTGCTCTTCATAATCAAATGAGCAAAAAGTTCCAGTCGAGTGGTAATAGTTCTAGATTGTTTTACAGGTAAAAATACCCATTCTAAAATAACTAAAGGATTAGCCTGAGTTTTAACCCATTGACAAATCAAGGTGAAAGGATGCTTGGCATAGTTGTCATCTTCCTTGCTCTGATTGATGATCATCAGCTGAACTGGAACATCCTCGATCAGACGATGTGCATGCGATGTAGCAACCTTTGTGGCAATGTGATCTAAGGCTTGCTGTTGTTTTTTATCCAGGGTCTGATGTTCATCTGCCTGAGATGAGGTACTTAGTAACTGCATTAATGGTTCAAGTTCTTCGTTAGTTATCTTACAAACATTTCTAATCTATTGAATATCTCCTACTAATTTTTGGACATCATGTACAGTTTTAATCTCAGTGGTAATGGTGGGTTTTTGTGGTTTCACTACAGACTGATCAATCTGCTACCTAATATATTTCTAAGGAGCAGAAGATTGCACTTTATCAGGAGCAATTTTCAAGCCCCTTTTCTCTAGGAAAACTGTCATGGTTTTTAGAACAGTTACACAGTCGAATTGTTTTCCAGCTAATTTTGAGGATTGGCTGCTCTTCAGTGGCCGTTGCTAAAAAGGTTGTGTAACAATGGTAGCTTTTAGTTGACTTAACAGATCTTTACTAAGCAAACTTAGTAAGGTACCAGGAGTTTGCATGACATAAGGCTTTGTAGATACATTCACTCTATCTGGGAAAGTAAAAGAATTACTCCCCTGCTCATCTGAGTTGCCTGAGTCTTTCTAATACCTGTAATGCTTAAAGTAGGATCAACTAATGCTTAATGTTTTGGCTATATTGTGTTTGAAATGATGGTTACATCTGCTCTAGTGTCATTTATGAGTTTCTTAGTAATAGAATCACCATTAGGATGTGTGAGGGTTACTTGTTTGACTGCTTTACTTCTTGTGATGTCTATGGCTTAATATACTTCTGGTTTACCTGTGGAACTAAAGCTTCTTGTTCCCCGTTCCATGTAGCCTGTACAGGGGACACAAGACTTAAAAGGAACAAGCTGAGCAATTCGTGAACTTTTGGGAATAGATACAGGAGGAAAAAATGTTCGAACCATAATTTTAACAACTTCTTGATAGTCTGCATCAATAACCTTAGGAATTACATCTAATCTTTTTTTACTGGCAGACGATCTCCTTAACAGAAAAGCACTAAGCCTATCTTCTAAGGGTCCTTTTACATTAGTATCTATCAGGTGTACAGCAGAGTCCGTGATGGTCACGTCTATTGCGGTTTCCACGTCCACTCTGGCGCTTCCAGCAGTTGATGATCTGAGTGAGTAAAGTCCTCCTCCTCCTCCGTGGGAGGCTGAGCTACCCAGGCAGCTCTCCGTACTTGTTTCATGACGCCCGGAGAAAAGGCACTCTGAGACATGTTTCCCTGGAACCAACATTCTTTAGTATTGTGGTTATCTTTTTTGCAGATAGAACACAATTTTTTCATAGTTGCAGAGTGACACTGACTCTTAACATGTCTGATTTTACCACATCTAAAGCAATTAATGTTCTTTCCTTCAGCTCTCTTTTGCAGCTTAGAAAGCAGTAGTTTTACTGCATCCTGTACTGCAGCGGCTACATAGGCTGCTTTCTCTCTCTGTGTAGTTCTAGCTATAAGTTCTAGCATTTCTGTAACATCAGCTCTTTTCTTTAATGTTCCCAAAATCTGCCAAGTTTTATCATTAGCATTGTCAAAAGCAACCATATGAAACAATTTTACCTTTGACTCTGCATCCAAATCAGGATGATCATAGATAGCTTCATGCAATCTGTCTACAAATTTATCAAAGTCCTCATTCATCCTTTGGCAAATCTGTGTAAAAGACTTAGTACGTAACCCATCTGGAAGTGCAAGGATAGCATTATATGCTTGTTGTTGGCTCATTTGTAAGACTTCATCAATGCTCTTAGCTTGGGCAGTGGCAGTAGCCCAGGGCCCTTTGCCAAGTAACTGTTGTGCAAACCATACAGAGGATCACCCTGCACTCTAGGTCTTGCTGCTTCCTGAGCACACTTTTCTTCCCAGCTTTTATGAAACATCACTTGCTGATGGGGTGGCATTATAAGTCTTACTAGGGTATACACATCAGCTGGAATAAATGTGTTAGATGTAAAAATATACTGCAAAAGTGACTCTGCAAGTTGGGATTTTAAACCAAATTGTGAAATTGCAGCTCTTAACCTTTCTAAAATCTTCTAATCAAAAGGTTCTCAAACTCTACCAGCAGCATTAGTTACTACAGGAAAAGCTTCTACATAATTTAAAAGAAAAGTCTTTTCTACAATAGCTTCTGTAACAACTCCTTTCTACTTTCGTTTCTGAGCTGCTTCTATTTCAGGGTCACATTCTAACTCTAATTCTACATTTTTTACAGCATGAGAGGGAGGGTTTTGTTTAACTGGCTCGAGTGCTAGCTCAGGGACAGACTGAGAGGGTGGTAACTGCCTTCCAGGTTGTCTGTCTGAACCTACTATCATTGGTAAGTCTGTTCTCTCAAAAGAATAGTCCTTAATCTGCAAAAAACTCTCAACAATGTAATCCAGGCTTGGTGCTGTGCCTTGTTTCATTGCTGCCTCTGCCCTGTGTTCCTACAGATAAACCACACAGTGGTCACAGAACTGACCTGCCAGTGACTTGTTTGCAGTTAGATCAGCTCACCGTGCTGCACAAGCAGCACTGCCAGCACAAGGGAGAGCTGTGGTACATTGGATTTAGTCTGTTTTAAACACTGGGGGATTGCACCTCCATTCACTCTTTTGTTGCCAAAGCTGCAGGCACATTCTCTGAGCCCTGTGGCTCAGGCAGCTGAGTGCCTGTAGCATTGGGGCAAACCTTGTGTGAACCTAGCCCTGCTTGGGCTGGGCAGTCTCTCTTTGCAGTGCCAATGGTCTCTCTCCAGTATCTGTGTGTGTGTGATATAGCAGGGACAGTCCAGAACTAGGGGCTCAATCTGACATAACGTGGTCCTGGACCCCAGGGAGGGGCTAGGACAGGGCTGAAATGGAAAATAGGTTCTCGTGAGAGCTTGCTCCCATCTGTGCTTTACAGGACATAATTTATATTCTGATACTTTCTTCCTGTGACAACATCTGGGCAAGAAAGTAAAGATGTCATGAGTGCAAGCTGGTTTTTGTTGAGAGAGGAATGACATATCCCTCCCCTCTTCTCCTGAGCTGGTGTTTGAAATGTTTCTGGATGGCTCAGTTCTGAGCACTGTCGCTTTGTATTCAGTTCAGTTTGCAGCAATTTGCCCAGAAAGCTCCTTAGTTATATTATTCAGGGGTAAGAAAGTGAATGAAAATAAACTAGTCAGCTCACATATTTGTTTCTGAAAACTACATCCTGCCTTTAGTTTGCTCTTGAAGTCTAAAGGCTGACCCACAACTGTGGAGAAAAAACTCAGATGACCCTGGAAATGCATGGGCCACAGTGTATCAAATAATAAATCATTAAAAAATACACACCAACAGGAAGGCAGGAAACCTGTATGAGTCTACAAACTTTGATTTTCTTTGAAGGAAAAAAGCCAATGACTGGCTAGTTATTGACTTTCTTTTCCCTTGTATTTTGTGCACAGATTGATTCTCCATATGGCTTGTGATATAATGCTGCAGTGGATGACATGAAGCACAGGAGAGCAATTAGACTTCTCCACACTAAATTTATGTTTTTTCTATGTTTATAAATGTGCAGAAAGAGTAGTCTTACTTCTCTTTCCGATTTGCTTTATATAAATTTGAACTGAAAAAATATTTGCTTCCTTTTCCTCTCTCATTGAGATATAGTGCTGTACCTTTGAGGGCTGATATTTTTGTTACTGTAGGGAGCTTTGAAAATCCGATGGAGGATCTTTTGGGGAATAATTCCTTCATATTACTGTGATTCAGAGATGCTTGGCCTGGGAAAACAGAGTAGCATTTGTCAGGCAAATGTCAATTTGAAATATTTTATCACATTTCTACATCCTTTGAATTGTGCCTTTGTGGGCTTGTTATTTAGCAGCTGGATTGACACAAAGGCTCAGGCTGACTGGAGACAGGCAGATGTTGGATCACCTCCTCCTCGGGGCTGATGGCAGAAGACAGACACCAAAGCACAGGGAGGAACTCTTCTGACTGAACATCTCACGTGTGGAGTGGAACAGGAGACGGTGGCTCATCCAGAATGAGTGTCCACCATCTGACAGCTCTCTGAACCTCAAAATTCAGATCTTTCTGAATTTTGCCACATTTTGGGGTGCACCTTGAAGCCCCTGGCTCTGGAGTTACGGAATCATAGTTTTTAAGGCCTTATGTTTCTGAAGAAGAGACAGAAAACCACTCAGTGACTCTGAAGACACAAACAATATTTGTTGGAGATCTATAACTATGTATCTGTTTGTTACTCCTGTTTTGCTTCCTATTTAAACAATGTAATGATTCAGGGAGGCCTGAGCTTCAGGAAGCTGAGTGTTTACTCATTTATGAAAGTGAAGTGCAGCTGGCCTTTGCTCTCCCATGGAGCAGGAGGGCATCTCTGCCCTGGGATGCAGCACATGCTGTGTTTCAATCCTTGTTACAGGGATGGGCTGGTTGGTACCAGCCCTGGAGCTGGATCCTTACTGATGCTCGAGGCCTCTGCTAGTTTTCTGTCATAAGTGAAATGCTCACCTTAAAGAACCAGAAAATGGGCTTCATATCAAATAAATGAAATTTCTCAAAGCTGGCAATTTTCAGTTGTTTTTGGGTTATTGGGAGCTTCAAGAAAATAATTTGAAGAGCGGTGGCAAACCAGGCCAGTGTGCAGAGGCAGGAGGGAGTCAGGTCTGTTGCAAGGAGGACTCAGTGCTGTGATGTCTCCTGGCAACTGGTCCCCTCAGCTCCCCTGGGATCCTGCTCCTTGCTGTCTGTGGAAAACACTGGCCACCATTCCTGCCTGCTGGCCACCAGCACACACCTCCACAGCAGCCCACTGTGTGAGCACCCTGCTGCTTCATATTCCTGCATAATCCCTCTGACAACCAAATCTATTAAAAATTCATTTCCATCCAGGTAAATCAGACTCCCTGAAATCAATTGAGCTTTGTTCTCTGAGGGCAGCTTGTGCTGGTGCAAATATAATCAAATCCTGAGGTGCCTTGCATGCATTTTTACAAGCACTGAGATGGAATTCATGTTTCAATTATTCTTTTTGATGTGCATTTTTAAGGAAATTAGAATATTATGCTCAAGTAAACCAACAGTTTTAGATCTTTAGGAAGGAACTCCAAGTGAGCCGAATTCCTTTTCCCAGACAGTCCCAATTATGCAAGTACATACAAATATCTCTATTTGCCATGAAGCATAAAAATAGGTAAGGAGGTGAACCCAGTGTGAACTCAGACTAAATTTCACTTCTGTCCATTTGCCTGCTGTTCTCCAGAAGCTGGCTTGAGAAAGCAGCAGTTCATATAGACAGTTTGAATTGTTCTCCAGAAGTATCCAGGGACTCTTAAGTCAGCCCACTGATGAAGTAAATGGATTTTGGAAATATGCAGACTTGCTGAAAATGCCCTACAATTAATGAAGAGCTGCTCTAATTCTGCCAGAAAAGCAAAGGGCTGTTGGGCAGAGGCGAGCAGTGGTTTTTACACCAGGAGAGGGCTGCCTGCCTTCGCTGCAGTGAGGGCACCCAGCCTGCAGGCTCCATTTTACTCCATCTTTCCTGCACAGCATTAGCATCTTCCCATTTGGCAAAGCCTGTTTTTAATTGCCAGGCTGCCTCTCAGAACCAAAGAGAAACAGTGAAAGCATTTGAGGTTCACTTCCCAGCCATAGCCAACAGAGATCTGCTCAAGGTCTGAAAATCCAGTGATGTTTCATGGACTGAACCTGCCTGTTTGCAGCCAGTCCTGTTCAGAGAGTCTGTGCCCTCTGCATCACCCCCTGATGCTTTGCAACAGCAGCAGGGGTGCTAAAAGCAGTGACAGTCGTGATTCATTTCTCTCTGCTGTTTGTTTGTGCTAACAAGATGATAGCTTATTATTTACAAGCACTCTAGTTTCCATTAGACATTAGGGACCACAGCAGCCACAAGATACTCAGCAAAACCACTGAGCTCAATTTGGAGATTCTTTAACAGCTCAACTGGGCCACCAGTTTTTTTGTGTGCATGATATACAGCATATACTGAGAAGAATCAATACCAGAAACATTTTTGCATGCATTTCCTGTTTATGGCCTTCTTTTTATCATCAGAAATGCTAGAAATGTTTTATGCTGAGGCAAACCAGGAGGTTAATGGTATGCAGTGAATTTCACAAAGATGAAAAATTGTGGCTCTTATTTTTTAATGTTCTAAAGATATATGCAGAGAGATGTGTAAGAGACATCTAAAGTCATATTTGAACTTGGAAAACTGTTTTGAGTGTGTGTGCATGTGTACTTTACAAATAAATCCTCTTATTTAGGTATCTTCTATTTAGGTGAATCTTCTTTCAGGATTTTTTTGTGTCGTAATTCCAGGATAACATTAAGCTGTTTAAAATAAATCATCATTCTACAACTTGTTGGGAGATATTGGACCAGATTCATCCCAGGTGTGACTGAGCTGGCTTCAATCTAAATCAGAGCTTGGTGTTACATTTGGGAGAGCCATTATTACTGCATGCACTAATGTCAAAACAAAAATATTTTTCATTATCTTGCCTCTAGAGAAATCTTCTGAACTCAAATTAGTCCTGTTTGCTTCACCCTTTAGCACACTTATGCATGGCCACCTGTACTTCATCCACAGTAATTTTCCTTTTCCTTTTCATTTTCCTTTTCCTTTCTGAAACCAAGAGCTGTTCAGCTGCTGAATGTTTGTGTTCATTAAACGAGGCTTTGTGTACCAACATTTCCTGTGCCATCTTAAAATGGTGATTCATGGTTAAATCCATCCAAAAGAAGGGCCTTGGTTTTGTTTTTTGATCTGTAAGTGTATCACAGTCTGGGCTGATGGCTGAGGGTAGACTGAAGCCCTAAATATCTCAAAAGTGGGGTGAAGCATGGCAGATGTACAGACAGCTCAGCTTTATGTGCCTGGCTTGGAAGGTGGAACTCTTAAAGCTGAAAAATTCTTCCCACTTTGCAGCATGGTCCATGTTTGATCCTTTTGGTGATGGCTCTGAGGTCTCAGTGTGGGTGTGGGCAGCTGGCCATCAGAAACTGGACTGGGGACCCTTGCAGGCTGCTGGGCCACCAGCACTCAGACAGTGCTGAACTTGACCCAATGCCTTTGCCACGAAGCAAATGATGTTCCTTTTCTGTCCCTTGTCAAAAGGATGGAATTGCCTGGCAGCACCCACACTTGTATGTTGACACTTGTGGCATAACTAGTAAAATAAATTAATTTTTCCAAAGGTAATGAGCTTGATATTAAAGAAATGATTCATGCTTAAGATCAAAAGGAAATGTCTTCTGAAGGACTGTCCCATGTCCCTCCAGGGCCTTAGATTTCTGTCATCATAGGCAAAATCATTCCCTTTGGTTTCTCTGAAACTGGAATTTTATTTTTTTATTTTGTGAGGCAGTGACTTGGTGAGGATTCAGGTAAAATCCTCATTGATTCTGAGACCGGTATTACACAAGGCACTGCTGGGATGTAGTGGTCCCTTACTGTTTTCTGTTTATGAACAACCTACCCCAAGGTGCTAATTAGCTGGAGGAGTTGCATGTACACAGAGCATGGTTTGTTCCTCTGTAAAAATACATTTGGGGTTGATGTGACTTGGCTTAACTGTGAACATCCTCTGTTTTCTGAAATCAGCAAGGTAATAGCAAAAATTTGTGAGATTGGTATTTTTCACCAGTCATTTAAAACCAACTTACAAGTATTTGGTTAATTCTTAATAACAACTATCCTCAATAAGGGTTTGTTAGATGCAACGAACACATTTAAATATTTTTGTTTATCTTCCACAAAATCTGGCCACATCTTGTTTGCACTCAATAAGATCTGTTCTTGGAGGTTGGTACCTTTGTTCTGTAGTTGTCATCAGCTATTTTCTTGTCCCAGGTGCTGTGCAGGCTGGAAGAAATTCTTCTGTGTGCTTTACTTTGACATACAAATATCATTTGTGCCATGCCAGGTGTTTGTGTTCTGACTCCAAGGATGCCTGAACAAACACAAAGCAAAGCATGGCTGGTTGTAATCTGTGGCTTCTGAGATTAGGTAATGCAGATGCCTTAAACTGATCTCAAGTTTTATTTTGCTCAGAGGAAGAAGGTTCACGTCAGACTCAGATGAAAGTCTTGAAGGTATTTGTGGGTTCTAGAAAATAATGATACATGAGTTTTAAATTGAACTCTGTGCTTCAGAAGTGGCTGCAAGAGGAGGAGCCAGCATGATCTCCATGGGTTTATGTAACAAAAATGAACACGGATTACAGTGCATTTTTTCCACTGGGACTTAGCCCATCATTTTGTCTAATTATGGTATGAATCCCACAGTGGAGAAACCCTTCCTCTGTAAAGAACTAATTCCCCCTAGAAATGCTAAAAATCTTAAAGAACTCCAATTACAATGAATTTTGCAATAGATAAAGAGCCTGTGCCAGCCACAGAAAAAAAACCCAAAACAACAAAAAAAACCCCAAACCAAACCAACCAACCAACCAAAAAAACACACACACAACACACACACACAAAAAAAAAAAAAGGAAAAGAAAAGAAAAAAGAAACAAAACAAAACAAAATCCCCCAGAAAAACACAAAGGACTAGCCTGGAGACAAAGAAGGAATGTGTAATAGTTTGTCTAAACTCCTCTCGTACTTTATCTAGGCTTGTATTAAATAAAGTGACTGATCTAGGAAATGTTACTGTAAATTGCTGATGGATTTATTGACATACAAACAAGGAATATTGTTGGATTAGAGAAATTTGGGAAGAAAATGGCTGAAAACATGTTCTACACCACCAAGAAATTCTGAGACAATGAGACCAGTGGCTCTGTCACCAGGCATGTTCCATCCCAGAATGGTTTGCCTGTGGTCAAGAAGGGAAAAACTCTGATTTTCTCACTCGCAGCTCTACTCTTCAGCCCAATTTCCAGCATTGATTTGACTGGATTTCTGCAGATCTGAGATGGTTCACTAAGCTGCAAAGCTCTGCTGAGGGTTGTTCAAAAGACTGCTGAGTGACAAAAGAGTCAGCAGAGAGAAGAGCTGCAAGGTTTCTTTGGCACAATGGAGGACGAAAATGACAAAGATTAGGCTGTGGTCACTCGGGGATGAGAACTCCACATACACATATTTTATTTTACCTGTTGTTCTCTTGGGAGTTTAAAACCAGCAGTATTAAATAAAGAGGCAATGCTTAATATTGAAATTGCCTTCCCCAGCTGTCTGGTGAAATTGAATCCAAACTCTTATTTCCCTTCAATAGAAAGCAATATATGTTCATACTTCATAACCTGAATGAAAGATCTTTCAGACTCACTTACCAGAAAGAATAAACAGCCTTCCCCAGAGCAAGACTGCATTTATTTACAAATTGGTCTGCTAAAAAACCCAAACCAAATGATGATTACTGCTGAAAGATGACACCTTGGGATGTGAAAACCTGGTACAGCTGGACCTAATCACGTGGGGGAGTGACAACAGCTCTCAGGCTTCCTGGCTGTGGGGATGTTTGTCATGTTTGTCTTTCCTTCAAGGAAACCATTGAGAGAATTTATACACCCAGAAAGACAAAACCTTGCAACTCTCAGATCTTCCTGCTTCAATAACACTGAACTCAAACCATGTAGGAGCAGTGCAGGGACAGCTGGTTGTTTTCTCCTTATTTTACCTTTAAATTACATTCAAAGATTTTATCTGGATAATTCCTTGCTCTCAGTTTCCTGTGTTCTTCTGGGAGTGGTTGTCACAGTGCTGTGCCAAGGTAAATGGAAGGAGCAGCACACGGAATGTGCAGAGGGGCAAACTGGGCACAGCCAAGCAGCAGTTCCTGAACCTGACCTCAGTGCAAGGGGATGCTTGTCCCAAAAGATTTTCAAAGCAGGGCATAGCTAGAGAAAGCAGACTCATAGTCTGTCTGAATTCCCAAGTCCTAGGCTGGCAGTGCAGCTTGGACTCCTGCATTTGGTTTGGCTGTTTCTGGTTTCTCAGCATCTGCTGCCTGCTGAGAGGGAGGGCACATTGCTCTGAAGTGAGAAATCACTGGGCTTTTTGTCTGATGTATCCTAACATGTATTTTTGCTTTCTATGAACATTGGTGGCACTCTGCTGTGATTCCTTCCTGTGATTTACTGTTGTGCTTGGATTCAGCTGGATCATGAGTAAAACAGTAGGAGAAAGCTACAGTCACACATCCATCCACAACAGACCTTCCTTGGGTGGCCTTGCCCACCTCCTCTATGGATTAATATTCTCTGTGTCATGAGTATTTGTGTGCCTGCACACAAACTGGACACTCTGATCTAAAGTTTTCATGATAAATATCTTGCTCTGTCCCCTGCTCTTGAGGTGTGGATAATTCTTGTGGTCTCAAGTTTCCTCAGGAGGATTAAAAAAAAAAGAAAAAAAAAAGGCAACAAAAGTCTTATCTGAACTTTTTAGTGCAGAAGTGACACCAAATGCAAAGGTGTTGTCTACAAGCTTTATGTCTGAGCTGTGACTTGCTCATGGATATGGAAAGCAGCTTTCTAGAGAAAGGCCTTCAAGACACCCCACTACTCAAAGTGTGATAAACTTTTCCTAATCCCTTTGTAATTGCTGTTGTCCAGCATGGGCCTTGAAGGCACTGTGTTACTCTAATTTTTTAAGATTTTCTAAGCTTTCTGATATTTGCATTCTTGTAACAAACTTTCTCACATGCTTTCTGTGAATAACTCATTGTTTTGCATTCTTTTATAAAAAAAGAGAAATTTAATAAACTGTTAGTTTGTCCAGTGTCATTGGAGAGGTAGCACTTTTACCCTCCAATCCACTGTCACTTTTAGAAAATGTTTAAGTCAGAAAATAAACTTCCATTTTTTTCACCTTAAAAACAGCAGTGTGTGCACGTTGGGTTGTTTCGTGTCCTATAGTGAAAGCGCTGAATTTCCACAAAAGCAGTTTCCTTTTGGAGACCTTTTTAGAATTCTAATCCAGCAAAATTCATTGAAAAAGTAGAAATAGAACAAAATCTCACCTAGGCTAAGTATACACTCAGTCTGTCAGCATTTATTTTCTAAATTGCTTTGCAGCAAATTATTATTCATCTGAGCAGTGTGAGTGGAGGGAAGCGGGTCAGCAGAATGATGATGTATCTCTAGTAAATTGATGGATAGTTACCAGCAAAAGTCAAACAAAGGAAAAGCAGTCTCAGCACTCTGATCCCAGCGGTTTCTTTCTTCCTGAGAATCTTGCAGAAGTGCGTGTGGAGAATGCTGCTCTGCTGTGGGTGTCTGTTACCCATCCCTTCAGTGCTGGTCATGCTCTGAAACAACAAACAGCTTGGGAATTCAGCCCAGCATTAGCCCAAACCAGGTGCATTCAGGGTGCTTCCCACTTTCCTCTGTTTTTTGGATACAAAGAGGAAGAAGAAGTCACATTTCTTCCCCTCTAGGTGCCAACATGAAGTGTAAACTGGTGTGGTGTTCCCATTCTGACAGAGTCAGTGCTGAAAGGGCTGTTGGAGCTTTCCCACGGTGTGGAAGCATGAAAAATTTGTGAACAACAGCAAGCCCACGTCAGTTTGATTCTGCAGTGACAAGCTGCATGATTTGCCACTGAGTCCATTGCAGCAACCTTACCCCAGCCCAGATCTGAGCTTCCTGGGGCATTATGTGCTGCTCATGCCACAGCAACTTGGACACGTCCTTGTCACCTAAAGATTATGGACTAACATGACAAAAAGGGCTGCATGTTAACTGCTGTGAACATGAATTAATTTGAATTAGGGTTGCTAAAGCATAAGGAGTAAGCTGGAAACACTCACTTGTGAGCGAGACAGAATTCTGGTATGGGAAGAAGAATGGGAAGCTGGAGGATGCCAAGGCCTGTGGTGCACTCAAACCCAGCTCATGGCTAGGTGTTGTCCTGTAGAGTTTCCCAGTGCAACACTTGCTTGCCCACACAGTTCAAAGGGTAGCCCAGGGCCAGTTGGCTTCCAAATCTCCCCTGCACTGCAAGGAAGAGCTTCTCTGCCTGTTGTTTGCTCACACATGTGGGCAAAATATCACACAGAAATATCCCAGACAGGTCCTACTTGATCCTTCAGCATTGTTGGTAGGATGTGGTTTGGGTCTCTTTTGGTTTTCTTATTTTGTTTTGGTTTGGTTTCTTTTTTGTTTTGTTTTTGTGTGGGGTTTTTTTTTTTGTTTGTTTGGTTATTTTGTTTTGGTTTTTGGTGGTTTTGTTGTTTTTGTTTTTAACAAAACTGCATAAATAAACTTCATCCAGTAGCTAAGTGTTTGAGGACTTATAGAGGAATTGGCTTCAGGACAACAGCCCAGCTTAAATGAGATAAATTTATTGCTTGCAGAGAAGAACAGACTTCAAGCATCAAAGAATGTTGCTGAGCTCTCATTTGGCTTTCAGGTGCCTTTTGTTGTTTTGTAATTGATTTTGATTAGATGGTACTGTGGGAGTAGGACTATGGTCATGCAGAGAGAATTAATGCAGAGAGTCATCTTAGGAAGTCTGTGGCTATTAGCTTGATCAAATTATACTTGAAAATGGGTTGATAAATCTAGAGGAGAAGGGAGGGAGGAGAAGGTATTTTGAATTATTCATCATTTGTTTAACAAGTTCACATAGCCTTGAAATGGAGGTGGGGCTATAAGGAGTGGGTTATTTATTAATTACATATGAGTTGCACAGACCTTTCCCTCTTGCAGCCAGATCTGCTTTCACAACTTAGCTTTGACTACAGCTGGGCAAATTCTTTTTGCCTTCAGCTGAAGAAATTCTAAGTACCTTTGAAAAATCCAATCCATCAAAATTCAAATCCAGTTTATTTTTCCACTCTTAACATCAATCGTCTTAAATGACAATTTAACTATTCTTGAAAATTAAAGGACTGAGGAGGGAATGTTCATATATCACATTCTGGAGAGCAGGTGTACAAGAAACCAAATGATCATTGTGGGCTTTTTAGGCTTTATTTTGATATCTGTGCCCCCAGAATGAACACCAGGAGTTGAAGACTGCTCCTACCCTTGTTGGAACTTCACAACCTTCTGGAAAAGCCTGAGGAAGGTGAAGATCTGAGAGGGCTTTATGGGGTAAGGTTTTTGGCAGGTGGAATGCATAACATGCGGTTCCTTTTTGTGAACAAATGTGAAATCTGTGTCAGGAACTGTAACTGAAAATACCTTCCCCAATCCACAAGTATTTATCTTTTTTCCCTAACATTCTGTGTAGCCTTTTATTGAGCCCATGGCAAAGACCAAGCAGACTTCACCATCTCCAGCTTTAGTTTTCTACCAAAATGTCAACAACTGAGTCTACAGCTCATGCACTAACAAAACACTGTTTGGGATCACCCCTTTCCAGATATATCTGCATCTGAATTCATAGTCATGAATGTCATTGTCCATGTTTTACAGGGCACATGAATAGACTGTGAACCAACTTTCTTTCCATACCAGAATTAAGCTGAAGCATAGACACAACACAAAGATGCATCTTCTTTGGAAAAAAGTCCGACCATTCCATGATTTCACCTCCCTCGCTGCCCAACCTGTAGCAAAAGCAGATTTGTGGCATTACCTGCCAGCAGAGGAATTGTCTGCATGTCTCTTGCTCTCCAGCCTGCCCTAAAGCACTTCCCTCTGCACTTCCCTCCTCAGCAGCTGCCTCATCAGCGACTGCAGGGTAAGGGTGTGTAAGGAAATATCAATTCCTAGTGAGGATAAGTCATACACCGAAGTTTCCATTAATGCTGTCGGTTAAATGGATGGGTGACTTCACATAATTTTTGGATTTTGAACATCTTTAATTTCTTTTTCAAGTAAAATCCAAAAAGGTCCTTTGGGAAGGATCAAGGATCAGGGTTGATCCTCTGCTGAGCTATGTTGTTTGCAAAATCAAGTTTTTCTCTGCAGCTCTGAGAGGGTACTGCGGCATTCACATTCTCTGGAAAAATCCCTTTGCTCAAGATTTTTCTCCTGGGAAGCTGAGAAGCCTCAGAGAAAAGGAAAACAATTCTTATCTCATTTACTTCTCCTGTGTTCTGCTCCTTTGGAATGTGTTTGGAGATTGTTTACCCAAAGGTGATTGTTTCATTGGTTTCTGATGTGAATTATTTTGACTCATTGGCCAGTCAGTGCCAAGCTGTGTCAAGACTCTGGAAAGAGTCACGAGTTTTCATTATTATCTTTTTAACATTCTGTAAGCATTCTTTCTGTATTTTTCAGTATAGTTTAGTACACTATTCTTTAATATAATATAGTATCCTAAAATAATAAATTAGCCTTCTGAGAGCATGGAGTCAGAGTCATCATTCCTCCCTGCCACAGGGGACCCTGCAAACACAATAGGGTATGAAAATATTTATGCTTATTCTGACATAGAGAAGGAACAGATTCTACATATCCACCCTTAAGGCGCTGTTAATACAGAAAATTCATGTTGTGGATGGAAACCATGTGGGTGAGATTACTCAGTGATTAATGCTGCATGGTTTGGGGAGTCACACCCTACTCCTGACAGCTCCCAGGCTAAGAACCCTGGGAGATTTGGGAGCACTGATGTTTTTTTGGTGAGAGGAGGCTCCCTCTGGCCCCACAGCCCCACCCAGCAGGGGTGGTGATGCTCGGGGGTGTTTTCTGCTCCTTCACGACAACAGGTGGCTGTCTTCCCCCGCAGGCAGGGCATGGAGGAGGTGAGGAATTTACTCAATACTCGATTTATTTCCAGTGTCTGATGGGAGTAAGGGTGGGGGCAAATTGTGCTGGTTCAAGTAATACTCACACAGACTGGTAGAGGGTTTTCTTGCCCAGTTCGTTTGGAATAGTGGCACCTCCTGAGCCTTTTTGTGAGCTGGTCCTTCAGACCCACAGGTGGGAACACACAGAGTAGTCAGTGACTCAGCATTCATAGCAATGTGCCTCTTTATTTTTGTAAAAAACCCCATTTTCTATAGCACATGGACAAGTGGGAAGGGAACAGCCTGCAGGAGGGGAAGGGTATGGCTGTGAGACCTGCAGCGCTCCAAGATGTAGCAAAAGTTCCAAAACATGATCCAAAACTGTGCAAAACTTCCAGTAACCACTTCTGAAACCCAAAGAACGCCAAACTCCACTAGAGGCCACTCACCAAACACATCCAAACATTCTTTCTTCCCAGCACATCCCTCAGGTCTGGGACACTGCAAATGATAACGAAAAGAGGGGAGAGGCATTCTTCTATTTCTCAGCGGGAAAAGTTTTAAGATATACTGGCATTTTTGCAGACAAATGAGGCACCCTGAGTGCCACTGTAGATGTGTCAAGTGGGACAGAGACTTTATGTGAAATCAAGCTTTGGAAAGGAAAACTTGTCCTTTTCCTGGGAGAAGATAGGGCAGCCTTCCATAAGAGTACTCTATAAAAATACCCAGGCTGCCCAAAGATACCTTCTGATATATAAAGAGATTACTCATTTATTTAAAGGATAGTTACTGATTAAGTTTTAAAGTGTTGTGAGACGCTTGTGAATTAACATTCCTTAGTGTGATGGAAAGAATCTCAGTCCTCACCTGTACCTCAGGGGCCATTTTGGCCGAGATCAGAGCACTCAGAATTTGATACTGTCATTTTCCATCAGTAGGTCTGATATTTTATATCAATAAAAGTCTGTCAATAAAAGCTGAGTCTGTCCTGCAGACTCCTCGATACAAGGCTTTTCTGCAGGTAGCTGTGCTGGGAAGCTAATGTGGTTGAGTTGCTGATTTAGTGATTTAGAACAGGGTCTAGGTAAGTGGTAGCCTTTGAATGGAGAAGTTTTCCAGGGTAAGTCAGATGCTGAGCCTGGGCTAGGCTGCCTCATGATGGCTCAATGAATGACACATACCAAACTAATTTGAGCAGCATGGATTTTTGTTAATTTTAAATGTCATTGTCTAACTCAGTAGCCATCTGTCTTAGTTGGATTAATATCCTGATCATCACAAAAAATTTTGGCTCTTGTGCAGTACTGAGAGTCGGGGAGCCAATCTTCAGATGCTGTGTGATCCTGCCTGGTGTTGTCCCCTTAGAGGATAACCTGCATCCTGCCGTTTTTCTAGGGAAACACAGCTAAGCATGGCATGGAAAGACACGGCTAAGAGTGAATTTTTTTGTGTATTCCCTCACACAATCACTGTTCTGGTTCGCTCCACTGGGGCTTGGAGCAGCCTGGGACAGTGGAAGGAGTCCCTGCCCATGGCAGGGGGTAGAACAAGGTGATCTTTAAGGTCCTTTCTAACCCAAACCATTCTGGGATTCTGTGATTCACAGGGGTTAATGAAGTAAAAAGGAATTATTCAGTATAAGGAAGCAGTGTTTAAATGGTTTTGTACCCAATACATCAGTGAGAAGTTGCACTAGTCCTGCCCACAGATCCAGTGTATCCAGGGGGGATGTTATCTGTCATTCTGCTTCGCCCCCAACCATCTGTAAAAACCCAGATATTCCCAGTCCAAACAGCTCACCCAGACCTTCAAAGGTAAGCAGAAAACCTGTTGTACACAGAGCATTTGAAGAAAAATCTTGTGTTACTATTACAGGTCCATGTGACAGTGTCTTCTCTAATTTTGCACTGGGTTTGTGTGAGGACTTTACACTTTCCAAGCCCATGGAGAGAGGAGAATTGGCAAATAAGAATGTATGTAAGTGTGGAAAACATCCAGGGGTTTTTATTGCTGAACTAGAATTAGACTGTAATAAAGTAGATAAGCTGTGTAAAATACCTGCCCTTTAGAGATGTGGCTGAAACAATTCACTGAAGGTTTTTCTGTGAGAGGCAGTGGCTCTCCCAGGAGTGCTTTCCCATATTTGGTTCCATCTTTTCCATCCACAGAAGCAAAGGCTACCTCTGTACGTCACTCATAGGACTGGGTCAGATTGTTGTTCCATAAATTCAAATAAACATTTCTTTCCCCTGTGAGATTCCATCAGGATATTTGAATCCAATCATATCTTTCAGTGCTCAGTGAGTTTATTTTCCATCTGCATGCTCCCTGTTAGTCTGTGTCCAAAGCTGTTCCCACTATTCCTTATTGCAGTGCCTGGCCTGGGCATCTCCTCAGCTTTCTTTGGAGGAAAACAAATGAAAAATCTTTGGAAGAACTTGTCTGTCTTTTGAGGAAGAAAACCCAATATGGATATGAGAGAACATCTTGTTATGAACTGGAGTCTGTTAGGAGAGCAATGTCAAAACTTACACTGCATTTTAATTACTGAGAGATACTGGGAGCCTAAAAGCATGGGAGCATAACATGTTTGTATTCAGCTCAGCTCATATAAAGGAGGACTAAGGAAGAGGTAGAGTGTCTTATAAGTTTTTAAATCTCATTTCCTGCTGCTGCTGCTGCTGCTTTTTATTTTAAACCTTGCTTCAATTTTGGCTTTATTCTCTTTCCTCTTTAAAGTTCTGTCTCTTTTTGATATCTGGTGTGCAACTGTTCACTAAATGGGTTCTAATGTCAGAAAGATGTACTTCCAGCAGGTGATTAAACATTTCTATATTTGTGAAGCTCCATTGTTTGATTGCCATTCAAGTGAAAGACAACAATTTAATGTTTTCCTTCTTGAATGGGAGAAATGCCTGAGAATTTTCAAGCCACTGACAATTTCTGTGTGTGCCCTGTGGACTCTTCCCACTTACACCGGCTTTGTTGATTCATAAAGAGGTGTCAGCAAGCACAGGCTCCAGGACACATTCTGCTATGTTTCTCTGGGTTTTTGGCTGTCATTAATGTGGCTTTTCCCATTTTCTGCAAGGTTTTTAGAGGGGTGTGAGCCTTCCCTGACAGCAGCAGGTTTCTGTGATGTCCATTTTATGGAGGCTGCTGCAGACATGCTGCCCATGGTGCCAGCGACACCCTCCAGATGCTGCTGAGGCTTTGCAAGAACTTGTGGGGCTCGACAGGCACCCAGAGCTTCTTTCCACCACCTTTGCTGAACAAAACACCTTTCCCAAGCATAGAGCCCTCTTTGCTGTGGGCTCCCTACGTGGTGGGGATCCTGCTGTGCATTTCCACGTCTGTGAAGTGCTGCACGTTCTCAGTGCTCTCTGGGGAGGTGATGGGGGACACAACGTGCTTCAGGCGCAGGAGCATGGAGAAGAGCAGGATCAGGAGGAGAGCCAGGAGGGTTAGGAACAACCCCACGTACACATAGAGGCCAGAATATTTGTCTGCTGTTGTGTCTACTTCAGTAGCCAGAGTTGGAAGGTGGACGCGGCCAGTCAGGTTCCCGCGGAACTTGAAATAAATCTCAGTCATTGCTCTCTGTCAGCTTTGGTCCATTTTCTGTATTTACCTTCAGATCTCCTGTCTCCCCTCACCAGACTCACAGAGGAGGTCAGGAGAGGAAACTCAGCACAGATGGCACGATGGCTTCAGCAGGAGCTGCTCCATCCTCTCGGTGTCGAGGCTGCTGCTCACAGAACTGAGCACGCTGCGAGGGACAGGCCTGTGCAGACCATTTTGCACCTTGCTGTCATAATGACAACGAGCATCACACTTGTGCTTTACACTTCCTTCTGGCTCTTATTTCATCCTAAAAATACTTTGGGCCTCCTCTTGGTAGGTCACCTCCTTTGGATGGTGAAAAGCTTTGGTTCTTCTCTCAAGCTGAGCTGCAAAGGTTGGCACAGCTTTGGTCTTTGCAAGTGTTGTTTTTCCAGCCAGACTGAGCAATCAGCTTTCTGCCAGCTTCTCTCTCCCACAGCAGGTGGTTTATCCTTGGGTGAGCTGGGGAAGGTTGCTTTCTGCTTTGCCAAGCGTCTGGGATGGATCTCTTCTCTCCTAATTCAGAGCTTAAGGAGTCTGGAGTTCCGAGTTTCTCATTAGGAACGGTCAAAAAGTCAGATTTCTAAAGGGAAAAAAAGTGTGTGAGCGAGAAATGACACTAGGTACCAAAATAGCCTAGCCTGGATGTAATATCTTTGGAACAAATAGATAAGAAAACCCCTGTCAAGCTCCAGGCAGACACTCTGAGATGAGGAGAAGCACTGAGTATTTAACTTCAGAAAAACACAGTGCAAATCTAATTGTTGATGTCCTCTCTGGTAACACATTATTAAGGGTACAGGAAGGCCCCCCAAGCTGTGCAACCAGATGTCAGAGAGGAAGGGGAGGTATGAATCCAATCAGTGTTTTTCACCATGGGTCTCATTTATTGTGGATCAGCACCCTCTTTTTCTGAGGCTGGATGTACCTGGCAGCTGTCCAGAGCCCTGCCTGTCCCCATGGAGCAACTCTGCTGCAGGATGTGACACTTCCCTCTCCTCTTACTAGAAATTGGGGGAATCTTAATGTTTTTGCTGTTTCAGTTCTTCCAGCTGGAAACAGAAATGAAAATTCTGAAATTTCACTGTAAATGGTGCATTCAAAAGCATTATGTTCTGCTCTGATAAGACCAGAATTTTGGTTTTAGCTGAAACAAAAATGAAAGCACTGAATGAACTGATGCAATAATTTATAATGTCCATTGCCTATAAACCTACACAAGATGTAAATGGAGTAATATTAGCATGGTAATATACTATGATAATCAGAATAAATGAAACATTAGGTCAATATGATATAAGCTCTGACACATTTCACATAAATGACAAATTGCTGCAAAACATTTTGACTTTCCAAGGACTCAAACTTTCACTACAAGCAAGAAAAACTTGCTTTGGCTCATGGGATGAGGAAAGATTTGATTTGCTGAGTTTTGGAGAAGGGACATGGGGACTTGGATACACTTTTCCTCCCAGCTCCTTCTTCAGTATCAAAGCATTTGAGCTCAGTGTTCTTGCAGTGGCTGACCCAGCCCTTCTGGAGCCAGTTCCTCTGGCAGAGGGCTTGGTGCTGATGCAGAGGTTTGGACAGGGCAGCCAGGCCCTTTTGCTCTCAATTACAGGGCAATACCTGTGATTTTCACACTTGGAATCTATAAATGGAAATTCTTCTCCCGTGAAGAATATTCTCATGCTACACAGCAGGTGGGAAAAAGAGGGTGTGAAGGTAACTGTATTAAATTCTGTTCTTACAATATGATTTCTCTGCTGATAATGAAGTGCAACCAGCCTGGAATCTGACACTTGTGTGAGTTAAAGCACAGAGCCATGTCTTTGCCCATCCCATCTGCTCTGTTACTGAGAGAAAAAGCCAGAGCTGGTTTCTCTCCTTAATGAGCAGACAGCCTAATTGCTTTATATCCTTCATAAAATTAGACTGCAGAATGCTAAGGACATTAGTCAGAAGTTCAATAATTAACTACAAACCAAGATGCTGAATTAGTAAAGCTCAGCTGGGTATTTATTGATAAAAGGAGCAGATTAATAGTAAGAAGTATTAGCAATGGGGAGCTGGCACTGTTTGGGGTTTTTTTAGGCTCAACTATAGATTTGTCAGGAGCAATCAACTATTCAGACTATTGAAAGCTGCAACATTAACTGCATCTTCTCCAGAAATGAGCCAGAAATAATTCAATAGCTCCAGGCAACCCCAAAGATTTTTTTGCTTTTCAATCTACCAATTATCCCATTGAGCACATCTCTTTGGATACCATTAGATTCAGATTTTGTACACTTCCCTGTAAGGAGGAGAAGCTGAATGACTGTAGAGACCAACATGATGTGAAAATAAGTGGTAGACAATAATTCTGTGTGTAAAGCAGGTCAGACTATAGCTGTGTATGACTCAGATTAGAGGAGGCAGAACCTCACTGGTTACCATGAGGAGCCCTCAAGTTCATGGACACAGGAGCATTCCCTGTGATCTCAGTTTCCAAGATTCAGTCATTCTCTGGCTGAACAATGCTCCAATTCTGAGTGATCACTGGTGCTCAGTGGGTGCAGACTGATTTCAAGCAGACACTTGGGGCTTTTTTATCAGTTTGTGGCTTTTTTAAAATCAGGAATTAAAAAAAAAAAAAAACCAAACCCAACACATTTCATTTAATAAAAACCTGCAATGAAAATAGAAGCCTTCATACACAACAGGAGAAGGGTTTTTTCCTCACAGTGTGCCTCTGAGCCAGGAAATTCATCAGCCAAAACTTCATGGGCGCTGACATTAGCAGCCTCCCACTGCAGCTCTCAGGGTGTGGGGAGCTTCAGCTCTGGGGAGCATTTATGAAGCCTGCATTGCTCTACTCTGCACCTTTGGAGGTCACAGGGGAGCAGAAAGAAAGCTTTTCCCCAAACAGTGCACACAGGCAGTACAAATTGATCCTGCAGCTGCAGTAAATATTTTTATCTTGCCCACCTGCTTCCTTCTACTCCTGGGCTCAGCGTGAGCACCACTTGCCAGCACAGCATCTCTGAAAGTGCAGGCAACTTCCCTGAGCTCCCCTTGGCCTCTCCTCCCACTCTGGCTCTTACAGACAGTAAGTGGGACAAAACAGAACAATTACTTGTGTAGCTTCTTCAAGTGCACCCAGCTGGCTGGCAAGTACAGGGTGGTTTGGAGTTGAACACAGAGCACCAGGTGTGCTCTGTCCAGGTCACCTTTACAGAAAAATATCAGCACTGATAAATGCAAAACCCCATCAAAACTATCAATTCTATCCATGGCTTGCATTTTCTCCCTCAGATCCAGGGAGGGTCTGGAGGGGAGTAGAGAGGCAGGGGGGTCTTGTATGTGCCAGAGGAGATATTTTGTTCTCATGCTGAACCCGTGTGAGGGTGCTGGCCGTGCTGGTGCACAGGGAGAGAAGAGAATAAAGCACAGTTACCTTTCAGAGCCGGCAGCAGGGCTGGGATGAGGCTCCAGAGCCCCCACTCCACACCACGATCTCGCTGCTGGTGTCTCCGGGAGCATCTCCTCGCTGGGATCTGTGCAGGCAGGCTCTGCTGTCCTGGAGCCAGCACAGCGCCCTTCAGCCCAGCGCACTTTTCCTCCTCTGCTGTGGATCTCCGAGGCAGGGGTGGCTCTTCCTCCCGACCCTGGGATGCCACCAGGGCAGGGTGGCTCTGCTGATGGATGGAGGGCACCGCTGATGGAGGGCACTGCTGATGATGGAGGGCACCCCTGGGTCCCTGCAGGGGCAGGGCAAGGGCCGAGGAGCTGCTCTGGCTGGGCTGCTCCCTGGGATGGAGGCAGACAGAGCCTCTCTGCCTCCCTCCTTCCCTCGGCAGCACAGGAGGGGATGAGCCGAGCTCCGGCTCCGAGCGAAGGGAGGGACGCTCTGAGCTCAGCTCGCTGCAAAGTTTGTGCGAGGCTCGCTTTAACTCCTTCTCTCTCGGTTTAACTCTTTCTCCCTTGCTTTAACTCGTTCTCTCTCGGTTTAACTCCTTCTCTCTCGGTTTAACCCTTTCGTGCTTGCAAGGCTGCGCTGCCCGCTGGTTGAGGAGCGAGACATCACCCTGGAGGGCAGCTTAGGGTTCCTCTCATTTTCTGGGAAGTTCAAAGTTGGGTTTTTTTGATTGTTTTGTGCCTCCTAACCCCCCTATTCGTCTGATCAGTCCTAATTACCGCATACTCCTACTTCTGTCCTGCCAGTCCTTGCCACAGGAATCACAATAGTCCTTACAGACCGTAACCTTAACACCACGTTCTTCGACCCTGCAGGGGGGGGAGACCCTGTTCTATGCATCCTGTCTGGAGCACGGACAAGTGTCCCCTCCCAGCCCTCAGGACAGTCCCCGAGCGTTGCTCTTTGGCCGTGCAGCTTTGGGTGCATTTTTGTCCCTGCGCCTGCTGGTCCGTGGTTTGGGAAGGGCTGTGCTGAGTTTACAGGTCCTGCCTCCCCTGAGTAGTTTGGAACTGCAAGAATAAACATAACTCCGACCCTGCAGTGTTGTGGGCAAAAATTATTTCTGCCAGTTTATGAATGTGTGAAGCACAAATTTACAGAGATGCCACAAAAATGAGATAGGAGGAGCCAGGGTTGGGTGAGAACCCAAAGCTCGTGGATCCCTCTCACTGCCACACCTTCTAACCTGCACTTCCTCACCCTCCTGGGCTGACAGAGTGGGGATGTTTTGTGACAGATGCCAGTTTGGGATGCACTGCAGCTGTCCCCAAGGTGTCACCAGCACACGAGATGCGGTTTGTAGCTCTGAGCACTCAGCTTGGGCAGCTGTGTGCAGCTGTATTTAGTGTGCCCATGTCCCTGTGCCCCAGCAAGGGCTGGAGGCACCTTCATGGGGTGAACCTCACCCACAGCCCCACTCTGGCCTCTGGGCTTGTGGAAGTTCCAGGTTGATGTTCATGGCCTGTGTTTGGGGCACGGGAAACAAGCTTCCCCTCTGAAAAGTAGGTCCTGTACAGGGGTTTTGGAAGGACCTGTTAATTCTCTGTCTCTGCAGCTTTCTGTGTGACAAAATAGAGACATTTAATCTCCAAGCTGTCTCCTAGAATAGCTTTCCCTCTCTGGCTCCCCATGGCCACAGCCTGAGCAGAGGGGCCAAAGGGTAATGAAAGCCAGATCTGTGCAGCTCTTTCATCCTCCTGGGATGCATTATAAATCCATCTCTCCAAAGGCTCTTCAGTCTCTGGAGCTCACAAGCACAGTGTGTTATTTCAATGCAGCACTCTTTAGATAAATAAAACATAGTCCCTTAAAAGAAACCCCAATTCCTCCATGCTTCTGTGCAGGGATGAACTCTGTAAACTAAGACATAAAAGGCAGCTTTGACTGCTGATTTCAGTTCATATTTCCTTTGTTGCAATATCAAGTGCTGTCCCCAATATCGCAGTCTAAGCCACCATTCCCTGCTAGGCACATAGGAATGAAAGTACGGTGGTAAAGCAGAAGGAAGACTGTATGTTTTTCCCCTGGAATTGCTACAATTGCTGCTTTACCAACAAACCACCTCCAAACCCTTGGTACACGTCCTTGTATTTAAGAAGAAACAAGTGAGAGCTCTGTTTAAGCAGGAATTATGTTGCTGGTTGAATTTATGAGACCCAGAAGAGACAGATATGTTGAAACCTTGCATCCTTGCTTGCTATATAATGCTAATGAGCAGTGCTGAAATGAAAGGCTCTCTCCCTGTCCATGCCATCCAGCTTCTCTGCTCAGCTTTTTTCCCCCTTTGTTGATTTTGCAGTAAATGATCTCTCCTTTTTGTAAGACCAAGCTGCTGCTTGCTGGGTGGGTGCACTTGGATTTCTTGTTTGTTTTGTAGCAGGGTATAATAATGACAGATGAATTTTAAACACTGCCACAATTTATACCAGCTGAGGCTGATGAATACTTGACTGAATGATTGCTGAATTCCCAAATTGTTGAGAAGTATGTAAATTTTTGGGACAATGAGTGACAAATTTATGTTACATAAAATAAAGGTGTACAAACTCCCTTGGAGATACTCAGAGATATGACCCCAGGGAATGTATATTTTTAAACAGCCTTTGGGAATTTGGGGGCAAAAACCCAGGGAGCTTGTTGGACTTTTTCCTTTGCACCATTTGGCCTGTGTCTCATGCTTTTAATCAGGTCATTTTACACATCTTTCTCATAATGATCCCCACCAGTCTTAGAGTGAAATGTGGGTTTAAGGAGAAAACAAGATCTCTGCATGGTTGTTAGTGAGTATGATCTGTGTGCCCCTATAGGGATTCTTGTGTTACCCTAACTCATGAATCCTATCAACACAGTAAATGCATAATTTGGGTCTTTAAAATCTCCTTTCAGTGCAGCTGCAGTGACTGGGGACATGCTGAAGCAAGGGGTAGCTGTTTGTCTTGGCAGACTGGGATCTGTTTTTGTTCTAAGATGTTTTGTTCTGTACCACAAACAGGCTCGTAGAACATGTAAAAAGACATGTTCTGGTAGACTTTGAATCAGGGGTCTCTAAAGGATGGAATTTAAAAAATGATAAATATCCAGGTTCCAGTAAAATGGGTCCAGCTGCCACCAGCTTTGAGGAGAAACCCCACAGTGCAAGGGGTGGCAACCTTGAAAGCAAAGACAGTGGCCTCAGGCTTGTTCCTTGCTTAGGCCCCAGCCAAGTGTACTGACTTCTCTCTGTCTCATTTCTTTTTCATGAAAAAGGAAAAATTATTGGTCCCTCCCCCATCAAGGGCTACACAAATGCAGTGGTCATGTGTCCCCTGCTCCAGCAGCACCCTTTCCCTCTGTGCATTCCCACAAAATCTCCTTTTCTCCAGCACACTGAGTCTGAAAATGCTCATGAGTTTGGACTGAAAGAGTTTTGTTGCTTTGAAAGGCTCTGGGGCTGTTTTGACAATTTGGCTCTGTTTGGAACTTCATCATGGCAATGCTTCAGTTTATTTATAGAAACTTAGTCTCCCACAGATGACTGAAGAAATTCACTGTTGTCTCATGTTGCTGCTAATTTTTAGGAACGTTTCTAATTTGATTTACAGCTGTCAGTGAAGGGCTGCATTGTTCTGCACAGGATTCTGTCTGGAACAGCCCTGGGCTTCATTTTTGTGAGTGAGCTTGTGGGGAAGGCATTGCATGTCCCCAGAATGGCATTAGCAGCACTTGCAGAAGGATAAGTCAGTGAGGGCTGGCTCAGGTAGGGCAGCTGGCAGTGAACAGGGTCCTGTGAACACCCTTTGGAGCAGGGGATGTTTGGGAAGCAGATTCCAGCAGGATCCAAGCCACAAGTTCATGTCAGCCACCCTCCATCAAGATCCCACATGGATCACGTGGGCCTTGGCAAAAATTTCTTGAAAAATAAACAGATTTTGTGTTCTCCAGCCCACAGTCTGGAATATTATTATTACTTCTCCTGAAGTAGGATAGGTCTTGCAGCAGTGCCTATTTTTAAGGGAGTTCAGCACAAACTCCAGACCCAGGAGCTTCATGCAGGTCTGGAGAAACTTTGAGATGTGCTGATCTTTGGTTTTGGCTGGCTAGTTGCTAAAATACAACCTGAGAGACAGGAGTGAGCCACTGTTCTTCAGTCACTGAAAATGGGTGTGGCATTCACATTTTCTGGAAAAATCCCTTTGCTCAGGATTTTTCTCCTGGGAAGCTGAGGAGCCTCAGAGAAAAGGAAAACAATTCTCATCTCATTTGCTTCCCCTGTGTTGTGCTCATGTGGAATGTGTTTGGAGATTGTTTACCCACAGGTGATTGTTCCATTGGATTCTGCTGGGAGTTGTTTTGACTCTTTGGCCAATCAGGGCCAAGCTGTGTCAGGACTCTGGAAAGAGTCACAAGTTTTCATTATTATCTTTTTAACATTCTGTAAGTATCCTTTCTGTATTCTATCATATCATATCATATCATATCATATCATATCATATCATATATCATATCATATCGTATCCTATCATATCATCATAACATAATAATACATCCGCCTTCTGAGAACATGGAGTCAGATGCATCATTCCTGCCTTAGTGGGGCATTCCCAGCAAATACAATAAATGGGCTCTCGTTTTTCACCCTCCCAGCCCAGCTTGTCCCAGAGCTCACCAGGACTGCACAGTGAACACCACACCTGGGCCTGGCTGTAGCCACTGAAAGCCTCCAGGAGATGAGGCTGTGTCCCTGCCTGATGGACAAATCACCTGTTGGGGAAGATGAAACAGGAAAGCCTTATAAATGTGATTGTCTGGCAAAAGATTTTGAGAATATGGAAACTATAAGCGAGATTGAAATGAAAGCAAGCTTTGAGATACCTCAGTTACTGAACAGCTGGAAAATGGTGTGGCCAGCTGAACGCAATTCCCTTTTGATGGAACAACACCCTCTGCTTGCAGACAGGCCCGAGGGTCAGAGCAGACCCTACAGCTTGGCAGAAGGGGTCCAAAGAGGAGTTTTTAGGGTTTAAAATGTAACACAGTATGGTAATGTAATGATTCTTATAGGCTGTATGTAAATGCTGTAGGATTTGTATCTTGTACTAGATTGGTTAGTGAGAATTAGAATATTCAGCACAGAAGAAGATTTATTGTATTGTAATGGGAACCTCACTCTCTTACGCTCTTGCCTTTTACTCTCTTACCCCTTTTACCCTCTTATGCTTCTACTCTCTCTGCCCTCTCTTCTCTCAGCCTGCTCTGAGCTGTGGCTGGCAGCTCCCAGCAGGGCCCTGCACCCAGGCCCTCTGCAATAACCCACAAGTTCCAGACCTGGCTGCAGAGATCTCAAGTCTCTGTCTGTCCCGACCATCCTACCCCCAAGGCTCTTACAATCACCCATGAGGACAATGCAGGGTTTGTTGAGTCCCTCATGGAATTTTCTCCTTCCCGTCTTCATGGCAGGGCTGGTGCCCCAGGGGACACCTGGCATGGGCCTCAGCATCAAACCAACACCTGAGGTGTGTAGATGTGTGAAATCTGCAGGTTTTGTGCTCTCTGCATTCCTCTGGGCGTTCTGGATGGAGCCTGGAAATGTATTTTGTATTCCCTGCTCACTTTGCCCCTGCCAGCTCCATGCTCTGGCTGAGGGCAGCGTTTCCCTTGGTGTCAGCCCACGGTCACTCCTGAGGCACTGGAGGACACCTTGTCACCACAGAGCCCTCCCAGCCCACCAGAGCTGTGTGCTGAGAGCCCCTGGACTCCTGGGGGCTTCTCCCAGATCTCTGCCTGCAGGAACAGCTTGTAGGGTTAATTCTTGGGTAGGATTCCCTGAAGGGTGCTTTTCACAGCACAGGGGGTGTCAGGAGGATCTCAGATAAGGTCACACATGTTAAAACCAAGGCACCCCTGAGCTTTCCTTGTGACCACAACAGTGATCAGTAACTCCTGAGCAGAGCCATCCTGAAGCTGGAGCTCCCTGTTGAGCAGGATGGCATTTTGGTCTGAGCCCAGTGCTCACAGACCCTGGTATTGACCAACTCACTCCTGCCAAGGGACCCACGAGGCAAATCTTTAAAATATGAACAGATAATTCCTGGATTGTGGCCAAATCCCCCCAGCCAGGCCACAAAGCTGAGTGCAGGGTGGGTAGAGCATGGGGAATGTGAGCTGCAAAACAGTTAAAGCCTTCTCTGAAGGGTTGATGCCACATTATTTGCATGATTCACAGTTAACAGATGGGCTTCTGCCTATACTGAGGGGGGACCAGTTCTTCAATTACCATCATTAAATAATAATCATGACCCTTTACACTGAAAGGAAAACAATTTTGTGATGACCCCATTACATCAATTTTTATTTCCTTGGCTTGTTTGTTTTATATTCCAGTCTTAGTGAAGAAGGTCTCTTTTCTCAATTCTCATTTACAGAATATGCAGCTGAGAGAGCTCTGCCCACCCACACACTTTAACATTTCAGATATCAGCATTTCCAAGCAGGCTGGAGGAACTCTTTCTAAACCTGTCTGGAGGAAACATGGTTGAAATATCCACAGCAGAAGAGTGAAAAACAGTGATAGATGCAAACACTGCCATCTCTGCTCTGCCACCCATTTCCACTGCATTTTTTGAGGAAATCCTCTGTTTGGATGCATCTGTTCTGTACAGGAGAACACAGCACAGGAATCCTGAGCTGCTGACAGCTGTGCTGAAAGAATTATTGTAGTTTAAGCTAAAAATAAAAATCTTACAAGCGATACAAAAGCCATTCAGGTGTTTCTCTTTAATCCCTTCTCAACAGCAGGATCCCTCTCTTGCCATGGCTCCCTTGGCTTCCACCCCAAAGCATTTGTACCTCAGCATCTGCCATTTACTGACACAGAGCCCATGTGTTGCCTTGTGCATTGTTATCCCACTTTATTCTGCTGCACTGAGACAATGAGCAGAGAGTTAAATCACATAAATCAATCCTGAAATCCTTTCTGATTATTGGGGAGCCCAATTGTGTCATAGTTGGGACAGTCACAATACAAAGCAACACTCCATTTTCAGAAGGCTTCAAACCCTGTTTTACTATAGCATGCATGCTTTTTATTCATTCTTACAAAACTCATAACTTTACATTTTACTCATTGGTCACCAGAGACAAAGTGCTCATTGGAATAGGCAGTTGCAGGTTTCTCTTATTTATCCTTCTTTCTTTCTTGGTTTTTACATCAACAACCTTGATAGGAAGTTCTTTCAGGGGTAATCATGGATCCTCTTATCAAACGTGCATCCTCTTGTCAAACTTCTCTCTGGTTCACAGAAGTCTCTGTAAAACCTCTTCCACACAGTTGGTGCTCGAGGAGTGCTGAAGGGGAGAGCAGGCAGGATGAAGGTGTGAATAACAACTGCACACTTCCCATTTTGTTTCACATTTGTGAATCAAATTGTTTTATACAACAATTTTTAACTTGTGCTGTTTTCATGAGAGGGTGTCAGCCCAGGCAGCCCCTCAGTCTGAGCTGTGGCAGCAATTCCTATACATTTCTAGTAAATCTAAATGGGGGGATGTTTGCATTTGTTGCCTTAGTTTGTCTAATAGCAGCCACAAGTTCCCTCCTCCCCAGCCTCTGGGTCAGTAGCAGAACAAGCTCACTGGCCAGTTCCACTTAATTATTGTTCATTTTTGGTGAAGGAAAGAATAAACATCCCTGTGTGATTCTGCTTAACTGATGAGCCTGGTTATTAATAGCCAGTTTTGGTCCCCCTTCCAGCCTATGTGCCACAAAATACATTTCCCTTCTGTCTCCAGGATCAAGCTGTCTGGGAAGAAACTGTTCTGTGAAAACACTGGACAAAAAGCTTATTGAACAACCCTTCCTTTTGAACAGAACACTGATTTTCTTTTTTTTTTAGCCTATTAACAACAAATGTTGCTTTATTGCCTCACTTTTCATAGCTGAAGATGTGTTTTCAATTTGGACAAAGATCTCTACCCAGAAAGATTCACCACATGGTCCTTTTCCTCTGCCTTGCTCCACACAACCTCTCTGAGTTCTCACTGGATGCAGGTTTATCCATTGTGAAAAATGCATGTATTTTATGATTGGCTTTTCACAAATATTAAAATTAATATTATATGTGTTGTGTTAGAAAGTAATGCTGTATTAATTCTCTTAAGTAGTGTGTTAAATATAGTTTTAGGTTATAAAAAATGTTAAAATAGAAACTCTGCTATGTAGGATACTTTTTTTAAAGAAAGGACTCGCAGTGAGATAGCAGCCACAGGACACCTGAATCTTTCAGAGAAAGAGAATTTATTGCTCCATTATCAGAAGAAACGAACTTCTTCCCGCCTCTAAGGCACTGTTAGGATTCAGAGGAAGAAGCTGACACTGACCAGACAGAATCCTGTGTTTGAATGGAATTTATGCATCACGTATGAGATGTATGAATATGCAACAGGCTGTTGTTTTTAAGAGTTAATCCTCTGTTAACGTGGGTCCTTTTCTGGGCTCGTGCTGGCCAGAAAGAGGTACCCCGACGTCCGTAACTCTTTGTTTCTATTGTCTCATATTGTCCTAATTTAAGTTGCCCAAATTATTATTACTCTAAGTGTATTACTGTTTTTATAACCATTTTATTACTATTAAACTTTTAAAAATTAAGAAACCCCAGGTGATTGGCATTTTTCACATCCATGCTCCAGACTGACTTTGCAGCAAGTCCCAGCTTCTAAAACCCCAGAACACTTCTAAACTTCTAAAACTTTTCCAGTGCCTGGGCGTCAGCTCCAAACTGACCACTCTGCCACATGGATCTCGTGCTGGAATCAGGTGATGCCCTGGAGAGGACAGAGGGGCTTTTGTCCTCCCTGCTGGGCAGCAGTGACCAGCTGAGAGTCCCTGGCTGCAGGGAGGACACTGGGAAGAGGCAGGGTGTGGATGCCAGGCTGCTGCTGAAGATGGGCTTTTGTCCCTCAGTAATAGCTGCCTCTTCCAGCCAGGTCTCATAAGCTCTTGGAGGTCTGTAACACACCCAAAATAGCTCAGCTGCCTTTGGAAGTATTAAATCAGCAGGATGGCTTCTGTTGCAGTGTTGGAAACAAAAAGATTTAATAAAAGGTAAAATAACAAACAGAAAAACCGAGCCAGGTGCAAGAGGTTCTTGCTCCTGGTAAAACACCTCACAAAAGCCATTAGTTCTTTGTTCTCTTTCTGGTAAATTGCTCAGGCGGGACTTTTTGGCTCCTGTCCAATTTGCTATCCTTAAGTTTGAGGTGAAGTCCCCCAGGCCTATGAGGTGTCTTTTCACCTAATTGAGGGGAGAAACTTCTGGGCTTCTTTCCTTTTTGAGGGGACAAAGGATAGTTTTGTCACTCTGTCAATGGGGAGCACATCCCTATATCTCACCCTTTCTATACATCTAAAAAGAAGGAGGAGAAAGGAACATGAACTGAAAAAGTCTCTCCCTTGTCGACAATTTGTAGTTATGCCAATAATTTTTAAATTTGGTTCTAATTTTCTATATTAACTTTGGTGAAGTGTTTTCCTAGGCAAGCCTCAAATTTCTGGCTATATATGATTTGAACATAGAGGTAGGTTAACAACTTTTTGACACAACAACATTCCTATATCCCTCTGGTATTTAAACAGCAGTTCCATGTGCCCAGATTAAGGGACATTTAAACATCCCAGCTCAGCTCTCCACACCTGACTCCCCCTGGAAGTGTAAAGACATTCAACCCTTCTCTGGTAGTGGCTTTAGGGAGTGTGAGGTTTATGTCAGTGTCTCTTCAGTGCTGGTGCTGTTCTCTGTAAAGCTCTCAAATTCTTTATTTCCACTTCTGGAAGGGAGAGGAGCTTTCTCTGTACCCAGCAAAATCCCTGTTCCCATTCCCAAGGATTTTAGTCCTGTGCTACAGGAAGGACAAGGCACATTATCTGCTTCTGCATACAATTTATTATCAACATTTCCTCCTGCTTCAGCTCTGCTTCTGATGACAGGCCCAAAATAACAAAGAAAAAGAGGAGCAAGTGCAGGAATAATGCGCTGGACTGCACATGAAGTGTCTTTCTTAAGCTGCACCAGGAGCAAGTGGAACCTGTGTGTGATGGTCTGGGGCTCTCAGCAGAGGCCAGTCCTGCAAAGATTATCCTGGGAATAAATATATGCATTAACGTGGGATCAGAATGTAAGAGAATAGAGGAAATCTCCATGGCCATGAGCTTGGAGTAGACTCAGAACCATCAGCTGTGAGATTTCTGTAGAAATTTCTGTAGAAATTTCCACGTGTGGACCCCACCAGACTGCAGGAGTGCCCTGCCTGGTTTAATGCAAACAGTTGAATTAATCACGCAGATAACTGTGAGAGTGCAGCTTAAATCCCACTGGGGATCAGTAAAGTCCAGTCACTGCAGAAGAACTTTACAGCACCCTGCACTGTAATCAACTCTGCTGATTTAAATGTAAGTCCTCTGAAGGGAATTTAAATCTCTGAATCTTCCTGAACCAGCTGATCTCCTTTGAAGAAGACAGAAGATTTATACCACTACTTTTTCTACTCATAAAATGCCTCTTGCCCTTTCACATTTTGAGATATTTCATTTTCAGTGCCTGTAATTCCATAAGGCACCTTCATGTTGTGTAAAATACACAGACAGTTTGCAGTGCGTGACCTGTGGTATAGAAACTGCCTTCTCCCATCAAATATTTCCTGTAGGCAGGAAAACACTTTTAAAAATAAAATAAAGCAATCTGGAATTCTTTCCTGCTCTTTGTCCCAGGAAAGCACAACATCAGACCTGATGGTAAGACAAGGTCCACAAAAGATTAACTCTTTCCAAAGGAATCCTGTGTTAGTAGAACCTGGCACATCAGCCTCTGCATTCACGGGTTTCTGTGTGAGGAAATCGTGGCTGTCACTTTCAGAGACACATCCTGTTCTTTCCGGTGGTGGGAGATTGAGGTCTTGCTCAGATCTGCTGACATGTGAGGATTCTCTTTGTTGCCCTGCTTGTGGCTGTCACAGCACATCAGGTTCATTACCAGCTGAGGTAAGATTTGTTTTATGAGCCTGACAAGAAATGTTGAAGTGTCTGAGGTGCTTGGGATAATTCATCTGAGAAAGAGGGTGAGTTCCTTGCACTGGAAAATGCTTTTGTGCTGGAAAGAGCTACAGCTGAAGGGAGAGCAGATGTACAGAAGAATTCCATCACAAATGATTGCACCATGTCACCTTCCCTTAATAACCTTGGCCTGACACAGCCAGGTGAGGGATGCAGCTGCCAAGCTGACATTTCCCTCAGGAAATGCTCTGTCCCTCAGCTGGTTCACCCCCTCCCTTCACTTGCAAAATCTTTGATAATTAAATCACTGTGAAGGCAAATGATCTGTTGGTATAATTCATTTGATAATTCAGCCTAAGCCCCACATTTCTCTTTGCACAAATAAAATTAGCTCTGCTCATAAAAGATCTGCTCCTGAGCTACCTACTCACTCACACAATCCCTTTCCTAATTAGATGGCTGATATCAGCAAAGCATGGCTTTCTTCCCAGCACAGGGAAACCAGAAAGGTGCTTTTCACTGGAGAGGTCCCGCAGACCCTGATGTAAAAGAGAGGGACAGATTAATTTCTGATTTCTTACTCTTTTTCTCCCATCACTCAGCTATGTTTCCTTTTCTTTAGTGTGTGTTTCTAAGAACTGAATGAAGTTTTTATAAATCCTTATTTAGAAAAGAGGAGCAGCACCCAGGTTTGGCCTGGAGAGCACAGACTTTTCCCTGCTCTGGTGTATTGGTTTGGAAAGACAGGAGTCTGCTAAGGAAGGCAGGAGCCTCTCCTGGAATGGAGAATGTAAACCCTCCCCACCCCTCCGAATTGCTATAAATTTTAAATTAAGGGGCTCTCAGGCAAAAATATGGGAGCAGGAAAGAATAGTTCTTTATTAGGGAAGAAAAGAAAAGGATAAAATAAACAATGCAGTAAACTAGAACAACACTGACAGAGTCAGAGCCCAACCTGACACCCTGTGGGTCAGGGTGTTGGCAGCAGTCCCATTGGAATTGTGGCTCAGCCCTCCTTCAGTGTCAGGGGTGGTTCTGCTGGAGCAGGGATCCTGGAGAAAGGTGCAGTCTCTTCCTCTGAGGATCCAGGGGAAGAGGCAGCTGCTGTTCCTCTGGGAAATCCAGTGGAGAAGCCGTGCTGGTGTTCCAGAATCTCCAGATTATATCCAGGTAGGAATGCTTGGCTCCTCCCTCTGGGCTCACATCTCCCAATGGGATGCTGTAGTTCTTATCAGCCATGCAGGGACATTCCATAGCTGTTATCAGCAGGTGTCCCCTCCTGAGGGAGGAGTGATTGTGGTCACTCAGAGAGAGAGATAAGGCAAACTGCCCACTAGACAAAAGACAACTGCCATAGAGATGGTAATGGAAAACATCTTGCCTTGCTATCTTCAACATATGGAAGTGCCAGCAGACACTTTTTTCCCATTGCATCCCAGTCCAGCTGCTCCAGAGGGATGCAGCACCTGCAGGGAGGGTTCCACTTGAAGCAAACCCCATGGATTTCTGTTGTTGCTGTCCATGGATGAAGCTTGAATGTTTTTTCCATCAGAAGTCAGAGGGGTGTGATGGTCCTTGGCTCTACACCCTCCTCCCAGGGCAGGTGGTATCAAACTGCATTCTCCAACCACGAATCCTCAAACCCCTCTGGGACTGCAGAGATAAAAGCAATCCTCCCTGTAATTAATATGTTTGATAATTAATGGGCAGCCAGTTAAAATCCAGGAGATGCAAGTGATGGCTGAGGATGGCAGTGAGAGAAGGATCAGAACAGGAGCCAAGCAGGGACTGGGCTGGGATAGGAACTGCTTGTGGCTCACAGGGCAGGTTCACTGGGACTCCAGAAGAAAGGGGAAACTGAAAATCAACACCCTAAAAAGCTGTAGCTGACATAAAAGGGTCCTGCTTCAGCATCAGCACTGCCAAAACTTCACAGCATGGGCAGCCAGCACCCAGCTGGGGCTGACCAACAGCCAAGGATGAGCTGTTGTCCCAGCATCACTGCTCAGATTGTACAGCAGCTTCAGAAGCAGCTGTCATGTGTTGGGAAGGATGAAAGTTTGACAAGAACGTCTCACAGATATGTGTGCTTAGCAGAAAGATTTTTAAATGTGGAGTCTGATGAAGGAATAGAGATGGAAGCAAGTTTTGATACAGAAGAATTGCTGAGCCAGTCTGCTGGCTAACCAAGGAGGCAAAGGGTGTGTTAGTTAGAAGGGGTTTTATGGCTTAGAGCAAAGGATAAACCCACCCCAAACAAGAAGATGTTTTTACCAAGCAGAAAGATAGCACAGGCAAACAAGGCAGCAAATGTGGCAAGTAGAAAAAAGGTCTCAGAATTTTCCACTGCAAGAAAACTGAAGAACAACGTCTAGCTTAAACTGTAATGTACAAACTTTTAGTGATTGGAGAACAGTAACATGAATATGGTAATTACAGGAGTTATGATAGGCTATAGATAATAGTTAAGGTATACATTGGTTCTACTGTATTAAGATGCTCAGCAAAGAAAAGTCTATAATGCATTGTAACCAAAACCAAAGGGCCTCCAGGCCTGCCTGCAGCTGGAGCTGACAGCTGTGGGCACAGCTCTGTCACCCACAACCCTGGATGGCTGTAACCTCTTGGATGGAATAAACTGCATTTTGGAGAGCCCCTGGAGTCCTACATCCCTCATTCAGGCTCTTACAGTCATGCTTTGTCCCTGACCAACAAAACCAGATGAACCCTGCTCTGATCTAGCTTCTAGTTGGTGGCTGGCTAAATCAGGGTTAGCTGCTGGCCTCCTGATCATCTGGTGTCACATTTCCCTCTAGAATCAGCCCAAGCGAGCACATTTTAATTTGGGGGGAAAGGCAAATCTCTCTGTTGTGTTTGACCTGAAACTCCGGCTTGCCTGTAATTCACAGGGCGGGCTTTGTTGTGCCGCGCTTGCAGAGCAGGGCCCAGCTCAGCAGCCCAGCTCTGGTGCCTCAGCTTTCTCTGCAGGTGTGACCCTCACGCGTGCCTCCAGCACTGGAACAGTTTGCTTATGGGAGCCTGAGGGAATCAGGAAGGAGAAATGAGGGAAACATCCATTCCAAGCCTTGACTTCTGAAGAGGAGAGCACCACAGGCTGACTGATATTCTCACACCAACAGGTGGCAAAACCAGCCTTCCTGGCTTCTCTATTCAGATTTTGCCTGTAACACCTTGAAACACAAAGGGCTTACACTTCAGGAGCTCATAGCGACTGAAGAGACAAATAAACATGTTGTACTACAAACTTACATATTTTGAAGTGTTACAATTTCTCTACCGCACCTTACCAGTATCAGCAAACATTAGGAAAAGAACAAGGAAATTATCCCTTTTATTTCATCCCTTTTATTTAAAGTACTCTGAATGGTCAGACCTGGCCTTTGTTTAAGAATTGTTGAAGTTGGAAAAGACCTTAAAATTCATCAAGTCCAGCCTTTGACTGAATATCACTAATAGTACTGGATTTTTAACCTGAAAAGGAAAAAATGCTTTGGACTGTGCAAAAGACCTGGTTTCACTTGAGTGCTTGTTGTGCTGTAGTATCAGGAGAAGGCAAGGGAAGTCTGTGGGATGAGTTGTGCCGAAGATGCCAGGCAGTCCTATAGAAGTCTGTGTGCTGAACTTCACAGACTCTGGACTCAGCCAGTGAGGCAGTCTTTGTTTCTTCAGGCATGGCAGAGAACTGCCTGTTGTGATGTCCCTGCTGTCATTTTGGTGTTCACATCTGCTATTTTCACTGCTGGGGGATTTCCTGACTCAGTGGGGTTAAGAACATCCCTGAATGACTGTTTTTCTTATTTTTTCCCCTAACATTGCTCTCAGGTTAAGTCTCCTTTCCCTTTCTTCATGTGAGCAAACAGACTGAAAACATTTCCTACAGCTCCCAACTGTGCTTGCTCTTAGTGAAACATCAATTCCAGGCTCTTTAAGAGCAGCTCTCCCTCCGTTTGCTCCTTCCCTTGCTCTCCCTTCTCTCCAGGCTGTGCCTGTGCTCCCTGCTTGGAGTCACCCAGCCCTGAGTGCTGCTGGCACGGGCCCACCTCACACCCCAGATGGTGCCACCTGCTGCTCCTGCCAGGGGCTCAGGAGACCAGCTCCTCATTCCAGACACAAATCCAAATGTTGGGGAAGATGAAACAGGAAAGCCTTATAAAATTATTATTATATATATATATATATATATATATATATATATATATATATATATATATATATATATATATAAATAATATATAATATATATTATATACAGTATTTATATATAATATATAGATATATTATAATATATATTATATATATATATAAATATATTACATAATATATATATATATATATATTATATAATATTATATATAATCTTTTGCCTGGCAAAAGGTTTTGGTAATATAGAAACTATAAGCGAGATTGAAATGAAAGCAAGCTTTGAGATACCTCAGTTACTGAACAACTGGAAAACAATGGTGTGGCCAGCTGAAGGTAATCCCCTTTTGATGAAACAACACCCTCTGCTTGCAGGCAGGTCCAAGGGTCCAAGCAGACCCCACCAGCTTGGCAGAAGGGCCCAAAGAGGAGTTTTTAGGGTTTAAAATGTAACACAGTATGGTAATGTAATGATTCTTATAGGTTGTATGTAAATGCTATAGGATTTGTATACTGTACTAGATTGGTTAGTGAGAATTAGAATTTTCAACACAGAAGAAGATTTATTGCATTGTAATGGGAACCTTGCTCTCATCCTCCTTACCACATTCTTGCCTTCTTTTTGTCACTGTCATATTTTCTAAAAAATCCCTTTGCCCAGGATTCTTCTCCTGGGAAGCTGAGAAACCTCAGAGAGAAATGAAACCATAATTATCTGATTGCTTCTCCTGTGTTTTGCTGCTTTGGAATGTGGTCTGGAGAGTGTTTACCAACTGGTCATTGTTTGATTGGTTTCATGTGAATTGTTTTTACTTAATGGCCAATCACATCAGCTGTGATGGACTTTGAGTCTTGAGTTTTCATTATCATTCTTGTTAAGCCTTCGGTCTTTATCCTTCTCTTTCTTTAGTATAATTTTAGTATAGTATTCTTTTATATAATATAATACCATATAATAATAAATCAGCCTTCTAAGAACATGGGGTCAGATTCAGTCATCTCTCGCCTCGTCCTGGGGACCCCTGCAAATACCACACTTTCTCTTTACCTCTGTCTTCACCTCTCTCTCCCTCTTTGGGGCCTGCTCTGAGCTGTGGCTGGCAGCTCCCAGCAGGGCCCTGCACCCAGGCCCTTTGCAATAACCCACAAGTTCCAGACCTGGCTGCAGAGATCTCTGTCCCTGACCGTCCTGACTGTCCTACCCCCTGTCCCTACAGCTCCTCACATCAGGGAATGGTAACGCAAGGAGGAGCTGCTCCCTGCTTCCCTCCTGAAGGACACTGTGGGATTTTCGGGGTCCCCCGTCGTGGGGAGAAAAGATGAATTTGATTCCATGTTCTTAGAAGGCTAATTTATTATTATATGATATTATATTATATTATATTATATTATATTATATTATATTATATATATTATATTATATTAAAACTATACTAAAGAATAGAGAAAGGATCCTTACAGAAGGCTTAACAAGATACTAATGAAAAACTCATGACTCTCCAGAGCACCGACACAGCTGGGCTGTGATTGGTCATTAAGTAAAAACAAGTCACATGTTGGATAAACAATCTCCAGCCACATTGCAAAACAGCAAAACACAGGAGAAGCAAAGGAGATAATGTTTTCTTTTTTCTCGTAGGCTTCTCAGCTTCCTAGGAGAAGAAATCCTGGTGAAGAGATTTTTCCAGGAAATATGACAGTGCCAGGATGCCTTCGCCCGTCCTGAAAACATCTTTGTTTAGCATCATCTGAATCTGCTCCAGGATTCCTGGCTGAGGCACGGAGCAGGCTGCTGCTCACAAAGGTGTAGTAGCACCTCTCCTCCTTGCAGCTGCTGTCCTGGTGATGACTGTCACTTTGGGGCTGGTTATTCTTGGTTTTACCCACCCCATGGTTTGTGGGTTTTTCCCAGCTGCTGTGGCGAACATAAAGGAACCAAAAGCTCTTTTGCCAGCTAGTGTGATGCAACCCCTCCCAGCTTCTGAGGAGCTTGCTGGTGGTTGTTTGGAATGGTACTGCTCCACTCACATTGTGCTCTTTGTTTCAGTGCTCTAGAAATGTGGATTTAGGGCTTTAGGTCTTGTAAGTTGTGATTTTGCTTATGGATCCTATTGTACCCCCTGGAGACTTTGCAGCACCAGAGATTCTGCAATAGGGCAGCCAAATCAATGAATACTTTTCTCCTTCTGTGGCTGAAACCAGTATGGGCTGGCCACAGCAGAAAAGTTATCCTGGACACAGTTTGGGGTCACTGGGATGGGGCTGTAGGCACAGTTTGGGGTCACTGGGATGGGGCTGTGCTGTAGGCACAGTTTGGGGTCACTGGGATGGGGCTGGCCCAGCCTCATCCCCAGTGGGCACAGCTGTGAGCAGCAGGTGAGCAGCACTGACAGCAATGAGCCATGGAGTGCCCAGGTGTGCTGAGCAACCACCAAAGGGAACAGAGGGCACACAGGGGCAGGCCATCAACATGAGGGTGTAAAAGGTTGGGCTAAAGAACAAGCAGAGCAGATGCTTGCAGCCTTCAGAGGTGGCATGGGGCTACTCTGTGTATTGTGGATCTCTTGACTGTGATACGTGATGCAGAACTGGAGCCAGTTCTTATTGATGGGGAAGTAAATGGAGGCATGTGGAAAGGTCAGTGCACGGGCATGTGTGTGCAGGGAGTCTAGAAAATGGTGCCACTTTCTGGGATGCCCATATCCAGCTGGATTGTGGCTAAACTGGAGGGAGGAGTTCAGGTGGGCAGTAGCAAAGTTGAAAGCGTGATGAGTGATTGTTTCATATTAGCAAGTATAATTTGGGTTTGAGCTCTCCATTCCTTTGGGGCAAAGAGATGTATGAAGGTATTTGGGAAATGCAAGACAGAGAACAAATACTATGCAAAGGAGAGGCTCAGAGAGCCCCTGAAGAGCCATAAGATAAAGCTGAGCTCTACCTCCTCTGTGACTTGAAGTTAGCTGGAGAAGCCAGAATTAGGAAAAGCCCAAGAGACTGTGTGTGCTCATCCTGGGATTTGTCCAGCTCCTGTCACTGTGGCAGAACACAGAAATGCCACCTACCACATCCCACAGCTGTGAGCTGTGCCCACCCTGTCACAGCTCTGCTCCAACACCCCCTGACCCAATGTGACCCCTGCTCTGCAACACATCTAATGTGTGCAGTGACACAGCTGCCATCCACAGCCTTCTAAATCCTGCAGTGGATTAGAAATGTATTTATAGGAGCTGAGATGAATATTAATAAGTAGTTCCTCCCTGAAATCTAAATGTCTCCTGAAATCACCAGCTTTTCAGCCAACATAAATTAGCATAAAACTGCTGCTAATCTCTGTCCTGGGTGAGGGGTTGGAAAGCAGCCCTGCAGCACAGCAACTCAGAGTCTAATTAAAAGCACCAGCTCAATCAGTAGTTCAGTGGATGGGACCTCCTGTCTATTAATTAGCAGGATGTTGCTGTAATCTCATCCCTCACCAGGCAGATCATTTATATGCCCTTTAATGGCTCCAAGTGGTCACTACAAGTCCTTCTAGATGTGCTTGCCATAGCAGTTGCTTTGCCCTGTGGAGAGATAATCAACAGTTTGTCTCTTCTCAAGAAAACTCACACTGGTGAAGATGTGCCTGGGTTTGGGGTTTGTTAAGTGCTGGGAAGCCTGAGCAGTCCTCTCCATTTCAGATCGAAATTGTCCACTTTGTAGATGTAGAAGCACAGGTTTAAGAATATTCTGGACTCTAATCTGAGCAGATATCTCTCATGTAGACCAGGTAAGACACAGTCACCAGACAGGCACCTTGGGTGGGCTCTTTCTCAGTACGGAGCTGAGCCATTGATAGGAACAGGAGAGAAAAGCACATGGGCTGTGGCTTGTCAGAATTCCTGCTCTAGCTTCAGTCCTTGGGGTCCTGCTGTGTCCCTGGGCACCCTGGTCCTGTGGCTGTGGGTGAGAATTGCTCCTTCAAAAGGGGCAGCACAGCAAATCTGCAGGGAACATCAGACCTGCTCCCTGACAGCCTCTGAAAGTCCAGGAGGACTTTGCAGAAACGTTTTCAGTAGTGCTTTATGCATCTAAATCCTAATAAGTTGTTGTTGGAGGAAGAGGGAAATATGACCAGCAATTCACTGCATAAAGTAGGAGCTCTTCCAGAGCTGGCTGAAATGAATTCCTGGCCATGGGGATGTGAGAAGATGGGCACAGGACAGATGGATTTGTGCCGCCTGAAATGCCAGAGTGTGTGAGGTCAATGCTGTGCCTTGGACAGCGCTGCTCAAAGGAAACCACTGGCACCCAGCCTGCAGGGCTGGGAGAGAAGAGGGACACTGACACTGCTAAATCACAGTGATCAGTGACCACGTGCAGTGGGGTGAACTTCCATGTGCCAGCACTGAGAGGCCAGCAAGATTCCATGGGATGAGTTAAAGGCTATTGAAATGGGTAAGAATTCCATGGGATGAGTTAAAGGCTATTGAAATGGCCAAGAATTCCATGGGATGAGTTAAATACCTATTACTGAAATGGGTATTTTGGGGAATACCATAAAGGTGTCTCTACTGCAGAGTGCTTGGCTGGCGTCTAAACCACCCAGGTGTTCTCTTCAGCCTCTGAGCTCCTTCAGAGGTTTGGCTGCAGTGGCACAGTGTGGGGTCTTTGCTTCTTTTTTGCCAGGGTTGAGATTAAATGCCCAATATGAGATGGTATTTCTTGTTTGGACTCAGAGGTTTGTTAGTTCTTATCCATGTTACAGTCTCACAAACCCTGAGTTCTACAGCGCTTCCCTCTAACAAACTGAAAACAGAGCCCCATCCTTCTCTCTACAAGGCCTTTTAAGGATAAAATGTCCAATTAAGAAAGGACACCTAAATTATTTTACTTTTATGTAGGGGGATAGAATATAAGAAAATATAGTATAGAAAGTAACCTTGCCCCTGAGGAGTTGCAGCTGGGCCAATTATCAAGGATTAGGACCAGGCTTGACTTTACCAGGCCACAGCTGTAACCAGTAAGAAGAAGATGCTATAAAAGAGTGGGCTGGGGTTGAGAAGGGAGCTGGGGTTAGTTGGCTGCTTTGTGAAGAAGAAAGAGTCAGTGCTCTGAGGAGTTGCCCATGAGAAACACCAAGTAGGTGTGGAACTTTTGTGATAAGGAGACAACAGTAGGAACCCCTGTGATAAGATGACAACACTTTTAACCCAATAACCAACCACCCAAGGCTGCAACGTGGACTTTTTTATCCAATTACACAAAACCACCCAAACCCATGGAGAAGAAGGTGAAGGAGAACCAGCCTCTGACCCAGCTTCTGACCCATCTTGCTTTATATCTATTGCTATACTCTAAAACCTTAAGCTCTAAGTTTCCCACCCTGTGATATTACACATTTTTATTCAAACTGCACACCCACAATCCCAGTTCTGTCATTGCATTTTGGAATCCTTCTCCACAGCCTCAGGTCAATGCAGTGTTCTCTTGGGGGTCAGTGCCTGTCAGCACAGAAAGTCTGACATTCTCAGCAGCCAGGGTTCCAGCAGAGCTTGTCCCTGCTGAGGCAGGGAAGGCAGCTGGTCCCCGTGGCTGTGGCAGCTGCTGGGAGCTCAAACCCTTCTTGGATTGCCATCTGCTGGCACCGCATTTAACTGCTGGGGACAGAGGGGACACTGCAAACCGGGACGGAAGGCGAAGTGTCCTGTGACTCCTCCTTCAAGTGTCTTCCGTGGGCTGACCCCATAAGGCTGCCCCATTACAGCTGTTTCAATGCAGTATTGACTGAGCTAAAACTCTGTCTCTGGAGGTTTTCCCCCTGAAATAGCTCAAATTATAAACCGGTGTAGCCTAAGGAAGGGCTGTTCTGCTTCTGATCCTGGCCTGAGTAACCATTCAGAGTGGTTTGAGAGAAGCTGAACACGGGGAGAAAGATGCGATGAAAAGCTCATGGGGGAGATAAGGCCGGGGAGATCGCTCAGCAATTACTGTCACGGGCAAAACAGATTCGTCCTGGGGAAATTAATTATTACAAATCAAATCAGAGCAGAGCAGCGAGAAATAAAAGCAAATAATGAAATACCTTCCCCCAACCCATCCCTTCTACCTGGGCTCAGCTTCTCTCCTCCTCTCACACATCTCACTCCTCTCTGAGCGCTGAGGGTGCTGCGCAGTTTTTGGGGTTTTTCCCATGTTTAATTACATTATCCCAGAGCCGCTGCTGCCAGCGCTGGTGGTGTCGGTGTGTGCTGGTCCCCGCCGTGTGCAGGGACAGCACGGCTCTGTGTGACAGCGCTGCCAGCCCGAGCTGTGCCCGTCCCGCCGCTCCGTGTCACCACGCGGTGGCACCGCCGGTCCCTCCGGGTGACCGAGCCCGGCACGGACACCGCGCCCAGGGCACTGAACTCACAAGTATTGGAGCCTCATCAATATTTCCTGTCCTTTCTTCCACGCTCACAGGGACACAGCGTGTGCTAATGTCACTGTCTGTGAGTGGGATGTGTTAAAGGATCACTGAAATGAGGTTTTTGGGGAGTACCACAAAGGTGTCTCTGATGCAGAGTGGCTGGTTAGGGTCTAAAACACCCAGGCGTTCTCTTTAGCTGGAGCGTGTGACATAATTATTTAATATACTAATTAATATTAACATTTAATATAAACAATATTGTTTAAATATAGTGTATTAAATATATTATATATGTATCTATTTATAGAAATATATTAAATATTAATATATTAAATATAGTATCAATATATAATATAATATAAATAATAGTATTATTTAAAATATAATATTATTAACATTAATATAAATACTAATTAATATAGTATTTATATTAATATTTAATATTATATTATTATATATATATTATATTATATATTTAATATATATTATTAAATAGAATATATTTCTATTAATGATATTAAATTATATTAAGTAATTTAATATTATTAATATAATTTAATATCATTTATAGAAATATATTATATTTAATAATAGCTTAATATAAATTATCCACCATAATAATTTTGCTGGGATATGTGACAGAATAATTATAATTACCATATAGAATTATTTTGTTAATAATTATAAAAATATAATAATTAGCACTGGAGGGAGCACAACCAGACCTCCCTGCAGGTCCTCTCTCTCTGGAAGAGGTGAGGAAGGAGGCCTGGAATGGATGTCCTGTCCCACAGTGAAGTGAGAGGAAAATGAAAGCATCTCTGGCTTGACCAGCTTGGAGGTGATTTGGCCTAAAAGTGAGACAAGCCGCCTTTCATAACTCTCTGCCAGGGTTATGGTCACAGCCTGAGCCCACACACCGGGGATTTGGGCTGGTCAGCAGAGCTGGGGCTGCAGGGTGAGCTCAGGGAAACCAGTCATGGCCATAGCCAGGGCTGTTCATGCTGGGTGGGCCCAGAATTAAACTGGGTTTAACTGGGCAGAGTGCTCCCTGTACAGGGCTGTTCATGCTGGGTGGGCTCACAGTTAAACTGGGTTTAACCTGGCAGAGTGCTCCCTGTGCAGGGCTGTTCATGCTGGGTGGGCCCAGAATTAAACTGGGTTTAACTGGGCAGAGTGCTCCCTGTACAGGGCTGTTCATGCTGGGTGGGCCCAAAATTAAACTGGGTTTAACTGGGCAGAGTGCTCCCTGTGCAGGGCTGTTCATGCTGGGTGGGCTCACAGTTAAACTGGGTTTAACTGGGCAGAGTGCTCCCTGTGCTTGCAGGGCTCAGAAATGTAAGGATCAAATGGAAACTATTTGTTGGGTTGCCTAGAGAGTGGAAGTCACCTAATCTAACAGGCAGTTTGGGTTTCTAATTGGAAACAGAATAAAACCTGGGCTCAGGGCAGCAGAGCACTTCATGGATACAGAACCAAACAATGTCCTGTCGGTGCTTGTGGCTCACCCTGGCTCTGCATCAGCTGACCTGCCTTCTCTGGGAGTTAGAGCAGAGCAGGAGCCGGGCTAAAGCAGTGCCTGTAGCGATTATATCATAATAAACCATTATCCCATGGAAGAAAGGTGGGATGGGCACCTTCTGCTGGGGTTTAATGTACACCAGCACTGGGCAATGAGGCTGCTGCAGGAGAGCCCTTGCCTTTGCACTTTGGCTGCTCTAATGAAAGAGATGACTGTGGTTACAGCCCACAGGGCCCTGGGTAAAGTCAGGCTGCTGCTGATACCATTTGCTTGCAGCTAGCCAGCTTTGAAAATCATCTTTATCTTTTTTTTTTTTTTTCCATTACCACAGCATTAATCAGTTGATTTTCTGGCTTGAGCCACTTGCCCTGTGCATCCCATGTAGAGACAGGGCTCAAACTCACACTGAGTGAATTTACACACTGCACAGTCAGTGGTTCTAGGGCTTGTTTCCCTGGAGTTTGGGGCCACAGGAAACAGCCATATTGCCTTGTGATTCCTTGCAAGTAGCTGCTCTTTGGCTCCAGCTCTGTGGTGACTGATAACGGCTCAGAATAGATTTTAACTGGAAACCTGCTGGTTTTTGGTGCCCGAGCAGCTGCTGTCCCTGCTCAATATGAGTGTTTACATAGCTGATGTTGGGTAACCCCTAGGAGAGCTCATGGAATCAGAAATGTGCTTGACAGCACCCTCAGAGGAGACCTAGAGCTTCTTCTTGGCCTGGCTCTTCATCCAAACTTTGGGATACCAATCCTGATGTTCTGAGAGGGTTGTCATTCCCCTGTTCAGTTACTCTGGGGTTCACAAAGTTTTCCAGGCTGGGAATTTCATCAAATAATCTGTGAGTAGTGTGTGCTTCCCTGGGAGGGTTTCCAGATGAGCAGAATCTGCCTAACCTGAAGATAAAATAGCATCAGAACCATCTCTGTGGAGTTTCTGGTGTTGGCTTCTTGTCCAGTAGCTCCTACAATCATCTCCTACTCCCCTGCAATGCTAGAAAGGACTTTTCCAGCAAGCTGCAGACGTTCACAGGTAAAAGGTAAAGGTAAAAGGTACTACATTTTTTCCTGAAATGGTGAGTGCCTGTGACCGTGCTCACAGGGGTCTGAGGCTGAGGGAAGAGACGAGGATCTGACTCCATGTTTCAGAAGGCTGATTTATTATTTTATGATATATATTACATTAAAACTATACTAAAAGAATAGAAGAAAGGATTTCATCAGAAGGCTGGCTAAGAATAGAATAGGAAAGAATGATAACAAAGGCTTCTGTCTCAGACTCTCTGTCTGAGCCAGCTGACTGTGATTGGCCATTAATTAGAAACAACCACATGAGACCAATCACAGATGCACCTGTTGCATTCCACAGCAGCAGATAACCATTGCTTACATTTTGTTCCTGAGGCCTCTCAGCTTCTCAGGAGGAAAAATCCTAAGGAAAGGATTTTTCATAGAAGACGTCTGTGACAAGTGCCAAAGTCATTGTGTCCCTGCTGGATGATGCTTCTCTCCAGTGATCTGTCCAGGGGCATTAATGATGCTCAGTGCTTTTCTCTTGATGGTCTCACTGTAGACAGGGAGAACTTCTGCCTGCAGCCATTTCTCACCTCAGCACAGCTCTGCTGTGTGTGGAGGGAGCAGGGGAGGAGCTGCACAAGTTCAGCTCCGAGTTTCAGTACATGAAATAAAGCTATTGAGAAGGCAGAATGTCCCACAATGTTTCCATACTGTAACCTTTGCTTTAAAGATTAAAAACACACAGGGATCCACCTCTGCAGGTCTTCAGCAGGTGTTTTAGAAATCCCTGGGTGCCTCAGGGGCTGCTTGGGTCAGGGCTTTACCTGTCAGGATGTGTTTGGAGCCTGCTTCCCTCCTGTGCTCAGGGCTGCCTTGTGAACAACAGGGTAATGCTGTGTGCCAGACCCAGGAATTACAGGAGAAGAAAACCAGATTTGGTTCAGTTTGGGGCAGAGTTTGCAGTGCTGGCTCTCCCTGCTGGGCAAAGGGGGCTGAAGATGCTGACCTTGTACTCAGTGCTAAATTGTTCCTCCATCCTGTCAGACTGAGATTCTGTGTCTCTCTGCAGCTCTGCAGACAGGAGCCCCCAGCTCATTGATGTTTAAACAATGGTCTTTCAGCGTGCTCCTAATTTGCATGAGACTTCGGGCAGATAAGCTTTTCTTTTGATGTAGCTAAATGAGTTTTCTCATTGCTGTATCTACCTCTAAATGCCAGTACAGATGCAAAGCACCGATTTTCAATAGTTTATTGTAGGTACATGATATGTGTGCTTGAGAACAATAGCAAAATAGCTGGGGAATATTTGCTGCCGTGAAAAAAATCACCATTCATTAGCGCTGTCAGTATTTTTAGGATAAAACAGATTGAAACCATCTCCTGAAAAGAGTAAAACAGGAACAAAATCTTTCTTTACCTGCTCTCCTACCTCTTCATTCCTACTCTACTGCCCTACTCCTGGGACACTGATACAGCAAATCCTGCAGCCTCTGCCGGGCTTGGTCTGGGATGACATTTACTGAGTGGAAATCTCATGGAAAACAACTTCTCAAATGGTCTGTTGGTGGGATTTCTATGCTTTTAAGATGAACTGCTCGGGCCTCTTTTGCAAATGCTTCCCCAGTGTCACCTGGCTTCACTGTCACTGCCTTCAGAGTGACAGAAAGGATCTGTGTTTGAGAGGAAACATCTTGCACTTCCAACTCGAACATGACATGATCCCCCGTGATGGCTTTGATGGGATTTTCCTTTCTATCACTTGGAATTCCATCAGGAAAGTCCTTCAAGCCAATGTTGCACTCAGCAGGCATTTTGAGAGAGGCTGGCAATCAGGTATTCAGTTCCAATTACTGTATAAAATGAAATTATCAGGAAGTTATTAAATTCTTGGTCACAAGTCTCCTAACTACTATGCTGCAGCCCATGGACAGTCTTGGAAAAAGGAGAATTTGGAAGTTTTGCTGTTCCATTTGTCACGACCGGGGGCTTACAGACCATGTATCATCCATAACTTGGGTCAGCACAAATGTACTGACAAGCTCAGAGGGGTTCTGCACGTCCCTGGGTACGGGCAGTGCATGAGGCAGGCACAGCCATGGATTTCTGCAAGATTTGCACTTTGATTTTAAGGGAAAATGCTGCCACTGAGCTGCCACCAGGAACTGGCTCCTGGAATTCACTGGTTCTGGCAGAGTTCACCCAAAATACACAGGGTGGGATGCTGGGGTGGGGTGCTTCCCTTCCTGCTGTCAGGGAATTTGTTTTCAGCTGGCAAAGATTTATTAATTGTGGTGGTTTGTTGTAGAAGGGAGGGGATTGAGCCAGAAGAGATCTAGTGGAGAAGGTATTTTTCTTTTGGATGACTGCTGTGGGGTTTAATGCTTTGTTGTATCTGGATGTGTTTGGAATATCTTGAGTTCATTGAGCTGCGCAGTTTCCAGATACTCAGCACCGAAAATGGCTTTTTCCCTTTCAGCCTGCTTCCTGATGGTCCCTCAGAGGATGCAAAGGCCCCTGGCTCCCAGATTTCACAAATACCCGAAGCTAAAGTCACCTGCTGAGATTGAGGGCATCTGCCAGGGGAGTGGGGCTGCCATGCCCCCTGTAATTAGTTTAAAATGCTTTTCCTCAGCACAGCCTGTGGGGTGTGGAGGAGTGGCAGCTGCCACCCAGGGGACACTGCTGCTGTGGGCACTGCTGAGCACTCCCACGCTGAGGTGGCCTCGGAGCCCAGCTGCTTCTTCCATGCTCTGCTCCTTCCTCACACTGAAAACTTCGTCCCTGCTCCTCTCTGGATGTTGCAGTGGTTGAAGGGTTCAGTCCTTCAGCCTCAATTTCTGAGCAGCCCCTGCAGATGTTTCCAAGGCTTGCAGAGGGGGAGCTGCTCTGGAGGTGACCCTCCACCCTTCTCTCCCCAGTGCCTGGGCTGACTTTGGCTCTCCAGCTTTGGTATTTAAAAGACTTTCAGATGTGTGTGTGGTCCCTATAAAAATAAATCTCCAAAGGAAACAAATGTTATGTGGTGAAAGTCTGCCAAGTCCCCGCTGCTTGTTAGCTCGTAGTATTCTGTAGGAGGAACTTTATATCCTGATATAGGATAACTCTCTGATGTTGTCCTATATCAGGATTCAGATTTAAAGGATGTTGCTCTATAGGGTCGAGATTGAGCCACTGACTCGATGGGATTTCAGCTGTGAGTGCCCTGACACCCTTGTCAGACCCCTGAAATAACAATTTGTCATTTCAGCGAGTTTTGGTGTTTAAGTTACATCAAACAGAGCTTTGACAGCAGTGATCAGGGATGACAATTTCCACACAGTCCAGAACCACAGAGGTTAAAGTAAGAAATGTAACTAAACATTCCAAATAGACTGACTTGGAGGTGCTGATCCAAGACTTCCTTCAAACCCAGTGATCACTTGATTTTTCTGTGGTTCTGTACAGAAGCAGCCAGACCTTGGCTGCTTATCACCCTCACTTACCTCCTGTTCAGACAATGTGCTGTGCCATCAGAGGCAATTTTTATACAAGTCGGGAAGTTGCAGAGCAAAGCAACAGGGCATTGACACAGAGTATTTGAGACTGCAGCTCCTGGCGATGCTAAAACCTGGATTTTCTAGGTGTATGTGAAGAAGTTGGCACACAGCACCACACAGCCCCTGTCACCCGCAGTCTGTCCCTTTCCAAAGTGTCACAGTTGCACAGCAATGTCAACAAACATGTATTTATACGGATTTAGTGACACAGTCAAAAGTCTAAATATTACCTTCCTGGAGGAAAGATGATTCACCTGATTTGAAGTAGATAATTTAATGGGAAGAGCTAAATTTATCTTTCCTTTGCAGCTAGATGAAATTATTGATGGGAAGTGGAATTTTCTTTCCAATTCTCAGTCACTCACGCTGCCTAAAATTGTTTAGAGTATGATGTCTCAGAGGGTGAGTCTCTTCTGATGTAAATATGTTTTGACTGGCATTAACTCCTTAAGGCCAGGGAAGAAGCTCTGAAGAAGAAATGAAGTCAGGAGCAGGCCCTTGCTTTTCTCAAGGAACTGCTGCTGATTTCTGTGCTGATGTCTGTGGTCTGAGGTGATTCTGTTCTCACTTGGAGAGAAGAAAATATGGTGTGATTTCACTGAGGACATGTGAAATCAGTCTGGCTCCAGGGCTCTTCACTTCTGATGGTGCTCTGGCTTGTGAGATCCTCCTGGTCTTGTGGAGGGATTACAGGAGGTGTTCTGGAGCACTGGGGGTGTTCTGGGCACTGTTTAGGAGGAACTCGAGGTTTTACCCGAGATGAACACTACCATGATTTGCTGTAGAAACCTTATCCTTCAGTCAGGGACAAATCCCAGTTCTCTTGTTGGAGTAATTAGTTTAAAATGCTTTTCAAAGGAAGTGCCTGTGCTTCAAGAAGCTTCTGTCCCTGTCCTGAGCAGAGGTGTCCATGCAGACATGCTCATCTCGCAGCAGGCATGGGCTGGGGTGCAGCAAGAAGAGCCATCTGTTAATGGTGCTTGGCACCCTTTGCTGCCCTCAGAACCTCCCATACAAGTCAGATTTGGGAGATTGACACATTGTGGTGCAACTCCACCTGGGTCTGCATCACCCTGCCTGGTTACTTTGGTGTGGTACCTGGATCCTGAGCCATCATCCCAAAAATCTTCCTCTTCTCTGTCAAAGCTGTTTGTTCCACTGAAGGCTGAATGAAGACTCTCCTTTTCTCTATTCTTCCTGCTGCTGTACTTGGCACATGCTGAATGATTTATATTTTTGGCAATTTTTTAAAGCATGGGCAGATTTATATTTACAGCAGTATTGTGTTAAAGGAAAGAATTGTTAATTCTGGGCAGATTAAGCTCATGGTGATGAACAGCCAGGAATTATCTAATTCAGAAAATAGGACCAAATGGGAAGGACAAGGTTTGAAGTCCCACATACCCCTTACTGAAATATACCCTGGAGAGGACAGACCCTGTTCTTCCTCTCAAGGGCTGATTCCTGAGGGAGGAGAGCAGCTCTGTCTCCTCTGCAGTGATCTGACCATGCACACAAGGGAGCAGCCAAAAGCTCCAGCAGAGGATGCGTGGGAGCCTTTGAATAAAAGGCTGGTTTCAGGGAATAAGAAACTTTTTACAAATGTCATGTGTGAAAGTTGCTGGCAGACAGAGAGGAGCTCTCAGTGGGTTTGTGTCAGTGTTGCCTGGACTATCATGCACAGGGCAGACAAAGCTGGAATAAATACTGACTCCTTCTGTGTAAATGTGATACTGCTGTGATGTGCCAAAATGACAACATCTGATGTTTTCACTCGAAACAGACCCAGTGTTGTTAGGAAAGGTTTCCTTCTACAGATGGGAAAACTCTCCCATTTCCAAATCCCATTCTCTTCTAATACAAAGATGAGGCCAGCACCAGTGGGGCTAGGAGCAGGGTTAGTGGTGCTGCAGCATAGGAATCTCCACCCAGAAAGCAGGTGAAAGATTTTGCTGTCAAAGTGAAAGAGCTCAGTACAATTTTCTAACAGCTGACTCCTCCTGTAATGGAATCAGAAAATAAACTTCTCTTACAGTGGGATCTGCTGGGTTTAGCTTGTGCTGGATGACTCCATCCCAAAGCCCCTGGGGGTTTGAATGAACTGGGATTCAGCACTCTGGCTTTGGCTTGTGTCCAATGTTAACAGAGAAAAAGTATTCAGGGGCACCTCATGCAGAACCACCAAGTGAATTCTCCCTTTCTGCTTGCCAGTGTAAACCACAGATGCTGTGTAAAACCAGCACAGGAGCAGGACTGTGCCCAGTTCCACAGGTCAGAGATTTTCTCAGTTGCCCTCCTAACGCACAGGAGTCTTGTGCCAGCACTGCCACACTGTGGGGTTGTGACTGTGACCCCCCTGTTCTGCTAATCCTGTACGATTGGGGCAATTATCCTGGTTTCTTTTTCCTTTTTTTTTTTTTTTTTTTTTTTCAGTTGATCCAGATGATTTCTTGGTGCAACTGGATTCAAGGGGAAATTTGCATCCTTTCAAACACCACCCCCAAGCGTGCCCCTCTAAACCTTTTGTTTACCGATTTGCTGACCTATCCAGAGCTGGAATCAGCACCTCGTTTTCCCCTCAGACACAGCCTGTGAGCAGACAGCTGATGGTGAGAGTGAGAATCACTGAGGCAAAGTTACCGTGAGGGGATGGAACAAGGCACTAGGACCTAGGAGGCGTCTCATCCACCCTGGCAGGAATTTCTTGCTTGGAGCTCAGACAACAAAGGCAGAGTGAGCCTGGTTTTCTTTCTCTGAGCATCTCCACCCTGCACGCTGAAAACCGGTGAGTAGAGCTTTCCTGAGGGACTTGCATGCAGAAAAGTAACAGAAAGGAGGAATCTTTTCTTGCTGCTTTACAGCAGCTGCAGCTCATTTTAAAATCAAAACCCCTGCATCCTCTGATTCATTCCCGAAGTTGCTTGGCTGTTTCATTGTTCAGCGCATGACACCAGACTGAATCTACCCCGGCTGGCATCGTGGGGGGAACGTTCCCAGCTCGGGGTTTCCGTGTGGAATGCCTGCATTGTCATCTGCCTCCCCGCAGCCTGGGGACAATGATTTTTTCTTGCATGGGTCACGCTGACATTGTAAAATACAGGGAAGGAGCTTCATTCCGGCGAGTGCAAAGGGCGGGGATGAGATAGCAACAGCTTTTCCTGGGTTTATACCTGGCTGCCAAGCGCTGTAAATCCCCTTTCAGCCCGTGTTAACATCAGAACCACATCCATGAGGTGCATGTGCCTGGTGCTGCTGGGGGAGAGGAAGGGTCTCTATTGCAGCGTTTTGGGGGGGAGTTCCTTCTCCTTTTGTGTTGGGGTTTGGTGCAGGAGAAAGGTTGTTCTCGAGCATTAACTAGAGACAGTGCAGAATTCCTGCTGGCTGGGTGTCAGCTCCAGCCTCGGCTTTGCAGTGCTGGGAGCCCCCGTGCTCAGAACAATGAAAGGTGAGGAGCAGGGGCGGCGTGTCCCTGGGGCACGGGCACTTACAGCTATTAAATCACTTAGGGCTGCGAGCGGGGGGTGGAAATAGCCCCTTTATTTTCTCCTCCTCATTAAACGGGAGCGAAAATGCGATTCAGAGGAGGCTCGGGCTGAAAAGAGCTTACCGAAGCTGCGTTTCAATGACAGATTTTTCTTTGCAGTCATTTCTTCTTGGAGATGTAGGCTGGTCCTGGGAATTGATTGATGGGCTAGGAGGGGGCTGCGGATAGGGGGAAGGGTGGGCTGGATCTCATTGCTAACCCTTATTGAACAGGCTGTCACAAAGAAACTGCTTATTCCCCTGCGACCATTCTTTCATAAACGCCAGTTTATTCTAATGTTAAACATTCAGATGCTCTGGGTCCTTCCGTGATTCGACAGATTGAAGGGCTGATTTACTGGGATCTCCTTGTTTTCTGTTGCCAAAGGAAACCTCACAGGGCTCAGAGGTTTAATTCATTGCCAACTGGTGTTTGGATGAGTTTTTTGGGGGGCTGAGTTGTGATTGCCATGTATCCCTTTGGCCCCGAGTCCCAATTTGCTGCACTTTGAAAACTCCCAGGTGCAGGAGGAGAAGGCAGCTCTCTGGAAACGTGTTCCCTGCCCCCAGTAGTTGGATCCCTTTCAGAATGCGAGGACCCCTCCTACTCTCAGTCCCCAGAATCGATACAAATCTGGGTCAGGGGAGGGGGCGCTTCCCAAATGCATCTGTCCTGCTCCAGACACAGCCTTAGCGTGGTTCTGCTCTCTGGATTGCGGCTCTAACCCGTCCCTTTGCCCTCCTTCTCTCCCCATCTCCTTCCTGCCCTTCAGCTTCAGATCTTTAGGGCTCACCAAACTATGGAACTTGATTTTGGACACTTTGACGAAAGAGACAAGGCGTCCAGAAACATGCGAGGCACACGGATGAACGGCTTGCCCAGCCCCACTCACAGCGCTCACTGTAGCTTCTACAGAACCCGGACCTTACAGGCGCTCAGTAACGAGAAGAAAGCCAAGAAGGTTCGTTTCTATCGCAACGGGGACCGCTACTTCAAGGGGATTGTATACGCCGTGTCCTCCGACCGCTTCCGAAGTTTTGATGCCCTCCTGGCAGACCTGACCCGCTCCCTGTCCGACAACATCAACCTGCCCCAGGGAGTGCGCTACATTTACACCATCGATGGCTCGAGGAAGATCGGCAGCATGGACGAGCTGGAGGAAGGTAACGAGCATCAGCATCCCTGCGGTGCGGTGAGGAGGAGGAGGGAGGGATGGGGAGGGGGCTGCACCACTCGGGGCTGCCCGCAAGGTCACCTTTCCCCGGCTCTGGGGGTGCTGAGCCCCGCTGTGCCCGGCCGGGGCTGGGGTGCTGCAGGCGTGCGGCAGGGGCGTGTCCCTCACGCCGTGTCCGCCCTGCTGCCCTGTGTCCGGCGTGGCCGTGTGTCCGGAGGGGCGTGTCCGGCTCACGGCCGTGTCCGTGTGTCCGGCTGCTGGCTGTGTCCCCGTGTCCGCCTTCTGGCCGTGTCCGTGTGTCCGGCTCACGGCCGTGTCCGTGTGTCCGGCTCGCGGCCAGAGGGGTGTGTCCGGCTCCTGGCTGTGTCTGTGTGTCCGGCTGCTGGCCGTGTCCCTGTGTCCGCTTCTGGCTGTGTCTGTGTGTCCGGCTCGCGGCGGGAGGGGTGTGTCCAGCTCGTGGCCGTGTCTGCATGTCCAGCTCCCGGCCGTGTCCGTGTGTCCGGCTCGCGGCCGTGTCCGTGTGTCCGGCTCCTGGCTGTGTCTGTGTGTCCAGCCCGTGGCTGTGTCCGTGTGTCCGGCTCGTGGCCGTGGCCGTGTGTCCGGCTCTTAGCCGTGTCCTGTGTCCGGCTCGTGGCCGTGTCCCTGTGTCCGGCTGCCGGCCGTGTCCGTGCCTCGGGGGCTGCCTCTGGGTGTCCCCACGTCTGTCCGGACTGGCGTGAGCCCGGCTGGGTTTCCCAGTGGGGTGGGTGGGGATGAATGGAAAGGGAAGAGGAGCTGAGGTATTCCTGGGTGTGCTCAGGGCTGGGAAGGGTTTGTGTGCTCTGTGTGGGGGTTTTGGGGTATGGCACACACAGTGTGTGTGCTCAGGGCTGGGAAGGGTTTGTGTGCTCAGCTTAGGGGTTTTTGGGGTATGGCACATGCAATGTGTGTGCTCAGGGCTGTGGGATGGGCTGGGAAGGGTTTGTGTGCTCTGTGTAGGGTTTTTGGGGTATGGCACACACGGTGTGAGTGCTCAGGGGTGTGCTCAGGGCTGGGAAGGGTTTGTGCACTCTGTGTAGGGTTTTTGGGGTATGGCACACACGGTGTGAGTGCTCAGGGGTGCGGTCAGGGCCGGGCGGGCACCTGGGGTGTGGAGAGGGGTGCTGGGGTGCGAGGGGTGTTGGGAGGGCGCGGGGGTCTCTGTTTGGGGAGCTGTGCGGGGCTGTGTTGGGAGTTCACACAGCCTGATTAGGGAGGGGATTTAACGAGCGAGGCTCGTGAATAGAGAAGGGCGTTTTGGGCAGGTTTCGCTTGGTGAAATTTGGGGTTTATGCGTGCGGCTGTGAGGAGGGTTAATGACGGGGAGCCGTGGGGGTTTCTTTGCGCTGGGGTTCGTGCTCAGGGGCTGTCTGTAAGGGGGTCTGGGGGTCTCCCAGAGATGTGCACGGAGGGCACGGGGAGTTCATGCGCTGCAGGGCTGCGAGGAAGGGAGCGCCTCGCTGCCTTTGGGGAGCGGTCGCTGCGCTGGCTCTGGAGCATCCTGGGGGTGCTCGGGGCAGGGCCGAGGTGTCCCCGCGTCCCGAGGGGCTGTGGCTGTGCCAGGGGTGAGGGATGAGCCGGGAATCGATGCTGCTCGGCAGGGGTGCCCCGGGGGAAGGTTCGCTCAGCTGCCAGCCCTGGGCGCTGCCCTGCCCGCTGCCTTTCCCGGCAGGGCCAGCTCCGCCCTGGGATGGCATTGCGGGGATGGAGGGGCAGCGCTGCCTCCCTGCCCATCCCGAGGCAGCTCTGCCACAGCACAGCGGGGTGGACAGAGGGCACCACAGCCACGCTGCTTTTCTCTTCCCCGAGCAATCCATTCTTTGTTCGGACCTGGAATATCCTGTTGCAGGAGGGGAGGTGCTGTTCCCTTTTCCTTGGTGTTTTTCCCCAAGCAGACATCCCTGGCCGGTTTGGTAACTCCCGAAAATCCGCGAGGTTTTTGCCTTTAGCGAAAGACAATGGAAGTGAGGCACGAACTGCAGGGGCAGCCTCGCCGAGAGTCATTGTGTGACCTTGACTAAAGCAGCTCTCCCTCGAATTCCTTCTCTGGCAGGCAGGATACTCATCTCCCCAAAATACTTCTCAGGGACAAGGACGTGGAATAAATCTTGGTTTCCACAGAGGAGTTTTCCTGGGAAGAAACTGCTGCCTTTCAGAGCTGGGATGCTTCCTGGTGGAGTTATTCTCAGCCCATTTACAGCTGTCGAATGGAGGTGTGGCCTCTCTTAATTTTAGGGATTCTGCCATGTTTCATTCTGGTCTCTTAATATGGCCACAGCCTTTCTCTAACGGCAGCTCTCAGTCCTGCTTGTCCTAGGTTTTATGCAAATCTTCAGAAATAATTCTAGGAGAAAAGGCAGTTCTTTATTCTCTTTTTACACTCTTCCTCCTCTCACACTCTTCCTGCTTTTTGTCAGTTCAGAAAGGTTTAGTTGTCACAACTGCTTTAAATGGGTTTTGCTGCAGGTAAGGAGGTACCTACTTCATGAAAATACATTTTTCTGGTTGAGGTACAGACAGGAGATGCTGGCATTTGGGTTCTGGCTTTGTTCTGCCAAAATGGCATCTGGAAACTGGAGAAGAGGCACTGAAGCCAAAATGGGATTGTCTGTGTGGCTGTGTCCGCAGCAGAGCATCATCTAGGAAAATAAAACCTGAGCAGAGTGAAGACAAAGGAATCCATTTTTGACCATGCCAGAGTAGGTCTGCACACTGTTATTGATCCCATATTTCTAGGGGTCACCTACACTGCTGTTGTTGAAAAGCAATTTACAACACTGTGGTTATAACCAGTCCTTGTGGTGAACTCTGCCCTCAGCTTGAGTGTTTGCATAGCTGTGTACAAAATACCTGTGTGCCAAAATACCTGCATGAAACCCAGAATTTGGGAGTAATTCTGCTGTGACACACAAGAACAGTGCACACACAACCAGGGCATGTCAGCCTTATAAATTGGCTTTTTGCTTGGAGACTGAGGGTAACCAAACCAGTGCTTGTTGCTATAATGGGGCTAATTTATCATTGTAATTTCCAATAAACCAGTAGAATCTAGGAAAAGTCATCAAAGAGGCTCATCTCAGTGGTTTGATGGCAAAAACTTGTGAATTACTGACAATATTTCACATAATGTTCACCTGATTACTTCTGATTTAAAAATGTACTTACATAGTGTAGCCTGAGTGTAGTCCTGGAGGGTAGAGAATGATATTGCACAGCACCAATATCTAGAGACAGACATTTCAGGTGAACAAAACCCACGTGGTGTGCTGCTCATTAACTCGGGCTTGGAATCACCCTTTTGTTCTCCAGACCCAGAGCTCTTCCCTGGCACTCAAGGTTACTCCCACAATGAGAACAAGTGAAGTTTTTCACACTCTTTTTCCCACACTTTTCTTTCACATGCCTTCCACCTGTTGGGCTGAGCCTCTTGGTCCTTTCCTGTACTGCACATTTTGGATCTCACATTTTGGAAGCCCTCAGAGCTCTGTCACACAGGTGCCTTTTGCTGCCAGCTGAGTTCTCCCACTGGTCACAGGCTGGTTTTTCCATTCTTTTCCAGGGATCTGTCTCATCTCCCAGTGACTTTCTCTCAAAATCCTCCCACCTGATCATTTTTTTCTTCCCCTCTTCAGTCCTAGCAGCCATCTTCCATCACTGTAGTCATTGTCTCAATCTGACTTCCTATTTTCAGCATTCAGCTTTAATATAAATAAATAATAAGCTATAATAATAAATATTAATAATAATATAATAATAAGCTGTAATATAGATAGATAATGCACCTGCTGGTGTTGCTTAGGACTGCATTACTCCTTGAACTCTGTGCTGGTCAAGTGCAGGGCAGATCCTGTTCCAGCTCATCCTTCCACTTGTGTCCCACTGCCCTGGCTGGGTCAGGAGTGGATGTTGGCCCAAGGTGCTGCTATTTATCGTGGCAGATGAATTTTTTGGAAAATAGCCCCATGTGGGCTTTATTCCCCTTCATTTAGAATTGGTTCCAGTGACCAGGGCTTTGGGAAGTTGATTTATGGAGCTGCATTTACTGGTGAGTCACTTGTAACTGATAATTCTGTGCCTTGTGCTGTGATCAAACTTGCATATGAGAGATGCTAAAATAATCATGTGCCATCCTTTGCAGCCTTTCTCATGATGATCATAGAGCAGCTTGCATTTCATCCAAGTTTCAGCTAAAATTCAGTTCCTTTGGTATCTGGACGTGGTGGTTTGGTTCATTTTGAGCCTCTTCTTGTAGACTTGATGTGATGAGATGAGAAGCTGTCCCACCTCAGCTCTGATTATTTTTTGTCCTTGAATGGAGGGCTGGGTAGAGGTGGAAGCTGATGTTGTGCATTGACTTCAGCAGCAAAGGTTGCTTAGGAAATGCTGCTCTTGGCCATTTGTTCCAGTCTCCATTGCCCAATAAATTAGTTCTTTGTGGGACCAAAATGAATTTTTTTTAGCTCTCTCCATAATTTTGTTGCTTTTTCAGTTCTTGACATAATGAAATGGACAGTGAGGCACAACCTGGGAGGGAAGGCAAGGCACATCCCAAGGTGGATTTTATGCCCTGTCCTGGGCTGCTTGTTTGAAATTTGCCTTTGTTTCAAATCAAACTCTAGAAAAAGCTGAGTAGGATTTGTTTTGCTCAGTGTGGTTTTATTGCAAATGTTCTTGGGCTGTGTGAGATATTCCACAAAGTGATTCCAAGCTTTTTGTATCCTGTCATGCCCTTGGGAATATTTTCCATAATCTTGTCCAGGAGTATTTAAAATAATCATAGGAGGGGCTCCACCCTGGAACTGAAGAGTCTGGTGTGTTCTGGGACTGAGGGGTTTATAGGAAACATCCTGGAACCTCCACCCAATGTGTGTGCTCCAGTTTGCCTGGAAAAGTGGAGTTCCTGTAGTTTCATACTGAAACCTTGGTAACCTGTGGAATTGTTTTCTGTGGGTGTCTGTTGGCCTGACAGCTCAGCTAATTACATCCTACAGAACAACATTTCTCCATGGAGCTCTGTTTTATTTGCTTGCTCACCCCAGCTAGGGGCAGCCAGGACTGGTGTGGTCCCAGAATTCTTTAGGGGCATCGTGTGGTTTTGAGGGTGATTTCTAATCAGGCATTTCTTCCACTTCTCCAGCAGAACAAGAGGTGCTCCTGTTCATGGAGGAGCCAAGGGAAGGGAGCTCTTCCAGGGCTCGTTTTGCCATGCTGGAGTAGGTTTTTCTAACTGGAGTAGGTCTTTCTAACTGGAGTAGGTCTTCTTAACTCATGAAGCATCAGCAAGTTCGTGCATTTGAAACTCAAGGCCTCCTCCAACACCACATGGAATGAACGCTGCAAGGTGTTAAGTCAGTTTAATTCCTGCTGCAGCCCTGGTAAACTCCATGAAACACAAAAGCTGGGCACAGTAGCACATTCTCAACTTTGCAGCTGCAGATCTAACAGCCAGAATAATTGACTGCTGCCCACAGAGACTGTTCCTGGAATAACTGTTAACACTTAGACATTCAAAATGGCCTCAATCCAGCTTTCCTGATTTTTCTCAAAAGACTTCTGCCCACAGTTCATTATCCTTGGAAAGTTGCTGGTGCATGCTGAGGAAGGATAACTTTTCCTGAAAGCACAGCCTGTCATTTTTGGGATTGTCACAGGGAGCTGCTCTAAGAGGGTTGGAGGATTAGCACTCATCTGGAGCTTAGGGTTTTTCTAAGGAACCTTCTCCAAGGCAAACCTTATCTTTGCTGAGATCATCCCTTCTTTAGGAGCTGAATAATCTCCTTGTGCTTCCATCAAATCGGTACCACTGGGATGTGTCATGCGCTTGGAGTAATTCTGTGTGATGCAAGCCTGGCTTCAAACGACAAATATGATGGTCATGACAGCAGCTCTGAGGTCTGCAGCCAGCCCAGCCATTGCTGAGGGCAGGCAGGAGCAGTGAGGAAATGCCTTGGCTGCTTTGGTGGCACCACAGGAATTGTGACACGTCTGGAGCACCCTGGCATGGTGACAATGCTCATCCCCCTGTGGGCTCTGGCTCTGCAGAGTAAAAAGGGCTCTGAGCTGGCCCTGCACTGAACCAACACTGTCCTTGGCACCACAGGGGTTTTGTCAGGATGATGCTCCCCAGCCCCAGTGCATGAGTGTGTCTCTTTGGGGCTCCCTTTTTGGGGTTTGTTTGGAATCAATGACGTGGCTGTCCATTGTACCTTCTCATGGCTTGCAGTGGGATTTCTGCACAGCTGCTTGCTGGCTTGAGACATGCTCCTGAAAATATTTGTGCACAGATTTTTGTGCTTAGGGCTGAGAGCAAGGGCTGGGAGCAATGTTCTTCTTGGAGTTGTTTCTTTTGCTCGTGACAAGATCTCACATCCTCTTCCCATCCCTTCTGTTATGCTGAGCACATCTTCTGCTCTCACGCTGTGTCTGTCAGTCACATTTCTGTGCCTGGCACAGTTGTACACCTTGACTTCTCATTATAGGCTTAGCACAGACAGATGTGGCACAGAAACCCACAGAGAGCCCACTCCTCCCTCCACTGTCGCTCTATTCCCTGTAAGATTTCTCTTCTCTATCACCTCCTGGCCACATTGTGCAGTTCAAAGCTGCAAAGTTCACAGGTCTTCAGCCCATGCTTGCTCAATCCTGCTACCACCATGGTAAGGTTTGGGTAAAACTCCACTGTGGGAGGTGAAATACACTGTGGAAAGTGTGCTCCTGCCTGGCAAATGCATGTGCCTCAGTGAGGAACCGGAATGATGATTTTGCTGCTATTTGAGGGTCATAAGCTGATTTAGGGAAGACATTATTTGAATTGGTTTTTAAATGAAGTTAAAGCTTCGGGTCACATCCTTAGGTCAGGGAGGAAGGGAAGAAAAGCTCCTCTTCCCTGGAGCTGTGCTGCTGTGACTGCAGAGGTGATGCTGAGAAGAGCTGCTGCTCTGAACTGCTCTGCTGGAGTGTCTCTCCAAGGAAATTTCTCTCCAGTTTTAGAATGGAGTATACAGCACGGATTTTATTTGCTGGAGTTTGGGTTCAATGAGACAATGGGAGAAAGAGCAGATTCCATTTTGCACTTGTGAGTGTGAGCACAGCTCGAGAGGCTGTGTGTGGATCTGCACAGCTGCCCAAGGTCACACCTGTGGAACAAACCCTACAAGAGCTCTGCCTTCATGCCACTGTTACCTTTGGTGTACAGTGGTGTAAATCCACAAACAGCTGTGCTGTGCAATGAGCAGCTCAAAAGGACTCAGCTGGAACTAAGAGTAATGGTACTGTACCAGACAGATCAAGAATCTCTTCTACTTACTTTAAAATATGCAACTTGTTAATAGAAAATATGCTCTAGCACCTCAGGTGCCTGCAGAACACAGTGCAAATGTGTACTTTCTTTCACTGTGAAAAGAATACAGATGAAGGCCAAATGCAGATGAAAGCCAAGCCTTGCCACACTTCAGTGGCTGATAGTTTATTTCTGTTTTTCAGGGGGGGAAGCAGAGGTGAATGTGAGGTCAGGAGCTGGCACAGGGAAGCTGGGGTGACAGCAGCATTCAAATCACTAATTCTTAGTGCTGCATTTAAACAGAGAAATCCCTTTTCTCAGAGGATAATGCACAGTTCTGCTGAGCACACTTAGGAGGGCTCTGCTGCCCAGGGATTATGGGCTTGGGAGGGCTCAGGTTCTTAGGATGGTTAATTCCTGGGAGCATTCCAGACTCCTTGCTGCCCTTCTCTCAGTCGTGAAACTGGAGAGAAGCCTGGGTCTGCTCTGCACCAGGTGTTACTTGGCTGAAGCAGATGAATAAACCACAACTTATCACTTATTAATCAGAAAGATCTGAAGTATTCAAAGCTTCTGGAAAATGATATCCCCAGAGGGAGTTTTGTATAATGCGTGTTGCTCTGGGGGGTATGTTTGAGTTTTTATTGAGTCAGATTCACAAAATGTTGGGGATTAAGGAGCTCCAGCTATGGGCAGGGCTGCAGGGTTGGTTTATTGAGTGGTATTGCTGTCAGCAAATAGAGATTTTTACTGTTTGTTCAGGCCAACAGAACCTGCTGGTGGGATTATTGTTGGTTTGGGGTGTACCCACTGACAAAATGCTCAACTGAGCGTTCATCACAAACCTTGTCAGCTCTCCTCTGTATTTGTATTCCATCTTTAGAAGGGGAAACAGAAAATCTGCTTCCTGTTGATCAAGGATTTTGGTCATTTTTATACAACTGACGGAGAAGAGCTGCAGTTGGTGATGCAAACACCATGAGTGGGCATCACGGTGGCAAATTGAGTACAAAGGTGGGGTTAAAATAAGTGAGAATCCTGCATTTTTTCTATGGCTGCTTGTGGCATCACACCCTGGTCAGTAATAGCGACAGAAATACACAGAGGGCTGTTATAAGCCTGTTGAAATCTGTTTATTGTGTGTCTGCTGTGGTCTCACCATGGGTTCTGGTGCCTCCATCAGAAGTGCAGTTTAGTCAGCTGAAGGAGCTCCAGTATGAACTCTGTCCTGTGCATGTTATGTGCTGGGCTATGTGAAAATCAGTGGCATGTTTGGAAATCCATATTTTGCCAACTGGATGTCAAATCTTGTCCTAGAGATCCCTGGGTGGATCCTCAAGCCAGACTTGGCTGTGGGATAAGCTTTTCAAAGATGTCTGAGCCTTGGAGCGTGCAGTCAGGGACAGACAAGGAAATGCAGCCAATCTGTTTTTGGTAAAGAAGGAGTTTTTTTTGGTTTTTTTTTTAATTGTGTTTCAAAATAGTTAAATCTGTATTTTGATTTTAAACATATCGTAGTACATGAAGAACTTAATTCTGTAAGATCAGACAAAGAAAACACCAGAAGAGACTCTAAAATCCGACAGCTCATGCCTTCAGTTCCTATTAAAATTTTATCTAATGGCGAGACGAAAGCTTCTTCCTCCAGCAGTGAGTGACTTTTTTTCAGTGCAGCCTGAGTCATTTCAGACCAGACAGCTACATTCCCTTAGGGATACTGGTTTACAGTCTCATTCTAGTAATAACTCTTCCAGCATCCATCAGATTTGCAGGCCCAAAAGAAGCTCCTACAAATCCTTTAAGGTGCTTTTAAAACCTTGGATAGATAGGATCCTGTAAATTACAGACAAAGCCTGAAACTAATTTTGGGTGGGATAGGGCAGGGCTTTTTGGGAATTACTAAAAAGACCCTATAACTCTTCTCTGCTATGTCTAAATTTGGATTTAATGTATTTTTGGTTGGTATCAGCCATGTAAATCAAGGAGTGGTATTTGGTGCAGTGTTTAATCTCAGCTGCCACAAGGTCTGTTCCCTAATAAACCACTGATGCTCCAACAGTGCATGTTTGTTATGCCTGCTAGATATATCAAGGCTACTTTTAGTGGAGACTGTTCAGGACAAGATTTAGATTATTTTTCAGGCATGATGCAGAAGGCACTTTTGTGGATGAGTGCTGATGTCCTCTTGGCAGAGAATGACACACTAAAGTAGCACCTAGGTCTGTAAAGATAAAGGCAAAACTGGCAAATTTATAATAATCAAGGTGGTCAGATGAATTTGGTGTTTTGAAGCTCTTGGAAGGCTTAGATGCATCTTCAAGTACCTAAATACCTTTGTAACTCAACTTCTCTCAACCCCTGGTTTGTGTGATCGTGTGTATTTGCTGACGGCTGACTCGCTTATTTTGTGGAAATACCAGCAATATTTAAAATAACCATAAATATAGCATTAAAACAAGGCAGAATGTTTTAAGAACAAGCTGTCGTGGGAGTGCTAATGGGAACAATTATCAATGGTGTGCATGATTGGCGGGGGAAGAGCACAGAGCTGGTGCTTACTGCAGAATCTCGTTTCTTCCTCAAGGCGAGAGTTACGTCTGCTCGTCCGACAACTTCTTCAAGAAGGTGGAGTACACCAAGAATGTCAACCCCAACTGGTCTGTCAACGTGAAGACCTCTGCCAACCAGAAAGCACCTCAGTCCCTGGCCAGCAGCAACAGTGCCCAGGCCAAGGAGAACAAGGATTTCGTGCGCCCCAAGCTGGTGACCATCATCCGCAGCGGGGTCAAGCCGCGCAAGGCCGTGCGCGTGCTCCTCAACAAGAAGACTGCCCACTCCTTCGAGCAGGTCCTCACTGACATCACTGAAGCTATCAAACTGGAGACAGGGGTGGTCAAAAAGCTCTACACCTTGGATGGGAAGCAGGTAGGAGGTTTTACAGATGTTACATCTTTTTCTTCCTCTCGTCGTGCGGCTTTGCTGACTCAGAGCAATTCTTGAAGGCTAAAATTAAGCTGAGATGATTGCTGCCATCTGTTGCCTTAGAAGTATGGCTTCTCGTGCCAGTGGTTAGGTTACTAAATTTTCCCTAATATTAATACCAAGTAAGGAATGTAGCCGTGGGTCTGGGTGGAGCAGATGCCCTGCACGCCGGCGTGCGGTGCGTGTCCTCTGGGCCAGCTAAATAAATAACTAACAGGGGGGCTTGGGCTCACAGCCCCAGCTGCTCTGGCTCTGGACTCACTGGAAGAGCTCTCCAGCTTTGGCTCCACTCAGAGAAAACGTGTTCCTTAACTTTCCTTGCCCTCTGGTGAAGGCTTGCTAAGATAAAGCGATTGATCCAAGCATGCTCTTCTGGCCAGCTCCAGAGTGAGCAGGGAAAGTGTGGAACTGGGGAGCATTTCCTTGACTAAATGCACGAGGAGGTAACGTGCAGAGAGAGTCAGAAATATTTAGCAGGTCATCAAGATGGGCTTCCTGTCTACATGTTGCTGGAACTGAAGGAAACATCTGTCTCTTGTTAGCAGCTACACAGTAATGAACCATTTCGTTTTGCTGTATCTATGAAAAGCCTTAAAGGAATGTGGGGGATCATTTTTAGAGCTGGGAAGAGCTAGATTCTTCAAGGACAATTCTCAGCTTGATTTAACATTTCTGTTTATTGTAATTGAGGAATGATCTTATTTTTGTCACTATTTTTCCTGCTCCACATTCTGGAGTCAGGCAGCACATCTCTTGTGTGGGTTTGGATGCTGGCTATTCTAGGGATTGATGGTTTTGCATTAAATTAACTCTGTCTTGTCTCTGGAGAAAATCATTCAAGAAAATGATTTGAGTACTCTGCCCAAGGAAATGCAGATTTTACAAATAAAAATGTTCATTCCAAATACAGGGTCCTACAATGTCCTGCACAGTCCAGGAGTGCAGTGTGGTTCCCGGGAGAGCAGCATGTCACTCTGACCTGATAGTCTGGTGTCCCTGCCCATGGCAGGGCTTGGAACCAAGTGATTTTTAAGGTCCCTTCCAACCCAAACCATTCTGAGTTTCTTGCTTTGTCCCATCCTGTGTCCTGCACATTAGTTACTGCCTGGTTCCAGCTTCAGATGCACAAAAAATCCCATCTGTCTGCCAAAGCTTTCCTTTCCCCTTGTCTCAACACAGCACTTCTCCTTCCTCAGATGCACAGTTTGAACATGAGAGGGGGCCTGTCCACAGACACAAAAACCTGCTGGAAATGAGCAGTGATACCAGGACAGGTGCACTGCAAACCTTGGGAGAGACCAGGGAAAGAGGAAGGAGATTCTCAAATGACCTGTGCTCGCTGAGGGGATCACACCTGGGCACAGGCCATGCCCTTGGGGTCACAGCAGCTTTGCAGAGGGCTCCATGGTTGGATGTGGCCTGAGAGCAGCTCCCTGCTCATGCTGACACAGAGTCCTGCTGTTCTCCCAGCTGGGAAGGGGGATCTTCATCTGAACCTGTGAGTGGCCTCAGTTCTTTGAGAGCTGCTGGCAACTTGGGGGTGAGGTGTTGCTTTGGATGGTGCAGAAATAGGGATGCTCCACAAGCTTCCATCAGACTGCTCTCTTCTCCCTCTTTTAGCTGTTTGCAGGGGCAAGTGGTGATTCCCTTCCACCTCTGGCTGGAGAGCAAGACGGGATCAGCCCTGACATGATGTTTAACTTGTTTCTCTGGCTTTATAATTCACCATTTTATGAAACCAGATATTTGATTGCATGTTGGAGACGTTGCTGGGAGATTCAGCATGTGCAAATGTACACCTGGTAATGCAGTTATTGAAAACAGTGAGACTGTGATTTGGCAATAATGGGATGTTTGGTATTTGTCTGCAGCACCAATTGCTGTTGAAGCTTCCTGAGGAGCAAACCTGGTTCACCAAGGCTTTGTTTTTAGTGGAAGGTTTCCTTGATGCTTGTTCTTTATTACAGATGTGTGTTCTCAGTGTGGAAGTCAGAGCTAGAACCTTATGCTGGCTCTTAGGGTTTCCGTGACATACTGCTCCATAAAATCTGACCTCCTGACATGACATTAGGGGGTTTTGCCTGTCTGATGCTGACATTAGAAAGAGATTACTGCATGCGTGGTTCTGACAAACAGCGCTTTATTTTCAGGAGGAAATATTCATGCAGAAATGCAAGCTGCTCAGAGCTCAAATACTGACAAGAATCCTGACAGTCTGTCTCTTTGAGTGCCATCAGAGGCACGTTGCTCCCTCTGTTGTGAAATGATAAAATTTACAAAAGGAACGTACAAAGGGAAATCATCCTGCCTCAGTCCACGAGCTGGAAATTAATGAGGGGAGATGATTATTTTATTTATAGGCATTTCCATAGTGCTCATCAGTGCAGTAATCAAGATGCTTTAGAAGTATAGACAGTGGTGGCAGTGACAGGGTGGTGTGAATAATTACATTTCTGTGCACTGCAGACCTGCTGCAGTTGGAGTGCCAAAGCAGCTAATTGAGAGCTGGTGGGCTGTGTTTGAATAAATGTAGCACTCAAAACAACAGTGGGGTTAGGTTATTTTAATGAAATTGTGTCTTTTTATGTCTTGGGTTGGCTGGAGAAATATAGTCCTTGAAGCTGCTAAATTATAATCTTGTGTTTAAGCAGTTTATTTAACTTGCACATATTTCTGATGTCTGTACTCAGGCTCCTTCCCTCCCTGGAGCACAGCATTACCTCTGGATGCACACCCCTCAGCCCAAAAGGTTTTCAAATAGTTGAGCAAAAATGAGTCATGACAGGGGATCACAACAGAGATTTAAGTTGGGAACTTCCATGGCTGTACAGGAAATGGAGTGGGTAAGGGAATTCAGTGCATTAAGCAGATGCTGTAATGGGCCAAATTCAGTACTTGGTTCTGTGACTACCACTGCTGTAGTGTTGAGATATAAATATAGACAATTAATATACACACATCCAGGATTTAATTTGGTCAGGCCTGTGGATCATGCTGGAAAACAGTTATTTTGGTAGATTCTTCCTCCTTTTTTAAGCTCCTAGTTCTACCCAACATCCCAAATAAGTCTGGGTTCCTGGGAGCACTGGCTGCTTCACAGACACGCTATGACAGCTCCTGCCCCACATTGTTAAACCAAATTAGAAAGCAGAATTTGGGACCGTGGATGGAGTTGCATTGGGATGTTTTGAATGTGGTAGGCTGAGCTAGACCTTGCAGAGGTTGTGTGGATTTCCTGTCCTGCTCATGCTTGAGCTCCCTCCTCACCATGGTGCACAATGGGTCGGTGTTCACAGGAGGCTGCTCCACGCCTGGCAGCCCAGAGCTGCTGCTGTCAGCGCCTTGCCTTGCAGGTGGGCTCTGCCTGCATTCCTTCCTGCCTCTCAGTGACCTGTGAGAGCTGATGTTCTGTGCACCCTGAGCTCCTCTTTCCCTGCCCTGTATTTTCTTCCAAGGTCTGTGAGTTGTTCAGCCAAGTGCCTAAAGAGATGCAGTGACAAAAATCAATCCTTTTTATTTGGTTGTTGTCTGAGTTTGGTGATACTCTGAAATTCATCAGGCACCAGTCTGAAATTCATCAGTCCAGTTGTACTTTAGCATTAAGATATTCTTTTGTGATGTGGAATTTCTTCTTTTTCTCCAGCTGTTTTATTGCCATGCATTAATTAAATACCCCACTGTGTGACCCAACAATTATCATCACGAAAAAATAAGCTGAATAGGTGCTGTTCAGAGCAGGGGGAGCTTGTGTGCTTCAGCTGCACATAAATAGAGATATTCTGGTCAACAAGCAGGGAGCAGATTGTGGCTTTAGCCATGATAACATCAGTGATCTCCTCTGGCCTTTGAAATCTTCCAACACAGGGAGAAGCCTCCCATGCTCTGCTCATTGGCTGTTCCCTCGCCCAGACACAGTGCTGCTACTCCAGCTGAGTGTTAGCTGTCTCATCAGATGAAATTACATCCATTTCCATATGCCAGGGCACTTGTGACTGCACTCCCAATAGAATTTCCAGTCTTAATAAAATGGTCCCCTCTAGCAGCCTGAGCTTTGATAAGGATATCAAGTGGCAGGTGATGAGGGGGGTCCATCCTGTGTTTGCAAAGCTGATGCCAGTGCCCCGGGGGCCAGCCCACCTCTCCTGGCCAGGCAAGAAGTTGCCATTTCATTTTAGATTTCCTGCACTGAGGACGGGCAGCAGCCACAGAGGGAGAAGCAGGATGACAAAGCTTACAGCAAGTTTAAGGTTGGGACTTGGTGATCAAAGTCAATAAATTAGTTGATAATAAAGCATCTCCTATTAGTTGATAATAGGAAGTGTTGATTAGTTGATAAGTTGATTAGCATCTCCTAAATTAGTTGATAATAAAGCATCTCACTGCACTGAGGCATCTCTACCAGTTGCACTGGAGAAACCAAACTTTGGAGTCACTGCACTGATTTTTAGCTGGTATTTGGAAAAAAAAAGTAGTAAAAAATTAATCGGTCAAGTGTTGATAACAGTAGTGGACCAAACTCTTCCAGGATAATGCAGATCTGTTGATTGTATTAATGAAATTGTGTCAATGAGACATGGAACAAGGTTTGTGCTGAAATAGAAAAATGCCTGTAATCTGTAATTGGTGCTGAGGAGGGAGGTGATGCCTGTGTGACTGTGCCCATAACATCTGCACTGCTGGAAGATCAGAGGGAGCCTATTCCCTGCAGAGCCCTGGCAGGAGTTAACTCACACCCCGAGGCACCAGGTTCAGGGTTACAAAGTGAGCAAATTGCTTTGTGCTATTGCACACCTTGTGGAGAAGGATGTCAGAACAACTCCTCCCTCTGGGTTGATTGCCTGAGGATGCTGAAGAGCTGCCTTGGAGTGACCCTAGAATGCACAGTTCCATGGACTGGTGTCGTCTTGTTTTTTAAACTTTGTGATGTTTACATTCTTGTAATGAACTTTCTCACACTCTTTATGTAAATAACTCATTGTTTTGCCTTCTTTTATAGAAGAGGAGAAATTTGATAGACTGTTAGTTTGTCCAGTGTCATTGGAGAGGTGACACTGTCACCTTCCAATCCCCTGTCACTTTTAGAAATCTATAAATGCTGGAGTAAGAAATTAAACACCCTCTTTTTTACCTTAAGGGATTTGTGTGTGCATGTTGTGGCATTCTGTGTCTCATAGCGAGACACTGGAATTCAGTCTCAGAGGAAATCAGAGGGAAGAGCAGGAGAGGGGAGCAGCGTGTTCTGTATCCCACCTTCTGTAAAGCTCCTGCACAGCCAGTGCCGAGGGGAGTCCCACCCTCCCTCCCTCCCTGCCTCACAAAGCTGGAACAACAAACCCAGATCTGCTTTGCATCTGCTCCTCAGCCCATTCCTCTCTCAGCTCCTTCTGAGATTTGCCAGGCCCCGTGTAAATCTCCCATTTTGATAAAGAGTCCAGGTCTGGCTGGGCAGAGGAGCTGAGCAGGCAGGATCCCAGCCCACATCCCTCAGGATGGGGATGAGCCCAGCTCCCTCCTCCTCCCCAGGGCTGAGCAGGCAGGACCCCAGCCCACATCCCTCAGGATGGGGATGAGCCCGGCTCCCTCCTCCCCAGGGCTGAGCAGGCAGGACCCCAGCCCACATCCCTCAGGATGGGGATGAGCCCAGCTCCCTCCTCCTCCCCAGGGCTGAGCAGGCAGGATCCCAGCCCACATCCTTCAGGATGGGGATGAGCCCAGCTCCCTCCTCCTCCCCAGGGCTGAGCAGGCAGGATCCCAGCCCGCATCCCTCAGGATGGGGATGAGCCCAGCTCCCTCCTCCTCCCCAGGGCTGAGCAGGCAGGATCCCAGCCCACATCCCTCAGGATGGGGATGAGCCCAGCTCCCTCCTCCTCCCCAGGGCTGCTGCAGATGCTCTGGCTCGGGGTGCTCGCGTGAGATCACTGCTCTGCAGCAGCAGGGAGTCATGCAGGGAGGATTAGTAATAATGTATGGGCTGGAGAACTTCTGAACCCAGCCACTTACAGAGCCAGACAACACAGCCTAGTTCTCCTTCTTCAGGGAGCTCTCAGTGCAAGCTGCAGCTTCAGCACTGCCTGATTCATGCAGTGACTAGACACTAACACAGACAAAACCAATTAGTCCACAGGTATCCCAGAAGGATTTTAGCACTCACTAGAATGAGCAAGCCCAGCTTCCATGAGTGTGTAGCTAAGTACTTAGGATAAAATATTCAGAAGACTTCCTGAGATGTTATTTGGAAACCTTATGCTTATTAATTTCTGTTTCCCCTGGATCTGTGGGCCACAGAATCTGTGTGAAGAGGGGCCTGTCTGGAGCACTGTGAATCCTGATTCCTGTGCTTCCTAAAGCTGGCACAGGCTGATCTCAGCAGCTGAACTCTCCATCAGACCTTTTCTCCTGTGACCTGGTTACCCCTGGTGGGGTGTTCGACCACTCCTCAAGACAGGTAGTGATGGAAACAGGGGGAAATGGATTTAAACTGTCAGAGGGCAGATTTAATTAGATATTGGGGGAAAAAAATTTCTTCCCTGTGAGGGTGGTGAGGTCCTGGCACAGGCTGCCCAGGGAAGCTGTGGCTGCCCCATCCCTGGCAGTGTCAAGGTGGCACTAAATGAGCTTTAAGGTCCCTTTCAAGCCAAACCAGTCTATAATTCTGTGTGTAGAGCAAGGGGAGGCAGTGGAGGACAACATCATCTTGGACACTTTACTGGGTGTTTTGCCATTGCTTTGCCTCACTCTCAGGCTCTGGAGGAGGTGTCATCCCCTGCCTGCCATGCACAGGGCTTTGTGAACTCACTGGTTGGGGTAAAAATCTCTGTAAATCCATTTTTCTCTCAAGGCAGTGAGGCTCCCAGTCCATGAGCAGGCTCCAGAGCTGCTGTTTGCTGGAAATGGTTGATTTTAGAGCAGTGCACTGACCATGCTCCACATGAACACCTGCTCCTCGTGCCACAGATGGCAGGCTGTCAGAGTTGTTGAAAGATGCAGTCAGAGCTGACCTGGTGACCTGGGAGTGTTGGCCCCTGGTTCTGCATCCTGGTGCTATTCACACCCCCAAAGAGACGTGTGCTCAAAACTGGATCCTCAGTAGCATCTTTATTTTAGCAGCTCTCTCTGTCATACAGAGTGACACGTTCCCTTTTCACTCTGAATCCCAAGAGAGAAGAGGATTATTCACTGTAGTGCCAGAGGGTTTATCTTGGAATAAATGGGCTGAAAATGAGCAAGGGAAATAAGGCTGAATATCTGGAGCTGTGGACAGGCCAAGAAAGCCTTGTTGCTTTTTCCATTGTGAGTTTGTGTCATTATATGAAACTTAAGTTTCTGGTTCCTTTTTGATGCTTCAGCAGCAATTCCACCAATGTGAATGAGAGCCCCTCCTTCTCTGAGATGGAGAAGGTTACCCTTAAAATATCCTGAGCAAGGATGTGGATACTTGTAAATGTCTTATTTTGATCACCTGGAATAATCAAATATGTGAATTTCCCCTGCTTGTAATGGGGAAATATCTTGCTTATTGTGAATTCACAGAATAAGCAGAATTCAGTGAATTCTGTGCTTACTCTGCTGGGCCAGGGTCCTTAGTGTTAGGCTGTGAGTAGCATCACACATTATTTTTGCTCACCTCTCCTTACCTGCAGTAGCTCAAAGACTGAGCAAACACCCCTGAATTCCCTCAGGGGGACACACCTTGAGGATCTCCTGGTGGTTGGTGCCAGGTTCCACATCTTCTTGCAAGTTCACCTCTTTTTCTTGACTGCCTGAAACCATTTGTTCTTTTCCCTTCCCTTCCCTTTCTTGCCTTCAACCAAAGACAAATTCTTACTGGCCTTCAACCAAAAAGCTGTTTTCACTCAGTGGCAGGCAAGTTATGAGACAGCTCACACTTTTCTCTAGGAAAAGCCTGCTCTAGGTGTGAATAAAGACAAACAACCAGGTAACAGAGGCTGGGAGAAATGCTGGGATAGAATAGTCAGTTGTCAACAACAGCATTTCCTTCTCTCTTGCCTCTGAAACTGCACATGGGCTGAGGCAGTGATTATCCTTTTTTGTGTCTAGTGCCTGTATCTGGATGGAGCTTAAATATTAAGGGCTCTGTGAGTGTGAGAGGTTGTCAAAACCCTCCTCACCCTGTCTTTTGGCCACGATGCCAGTGGCCACAAAGGTGTTTTTATGGCTCTGTAAGGGAAGGAGGGGTAGCCTTGCTCACCTGCAGAGGATGCAGCCTCCATCCACCCTCAGCTCTGCCAGCAGTGACAAAAGACTCACAGAATTGTGTCTGCATAAAGGAGCTGAGGAGGAAAATCCAAGTTGGATGCAATCCCTGGAGCTTTTCCTAGCTGGCTAAGGTAGTCCTGCACACGTGGGGAGGTGCAGAGAGGAGCTGTGAGAGCTGAGGGCTGTCCCTGTGCTCCCCAGGCTGCAGCAAATCGATTAAAACAGAGCTGGAACTGCTCCTGGCCTGCTCCTGGAGATTTGCTCAGGCTGAATAGGGAGGAATAAGCAGGGCTAATAACCAGAGCATTCACTACTCCCAGCCACAGGCACACCCTGTGAATGTGCAGCCAGGCCTTGCTGGGTGTTATATAGTGGATATTAATAATAATCTACACTACTAAACCCAGTTCTAGCTCCCTGGTTAACGGCAAGCACTGTGTGTGTGAGTAAACACATTTTTATCTGTATAAATACATTTTACTAAGTGTTGTACAACACAGCTCTGCAGCTCAATTTGCTGTCTAAGCAATCTTAACTCTTCCTTTAGTTAAAGAATCCCAGGGACTGCGATTGTTGTGCTCTGATATCCTGGAGCCACGTTATTGTTTTTTGTTCCCTGACCCTAATAAATCAAAACCAAAGGCATCTCACTGCCTTTGGTTTTTAACTGCACTTTGAAAATGTTTGCTTACTTTTACATTATTCTTTGACACAAATGCAAACCTCAGTGTTATTAACAGTTTTAAAATCATCCATGTAATCTAAAATAAGTAGGAAATTAATGTGTATTAGCTCATGGGGCTTTTGTATTTTTTTTAATCTTGAAAAATACCTCAGAACAAGGATTTTCAGCTAGAGTAGGTGTAAGATCTATTCTACCTTTTACTGTTTCTTCTTTCTTTTTTTTTTCCCAAATGGGGGATTTAATTATGAACAAACCCTGACACGGGGAAGATGGGATAATATGCCCCATTGATTAGCAGGATTTTTCCAGGGGATTTTGCTCCAGTCAGACCTGGCATGAGAGGTCAGTCCTGCCAGTGCTGTTCTCAGGAGGACAATGAGCTCAAGGAGCTTTGATTGGCTCCACAGGAATCATTATGCAGCCCCTGAGCCTGCGGGCAGCCGGGGAGAGCAGGGCTGGGGCTCCTTCCTCCCTGCCCTGCCCTGCCCTGCCCTCACCATCTGCTCCCTGCTGCTTATCTGCTGCTGCTGCTGCTGCTGCGTGCCCTGGGGCTGCAGGACCAACTGCTCGGTCCTGTGGGCACCAGTTCCTGGCTATGGGCATCAGTTCCTGCCCACGGGCATCCATTCCTGTCTCTGGGCACCAATTCCTGCCTGTGGGCATCCATCCCTGCCTATGGACATCCATCCCTGCCTGTGGGCATCCATCCCTGCCCGTGGGCATCCATCCCTGCTCATGGACATCCATCCCTGCCTGTGGGCATCAATTCCTGCCTGTGGGCATCCATCCCTGACCGTGGGCACCAATTCCTGCCCATGGGCATCCATTCCAGTCTGTGGGCATCAATTCCTGTCTGTGGGCATCCATCCCTGTCTGTGGGCATCAATCCCTGCCTGTGGGCATCCATCCCTGCCTGTGGGCATCCATCCCTGGTTGTGGGCATCAATCCCTGCCCATGGGCATCAGTTCCTGGCCGTGGCAGAGCACTCCAATCCCGCACCTGAAGCACCTCCCTGTGCTCCTGGCAGAACAGTTTCTGGCTGCAGGTGTTGTTTTTTGTGTCTTTATTCAGGTTCTCTGACCAGGGAACAGAAATGGGTTTAGGAAATCATCTCCTGGTGTGTGCACTCTTGTGTGAAAGAAACATTTCCTCAAGTTATTGCTGTGGCCCTGCACTCTGGACATCTTCTGTGCCCTTCCTCACTCCCTCATGCCCAAAATAGTGCAGGAAGAGGAGCAGAGTGGGACTAATGGTACCTACTCTCCTCTGTGTGTCTGGCAGTGAAAATACACCAGGAAATTCAGCTTCTTTGCTGGGTAAATCAACTGAAAGACAAAATTGTGAAAAAAACCCATGCTACAACATGCACAACCCCTTTCACCTGGCTGATCTATTAATATAAAACAATAAAACCATGGATGGGGGAGAGCCAATAAACATTTGGACTTCAAAATTCATAAGGAAGGAAAGGCTCCTGCAAAGAAACCTGAGGCAGTGATAAGAAGTGAAAATGTTATCACAGATTTGAAACAGGTTTAGAAGAAGAAACCAGGGTAGAAATAACTTCTTATCAGAGTAAAGAAAAATACCAATAAACAAGTGGTGTTTACTATCTTCTGGAGTGATCTGGAGGTGGGAGCACTTGGTGAAGATGATGAAAGGACTGTGGTAACAAAAAGCTTGGGAGACTGAGATGAACAGGCAGTGTAATGGATGATTGTAAGTTCAAAGCAGCACTGGTAGAAATTACTCTTATATTTGTCTTTTTAAACTAAAAATAACTATTCTGGAGGGAGGATTGCCTTGCTGAGGCAGGCTAGTAAATAATATCTTAGCAGAGAATGAAAACAGCATGCTAAAGCATATGGTACCCATTCAAAATTTACACAGAAAGGAGCAGCTTTAAAAAATATTGCTGTATTCCATTTATCTTTCCACTTCACCTCTCCACATTCTCAGATGTGTCTCAGAGAATGGAAGGAAATAAAGAGCTGCTCCAGTGGCTGTGCTGTGCTCCCACCTTCTGCAGCACCTGGAGGGCTGGGCTGGCTCCTGCAAGTGCTTGGGAACTCGAGTTCATGCAGGGTTTTGGAGCTTGGTGAGACACCAAGGGGGGTTGCACATGTCAGAGCCTCTTTTCTCTGGAGTGCTGAGTGCTGAACGACCCCCTGCTGCCCAGTCTTGCTGTATTTTTGTGCCTTTGAACCTGTGAGTTTGGCTGTGGCTGGGCTGTGGAGGTGACCTGGCTGCCAGGTTCACTTATTTTGGAGACCCAAAGTTTCCAGTTGTGCAAAGATGTTGAGAGAAGCTCCAGCTGTAGCTCTGCAGATGGGGAATACTCTGAATTTCTACAGCCAGGTGACACATCTTATCCCCCTGCATGGCACGGCATGGTGCAGCCCTTCTGTAAATAAAGGGGGCTTCTAATAAAGATGGGGGCACATTTTTAACCTGCGACAAGGTGTAAGGGTTTTAAACAAAAACAACGTAGATTTAGATCAGATAAAATGAAGTTTTTTACAATGAGGGTGGTGAGGCCCTGGCACAGGGTGCCCAGAGCAGCTGTGGCTGCCCCTGGATCCCTGGCAGTGCCCAAGGCCAGGTTGGACACTGGGGCTTGGAGCAGCCTGGGATGGTGGAAGGTGTCCCTGCCCATTGCAGGGGGCTTGGATGAGATTCCCTCTAAAGGTGCCCTCCAACACAAACTGCTCTATGATTCTCTGGTGGAACCTTTGAAATGGTTCATGAATGTTTTTGTCAAATGAAAGTTTTTGTCAAAACTGCGTGGAATGACCCCGCTCTTTACACGAGGGACATAAAATTCAGTGCTTGTAAATGTCTTGGTCTTGATGGATATGGACCTGTCCATCCTTCAGTCAGATGTGCTGCAGAGCCACTAACTCAGCATTTGTAGCTTCTCTCAGCCACTTCTGTAACTTTTGCTCTCCTTTTAACTACCAGATAGTATAAATGGAGTGGAGAGAAAAATATACCCCTCACTTTCCTCCCCACCACCCAGTCTTAACAGGAACTCATAAAATATTTTACTAATGGAAAAAAAGCAAAAATCCAGTGCAGCCATTTCAACTTGGTCAAGAGCTTTAAACTTGGCAGATAAATTATTTGGGGAGAAATGCTGAGAAGCATTTGCAGACAAGAAAAAATCTGTGTGAAACCCTAAACCCGAGCAGCCCTCCATCACGGAGCTCAGCTTTAGCCCATCATGAACTAAACTTCTCTTTCTCAAATGTGCAGATATCAGGAACCTTATCAACTTCTGGCAGGCTGCAGGATTACATGTAAATGAAGTGTATCAAAGAGTCGAGTTAGGTAGCCAACATTAGGATCTAAGAATGTTATTCTTGCCTACTTGAAAGCCCTTCATAATGGATTAGAAACAAGAACTAACATCTCTTAATACCAGCTGAAATTTGAAGCTTTTTTTTTTTTGGCTTCTAGTGAAATTTAATATTTTGAGAGTAAATGGTACTGGGGATTTCCTTCATTTTAGACAACCCCAGTCACAGAGGTTTGCAAAATGATGCGTTCATTTCACAATCAAAATGAAAGCCATAAGGCTGAATTTTGTGCAAGAGACTCAGAAGAGTTGTTGGCAAATGTTGTTTTTAGCACTGTAGAGCAACAGAGATCTTTACAGTCTTGGCATTTCTTGCAGTTTTAAAATGGAGAACAGCTCTTGAAATGTCTGCTTTTCCTTGAATTTTCATCCATATCATGAGTTTCTTCCTAAAGTTTTTGCACTGGTCTTGGCAGCAGGTAGTGATTTAGTGCCAAGCAGTGCAGAACTGCTCCATTTTACACCATTTCTCCAGAAGGCCCTTTCTTCCAAAAGAAGATGCTGGAGAAAATGCTGTCTGATCCTGACATTCATTGTTTGGGTTGTTTCCAGTTGCCTGTGCTCAGTGTGGTGTAATATGGACAGCAGATAAGGAAAAATAAAGTTGGGCCGAAAGTGCACTGAGCCCTTTTTTCTCATAATGAGTGAAAACCAACTTGTTTTTTTCTTCCCAGCACAGCTGACAAAGACCTTATTTCTGTCCAAGGTAGAAGAAGGTAATTGCCCCAGGAAATATGTGATGTCACAGATGAGTGGCAGTGCGCTGCAGGGATTCAGGAGTGGCTCTCAGGGCTCCTGGCCTGAACCCAACTGCACTGTGTGACCACGAGCAAGGCAATTAATTTGCTGTTTTCAGACTGGGCTGCGGTGACACATTTAAACTCACAGGGAGCTGAAATGAGTTTGTCAATTTGTCTTTAATGTCCGGGTTGGAAGAGTTTGCATGCATCCCTGTCGTAGCTGCCTTTAGGTAAACCAGGACTCATTTGTAAGGCTGCTGAGAGCTGGGGAATGCTGGGGCTCAGGGAAAGTGCCAGCCAGGGTTTCTCAGCCCTGCCTAAATCCTGCAGGAGGAATGTCTATTGCCCCTCTCTTAACAGTGCTGTACAATCAGGAACAAGCAGAGCACACTTTGAATGGCCATTTATCTCTCCATTTCCCCTCCTCCCATTTTATTCACTCCCTGCCTGTGTGCAAGGGGATTTGCCTGTTTGCTTTGCTTTCCTTGCCATATTGTTCCAATTACCACACAATCTTTTTTCACCTCCACTTGACTTACACGTGGGTGTGACTTACAGCTGAGACAATGCAGTCATTCTGGCAGCTGCATCGTGGGCCACCTTCTGCTGTTTTTTGGACCACCAGCTAAGATTGATGGAGAGGAGGAGTCTCAACAGCATCATAGCAGACTGAACCCCCCTTCTTTTCATTGCATAGTTTACAGAATACCTGATCTTAGTTCTTGTCGGGCTGTCGGGGGGTAGCACGGTTGGGATGGATGGAGATGAGAGATCTCTGCAGCCAGGTCAGGAACTTGTGGGTTATTGCAGAGGGCCTGGGTGCAGGGCCCTGCTGGGAGCTGCCAGCCACAGCTTGGAGCAGGCCCGAGAGAAGAGAGGGGTGGAGAGGATGAGAGGGTAAGAGAGTAAAGCATAAGAGAGTAAAAGGCAAGAGCTAAGAGAGCGAAGCTCCCGTTACAATACAATAAATCTTCTGTGTTGAAAATTCTAATTCTCACTAACCAATCTAGTACAACACACAAATCCTATAGCATTTCCATACAGCCTATAAGAATCACTACATTGCCATACTGTGTTACATTTTAAACGCTAAAAACTCCTCTTTGGGCCCCTTCTGCCAAGCTGGCAGGGTCTGCTTGGACCCTTGGACCTGCCTGCAAGCAGAGGGTATTGTTTCATCAAAAGGGGATTACCTTCAGCTGGCCACACCATTATTTTTCAGTTGTTCAGTAACTGAGGTATCTCAAAGCTTGCTTTCATTTCAATCTCACTTATAGTTTCTATATTCTCAAAATCTTTTGCCAGGCAATCATATTTATAAGGCTTTCCTGTTTCATCTTCCCCAACAAGTTCTGCAAGGGTCTGGCTTCTAAAACAGAGTAAGCATCCGGGTTCTGCCCCCTCAGCAGGTGGGATGCACTGAGGGCACTCTCTGGTGCCATATTTAGGCAGGAGACAAAGCTGAGATTGATTCAGTCCCAGCCTTCACGTGTGCTTCCTCCTTTCCATAAGTGATGCTTTCACCTCTCTGAGCCTGGCAGCTGCCAGGGCTGGTTGCTTGGTGACGCTCTCAGCAGCACAAAGAGCTCTCAGCTGGGAGGCTGGGGCTGTCTGTCCGCCACAAACAGCTGGGATAATTTTATTTATCTTTCTCTTGTTCCCAGTAATTGTGAGGATCTGAATCAAAGTCAACATAATAGAAAAGGGAGCACCAGCAGATACTATTTATGGCTTCTTTAGCATGCACCTTTTTCTCCCTGAGTCAGGGAGGTGACAGCATGTGTCAGAAGTGGCCTGTTATTTCAGAAAAAAATGCAGGAATGAAATGAAAAGCTGTGATTGCCGCTGCTGGTTCAGGCAGGCTTTTACCAGGTTCTATATAAAAGCAACATGTGAGATGGGGATTTGGATTTATGAATCATTGTTCCTTAATCCAGTGTGTGACTGCCTGCCTGTTCATTCTTTGTAATAATCCTGTGCTGTGCAGGTCATATCTGTGAAATAGCTATGAATGGCTCCTCCTCTGCCTCAGAAGAGCACACTGCTCCTCGGGTATTGTGAAAGATAAAACAATGAATACTATGTTGGTTCTAGTCAGCTGTTAATGGCTTTTTGGTAATTTTTTTTATGCAAGGTGCTATGTGGTGACAAATAAACCCTAAATGTTTACAGTTCACTGATGAAATACACACTAACATGGATAAACTGATGTACGAATGCACTGAGGATCTGCTGTTAAACTCCAGACTGGGAAGTGCTGTTGGTCTCTGGCATTTTCCTCCCAGATCAAAAGCCCTGAGGTGCCAAGAAGTAAAACTACCTTTTGAGAGTTTGGGCTGCTCTGCTCCCAGGGCTAAAGTCAAGAAAGATTGAGGAACATGAACTGAAGTGGAAATGAACCTGCCTCACTCAGTGCTAAATGTGGCATGCAGAGCTGCTGAGGGAAAGGGAAGGGGAAAGGGCTGCATTGGTGTGATCTCCTGATCTGATTGTAAGAATGAGGACTCTGAATTTCAGTGCCTCACACTCATGAGCAGTCTTAGTAGTGGACACCTGGGGACTTTGGACCTTTTATTTATGCCCACATGCCTGCACAGGGCATTATCACATGAACCTTTTCAATGAATAAACCACAGCCGGGGTGGAATGTCTTTCTTAAAAAACACATACTTAAGCCATAATCTCTTTCTTGTCCTGAAAACATTTTGTCACTCTAATACAGGCACTTACAGCACAGTTTTCATCCCTGAGCTGGTGCTTCCCAGATGCTTTTTGCATGCATGGTATTTGCATGGATTTTGCTGATTCTAAATCAAGCAGTTCTCCTCACCGATTACTTTTGGATGTATGGAGACAATATTCAGGGCAATCCTCCAGCTCATGCTTTGGGGTTTGCAGCGATCACTGAAGGGATCAGGGCCTTTCCAGGCAGCATCATGCAGAAAGATGTAAGTACATTTGTGAAGGAGGAGCTTCCCTGTCTGCTGAAACAGGGAATTCAGCTCTTAGCCCCTGACAGAGGCTGTGCATCAGCACCGATGAACTGATCCTCTGTGTCAAATCCTTATGTAAATGCAACAGACTAATCCCCCTGCCGTAATAGGAATTTCACACCTTAATCCTCACTGTGTTCAGGGGCAAAGACATTCCTACCAGGCATTTTGAGGAGCCCATCCTTTTTGAGGGAAATCACTGGGTATAAGTTTGTGGTGCTAGGGAAGTCTAGTCTATGATTTGTAGGGAAGACTGAAGCATTTCACTAATAAAAGAGAGGGGATTATGTTCCTAAATTGTCAGTGGATTTCAGAGGATTTGCCACACCAAATGAGACCATTAACCTTCCAAGTCCTTCATTGTGCCCCTGGCTGACTCATTGCTTTAGCTGGAAATGCTCCCTGGGCATGGCAGTGGGGTGTGCAGGAGTGGGAGGAGCAGGATTCCCTCCTGAGCCCTGCAGCAATGCAGGCTGTGCCCTGCAGCCTGACACAGCTACCCAGTCCTGGGCTTCCACTGCTCAGGTTGGAGGAAGTGTCCATCAGTGCAGGTGGTGTCATTCTGAATAAACCTGTAATTTACATTATTATGTAACCTCCAAGGCGTTCTAAAAAGGCTGGAGTGGCAGGCACTGGGCCTGGACTAATCTTTTTCTATAGAGATGTGTATGAATCTCTCAAGCATGGAGATTTTTATTTCTTGCCCAGCTGCAGAGCCTTGTCCAAAGCTCACTGAAGTCTACAGAACACTTCCATGGCCTCAGTCTGATGGTCCAATGCCTTCCATGACAAGGGGAAAACCAGCATTGCTCCTGAATTGTCACCTCTGCCATAAGGATGTGCTGCTTTCCCCTCACAGCAGGGAGGGGAAGTTGCCTTGCACACAGAGGCTCCTTTTCCCTGCCTCAGAAGGGCCATGTTTGTGTCCCTTGTGCTCCTGGTTGTGGGGATCATTTTGGGTGCCAGCTGATCACCTGGATGTGCTGCTATGGAGCATCACTCCCCATGCTGTTTGCTCTCCTCCTCATGCCAGGTGAGAGCAGGGGGGATCTCACCTGGCACCCCAGCATGGTGTGTGCACAGCTTTACAAGCAGCAGTGATTAGCTGGCCGTTTGAAGGAAACCTGTGTAAATGTGTCCTGTTTTTCCCACTGCCAAAGCTTTCCCAGACCAGCCTTTTGTTTCACTTCATTCCTCACTGCAGAAGCTTGTTACTCCCTGCCTGCTCTCTTGTTGTGGCTCCAGCCCCTCTGGGCTGCTCTTTGTCTGCCCTGTTGTTACTCCATGCTGCACTCTGGACTTGCTTTTCACCAGTGCACAAACGAGGCTCTTCAACAGTCCCCCCTTTATCGCCATTCTCAGCAGAGTCCATTCTCCCCTTGCAGCATTTGCATCCAAAAATGCCAGCACACTGACTCAAATCTGCTGCTACACAAAATAAGCCTTGATTTTATGGTTTTTCCCCACCCCCAGGCCAGCTGGCTGTAGAAAGTTTTGTTCTTTTGTAACTCTAAATGCTTGTGTTGTTTTAAATTGGATTTGACTGTAGCTCACTTAAAGTTTGTGGCTTTTCCTTAGGAATGATATCACTGTCCCAGCCAGCTCCTGTGGAGCAAGGACTGGAAAAACCTGCTTAAAGGCAAACTATAATTTAGGAATCAGCAATGTCTGATGTAGCAAGAAATGCAATTTTGGAGCGGAAACCAGTACCCGGTCATTTAAATGCTTCTGTCATTTGGAATAAACCCATCTGTAACAGCAAAGGTCACAGCATCCCCAAGAGCTGCTTTTATTTTGTATTGTTTTACTCGTGTCTAGCATGGAGTTGGTGACCTTGTGCAGGTCTGTCCCCTCCTGCAGATGTCTCTGCCCTGGCTGGGCTCAGTGTGTGGTTTTAGGGAACCCTGAGGAAGGCAGAGCCAGCTGGGGCAGTAATCCAGTCTCTGGGTGGGTCCCTGCAAATGCAGCCTTTCCTAATGGTTTTGATAATTGCATGTCATTTTTTCAGCCTGACTAAAGCAATTTGGATATTTTCTGGTCTTGATGCCTCGCATCAGCATTTTCTTCTACTAAAGGTGCCTAAGCAGAGCCTGTTCTCTGTTGCCCAGTGCTGTTTCAGCACTTTCTGCTTGTTCTCCCATAAAAACAGGGCATCTTGTTGAATGCAGGAATGGACATGGCTGGAGCTGTCTCAGCCTTATTTCAGATTTTAAATAATACCTGTAAGAGGGAAAATATCCAAGCTTAGGGAGAGATGAAGCTCTGTGACACTGTGCAGGGGGGGACCTCAGCCCCAGCCTAGGAACATCCCCAGTGCCACAGTGTATTTGTAATAACTGGGCATGATACTCAAGGTTTCCATCCCTTTCCTTCCTTTTAGCTGGGAGCAAGATGCTGAGCTCTCAGCGGAGAGCAGTGGAAGAATTACTTGTGGGTAGCACCCATGTAATTGATGGCACAGTGGTGGAGATGCTATTTCTGGTAGCACTCAAAACAAACATATTCCCAAAGCACAGTGCATGTAGTTCTAGACTTTGCAGAAATCCATTAGCAGGGCTGGTATGTGAGTTGTCTGGCTGTCACATTTGGGGATGTATTTGCAAGAGAACTGTTAGAAAAATAGATCCCATTTGACAATGGAATATCCCCAAAGCATGAATTTGAGACGCTGTAAACAGGAAGGTCTGAGGTGCTATTTGCAGAGGAAGAACTCACAGAAGCCTGGGTCACTCTATTAAAAACAGTGCAGATTTATTGACTTACACTGGCTGATAATCTGTTCCTAAAGCTGCTTTTAAAACCAAAGTAATGTAGTTCATATTGCTTTCCCTTGTCCTTCCTAGCAGTGTTGCTTCTGTCCCTTGTTTAAGCGCTAACAGTTTAAAAATGCATCTGGAAAGGGTGTACAGAGGATTTTGAGCATGATACTGTTAGCAGGAGCATTGTTCTGCCAGTCTCAGAAATTACCCAGTTTTCTCTTAGGGCAAATCTGCCATTTTATCCACTTAGGCCCCAGACAAAACAACCTTTACTATTTTCTCCCTGCCATCATCTGAGGCAGCTCCAGGCAGGAGGTTCAGCGTTTGTCCTCTTCATGGCTGCAGAGGAAAAACAAAATGTGCAGAAGAAAAATCTCTCCTAATTTATCCCAGCTGAGCAGCTCAGGGTAATTTCTGCATCCTTGCAGCAGAGTTCTCTGAGCAGAGGGCAGGTGAGGGCAGTGGGGCTGAGCATGCAGCATCTCAGTGCAGCTGGGCTCACACATCTTCCCCAGCAGCAGTGATGGAACCCAGCACATCCTTTGTCTGAGGAATTGCCTCAGCCCCGTGGAAAAGCTGAGCTGCTCAGGCTGTGCCAGAGGAGCTGCATTGCACAGGAGAGAGTTCCAAAAAATAACTTCTCCTGCCTGCCTTGCAAGGGATATTTTCCTCTGAGGTTCTTCCCTAATTATCTTTTCATTCTGTTTGTGCCACTGGCACGGGTCAGAGCTGGACTGTCAGCCACCCAAGCTCCTGCTGTCCATGATGTGGCCCCTTTCCCTCTGCTGCATCACTGGAGGGTAAGACAAGCACATTCTGAGGGGCTGCTCGGGCTCATTAATTACAGGGATGTGCAGAACAGACAGACTGGAGCAGTCAGGGGTTCCAGTCTGGGGTTCAAATCTCATCCGAGAATCTGTAAGCAGAACTGGACTTTATTAATCCAACCATTTGTCTGTTTACCTGCAGAACACAAAACAATCTCCCAGTTCAGGTCTCCTCCACTTCTATGGGAGTAATTTTCAGATTTTTCTTTTGCTCCCTGAGCAGACATCTGCTCCAGCTTGCACTTGGCATCTCCACTGTGCTGGCCATCAGCAGGCACAAGTTGTCAGTGCAGCAGCAAGTGACAGGGAAATGAACCTGGACAGAGGCACTGAGGTGGGGATACACTTAATGTGCTGAAAGGAAAATAGGAAAATGTCTGCCTGAAGAGGAGGGAGAGCATTATATTGAACTTCCAACTACAAATGTGTGTACCAATAGGCTCGGTGTGCCTGCCCCAGAGCTGCCCCCTGTAGTGTCAAGCGCTGCAAATTGAGGGCATGGCCCCAATCTGATTGTTTGTAAACTTGACACACTTGTAATCTAGCAAGAGTTTAATCCTATTAGTGGAGGTGCTTGTTTATTGCCCAGCTGGCCACAGAGCCCCTGATTTTCTGTCTTCCTTTGCAGTTTGCTCTCACTTTATGTTGGTGTAAATGGCCGAACAAAGCCTGGCGCTGCTGGCAGCGGGGTCTGGGGAGAGCTCTGCTGGCGTGAGGTCCCCAAAGCCAGAGCAGATCAGGAGTGGGGCAAATACAGGGCTGTTGTGCCCTGCTGTGGTAGCTCTGCCCTGCAGAGAGCCCTGGTTCACGAGGGTCAAGGCCAAGGTGCTGCAGCAATTCCCATCAGTGCGGGTGGCTGGCAGGTCACAGCAGCAGCACTTCCACACGTGCCCCTGGAGGGGAGGACAGAGACATTTCTGCACAGCCCAGTGGGCAGAGCATTCAAACACGTGTCTGCACAGGTGAATGGAAGGGTGCCCATGGGATGTGCTCTCTCCTTCCTGCAAGAAGAAATGAAATTATTGTAGGAGGCCAAATGCTCTAAATCCAGCATGGCTGGTGCACTAGACTGGAAACGTTCATCTTCTTGTGGAGCTCGGGAGGGGCATCAGGAGGTCCCAAAGTTCATTTCCGTGGTTATAAGAGGTATCCAGTCTGATGATTATTTCAGCCTTATCAAATAGGTCACCTGCATTTGCTTGCTGGGGCAGATCTCAAGTCTGAAGAGCCGTGGGTAAAGGTAAGCACTGGTTCTGTCAGGGGTCTGTCACTGGGGATAAGGACACTGAGCAGAGCCATTTGCTTGGCATCTCCATCTGTGGATCAGTGCTGCTCTAAAAGTTGTCACTGGGTGAATTATAACCAAGAGATCAGATCTTGGAAGTCATAAAAAAAAAAAAAAAAAAACACCCCCAAAACCTATAGGAGGCAAGTATCCAGTGCCTTCTTAACCTACTATAGTGAATTTGACCAGATTCTTCTCCATTTTATTCCAGCATTTATATAAAATAGGTGGACTGAAAATTAAGTTCAAACACGTTTTGGTCCTTGAACACCAGTAATAAAATTCAGTTATATGAAAGAACCAACATTTACCTCCTGGGGAGATGTTATAATAATTCCTCTTGCTTGCTATCCTTCTCTTTCTCCCTAGAATAAGAAAGAATATGGATATTTTAGTAAACAGGTCACCAATGCGTGGGGCTTGGATGCTTTGGGCTTTTTTGGTATCTCTTCAGAAGAAAAAATTAGTGCAGGAAATTTTAAGTGATGTACTAAGTTAGTGCAAATTAGTCTTGTTTATTTGCCTGATGTAATGGAATAAAAAGAAAGCAGTGGAAAGGGAGCCAAGTCATTTTCTTGCAGTCTGCAGGAGGGAAGTTCAGTGCATCTGGAAGGCAGCAGTATGGAGACAGAGTATTTGTAATTGAACTGGCACATGGCAAAAGAAATGTTGTAGCAAATCTGCCTCAAAATAAGGGTGGTGTCAAATTGGGCTCAAAGTCAGTAATCACAGGCGCCAAATGGATGAATTTAAGTTCAAAGTTTAGAATTGTTGTGATCACTGTGGTTATTCTGGGCTCCTCTTTCAGACGGTCCCAGCAGGCGGCATGAAAGATTAAAAATTTTAATGTAAGGACTCTGATAGGGAAAGGCACTTGCTCCTGCAGGAATTCAGAGTGGGAAGTTCAGGGAATATTGATGAAATGGAGAAGTACTTGTGATTCAGTTCAATATAGGACACTCTTTACGTTTTCCAGCCCTCAAAAGCTCAGTGGTAACTTTGGTAACTTGCATAAATGGATTTATGCCTCAACAAAACAGGATTACTTTGGCTGAGCACACCTTTTAATTTGGGGAGAAAAGAGCACCTTCCAAAACAAGCAGTTAGTCAAGCATAAGAACACTCCAGGCACCTCATGCTTGATTAAATTATTCAAGGGTGAGTCAGACCAAAACCCAGGGAAATCAAGTACATTTGGTGTTGGATGTGGGAGGTGATGCTGCATCCTCAGGAAGGACAGTGCAGCTCAGGTGTGTTACAAATGAAGCCTGTGCTACATTGAGGTGTGGGTAGGAGGTGTCACGCTGGTCCTAAAAGCAGCCAAGACCCCTTCCCTCACTCATCTCTTTTTATTTTACACCCTCAGCCCTCTTGGCTGGTCCAGGTCAGCCAGGAGGTACCACAGTGAGAGGTTTCAGCATTTCCCTCCTCCCCTGCCCAGCTCAGTGACCCTTTCCACACCTCTCTCACTTCCCCCACTAAGGTTCCCTACAGTCCTTGGAAGGTTTATTTCTATTTTTCCTTGCCAATTAACCAGGCTCCCAGCTGCATTGTGCTGAACTGCTGCACTGTGTGCGCTCCATACCTGTTCGAAATTGCTCTGCCTGGACAAAGCACGTAGGCAAATTCCATTTATCAAAGTAAGGACATGGGGGAGAGCACAATTAATCTCCACTTATCCCTGGAGGACCTCCAGGTGGAAATGGGGCCTGTAGGTGTGAGCAGCTGAAATAACTTGTTTTTTTCACAGCTCCAAAATGAACAAAGAATTCCTTGTGGGGGAGGTGTGCATGGAGAGTACAGGATGAAATGAGAGGGCAACAAACAGGCTGGTGACCTGAAGCTTGGGATCATTACTTGCCCCATCTGTGGCTGGTAGAAGAGCCTCTTTATCATTATTCTGCCGCAGGGAATGATTTAAAAGAGCAGAAGAAAGGGAATTAGCTAAAATAGAGTCAGCAGTGCTTTTCCAGCATCCTTTGCAAACACTGAAGTTCTGTTTAGTGGAAGATGCTTTTCAAGCTGTTTTGCTGGTTGGCTAAATGGCTTTACCTGTTCTGGAGCACCTGGATGTGCAGGGAATGTCCTGTCCCTGCTGATCCTGGGTGCAGGACAGGAATCCTGCCCTTCACCACACCAATCCTGCCCTCCTGCCCCCACCACAGAAACACATTGGGTGGGTGTGCCTATCCCCCACGCACCAGCTGCAGGCAAAGTGGAGAGCTACAGTGGACTGATAAAAACCACCTTGAAAGAACTGGCTGGGGGGTTTCTCAGAAACTGGGTAAACATCTAGCAAAGGCCACCTGAGGCTGCTGGCACTGCCTGTCACCCGCAGGGGTGACACTGGGGCAGTTCTTTGCATTGTCGCAGACATCTCTTAGTGAAAAATTTTTCTTTAGGATTTTTCCTTCTGAGAAGCTGTGGCCTCAGCACCAGACATAAACAATGGGTTATCTGCTGCTGTGGAATGCAACAGGGTGATCTGTGATTGGTCTCCTGTGGATGTTTTGGTTCAGTGACCACTCACGGCAGAGCTGGCTCTCGCTCTCTGCGGGGCCAGCTGCCTTTGTTATCATTCTTCTTTCTTTCCTATTCTTAGCTTAGCAGCTTCTGGAAACCTTCCTTTCTTTTTCCTTTTAGTATAGTTATAATATATGTATATATCATAAAATAATAAATCAAGCCTTCTAATCATGGAGTCAACATTCTCGTCTCTTCCCTCAATCAAGAACCCTTGTGACCACTGTCACATTGCATTGTCAGGACACATCTCTGGGGTTGGTTTGTGCCAGTGCTCCTTACGCTGTGTAGATGGGGGATTGCAGTAATTACGTATCCTCTGAGCAGAGAGAGACATGGTTCTCCCAGGAAAATCCTGGGAAGCTGTGGGAAACTTAGAGGAAAGAATTCAAACAATTATTATCTCTCTTTCTGTAGCCATTGTTTATGGATATGGTTCTCCAGAGTGTGCTGTTCATAGTTCACCAATAGGTGAGAGAAGATTCCTAAAGACCAATCAGGTCTTGGGTGCACCATTGTTTCTAGAAGAACTGCGAATTTCTAATAATAAAGTGTCTTTTGATGCCTTCTGAGGATGGAGTCTCTGTGTCACCTTTGGCTGTCCCCAGCACCCCTTTGGTGACAGGGGATGGTGGGAACCAGCTGGGTTATCTCACCCTCAGAGAGAGAGAGCAGAATGACTGAATTTAGCTAAATTCAGCCAGTTCAGTGCCTGTGCTTTACTGGCCCAAGAGCAAACTTTGAACCTGCCCAGACAGGATTCTGGCTGCAGCCATGGCAGGGATCCTGACCTGTTCTCCAGGCTTGTCCCAGGTTTGTGTCTGTGAGATCCTGTCCCAGGGGCCTCCTGTGCCCATCTGCTCCTGGGAGCTGGGTCTCAGGATGCTAATCCAGCCCTTTGGGACCTGCCAGGCTGGGCTTTGTTCTCTGCTCTTCTGCCCAGAGAACATCAAGAGGGGGAAAAAATCCTGCAAGGCCGTCATTTGCTAAAACACCTTTTTCTTTCTGTTTTTCTTTCCCCCATCTTCTGTTACAAAATCAGGGTATTGACTTGGATTTCCAGAACTGCAGATAATTTGGGGCTCCTGAGAGGGCTTCTCTTACCTCGAGTGCCGAGGCACCAGAAAAGTGGGGGCTCTGAGGGCTTCCCAAATCCAAAATCCAATACCTCAGGGGTAACTTTACCTTGAAGACCCTCACACTTGGACGCTGCCTTCCCAGTGGCCTGAAACACATTGAAAAATTATCAGTGGTGCTCCTCACTCTTGTGTTTCCCTGGGCATCATTGGGTGTCCACAAAGATGGTAATTTTTATATCTATATATAAAAATTTTTAATTTAATATCTTTTATAATATATAAATAGTAATAATAAATGAAAGAATAAGAAAAATTTAAATAAATAATAAGTGAAATAACTAAATTATTGAATAAAAATAAAATAGTAGAAATAATTTTATTGATGTTTTATAACAATATTTTATATATTATATAGAAATATTATAAATATATTATAATGTATTGTTAATATATCTTTATATAAAATATTATATGTTATTCATATATTTATTTCTATATTTGTAATAATTTTATATTTATTAAACAGATAAATATATATTTTATATAAAATATATATTATATATTTTTATATAAATAATATATATTTAAATATTTAAAAATTTAAAATAGATTTTAATATATATTTATATATAATTTTTTAAAATTAGCATTTATATATATATATATATACACACACATATATGCATGTGTATGTGTATGTTTCTTTAATTAGTTTCTGTAAACCTGCTCTGATGTGTGTTGGGAAGGGGATGTATTTTGTACTGCTAGAAATAAATACATATGAAATTTGTTAATTCGATTTCTCTTAGAGAAATGGCCTAAAATTCATGTGTTAAATTTGAGTGCAAAAACACATATGGCATTTGATTAAAAAGACATCACTCTGCAAGTGGATTTGTTTAAATTATTTTGATACATTCGTGGGGCTTTATTCAAATGTTCCAAGTTCTAACATGGCTCATTAAAGCCACCAGTGATTTCTGTAGACAGGAATCTATTTCTTTATAGGAACTAATTTGATGTAGGACCTTCAATAGCTGCTTTGACATTTTGTCCTTGAGGATCTGATGATGAACCATGTCCTCATTTCCTCTGGGATATTGTAAAATGTTATATTGTGTGTTCTTTCAAGATGTGAAATCATCTTTGTGTGCTTGCACATAAGGATATAAATATACATCAAATATATAAACAGAAGCAGACATGTACAGCTCTGCAGACACGATCTTTTATGCATTTTTAGGTGGCTCTTTATAGGATTAACTTGGGCTGTGGAGTGAACTGAATCATCAGACTGCTCTACATCCTTCTTGCTGAGCTCTTAAAAGCTGGGGGACTCCTTTGGTGGGTGAAATAACCTGTTGGAAAGAATGTACTGCACAAATGTTTGTGGTTTCCACTGCCTGATCTTGCAGAGTGTGGTGCACTGCACTGGCCATCCACAAGCCAGCCTCTTAACTCAGAAAACAATAAAAATATGTGGTGAGCATTGGCTTATCTTTTGTGCAAATATGCATTTTCTTAGTATTTTACCAAGTAACAATCTGTATTTCTATGAATAAAACTTAGTCCAAACTTAGGGTGAATGTGGGTGAAAGTAAAAATTCTAATTTTTTTGGTCTATGTGGGTAGAGTAGCCATGGATGTTGCATCTAAAAAGCTGGAGGGTGGAAGTTTGCAGGAATGGGCTGAGTGGAGCTGGGAATGGGATCATTCTTGTGATGGAAAATCATGGGCTGAGAAACCCAGGGAGGGAGCAATACGCAGGGAAAACAGGAGCCTGGAAGGATCATTCCTTCCTTGGGACAGGAGGGAATCCCAGCAGTCACCAACACACAGGGCTCCATGCAATCATGGGTTATTAGGCACCATTGCAAAAGCAAAATGCTGGAGGAATTGGTACAAACAGTGCAATAAAATATGCATCAACATGATGAAATATGTATTGGAATGAACTCTGAGTGGGATGAACATTATTCTCAGCTGAGTGGTGGCCTTGGCAGGGCTGGGTTAGTGGCTGGACTCAGTGATCTAAAGGCTCTTTCCCAACATAAACCATTCTGTGATTCTTTCCTGTGAGGTAAATCAGACAGGCTGTAACTTTTGCTGTAGATTTTTTATGTTTCTTACTGCACAAAATGCTCCTTCTCTACGCTGAGACTGTGCTTTAAAGGGGGATTTAGCCCCTCCTGGTTGCCCCTTCCCAAGGAGGGCAGGCAGGGGCTGTCCCAGCCCCCTGGGGAAGGACAACGTGCTGATGCAGGCTCCAAGCCACAGAGCAGTGCTAGAAGTGAAATGTCACATGTGTGCCCACAGTGAGAGCTGCTTTTGTGACAGTCCTCACAGAAAGAAGGGAGAGATGAAATATTTTCTGTAACGCATTCCCACTCCAGAGACAAGGCAAACCCCAAGAGGGGAAGCCCTGGGCTAAGTTCTGCCCTGCCTTGTGTCATCTTCAATTTTCCTGAAGACATGAGAGCTGGACAGAGCATAAAGGAGGCCAGGCACTGCAATTCTGGCAGTGAAAGGCCACTGAGGTCACGGAATCACAGAATCACACAGAATTCACAGAGTCACCAGGTTGGAAGAGACCTTCAAGATCATCAAGTCCAGCCTGTTCCCTGACACCTCAACTCAACCCTGGCACCCAGTGCCACATCCAGGCTTTGTTAAACACACCCAGGGATGGGGACTCCACCACCTCCCTGGGCAGCCATTCCAGAACTTTATCACCTTTCTGTAAAAAACTTTTTCCTAATATCCAACCTGTATTTCCCTTGGTGGAGGTTGAGACTGTGACCTCTAAGGTCTCTTGTTACCAACTCTTCCCAGGGAAGTGGAGGCTTGTGAAGGGCTCCAGTCACTGTGGAAGGACACAGAGCTCCGAGTACATCTCCACCAAACTAGATCTCTTCAGGAAGGAAACTCCAAGGCTCCTGTGGTTGTGTTTCTCAGTAGCTGTTTATGGGTTTGGCTGTGATCCTATTGTAACTATTACTATTAATCATATTCCTATCATATTCCTGCAAAGCACCAGGGAAGGTTTTCCTGAACAGATTAATCACTAATGAATCTGTAATCTGGCTTTGATCACTCATTCCTTTTGAATGCTGGTAGGTGGAGTTTACATGCCAAGATTTTCTGAATAATGAAGATGCTGCCCCTAAGGACCCTTTGGAATTAATTTTTTTCAAATTTGGATCTAATATGTAAACTGGGCTCACATAGTTATCAAGAAGAAGGGACTCCAGCAAATAATACAGATACAGAGGCTTCCACATGCTCCTGTGGAAATAAAAAGCAACATTCCCTCTCCTTCTGGAGAAAGCTGGGGCAGACAGGTAGAAGAATTGCAGTCACAAGGGCAGAGGGGTGTTATCAGAGGAGTTTGAGCAAATAGCTCTTGAAAGGTTCAATCTCTGATCCTTCCACACTGTGGTTTCCAGCTTTGAGCCCTTTTGCAACGTCAGCAGCACCTGACAGCAAATATCCAGCCAATAATTATGGTCAGCTTTGACACAGCAAAGTATAAATCTTGTGTCTGGTGAGGCGTGAGTGTCAGAATACGGTCTGCACAATAGCCAAAGGCAGTGCAAATTGTAATTAAAAGCATTTAATTTAAGTTAATCTTCATTAGAAACATAATTATGTCCGCACACAAATTGCTTCAATGTAATTGTCACAGTTGTAAATACCTAGTTCTATTAACCAGCTTTTCTTCAGGATAAACTGGCTGGGAGATTATCAACTGTTTCAGAGCAAAAACCCATTAGTGGATCTGTGGCACGTGTGTGTGTGTGTGTGAATTAGACCAAACTCAGCATCTTTGTCCCTTCAGAGTGGGACCAGCTCACACATCCCCCAGGGCTCCAAATCATCCACTGTGCAGAGATGAGAGGATGCTGTCTTGGAAGTTCATTAATTTATTAAAAATTGGTTGTAGAGAAGCAGAACAAATAGCCCTCCACCAAAAACTTGGTTTTCCAAGGGATGTTTTATCTTCAATGGTACCAGCTTCAGGCTTGTCCCTGTCTTGTAGGTTTGAGTATATGGGAAAAGTCCACTTTCCATGAAGTTTTCCTTTTTAATCTGATTATCAGTGAGATCTGGATGTGGATTTGCTGTCCTGATGCCCACAGGAGAGCTGCAGGTTTTAGGAGCTGTGTTCCGTCAGCAATGTCCCTCTGCTGCTGCTCAAGTAGCACCTACCAACCCATTTCTGGAATTCTTTCCCTCAGGTCCTTGATTGCCACGGGGATTTGGGCCTGATCCCTCTGGAATTCAGCAGGGAATTTCCCCAGTGGGGTCTGTGTGGTTGGAATCCCATCTGCTGCAGGGGAGTGCAGAATGTGACACACAGGGTGCTCTGCTGAGGGCAGCCTGGCCTGAACCCAGAGAAGTTTGAGAGTGCAAGATTTATCTTAGGAAAGGAACAATTCAGCCTTCTTCACTGCCTCAGGAAACAATGCTGTGGATACATGTAAGAAATCAAATAGCACTTGGGAGTTGAGTAGAAATAACCTTGTAAGTGGAATTGAATGCTTCAAATGGATGTCCCAACAACATAGTTTGAAAGTAGAGGGAGTTTTAAACTCTTGTCAATGCTTTTCCCAAATAATCTGCACTGTTTCTGCTAATTGGCATAAATCTTGCCCATAATACCCATAGCAGAGATTTGCACAGAATCCATTGCTAATCCTATAAACTGGTGAGTTTGATGAAGTGAGTTGCTCTGGGCATTGCTAATTTTATTTCCATGCTTTCACTTGCTATCATTCATTAACCCCCAAACAGCAGGCTGGGCTGTGTACACAAACAAGAGAGCAACATCATCTTATTAGGGGCTGTAAGCATGAGTGGGAAATTACAACATGATGAATATGTACACAATTCAAATGGGATCCCTTTTCTTGTGTGGTCCTGTGATGCTACCTGCTGAAAAAACAAAACAAAACAAAACAAAACAAAACCAAGTTGTCATCAGCACATTCAAAACTAAATCTAGTACAAGGACATTTTACATTGAATGGCAATATTTTTCACAGGTACCCAAGGCACCTCCAGATGGGACAGAGCTGCTGTTTGTGTCCCATCTTTTGTTTCAAAGTACCTGCTTCACATTGTTCCAATTCTGCCCCACACACAGCTCCAGGAGCAGCTCTCAAGCCTTGATCTCAAGGGCTCAGGTTTTCTCTCTGGGTGTGCTGCTCACCAGGGTAAGCCCAAATTTCCCCAAATTCTGGGACATCCCTCATCAGCATTAGAGGAGCTGCAAAGGATGGAATAAAAGCACCCCAGGGCTCCTCAGAGATGTCCTTTGATGCAGAATTGGAGTGGATGGCTGGAGCACAGTGGCAGACCTTACAAAAGTGATGCTTTACTTCTAATTCAATATGGGTGAATTGAAATGGGATTAAATGGGCTCTTTAAATGGCATTAGAAAGGCAAAGTCTCATCATAAGATAAGACTTCCCAGATTTCCATTTGCATCCTGAAGAGAAGAAAAAAAATCTGTTCTGGAAAAGTCTGGGAACTTTTCCTGCCATTCACTGGTCTAAATCTTACATGCAGTAGCCAGAATAGCACTCTTTTGTTATGAGTCAGTATGTTATTGTGATACAATGCTTAGTTCTATGACCACCTGATGGTCCTTAAATAAATGTATATTTACACATAATGTATTTATACATTATAAATAAATGTATATTTATACAGTCTCCCAGTGAAGGAGATCTGGGTGCAAAACAGCATCTCACTGAGTAACCAGGAGAGTTTGCTTTGCACACATGGTCAGAACCCAGCTGAATAAAACTGTGAATTAAACACATCCAAGGACAATGGTGCATCTACAGGACCAGATCAGAGAACCAGAGGAAAGAGACAGCAGAGTTCTCAGCAAAAACCGAAATGTAAGTCAGCTAGGATAAATGAATTTAATACTTGCCTTGCTGTTACAAAGAAGTGAAAAGGAGTTGCAAAGAGAACGTGCCATTCATTATCTAAGGCTGATTTTCTAGGCAGCCAGTATTTTTCTTTTGTCTAAGAAGGCTGCTTGGAACTAAAACAAGACAACGGTGTAGATTATGTATTCTCTGGGGGAAAGAAACAAAATATTTAGCCTGGACTACAAAGGGAGAAGAGTGTCAGGTTTTTAAAATTACTTTGGCATGTTTGAGTTCAAGACAGCAAAAGCAAAATGCTTGTTAAGCTGCTGTAGTGTGCAAGTATCATGGCTGAGTTGATGTTCCAGGAATTGACTGCACCAGCATGTTAATTGTCAGGACATGAGTCCCTAATTCCTTCATAAGGATGCTGGTGTGTTGCCTTATTTGGTTACAGATGTTGCACTGCCTGGGCACACAGGGGGAAATCGGAGAAAGTTGTTTTAGCACAGCGACATTTCAGTGAACTCCAGTGCCAAATTCCGGGTGGAAATGTATGTTCTGAACAAGATTTCTTCAGAGACACCAGGGAAAGCACAGCACTGGTTTTGTTACAACTACCTCTCTCCACTTATCCCTGCTATCCCAAGCCACAGAAATGCTGAATGTGTTTCTGCAGTTCTTGAGCCCAACTGGAATTGTGGACATTCAGTGTTTCTTAAAAAAGCTCAGCCCTGGCTGTCTGTGCTGGATGTTTATGGGAGTGCAGGAGCAAATTGAAAGCACACCACTGAGGGGAGGGAGAGGCTGATACTGCTGGATTACCTGCCAGAGATGATCTGCCTCTGAGATGGAAGGGGAAGGCAGCAAAGGGAGGCTGTAAAACATTTGAGGGGGAAAAACTAAAAATACAAAGTTTCAGAAGTGCTGTCAGTATAATCAGGGGGCAAAGCCCGAGTGATGCTCTGTGGAATTCTCCCGTGGATTTGCAACAAGAGGCTCATGTGTCAGTGTGGCCTTGGCCCTTCTATTTACATTCCTGCTCATGACTGCATCCTCAGCCTCTGCGCAATGCCTACATATCCATTTATGTATAAGCAACATTCCCATTGTGAGCAGACAACAAACCTTGTTTCTTTCTTGGCATCCACAACAAAATTAAACCCTGAAACAAACAAAAAACTCCACAATAACAAGACAAACAAGACACCTGCATCTTTAAATGGGTATTATTAATGTGTCAGCTTTGCTGAACCTAACAAAGGGTTATTTAAAATGCTTTTGTTCAACTGTAGTTGCAGTTACTGATCACAGTCACAAAGAAGACTCAGAATTCTTTGACCCAGGGCTGCTGGGCACATAATTGAGATCAGAAACTGACTCAAAACCTGCCAAGGAACAAGAAACTCTTTTGTGCAGAGGTGAGGTGTAGGACCGTCGGGGGGTAGGATGGTCAGGATGGACAGAGACAGAGATCTCTGCAGCCAGGTCTGGAACTTGTGGTTTATTGCAAAGGGCCTGGGTGCAGGGCCCTGCTGGGAGCTGCCAGCCACAGCTCAGAGCAGGCTGAGAGAAGAGAGGGGGAGAGAGGATGAGAGGGTAAGAGAGCAAAAGGGTAAGAGAGTAAAAGGGTAAGAGAGTAAAAAAAGGTAAGAGAACAAGGTTCCCATTACAATACAATAAATCTTCTTCTGTGTTGAATATTCTAATTCTCACAAGACACAAATCCTACAGCATTTACATACAGCCTATAAGAATCATTACATTACCATACTGTGTTACATTTTAAACCATAAAACCTCCTCTTTGGGTCCCTTCTTCCAAGCTGTAGGACCTGTCTGACCCTTGGACCTGTCTGCAAGCAGAGGGTATTTTTTCATCAAAAGGGGATCACCTTCAGCTGGCCATGCCATTGTTTTCCAGTTGTTCAGTAACTGAGGTATCTCAAAGCTTGCTTTCGTTTCAATCTCGCTTATAGTTTCTATATTCTCAAGATCTTTTACCAGGCAATCATATTTATAAGACTTTCCTGTTTCATCTTCCCCAACATCAAGGATCAGCAGGAAGGATCAGAGGAGGAAACAATCTGCCACCCCAGGCAAGGTGAAGAGCACCCTGAGGTGCTCCCTGAGTGCCAGGGGGGATGCCAGCTCAGCCCATGCCTGAGGCAGGACAGGGAAGCACTGTGTGACAGATGCCAGGCTGATGTCCTGCACACCAGCAGAAAGGATCCATTTACCATGGAAATGATACTCAGTCTCTAGGGGTGAGGGCTGGGAAGAGCTGGAGAGGGAAGGACGGGTGAGGAACTGATGAATTCATGCAGTGAGGGACAGAGGAGTTAAAAATCCTGATGCATCATTCCTGTGGTTCAAACAAGCAAAGCAACACCCAATTATCCCAGAGAGTGCACAAAGGGAATGTCAGGGAGTGCAGCCATCTGCAGCAGGCTGATCTGGGAGCCCTGCAGCCACCTCTGCACCATTCCAGGGGCGGAATGTGCTGTTTCCTAGAGATTGGCAAAGAAACAGACGCACTTCTGCTTGTAAGTCTCTGGCCACCTCCTGTTTCCATCATATATCTCTTGGGGGAATCTCATAGCAATTAGTTTCTAATTGCTTCAGTAGTCTACAACTGATTTGATGAGAAATGCCATGCAAATGTAACGGCTCTTGCATGTTTCACAGGAGCAGAAATTAATTGCATCATAATTTTAAAAACTCATGTTCTTTCCATTCCCCCTTTCTTCCATCACATAATATTTTATATTGCAAAAAGAAAGGTCAAATATTACAAAGTCAGATTTTTGTTTCTCTAATCAGGCACTCTTCTGCCACTGCTCAGTGGCACAGCTCCACCCTGATGAGCTCTGTGTGTTTATTACTGAGCTGTAATTTGAGTGGTTGCTGCCCAAAGCAGTGTGAGCCCTGTAATGCCTCTCCCAGGTGCTGTTTCGTTGGGGTAGGAAGGTTTTGACCTCCTGCCTTCTGGAATCCCTCCAGTAAATCAACTGCATCTTGGCATCATCTCCAAATGAAATCTGCTTGCCACGCAGCAGCGAGGAGACGTGATGGGAGTGCAAAACAGGACAATTTCTCACTGCAGAAATACTTGAACTCACTCCAGACAATTATGCAGCCTGCCATTTTACACATCATCTATTTCACTATTCCTGCATCAATTATTCCATTAACGTTGCTGCACACTAAGCTAGAACCTGTCACAGGTCCTGCAGGCGTGGAAGGGATGAAATACATCGCCAAAAAAAAGGCAAAAAAAAGGTATTTTCATGTGAAAGGCTTTGGAACATCCATTTCAGCAGCCTCTCTACATGTGCTATACGAAGTATTTTTATCTCCCAGCCTGCTTAACACTGTTAATTTCTACCCTAATATGGTTTAGCTCAGGACATAAAGCTGAATTTTCCACTATTCTGTTCTCTGTCAGCTGAGTTGAAAAGACCTGTTAATTAGAAAAAAAAATAATAGCTTTATTCAAAGATTAACAGAAATTAGGATGAAAACAAAACTCTTCTGATAGGAAGGGATATGCATTAGCTGTAAATTCAGGATATCTCCCAAAACACAAAGAACAGGTTCAGACTTGTAATTAAGGAAGAAAATTTAGCTCCCTGGAAGAACAGCTTGATAACAATTGTTACTTTCCTTTAGATTTCATGTAGCATCTGTTACAATTTAATTTTTAAAGGCCGCCATTTTTAATTCCCATTAATCTCCAGAATTAACACTGTGATAAAGATCCTGGCAAACATTGAAATTTAACGAGTCAAAATGCCTCTAGGAGCTTTTACAGAATATTTAAAGAATTGAGCAACAGCACTGGTGCTTTGAGTGAGATGAAATGCAAAACCAGTGTTAATTAGACACAGGCCAGTTGCATCTTCCCTTAATTCAAGAATTTGGCTGATTTGGGTCTACAGGCTGTAAATGAATTTATACTGCTGGAGGATGGGACATTTGTCCCTCACCAGGTTTGGAGATGTATTAGGAAGATTTACTTAGTATTGTATTTGCAGGGCATCCTGACAAAGGCAGGAGTGACACATCTGACTCCATGTTCTCAGAAGGCTGATTTATTACTTCATTATACTGTATTATATTAAAGAATACTATCCTGTAGTAAAGAATACAGAAAGGATACTTACAGAATGCTAAAAAGATAATAATGAAAACTCGTGACTCTTTCCAAAGTCCCAACACAGCTTGGCCCCATTGGCCAAAGAGTGAAAACAACTCACAGCAGAATCCAATGGAACAATCACCTGTAGGTAAACAATCTCCAAACACATTCCACATGAGCACAACACAGGAGAAGCAAATGAGATAAGAATTGTTTTCCTTTTCTCTGAGGCTTCGCAGCCTCCCAGGAGAAAAACCCTGGGCGAAGGAATTTTTCAGAGAATGTGAATGCCACGACTTAGAGGTTGAATACTTCACACTGGTGTCTTTTTTCCATGAAGGCTGATAGCACGAATTAAAAATATCAACTCCTCAACATGCCCCTCGATGGGGACGTGTGTAGGATTGTAGAGATGTAAAAAACAGAGGGGCAAACCCTGTACCTGTGCCCAGGCCCCTGACATCCCAAAGGATTGGGGCACACACCCTGTACTGTGTGTGCCCTGGGCTGGGAAACCCAGGATGGCACAGAGGAGTCCAAAAACATTTGCCAAAGTGCCAAATGAGATGGAGAGATGGAGGGAAAGCATTTATCCTGTTACTCTCTTGATTTATTGTGTTTTGTTTTTTTTTTTTTAATTTTTATTTTTATTTTTTATTGCTGCTCTTGAAAAGAAGGTGACGTAGGCCAAACAAGGCCAGGCTGTTGTGTCTTTTTGAGGAGATTTGTGAGGGTTTTGTGACTTACTCAATCCTACCCAGCATATTCTGTCTACCACAAGTGCCAAGGAGGATGAGGGTGTCCCTTAGGAAGTGTGTCAGTGTGCTGCTGTGCCAGGAGAGACACAGCCAGTGCAGAATTTGCTCCTCCAGAGGAAAGCTGGAGCTTGACTCGGACTGAAATGTCCCCAAACTCTCCCAATGCACTGATAAAAACAGCAAGTCTGACACTCATTTCCCCCCAGCACCTATTTTGGAAGGAAGTCACTGATGTCAGCAGGAGGTGGGACAACCTGAAATAATTTCTCAGAGGGGCTGCCTCAGTGAGTTAAACACATCCACGTGTTACAGGGAAACTCATCAGTCATATTTGATGTCATTTCCTTTGTCACTCTGGGTGACTACTGAGGGCAGAATTTTCTCTCATGTCTCTTTACACCACATCACAGAGGATGTAGGAACAAATACAGCTATTTTGTGTAATCCCCATCTTCCCAGACCTTTGTTTGTGCTGGGGTGCTGCCCTGTCCTCCCATGGCTGTGTGCTGGGCAGTAGTTGGGAAGAAGGGTATTGAAAGACAGTGGATTTCCCTCTGGAAATGGAAATGCATGGATACATCAGTTTTGTCCCAAACCACTCCATGCTGGCACAGAGTGCTGTGTTTGTGTGGTAAGCAGGGTGAGGATTTATTTCCCAAAATCTCTCATCACTTGCAGTGCTTCACTCACGAGAGACCTGCACAAAGCTGAACCACAGCCTTTCCCTTTTGTGAAACTGTGCACAACAGGACAGCAACAGCTACAGATTTTAGGGGTTTTTGGAGTTGGAAATCCCATTAATGGGTATTCCAGCCTCACCTTTACATGCTCCCTGTGTCCTTACTTTCAAGACTCCCATTTCTATTAGTCTTGCTTGACCTTAGCCATGTGGTTGTGCTACTTCCAAAGTCTCTGCTGCTCTTCTGTCATCCAAAACTACAGTTTCCTCTCAAGAGTGATGATGGAATGCTGATTAGGATGCAGTTTTCTGAATTCCTAAATGCTACCTGTTCTGGGGCTATTTGTGCTGGCAATCTCTCCTTTCAAAGTCAATCTGTCACCCAGAATTCCTCATTTTATGGTTTTCCAATGGAGAAACGGTAATGTTTTATATATTGGTGTGCATGGCTGTGCTCTTTGTTCCCCCAAACTTCACAGCACGTTTATCTCAGAGTAATACCCTCATGAATGCAAGAGCAAGCCTTTCTTCTGCTTAAAAAGAATCAGCAGCCTCAATATCTGTTTCACAGTCTCCTCCATATGTATAGGTAATAGGGATAACAAACTAACCTTTCTCCCAGAGGCTAATTGGATTTCACACAGTTTGGAAGCACCACTAATTCATCAGAGATATTAAAATTCAGCTTTAACATTCCTACTGGGTAGCTTGGCTATTGACCTCCCTCCCTCCTGCTTTTTGTTCCGTTCTGTTTTAAACTTACCCATTTCCAGTACTTGGATAAACAGGCCCTGTGTGCTGCAGCCCCTTGAGAGCAGCATTTCTTCATGCATGAACTCTTACAAGCTGCTGTGGACATACATGCATGAATATTCCTTATTCCACTTAAATAAGCATCACAAATACTTATCCTAGAAATAATGCATATTGGTCAGGAGCTGGTGTCCCTACTCTGGTTCAGCTGCCTCATGAAGTGAGCATAAGCACTCATGATCAACCTGCTGGAGTTATGCAGCCTAATTAAGAGGATCTGCATTTTTCAGCAACAAAAAGGTGTAAAGATTCCTTCTGGCAGTTTGATGGTCTTGACTGGCCCAGAACTTTCTCTTCTGTAGGTGAGAAAGGAAGAGAAAAACCTCTCTAGGAGAGTGGAGTTTGATTGTTTCAATCAAACTGTGTAGGTAGGGCCTGAATGGTCTCTGTGAATGCAAGAAAAAGCTGAGATCTCTGAATAATGCATGAAGGAATGGGAAAATCACAGTGTTTCTATTGGGAGGTCACAGAGAAACCCAGATGGCAGAGGTGATTCCTCCTGCCCTTCATGGTGCCTCACAGGAGTGAGAGGACAGCGTGGCCATGCTCTGGCCAGGTCTCCACGTGGACATTTGGTGGCCCAGGAGGGCAGAGGTGGAAGAACAGGTGACAGAGGCCCCTTCCCTCACTGCTGGGTAGCTCAGAGAAGGTCTCCCCAAAGTGCAATTAAAATATTTGTGTGACACAGGCTGGGCATGCAGGAGTGCTCTGGGTCCACTTTGGAATGTTAATATTTGTGCTTTTCCTGCTCCTCTTTTTGTTGCTTATCAATTTTAAGTAGTATTTTTTTCAGGAAAGCAGATAAGTAATTCTCTTTCTGTGGATGCAAATGTGGAATCTATTGAGTGGGTGTGTGCATACTTTAAAGAAATAATTGAATCCAAACATCTCTTATTTTTAAATGCAGGAAACCAGAATCTAATAAAATGTAAATCAATGCAGTGTCTGCTTTGGGCTTGCAGTCTTCAGACTGTTAGAAAGAAAAATGTATCAAGTGCTGTGCATTCCAATACCAACATCTTTATTTTCCATTGCATCGCCTTAACCCTTCAGTCTTCTGAAATCTTTTTCTTTCTGGGTGGTGTGTGGTGAGGAGCTTACTACCCATGCTCATCAATTCCCACATTCCTTCTGAATCTTTCTGTGGGTCACTCTGAGGGTGTTTGGTTTCGGTGCTGGGCTTTGCTGATTGCAGACACCCAAGTGACACACCATAAAGCACAATTTCCTTTGTGATTTAGGACTTTGGCTCCTCAGACCTGAAACAAGCAGGCCACTGCCAATCTGACTTGGAATACAGCTGATGGGGTGTAAATAAATCCCTGAGATTGCTGGTGGGAGATAAAACAGAGTTTAAGGAGGTTTTAGTGCCATTTTCAGCTCAGTTAAGTCTTGGTGCCTGTCTGGCTGCTGGTCTGACTTGCTCAGCTCAGTGCTGAGAGAGAAAGGACAGGAGCAGGCACCTAAGGCACATTAATTGTATTTATCTGATTATTGGTTGTGCTCCATTTTACAGCACTTATCAAAGCAGCCTAGGAAAGAAAAGTGTGTCTTAATTCATCTCTGTTCTTACAGGCATGCAATTGTCTTCTGGGGTCTTTTTGGCCCTTTTTTGGCTTTTTCTGTAGACAGTTTTCCCCCTGTCCTGACCTTTGGAAGCCTACAAGCTGAAGGACTGTGATGATTTAAAGAAAGCAAGTGGAGATCTGTTTTCTTTGAACATAACCATTAGATTTGCAGAAACTTAGGGACTTTGAAGCTACTTATGTACTTACCACTGTTCTGCTGCCTAAATTCCTAAATGGGAGGGAGATTGTAGAGAGAATGGTTTACAAGATCAATATGACTGATGGAGAGAGCTGAAAATCCGAACATTTTCTGACTGAAAGGGACACTTCTCTGAAGGGTGAAGAGGATGGCTCAGCTCACCCTCTGCCACTGCTGTGCCCACATTTGGAGTGACAGTGAGGGACAGCGCCCATCACCTGTGAGGGACAGGGAGGGGCTGAGAGGGGCAAAAGGAGCTGGGAAATCCCAACCCTTCAAAGCAGCCCGGGCTCTGCGCTGCTGGGTGATTCAGGCCGAGGCTGAAGTCTTCAAACTTTTTGTTTCTAATTCTTTTTAATTGTTTTATTTATGAATAAATCACAGTTTCTAAGTAGTGCTGCTGCCTCCTGGAGGAAGCTGGGGACAGCCAGTGACTCTGAGCTGGGCCAGCGTAGATCCTGTGGTTTTACTGCTCCTTTTCCTCAGAATTCCTGCCTGTGCCAGCCCAGGCATTTCAGCAAACTGTGAGCTCACATCCAGGGATGTGTGTGAGGCAAGCTCCATTTTGTCAAAATCCTGAAAAATGCTTAGTTCTACAAGCGCTGTATTCAAATGAGGCGGGGGCTCAGCAGCTCTCACAAGGCTGCAGCTTTTCCTCTCTGCAATTAAAATTGCTGCAGCAGACACTGATGGACTGTCACTGCAGAAACCCCAGCTAGGCTGCCCTCTCAGGGAAGCTTTTTCTCATATAAGCAGAGAAGGATTTAATTTAACAAGGAAAACCTAAGGAATTGCAAACTAATCTCTACAGCCTCCTATTTCTTCCGTAATATATATTATAAGGGTTTTTAAAGATCAGACCTTGGCACAAAGAAAAATGCTACCTCAGGCCTATTAGGAATAATGACTTTGTAAGAAATAAATTTGTGCCTCGTTGACTGGGCTGTGAAGATATGATTTCCTTCTTTGGAACTGCTTAAGCTACAGGAATTGGAGAGTAAACATTTCATGCAGTATGATCCTTTCCCAAGTCAATATTGTCCTTTCAATCCTGAATTTCAAATTCAATATTATCCTTTCTTAAACAAAGGCATGCTTGGAAATCAATGCTATTTATCTTGTCTACTGTAGCCACAAACACCAGTTTAATTTTTGTTATAGATGAAAATGCTTGTAGACTGAAAACTGCAGAAAGACAAATTCTTCCTATTTTGCTGGCTCCTGGTGTCATTGCTGAGGGTACATGACAACAGCCACCAACAAAATCACCATTTTCAAGCGGCAGCATTGCTCCTTGCACTATCTGATTATTGGGTTTTGTCCTGTGCTTTAATAAATTTATAACTAAAAGCAAAACGCAGCATTTAAAAAAAATACATCTTTTCAGGTTATCATCTGGGGTAAATTTTTTGTTGTTATGAGCTTTCTTTCAGGGATTTTTTTTCATGGTGTTCCAGGTGAATTATTGGATATAATTAGAGTGATAGATCAGAGTAAGCTAAAGCAGAAAATATTCTTTCAAAAAGAAAAGTCCACACTGCTTGGGGGGAGACTCGTACTACATTTATTTATTTATTTGTTTATTTATTTAAATGGAGAAAACATCAGAAAAAAAGACTTCTGAGGAATGCAGAGAAGACCAGTGATGTTATTTGGGAGTCACTAAAAGCCTCTGCAACATTACTGCAGGTAGAGGTTTGGCCTTGCCTGTCAAGAACAACCTTTAAACATTCCATACTGGTTAATGGGGTCTCAAACCAGTTATCCCAGCATGGCCTCACTTCCCAGCTTCATGTCCTGCAGGGATGAGCATATCCAGGGCTTTATCCTGGTGGGTTTCTCTTTTCCATGCCCCCCTCAGTCAAGCTGGCTCTGGCCTCTCAGATCCAGCAGGGAAGTCGCATTTTCCCCAAAGAAAGTTTACTCCAGTGGCTTCCTGTGGGCAGGAACCCATCTGGGACATGTTTCAGGGACTCAGAGCAGTGATCAAGGTCTGGGGTTGGATAAACAAAAGGTAAATAGGAAATACCACACACGTGGTGAACATAAGCAACAGAGCTACAGGCCCCATAGCACAGGAGCCCAGTTGTTTTCTGAATTTTGCAATGTTTTGCACTATTTCAGGAGACTGGGGTTGGGTTTTGGCTGTCCTTTCTGCTGTGTTGTGGTGAGCTCTTAGTAGTGGGAGTTACAACAGGAAACCAAAAAGGAACAAATAGGGCAAAGGCAGAAGTGATTGTTTCCTGAATATTCAGAGTTCAGCAAGTAAATTATTGAATTCTCTACCAGCCTCCAGTGCTCACCAGCTGTTCATGACTATTATTTTATATATATATATATATAGCTATAACTACTGTGTGTATTTACACACAATAACTGCTCTCTGGAGGGACAGGCATGCAGAAAAGTGAATTGCAAGTGTCTCAGTTTAAAATGCAGTCAGGCTCCTGCCCATGGACACTCTGCGACTTCTCCATCGTGTTTGGACCCTTGGATCTCAAGACTTTCTTGATTTCTTGGACTTCAGTTTTTTTTGCTCAGGGTGGTTGTGGGCAGTCGAGGACAAAATCCACTCTTGGACTTTTGACCTGGACCCAGCAAAAGCATCTGTGGTCTCTTCCTGATGTCATGCAAAAGGCTGGGAAGTTTCTGAAGCCTTTTGGTCCAAGTTTAGATCACAGATTTAACTGCACAGTGGAGCAGAGCAACCCATGGGTCTTTTCAGTGGCACAAGTGTGGTACTTAGCATTCAGATGGGAACTGGTGTGTTGAGCCAAACCCAATTATTTGCAAATGAACCAGTGCCACACATCCTCAGGGGGAGGGCTGTAATACCAAGTGCTGGTTTGAAATGTCGTCTTCTCTTTGGGAGAATTCTCTATAGATGAAGTTAGCTATTTTCAATCTAATTTTAGACAATCAGAAATAGGAATTCACTGGAGTTAGCAGAGGAAATTTTAACTCTGATCATCAAAGCCACGGCAGATTTCAGCCTGCTCCATTTTGAAAGTCATGACAATGTGGAAAACACTCTTTTCACCAAGGTTTGGCATTGTAACCAGAGCTGGCACTCACAGGCAGTGCTTTAATTATACATTATACTAACCAGTGTGAAATCCTGAGCCTTATTAGGATAGCCAAAAGCGTTCTTTAGAGTTGATTTATTAGAGCTTGAAATTAACTTTTCACAGTCCAGCTCCAAGAGATCAGTAGATACAGAAGCTCAGCTCTGCCTGCAGTGAGTTCCCCATGGTTATCTCCAGTGCTCTCTGCAGTCCCTCCCAGTGCCCAGACATGGTAAAACCCTGCTCAGCAACAGCTCTCAGCTTCTCCCCTCCATTACAAACACCAGAACTGACCCTGTGCTTGCTTGGAATGGTTTCCTGGGAAATTGGAGCTTTGGGAAGCCACCCTGGGCTCTGCTGGGTGCTTGGGCTGCCCCAGCTGGCTCTGCTGGAGCTGTTCCACACTGGGGTGATTGCAGATGAGCATTTGTGCTGCTTCTGACACAACATTTGGTCAGGATATCTGGGGAACCAGGATATTGTTAGGGATTGTTAAAGCAAGTCCATCATCTGCAGATCTCTGCCAGTTGAAAATGGGGATGAGCTCCCAGCCTGGCGGGATTTTAAATTTTTTCTCTCAGAAACCTGAGTGCATTTTCACATTTCCAAACTCCCGGCTATCAGTTCTCTGATTAAATCCATGGATCTGAGGCTCCCACATCTTGTGCATTGTTTCTGTTTGATGCTGCAAGGCAAGGTAGAGTTTGGAGCTCCAGGTGCTGCAAGATAAAACTTCCTACTGTTGAGAATGGCAAAAATGGGGAGCAAGGCAGTCAGTGAGGGAGAGGCTGCCACAACAGCTCCAGTAAATCTGGATTTAAATGGTGCTGTGGTGGGAATGGTGTCCTGTTGTACTTTGGGTCTCTCCACCATTAGCACAGATAAACATTTTGGCTTTAAATTTGTCACCAGGATTGCTCAGGAGGAGTCACAGCTCTACATCTGTGCTTATCCCCAGTGATTCTTTGAGGGTTTAGGCTCTGTGGGTACCAAGACAGCCCCCAGCACAGGCAGTGGTGTCACAGCCCTGCCAGTGTGGCACCTCTGCTCTTATTTTAGAGGTAGCTGCGTCATTTCTTTGGGTGGCTGATGTATCCTGTCAGCTGGGTGGGAAATGCCAGACCTCCAAGAACTTGCAAGGGAGTCATTTGGGGGCTTTATCTCTGTTTTTTGGGGTTATTTAATGCCTCTGTTAGGCTTGACCTGCCCTGGGCAGTTGTGTGATGAGCACCAGCCCTAGGGACAGCAGGGTCACATTAACCTGGGGTGGGGGAAGAGCAGAGAGGCAGAGCCCCCTTCTGCTTCACCAGAGCTGAGCCCCATCAGGACGCTGCTGTAGCCCCACATTTCTTTTCACAGAGAAAAGCGAGGCACAATTCCTCCCAAGAATTTTCTAATCTCATTTGCTGTGCCTGTGTTTGTGCCAAAGCAGAATGCAATATGGAGATTGTTTACCCACAGTGATGGTGTTTTGTTTCCGTGGCCTGTCAGGGCCAGGTGTGTGTGCTGGGACTTTTGGGTGACAGTCATGAGATTCTGGGCAGGGTGTGCAGAGCTGCATGTTGGGAAGGATGAAAGTTTGACAAGAAAGTGTCACAGATATGTGTGCTTGGCAGAAAGATTTTTGAATGTAGAATCTGAAGAAGGAATAGAAATGAAAGCAAGTTTTGATATAGAAGAAAAGAATTGCTGAGCCAGTCTTACTGGCTAACCAAGGATATGTTAGTTAGAAGGGGTTTTATGGCTTAGAGCAAAGGATAAACCCACCCCAAACAAGATGTTTTTACCAAGCAGAAAGATAGCACAGGCAAACAAGGCAGCAGATGTAGAAAGTGGAAAAAAGGTCTCAGAATTTCCCACTGCAAGAAAACTGAAAAACAACTTCTAGGTTAAACTGTAGTGTACAAACTTTTAGTGATTGGAGAACAGTAACATAAATATGGTAATTACAGTAGTTATGATAGGCTATAGATAATAGTTAAGGTATAGATTGGTCCTACTGTATTAAGATGCTCAGCAAAGAAAAGTCTATAATGCATTGTAACCAAAACCAAAGGGTCTCCAGGCCTGCCTGCAGCTGGAGCTGACAGCTGTAGGCACAGCTCTGTCACCCACAACCCTGGATGCTGTCACATCTCAGATACAATAAACTGCATTTTGAAGAGCTGCCTGGAGTCCCACATCTCTCATTCAGGCTCTTACAGTTGAATGCTTGGCAGATTCAGTTTAGATGTAACGTAACATAGTGTAACATAGTATAGAATAATATAGTATAATAAAGTAATTAATTACCACTGAAATGCACGCCTCTGCTCTCTCTGCAGGTGACCTGTCTGCACGATTTCTTTGGGGATGATGACGTGTTCATCGCCTGTGGCCCCGAGAAGTTCCGCTATGCACAGGATGACTTTTCCCTGGACGAGAGCGGTAATGTCAAATACACCCTGAGCCTTTGCTGCACTGCCCTGCCCTGCTCCTGTCTGAGCTCAATGCTGCATGCTTCTGGTCTGGTTTATGAGACCCAGTACATGGAATTTAACTATAGGAATGTGTGTGATGGCGTTCACAGGGGTCCCAGGATGAGGGAAGAGACGAGGATCTGACTCCATGTTTCAGAAGGCTGATTTATTATTTTATGATATATATTATATTAAAACTATACTAAAAGAATAGAAGAAAGGATTTCCTCAGAAGGCTGGCTAAGAATAGAATCAGAAGGAATGACAACAAAGGTTTGTGGCTTGGACTCTCTGTCCGAGCCAGCTGACTGTGATTGGCCATTAATTAGAAACAACCAACATGGGCCAATCCCAGATGCACCTGTTGCATTCCACAGCAGCAGATAATCATTGTTTACATTTTGTTCCTGAGGCCTCTCAACTTCTCAGGAGGAAAAATCCTAAGGAAAGGATTTTTCATAAAAGATGTCTGCGACAAATGTGTTTTCTGTTGACAGAGTGACAAAGCTATCCTTTGTCTCTTCAAAAAGGAATCAAGCCCAGAAGTTTCTCCCTTTGAAAAAAGCCACTTCATGGGCTCAGGGGACATAATTTCAAACTTAAGGATAGCTAATTAGACAGAAGCCAAAAAGTCTCACTTGGGCAATTTACTAGAAATAGAAGTGAACAAAGAAACTAATGGCTTTTGTGGAGTGTTTTACCAAGGGCAAGAACCTCTTGCACCTGGGTTGGGTTTTCTCTGTTTGTTGTTTTGCCTTTTATTAAACCCTTTTGTTTCCAACACTGCAACAGAAGCCATCCTGCTGATTTTTATGCCTCCAAGGGTAGCTGAGCTATCTTGGGTGTGTTATAGACCCCCGAGAGCTCATGAGACCTGGCTCAAGAAGGCTGCTATAACATTTAACATCCTTTTGGGATACTTATCCAGTCAGCACTATTATAATCAGGCAAATACTGACTGAGGTATAGTCAGAATAAATTAAGTCCTACAGCATTTTGACGTTTACTGCAAAATCTGGGAGTGTTTATACTTTCGATTTTCTCCAGTCACATTCAGATAGATGCATTTTTCTTGAGAACTAATCATCCTTATGTAGACACATGCATATTAAAAATGGAAACAAGCAAGAGTTGAAAATAAAAATCACATTTCCACTGCTTACTTCTGCTGATTCAAAAAGCAGGGCAATAATTCCCTTTTTGGGGGCGTGACTGGGACAGCACCATTATTTTTCCTTGTCACCACTGCCAGCAGAAGTCTGTAATAATGTGTGTCTCTGTGATCAATTACACCATGAAATCTTTGATTTTACAGAATCTACAGAGCTTGCTTGTAGGACTTACCACCCACCTCACCTGGCAACTGTACCCACCCATCTGCAGGTGCCAGTGAGTGCAGCAAGAGGAAATAATGTCATTTTAACCATCTAAACTCAAAAAAATGTGCTCTCCAAGCATGTAGGCACACTTCCCAAAGCTCTAGGTGTGCTGTGTGAGGAACACAAGCCTCATCCTGTCCTATATGCTGCAAACTGGCTCTGTATTGAGGACCAAAGAGGATTTTTGCTGGATGCCAGGAAGCCAAGCAGCCTCTAATCTCCAAACACCGAGTTTTTTATTACTCCCTTGCAAGCCTGATTTTATTTTAGTGCTTCTAAAGTGCTTCTTTAGGTACTTCTGACCTGTGTACTCCAGATGAACCCATTTGATGGTCTTGGGGTAATTCAAAGGAAGTTTCCAAGGTTCAGCTGAGACTTTGCAGGCAGAGAATAAAGCCTGTGTCAGGCTGGGGAAGTGCTCTGTAAGCTGAGCTTCACGTTGTTTTTCACCACTCAGCAGTTGAGTCAGCTCCACAGGGAGCTCCACGCTGGAAAACAGCCTGGATGCAGCCCTGGCAGAACAACTGGATGGAAATCCCAGCCTCTGCCTCCACTGCTGGGCACTGCTCACTTCTCCAGCTTGGATTTCTCTGGCAGGAGGAAGCCAAGTTTGCTGTTGGGAAGGAAGTGAGCAGCTCCAGAGGTGTTTTTGGAGGAGCCTTGCAGCTCCCAGGGAGCAGATGAGGAGCCTCAGCAGTGTTTCCCCATTGTACACCCATCACTCTTCCTCCTTCCAAGGCAGATGCTGCCAGGAGAGCTGCAAATCCTGAGGTTTTGCAGATGAGCGTCGCTTAATAAAATCTCCTCTGTCACGGGGAAATTTCTCTTGCCTGTTTGGATGACACACACCAGGATTGCTGGTTATTATGTTCACTCTGGCAGGACGTCAGGAAACAAAAAGAGAATCAGCACAAGAGAGGATTATGTCATCTTTTTCCTCCTGGCTGCCCACCACAGCTTCCAGCCTCTAATCCTGCAGCTGAGCACCTTCCAGATGACATTGCTCTGTCCTTTTTGTACCCACTGGTTTCAGCATGGTGGAAATGTCACACTTTGGTGACATTTAGAGGCCTTTTCACACCAACCTCAGCACAGCCAGGTTTCCACCTCCTGCAAAAGCTCAGGGATTGCCTCTGACACTTGCCAAGGGCTGAGCTGGAGGAATTCCTCAGAGTCAGCCTTTCTCTGCTGGAAAATGCAAAGCCAGGTTTCCTTCCAAGGAATTACTCCCCTGGGAAGAGCATAACTTTGGAAGCTCTTGCAAAGACCTGACATGAAGTGTTTTTACTTTTTTGGTTTATTTTTTTTTAAGTGAGTAATTCAGGTGACTAAACACAGCTGCCTGACACCCTTTGAGTCCCCTCACAGCAGCAGTACTGCTCTTCATGTATGAAAAACTGGGGCTATATTGGGGCTGGACCTCTACAAGCCTTTCAAGTGACATCATCTCTGAGAATTCAAGTACTTTTGAAGAAAAAAAACCCACAACTTTTTCTATCCCTGATTTAGAATTTTCAAAATTGATTTAGCAGGAGAGAAAATAAGCTGACTGTAGGTTTAATTCTTGCCATGCAGCATCCCTGGAGCACAGGGCCTCCCTCCTGACATTCTTGTGCTGCATGGCCCAACAGCAAAACTCTCTCAAACCATCCAGAAGGAGCAGAGATGGAGCCTTGGCTGGCTGAGAATGAGCAAACCCTGGGGAAAAATTGAAGCCAATTACATTTTCGTAGATACACTGATATATAATTAAATAACACATACATTTAGGTCAGACAGCTTGCTTTTGGTTGACCAATTATTTATCTGCTCTGTGCTGCCTCAATTCCATTGGGAACTCCATTCCAGGGGGTCCTCAGTGTGGAGCATGTGGGGCTGAGCTGAACTTTCCCATAAAAAACTGCCTGCATGTGGAACACGTAACTCACATCTGTAAAAAAGACACATTTTTCACATCTTGATGAGGACAAGCTGTTGGAGGAGATGAGGTGGAACCAGCTAACATTTGACAAAAAGGAAATCCCTTTTTTATTGCCTTCTTCTTAACTGGGTTAAGTTAATAACTTGAGGGATGGAAAGTTCCTTTTCTGTTGGCTCTCAATGTAAATAAAACCCAGTTCTGAAGATCAGGCATGCCTGAAATCCTGGGACACGCGGAGGTTTGTTAGCATTTCAGTTCCCCTCTGCAGGACTCTGTAGATCATGTTTACATTTCCACTCTTCCTGGCCTATTTAGTTTTTAAGGAAGCACAGTTGGGGTCCTCATCTGCTCACATCTTCCAGTACATAAATCTGCTGGGCTTGTTTATACAAACCTTGCTGAAAGGGACGAGTGGCCAGGACAGAGGATGTGCTTTGTGAAACCATTTTGTCTCCTTTGCTTTGCGCATCTGAAAAGTTGCAGCTTGTTGAGGACAGAAGGGGCTGGTTCCAGCTGGGCGAAAGCCTCCTGGGGCAGCTGCCCCATCTGCCACTTGGAGGCTTCATTTACAGCACACCATGAGCTGTTTGCTGGCTTTCTGCACCTGCAGAAAGGGCACTCATCATTCCTGGTACTGGATCTTCATGGGAGTGTGAAGGTGTTCACAGGGGTCTGAGGTTGAGGGAAGAGACGAGGATCTGACTCCATGTTTCAGAAGGCTTGATTTATTGTTTTATGATATATATTACATTAAAACTATACTAAAAGAATAGAAGAAAGGATTTCCTCAGAAGGCTGGCTAAAAATAGAATAGGAAAGAAGAATGATAACAAAAGCTTCTGTCTCGGACTCTCTGTCCGAGCCAGCTGACTGTGATTGACGATGAATTAAAAACAACCAACATGGGCCAATCACAGATGCACCTGTTGCATTCCACAGCAGCAGATAATCATTGTTTACATTTTGTTCCTGAGGCCTCTCAACTTCTCAGGAGGAAAAATCCTAAGGAAAGGATTTTTCATAAAAGATGTCTGTGACATGGGAGGGTTACAGCAAAATAACTGGATTTTCTTGAGTGTTCCCTCAGTCAGTGTTGGCCATTTTCATTGTACTCAGGAGAGCCAAGGGAAGGGCAGAAAATGTTTGGTGGGAGCCAGCTTGACACCCACAGAGTCTCAGCACCTCCTCTAGAGGAGCTGAGCTGTTCTCTTTGCCCTGCCCTTGACGAGTCTCCTTTCAGCCCTGGAGAACAAGGGACGATATCAGCTTTTCCCTTACCCTTGGGATTTCCTGCATCTCTCTGGGGACCAGGCACTGAGCTGCCATGGCTGTTTCACAGCAGGGCCATAACCAGGTGGGTCTGTGTTCCCCCAGAGTGCCGGGTGATGAAAGGGAGCCCAGCAGGTGCCACGGGCAGCAAATCCTCCCCCACCCCTCAGAAGAGCTCGGCCAAGAGCCCCGCGCCCATGCGCCGCAGCAAGTCCCCGGCCGATTCAGGTAACCACCAAGATGGTGAGTGATTGTTTCTTGGTGTCTGCCTTTCACTGTGCTCCAGGGAAAAGCACAAACTCCCTGTGCTTGCTAAGGAAACTCAGGTGTCTTTTGGAAACAAGAAGCTATTAAATATTGGGAGGGAATCTCCTGGTTGGTGAAGCGCAGCTGCGGCTTGAGGTTGTTCCAGCCACGGGCTCACAGCTCCTTCCCCAAAAATGTTTTAAAAGAAGTTTCTATTCCCCAGGCAGGAAATCAAGGCCCACAGTGCTCCCAGATGGTCCCTGCAGACACAGAGTGATTTAGGGTAACCTCCTGTGCAAAGCAAATGGTGATTATTGCACAGGTCAGGAGTGGCTCCTCGCAATCATTATTTAAAGGAGAGCAGTGACCTTGCAATTGCAGAACTGCTGATGGGTTTATTGATGGGACACTGAGACACTCACTCAGTAATGGAAGAGAGGGAAAATGGGAATCCTAATTTGCTGCAGCAGCTTGCACCATTTGAAATGCCTCCCTCCTTCTGCAGCAGCACCTGGGTTGGCAGCACACGTGGGGAGCTGCAGGGCTGTCAGTCCAAGGCTGGGCTGCATATTGCAGTCATTCTGGTGACTGACAGTCTTTAGAGTCATGGAGAGTTTCTGGGGTTATGATTGATCTCTCACCTGCCTGCCTGTTCTGTTCCAAAAGAGAACCAGACATGGCCTCTCAACTCAAATGGCCAAAACATCAATTAAGCATGTCAGAATTCCAGGAGAGCTTCACAGCTTGAGTTCAGGTGTCCCACAGCATCAACACAGGTGACAGAAACCAGAAATTCCTTTTCACCATCATGCTAACGTGCTGCATATTGCATGGGAACATCACACGACAGCTGATCATCAGTAGAAATGGGATTATTAGTCAGAAAATTCTCTTGGCAGCAATCAGAAGGATTTCCCCCTTCATTTGCAGTTCGTTTGTTTAGGGTGTGTGGGTGTTCTTCAGCTACCTAAAGGGACAGTGTGAAACTGGTTGGCACATGCCAAGACTCTGTATTTTTTAAAAAAAATTTTCTCTGAGGTGATTTTGCAGTCCTAAAATTTTTCTTCATGATTCCATTGTTGGCTGTTCTCAAACTCAGGTTTGCCATAATTTAACCACTTTCACAGACCCAAATGCCTGCTGAAGCTGTGTAGGCACATTGAAGGCATGATGGGAAATGTGATTTACAAAAACCCAGAAGTAACAGTCAGTGATGTGGGAGTCAGCTCATGCATGAGCAGCTTTAAACCTTCTCCACAAGCATCAGGTGCTGATTCCCACCAGAAGCAGAGTTTACTGCCTGAGCATAGAGTTTAATATGAAATGGCAACTATTGTGTGCCTGATTTTAACGGATTGAGCGACTCCAGGCCCAGGATGGTGACTCATCTGATGAGCTTTGATGAACACACTTAGCAGAGCTTTTCAGGGGGAGATTAAAACAACCAGAAAGGCTGAACAATAACCAGTTCCTGGAGTTAAGGTCAGTAATGAAGAGCAAATCAGGTTTCTTTAATCCGTCCAGACAAGAGTCTTTCGTGCTTTCCTGTAATTTCAATAAAGGAAAAAATGGCACTTGTCCTGCTTAATGAGAATAAAAAAGACTGAGTTCTTTTAGTACTGAAAAATAGAAGACTCTTGTTTTCTCAGGACAGAGAGAAAAAAGAATAATATTTTGTATTCTTGTATTGAACTGGTAATAAATTAAGTGGATTTACACATCTTTTAAGAACCAATATTTACATTTAGATGAGATTTTGGAGTTATCACATTCAAAAAGCAAAGAAAGCTGAATGAAGTCTGATTAATAAAAGATGATCTGACCTATTTTTTCCCCCCAGAATCTCACCCATTTAATGTGTGAAACTATTTTAAAGCAGTTTTACTTCAAATATATGCAATATTTCTGCTGTGTGTTTGCTCTCCTACCCATTTGTACCTTTTGTCTTTGTTGTCTTTCCCTCTGCTGTGGCTGTCATGTGGAAACTCATGAGCGTTTCCTTGGTTTTGTGTTGTTTCTGTTCTTCCCAGTTATTTTCTGTGCAGGTTTCTGTATCCTATTCTCCCACCAAGGTCTCCAAGGCCATTGTGACATAGCTGGGCACTGATGTCTGGGCAGGTTTGGAGGGGAATCTTTGGGCGAGAGGAGTCTGAACCCACCTCACAGTGAGGTGTCAGGGCCTCACTGTGGAAAGCTCAATCCCTTTAGGCAGCCAGAGCCCTTCAGCTCCCGGGATATCCAAAAAAGTGAGGTGCCAAATCCACAGAAGCAATTTAAACATTGTTTTCTTGGCACGGCGCTTTTCTCTTACCATGCAGTCATTTAAATGAATGAATGAAAATTAAATGAATGAATGCAGAACAAAGAAGTGCCTCCCTGCTCCAAGGAGATGGGAACTCACCCCAATCCTTGTATTCCCAAGGGAAATCCTTTCTCCCTTCCCTCACTAACACCCAACCCATATCTGTCCTTCCTAAGCAATGCCAGTGGATTTCTGGCAAAATTGGAGTTATAAAGCTTCTGTGTATTTCTAACCTCAATCTTTCTTCCTGGGGATTCAGCTTTGCTGAAAGACCCAGCTCAGAGCAGTGAAATCCACACTAAACCTCACCTGCAGGGCACCAGCCAATTCCTTCTCCTAACATGGCAGAGGAAAACTGGGCACGAGGAGCCTCTGTGCTTCTGCTCTGATCCATGAGATTTAAATGGAGTAGGGTCAGCATGAAGTTTGGCAGAATTTCTTTAACAGACTGCTCCAATAAGGAGTCAGGCTAAGCAAAAGCCAGAGCTAAATCTCAGGGGAGGAATACAGGAGAGAAAATAATGATGTCATGTACCATTCTTTCTTTGTTATAAAAACTTGGATTTATCTTACACAAACTGACGTGCCAAACAGGGTTCAGATGTATAAAAACATGTGCTGTGATAGGAGAGCTTATGGTTATTAAAACCAGGACAGAGTCACTGAAATTTAAAAATGTCTTTGCTTTGATTTGGCCTGGGGAGAATATGAGCAGGGCTCTGAGGCTGCTGCAGGACCTTCGTGTCTCAGTCCACTAATGGACAGAGGGACAAAAGCACATTCAGCAGGCAGCAGCAATTAGCAAACAGACCCAGAGTGTCCGTCTGTCCTGGCTGCAGGGCTGCTCCCAGGGGTCATTATGGATGAGTGTGTCCAAGGGCAGCAGATGTCTGGGGAATGCCATGATGCCTCAGGTTTTGGCTTTTCTATTTCTCAGATTCTGTGCTGCTTTGGTGGGTGGGTCTGGGCTTCACATGAGGGGATGGTGAGCTCTGTGCACAGAGCAGGGAGACAAAACAATTCCTGCTCCAGCTGGGGACCAAGGACAAATGATCCAAATCTCAGGCCCAAGAGCACAAACAACGTGGGCTGAAGAGAGAAAAAACAAGAAGGATGGGACTGCATGGGCTGGAGCTATAATCGGACAATTAACTCTGGATCCAGAGCCCCATCATCCCAGCAAACCTCAGCAACACTCAGGGAACAATTCCATGTGAGACACCTGCCTAAAAAGGGCCCTAAAAAAGGACTGAAGAGGGACTTTTGACAAGGGTATAGAGTGATAGGACAAAGGGGGAATGGACTTAAGGTAAAGGAGGGCAGGTTTAGATATTAATAAGAAATTCTTTGCTGTGAGGATGGTGAGGCCCTGGCTCAGGGTGCCCAGAGCAGCTGTGGCTGCCCCTGCATCCCTGGCAGTGCCCAAGGCCAGGCTGGACAGGGCTTGGAGCAGCCTGGGACAGTGGGAGGTGTCCCTGCCCATGGCAGGGGGTGGAATGGGATGAGCTTTAAGACCCCTTCCAACCCAAACTTTTCTGTGATTTTAAAATATCTGTGGGGGGAGCAGACAGAGAATTCAGTTTCCCTGGATCTCTCATCTCAAACACAACAGGAATATTGTCCATCCTCCCTCTCGTGTGCTGACAAGTCTGATTTCTCTCCTGAGTACAAACTGCCTCGTGCACAGGGGGAGGTGAGGATCCTGTGGAAAAAGGTGCACATGCTCCTTCAATTAAAGAATATTACATATACACTTTAAGGTAAATTGATGTTGCAGAACAAAAATTCAATGCTATGAATAAGTCATAGTGCACAAAGAATAAAATGGTGGAAAACCCCAAAGAATTGAAAGGAAAGCTGGTTCTGAAGAACAGTTCCTCATAGCTGAGTGTAGGTGAGATCCTGAGCTACCCTAAATCATCAGCAGATTTTAGTGGAGCAGCAGTGTTATGCACCACCTGGGACCTGCTCTTTGCCTCCTGTTATTTTCTTGCATTTCAGTTCAAAGGAAATGCAGGCAAGTTTGCTTATGAGCACTATTCTTCATTAGCAGGCAGAGAAAATTAAACTGGGCTTCTTCATTGTTGCTCCTGCTGCAAAATTCTGCTGCTGTATTTGTAATGATATCCATCCATCTCATTCCATTTCTGATTTGGATGTCACATCTGGTTTTTTGTTGATGCTCATAAAATATTTACGTGCCTGCTGTAGCACTTAAAACTCTCATTGTATTAGGGAATTTCTATCCTGCCCTGCAGCAATCACATCCATTTTGCTGCACACTGGCTCTGCTGTTGTTCCAGTCTTGTTGGTGGAAAGGAAATTGGGGTTTCTTGCAGAGTTGTTAGGTGGCATTCTTCAGCTTAGGAAGGATCAGTGACAATTGGAGATAAAGAGAGAGGCATTTTAGAAATTGGAAATGGATTCTAGCTAATGGATATTATATCAGTCCTCTTGTTCCCCACATTTTCTTTAATAGGAAACACAAATTCACTCAGTGAAATAAAACATAAAAGAGATCCAAGTTATTTTTTACTGAATTGCCTTCATTATTTGGCATACAGTTAGAGAACTCTACTTTTTTCCCCACCAGCCTGGAGAGCAGCTCATTTTGTAGAGTGGCACAGCTCAGTGCAGGAGCCAGCAGGAAACAGCTCCTGCTTTTCCAGAACACGTTTTTCCCCTATCAATAAAGCATGGTTTGAGGAAGATAAGGAGGTGAAGTGTCACTCTGTTCCCCAATTATCTATAAATCATTATTTCTACCACCTTTTAAAAATATCCATTTCCTCAGTTAGGTGCATTTGTAATAGGAAAAAAGCTGTGTGTGATGAATACCCTCCTCTTCCAACAGAGGAGGAAGTGCATGGAAATGATGGATGTGAAGGCAGAGGAGCCACACCACCATGAATTTGTTGCTTTAAGGTGCTGGCAGCTCCTCCTTTGTCCCGGGGCTTTGAGCATGTGAAAAACGCCAATCACTTGTTTTTAAAATTTTAAAAATTTAATAGTTATAAAATGGTTATAAAAATAGTATTACAATTAGAGTAATAATAATTTGGACAATTTCAATTAGGACAATATGAGACAACAAATACAAAGAGTTACGGATGTCCAGGTACCTCCTTCTGGGCAGCACAAGCTGGAAAAAGGACCCACGTTAACAGAGGATTAACCATTAAAAGCAACAGCCTGTTGCATATTCATACACCTCATACATGATGCATAAATTCCATTCAAACACAGGATTCTGTCTGGTCAGTGTCAACTTCTTCCTCTGAATCCTAACAGCGCCTTCGAGGCAGGAAGAAGTTCGTTTCTTCTGATAATGGGGCAATAAATTCTCTTTCTCTGAAAGATTCAGGTGTCCTGTGGCTGCTATCTCAGTGCGAGTCCTTTCTTTAAAAAAAGTATCTTACACAGCATAGTTTCTATTTTAACATTTTTTATAACCTAAAACTATATTTAACACACTACTTAAGAGAATTAATACAGCGTTACTTTCTAACACAACACATATAATATTAATTTTAATATTTGTGAAAAGCCAATCATAAAATACATGCATTTTTCACAAGCACATGTTTCTTTTCACACCTGCTTGACCTCTGCCTTTGCTGCAAACCTGAGCTACCCCTGTTCCTCACAAGGAGGTAACAGAGAAGAACACTGAGGCTTTCTGAGGCATTAAAGCAAGAGCTGTGCTGGTTTGGCTCTTAAAAATACAACATATATTTTACTCTATGACACTTTATTACACCTCTTCAGTCTCCTCCAGACACTCAAGTACTTGATGAATTTTAAGTAACTGATTTGTAGATTCAGCTGTCACAATTGAAGGCATAATTCCATCAGGCTCTTTGGTCACTTAATCCCATCCACAACAAAATACAGCCAGGGCATTCCAGGCTGCTGTTTGCTTAATTTTTCATTTCTATAATTGACATATCACCTTGCTTGGGTAAGGTTCAGGATATCTTCAGCCTCTGGTTTCCAGTCATGCCCTTAAACAGTTTGAGAGCACAGAAATTGTCTTTCTGTTTTTCTGGTGATATGTGCCTTGGATTGTCTTGGTGAGTATTTCTTGGGTGAAATATTGCTCCCTCAATTTATTTTGTATCTCACTGTATTTTGCAGCTGAGATCCTTGAGTTATGTTTACAGCTATGCTGTTCACTTGTTTTGTTTTTTTTTTTCCTCCTGCCTAACATGAATAAACCACGGCGTTAAATGCTCGGAGACCTTCCATCTCCTCAAAGGAGAAAACCCTTCCCCTTGCTTGCCTGATTTCCAGCTTGTGCTTTGTTTCCTGCCAGCCAACGGGACCTCCAGCAGCCAGCTGTCCACCCCCAAATCCAAGCAGTCCCCGATCTCCACGCCCACCAGCCCCGGGAGCCTCCGCAAGCACAAGGTATTACGTTTCTTATACCTTACTACACCTCCTTCTGCCTCAGCCCCTCAGCTCTGGGGGACACTGAAGTCATGGCCACATCCTCTGGAAGAATATCAATAACTTGTGTTCAAACAGGGGAGTTTGGCTCTTTACCTGGAAAAGTTGTCCTTTAGGGCAAGGTGGTGAGCAAAGCCTGACTCCTCCCCTGGAGCTGTTAATGTGTGCTGGAGACCACCCAAAGGGATCAGAGGAGACAACCACGAGCTTGTGCCACTATTTGAAAAAATCATTGATGGATGTGGTTTCATGTCAACCCTCCTGCCTGAAAAGCTTCAAGTGTTGGCAAATCAAGCCCATTAAAGAGCAGAAGCAACACAAACGTTACTGGAGCTCTCAGACATCACTTTAATGATGCTCCTGAAGAATTTAAGTTTTTTAAATTATTTAAGGCCGTGCTCTGTTTTACAGGAATCAGATGATTCTTACAGCTGGTGTGGTAATTGTGTTGTGGATCAGGCCAACAGCTAGCACAGCATCCTGGCAGGGACCAGGAAACCTGTGCTGGCTCATGGATAATTCATGTATTGATTTATTTAAAAGGTACAGCAGCTGTCACAGCTTTTTCAGTTCCTGTTATTCAGGGCCACTCTGTGCTGAGTTCTGACTTTCATTTCTGTGGGCCTTTGCATTTCTGGAATAGGCACAAAGCTGCTTCCAACAGTTTTCACTTGATACGAGAATTGGAGTTGGGCACAAAAGTAGGTGTGAGAGGAAGTCAGGGGGGTTTCTCTTTAGTAAAACAGAATGCACCTCTCAGCCTGACTCTGAAAGCATTGACTCAAAGATTTTGAAGAGTAATTTAAAAATTCTGGTGGTGCTGAGGTTTTGCAGTCAGCAGCCACATGGAACCCATCATGGGGCAGCTTGCAGGGGTTGAACTAATTCTGTTTAACAAAGGCATAGCTGAATCCAAATGAAAACTGTGTTTTCCTCTGTTGTCAGCTGCTCAGTCTAAGTTTGAGAAAACACACCAAATTCAACACAGTGTGTCCAGATTTATTATTAATTTATAATTGAGGACAGAATCTGGCCCATGGTCTGAGTTCATCACTTCAGCAGAAGTAATGCTGCAAACTGCATCCTTTGCTTCAGCATTAGGAACAATAAATATTTTCCAAACTTTCCATCTCATTGAGAACTTTGGAGGTGAGGATTTGTTTCTCAAGACAAGTAAAACTCACCTTTTTAATGTTTTATGTATATTTTCAGCTGGCTGATTTATCACCTTTCCAGTGCAGCCCCGAGACCATTTGTAATAGATGGAGACTGCTGAGGGCAAAGCCAACCCAGCTATGATTTTCTCCACTAAGTTAAGCCAATCAGCAAACACAAACTCAGCATTTTAGGTTACCAGAATATTCATGCATCATTGTCTTTCTCCCAGAAGCAATTTCCTGCTTATGATGAAATCACTTTTCTCTCCTTAAAGCTCAAGTGATAAATGCTTAGGTTGAGCTCACCACAAAGTCCTATTTTACCTCTTCTTATATCAAGATTTCTGGGATTTCCTTCCCAAATACTTGTTTTTTTCTTCATTTTGCTCACAGTCATTACCTGTGTGTGGGTCAGAGTTCAAAAAGGTCCCAGGAGAGCTTTAACTCTTGAGCTGGCTCCTGTACCTTATCCCACACTGGACTTTATACAAGTGGAATACAATGGTTACCCCAGAAAGGGACACTGGAAAAGCTTTACATTGAGCATTTGATTCAAATAACAAATTTGGGATTATTTTATTAACCTTTCCAACTGATTAGAAGTTACTTAAAATAAAGGATAAACCATGGAACATGTGATTTTCCTGGAGATTTGTCCTGAGGGGCAGCTGTCAAACCAAGGTAAGACTCTTTATTGTGGACTTAGGTTTAAAGAGATGTGTTTAAGGCACGATGCTGCTCTTGTGCATGTGCTGGAATGGACACATTGATCCAGAACAATAAAAAAACACTTCTGAAACTTATCCCTGAATAGTTATCAGGAATAGAGATGCATTTGCTGGAATGGCCACATTGATCCAGAACAATAAAAACCCCTGAAACTTATCCCTGACCAGTCATCAGGAACAGAGATGCTCTTTCTCCTCTGTGCAAGGAGCCTGCCTAGATTTTAGCCTGGAGCTCCCTGGATTCTGGTGAGCCCAGCCCAGTCCCCAGCACATTCCACCCTCTGGAATGTGAATTTTAACCTCTGAGCTGCCCAGAGCCACTGAGTGCTTCCCTTTGTGTGGCCAAGGGTGGGAGCTGATGGTGAGGGTTAACATTTTCTCCTTTCTCCCTACAGGACTTGTACCTGCCTCTGTCTTTGGATGACTCGGATTCCCTGGGAGATTCCATGTAGAGCGAGATGCCCACGTTGCATTTGGGATACAGCAAAGTACCTCTGCCACACGAGCAGATCGGTGACTGGTGCTTTCACGTCAAAGGACACACAGTTAAATGTCATTTTTGTTCTGTGATTTCTCCTCTCTGTGCCACAAACCAACACCTGCCAGTCTATAGAGATAGAGGGATACCATTCTTCTAAGTCACAGGGGTGCAAAATGGGCATTGTGAGAAATTTGGGGCCTCCGTGCCAACGATTCTGTGCATTTCCCATTTTCTTCTGTTGTTTCTCCTGCTGCTGCAACCATGTGGTTTTCCTGGTGTTAGTGAAGTAGTTCCCCTGGAGGTGTGCCAATGGAGCCCTTGCTGAGCACTTTGCAGATGATGCTCTCCACCTGTGCAAACTGCCAGCTCACCTGCTCCTCATTCACAGCCCCAGGTTTGGCACCTGCATTCTGAAGAGTCTTGGTTTTATTGTGGAGAGCAGGAAGGGACTTCTAGTTGGGTGCTTAATATGCCAGCAGAAGCTTGGATGAGATTAGGAACGATTGTGTCAGATGCTAAGTAAGGTTAGTACAATAATTCAAATTATTCAAATATTGTTTGGGATTTTTTAAAAAATAATTAAGCAAAAAAACCCATAAATCAGCTGAGTTATCTGGTGTAGAACATCTTCCACATGCAATGCTGCTAGCTGGTAACAAATATTTATACCTCCCCTATGGTATCTCTCTATCTCTGTTTGTAACAGTAATGCCTTGTGAACAGCCAACACTGAAAACACTGTGAGAATTTGTTTTCAGGTTTGACACCCTATAGGTCACTTTTTATAGCAAAAAAAACAATACACTTTTTATAAAGGAAAACCTTTTATCTGTGTTTTGGGAGTAAGGATTCAAGCTCCTTCTTTTTTATAAAAGCTGGTGATTTTCTTTTGTTTAAAAAACACGTTCAGAAAAAAAAAAGTACAAAAAAAACCAACCACAACTGCAGAACAATAATAACAGCAACTCAGTTTAGAAATCCTGTCATCACTGCCAAAACAGACACGTGTAGGGGGGGAAAAATGGTCAATTCAAAATATTGAATGTTTTGATAGTTTTTGTAATGTTTAAGACTACGTATTTGGTTTTTTACACTTCAGTATTCCTAACTACGGCCAGATTCTCTACTTATATAACAAATGAAGTTTTGTGGTGTTCTAAAAACCTGTATTTTAAGAAACTCTTCTATCTGAGAAAAACAAACTCGCTGTATTTAGAGAAGCTTTTGCTTTTATTAATCAGTAATGCCTCCTCCAGCATGCAAAGTTCATCTCCTCACGCAGGGCTGGTGGTTTTTACTGCGCCAAAGCTTTGTCCCAGGCCAGCTGCCAGCGCCTCCCTCCCTCATGGAATAAGCTTTGATGAAACTGATTCTTGCAGAACTTTACCTAAATGAAATCTGTGCAATCAAGCCTTTCTTTGTTGGTCTATTTGCTCTTTTTCTTTTTTCTTTTTTTTTTCCCAACATAGACACCTACTCCCTGTTGCCTTGCAACCCCTTGTGGTTAGGATGGATTTTATCCTTGTGATGTTTGATGCTCCATGAATGCTGGGTTGTTCCCAAAGCCACTCCACGTTTTGTTTGCTTGCATTGCTGGGATGAAACAATCTGTGCAGGCTGCATCTTTCGAGGCTCGTGTGATCATACTTATAATGCAACTTTTAAAAAGAGATTTACCAGAGAGAGGCCAGGATTGGGAATTGTCAAGGGGTCAGAGTTATCATGCACCAAATTTGCACCCAGTAGTCTTAGTGCATGATCATTTACAGCCAGAGTTTTGCACAAGGAGCCATTTGTTCTCACTGATAGCTTCATTTGATTGAATAACTCTCTGACTGCACAACTGCTAAATGGTCATTTTAAATACTGTAAATAGAATCCTGGGGTTAGTTCACAGGCTAAGGGCTCGTTGAGGGTTTGTGGGGGGGAAGGATGGTGCTGTGGACAAAGCTTGGGTGCAGCAGTCAGCACACCTCTAAGCCTTTGGCATTGCTGAATTTTGTGTCTGAATGGGAGCAGGTCTCTGAGTAACCCTGTGCCTCAATCTGTCTGTCTGTCCCTGCAGGGACAGCTCTGTTCTACCTCACTGGGGGTTGTGAGGCCAAATGTTGGTTAACATTTGTCAAGTGCTTTCAGATCCTCTAACAGAAGGTGCTGAAATATTCTGGGTGCAGATTTGGTTATGGGTGCTAATTTTTGGCTGTTTAATCCTGTGAGTGCTACTGTAGAAGCTGGTCATGAGCAAAAAGGACTTTTTTAAGCATAAGGATGTCAAAGGCCTTGGTTATGCTAATAACAATATTATTCATCAGAGCTTTTGTCTTAGGGAAAGCTTTAGTGGGACAGATAACTTGACATGCTTTTACCCTCTCCTCTGTTCTGCTGGTGGAAATCTCAGAGTCCCTCTCTGAGTGTCTGCCTGTCCAGGGACCCTGAGCAGTCACCATGGATGGGCTGGAGCTGCAGTCCAGGGTGTTGTCACACTGTGACAGAGGCCATTCCTGTCACAGTCAGGGTGAGCCTGTCCTGCCACCTTTCCTCAGACAAACAGGAGACCAGCCATGCAGTCCCACCCAGGTTCTCGTGCTGCTCAGTGCAGGACACTCACCACAGGTCCAGCAGGAAACCCAAATCTGGGCTGCTCTCTGCAGCCTGAGCTGCTGGTGGGAGGAAAGGAATCTGGGAGATGCTCTCACCCAGTTTGTGTCAGAGAAAGCAGGATCCCAAGGGAGGAATGATGCTTTGTTTGGTTGGCTGTTGAGGAGGGGCTCCTTTCCTTCCTGCCAGAAGCTCTGTTTGGTTACTTGGAGATGCTTTTCCTGGTGGAGCATCACTGAGGAATCACTGAGCTCTTCCTCCTGAGCTGCACCTGGTGACACATCCCAGACCTGATCCTGCCAGCTCTCCCTTGGGAATGCAGCTTTGTTTGCATGAGGATCATCCTGTGGTGGGGCTGAGCCCAGCAATTCCTTCAGGGAATTAGGGGGACCTTGAAAAGGCCTAAAAGGATTAAGATTAATTGTTCAGTGGGAAAAATAGCCATTCAAACCAGCAGAAGCCACAAAGAAAACAGGGTATGAGGTCAGACTCCCAAGTTTTAAGAAGCAATTTTCTAGGTAGAAATGCCTGGGCAGTAGAAGTCAGTGAGCATTTCAGCTGTAGCATAGAGTGAAGTCTGTATTAATGCCAATATTGCATGAGTTCTTGTACAGAAATGCATGTGGAATGTTACATACATTCAGAACTAGTTATCTTTGGCTTTGTAGGATCCCTCATCTGGATTTGAATACAAAGAGAAACAGTGCACAGGCATCCGACCTTAGTTACTGAAACAGAAGAACAGCTGTGATTCAGGAAAAAAACCTAAAAGCTTAAATTTTAGCAAGTGCTTTACTCCTGTTGACTTTTCACTAGATTAAGCTTGGATTTGGTCAGAAAGCTTTCCTGAACTGCTGTGAATTAGTAATTACTTCCAATTTACTATGGCAATTCCAGACCCTGTGAGATCCTGAAGCAATGATAGTAATTCCACTATATACTCCACAGTTCACCTTTCATATTTTATTTTTTTTTACATTTACAAGCACATAAAGCTCCACATGATATGAGGATTTGCCATATTAATTCTGCTATAAAAACCCTGTCTAATTTGCCTCATGAGGCTGCCTTTAGTGCTTTCTGAGACTAATTGAATCACTGAGACTATATTGTTTTAAAACAATACAGTATTTAAAAACGAATTGGAGAAACTCTTAAAGTAGCAGGGCTTTGTTTCTTTGAAATCTGTCTTTATTCAGAATAATTTAGCAAATTTGCATATTAAGATCCCAGTTTCAGACACAGTCATAAGGAAGGAATAGTACAGACAGAAGGGTTTAGCATTTTTACACTCAGGTGATGGTCTTGACTGTAGAAGATGAGAGCAATGCAGCAAAACCTTCAGCCTTGGGATTTTTATCACTTGTAAAGCATTTATAATCCTGAAGTTTCTGGTCTAAAGCCTCATCTGGTATATGATTTGGAGCTAGTTCAGTCCCACCAGCTAAATATCTTGAAGTGATTTGCAAAGAGTTTGATAATGAGATTTTACTTTGTGGTAGGAGTTGGAAGCAGCTTTTCCCTACCACTGTCTGTGTTTCCAATATCTGTGCATTATTTATTGTCTTCTCAGGAGCTAGAAACCCTAATTGTGTTATTCCCATAGATGATAGAAGAATCCTGCTTAGAAAACAACTTCCACATCTCTCTCACCCTCAGCTAACACACGTGTAGGCACACAAAAATCCACACACTTGGTCGAGCTGCCATTTCTCTCTCATTTGCTTGTTCAGTACTTTTGAAGGGGAAAAAAGGAGGCAGAACCAAAAAAATTTGGCAAGCAGCAAAGCAGAGTCACACCCAGGCATTTCCAATTTGAAGCGAGGGCATTAAAGTGTTAGTTTCTCCTTATCCACATGGATAAGATTTCCTAGGATGCCTTGTCTTTGCCTTTTCATGCCTTCGAGGTCAGCGTTGCTTCCCAGCACAGCCTGTGGGAGTGCTCTGGGATTCCAGACGCTGTTCCAGGGACAGCCATCCCTGGAAGTGACATCTTCTCTGCAGGGATCCAGTGTGGATTTTGCAGCCTGAGCCTCCCCCAGCGTGCTGAGAGCGCTGGAGTGATTTTGTTGCTGACCTCCGTGGTGCCCCACAGCCATGCAGAGCAACCAAGAGTTCTCTTCCACTGTAGAATCATTTTTTAGGGAAAGAGATAAAAAATAGCCAAGTAAAGTAGATATAAAATTAACCTAGAAAGTGTCTCCTCAAGCTAAGACAATCCATAACCAGAGAAAAGCTCTGTAGAGGTGTGTTTGCCACACGCCAGGTGCTGATCATGACCACAGTGGAATAAAACAGCTTTTTGTTTCCATGTGGTGACTTAGGCTCCAGGTCAATTTTTTCTGGTTGCTGATGGAAGCAGGCTGGGACAGTGTTTGGGACTGGTGAGGTTCTTTGTAGAAGCAAATGGATGGCACGAGATGAGGATCTTCTTTCTGTGTATCTAAAGAGTCAGGCCAGTCCATACAGCAGGACAAGTGCTTTACACAAGACACCTGGAAGGGATCCAGCTGGAACCCCACCCTGGTGTGATGACAGCAGCAAGGTGAAGACTTTAAGTGCCTTCTAACATCCCTTGGGCTTCAGAAGCAGGACTGTGCATGTGCCCAGCAAGGCCTGGGGTTCAATGGCCTTGACCAAAGGAGACAGGACACACTTCAATTCTTGAGATATTTAGCCCATCTCTTGAAAATTGCTGTCTCCAGAACCACAGAATTCTTCTGGCTGATGCCTCTGTCCCTTCTGCATGAATCTGAGCCCCTCCACAGTATCTCAGGAAATGTTAAAGCTGAGTCTTGTGTCTCACAGCTGCTCCTCACTGTGGAGTGAACAGGGCTGGGTTCTACTGCGGTGGTGTTGATTCTGCTGTTCAGATGTTCTTCATCCTCCTCCTCTGCTCCTGGCTCGAGAGCTGGCTTCTCCTGGTGCCTGCAGGTGAAAGGCTGGGAGCAGCAATGTATAGACCCCTCTTTGCTTTGTTTTGTTTCCTCTGGAACAGCCCTAGTCAGTGATGACTGAAGGTCTGAGGCCAAGGTGACAAACCCACGTTTTAACAGGGAGAGGGGAGATTTTCAGGGAGTGTAAGTGGATGGGTGGAAAGGCTTTTTCCAGCAATGCCATTGCACAGCTGCCCTGACAGGACCCCAGCTGCAGGGCCTGGTGTGAGTACAACACCTGCAGAGGAAATGTGGAGTTCTGGGGTCACAGACCACTGTCCATCCCTTGGGACACAGCTTAGAGGAGGTTAAACACATCAACACCTATTTTTGGCCCACAGATGAGCTTCTGGGCAAATGAGAATCAAACCTAGCGGATTCAGCAGTGGGTTTCAGAGCTGTTGGGCTGTGGCACAACTCTGGACAGATCACTTCTCCTTGTGCCAGTGCACAGAGGGCTGGTCCCAATACTTCCCTCCACCTGTAGGGTGTTTTGAGATAAGCTGATACAAAGAGCTTAATTTTATAATGTATTCATTGCTCAGCAAAGTCTGAACACGTTACAGAAGCAAACTGGCAAGTCTCTCACAGAACTCTGGCTCGCTCAAAACTCTGCTGTAAAAATGTTTAAGTATTTCAGTCATGGGGAAAGAGAGACACCTAATCTTTAGTTCCCCATTGAAACCATGGGGGAGCCAGCAACATCCCTGGGAGGAAGGAGATACCCTCATCCAGCAGCCCATTTCTCTCCTGCCTGAATACAGCCCCCACTGCCCCTCTTTTTGTTAGATGTACGTGCACATATCAGGGGCAATTCGTGCTAGTAGTCAAAATATGGGCCTTCTGTTTACAAGCAGTGAATAAGTCTAATTATTTCAGTGGCTTTCTACCAAGAAAACGGTGGGCCAGGTGTTGAAAACCTTCTTGTTTAGAAAGTGTTCATGGTCAGATGTCTACATGGGAGAGAGCAGTGTCCTTACTTAGTGCACCTGAACTCACCTCTTGTGACTCTTGCTCTTTATCACCTTAGCAGGTGGCAGGTGAAATCCTGTGGTATTCTGTTTCCCTCTTGAACTCAGGGCTCTTGAGCCAGTTTGGAGGTTCCCTAGGTCTGGCAGTTTATCACTCAAACTGAAGAAAAAGGAGGATGCCCAAAGGGAATGAACAAATCTTGGCAGTAATTAATCTGTCAGCTGAAAAAGAGAAAGCTGGCATCATCAGGGAAAGGTGCCATGATGGAAAGCACAGGGAAGGAAGGGAGAAGCCTGTTCCTTACAGGAATGGTGGGGGATGTTTGTTAGGAGGTAGGTGCTGAGTCATGAAATGAGCTGGAGCTTCAGAGAAAATCCAATGGCAGGGAGCAGCACTGGGACATGTCAGTGCCACTGATGTGTGGGAATAATGAAAGACAAAGGCAAGAAATTCCAGGGACAAACAAAGAAGGAGGCTGGGGCTAGCTGAGGATCTGTGGCTTGCTTTGGACAGAGGAGCAGCAGCAGCTCCTGGCTGTTTGTTGAGTCATGTCCCTGCAGGCACCTGGGCCAGGGGGTGCTGTCTGTCCACAGCAGTGTCTGTCCCTCTCCCCTCGGCAGAAATGAGGCCAAACCTGGCTGCAGGCAGGAGGACTTGGCGTGAAGCTCCTTCCTGTGGCTGTTTAGCCCTGCTGCCAGCATGTGCCATCCCTCAGAGGGACAGGGAAGATGCAGCCCTGTGCTGAAGGACGGCACCAAGCTGTGGGTTGGGTTTATTTACACTCCTCCCTGTGTCAGATCAGAAACAGCAATCACTGATCAGCACACCCTGGCCTGGAGGAATGTGAGAGAATAATGAGGGCACCTCAGAGCCTCCCATCCCCTCCCACGGAGCTCAGCAAACTCTGGGAAGGGTGAAAAGGCAGGACAGAGTCCTCAGGGTGGGTGTGCTGTGTGGGCACAGAGGTGATGCTGATCTTGCCCAGGAAATGCCCAGCCCCTGTGTGAGAGCTGCTGCAGCCACCACAGCAATGGGAAGTGTGTGCTGAACAAGGGCACCTGTGTTTGCACTGCTTTTCTCATGAGATCTTTTTCCTAAATTCAGTTGAGGTGCTTGTGAATTTAATCCTAAACCACTAAATAACTGACTCATCCAAACACTTTTTTGCTGAACAGTCTCAGATTTTTTTTTTGTTGTTGTTGCATAAAGATTGCATCTCTTTTATTTCCATAAATTCTCAGACACTCAATATAATGCAAATGGAACCCAATACACCTAATTTTCTGCTGCTTTAACCAGGCAGAAGCTCCTCTGTAATTAATTTATGACTCTATCTGGTCCAAGGTTGGTCTCCTATTTCAAAGATTGATTACTGTTGATAATTCTTGTGGGATTGATTACTTGAGTGCAGATTCAGTTTCCTGGGTGACAGCTGCAGCCTTTGCAGAGAAAAGCTCACTGACCCCAGTTATCAAGTGATCTCTTGTATGGACCTTGAATAGCAAGGTATAGATGGGAGATATTTGTATAGTTCAATTATAGTTACTGATAAAGCTGAAATAGTTTGCTGAAATACATTACAGGTTTTAGAATTGAAAATTAAACAAGGAACCTCAGAAAATCAGGGCCTCCTCCATATTTTTTGCTTCTAAAGAGTGTTGACTTTATCTCACTTCACTCTCACTCAGTCTACCAACAGACATGCCCTGAGCCCAGCAGGTTTATGGGACTAGAAGTAGTATTTCTATTTTTACCAGTATTTTTCTACTCTAGTCCCAGCTAGTACCAGGCAGAATAGAGATTTGTGGTTGGCTTGGTTTTTAGAGAAAAGCATTGCCAAATGCCTCTGAAATAAAAAGGAAGGTTGGGTTCATCTTAGGTGACTCATCTAAACTCAAGGCTGCTTTTGAATTTTGTCCAAGCTGGTTCTTCCATCTCTCTTTGCAAGGGTTATTTATAGGAAATGGAGCTAAATTGGAGCCACATTTGCACAGGGGAGGTTGTTGCAGAGCACTGGGACTCACCTGGCAGGATGGAACACGGTGGTGGCACCTGGTCAGGGAGAGCCAGAACCAAACTCTGAGCTCTGGGAAACCCATGCACAGGGTGAGACTTGGGAAATACCTGGAAGGGACCAAAGGGATCCCAACCTTGGGTCCAGGCCCAGTTCTTAACATGACAAATTTTATTTTCAGAGAATCCCTGAGAAACATTTTGTGGGGTTTATTTTTGTTGTTGTTTGGGTTTTTGGGGTTATGTTGGTGGAGTATTTTGTCTTTTTTTTTTTTTTTTAATTACAGCATGGCTGCTTTTCTCTATCTGCTTCCAACCACTGCATGTATGGATGGACTGGAAATTCACTTTCCTTAGCAGGTGGCAGGTGAAATCCTGTGATATTCTGTTTCCCTCTCATGCTGACCATGCAGTCACAGGGGGGTTGCAGAACACACAGCTTTTTTTCCTTTCTCCCCCTCTCTTTAAGACAGAGGAGCTTTTTCCAGATTTAGTATGATGTCTAATGATGCATCTGCCTAAAAGGAAGAATGTCTAGGGAATTAATTGCACTTAATTGGTGTTTTTAAATATGGTGAAGCAGGAGTATTGAATGTAAGAACAAGGAAGCCTGTGAGTTATAATTACAAGCTGAATTCTGACATGTGAAATTGTTATTAGTTTGTTTCTTATTTAAATGATGGGTGATCCAAGCAGCTTGAGCACCGTGGCAGTCCTAGTACAGCTGTGATTAGCAATTAGAAGACACACAGGGTCTTTTGGAAAGAGGAAACCTGTCTAGCCAAAACTCTTCTGTTCTCTGAAATGACACATTTCCCTCCATAATCCTCTGGATTTTGTGACACAGTCTAGTGTGGAAGCACAGGAAAGGAGGATCAGCCTGCTGGCTTTGCTGTCACTGGCCTTTGTCTGCCTTCTCAGTTACAAATCCTGTCCCGAGCTGAGGTGAGCAGCTGCCAGCCCTCAGCCTGAGCTCCTCACGCTGCTCTTGTCTGGAGAGCAGGAGCTGCCTTTGCTCAGGACCCTGCGGCTCCCAGAGCTGCAGAGCCACCACCCAGCAGTGCTGAGGGAGGGAGGGAGGGAGATGTGCAGCTGGACTGGAACCTGAGGGTGGATTACTGTCTTAGACCATGCATTGAGTTCGTATGATTTCCCCATTAACGACAAAGCTGCAATATAATATAATAGAACTGAGGGGCCACGGTGGATTTTCTCTTGTGGTTCAGAGGGTGGGGGTTGGAGGGGCAGCTGGGTTTAAAGTTTAGCTGGTATACTTTAAACTCTGTGTACATAACCTTGGAGGACACGGGGGTGGGAAGGGATCCGTGGTTATTTTGGTGGGATTGGTAAACTTCAGGATGTTTTTGTTTAAAGAGTAAGGTATTTAATTAATGACATTGTACAAAGAGCTATTAATTTAAATGGTGCTTTTGTTCTCCTACCCCAGACCTGTCTAACCTTTCTTTTTGGCAAGCCTGCAGCAATGCTGATCATGTTGACTTTTGTACCTTGGGGGAGTGTGTGGAAGGGGAGGGGAAATGCTTTTCTCTTCAGACAAATAACGTTGCCCATAGTTAACTTCCTGCTTGGATATGTACCTTGAATTCCCTTTATGCTGAGTTTTTATGTGAAGGTCTCTTCAAAGGGACAGAACAAGCAGAGGTTATTCCAAAAGATCTCAACTGTATCATCTTGTAATATATTGCAGCTTTATGCCAATGATTCCTTGCTTACCTGTACACAGTCCATGCATGTTTTGAACTAATTTTGCATTCTCCATTTGTGGTGAGTTACTTAGCATTTTAACCACCTTTTGTGCCATTCAACTTGTACAGAAAACATTTTTATTGACGTTTTAAAGGGAGGGGGAAGAAAATAAAAAGACCCCTTCTGCTCTCTAGTTGTAGGTAGAACTCAGTTACTTAGCAAACAGATGTAGATGAGTGGTTGTAGTGTTAGAAATGTTGGCTTGCTCGTGAACAAGCTCTTGAGAGTAAATGCATGGTCCTGTACCTCTCTTTTCTTAATTAGCTCTTCCTTTCCTCCTGGAAAGATTCTCTCTCTCTCCCTCTCTCTTACTCTGTCTCTGTCTCTCTCTCTCTCGTGGTTGTAAAGTACAGATTTGGGCATAAATAAAACGATAAACGACCAGGTTTGAAAAGCAGTTCTCAACAGGTTCTCTCGGGGAGCGTACTTCTCGCAGTGCCTTGCCTTGGGCACGTTGGTCAGATCCAACTTGCAGGAGGAGATCAGTCCCCAGTGCCTCTGCCCGAGCTGGGGGCGAGTGCAGCCCGTGGAAGGTTGGCTCTGCTGGAGGGTGAGGTGCTGCTGGGCCACTGCAGCTGAGGCAAGAGGCACGAGCGGCGCTGGCCGTGGCCTCCACTCCTGGTGGTGGTGGTGGTGCTGGTGGTGGTGATGTCCCTGGGACTCGTCCCACGGCCCCTGATTTGCGGAGTTTGCACACACTTTTGATTTTCCTGCATACGCAGCAAGGGGGTGGGGATGGGATATGGGAATTATGTTGTTGGGGGGGGTCTGTAAACAACTCCTTCTCCACACTCCTGAGCTCTGAGTTGAGTACAAGGGGCTTCTTGTTTATTAGCTGTGGTTCTGTTGGCAGTGGAGGACAGAAAACGGGCAAAGTCTTGGAAAAGATGGGGTCACCCACAAAGATGCATTTTGTAAGAAATGGACTTAAAGAAACCCCAAAAAGCCGTGCCACAAAATCACAAAGTGTACCTAGATCCACACCTCTATTCCCTATGGCTCTTCTCCCTTAACCGAATTTCCTTTTGTCAGAAGATTTGACTAGGAAAAAAATCCATTTTTGTGAGGTGTTGTGAACTGTTTTTACTACTTGTAATAACCATCCCGGGTCTGAGTATTCTTGTAATGCAATGCCATGCAGCAGAGAACCTGTCCACTTTATAGCTTTGCTCTCAATATTTGTTACTCATTGTTTTCTCATCTAAATGTACATTTGCAAGATGTGTGTAATGTCATTTTCAAAAAATAAAATTTGGTTTCAATATTTAGGCCGATAAAAACCTTTCTGAGGCTTTTATTTGTCAAGTGTGTGTTGCCTGTGACTTGTGAATTATAGAACACTCATTCATTGTGATACCTCAGCTTTCCCAAATCTGCCTCACTTGTATAAATGCAGAAAAAAAAAAAAAAGAGACCGGGGAGGAAATTTGATGCCCCTGAATTAATCAAGATACAAATCTGCCTGACTGAAGCAGCCCAACCTGTGCAGGACCCATCCGTTTGTGACAAAAAGGGATGAACTCTGTGTGGGTCCCACTCTGGGAGAAAAGAGGAAAATAAGGACAGCTCTTTCCCTGTGTGAGCACTGCAGATAAAACTGCGGATTCAGAGCAACAAATGTGGCACCCATCTGAACTCTGCCCTGGCATCCAGAGCCCGGGCAAGGCCCATGCAGTCCCACATGAGTTTGGGGAAGTTTGGTGAGATTTGAGAGCTGCACTGTGTTTGTCCTGCCTTCCCACACGGGCCTGAAAAAGCTCCAAGTTTTCCTTTCCCAGCCTCTCTGTCAGAACTACAGTGAGGACAAAAGCTTTCTTCCCTGTGAGCCCTGAGAAATGACAATAAACCTTGGGCTACCAACCCATCGCCCCTCTTGGCAAAGTGCTGGCACCCACTTGTGCCTGGACAGGCTGGAGCAGCACAGACAGCGCAGTTCTGTTTGCAGGGAAGGCCACGTGGAAAAAAATGCAGTTCCCATCGTGAAACCAGGAGAAAACCACACTCAGGGCAGCCTTTATGTGAATGTGCATGGGCTGAAACTGAAGGAAATGTTATCAGAAAAGCAGAACGAGTGCTTTAGAAAACTCTCTGCTTGTGTCCCTGTGCACTCGAGGAGCCAACAACAAAGCAGCCTGGTGTCTCTTTCAGGGGCTATGTGTTGGATCAGGTCAATAAAATCCTGGAGGAAGTGCTCCTGCCCATGCAAAATGTTGTGAAAAACCTGCTGTGTGCATCTATCACAGCAATTCCAGGGACTCTGGAGAGAGAGAGTTAAAAGGAAATCTACATGCTGGTAGTGTGGCACCCCCAAGCAGCACTGCAAGCCATTGGAAATGATGCTGCTGTCTTAGCAGGAACTCCTCTGGCACATGTGGAATTGTGACAGTGGTCACTGGGGTTTTCAGGATGAAGGGAGAGACATAGATCTGACTCCATGTCCAAAAAGCTTGATTTATTATTTTATCATATATATATATTACTTTATAACTATACTAAAAAGAAAAAGAAGGAAAGGTTTCATCTCAGAAGCTAGCTAAGCTAAGAATAGAATAGGAAAGAAAGAATGATCACAAAGCATGATCTCGGACTCTGTCCGAGATAGCTCGGTCCTTGATTGGCCATTAACTATAAACATCCAGGATGGGCCAATGCAGATGGACCTGTTGCATTCCACAGCAGCAGATAACCATTGTTTACATCTCGTTGCTGAAACTTCTCAGCTTCAGCAGGAAAAATCCTAAGAAAGGATTTTTCATAAAAAGGATGTCTGCGACAGTGGAATCACTCCAGATTTATTGTTGCGCCAGTGAGAGCAAAATTCAGCTTCCACAGCCTGGCCTTCCTGCTGCATCCGCCTGGATCTAGACAGAAATGAACATCAGGGATCCTGGAATATGTTGATACATCAGAGCAGCAAAAGTGTTTGCTCCTGAAAAGTTTCAGTCCAAGTGTGTCAGCCCTTATGTGGCATCAGTTTCTTGGACTGAAGTAACTTCTGGCCTGGTTCAAAACCCCTTGGATGCTACCCTCTGCTTTTCCTGGTTTGTGAAGACAACACAGAGGAGGATTTTAGAACCCTGGAAATGATGCTAAGCATCTGTGTTCAGAGTTTGGGCTTCCTGAGCCTGGGCCATCCAATCCAGAGTTTGACCCCACTTTCTGCTGCTCCCTTTCACCATCTGCCATCAAATCTTGTGATTTAAAAGATTTTTTCAGGTTGTCACCCCAGGCTGGCTCTGTGCTGTCCTCCAGACAACACACCAGGCAGTGCTGGCCACCTTCTAAAGCAGAGGTGTCCCAAAGGATGGGAGTGACCTTAACCATGGGGAGATTCTCCAGGGAGCTGTGAAAACCCCGAGTGGTATGAACACCCCAGTGTTTAATTGTATCAGTGCTTTGTCAGCCTCATCAGTCTGACCTGCATCTCCAGCTGCCTTAGAAACTTATGCAAAAGCTTTTAATATTCATATTCTGAACATGAGAGACCTGACTAAGAGTTCCCTGGCTTTGTTTTGGCTGGGAGAGACCTTATTTTCTTCCCAGTAGCACCAGCTGGGTTTGGAGTTGGTGTGAGGATAATGTTGATAACACAACATTGTTTTCAGTCATGGCTAAGCAGCGTCTGTGCTCAGACTTTTCAGCTTCTCATGCCCTGCCAGTGAGGAGATTCGGGGCACAAGGAGCATGGAGGGGTCACAGTCAGGACAGCTGACCCCAACTGACCCAGGGATATTCCAGACCATCTGGAGTCATGCTTATCACATAAACTGAGGGAAAGCCATCCATGGGCTGGACAACTGCATTGTGCATCACTTGCTTTGTACATTGTAATTCTCTTTCATCATCATCATCATTAGTTTCTTAATTTCTGATGCATCAAACTCTCTTTATCTCAACCTACGAGTTCTCTCCCTTTTGAACCCCTCTGACTCCTGCCCATCCCCTGGGAAGGCAGTGAGCGAGTGGCTGTGTGGGGTTGGGGTTAAACCAGGGGTTGGGGTTAATCCAGGGGTTGGGGTTAAACCAGGCCACCTGAGATCATCCCCCATGTGACAGGGCAGGGGCTGAGCTGGGCAGCACTGCTGGGAGGCAGCACAGCTCCCTCGCTCTCTGATGTGGCCTCGGTGTCTTTGGGGACATGGCAGGGTCCCCGTGAGTGCCACAGCCCGTGGAAGAGAACGCTGCGGGGAGCAGAAGGACCTTCCTGGGATCTGCTCATGTCTTCAGGGTTGGTGGAACAGGAGAAGTCAATTACTCTTCTTGGGAAGAGGAGGGGGACAAAGATGCCACTCTGACATGGCCTCTGTTTTGCTGAAAAATAAGGCACCAATGCCAACATAAGGTTGAAATAACACAGGACAGAAGCTTGGAATAACCTGCAGCCAAATCTGTCATCAACCTGTAAATGGTGTTTCTTCCAGCACTGCCTAGAAAGGCGAGCAGCACCTAGAGCAGGGTGCAGCAATAAAACCTTCATTTTAAATTAACACATGACCCGCCTGGCCTCTGCAGAGAGACGCATTTGTGCAAGCAGGAAAGAAAATCTTTGGAAAATGCCATTCTGTCACAAATTGTCCACGCTTTAATTAAGAAGTCCTCATCAGGGAGGAAGATAACTACGAGATCCATGAGGGGAGGAACGCAGTTGATCTATAATGAAATCAGCTCTCAAATGAGGTCGCCCACCCAGGCACTGCTTGTGCACACACAGGGGGAGCAGGAGCCAAGTGCAGGGAGATGAGGCCAAGCTTTTGTAGCTCTGCAAATGAATGGCTCATGCTTTGGGTGGGGAGGGGACACGGGCCGGGGGAATGCAGTTACGTGCTGGAGAACTTGAGGACAAGGGCAAATGTGTCCTCGCATGCTCTCCTCTTAAAGGACAATTCCCTTATTCCTGTGTTTTGTGACAAAGTACCCTGGAACAGGCTCCAGGCACACACAGGCCAGTGCAGCATCCCCACAAGGCACACCCCATTAAAAGAGAAACTAAAAAACACCTTTCTGTCCCCTTGACACAGATTTAGGTACATAAAACCAAGCCTGCCCTTAATATCCTTAATTTCTTAAGTGACTCACCATACTCTGCTTTTCTGGTCAGAAAAGTAGATCAGCTAAATGCCAGGCACCAGAACTAGGAAAAGAATATTTAGAGCAGTAGGCTAAAACTCAGGAGACTTTCAGCTCTTGATGTGGCCACAGGTTTCTGTGTCACCTGGGACCACAGAAAAAACACAGCAAGCACCCAAAATGGACTTAGAATTTCTTTGGTCTCCAGGTGCCAGCAGGATGGGGATAATCACACCCTCAGACTCCATGTGAAGAGTTTCACCTGGGAAACTACAACAGCACAAGAAATCACCAGCACTGTGAGAGCAGAGCTGGCACCTGAAACTGCAAGAAGACAAACATTCACTAAATTAAAAAATGGCATTGAATGATCAACATGCCACCAAAAATTGTGTGTTCCAAGGTGGAACATCCCAGAGTTCAAAGCAGGTGTGACCTGCAGTGGCCTGGGCACTGCAAAAAACCCCTAAAGCTTGGTGCAGTGGGTTGTGTCTGGGAGTGCAGAGCTGCTCCTATGCTGAGGGAGGTTTGGACAATGTTTCTGCAGCAGCAGCATCCCACAGCCCAGGAATGACAGGGCAAACATGAGCCAAACCCCGTCCAGCTCCTGCCAGCATTAAACAAGGCTCTGATTTCAGGCTGTGTGAGAGGGGCAGCGCTCCTGGAGGCCCTGGAATCTCTGATGAAGAAGGGGAACACGCTAAGCCTGAGCACATTTCTCATGACCCTGAGACAGGAATGGCTTTATCCAGATCCCACCGCGAAACAAGAGTGCTACAGGCAGTGTTTTAAATATTTAATGTTTACACAACACTCAGAATGGCAATTCAAAGAGAAGGGAGCTCCTGTCTCTGTGAGCCCCTCAGGGAGTTTTCTCTTCATGTGTGTTTTTCAGCTTGATTGACGCCTGCCCACACAGAGGGCAAATGGCAGCAGGGGATGTGTCCTGTGTGCCCCAAAAACACCTGTCCTGCTCCACTGCACAGGGCCTCACTGCCAGAGAAGTGGGGAAGAACTGGTGATTTCAGCTCCTTTAGTCCCTATCCCAGTGTAGGGGGATACGGTATGGGCAAATGAAAGTGGTATAGAATGCAACTTAGCCCCTAAAGAGTTGCAGCTGAGCCAATTACTAAAGATTAGGAGCAGGCCTGATGTTAACAGTCACACCTGTAGCCAATCAGAAGAGTGTTATAAAAGAGTGGATTGGTGGGACCTGGAGTCAGTTGGCTGCTGTGAGGACAAGGAAGAGTCAGTGCCTGGAGGAGCTGCCTACAAGAAACATCAGGGAGGTACAAAACTCTAGCAATATGGAACCTTGCAATGTGATGACAATAGAACTCTTGCAATATAATGATTACATCCCAGCCCCACAAGCTTTATTTCACTGCCAGCTCTGCCCATTCATTCAGCTTGTTCCACTTCTTCCCACTGCCATCAGGTAGCTGATGGTAGGTTCTCACAGCAGGATCTTTACTATAACTCCAGCCCAGCCCCACCATGAGCTCCACCACTACAGCTGCTCTCCCATCCCAACCCCACAGTTATTTCAGCTCCAGCCTCACAACCTTTACTTCACTGCCAGCTCAGTTTCCACTCCAGCTCTCCATCTCCCCACTGCTGTCAGGTGAAGCTGCTCCAGGTTCTTGGTAGCATCTTCATTTTATCTCCAACCCTTCAGTCCCTACCCTGTCCCTGCCCACAGGGGTTTCACCCCCAGCTGTACCATGTTTATGTCTTGCCAGCTGTGCTGCCTCAGCTCCAGCTCCTCAGCTTCCCTCTGCCTCCAGCTAAAAGCTGCTCCTGGTTCTCACTGCAGCCCAGGGCTGTTAACAAGGACACAAACCAGTCACTGCCATTGCCACTTCAGTATCTCCATGAGCTGTCACACCCATCCCAAATGGGCTCTGCTAATGAGACCTGATCCCAAACACACACCTTTCCATCTCACCCAGCCAGCAACAGGGGCAAGGAACAGCCACTGAGCCCAAGGTTTCCCATCCCAAGATGTGCCCTTGGGCTGGTTCTGAGCCCCAGCAACCCCCCTGAGAATCCACCCCTGGCTGGGCTGGAAGCCCCTGGGCAGCTCTATCTCCTACCCTGTGGCATTTATTTCAGCTCCATGTGGGTTTGGGTCTGCCTCCAGTGCAGTTTTTATGTTCCCTGTGGCCCCAGTCCTACAACCTTTATTTCATAAACACTACTTACCTGTGACAGTGTTCACAGGGGTTTTTGGATGAGGGAAGAGATGAGCATCTGACTCCATGTTTCAGAAGGCTGATTTATTATTTTATGATATATATTATATTAAAACTATACTAAAAGAGTAGAAGAAAGGATTTCCTCAGAAGGCTGGCTAAGAATAGAATCAGAAAGAATGATAGCAAAGGTTTGTGGCCTGGCTCTCTGTCTGAGCCAGCTGGGCTGTGATTGTCCATTAATTAGAAACAACCAACATGGGCCAATCAAAGATGCACCTGTTGCATTCCACAGCAGCAGATAATCAATGTTTACATTTTGTTCCTGAAGCCTCTCAGCTTCTCAGGAGGAAAAATCCTAAGGAAAGGATTTTTCGTAAAAGATGTCTGCGACACTTACCTAGTAAAAGAATAAAAAAATACAATAAAAATACTCTACTGCAAAACATTAGTGGAACATAAAAGCAACATAATAACAGATTAAAACAACTTTATTGCTTATATTTTTTAATATTACTTCAAGCTCTACAGGGCCATATGCCGCAAACCCCTCATTCGAGGACAACTCTTCCCACACAGGCTCTGCACCAGCCTCCAGCAGTGCCTAGGGTTAGGGTTATGCCTAGGTTAGGCTTCTGAAAACCACAAAGCCCAGAGCTCCAGGCACACTGCAGCTGCAAAAGGCATCTCAAGGGGCTCAAAAACCAGGATGCCTCCCAGACCCAAGCTGGCACCACTGGAAACTCGGGCTGGTTTGGCAGTGCCAAGTGGCTCCTGCAATCTGCCATCAGGAACCTGGACGGGTGAGTTTTGTTTCCCATGGAAAAGCGCTCATGTTTTTGTTCAGGGGCCTGTGGCTGTGGGTACCCAGTCATCTGCTAGGGTTCTGAAAACCACCAAGCCCAGAGCTCCAGGCACACTGCAGCTGCAAAGGGCATCCCAAGGGGAACACAGAACTGTCAAAACATGGCTTTGTCTCTGCGGCCCTCCACTCAGGGCAACAGTAGACTGACATTGGTTGTGTTCTCTGAGAAACGATCTCACCAGTCCAGGTTCCTGATGGCAGATTGCAGGAAGCCTTTGAGTCTGCCAGGGTAACCAGAGTTTTATTTTGCTGCAGCTTTGGTCTGGGCCATATCGGGTTGCCCCCTCCTAATCCTTACCTTTTCCCCTCAGCCCTCTTCTGTAACATCCCCTTCTCGCTCCCCACCCCTACTCCAACTTCCAGCCCTGCCCTGCCCCATCCCTCACTCCTCCCTTCACCTCTCCCCAGCCTGGCCCTGCCCCATCCCTCTCCCCCTCACTGCCCACCTGTGACTCCCTCCAGCAGCACATGGGAGCCCACAGCTGCCAAGACATAAACATGGTATGGCTGGGGGTGAAACCCCTGTGGGGCAGGGACAGGGTAGGGACTGAAGGGTTGGAGATAAAATGAAGATGCTGCCAAGAACCTGGAGCAGCTTCACCTGACAGCAGTGGGGAGATGGAGAGCTGGAGTGGAAACTGAGCTGGCAGTGAAGTAAAGCTTGTGAGGCTGGAGCTGAAATAACTGTGGGGTTGGGATGGGAGAGCAGCTGTAGTGGTGGAGCTCATGGTGGGGCTGGGCTGGCAAAGAAAGGGAAGAGGTGCAGGGAAGGGAAGGCAAGGGAGCCGTAGGCAAGGCAAGGTGTATTAAGGCAAGGGAAGAATATGCGAGGTAAGGCAAGGGAGCTGTCACACCTTAGCTACTCATTCCTTCCCTTGCGTGTCCCACCTCTCTTTGCCTTTCCCTCCCGATCCTTGCCTTTTCCGCCTCTCCCTCGCCTTGTCTTTCTCACCCATCCCTTGCCTGTCCCACCCTCGCATCCCTGGGCGATGCCGCCACCTCGCGGCCACGTTCCCCCGTCCCCGGGCTCACAGGAGGGAGGGAGGGAGGATTTCGTGCGTCCTCCGGGGAAATAAATCCCGGGGCCCTTCCCTCGCAGGGCTGTTCCCCTGCTCCTCCTTCCCCCTGTGACCAGTCTGCCTGGAAAATAACTCCAAACCCCACTTCAAACCCTGCAGGGTAGTGCTGCCTTGTCTTTTTAGAGTTTTTTCTTCTGATTGTGGTTAAGGTAGTTGGGGGATAAAGCCTGCTCTGTACACATTCAGCCTCTGTTACAGCTGTAGACAGGGGCAAAGCACAGCCCCTTCTGTGACTTCTGTTTTAGGGATTGTCTTCCTTTAACTCAGTGCTAGCAAGCCACCAGTCTGGGACTGATCCCTTACTCCAACCCCTCATGTCATTTATGCTTTAGGATAAAGTAGGAAGGAACCTGTTATCAAAATTCCACAATGTGAAGGATGAGTGATCCAGGTTCAAAATGCTGCTGTTGAGCAAAATCAGGCATGACTGGATACACAACTCTGAAAATTTTAAGTGAATCTTGCTTAGTTTTCAGATTTCTTGGGCTCTTCTTTATTCAAACTGCTTAAATTAGAAAGGGTAGAGTAAACATGTAGGATTTAAATCGAATCTCTGCTGGAAACCACCTTATACTTTATTAATAAATTGCCCTATTAAATTAAGTGAATAATAGATGAACATATCTCTGGCAGGACACAAGAACCTGGCAGTGGGGCGTGTGTGCAAGGTGATGGGCAGGAATTTCTGAAGGTGTGATGGGCTCTGAGCTCAAGGTGCTGAACATTCAGATGTGGGGTATAGAAGACCTCATGAAGGACCAAGTTCTGGGGGCTCCTTGCACTGTGGTGTCTCTTTACAAAACAGGCTGGCTCTGGCTCTGGTTCGCTGCTGAGGGTGCAGGAGGAGTCAGGTTTAGAAAGCAGCAAGTCTGGAGCAGGGGAAATGTGGTGGGGCACTGCTCAGGGAGTGCCTGCAGGCTGTGCAGGAGAGCAGTGAGAAAACTGGGGACACCAGGAGACGCAGCACAGTCATGGATGGAAACCAGTCCAGAGGAGGTGACACATCCATCAAGCAAGCTAAAGGCTGCAGGGTTCGTTCAAGGATTTCAGGTACGATGTTTTAAGGTTAAATGGTTCACAATAACTGAGACCTCTTTTCCAGGTTTTTTTTTCCCATTAGTTGCCATCTGTGTAACTCATCTTGCTGCCTCTCCAAAGGAATTTCTGTTTCTGACAAGACTTCCAGCAAGAGCTCCTCCTCAGCCCAGACAAATCCCATCCAATTCTTGGATTACACTACTCACATCAAAAAGTTCTCATGGTTTTGTTCTGCACTGGATCAAAGCAAAGGCAGCTACTGTGAGAACACTTCTTATAAGCTGTGAATATTATTGTCAGCTCAAAGAGTGGAATTTTGTTGTGCTCTTGTGGGAGTTTTCATGTTCTTCCCTCAGCTGTGCAAATGAATCACAGTGTGCGTGTAATATACAGGCATCAGCTTTTTATTATGATTTAAACTCTGGGCTACTTACTCAATCAGGAATTGGAAACACATGGCTTTAGTTTGTAAGGCTTTTTTACTCATGAAATGGTAAAACTGTAGTGGCAGCTTCCAGGGACTTTCAGTCCAAATTTCAGCGTGCGTTCTAAAGGGATTGGGGTAAAAGAGCAAATAATCCTGCAGTACAGAAATTTGTGATAATTCTTAATCATCTTCAGAGTAGTTTGTGGATGTAACTCATCCCCCGAGGTCCAATCTCCTCTAGGAAATTTGCTCAATAATAATGTTGAGGAGAAGGAATGAACCTATTTGTAAACTTAGACCAGTTATGCTAAAATGAGGATTAAATGGAGGAAGAAAACTGGGGAGAATATATAAAACTATGGTACAGATGAAATTTTGTAATGCATTTTGAAATGGTGCTTGTTCAAAAATGGGACTACATTTACTAAAATACAAATAAAACCAACATTATGACAAAATAAAGGTATTATAGTCCTCAAATCAGGAAAAATTCAAGTCAAATTAACCCAGATGTTTAGGATTTACCCAAGAGGAAATTGAGGCTGAGCAAAGTATGGAGAGAAGCTTGTTTTTCCAAAACCATTTCTTGTTGAGAATTTCTTTGTGTCCTGCTTTTTATTTTGCTACAGCACCGAGAAATGTATTATTTTCTGTGTTCTAAACTTCGTTACCCCCATGAAGTGATACCAATTCCTTTACTAGGACAGAGAGAAAAGAATGAGTGCTGTGCAGTCTAATAAAGAATGTAACTTTTTTTTTTCATGGTGCACATTAATCTGTTGTTTTCCCTACCAAAAAAAAAAAAAAAATCCAAACAAACTCTGCAACTCTTGCCAAACAGCCTGGCCTTATCTCCTTCTTTAAGAGTTCATTCACAGTTCCAGCCACAGCCACAGCTGATGGTTTGTGTGTCAGGAGCGCATGAGCCTCTGCACTTTTGGTCAGCTCGGAGCTTTCCTGGCGTCCCTGGGACATCCCTGGAGGAGTTATCCCAACACACACCCCCCTAGAGATGTGATCGTGGTACAGCCCAGAGAATTCCACGTTAAGAAGCCGTGGGATCGCTGTTTGCAGGAGCTGCTTTGGAGTTCATTGTGCCCCAGCAGTGTCTGGCCCCAGCCAGGTGAGTGCCTGAAATTTATTGCAGGATTTATTACCAAAGCATGGGTGCTCTCCTTTCTTCTGGGATAACCAGTTCTAATCTTCTCTCTACAGGCATCCTTTACAGTTATTCCAAAGAAAGGGGCCAGACTGAGAAAGTGTCATTTGATCTCTGCTCATATAATTCCATTTGCCACCCTGTCTCTGATCTTCCAAAATATTGTCAGTTCTCTCTGTGGATTCTTTCACTGTGAAATTCAAGGGGTTTGTTTTTGTTTTTTTTAACTTTATTTTGTTGTTCTTGTGAAGGAGAGATTTTTGTACTGTATCTAAAATAATTGATAAGTGGATATATAAAATAATGGAGTGGCCTGATAAGGAGTTACTGATTAATTTGCAATCTCTTTTTACCCTCTTTATTTAAACTAGCTTTTATGAACAGGCAGAATGGAGAGGTACTGGAATTCTGAAGAAAGCTGTTTCCTGTGGTTTCAGCACAAAACCTTGGCTTGAACGAATCAAGTGACAGTGCTGTTTGCATTTTCTTCAGAGCTTTTTATAGATCACTTGATTGGATTAATGTTGATTGTAACAATTGCCATCTACTGTACTAAATGAATTTTTTAAAAAATCTAACTGAAATTGTATCTCTCTGATGTTAACTGAAAATGTGTCTGATTTTGAGGCTATACTGGAAACCACTGATGGACAAGGTTTCTTAAAACATGAGGACACCTGTGCATTTTGGAAAATCCTGAAAGGAACCGTGGGTTTTGTCTCTGCTTGCAGTGATCTTTAAGAATTTCAGGATTTTGCTGAAGGTTTCACCTGGAAGAAAGGTGGAGGCAAAAGTCTGCTCTGCTGCTAATGCCATTGCTTTTTAAATCTTTGCCTTTACCTGAGGGGGGAGAGAGAGCAGTTCAAGTGTTTCGCGGGCAGCTACTGTGGATAAACTCCCATGGGAAAGACAAGGAGGGGAGAGAGGGAGTCCAGCCAGAGTTTATCCCCTCTAAGTGTGTTCTGCCAGGACTTTGAGTGGTTTTGACTATGAAGTCAGCATTGTACTGCTGAACAATCACATGTGTATATTGAAATCACTCTGTCCTCAAGCTGAAAGGATCCCACACTCCCCTGACCATCAGCCAGCCCTACAAATTTGGGGTGTTTCTGCTCATGCCAGGTGCAGCTGTTCACCCTTGGGCACAGCTGCAAGGGCAGCTTTCCTCAGCAGCTGTTTGCTTCTGTACTCCCATCCTGAAGGGTCAGAATTAGTTTGCACTTTATCTCACCTGAGAACTGGAGAGATGGAGAGAGAACAAGCTGTGAAAATCTGTGGCAGGTTCTTGGCAGAGCTTCTGCCCCACTCCTGGGCTTAGGAAATGTCAGGCTTGGTCCTGACCCAGCACCCACCCTCTGCAGTGCAATCTGAATTCTGACTGCCAGCTGAAGTACCACACAACCTCTCCTATCCCAGGGAGATGTGAAAGAACCTGGTTAAGCACTGTGCTGTTGCAGTACAAGTGTTGTAATTAATTTTATTGTGGAAAAACTTTGGTTTATAGCCTGTTGATTCTGCCAGGTGTGATGCTGTCGGTGAAAGCAAACAGCTTGTGGGCTGTCCAGTTGCTCTCCCCCACATTCCTGCTCAGAAGTGATAGGAGATGGGTTGGGATACTCCCAGATGAAAATATGTGGTTTTCTTTCTCGATTTTAAGTGTGGCAAAACTGCACAGCAGAACAAGGTTGGCATGGTCCTGTTCCTGCAAGAAGGCAAATGCTTGTGTCTCCTTCCCATAGCTAATTCTTGAGCTGAGCTAACAGAGAAACCTTCTTTATATGCCTATAAAAGTCCTGAGTTACAGAGGCTGTAGTCAAACGAACCTTATTTTGTTGGGAAACCCAAATACTGGATGAAAGAAGGACTAATGCTGCACAATCATGGCATCCCCAGAGCACACAATAAACTCGGTGTTTCACCCAGTCAGGGAGAGCACTGCCATCCAAAACTGCTGAGAGCCCTGGATCACAGTCATTTATACTGGACAGGGTGCTATTAAATTATCCTGTGCAGCAAATTTGATCAACATTGAATATATTCTTACTGATGCAATTGCACATCCACACAACGCAGATCTAACGCTGTTTATACATTTTTATTGGCTTAGGCAGAGGAAGAGAGGAGATCTAGTCCTGCATAAAGCCTCCCAGTTAATGTGTTGGGCTGTTTAAAGAATTTGAATGAGTAAATTTCTCCAGAAGAGATGCTTCTACTGCAGCAGTAGCAGCGGAATAGGCAAGATCATGAAACCACAGTGTTTATGAAGTGGAAGATTTTCAACTGCTTTAAGTTCCCCTGCACTTAATACAGATTTGCAAAGTCACTGTGTTGCAAGGACCTGTGATCACTCTGCACAGCAAGAAAGAGCAATAACCTTTTCCAGCTGGAGATCTGGAAGTTCCTTTAATTAGTTTAACAGAAACCCAGTTCAGAGTAATTTAAAGCTTTTGGCTGCAGGGCTGCTTTTTTGGAGGCATTCACTGGTTTGATAGTTCTGAAGCAAACTCTGGAGACAGAGATGTTTGGGAAAATACAAAACTATGTTTGCAAACAGTGAAATACTTGAGTCCCTGTTTTGCTCTCGTAGTCCAAACAGTGGCTTTGAGGTTTGTTGAGGAGTCAGTGTTGAAGGAGCAGAGTTTGGAGCTGGGATGTTTTTGTGTGCTGTCAAGACAGGCACACAACTGCAGGTACAAAAGAGAAACCTGAGAACCAGGTGTGGCTGTTAGTCCTGCTAAGGTGACAACTTGGTACCTGCAGATGGACGATAATCTTCAAACTGGGTTCATAGAATAACAGAATGCTTTGGGTTGGAAAGCTCATCTCATCCCACCACCCTGGGCAGGGATATCTTCCAGGCTGCTCAAAGTCCAATCCAGCCCGGCCTTGGACAGTTCCTGGGATGGGGAGTCCACAGCTTCTCTGGGCAACCTGTGCCAGTTCTCAGGAAAGAATTTCTTCCTGGTATCCTAATCTAAACCTCCCCTCTTTCAATTTAAAACCACTTTCCCTTGTCCTATCACTCTCTGCCCATGTGAAAAGTTGCTCTCCCTATTTTTTATAAATTCCGTTTAGGAACTGAAAGGCTGCTCTAAGGTTTCCCTGGAGCCTTCTCTTCTGCAGGCTGAGGCACCCCAGCTCTCTCAGCCTGGGAGGCTACCCCAGAGCATGGAATATGCTGTGTGCATCATTTCTGGCATCCCTCCATGGCCTTCCCAGTCAGGGGCTCCTGAGCCAGCAGGAATGTGGGCCTGAACTCAGGATTCTCAGGAAGAAGCGGTTTCATTTTCAAAGTTTTGTCCAACTGTGACCTTAAATCCTGCCTGGAAATGCACTTTGCCCTTTTAGTCCTGGTGCTGTGCATGGAAATTCCTTGGAGTCCTGCAGCTGGAACAGCAAAGTGGGGTGTGTGATAGAATTGATGTGTTACAACACATCAAGCCTCCTCCTTGCAGAGGAGTTTCATCTGGCACCAAGGGCCCTCTGCAGCTGCTTGGCCTTTGGGGCTGAAAGTGCTGGGTTTGGTTAGGAAAAACCCAGCCCTGCTGTTCCTGAGCCCCTTGGGCCAGGATAGGAGTGGGAGGGATGGCTGGGCTTAGCAGCTGCAATAACTGCTCTGCCTGGGTTTGTACCCTGCATGTCACTTGGTCGCACAGAGTAACCAAACTGGGATGAGAGCAGGTGAATTCTGTTCAGGTTTGTGTGTTTATTTCATGAATTCAAGGATGAGGAGGGTGTGGTTCTCCCTCATACATCTGTCTGGACAGTCAGCGCTGTTTGTTGTGGATCTCCTGTGTAGCAGCTGGGGGAGAGAAAGGTTAATACAGGGAAATGTGAGTGTGAAGAAACACTGTTGGGTAGTTTAACACTCGAAGGTTACCTTAATGCTCTGGTGAATACCTGGATTTCAAGTGAATGTCCCTTTAATTTATGGCTGCTGCTAAGGCCAGAAGCTGCTATTTGCCCAGTGCTGAATGGGATTTAGCTGTGCTCTGGCTGGCTCTGGCAGAGGAATCATCTCTGAGAATAAACTGTAAGTAAAACTGAGATTGTTCTGTGGTCAGGCTGAAGAGGGGACTCTGCACCACCTCCACTCTTCTGCTGAATCCCTTTTCTTAATCAAAATAGGAAACTCTCTGAAAAAACAGAGGGACAGAGAAAGACTTAAAAGCTGTGAAGTTGAAAGCTCAGTGACGTGAAACCTCCTGCACTTTTGCTGATACCCCAGGGGACTGGGTGACCTGTAGAGCTCTTCAGCGTTTTTCCCTCTTCTTTTCTCCTCTGTGCCTCCCCTGCAGTGGTCCCTTCTCTCTGCAGAACGACAGTGTCTCTGGGCTGGGGGTCAGTATTTTTAGGACTGTGTTTCTTAGTCCACTGTGCACAGCTGATCTGTATCACAGCCCTGGCAGAGCAGCTGCCAGGCCCTGCAGTGTTTCCTCAGCACTGCCAGGTTGGAGTGCCAGCTGAGCCAGGGTAAAGCTGTGGGTGTGGAGCAGGGGATGCTCTGCTGCCCGGTGCCCCAGCTGCAGGAAAGAGTTTGCTTCTTAGTTTGGGAGCTTCAGTAATCAACTGAGGGTCAAAACCTGGGGGCTGCTTCAAAAACAAACCTTGGAATGGGAGCCAGGTCTGCCTCAGGCCATGTCCTGGTAGGTGAACACTCCAGGAGAGGTGGGCTCAGCTGTGCTCCTCCATCCTCAGCACTCAAACCACCAGGCTGTTGTATAGAAACTGCACTGACAGTCTTGGTGGAGGGCTTTCCAACAAGAAAGAGATCTTTTTATTGAATTTAAAATGGGCAGCTCTGGGTTCCTGTGAGAGTGGGTTCCTCCAGATGGCGATGAGATTTCAGTTCAGTGCCTCCTGGGTAGGGGTGAAACATTCAGCAGCCAGAATGAGCAGCCCTGGGAGCCTGAGCCCCTAAAACACACTGCAGATATCACAGGGAGCCTGGAGAGGGGCAGGAGGAGAGACTGGCAGGAGAAGCCTCCTCCTTGTTGGTGTTTCCTCACTGTGCACTGCCTGTGCAGCCCAGGGCGAGGCAGGCAGCGCTTTCTCACCACCTTCTGTGCATTGCCACAGAACTTTCTGGGCTGCTGTGGAATGGAGTGTTAATCCTGGAAGGACTCACATTCCTGTCTGGCAGATAGGTGGGGAGAAAGGGCAGGGGAATGAGGTCATGACAGACCTGTCTCAATGAATTAGGCAGCGACAGAAACCTCATCACCCAGGGGCTATTTTAAAAACAAATAGACTCGTTTAGAATGTTAGATAGTTCATGGGGAATTTTTAATGATCAAGAATGCCAGTTATCATGAAATAATCTATATCCCACCCAAATTAGTCAGACTATTTTGTTGTGGTCCCTGAGGTACCTCTGTAAAATTGACGAGTTGTTCTACATTTGAATTTGAAGAACTGGTTTGTGGGGGGAAGCAAATCTATTTGCCCTGTCTTGGGAGGCCACCAGCCAAGTGAGAGGCCTTGAGACTTTTTATTGAGGGAGATAAGTAAGCAGAAAGCAATAGAATCACAAATGGCTTTGATGGGGAGGGATCTTAAAGCCCATCCAGTCCCATCCCTGCCTTGGGCAGGGACACCTTCCACTATCCCAGGTTACTCCAAGCTCCATCCAGCCTGGCCTGGGACACTTCCAGGGATGGGGCATCCACAAAGAGCTTTCACTCACAAGAACAAAGACCACGATAAATTTGACGTTTCCAAGTGTTCCTGATTACTCTTCTGTATTTCTCTCGCTGTGCTCACTTGCACACCTGCAAAAGCTTGGTTTAGTTTCCTGCAGGTTTGTGGAATCTCATCCAGTTTGTGCTGCAGGTGGCTCAAGGAGCACCAGCTGAGCTCCCTGCAGCTGGACACAGCGGGTGGCTGCCAGGACCATGTGGTGCCATGCTCCAGAGCAGGATGTTGGTTAATTCAACCTGCATTTGTATTTATTGCTGTAGGCAAGGAAAGGGAGATACATCTCTAACTCCAACCTGTGTCCAGAAGGAAGAGGAAAGGAACTGACACACAGGACCTTTCCAAACAGGGTAAGTTCAAATGCTCTCACCTCTCTCTCTCTTGAAGCAGAGATAGCATCCCTCATGTCCTCCAAATTTCAAACTATCCTGAGTGATTTCTGTAATTGATTCCTCATTTCTAAGATGTTTTAAAGCAATTTATTTGAGCTCTGTGGGCGCGACCATAAACCTGCCAAGTTTGATAATCAGGATTCTGGGAATTATGGTTTGAAACAAATTGTTTGGGTTTTTTATTGTTGTTGTGCTTTTTTAAGATACTTTTAGTTCTCGTCAGTTATTTGCAAATATTTTCTCTCTCCTTCTGGGAAATCTGTTCCCTGAAAAGTAACATAAAGTTCAAAGACAATAGTACAAACCAAAGTATTGTCACTTAAATTAAGATGGAGAAATGTGGAAATCTGGTTTTGGTTTTTTTAGGCACAAGATTTGGAATAGATAATTTGAGCTTTAGAGACCAGAAGAAGAATGTACGACAGAAAGATGGCCCAGCCCTTCACACATGGTGCAGACTGAGAGCCAAGCCTCACTCTGCTACCTTTCCAATCAATTAGACAAAGCAAAATGTTGGGTTTGTGCCTGGCCTGGGCTCTTTCCCGATAAGAATTCTGTTCAGACAAAAATATTATCCTTATCTATAAGATCTTCTTGGGTTTATACTTTCCCAGTCTTTAACATAATCTAATTTATAATCTGGGGGTTTTGTTTTATTGTAAATAAATCAGTGACCTCATTTAGAACAAGTTACATGCTCTCTTGTTCAAGACTAGGGAGTGGTATCAGCTATGGACTTTCAAGAGCCTTCATGGTTTGTCCAATATTGATCTTAGCTAGACAGAAGATGTCCTCATCGGTGCAGCTCTTCCGAGATCAGAGGTACCACGAGCTGAAGGGGCAGTGCCTCCAGCAGGGGATCCTCTTTGAGGACCCCGAGTTTCCAGCCTCGGATGAATCCCTGTACTACGACTCAGCAGCAAAAGGGAAAGTGGAATGGAAGCGACCAAAGGTAATGGATGGGTGTGTTTGCACTCCTGGTGGCTCCTCCAGCAGAGATACTTCCACCAAGAGGTGTCTGAGCAAAACTTTGTGTCTTGGTTTAGAAAGACAGGAGTCTGCTAAGGAAGGCAGGAGCCTCCCCTGAAATGGAGAATGTAAACCCTCCCCACCCCTCTGAATTGCTATAAAGTTTAAATTAAGGGGCTCTCTGGCAAAAAAATATGGGAGCAGGAAATAACAGTTCTTCAATAGGGAAGAAAAATAAAAGGATAAAATAAACAATGCAGTACACTAGAACAACACTGACAGAGTCAGAACCCAACCTGACACCCTGTGGGTCAGGGTGTTGGCAGCAGTCCCATTGGAATTGTGGCTCAGCCCTCCTGCAGTGTCAGGGGTGGTTCTGCTGGAGCAGGGATCCTGGAGAAAGGTGCAGTTTCTGCCTCTGAAGATCCAGGGGAAGAGGCAGCTGCTGTTCCTCTGGGAAATCCAGTGGAGAAGCCGTGCTGGTGTTCCAGAATCTCCAGATTATATCCAGGTAGGAATGCTTGGCTCCTCCCTCTGGGCTCACATCTCCCAATGGGATGCTGTAGTTCTTATCAGCCATGCAGGGACATTCAATAGCTGTTATCAGCAGGTATCCCCTCCCGAGGGAGGAGTGATTGTGGTCACTCAGAGAGAGAGATAAGGCAAACTGCCCACCTGACAAAAGATAATCTGCCATAGAGATGGTAATGGAAAACATCTTGCATTGCTATCTGGAACACTTTGTTCTGTTCTGAATTGCCACCCTCTCCCTCAGCTGTTTCAGTTTGGTTCTGGTAAAGTCTTAGCAGCAAGTTCTACACAGAAGGGTGGAGAGTTCTACACAAGTTCTACACAGAAGAGTGGAGAGTTCTCCTTTATTGGTTGATGCCAGCTCTGGTCTCTGCATGGCTGTGCTGAATTCACAGTGGATTTTGTCTCTGACTGGTGTAGAACCTCAATTACCCACCAGTGATTTTCTGTGCCAAATGATCAGCTATTATCTGTAAGCAATGAAGAATGCTTGTGTCTATTTGCCACTTTTACTGGCATCATAACAGGAAAACAAATATGTCATTTGCTTTGAATTGTAACTAATGTAGTAGGCATTTCAAATCATTAATACCACATATATCTGTGGTCTGTTAATTCATTTGCTCTGAGGTTTTATGCTTCACATGTATTTTTAAATCAGTTCACAGCCATAAGCAAACAATTCAGAAGAACACAAACCCATTCCCAGTCTGGTTTTCCATCAGTGTCATCTGTTCTCTTACTGTGACAAGTGTAATGGAGAGGACAGTGGAAGCCTCCAGCCAGATGCATGCAGTATTTTTGCCCTTAAGCATGATGAATCACTCCTTTACTTCCTCCTTTACTTCACCTGTGTCCACTTTTAGGATTGGAGTTAATCTTCTGGAAGCACGGACTTGGGTGTCTTTCCTTAGAAAACATGATGCCAATGTGATGTCCTTCACATGCACCTGGGGCTGTTCTGTGTCCTCTGTGACAGGGGACAGCAGATGAGGCTGACCAAGGCTGGACTCTCTTTGCCAGGATGGCCTGAGGCTGCTTCTCTTTTTTGCTTCTCTTCTTTCCTGGTGGTGCTCATTCCTCACAGCAGGTTCTCCACTGGAATTTTAGTAAGCAGTCCAAGGGTTGCTTTCCTGCTTCTCATTTCAGTTTTCCGAGTAAGACATGAGACTGAAGAATGGGGAGAAGTAATTTGGGAAAGAAAAAGAAGACATTCCAAAGTGTGTGGGTTTATTTTAATTTCTGAGCAACTTCCTGTTCATTGGAGTCTTTCATCCCCTCCTAGAAGAGGAAATACTGGGCAACCATTTACAGTGAGGTCAGGAAAAGTGTTTGTTCTTCATAAAAGATGTGAAGCAAGAGCTAAACTCTAGCCAAGGATGCCATTTTGGGCCATTCTTGTGTGTATGAGATTGTTCAAGGTGGTGGTCAGTGGTTTGAAGTCTAATTGTAGGTCAGTGATTACCTTTGCCTTCAGTTATTACCCATTAAACATGATTTTAATGTAGGAAACCTCACATATTAATTAATGTTCTATTTACATCAATTTTATTATATTTATCATAAAACCAAGCACAGATTGACCTGACCCTCCTGAGATGTTGAACCATATCCCACCAGTCCCTGGCCTCTGCCAGCCAGAAGTTCAGAGGGTGAATTCTGGTGTTGATGCCAACAACACAGAACCATAGAATCTTCTGGGCTGAAAAGGACTTTTAGGTTGAAAAAGCCTTCTAAGATCACTGAGTCCAACACTTACCCTGACACTACTGAGTCCATTACTCAGCTATGTCCCTAGCACAGGTCTCTAAAAAAACCACTTCCAGCAGCAGTCAGTTCCAGTGCTTGACATCCCTTTTGGAAAAGAAATTCCTCCTTGTGTCAAATCTAAGCCTCTCCTGGTGTGTGAATCCTTTGCTGGTGTTTCAGAATGCTGGGCTCTGCTAATACCCCAGTTCCTCTGGGATAAACCTGTGAAATAACTGAGCTGAGCATGACCATTCCAAAGGTGCAGCATCTTCCAGAGCCCTTCAGCTCATGCAGGAAGCCTCCTGGGGAGACTCTATGGGGAAAACCTGCTGGTTTGTTGGAAAAAGGGTAAGAAACATTCCCTCTGGTTGGTGGACATTCTTTCTGCCCACTGATATTAGCATCATCCTGCTCTTTTCCTATGATTTCCCTGGGAAAAAAATCTTCTTTTCCCTGGAAAAAAATTTCTTTCAGCCTCTGCGAGGCTGAAGTGGGGCTGGGGCAGCTGTGTCCTGCCAAGAGGGGAGTCCTTGGCCACCTGTCCTGGTTAACACTGCCTCTGTGTGGTGGTCCTGCTCAGCATGGCCTGAAAATACCCAGGAATTCCTGTCACTGCTGAATGGATGCTTTGTCTTATTTTTAACTAAACCTCGGGTTTGTGTGAACTTTTTCACTGACCCTGCAGAAAGGATGGAATCTCGAGGACATCTTTGTCAGTGTTAAACAAACAGCAGTGAGCCCCCAAGCAGGGCAGGCGGGCATGTGAGGAAGGAGTGGGTAAGCTTGCTTCAGAGATAAACAGTGTTCTTGAGTTATTCACAAAGGAAAATAGTCTGATCCTACAGAATGAGACTTTTATCATGTGCTTTCCTGGTTTCCCCACTTGACCCTGTGTTTTTTAAGCCCTAATTCTGCTTTCATCTGCATCTTCTCTTTGTGAGAGGGCTGTGATTGCACTCTGATGTTCTGGGAAGACAGAGCTGGTCTGTGTCCAGGAAAACAGCACAGAGAGACACCGTGAGACAGGGCTGTTGATCTGCTCCCCCAGAAACCCCTCCTGTGTCCCAGCCCACTGAGGGACACTGCTCTGTTTGATTAAATTCCCATTAACTCCAAAGGTCAGATACCTGGCTGAAGGTGAGGGGTTGCATCTGCACAGCCCAGTGCCCTTTTTCCTGGAAACACTGCATGCCATGGGCCCTATTCTCCACTCTTCTCACCAGTTTTCCAGCCTTTTCAGGGGTGGTTATTACCACGCAAGTGAAAAGTCCAGGAAATAAGGCAGTACTGTGTTCTGGAATGATACAGTGATAGGAATAGATGGAACAAGTGTCTCCCCACTTCCCAAACTGGGGTGTGTGTGGGATGAGCAGGTTGGTGATTTATCCAGGACTGAGGTGCCAGAGAATTCAGGGGCTCTGACTTCTGCACCTTCACATGTTTACTGGAGGCAGCACCAGCTTTTGTTTGCTTCTAACTGGTGGAAAATGATCCATTGTCTCAGGAGCTGAAACATCATATTTACAAGTGCTGATTGAAACCCTAAATCCTCCCCTACCTTGTTACCTGTTTAAGATTTTGCTCTCATTTGGAAGGCAGAGGAAGCCTGGGGCAAATTCCTGTGTAGGCACTTAGTCTGGGTGAGAACATTTTGCATTAATATTCTTTATTCTACAGTGCCAGGATTTGTGGTCTCAATGTCCTCCAGAATAATCAACAGTAACCCAGTTGTCATAAATTTCATGGAATGAGGGTCATGAAAGATTTGGCTGTCAGGTTAAATGTCCCTCAGATGCAATGCTCTTCATCATTTAATTCCTGTCTCCTCTGTAGCTGTGTCACTGCAGTCTGACCCTGTTTTCCAGTTTGAACAAGACCAGAGGCATCTGCTTATGTTTGGGACTCGTGTGGAGCCCAGTGGTGCCTGCAGGACAGGGAGGTGTCCTGGCACTGTGTCGGGCTTTGAGCAGTTGCATGACCACTGCAAGAGCAGTTTAGGGGCATGGAGAGGAGTGGCAGCTCCTCACACCCTGGGATATCTGCCAGGATGGGGCCTGGAGGAAATCCAGAGCTGGAGGAGAGTGGATATTAAAGGGGAATGCCATCAGCTGGCATGGCAGGGATGTGCACTCCTCTCAGAGCAGCTGCACTGCTGCCTTCTGTGTGACAAAGCGATGGGCTTGTAACAGCCCCCGTGAACAGTGACACTCACCTGGTCTGCCAGATCCCCTCTCTGTGCCCCAGCTCCCTTCTGGAGTGTGGCTCGTGGTTAAATGATCACTTTCTCACATCTCAATGTGCCTTTTTAATTCCTTCAGCCTGTTTTTTTCCGGTTAAAAATATGGAGCAACAGCAATCATTTTGCTTAATTATAAAAGGGGTCCCTCCCCACCTCTCCTCCTCACCCCTAAAGATTTGCATGATATAATTATTCTTTTCCTGAAAAAAAATACTTGTTCTGCAAAGGCTACATGTACTGAAACAGCTGAAGTTTAGGCTTCTGTTTCCCTGCCTATCCAGAATTGTGCACATTTCTCTGCTCTTGGTGGTTATTGACTCTTGTTCAAGTGTAGGTAAACACAAGTTGCAAAGCTCTGTGTGCTGACATTCATGTTTGCACTGGGAATAATGGCACATGTGGCATCTGGGAGGTGAGGAAATGTGTTTCAAAAGGTGCTGAACTTCTGCTGAGCTTTGAGGGAGCTCACAAATCCTTTCATGTGCCTGAAGCACAGCTGGGGACACAAAGGTGGTTCCGGTTGGGTGCTGTGTGAGCCAGTATCTGGTGGTTTGCTTGTTTGCTGGGCTTCTCTGGGACCTGTTTGTTGCAGAAAAGGGCTGTGAAAGACTCAGCTTTGCACTAAGATGAAATCAATCCTGAACTGGCTTCTTTTCCTTGCGTGTTTGTCACATCCTGGATCTCAACACCGTGGATGTTGTCCTCCACAGACAGTCCAGCATCTTCAGTGGGTGACTTTCAGACATTCACTCCATGAGTGCAGCTGTACAGGGCTGCTGAGGATTTTCAGAGCTCCTAGATGGCCCTGGTGATCTTTTCAACAGGCACTTTGTGTGCTGTAATTAGTTGTGAGTGCACTAGCAGGGAGGCTGTTTGCCATTGTTGCAAATAGTTTTCCTTGCCATTAAAAGCAGATTTAGCTCGTGATCTTCAGCTACAGCTCATTATCTGTGGAAAAGTTTAAAGTCAGATATTTCTTTGTTAACTGCGTGTGTGTGTATATAAAGAGAATGATTGCAGTGCACCTTAATTTTTATAGAAGGGTTTAAGCCTTGCAGACTCAAAAGTGGTATAAAAGGTCATAGGCAAAGAAGGCTCTGACCTAAGTTTAAACCCTTCATCTTAAAGAAATAGGAAAGCTATTAGGAGCTAAGCTCTGGGAAGCAGTCTGCCCTGGAAGATAATCACAGATTGATGGGGAGGTTTCTGTACACATTAATCATGGTTTTTGGGTTAAAATTGTGGAGGTGGGGACCACGTAGTCCTCCAGACATGGTGCAATGGGACGGTGTTCACAGGGGCTCTTGGATGAGGGAAGAGATGAAGGATTTGTCTCCATGTTTCAGAAGACTTGATTTATTATTTATGATATATATGACATTAAAACTATACTAAAAGAATAGAAGAAAAGGTTTTATCAGAAGGCTAGCTAAGATAAGAATAGCAAGGAATGATAAGAAAGGTTTGTGGCTCGGACAGAGAGTGTGAGCCAGCTGACTGTGATTGGCCATTAATTACAAACAGCTCTATGAGACCAATCCCAGATGCACCTGTTGCATTCCACAGCAGCAGATAACCATTGTTTGCATTTTGTTCCTGAGGCCTCTCATCTTCTCAGGAGGAAAAATCCTAAAGAAAAGATTTTTCATGAAAAGATGTCTGTGACAGTGCAGTCCTCTGTTAGTGTAGAGGGGGTGGGTGAGGCGACAACAACAGGCAGATGAGAAACCACCAGAAGAAATAATTCCTAAATGATGGTGGAGCATCTTTTCTTTCCTCCCTGCGGACAAACCATGTACCCCAAAGCTCCTGCAAACGGCGTCTGGCACTGCTGCAGTTTGAGGGGAGCTGTTCCAGCCCCCTGGGTGCCCGGAGCTGTCGAGCTGAGCTGCAGCCATCTGTCCCTGCTGTGCAGGTGTCGCTCTGCAGGGCGGGAGGAGCTGCTTGCCAAGGCAGGAAGGACAGACAGGCGGCTCCCGGGGAGGAAGGCGTTAACCCCACCCCATCCCAGCTGCGGGAGCCTGGCGCGGCTCCCGAGGATGCAAGTGGCAGCACAAAAGCATCCTCTCCGCGCCCGTTACCCTGGCAACTGCGCATTCAGAGGGCGGCATTGGCAGCGGGATCCTGCAGGAGATGATGCAGTTGCAATTAAGTCGAATTGTCTTCACGTTGTTAGAATTAATTCTGAGCTGGGAGGGAAGGGGAGGGGTGGTGGGTGCGTGCTGGGGGTAGGACAATGAGCTGCCACCCCTCTGAGATGCCGGCGTGGGCAGGGCTTCATCGTGCTCTGGGCTTCTTTAAGGGTAAATTAGTGCTGGCACTTGGCTTCTGAACCTTGGGGTTTTTTTTGTTGGAGCGATTAAAAATCAGCCTCGGGAGCTTTATTTGTTTAATGAGGGTGGATTTGGTGGAGTGAGTGATCTTCTGTGCAGCTATTGCTGTTCTTGCATCCTGGTGATCCACAGACTGGAAATGCAGGGATTACCAAGATCCCAGGGGATTGGGCTCCTAAGAGGAGGTGTCCAAAAGTGGAGGGCAAGGTCTTTCAAATCCAGGTCAAAACAAGTCTAATTCTTCCTGTATGGCTGCAATTCTGGATCAGCTGGGTTCAGAATCCGCTTTGTTCTTTTATTTGGTGAAATCAGTTGATTTGGATATTTTTACCAGCAGCTGGAAATGCAATGTCATTTTCAAGAGAAGTGTGGCCCACCTGGTTTTGCCCTGGCGTGATGAGACAGAGGAGGTCAGTTGTGATTTGGTGCATGAGATACATGGGAATTCACTGAAATTCAAAACTTTCTAAAGCACTTAGCAGCCAGGATTTTGAAATCTAAATGTAATCTAAATAAGAGTTCTGATAACTCAAATACATATAGGATGCACTGATCTACAGAGATCAAAAAAGTAACTGGAACCCCTTGGAACTGGAATCCTCATTTTACCAACCAAGAATGGAAGTTCTCATAGAGCACATCATGATAGAATAACATCGTCATTGTTTGTGCTACCCTAATACAATCCTGTAATCATTTTGAAGTTAAGAGCTGTCCCAGCTGTTCCAAGGAATTGATCTTTTTGAGATGCACACACATTTTGTAAGAATGGAAGGGAGAAATAGTGGTTTTTTTGTGTGGGGGGAAATACTGGGTTAAAATACTTTTTGATTTTAATTTTAATGTTGCAACTTTTCCCCAAATGTGCTAATAAAGCTGAAATATTTATTGAATTTCTTTTCTTGGAGGCAAGGAAACATTTTTCAGTCCTGAAGGGCTTTCCCTTGTTGGTGATTTAAGGTATTTAGAACAGCATGTTCTGATGGTGTCCAGCCAAACAATTCACTGAAAACACTGTGGGCTTTGTTTTATTTTTGCTCTTCTCCCATTATTATTTTCTCCTAAGGTTTTGAGGTTGGTTGTTTTATTTTTTTTCCCTGAACATGTTCTGAAGAGAAAATGTGGCACCTACTAATACCTTGGCTGGTGAAGGTAGGGAGCTCCAGGCAGCTGTTTCCTACAGACCATTGCCCTTTCTTGGCTGAGAAATAGCAAAGGTGTATTTTTTTAAAATTTTTTTTGGGGGTGTGTGTTTGTGAGTTTCGCAACTGGGAGGTTCATTTTGGATTTTTTTTTCCCATAGCTGGATGGAAAAGGAAGAACCAAACTGGAGGATTTTTGTTACATCAGGCATGTAAAACGTGCTTGACAGATCACAACATCTGAGAGCAGCCTCCTGAGGAACCAGGAAGACTCCAAAGGAATCTCCTGTGTTCCAGGCTGATATTATTATTGATATATTTAAATATATATATTTAATGTGTTTGTTAGCTAATCTTTTCTGGAGCCAGCCTGCAGTGCAAAGGGAAGGGCCTTTATTGCTACAGCAGAAGAGCTGCCACAAAATATACCTTGTTGAATATAGTAAAAATATTTAATATTCAGTTGAGGAAACCTTATGTTGATCCCAGGAAAAGGGGTGGGAAGGTTGAAATGCCCAGACTGTGGCCACTGTGCTAATTCATGTTCAACATGACACTGATCCTTTCTCTGTGGCTATGACATCCCTGCTGCAAGCCCTGCCTCAGCTTCTGCAGGTGTTCTGCTGTCACCAGGCAAACTGGAAAATGTGTGTTGACTTTGTCTGCAGGTTTGGCCTATTATTATTCTAAAGTAACCTTTGTCACCAAAGCCTCCAAGTAATAATTAACAGGCTTGTCTCTGGAAATCTGATGGGCATTGGACCCTGAGAAAATCCTGTTAACAGCAAATATTTCATGTTGGATTGCATTTTGCTAAAGAGAATTTTAAATTGAACGATATAAACTTCAAATACAATTATCAATTTCACAATGTAACCCCCCAGCAAGCTTGAAAATCTTGATTAATTTGCAACAGCATTTCTGTCTATGATGAGACCAACCCAATTTCTAACAGGAAAATGAAGCCTGGATGCTGGGCTGTGAGGGCATGAACCCAGAGCAGGCAGGCAGGGATGTGTTTAAATGGATATATGCACATGGATGTGTGTACATGAATGGGGCAGGGGCTTGGGAAGCAGGATGCTGAAGGGTGAAGGCTTTGGACTTGCTTTGCCACCCTGACGAGGTCTCTGGTGTCAAGATGACCCGAGGTGTTAGAAAGTCTCTTTTTCCCAGCCTGAGACCGAAGAAGGAGTCAGGATTCTTCTGTTCTGGTTTTCAAGGTTGTTTATTTTCTCTTATCTAATACATTCTTTCTCTGACCTGCTGAGATCTGTTCAGCAGGTCAGTCCGTGGCACACTGCCCGCCCTCAGGGCAGTGTTGTCTTTTATAGTAAAAACTTCGTGTACATTATTTATTATTATTTTCCAATACCTATCACCAATGTTAGACAGTGAACTCCTGCCTTAAACCAATCCAGTAGTGCCAGCATCACCCAGATCATGGAGGCTAGGAAGAAGAAAGAAGGACAGGGTACACCCAAATTCCTCCATCTTGGGACCCCAAGTCCCCATTCTAAAAACCCCAAAAATCTATTTTTCACCCCATGACAAACTATTATTCTACTTAAACTTTCGTGGCCTTTAAATCCTCATATAAGGTTGGTAATTTTTTCCATGGGTCAAAATCAAAGGCACAGGGGTCTTAGGCTCTGTGCCAAGGTCTCTGAGCCCCCTGGCAGGGGCTTGAGCCATCCAGGACAGCCAGAGGGATGTCCTGGGTTCTGACACCACACCAGGGCAAATCTGGGGCATTTGGAAGGCAGGCAGAGCCCCAGAATCTGTGCTGTACAATTTCAATGGTGGTAGCTTTATAAGGGAAATACAACTTTTTTTTTTTTTTTTTTGTACTAAGAGGAGTGATGGGAAAGAAGATGGGTCCAAGGAGAAGTGGCCGGGCTGAGCAGCCACCAGACACAAATGGTTGTTGCAGATGTGTTGTTAAGCACTTTCTTTCCCAGCTGTTTGGGTCCTGGAGGCAGGAAGGGGAGCAGAGCTGTGTGTGGTGCCCCCAGGACTCCTCTCACAGAGCCAAACAAACAGGGAGTGATCTCTTAATTCCCTGAGTGTGACAGTGGTCACTGGGGTTTTCAGGATGAAGGGAGAGACGTAGATCTGACTCCATATTTAGAAAGCTTGATTTATTATTTTTTCATATATACATATTACATTATACTATACTAAAAAGAAAAAGGAAGGAAGGTTTCCAGAAGGCTAAGCTAAGCTAAGAATAGAATAGAAAGAATGATAACAAAGGCAGCTCTCTGACCGAGTGAGAGAGCCAGCTCTGCCGTGACTGGTCACTGAACCAAAACATCCACACCAGACCAATCACGGATGAGCCTGTTGCATTCCACAGCAGCAGATAACCATTGTTTACATTCTCTTTCTGAGGCCGCAGCCTCTCAGAAGGAAAAATCCTAAAGAAAGGATTTTTAATGAAAAAGATGTCTGCTACACCTGAGTCCCTCCCAGCAGTTACTGCTGGCCGGGGCTGGGCTCCACTCTCAGGGGTCGTGTCCAGCTGTGTGAGCCTTGTCCAGGTCCCATTTCCCAGGCCAGAGTCTGCAGGCCACATCCAGGCTGGGGTTGATAGTATAGGGATAAAATGTGTCTAAAGTCATGGTATATTCAGGGGAGTTAGAAGGAAAGTTAGGCTTAGTAGGCCCTGGGAAATGTTAAGGGTAGGCCCTGGGAAATGTTAAGGGTAGGCCCTGGGAAATGTTAAGGCCCGTGTTTGCTGGAGCATGTGAAACTGCACCTGTGTAATCAGTATGTGATAAATGATTTAACTGCTAATGCGATGATTGCTTAGTAATTAGATATAATTATTGTTTAATTGTAAGAAGAATCATGAGAAACTGTGTTCAAGGGTTTGAGGGGGATCATGAGAAACGCATGCTTGGGTGAAATCAATGTATACAATGGAACAATGGAAATTTAATAATTAATATGTAGTTATATAATGATAGAATATAAAACATGTTCATCCCAAACCCGTGGTGGAGTCAGATTTGGGTCTGTGCACCCCTGACACCCAGAGCTCTTCAATAAAGCACCTGCATATAATCATTATGTGATTATATGTTCCTGAACACTAACAAGGTGAGTGCAGGGTGCTGTGGCTCTAGACCAGAAACCCTGAGAACCTGATAAAATTCCATTTCTGTGTCTGTGAAGGTCCACCAGGAACAGGAACAGGAATTCCACACTGTTCCAGGATTCTGTGTCTCTCCTCACCTTTCTGCAGCAGGCTGGTGATGCCCAGCTCTGGCAGAGTGCTTCACCCCAAAGAGATCTTGTGTGTTAATTTGAAAAATGAAAATATGGGAGCACACAGCACTCCAGAACTTGGGAGAGCCTCACTTTTTTTGAGATGAGTGTTTAATTTAAGAAGCTCTGTTGAGACTGAAACAGATACTGTTTTGTTCTCTTGGGGATGTTATTTTAAGGAAGTGTCTTTTCTAAACTATAGAAACTCATAAACATAGTTTAATTCCCTTTTAGTCCCACCAGTGATTTATGCTGGTACACCTCAATATTAATATCAGGGGTTTTGGTCCCTGGCTCCTTTCAAAGCTTTGGGAATCTCACTGTGTTCTGTTTGTCACCTTGTCTGTCCCCCAGCAGGCTGAGTATGGGAGGCATCATGAAAACACTGCTTGGCATGTTTCCATCTTGGTTTCTGACTGGATAAAACATTCCTCCCATAATATTCTGTCCTTAATGTTTTCAGCTGGGGAAGTTGTGACATGTTTCTTTCTGGAATTGCTGAAATGTTCCCAGAATTGAGCTGTTGCTCACCCTTATTCTACGAATTCCGTCTTTTTTTTTTTTTTTTTTTTTTTTTTTTTTTGCCTGGAAAATCTTGTTAGGATGGGGCTTGCCCAGAAGAAGAGCTGAGCAAGGCACCACAAAGCCTGGAGGTCTGAGCTCTCCAGTACAGTCTGGTGGCTGAGTGGACCCCTATGACATCAATGTGATGGCCCAATCCCACTCCTGATGTCAGTCAGAAAATTCTTTGGTTTTAGTTGTGCCCTTCGTTGCTGTCTGCATCCTGACAGGAAGCAAAAGCCCCACAGTGGCCACCCTTTATTTCCATGGGATGAAGTGGCAATTTTGGAAAGTGGCAGCTTGCTCGGTGGAATTATTCACCCAAATCTTCCAGGACTAAAATTAAAGGCAAACATTTGTAAATGACATGCATGCTTGCCAAGCAGACAGCTCTCCAGATGCCAGTATTCTGTTATCTTCTCTCTTGGCACTTTTTCCAGTTTGTATTTCCCTCCCTCGGATTGGATGAAGGCTTTCTTATGTTGTTGTGGTTGTTTCCTCTAAAGAAAAAAAAATATTAAACAACCTCAATGTCATTTCTAGAGCACAAACAGTACAACTCCAAGGCTCTGAATGTTTCTTTAAAGTTTAAAATGTCAGGTTTCATTTAGTTGGTTCAGTTGTCATTAGATGAAAATTGGTTTCTCAAACCGTTTCTGTTTGTCCTGAGGCGATGTGGTGATGGCAAGAATGACATGGTAAAATTTATTTCGAGACTGTAAAACAAAAAGCCCGAGGATCATATCCCCAGCTAGCATAAGTCTTCTTACAGTAATTGGTAGTTCATTGATTTAGTCTTCCAAAAGAATTAAATGTCTGACTTGTCTGAAGCAAAAATTACAGCCTAAACATGCCAGTTGCAAAGGAAATGGAGGTATTGTTCTGTCAATGCTCTTCAGCAAGAGTGGAAAGCATCCACATCCAAAAAATGCTTTCTGTGTGAAGAGCTTCATGCTTTTGTAATATTATTTCCATATTTAAAAGGGTATTGGGGATGAGCTGGAATTTGAGGTTAGTAAGCCATTCTGCTTTCGATTTGCAGAGTAATTTGTTTGAATTTCATGCTGTGTTCCTGTGATTCAAAAGTATGTTTCCTTCAAGATTAATTCTATTTAAAGATTAAATAAATATGTATGTTTTCTTGGCTAAAAAGAAGCTTTTAAAAATCCTTCACCGCTGAAAGAACCTTTTAGAACTGCTTTCTTGCAATGTTTTGAACTTAATCCCAAAGACTAAACCATTTTGAATTTGCATTTTTTTCCAGCTTTCAGGAAATAAAATGTTGTTCCTCTGGAGAAATACACTTTTTGTTAAGAGCAAGGGTTATCTTACAATTATTCAGTTCTTGCACTGAACTTTGGCCAGCATTGGAGGTGGCAGGGGCCACCTTGAGCTCCTCACGTGCATCAGGAAATGGAATCTGTGTCTGGAGCTGTCCAGGAGCCATCTGGGCACTCCTGCTCCAGGTGACCTTTCCTGAGCTTGGGAGTTGCACAAGTGGCTCCCCAAGGTCTGCTTAATAAAGAGTGTCTGTGCTGTAGAAAGCACACTGAGGTCTGATTTTTGTCTGGAGACAGCACTTTCTAGTCTGATACACTGAATAATTATCAAAATGGGGTTGGTTTTTGCCTAAGACTGTGCTGAATCTTCAGTCCTGTGATGGTGAGTAAAAAATTAAATCTCATTTAGCAGTGATCCACCTGTGGGCTGAGCTTTGGTGTGCACATTTGGAGTTTTATTGCTGCTGCAAGTTTACCACAGGAGCTTTAAGGAAGCAATTGTGGGACTGATAAAAGACAAAAAATCAAGAATTTTCTCTCCCTAGGTCAGTAGGATAACTATAGATAATCCATTTTTGTGCAGAGCTGCATTTGCTGTGCATGACCACTGCTGTTTCCTCCTCCCTTCAGATAAGGGCATTTAAGCCTTGGACATCTGATTTTCCTCCCTAAATGGAGATGTGAATGCAGCACCTCGTCCTCTGGCCTCTCCTCCCTCCTCCCTCACTCTCTGACTCTGCTCTCCACAAATAAAACTCCTCACAAGTGACAGTTGCCTAAAAGCTGCTTTTCACATTTGGGCACATGACCTAACTGGTCAAACAGCTGGTGTCTGCACTAGAAGAGAAATAACTCCAATTCAATCCAAATATTTCAGATGTAATCCAGCCATGGCATTTCTCCTTCCTGATCTCAACGAGCACATTTATTCCCCTAAAATGCTGAATGTCTCATGAACCAAACCAAAGCTGTATGTGCCTGTGGACAGAGGTGGATTGAGGGGACTTGCAAGCTCCATCAGCCCTTGGTTTAGCTGAAGTGAGGATGATTTACAGCTGAGAATCTGCCCTGCAGCCCTGCATTTGGGTGGAGTGCAAACTGCAGACCCTGAGGGGGAGGGTGTGCTTGGAAGACACAGGGACACCAGGTTAAGCTACTTGTGCAGACATTCCAAAATCTGCAAAAAATTAAAAACCAACATTGCCCCCGGTGAACATAATGGCTGAACTGTAAATACTTATGTTGTAAGACAAGGGAAAAGCAACACTGAGAAACCTCAACATTATTAGAAACAGGCTCTTCTCGTGTCTTTTGAGAGTTAAGAAATGTTTCCTTAGGTTTTTCACTGACTTCACTTTAGCTGTTGGTCCCTGATTAAATAAAGATGATGAAGCTCTCACAGCAATTCCTGGATATTTGTAGAGAATCTTCCTCTTTAGAGGAAATTTTGTAGTGCATTGAACACACAACAGGAACTGGAGGTCTGGATCCCTTTTGTTTTACCCAGAATCTGGCTTCAAATCCATAATTCCAAATCAAACACTTTGTGTTCTCTGGGAAGTGCTGTGAGGTTGGGCACTGTGAATGTTCCTATGGCTGCCAGTAGTCATTGCAAAGATAGGAGGGAGATTATTGGGATTCCAGAGATTTCTAAGCTGGTGAATCAGGAGGGTAATTTCTCAGTGATGGCACTTATGTTAGTGTTTAACAGAGAAATTTGTCTGAAATGAAGTGGTGAATTCAACTCGGTGTATTTATATCACATTGGGAAAATCAAAAATTAGCTCAAGCAGTGAAAGAGCTATGGAAAGAAACAGCTTGATATAAATAAGGAAAAAGTTTCTTATTCTGTCTTTGCAAGCAAGAGGTCTCTTAAATGTCTGAACAATTTAATCACAAAGATGAAGCTCACTGTGCTTCAGCTGGGATAAAGTCATGACCCAGTAAATATTCTGACTACACCCTGACAGGCTGAGTCCTCCCAGGCAGCCAAAGGCTCTTGTCCATGGATCTGTCTGACTGAATCTGCTCTAGTCTTTGTTTTGGGTTGAAGCAGAAGAGGATCCAAAATTTGTGATCATTAATGGTGTTAGGAAACTTACTGACTATTCAAACAGTGGTAGAGCTCCACATTTTCACAAGTCCTTAAGTGATTAAAGCATCCAAGTTCCTCTGGATTTTCAATGGTTTGGGCATTTAAGTTGCACAATAATAATATCCAAAGTGACATGCAGAGTTTGCAAAGACATTAAAGCATATTCAGACTGGTTTATCCTGGAAATTCTCTGGAGGCTGGAATGAGGAAATCCTCAAGATCACTTTGTATAACAGCATGCTATCCAAACATATTTTATTTATTTTAGTACTCTAATAGCCATCTGTGCAAGACAAAATCATCTACATAGAGGGAAAAGCATGAGCTTGATTGCCTGGCAGATAGAGCAACTGTGATTTTCCTTAATTTTTCTTTGGAAGTCACTGATGTTGGTTTTTCAGTGTCATCACTCAAAACTGAAGAAACTTATCTCACATGCTGATAACTTTATTGCTAAATGAAAATCTTTCCAAGACAAAGTTTAAAAAGATGTTTTAGAGATAGAAGCTGCTGTTTGTTTTCAAGATGTGTAAATAAAAGCCTTCCTGGTAGTTACTGTGAATTTATGAGTCTGTGATACAGTGATTTGGCTGAGTCATAAAAGTGCTTTCAGGAGTAAAATGAATGCTGCTGTGTCACTTTTGAGGCAATATTTTCATAGCTTAGAATTTGAACTATCTATCTTCCTAAAAGAAAAATACTCTTGTTTACATGTTCTAAGGCTGCTCTTTGCCAGAAAGGATGTCCAGACTAGAATTTAAAGTCTGGTATGTGTCATGTTGGGACAGAGACCCTCCATAGACTCTGACCTTCACAGGCTCAGCAAAGCTGTGCTGTGCTGGCTAGAACAAAATTTCTATTAAAAATCAATTCAAAATCCAAAATTTGTTACAGCTTATAGTCTAAGAAGGTTGTGTCTTATGCTCAGGGCTTTATGCCATTTTACAGTTCCTCTTTTTACGTTGTGAAGCAAACACCGAGTCCAGAATGGTGTGGGGTGCATCACAATCCCAAAGGTTTCTGTGCAAGGTGTCACTGGATAGGCCTTGAACTGTTATCACAGGCATTCACAGATTTTTGCTTGAAGCAAATAAGTGGGAGAGCACCTCAAGGTGCAGTCTGAAAAAGATGAGGAGTCTGGGAGAAGAGGATAAAGGACTTTTATCCTTAAGTGTCTGAGATAAATGCCGTGATTGTTGGATAGTGGGATGTAGGCTGAAACAAACCCTGCTGGAAAAGGGATGTGGAAAGGAGGAACTTGTTGCTAAAGGGGTTTATGCTCTTTAAGGTGGTGTTTAGAGTTATGCTTTTTAATCTTTGTAGTCTGTGCACTGCCACTGGGCAGGGGAGAAATACCTCCTTTAAGGAAAAACAAATAATCTCCCAGATGAATCTGAATTTTCACTGCAGACAATGTTTAGAGGACTTGACTTTAGTTTTGCCACAAAACACTCAATATAATAAAAAAAACAAATGTGACTTTGCTGAAATCTGCCTGGTACTCCTTTGTAAACAGCAAATTCCCTTCCTCAGAAAAGGCAGTGATGGAGAATTCCATCTGCATCAGTTGCTAGCCCCCTGAGACACAGCAGAAGGTCAGACTGGACAAGATCATGGCCCCTGAGCCAAAATGATGCTCATTATCAGGCAAACAAATATTTTCCTCCCCAGGCAGAGCTGGACAGTCAGGAGTACTGACCTGGGAATAGTTTATTCCACACTGCTCCAGTGCTGAATATTTCAGTGCTGTGAAAAAATGTATGTGACTTTTTCCAACCTCCTTTTCTTATTGTTTTTATTCCCTATCTGAGGAAACTCATCCAGGAATTTGATAGACACACATGTTTTGAGGAAGCAGTAAAAAGCTGGAGCTGAACAGTGGGTGGCCTTTGAGTGTGATGAGTGGCCTTACAGCCCATGTCTGACCTCACCACATCAGGGTGTTTAGGAAATGATGTCAGGGAGTTGCTCCAAGGACTGGCTTTGCTCCTGACCATCCTCTTTTATTGCATTTAATGCAAAAACATTTCCCCTGCTTTGGTGCATGGCTACATTCAGATTTTCTTTCAAATGCTGCTACTATATCTACCTGTTTTTCATGGAGCATCACCACCTCAAAATCAGAATAAATCCTTGTAAAAGCATTTTGCAAGAAAACTTCAGATTAGTGATCCTAAAATGGCCCCTTTAGGATGGAAAACTATCACTTTTTCCAGGAAGCTGAAACACATACCTTTTTAACCAATTAAATTGGGACTTTGATTAAATTTTTTCCCCCCACATTATGTCACAGTTGCTGTAGCATTGGAATAGCTGAAAATCAGGTTTCATAGGGTTTAGAATTGCTGTGAACTATTGGTTTATATGATCAGTAGAGACACAGGGCTCTCTCCAGTGTCCCAGCACCATGGCAGTGGCAGGGTGATGTCTGTGCATTGCCCTTTGGAAGGACCTGAGCTCTGCTCCCAGGGGAGTTTGGACATCTGGCTGAGAGAATTTGATGTTCCCCGAGGTGAGTCCTGCCCTAAGAATGGCATCTCTGATTGCTGCTGCTGGGGAAAAGTCACACAAATCGAGTTTAGAGAAGGGAATAGGTCCAAGGGGAAGAAGGCAGGAGGCAAAGGCTGTGTTCTGGTAAATTCAGTGAAAATCAAAGTGTTCTTCTCAAACAAGGCAGCTTTACTCTAGAGGTGTTATGGATGTGCTGCAGTTCTGTAGCATCACAAACTCAGATGGTGCAGCAAGAGTTGATTTGAGGTGGTTTGCTCTTGTCTGAGGGTTCTGGGAGAGCAGCAAATCTTTCCCTGGAGTCTGCAGTGATTTCTGGGCTGCAGTGGCAGAGGGCTGGCAGAGCTTCAGCAAAGGCTTTGTCAGGAGGTTCAGGAGGAGGTCAGCCCTAGGGCCCATCACTGAGCCCTGCCCAGCCCTGTCAGCATTCTGGAGAGAGCAGCTCTGCTGCTCCAGGGGTCAGGTGAAACCCACAGGCAGCCAAGATACACACCACGTTGCCCAATTCCAATTTTTGGGGGGGGGGGGTTTCTTCCAAAACATTGATTCAGATCCTCCCCAAACACACGTGTCCCACAGGCAGGGCAAGGCTGAAACCCATGGACTGAGTATTAGTCACCACTAGCTCCAAACTGAAAAAGGAAAAAAAAAGAACACTATAAAAATGTTGTGATGCATTTGGTTTTGTAACAGGATTTAGCAGAGAGGGAGGAGGGGGAAGAAGCATTTCTCAATCCCCAAACAGCTCAGTTTTCTTTTACACAAGGCTGGAGCTCTGGCATGTCTTTCCCCTTGCTCCTGTGCTGCTCAGTTTCCCTTGAAGCAGAGCATTATCACTTTCAGGAACTGGTGCTGCTGGATGCTGGGCACAGAGCTTCCAGAGGAGCTGCACATCCTGAGCTCAGGGTGGACAGACAGAAACCTGGGGCTAAACCTGCCCAAAGTCCCCTCCTGATCTCAGCAAGGGCGGTTTCAGTAGGGTCACATCCGACCCTGGGTTTTTTTGGATGCTTCCTGTGGGGTCACTTCTCTTTTTCCACTCCACAGGCAGATTTTTTTTCAGCCACAACAAGGTTTAAAAGTCTTTTTGCATGCACTGGGGTATGCAGTGCAGTTGGGCTTTGTCCTTTTCCTTCTTGGGGCTAACTGCAAATGCTTTGGCACAGAGCCTGCACTGGGGAGAGCTTCTGTGGCCATGCCAGCATAGCTGGGGTTTATTACAGGATGGACAACCCCATTTACCTGTTCAGCTCCATGACCACAGGCTGCTGTCTTTGCTGCCTTCCTTTAGATGAGGTTGGTTCAGTGTCAGCTGCAGCCAAAGCTGAATTTTTCCATCCATGTTCAGAAAGAATTGCCTTTCCCCTGCTCCCTACACTGCCTCTACAGGAGTTGTCTCAGGATGATGGGAGGGTGGGACAAGGGAAGAAAATGGAAACAATTCTCAGCTGTGACAGAAATCAACCTGCTTTAAAGACTTTAAGGGAATGGTGACTGGGCTTAAGTAGATCAGTCTGATAATGCCTGCCTCTGAAAGTCACTTGTGCAAGCAAAGGTGGATTATTTGTCATGCTAGGGCTGGGTTCTTTAAAGGGTGCTGGAGAAAGGAAGCTCTAAATACTACAAAAACCTTTGAAAATCTTTTAGTTGCAAACAATTGCTGCTCTTCTGTCTTCTTCCCTTGACTGAATCTCTATATAATCTCTGTTATATAGACCCTGTATAATCTCTGAATAATTAGGGTCTGTCTCAGACAGTTGACAGACCCTAATCTGTTAAAAATCATCTTTCCCTTTTCTTGGACATCTGAGATCATCCAAGAAATAATATTTTTTACAGTGCAGCTTCAGCTAATGCCTGTGAAGACACACAGCTAATTAATTAACCCTCTGAATGTCTTTCTCCCTATTTCTAACCAATACTGCATAACTTTTAGTTCGTGAATATTTGTAATACTCACACCAGGAGATGCATGTTCAGAGCTAAGGGGAATTTTCTCCTTTAGCTAAATTACTCCAAGAGTCAATGCATTTATCAATGCACAGTAAGTTACCTGCTGTACTTTCAGTGATGCATCTGGTCTCAAATAAAACCCATCCTTTCTTTTTTAATTTTTTTTTTAATTTTAGGGAATTGTGGCAGAACAACACACAAACCATTTCATGGCTCCATGAAATGAGTGTCTGTTGTCTCACATGGTTCACATTGTTTTGCAAAACTCCTTCATGGGGATGCATAGCTGGTGAAATAAATTACTTGGAGTATTCTCAAGCTGTGTTGCTGGAGTCCTACAGGAATCTCCCCCATCAGAATTTTCATTGCTGCTTGGATGAGGGGCTGGGAAGGCAGGTATGGGAATTCTGTATGATCCAGACTGGGACAGAATTGCAAGCCAGTTGACCAGGTTGCTCTGTTACAAATAAATGGACCATTTAAAATCAGGAGAATGGGGTTTGTGAGCCACTTTATTCCTCACAGCATCAGTTTCTAAATGTCAGATATTTCAACTACACAGCAAGGATGGGAGGTGGCACAACCAGACTTCTGCCATGCAAATGAGAGCCTGGTAGGACAATGAGGGCATCAGAGCTTTCAGCAGAACCAGGAGGCCCTGAAACCTCCAACCTCACTTCCAGACTGTGCCCAGCCCAATTAGAGCTCTGCAGATGGCGTTTATTTCATTGTGTACATGTGTCAGGGGAGAAAGCTCTGCTCTCCCGTTTGGGATGCTCCCTGTAGGCACAAATACTGCAACAACTGCTTTTATTGTGGTGCTGTGTCAGAAATAGGGTGGCTGCCAGGCATTAATGGTGTGTAGTAGGATCCTGTAGTAACTGCCATTAAATGTTTCCTTGGAAATGGGAAGATATTTCTCTCCTTCACAGCACAGATGATGCATGATGCTCCTGAGAAAAAGGATTGGGGTTCAACCATTGTGTCTGCAAAGGAGGAGGTTCTGGTGGAACTCCCAGCCCCAGCGCTTGAGTGCTTAAGCAGCAAGAGAGAGAGCAGATTGGGACTCCTGAAGTGCCTGGATCACATCTCCTGTCAGTGTCTCCTTGTTGTAATTCCTCTGATAGTAACTGGCTTGATCCTCAACTATCCTAAATTGGGAACATTATATTGTCCCAGACATCTTTTATGAAAAATCCTTTCCTTAGGATTTTTCCTCCTGAGAAGCTGAGAGGCCTCAGGAACAAAATGTAAACATTGATTATCTGCTGCTGTGGAATGCAACAGGAGCATCTGTGATTGGTCTCATGTGGTTGTTTCTAATTAATGGCCAATCACAGTCAGCTGGCTCGGACTCTCTGTCAGAGACAAAAGCCTTTGTTATCATTCTTTCTTTTTCTATTCCTAGCCAGCCTTCTGATGAAATCCTTTTTCTATTCTTTTAGTATAGTTTTAATGTAATATATATAATAAAATAATAAATCAAGCCTTCTGACACATGGAGTCAGATCCTCATCTCTTCCCTCAGCCTGAGACCTCTGTGAACACCGTCACATTATATATCCTAACTGCTGGGAGCATTGTAGAAAAATATATTTTAAAATTTTTTTTTCAATTTCTATTTTTACATGCTTGGGGCAACCAAAATGCTTAAAGACCCTCACAAGGACTGCAGAATAATATATTGAAATAGCACATTTCTAACTTGTGTTGGGGGAATTGTGGCTTAGATAGATAAAAGTATTCCTAAGAATTTACTGTATGGCATAAGTGGTGAAAATCACAAAGCCCAGAAGAGAGCAAAGAGCTGAAATGAGTTCTAGGCTGTGCCTCAGTGTTATTGTGTCTCATCTGAGCCACACAGTGACAGTCACCACAGAAGCCGTTATAATGACAAGAGAATTAATGACATTAATTCTTTACTTAATTTATTTATTAATTAATAAAAGAAACAGAATTGGCAGCATTTTCTTACACTGAACTCCAGGGCTCTTAGATGGTTTAATCAGAAAGGATTTATCAGGCAGGATCCTGGAGAATTTGGTGTCTCTGGGGGAATAGGGAGGTTCTGTTTCTGAGCTCTGCTGTTCCATGTTTGCTTTGGACCCCAGCACTCAGCAAATGCTGATCTCATCCATAAATTTTGGCAGCTGGCACATGCTGCTCTGTTTTTCCTCTGAGGACTTTGTGAGATGCAAGACGCACTTCAATTAAAAAATGGCAGTTTAATGTGGTTATTTTTATCAAAACAAACCAAATAAGATCTTTGTAATACATAGCAGTGCTTAATTTCTTTCTAAAACTAATTAAAGTTTTGGCTTCCACTAGTGACAGAAAAGTTTGGACAGTTTTAACCCCAATGGCTCAATTTATCCCTCATTTGTTATTCTAAGAAAATAACATTTTGAAAGGAAAAACAAACTAGAAATTATTAATGCCAGAGATGGCAGGAAATGGGATATAAAATGGAATCTGGCCCATGTGGATGAGGGATGTGTGCTACCACCATGAAAACCAAGTGGCCAACTGATGTCCACCCCTGCAGCTTCACATCTCTGAAGTGCCATTCCATGTCAGAGCATCCAGAGAGGCTGAATGAATCTGTCCATGATGCTGATGAGCACCTTGTATGTGCTCACTTTTCCTCCCGGGCACCATTTTGTTACTCAGATTTTTGTTGAGGTCTCTTAATAAGCTTTGAATTTTCTCTAAGTGCAGGCACGTGAGAATTCCTGACAGGAGAGCAGTGTCATGCATGATCAGTTGCTTGTTTCTCAAAAGGCATTTAAAATGTCTGTTTATTTTATGAGAATAAAATAAACTGTTATTTAATGAGAAAAGCCTCATGCCCAAAATATAATTTCCTTCAGGAGAATGGCTGCAGCTCTATGAATTCCATGCTGTGAGCTGATTTCAGGTGCCAGCACCTAAACCAGCCCAGATTTTGAAACCATCAGCTGAGCACTGAGGTGGTTCTTTTCTCTGGAAATGAGTTAATCTGGCTCTGATTTGTCAGAGTCACATCAGTGAGGCCTATGGTCTGTAGCCATGCTTGGGTTGCACTCCTGCTGTTTTGGGATCATCCTCTTTAATTGCCAAAGGGCAGGGAGAATTCCATAGCTAAGGAGCACAGCTCCTTCCTCTGCTGCTGATGGCAGACAGGACAGACTGCAGGAAATCTGGGGTCTCCTGCCATTTTGAGATGAGATGGAATTATTTATTCTGCATTTCTAATGCTTAGATACAGGATCATCTCCACAGTGTTGAAATTGAGGGTTGTTAAACTGTGAAAGGGCAGAACTTCCTGCCACTGCCTGCTCTGCCATCTTCTCAGTCAGGAAGGGCAGTGACTGACAGGAGAGTGCCAGGAGTAGTCACTGAGTTGAACCCTGCAGGTTCCACACCAGTTGGGGATGGTGGTAGGTTCCCTCTCCATTCAGCAGGACACCTCTGCCAAGGATTTTGTGGGGACAAACACATCAGCGCTGCAAAATGCACCCCTGGGGCTTTTCCATGGTCCAGGAAAGTGAGAGATTCTCCCTTTAGTGCAAGGGGTAATCCAGGGAGGAGCAGGGAGACATCCCAGCCATGCTCTGGTGGGAATCTGCATGTGGATAGAGATGGAGCCAGGAAAGGAGGGACAGATAGTTCTAACAGGAGCCAGAGCCATGAGAGTTATGAGACCCAGAGAATAAAAAGTGGGCTTCACAAAGGGATGTTCTCTTCCTGCTGGGGTGCTCAGGGGTTGGGGTCACTGCAGTGACCCAGGCTGTTGGTGAAGGAGGGTTTCCAGTGTGTCAGCCAAAGGAATGGCATTGGAGATGATGCCTTGGAGTGGCTACCTAGAGCAAAGGCAAAGTTAAAATAATAAAGTGAGTATTTATTAAAGGCCTTTAACAGGCACACATTGGGCAGTGCAGGAGCCAGGCAGAGGCTACACCCAAGATGGATGATGGTCATGAGTTTCTCAGGCAGATATAAGTTTGATCTATTTGCATATAAGAGGTTCATTCTCCAATTAAAGCTTCAGGTAATGAAGTCACATTGCCTCGGTTTGCTTCTCCCCAATTCACTTTTGTTTGTATTTTTGGGGCCTGAGGCTGTAGGCTGTCCTTGGGTTCCAGATGAATTGTTTTGTCTGACCAAAGTCTGAAGACAGTAGTTAATACTTTATATGAAGCATACAGTTATGCACTATTGTAGCACAGGATTTGAAAAATACAAAGGCTAAGATCTTAAGGCAGCATTCCCCTCCCTTTAGAGGCTTGACAAGAAGAAGCTCAGAGCTCAGGTGTCAGAAGCATCAATTCCTGCTGCTTTTCTTGACTGGAAGGATGCTGTGATCATTTTGGGAATGGAGTCTCCAGCAATCTCTGGTTTGCTTTGCCAGGAGCTCTGTGAAGATCCTCACCTGCTTGTGGATGGAATGAGCTCCCACGACTTCCACCAGGGCAAGCTGGGGAACTGCTGGTTTGTGGCTGCGTGCTCCTGCCTGGCTTTGAGGAAAAGCCTCTGGCAGCAGGTGGGTGATTGGTGTGTGTGGTGCAGGAAATAAAGCGAATAAACCAAGCTAACCCTGGTTGTTTTTCTCCCTAGGACTAAGAAGGGGTGAATTTTGGTGGATTCAAATCTTTCCTTTCTTTAACATGTTCCAGGGCAGTCTGCCCTGGGAATAAACCTCAGCACAGTGCACTTGCTGAACTGGCACTTTGTGAAAAATGTGTATTTTACCATTGGCTTTTTGCAAATATTAAAATGAATATTATATGTGCTGTGTTAGAAAGTTGTGCTGTGTTAATTTTCTTAAGTAGTGCATTAAATATAGTTTTAGGTTATAACAAAATGTGAAAATAGAAATGTATGTGCGGTATTTTTTTAAAGAAAGAATGAGGTACTCACATGGAGATAGCAGCCACAGGACACCTAAATCTTTCAGAGAAAGAGAATTTATTGCTCCATTATCAGAGGAAATTAACTTCTTCCTGCCTTGCTCAGCCCTGAAGACCCCGTCAGGATTCAGAGGAAGAAGCTGACACTGCCCAGACAGAATCCTGTGTTTGAATGGAATTTATGCATCATGCATGAGATGTATGAATATGCAACAGGCTGTTGCTTTTAAGGGTTAATCCTCTATTAATGTGGGTCCTTTTTCAGGCTTATTTTGCCCAGAAAGAGGTACCCGGACTGTCCGTAACTCTTTGTTTTTATTGTCTCATATTGTCCTAATCCAAACTGTCCAAATTTTTATTACTCTAATTATATTACTATTTTTATAACCATTTCATTACTATTAAAATTTAAAAATTCTAAAAACAAGTGACTGGCATTTTTCCCACCCTTCCATGGTTTCTCAGGTGATTCCAGACTACAATGAGCAGGAGTGGGACCCCAAAAGCCCAAGGAAATACGCTGGGATTTTCCATTTCCGCTTCTGGCGCTTTGGAGAGTGGACAGAGGTGGTGGTGGATGATCTGCTGCCAACAGAGAATGGGAGGCTCATCTACTGCCATTCCAACGTGAGAAATGAATTCTGGAGTGCTTTGCTGGAGAAGGCTTATGCTAAGTATGAGCTGGTTCCTTTCCTTGTAGTCCTCAGTTCTTTGTCTGTTTTGTCTTTCAATTCTGTCAGAGTTTCCATGGGTTTTAGTTTTGCTGGTGGTATAGAACCTAAAAAAGACTGAAAACTCCTTCTTTAATCTCTGTTAAATAATAAATTACTGCAACACTGTCTACTTCAGCAGCCCAAATCCTTAAGCATCCTAGAAACCAGGAAGATTTATCTGCAGTTTGCTTTTTTGTTCTGTTCAGTTTTGTCCTCAGTGAGACACAAACATGTTTCCTACATTCAAGCCGAATTAGAGCACTTGTTCCAGCCCCCTGTAAATGAGAATGTTCTGTGTTGCCCCCAGGCTGGCTGGATCCTACCAAGCCCTGGATGGAGGCTGTGCTGCAGAAGCCCTGGTGGATTTCACTGGAGCAGTGGCAGAATCCATCAATTTGGAAGAAGGCAAATATGGTGAGGTTATTTCTGAGCAGATGAAGCTGTTTGAAGACTTGATGAAAGTGCATAAAAGAGGAGGGTTCATCAGCTGCTCCATTTCGGTGAGTACAGAGAGATGGATTTTAATGAAAATATTCTGGAAGAAATACCATTATTAGGATATTGAGCATGTCCTTCCTTTGCATGTTTGGAAAAGCTCTGTATGGCGAAATCTAGCAAGTGCTTCCAGCTCCAGGAGCCCCTAAATACAATCACAACTGCTTGTGCTGCCACTTTGCTGTGTGTCTGAAATTCTTTTTTCTGCATGGCCACAGTTGTGAACTGACCTGAGGTAAATCCACCCTAATTTACAGAGCAGCTAGCAGCATTCAACTGCTTTATTTCTTAGAGAAATCTCTTTAGAGAAAACAGTTCTGGCGCAGAGCTGCTGAGACCTCTTGACTTTGGTTGTGCCAGTGCAGCCAGGGTAACAGTGGAGCTGAGCTGAAGGGCTGAACTCACCTGGTTATTCAGGTATTTGATATTTAATTGCTATTTCAGCTATTTGATATTGAAATATGCAATATAATCAACATATTGAATAATCTCCCCACTGGAATTAACCTGCAGAGCTTGCCTGTGCTGGCTCATGTGGGGCTCAGGTAGCTCAGTGCCCACATTAGGAGCCCGTGGCCCTGAAGTTCCCTTAGTCGGTAGAGAGGGGATGGTTTCTGAGGAAGATTTACCCCTCTCCAGTGCTGTGCTAGAAGATGGATGAATAACAGCTCCCAAAGGATGCTCTGTGCTTCACAAAGCACCTATGGCCCAGCCCCTGGCCACAGGAGGCAAACCATTGACTGAACTCCCCTTCTAAGTCTGCAATGTCAGGCCCTGACTGGATAGTGCTGGAATCCTCACCTTGTCCATGGCTGTTATCACATCTGAAGGGCTAACAAACTGCAATGGCGCCTGAATATGTCCTTAAAAATTGCTTTTAAATTATTTTTTAAATAATTTATCGTGAACCATTAATCCAGCAGAGAAAAGGGATCATTTTCTTGGAGCTGCAGGGTTGGCATCTAAATGCATTTCAGCATCTTCCTCCCATGGCCCCTGCTTCAGTTTAAGGCCTTAGTTGATGCTGATCTTGGTTAAATCACATCAACATTTTTCTTTAATTTCCCTTTCTGTGAATGAAGATGATTAATTCAGAAATTCTTGTGAGTATGAAGACAGTTGTGAAATTGTCAAGAACAGCAGAAAATCAGCTGGTTTTGGGGTTCCCTGAGAATGTTACCTGTTGATCTAGCCCTGGCCATGCATGGTCCTGCATCAGGGCCTGGCACCAAAGAGGAACACCTGGGGTGGCCTCAGCTCTCTTCACAGAAAGCAATAGGCACAAGCTTTCCCAAACCCACACAGGATTTTTCCTGGGAAGGCAGCGAGAAGCACAGAGAGCAGAAGAGAAAACAACTCTTATCTCTATTATGTAATCCTGTTGTGGAATGTGTCAGGGAGATTGTTTACCTGAAGTGATTTGTCAGTTGGATTCTGCTGAGGATTGTTTCGATTCCTTGGCCAATGGGCCCAAAGCTGTGTCCTGGCTGTCTCAGACAGCCATGGGTTTTTCTTTAGTATCTCTTTAATATAGTGTAGTATCTCTTTAGTGTAGTTATAATATAGTATTAAGTAATATAATATAGTTTTAATAAAGCAATTGTTCAGCCTTCTGAATCAATGGAGTCAGATGCCAATCAGTCCTCATGTTGGGGGCACGCTGAATTTGACACACCTGGTACCCTGTGGGACACAAACTTTACCCTGAGATAGAACAGGGACTGTCCCTTCAGCAACATCAGGAAACAGCTCAGAAACAAAAGCTTCAAGGTTTTTGGGTTTTGTTTTACCTTTTTTTCATAAGGCCTGAATTTTTGTCTGCAAGAATTCCATCTGATTTGCTAAGAGCAGACTGCCTGGTGTGAATTGTTACTGCAGACATTGTTTCCAGAATGATGGGCTGCTCCCAAATGCTAGAGCAGTTCTGTATCTTAACAAGAATTTACTGAGGTGATTGACCAGGATACAGGAGCTGTATTTTAAAAAGCAATTAATTAGGCAGTTGTAGTGCTTTCACTGATTCCTGCATTATGTTTCTGCCTTCCAAATTAAACACAAATGCTTCTAAACATTGATTACAGAGAGGCCATTCCTAAGTTTGCCTGCATTTGTCACTTTTTGATGTAATATGCACCCAGTGGAGCTTGCTAGGTGAAGAATATTTAATACTCAAGTGGCTTCATTGCTGCCTTACAAACATGTCATCATTTGCCTTGGATTACAGAATGGCCCTAAGCATCACCATTTGGAAATTTGAACAGACAGGAGATGCTTCAATATCTCATTTGAATAAAGAAATAAATAAGTATTTTCAGAATGAGGTGGGAAAGGCCAGCAGTGAGAAAAGCCTGGGGGGTGATAAAGGCAGCAGGAGAAGTTACAGACTCCCGTGCTGTCAAGGACTCTTTGTTTGCTTTTAGTTGTGAAAAATGCCAGTGAAAGTGTTACACTGGAGGGAGCCCAGAGCCAGGGGGATGTCAGCCCGGCTGGGGGAAGGCTTGAGCTGATTCTCTGGGAGCTGCTGTCGGTGAGAGGCACAGTGGCCTTGGTGACACTCTCACAGTTGCCAGCCCATCTGTCAGTTCCAATTTGATAGGAATTTCTCCTCTCCCCCCCGCTTTTTTTATGTGATTTCTTACCTTTGGGGACTGAGCACTGTTTTATCACTGCAACATTTGCCTTAAGACAAGAACCTTGTCTGTTTAGAGCAGTTAAATTTTGCAATGGGTAAAAACATCTGAGGAAATAGTATGTGCATTTCCCACTTGTGGTAAGTCCTTATTTATATTTAAGTATTCATATATTTATACTAATATATACTAATTATAAAAACATATTTATATTTAAATATTTGCATTAGTAACACCAAGAGACCACACCTGTAGCTCTCTCCACCCCAGCCAAGGCTTGACTGAGCATTAGTTAGATAATGACAAGTTTACACACAAGGATCTGCCCTGAGTCAAATCTTCCTTCCTTGATGTCCAAGGGAATGAGTGTTTCCAGGCCCTGTAGGTGATAGATGAGAGAGACTCAAGGATGGCTTGGCTGGATTCAGTGAGGGTGAGGAGAGTCTGGATCCAGGACCATCAAAACATCTTTGTATGGTGCTGCTTTTCTGGGTTTAGATCAGGAGATCTGGATGCATTAAATGAAATTGTGCTCTTTTTCAGAGCTTGACTATGTTTATGTATTCTTAGATCAGCATCTGATCAGGCCTAGGTCATCAAACAGGACAGTTTAGGGTTAGTTTAGGGACAGCCTGATCACTGCTGGAAACTGGGATTCTTATGTGGAGTTTATGATGAGCAAACCCAGTTCCTAAAGCACCTTACAGATCTTCCCTTTGCCACATGAGACAGCCCTGCCAGGAGTGAGTGAGGTACAGGACACAAATGCCTTGGAAACTTTTTTACTTCTGCCTGTGCTCTCCCATTTTTACCCACTGCCAGTATGTCTTCCTGGATATTAATTTATTAATTTATTCCAACACAAGAACAACCATTGGACTAGCAGCTAAATTCATGAGTGCCCAGGTGAGGACACCCCAGACAGTCTGGGCACAGCCATCAGTGTCCAGAAGAGCCATTTGGCAGAGATTTTGGGAGGGCTGATTTTCCATTAGCCTTGTCCCCAACTCTGAGGCCAGGAGGAGACAGACTGGCTGCAGCAGGCAGGATTCCCCTGTGCCCTGGGATTGTCTGGCACTGGAATTGTCTGGCACTAACAACACCACACTAGTGAGCCCCCAGTTCTGATTCCCAGTGCTGTTATTATTATGCACAGTAAAATCACTCAGGAAGAAAATGAGAACCAAATTTTTCTTGTCCTTCCCCTTGAACATGGAGCTGTCAGGTTGTCAGCACAACAGGTCCCCAGCCAGGTAATAATTGATATAAACTCTATATCTTTCAGAAGGCTGATAATTTCTTTATTAAGAAACCCATACTTTTTATATCCCAGTTCACTACAAGTGGACCTAATTGGTTCTTTAGTTAAAACACCATCACCACTGGCTAATTTAAAAACCACAGCCTGCAGGGGCTGTGTGCCTGAAGGGTCTGTAAACAAATCTCCATAACACATTCCTCATGTTCACAACACCAGGTGCAGCAAGTGAAGATAAGAATTGTTTCTCATTCTTTTCTCTGATCTTCTCACAGCCTTTCCCAGAACGATGCCTGGGAAAGTTGTCTGTTTCTCTCTGTGGCCAGAGAGCTGCTGGCACATCAGGTTCCCCAGAGATGTGAGTTCTTTTTGTTTAATTGTCATTTTTCATGCCCAAGGAGTCCCCTGGGCGGCCCAGCGAAGCAGAGACGGCGATGGGGCTGATCGTGGGCCATGCCTACTCCGTGACTGCCATCAGGAAGCTGCGCCTCGGGGACAGCCTGGTGCTCTCCTTCAAGGCAGAAAAGCTGTTCATGATCAGGCTGAGGAACCCCTGGGGCAAGAAAGAATGGCACGGTGCTTGGAGTGACGGGTAAGAGCTGCAAACCCAGTGTCCAAGGGTGAAGCTGTGCTGGGGCACTGCAGTTTGTGGGTAAATGTCACTATAGGACACGAAGGAACACAAGCACACCACCGTTCTCAAGGTGAAGGAAGAAAGAAGTTTATTTTCTGACTCCAACATTTATAGATTTCCAAAAGTGACAGCAGATTGGAGGGTGACAGTGCCACCTCTCCAATGACACTGGACAAACCAACAGTCCATCAACTCTCTCCTCCTCCATAAAAGAAGACAAAACAATCAGTTTTTTACAGAAAGTGTCTGAGAAAGTTCACCACAAGAATGTCAACATCAGAAGGCCTAGAAAATCTTAAAAACCAGGGTGACAGGTAAACACTGGTGGGACACACTCAGAGATGGCTGGACCTCTTTGCCACCTCTGCCCATTTTCCTCTAAGAAAACGAGCATGTCCTGGAGGAGTCTGGACCTTATTTATTGTCCTGGCTCCCTGGACCTTATTTACTGTTTGCATCATTCTTCTGGCCCACTGGAACATGGGAAGAAAAATAGCTCAGGAGTCAAGAACACGAGGCTCATTCCCAGCTTCACCACTGAGCTTGTCTGTGACTCAGTTTCTCACCTGTCATTTCCAGCTGCTGAGGATGGCAAAAGTCTTGTAGATGATTTAAGTGACTGATGAAAAATGCTGTAAAAGTGCCATATTTGTGATTTTTTCTAATTAGCTTCCTAATGAATTGTCTTGTGGGCCATGGGCTTAGCAGGTACCTCCACAGAGAAATGATTACTGGAGGGGATGTCTCCCATCATGGGCGATTTATACATGAAAAATATGTGACAGTTCAGCACTGGGCTCACCAGCTAGCATTTAATATTTAACATTGCAGTGCTCTGAACAGCAGCATATTAATTTCTTATAATCCATGCTTCAGCTAGCAAAAGTCTACTACTTTCAGAGAGATTGGTCTGTGTGAAATGCAGAGAATTCACAAAAGAGCTGCTGTGTCTTGTTTAGCTGAAGCCCTTAGGGTTCTCCAGAAGCCTGGCACAGCTGCCACTCATGCCAGCACTGAGCACTCTGAGCCACAGCATGGCTTTTTGGTCTAGCAGAATTAAATTGACAATTTCCAAACAGGTTAAGATAATGGCAGTTAGAGTGAGCAACCTCCCTTCCCTCCTTCCAGCCACCTTCAGCTTTAGCCTCCAGGTGCTTTTGGAAGGGCAGGGGGGAGCTGTGGCTCTGTTTGTCTGGTGTAACCCAGCAGGACCAGGGTCTGGTTTGGGTTTCAGCAGGAGGCTGCTGGAATTTAGGTCTGGGCTCCCCTGCAGCAGCAGGTGCCTGCAGGGCTGTGTGCCTGAAGGGTCTGTGCACTGGAATATCCCTCTGCACACTGGACACTGTGCTCAGGCTCCAGCAGTTTCTGCTCAAAGGCCCCCGGGGAAATCTCAGACCTCAGGCCTGTTTTATTAAGGTGATTAAAAGACAAAGAGAATACTCTGGTCTAAGTGAAGCGTTCAATAAGCTCCCGAGGAGGAAAACCAGGTTTCATTTGAGGGGCCTTCAGGGAATGAGTCAATCTCCTGTGACCTTGGAAACCAGCTGTTTAAGTGTTTAAGAGTCCTAATGGAGGGTGTGACAAAGGAAATCAATAAAATTCTGCTCTAGTTGAGCCTATTTCCTATTAATCTCTTTCTTCTTTAGTAGCTTTCAAATCAATTAATGTTTTAAAACTCCTCCTGAAAGCCTCACACTTTCATCAATATCATCTGCCCTTTCAGTACTCTGATATTCTTTTGAAAACCACAGAGCAGGAGAGATTTTTGCTTCATTTTTTTTTCCAGGTGAGGGTTTTTATTTTAAATTATTAATCATCTGTATTGTTGATTTTTTTCCTCTTTTTTTTTTAATTATTTCCTTTTAGTTCTGAAGAGTGGAAGAAAGTCAGCAATTCTGAGCGCAAGAATTTGGGGATCACTGTTGAGAACGATGGAGAGTTCTGGTGAGTGGGAGTGATGAGAAGGGTTTGGAGACACTGGCTACACTGAGGAACTGTCATTAATCTTCCATTTAACAGCTTCAAAAACAGATGGGTAAAGTTATCCCAAGGTCTGTTTCTTTCAAACTCCCAAGGGATGACAGCAAAGAACAATAAAAATGGATTTAAAACTAGGAGAACAAAATTAGTAGCTCTCAGAATCTATTGCCTATATTTAGGATAATCTCTCAGAAACCAGGAGAGCATGTGCTGGTTTACATGACACAATGCCCAATACTGAGCACTGTTTAGATCAGTTAAATTTTGAAATGGGCAAAAATATCTGAGAAAGTACCACGTGCATTTCACACCCTGTTTTCTGAGTACTATGCCTGTAGGTCAGCCATGGCTGAGGCATCTAAAAATAGAGTTGCATCCAGTGAATTTTGGTATTTGTTGGTGTTTTCCAAGTGTTCATTTTCTATCCAATGTCTAGAGCTCTATTAATTTTGTCCTTGCTTAAAGCTTAGATCCTTAGCCCAGCAGGTCCTTCAGGAGATGATCAATATTGCATCAAGTGAGCTGGCAGGGCTCACAGTGAAAATCATTCTGTTGGCTTTGTCAGGACTGGCAGCTGCAGGGTTTGGCTCTGGGCCATGAATAAGCCAGGCCATGATGGTAATTCAAAGAGCCAAGCTGGTTTTCAGCTGCTCTGCAGTCCAGCCCCTTCCTTTAGCAGGCACAGGTGAGATGGGGTTAAAGAAAAGCTCTGTCCAGAGGGCAAAGGTTGGAGTCGTGCTCAGGGACAGATGTGACAATAAGGATTGTAATGAGGAGTGGATCTTGCTTTAATTGCAGGTGATCTCTTTGGCCTTTGCTAAATGTGTTATCAAATCCAGCCTGGGAGGTTCAAGCAATCCTTTAGGCTTAGGAGATGCAACAGGACAGAGCCTGATCTCACCAAACTCACTGAGTGATGCTGCTCTGAATTAAAACTCTGTGATTATGGTTTCACAAGTATTTCCACATGGAAAGCTTTCCAGTGAATCAGTTTGTCCCCTGGACAGCTAAGCAATGCCTCCTCTTCAAATTACTGGAAGATTTTGTGTTTTGTTTTGGCTCTTTGCGTGAATATCACTGTTTATTTTTAAACAAACCATTACTTCCCTGGTGTTCCTTGGAGCAGGATGACGTTTGAGGACTGGTGTAAGAATTTCACAGATGTGGACATCTGCAGGACTGTGAACACCTCCTGCTTCAGCCTCCACAAGACCTGGGAGAAGGAAATGATGTATGGGGCTTGGGCAAAGCATCCAGAGCCCCTGCTGAACCGATCTGGGGGCTGCTTTGATAACAGAGAGACCTTCCTGCAGAACCCCCAGGTGGGAACCCCTGTGTTTTGTGGGGTATTTGATATCAGACACCTTCCTGCAGAACCCCCAGGTGGGAACCCCTGTGTTTTGTGGGGTATTTGATATCAGACACCTTCCTGCAGAACCCCCAGTTTTGTGAGGTATTGAAGTGTACCCACTTTAGCTGGGGCTCCTGAAGTACCCACCCTGTTTAGGAGTTGGCAGTGACTACAAAACAAAAATCTCATTGCCCTGGGGGTGTGCTGTGTACTGCATGTTTTGGTGACTTTGGTGCAATTTCTCAGAAGCGTTTATATATTTATTTAGGACTGATCATGCTTGGAGCTGGTGAGTCACGCACACAACAGAATTACTGACATCCTGCCTGGACTTCTTTCATTTTCCCAGTCATAGAAGGGCAGCAAGTCTTTCTAATGCCTCTAGAAATGCAGCAAGTGATTTTCTAATGACAGAACTCACTTAACCCCCTTAAACAGCTCAGGGACTTGATTCACTGTATTTAGTTAGTATCCCTTGGCATTAATGTCAGATTCTGGAAGTACCTGATCTCTTCCCCAAGCTCACCCTCTCATCAGCATTATGGAATTTTCCTCGTCTATCCTACCTGGTCATTTCAAGCTATTCAGTTGATCTGTACATCCATTCCTACTCCCTTTCCCACCTTCCTGCCCTTCTCTCTCCCAGCACATGCAAATTCAGATATACCACTTCTGTTACTGTCCTTGGGGTCTGGGCACTTACTCTGGGAGTTACTACTTTGAAAATGGATCTTTCTGTCCAGATTAATTAGAGATATTTTTGCATTTGCTTCTGTGCACTTGCAAGGGAGGTTTCTGCCTGCAGCCTGTGTTTTCAGAGCAGGATGCTGCAGCAGTGCAGCCTCTGCTGCTCACATCAGGTCTCAGCTTCCCAGCTCATCCTGCAGTTCCTCAGTGCTCTGCCTTCTGTCAGTGCCTCATTTCCAGGGGGTGATGTAGTTCAGGTATTGCCCTGTGAGATTCTGGATGTGCTCCAAGAGCTTGTCTGGTCTCATTTGTAAGTGTTTAGCTGTCACAGAGAACAAAATGCACAGTTCCAGCTGAGTGCAATGCCTGATGCTGTGGAAAGCTTCTGTATTCCAGTGTTATCTCTGGACCAGTTGATTAAAAGGCTCTTAGCAGCAGTGCTGGAACCCAGTTCTGTTATCTTAGGGCCATTACAGGTTACTGTGGCATGCCCCATCATAATCTAGAGATAATCTCTCTGTTCTCCTGGCTCCTGTGAGGTTTATCTGTGCAGAGAGGATTGTGCCACTTCCAGTCCCTTTGATAAGGCAATTTCAGCCAATTATTTGTGTATTCTACAGTCACCAGCTGACTTCTAGATCCTTACCCATTGAGGCAGCTGAGGCGCCATCAGAGGAAGGTCACAGTTGCAGAGCTGTCACCAGACCAGGAGAACTTTCCTGGTTCTACTTGTTGCCCTCCACCCCTCCATGGCCTTGGAGCACCTGGGGCTGCCTGGGGGAGTAACCTGTGTATGGTTCAACAGGGACAAGGATTAAAATGTGCCTTGCTGGGTGTTGCTGCATCTTTATATCTCACTTTTTTAGGTTCTCTTACAACCCCTGGGACTCTCCCAGGGCCCTGTGCTTTCTCTGCTGCAGTACGTGATGTAAAACACAAATCAGAGTTTGGGATGGGGCCTTGCTCAGCAGAGCTCCAGGGCAGAGGGTGTGGATGGTTCTGTAGCCAAGGCAATCTCAATATCTACCTCAGAGCAAAGCTCAATAATTTGGTTTTTAGCAGCAGTCAAAGGAAAAGGGAGGGAGGAGTTGAACCAATGATGATGTTCCTCTCCATGCTGCCAGGGAATTTCTGTACCCAGCTGTGCACTGCTGCAGGTTATGTTTCTATTTATTTTCTTCACATTTAAATGTCTTTGAGGATGGGAGAGTACAGCATCTGTCCAACTTTGGGTAAATATTGTCCTCTTCCCTCCTCTGGTCCTGACAACTCAGATTTGTCCTCTGCATGCACAAAGCAAAATTTAAATGAACAAATTAATTCAATTCCTTGTGATATAAAGAAACACCTGTCTGACCTTCTTTTGTTCATACTTATGAACTGGTCTGGTAGGGACTTTTAGTAAGGTAACTGTTCAAGTCAGATTTAGTAAGATGGGAACTGCTGCTTAAACTTGCGATAAATTCCTTTGATTTGTCTTAAACCCAAGTTAACTCAAGTTTACTGTAAAGAGTTTGGATAAAATATTTCTGTGTTAGAGGTACAGGAGTCTTTCTTAGCTGTTTTTAACAAGGTATTCAGGAAAACTAAGAAGTCCAAAATTCGAATTCCTGTCATTCTCACATTAAATAGGAACTGTAGATGCAGAACAAAGGCCTTTTAAATAAGATTTGAAAGATTCCTTCATTTGCAGGCCCTATATAAAAATGTTTGAAATTTACAGGCACTGTTTAGTTAAAAGGAGAATCAAAAACTATCTAAGACCCCATGTGGAGTCTGTTGGTTTATTTTTTTAATCTCATTCCTGATTTATAGCTAAATAAAACTCAATCTTTTGTCTTTTCCTTTCAAGTGAGGTGTCCTCCTGCTGACTCCAGTTATTTTGTAGCTTTGTCCCAGGCTTTTATGTGAGTTCATAGAATCAGAGAGTCGTGGAATGGTTTGGGTTGGCAGGGACCTTAAAGCTCATCTCAATCCTCATTCCACCCCCTGCCATGGCAGGGACACCTCCCACTGTCCCAGGCTGCTCCAAGCCCTGTCCAGCCTGGCCTTGGGCACTGCCAGGGATCCAGGGGCAGCCCCAGCTGCTCTGGGCACCCTGTGCCAGGGCCTGCCCACCCTCATAGGGAACAATTTTTCCCTAACATCCAATCTAAACCTACCTTGCTTCCCCTTAAGGTCATTCCCCCATGTCCTATCACTAAGATTGCCATTTTCATCAATACCTTTTATTTACCTGACACTTTTGATTTTAAGATCCTTATTATTAGCATTCATTTTCCAGCTGTGAATTGCTGTTCTGAGAGAAGATAACTCTCCTTCCTCCCTCAAATATATTTCCATTTGCCTCCTTTGTGTGCACATATGTCTTTGTTTGAAAAGCCAGGTGTCTGCTAAGGAAGGCAGGAGCCTTCCCTGAAATGGAAAATATAAACCCCCTCCTTCTGAATTATTATAATTTTGAAATTAAGGGCTCTCAGGCAAAGATATGGGAGCAGGAATAACAGTTCTTTATTAGGGAAGAAAATACAAAAATAAAAATGCAGTGATACAAAACAACCCTGCCAGAGTGAGAGCAGCCCTGTCCCCCTGTGTGTCAGGGGGTGGCACAGCCCCATCCCATGGGGGCTCAGCCCTCCTGCAGTGCCAGCTGTGGTTCTGCTGGAGCAGGGATCCTGCACAAGGGGGGAGTTTTCCTCTGCAGCTCCAGGGCTGCTGCAGATGGGCCTGGGCTCCCTCTGGGAATGCAGGGCAGCAGAAAGCTGCTCCTCTGGGAATGCAGTGGGCAAAGGCTGCTGTGCTGTGCCAGGCTCAGATTGGATCCAGGTAGGAATGCTTGGCTCCTCCCCTGGGCGCAGCATCTCCCCATGGGATGCTGGAATTGGATCAGCCCTGCAGGGACACTCAGTGGCCATGGACAGCAGAGATCTCCTGGAGGGAGGGTTGGCTGTGGGAGAGACAAAGATAAAACTGCCCAATTAATAGAAGATAACTGCCACACCTCTAAGAAATGTTGATAGAACACACACCCCCATTTCCAGCCTCAGACAACATATTTCCGTGGTGATGGCTTTACCCTCAGCCTCCTGAGGGTAAAATTCCAACAGCTCTTCTCTCTCCTGTCTCCTCCCAGTACCTCTTTGATGTTAAGAAGGCCCAGGACAAAGTGCTGGTGTCCTTACAGCAGGAGGATCGCCGCAAGTACAAGAAAGAAGGGAAAGGAGACAACATCACAATTGGCTTTGAAATCTTCAAGGTAGGCAGCCAGCTGTGCTCCTGGTGCAGAGCTCGTTCAGTTTGCTCTGTCCTGCTTCACCCTGACTGTGAGGTCTTTGGCAGCTGGAGATCTGTATCTAGATAGATCTAGATAATCAGTGATCTGTTCATCCCTTCCTACTCCCTTTCCCACCTTCCTGCCCTTCTCTCTCCCAGCACATGCAAATTCATCCATACAACTTCTGTTACTGTCTGTGGGGTCTGGGCACTCACTCTGGTAGTTTCTACTTTGAAAATGCATCTTTCAGATAATATACCAGGATTATCCTGGGGTCTGGCTCTGTGCTCAAACTTTGTGTGGGCACTGCACTGAGGCCATGGGAACTCAACTGATTTTCGTTCAGCTCAAACTCTATTTGAATAAATTTCATTTATTTGAGATGAATAAATTTTGTGCCTTGCAAAAGAATTTTAAGTGTTTCCTAAAACTTTCTAGAGAAAGGCAAAATGATATTAATACTTAAAACATGGAGGGTTTTTTCTCCTTCTTCTGCCTCCATTTCACCAGCAAATACAGCCAGGAAAATGAGGCTGAAAAGTCTGCATTTTTTCTGTTGCCACTTAGAAAAAAAGCCTTTTCAAAAGCTGGACTGGTGAGCAGAAAATGAATATATGGGAGAAGGAACCACAGGGATCAGAAAAGGTAATTTAATTGCACTCTCAAGGCAAATTGAGTAAAATGAAAACACTCAAACTCAGAGGAGGGAAGCAAAGAAACAGCAATTTTTCTACTCTTTCATTGAGGATTGGGGTAATCCTGTCATCTGCTGCTACAGCTCCTGGGACTACATTAAATCTATGGCCCTACCCTAAAAAAAAATCAATTTTTTTACAGTTGGTTAGATCTGCTGACATCTGTATCACACCTACTCATTTGCCAATCACCTGTTAACCACATATATTGAAAAGTGTTGTGGCAGAAAGCAGAATAATTTCCCTGTTCAGGCCTGTAATTTGGAAAGGCTTGTAAAAGAAAATCACACCTTCCTAAAAGCTTCAGTGCTCTATTTTTATTTCTAATCAATAATTTTTCTATTTTAGATATATTCTAACACACCAGGCTCATTAGCATGACTAAAGGCCTTGGGAAGAAAGCTGCCAGAAAAGAATGAAGGGCTGCCTTTGCTCCAAGAGCTGCTTTAGAGAGGGGTTTAGAATTAAACTGAGCTCGGGCAATGCCAGTCCCCTGGGGAGGATGTTAAGAGTTAAGCAGGACTTCAAGGCTTAGAAGAAAACATGCATGGTTATTCTGTGGCTTTTGTATTCAGGAAAGGGCAAGGAAAATCCAGCTGTGTGCATCTGGATTGGGGGCCTGCTGTGAAAGGCTAGAGAAGGGAGGCAGAGGGATCTTGTCATAGTTGAGATGGTCACAATACAAAGCAACTCTCCATTTTCAGAAGGCTTCAAACTGTATAAAAAGCATGCATGCTATAAAAAGAAAACATTCTTACAAAACTAATCAGTTTACATTTTACTCATTGGTCAGGAAAGACAAAGAAAATGCTCATTGGACTAGGCAGTTGCAGGTTTCTCTTATCCTTCTTTCTTTCTTGGTTTCTACATCAATGACCTTGGTAGAAAATTCTTTCAGGGGTAAACGTGGATCCTCTTATCAAACATGGATCCTCTTATCAAACTGCTCTCTGGCTCACAGAAGTCACTGTAAAACCTCTTCCGTAGGATCTCAGCCTTGTCTGAGCAGGTGCAGTCTTTGGGCTGTGTGTCCATCTCTGGAAGTGTTCCAAGCTCTGCAGCAGCATCACATCATCTCTTTCAGCGGGCTCCTGTCTTTGCCAGCCCCAAACTTTCACCTGCCACAGTGGGAAAACCCTTGCCAAAGGATTTGCCTTGTTGGGTGAAAAGCTGTGTGGTGCTCAGGGAGAGCCCTGCCCTTAGCCCTGCTGTCCCTGCTGTCCCTAACCCCTCTCCTGCTGCAGGTGGAGGACAACAGGAGGTACAGGCTGCACAAGCTGACAGTGCAGGAGAGAGTGGCCACGTCTCCCTACTCCAACACACGCAGCGTGTTCCTGAGGAGGACCCTGCAGCAAGGCCGCTATGTCCTGGTCCCAACCACCTACATCCCAGGTGTCCCCACAAAATTCATCCTCAGGCTCTACACAGATGTGCCTTCAAAACTCAGGTGGGTGCCGCTCACAGCTGCAGGAGATCCTCCTCAGCCCACAGGCTGCAGCTCCATGCAAGGGCTTGCCAGGTTGTCCTCCAATTCACTGGCTCCAGAACTGGGTCCTGGAGACATCAGGAGCACCTCTGAGAGTATCCAGGTCTGTACATTGTTTAAAATAGGTTAGAAACGGTTGTAAAATAGTTGATAGATCGTTAAGCATGTACTGTTAGTTTGGTTGTTGTATTGTAAAAGGGGTTAAAAGGGGAGTTATAAGAAATCTGGTACTCAATGTACCATAACACCTCAGTAAAGTGCACCACGAGCCAGCCTGGACAGAACTGTAATGGGCCAATCGAGCGCCTTGAACATTCATGCAAATGAAGGCTCCAAAAAGAAACCAATCCAAAGGGACAAAAAACAGGATTAAAAGGGGCCTTTGACCCACTGAATCTGTGCTGCTCCATCAGGGACATCGGGGCCATTGCTGCTGAGCAGCCCCAGTGCCGGCGCTGCTCCATCCTCAATGGAACACTCCTGCCTGGCCCGGGGCCCCCTTGCTTTAGGCCTTTCTTTTTATTATAATAAATGCTGAAATCACTTTAGCACCAGGAGCATGCTCTCGTTTCTATCATACATGATCAGGAAATGTTTAGTTAAGGGCATCTTGGATGATTCACTTTGAGTCTTTTGGCTTTTTTAGTTCAGTTCTTGTAGTGGCCCTCACTTCCAGGTCAGTACCCTGAGCACTTGTGCTTGTGGCTACAGCTGATACTTGTTGTTTCTGTGGCCATCTCCTCTGAAAGCAGTGGCTGCTGCAAGAGTAGAACCAGTGCTTCATGAATCAGGCCCACTGCATTTATTTCTTGATTTGATAGTATTTTCCACTATTTAAAATTGGGGTTTTTTTCACTACTTTTGCTTCCACGCAAAAGATAACACAAATTTGTTTTACTTTGCTTTGCTCTATTTTTATTTCTTACATCTGTCATTTCTGCACCAGAGAATTCGAAAATGGCAGATGAGGAAAAACTACAAATCTCATGTTCTAAAAATGACAAGATTTCCACAACCATTTATTGTTTGCTTGACATTCTTTGCTTAGGTTGCTTTTTCTATGATTTTTCAGGGAGCTGAAGGCAGATAGGCCTAAAATGACGTGTTGGAGTCTTCTTTGTGGCTACCCACGTGGAGTCACCCAAATCAAAGTCCACTCTGCAGAGGGTTTGCAGAAACAAGACAGATCAGGAGGTAAGTGGAAATAGAGTCTGGATGAGTGAGATTGGCTTTTCAGTCTTCTAAAGATGATTTGGGTTGATATGTAAGCAATCAGAAATTATCCAAACAGAGGATTAATGGGATTCGTTTTTCCATCTTGCTGTAAAACCTGCTCCAGTGGAGGGATCAGATGAATATGGGGATGCACAACAGCAAGTTATGGGCAGGTCCATAACTGGTCAGGATGGGCAGGAGTAGCCAGACCCTCCTGAAGAGTTAATTGTGGGGATTAGTAAGGTTCTTCTGTCAGGGCTGTGTATTATCTAAATGGAAAATATCCAGGAGGCAGCTGAATGGCACAGACTCATGTAGTGTGTTACATTTACCTCATTAGAGCGTTTCAGGGAGGACTGGCTTTTACAGATTCCAGCTTTTTCCTTTGCACTGTTCTTTTGTACAACTTCCCAAAGCAGCAGCATGGCCAGGATTGAGGTAGGAGAGCTGTTATGGGGTTCAGGGCAGAGCTGGAGCCATTTGTGTGTCCCAGAGCTGAACCCAGCCCTCCTTCCACTGCCAGAGCTGTTTCCTGAGCAGCAGCTCCAGTTTCATTCCCACCTCATGGCCCAGACCAGGACATCGCTTTTCCACTCTAGCAGACCTTGGTGTTTTTCCTTTGTCCTGTAAATAAACCAAGCACAGAACTGGGCCATCCATAGCTGAGAACATCTGATCCCCCATGTGCTCTCCCACTGCTTGCTTTTGTTGTGGAATTGGAGCCAGTTTTCCTAAAACAACTGACCCATCCAGCACTGCCATCATGGGGTCAGAACATTTTGGAGCATCATGGCTACAGGAACATTTTGTGTCCCCCTTGTACTTCCTCTGTGAGGTCTTGCTGAGAATGTGCATGTTTCCTTCAAATATTTTCTTTACTTTTCCCTTCACTTAGCCAGTCCCCTCATTAACTGCTCCCTCATCCATCAGCAGATGTGCCTGTCACCTCTTTAGCTCTGTGCCCTTTCCCCACCCCTCCTTATGCTCTTTATCTCTTAATTACTGTTAATGATCGGGTGTTGCTCTGCTCTTTGCCCTCTACCAAAGCTGTTAACACCATTGGGGTGACAGGCAAGACCCCGTTTTATCCAGATCCATTTTCCAAATTGCTTTGCAAGGATGGCAGTTTTTCCACCCCTGGTGACACAGCCTGGTGCCACCCCATGCCCCAGAGCTGAATTCACAGTTCAGTGACACAGAAGGCAATTCCCCATCAGAAAAGCCAATATCCTGCTACCTGCCACGGAGCTGTGAGGGGTTGTCAGGGAAACAGCTCTGGCCAGGTGTAACCACAGAGCAACATATGGAAAACTCTGTGTCGGCCTTGGATGCAGCTGTTACGTGGTTTGTTCGTGTTGGTACCTGGTCGTGTTGGTAAATGAATGATGAGTTTGAGGGAGATCATCTGGGTATGGTTTGTTAAAAAGCTGAAGTTGCCTAGAATTGTGCTGCCTTCTGGCTGCGATGGTATTTTCAAGTAGATGGTGAAAAAAAGTGTGTTAGAAACTCTCATGAGCCTGACTTACAGATACCCTGGGCTGACTTAAAATCTGTATCTAAGAAGTAGCAAGGTGTGGAAAAAAAAAATCTGTCATTAACAATAGAAATGGACAGAGTTGTGTTGAAATACAAAACATGATATTGCCTTTGTTTAATTACAAGTTAATTAGAAAATAGAATGACCATTCTATTTGAACGTGTTTGGTGTTTCCAAAATGGATCTTGCTCCTCATAGTAAAGGAAAGAGAATATCAACTTTAATTAGAAAGAAAAAAGCTCAGTGTCTAAACGAGGCATTTTTAGAATGTTGAACAATCACAGGGGGTCATTTATGAGGATTAGGCTGGATATTAGGGAGAAATTGTTCCCTGGGAGGGTGGGCAGACCCTGGCACAGGGTGCCCAGAGCAGCTGTGGCTGCCCCTGAATCCCTGGAAGTGTCCAAGGCCAGGCTGGACAGGGCTTGGAGCAGCCTGGGACAGTGGAAGGTGTCCCTGCCCATGGCAGAGGTGGCACTGGATGGGTTTTAAGGTCCCTTCCAACCCAAACCATTCCATGATTCTGTGTTTTCACCTGGGCAGGGAGCAGTGGCTGTGACGTGTTCTGGTGCCCTGACCTGTGGTGCTGCCAGGCACAGGAGGGGATTGTCTCTGCTGGGTTTCTGGGCAGCTCTCAGATGCCATTCTGTGTGCCCAGAGCTGTGCTGCTGATTGTGTTCCAGGAGCAGATCCCTACGTGCTCATCAAGTGTGAGAACCAGAGCCGTCGCTCCCCGGTGCAGCACGACACCACCAGCCCTGTCTTCAACACCCAGGTGATCTTCTACAGGAAGGACATTGACAGTCCTGTCACCATCCAGGTGAGACAGCCACAGGGCAGCTGCTCAGGGCAGGGAGAGCAGCACAGCAGCAGCCCTGGGCTTCACTGGGCCAGCTGTTCCTTTGTGTGACCCAGGAGAGAAGAGTGAGAGCCTCTGCTCCCCTTGCTGGGCTCTGCCTGGAGCTCTGCTGCTGCTGCTTCTCCACAAACACCAGCTGATGGCACTTGGGGATCACAAGGAATGTTTCATTCCAAGGAATGTTTAATTCCAAGGCTTTGAAGGAATTTACAGAATTCCTTTTGCCCCATGTGGTACCTGATGAAACAGAGACAAAGAAAAGCCAAGTGCTGTCTAGAGTCAGTGTTTGAAACAACCCCAAAGCTAAGGCTGTTATTAAGAAGTTTTCTACCCTGAATTCTAGTCCTGTGAGAACTAGACCTCACTGTTTACCTCAGCACTAACTGGAGAAGTAGAGCCTGGTATTGAGATGATGCAGTCCAGGAAAACTTAGTCTTCAGCCTAGTCTGTGGGCCAGGCTCTAGAACTCTAGCACTGAGGAGATGCAGAGGTGGGCACAGGCAGGCAGAGCAGCAGACGGGCTATTGCAGGTACGTTTTACTGCTGATGAGCTTAAAAAGGTCATTTTTATTCCTCTCCTAGGCAGGCTCTGACCTAGAAAGCAAAACGCTGCATTTCTCTCCTTATTTGCATCGTCTATGTAAATGTGCATGCAAATCCAGACTCTCCCTCATGCTTTCTAGACAATCAGCTACATTTAGACACACGCTTTTCCAAGGGGTTGTCGGGGGTGACCCTTCCCGGCGGAGCGTGACAGCAGCGCTTCCTCAGCCGCGTTCTTTGTGTCCCCTCGTCGCCAGGTGTGGAACAGCAACCTCCTGAGTGACCAGTTCCTGGGGCAGGCCGTGCTGGCAGCGTCCCCCGGTGAGCCCCGCGAGCAGCAGAGGCTGAAGCTGCGGGGCAGGGGCGGCGGGGAAGCGGCCGAGGTGCCGGGTCACATCAGCGTCACCGTGCTGTGCAGCGATGACCTCGGCGAGCTCTGAGCGCCGCGGAGCCGCACGGAGCTGTCACCTCTCGGCAGCGCGGGGAGCACATCAGCATAATCGCTTTAAAGGGGGGGAAAGAAGCCCTCCGTTGGGAAAGGGGGAAATGCATATTAATACATATCTACGCTCGTGATACAGCTCATGCAGTAGGAGAGTGTCGCAATAGGACACAGCGGACACTGGACTGCAAGAAGGATGGGTTATTTCTTGATTCTAACATGTACAGGCTTTCAAAAGTGACAGTGGATTGGAGGATAAAAGTGCCACTTCTCCAGTGACACTGGACAAACCAACAGTCTATCAAATTTCTCCTCCTGCAGAGAGGAATGTAAACACAGTAATTATTTACATAAAAGTACGTGAGAAACCAACTGGACAAACCAACAGTCCATCAAATTTCTCCTCCTCCAGAGAGGAATGTAAAAACAATAATTATTTACATAAAAGTGCATGAGAAACTCCATTACAAGAATGTAAACATCAGAGGGCTTAAAAGAACAGGGTGACGGGAGAGGAGCCAAAGGGAATGCTGGCAGGTAAGCCCGTGAGGATGTGAGCATCCTTGAGGATGAAGGCAGGAATGGCTGCAGCTCCATCAGGCGCCCACCAGCAGCTTGGGGACTGGCAAATACAAGGGGGATTCGTGGGGATTTTTTTTCCATATCCTTCCCATAGAAGGATATGCATTTATTGATGAATTTCACTACAGATTAGGTGTTTCTGTTCCTTGGTGAAAATGTCACTACCCGAGGAGCTCAGTCATAGCTCGTGGCCTTAAGACCAGTCTTGCCAAGACAACATTAAAATAGAGGGGCAGATCTTGCAATGCCTGTTTGAACACCACAGCAAATAAGAGCTTGGTCCACCCAAAGGCTCTCAGATTGACTTTCTGATTGTTCTCTTCTCCACCTCGAGCTGGTGACTCAGAGTTTGGTATCTCTATCCAAGGGCACCTCACAGTTCAGCTGTGGCTTTGCTCAGAGCACAGGTTCAGTAATGGGAGCCTCCTTGCTTTATTTAAGCCACATAATGCTAAAAATGGGATAACAGCCCTCTTGTTTTGGTAGATGTAGCACCAGCCCGAAAGAGGAGAAAATGAGCTCATGAGAAAGGGGGGTTTGTAAAACAGGGTGCTGCTCCCTGGCACTTGTCAGGTCTCACTCTCAAAATTTTGCAGTCATTTATTGCTGGCACGCTGATGTTTGATGGAGTTTCACTCGGGTACCATGGAGGATGGGTGTTATTTCACATTTCCCTCACATCAGGGGTCTGGTGTCAGCTCTCCCCTTCCCCTGCAGCCCTGGGCAGGATTCCCTCAGCAGCTGTCTGGGGTGGGCACACTGGGCAGTGACCCTGGCAGTGCACAGGGCTCTGTGCAAGACACTTGGAAATGGATTTTACACAGCTGCAGATTCTGGGTGGGAAAGTGAAGCTGAAGGACCATTCTGCCTTTTTACAGCCAGAAAATTTGGATTTCTGTGTGCCTCGTAGCCACTTCAGCCACACTGTGCAATTTTTACAGTTTATGAAATGGCCCTTGACAGAGCTAATGTTTTCACAAAGGGTTTCCTCAGGGCTCCAAAAGGATCATTGCTGTGGTAGGAAAATGCTTTCTCTGACATGCCAGAGATGGTCTGTGGGGCTGTGAATGATGCTGCAGTGCCATCAGCTTGCACGTTCCAAGGACCAAAATCCAGCTCTTTTCAGACAGTTTGGGCTCAGGCCCTTTGGATCTTGTCAGAGGTGTGAACTACAGGCCCACAGGCAAGTGACATTCTCTGTAAGCTCATGGCTTCAGGCTGCTTACTCCAGAAATGTTTGTAAACTGAGATTTCTCTCTTTAAAAGCATAAACTGTCTCATGCAGAGCAGAGCTTGGACGAGGGGAACTGCAAAAGTCAGGGCTGCCCTAGTCCTGCACTGAGAGCTGTTTGCTTTACTTTTCCTCACACTCTGCTCTAGGCTGTGGGAGCTGCTTCCTGCAATGTTCCTATGGGATGGGCACTGTTCCCTATGGGCTGGGGCCATTCCCAGGGCTTGGCTTGGCCAAGGATCAGTGTTTAGCCTGAAAAACGTTCCACACCGAGATGGCACCAGAGGTTTGTGCCTCCCTGCCCCACGATTTGGCTGAGGAAGCTCCTGAGCCCACTGAGGACACAAAGCCAGCTCAGCCCCAAGCTGGATGGGAGTCCCTTGGCTCTTTCCTTGCAGCCACACAGCCCTGGCCCCCAGTCCCAGCACCAGCAGCCTGTTCCAGGCTATCCCCAGCATCAGTGGGACACAGGGAGTGTGACCAGAAGTTCCTGGGCATGTACAGCCTGGCAAAGTGGGAATTCAGGGTGAGGAGCACAGACATGGTGACTTCTAGGCGTTGATCATTGTGCCAGCTCCAGGAATTGCCCGTTTGTCCCTGTGGCATGGGGACGGGCACTGCTGGCCAGTGCTGCCCTGAGGGACTGGCAGTGCTGGGAGCTGCAGGAGGCTCAGCAGGATGCCTGCACCTCTGCAGTGATTATTTTTGGGAATTGTTTGGTTTTCCCATCAGGAGGAGCTGATCCAGCCTGGGAACACAGCTGGCTCTGCTGGTTTACAGATGCTTCTGCCTTCCCAGGTGAAGCCAGGCAAGGGCAGGCTGACAGGGGCTTGTGCTGCTGCCTGCTTCTAACATTGGTACTCAAAATTGTTCATTTTTAACAATATCAACATGTGGGAAAACATCTTGGGGTTGGTTTTTTGGGAGGGAAGAAGGGCTGCATTTATGTACACACTCGAACCACCTCAGAAATGAAAACAGGTGGAAATGAGTGTAAAATATTTCATTGCAACATTTTGTAACTTTTCAATACGAAGTGACACAAATAAAATTTTACCCAAAAAATTCAATTTTAGCGATTTCTGCGCCGGCGGCGGCCGCGAGAGGGCGCTCGGTGTCCACCCACACAGGTGTGACAGGGCCAGGCACCGACACCGGACCGCGGTGGATGCAACACACCCGGATAAAAGCGGTGTTTAATTTATAAGAGGGCGCCACACGTTAGCCTATACACGCTATTATAGCTCTCTACACACTGTGTAACAGTTATAGAAGCACCTCTGAGTGAATATAAAAAAATTTTATATATGTATTTTTATATAGATATATATATGAATATAAAAATTTTATATATTTATATATATACATTTATACATATATGCACACACTAGATATACACACACCCCCAATATATATATGTATATACAGATATATATTTTATATATATATGTATATACACTTATAATATAATATATTATATATATGTATGTGTATATATATATGTATGTATGTATATATATACAGATACTTATTTTTTATATCTTTTTTATATATATATATATATATATATATAAGGAGCATTATATAAGGAACTACAGTTCAGCAGAGTTATGGGGGGTTGTGCATAGGGGACAATATAAGGTACAAGGTAAATGTATGTCCATAGCTCTGTAACACACTTTCTATACATATAATTACATAAAAACGTTATATATATAGTGTGTATATATATAGAGTATAAATAATAATATCTATATTCTATAAATATTTATACATATAATAATTATACACATATATATTTATACATGTAATAATTATCCAGTATATTATGTGTCTATCTACATTTGCACACCCTCCATGTAGCAATCTATGTTATATACATATCTTTCTCTGTAATCTCTAAATATTTTTTGTGTCAATGTGTTCTGCCAGGCGGAGGGAGGACAGGGAATTCTCCAAACACTCCACAGTCCCAGCTGACTGTGTGTATCCAACAGGATGTTTTGGCTGCCCCATTCTTCACCCGTTTTTGGCTGGAAATGCAATTGCACTTTCTTCCTCACCCAGAAGTGCCACAAGTGGGCAAAACTCAGCCCATGGGCATTCCAGAGGCAGTGTGGTCTGGAGCTGATGAATGAAGGAGACCCTTCCCCATTTCCAAACCATACCAAAACCCCCATAATTGGGACTTTCCATCTTTAAGAAGCAACCAATAATTCAGAAGTGAATGGAACCATTGGGTGAGAAAGGAGCAAATCTCCCAAAGGAGTGAAAATTTTATTCCTCCTTCTGCTCTGTGTTGGCACTGCTGGTCTGAACTGTTTCTGTGGCCTGACAGATTTTCCTGGCTACACAGATCAAGTCAGGCAGGACAGAGAGACTCTTGGCTGTTCGTAAAAATGGATGCTGCCCAAAGAGAAAAAAAAAGAAAGAAAGAACTGTTACTTTCCAAAGCCAGTTTTTCACAAGAGGAAGCATGATTCCTCTGCTTACCAGAAATACACATAAATAGGACTGAGGGGACCATCTCCACTTCAGTCTTAATATTCAGGACCTTGCCGCCAGAGGCAAACACAGTAATCCCGTTAATCAATTTATCAAGGTGTCCTCAGCTTGCTGGGATTTTGACCCTGCCAGCACTCTGGGAATGCCACTTGCTGCCTAAGGGCTTTTTTCATTTCAGGAAACTCAAAGGACTCACTTAGGTTCCTTTTTTCTAAAGGTAGGGGCTGCTTTAGTTGTCAGAAAAGATGAGTGCAAGCTGTTCCACAGGGAACTCCAGCACCTCCAAGGAATGTTGATCCCATGAGGATTTAGGGCTGTGCTGTTCTGAAGAACACTGAGGTGCAGGTTTTCAGCACCAAGACAAGAACAGCCAAATCTCTGACTGCTGGGCTGGGACTGGGTTCCTTTTCCACCAACACCATTTTGGGCCTCTGTACCTGGCACCATTCTACTGCAGTTCTCTTGCCACCAGCTAAAACTGAATGCACTCCCAAAACACAACACAGAAATGGTCAGAGGGTGGATGGAACACCTTTCCTCTGAGGAAAGGCCAAGAGAACTGGGATTGTTCAGCTTGGAGGAGAGAAGGCCCCAGGGAGACCTTATTGCAGCCTTTCAAAACTTCAAGGGGACCCATTTTTCATAGGGCCTGTTGCACAGGGACAAAGGATAATGGTTTTAAATGAAAAGAGGAGAGATTCAGGTCTAAGGAAGAAACTGTTTATGCTAGGGGTGGTGAAACACTGGCACAGGCTGCCCAGAGAGGTGTTGGATGCCCCATCTCTGAAAACATCCAAAGTCAGGTTGGACAGAGCTCTGAGCAACCACATCAAGTTGAAGATGTCCCCACTCATGGCAGGGAGGTTGGACCAGATGGACTTTAAAGGTCCCTTCCAAGACAAATTCTTCTATGATTCTACTTTGCAAAGCACCCAGACTGGGGATTAACAGGTGAAGAGACTTCCCCTGCAGCCCCATGGCCTTTACCTGCAGGAGCTCCCTAGCTGTCCAGCGAATGCTGGGGTTGGTGTCCAGGCAGGAGTGCAGGAAGGCGTGGAACAGAATTGACATCTTGCTGGGCATCCTCAGAGGGGGGTACCTGTTCCGGGCAATCAGGCGCTGAGCCTGGGGACAGAGGAAGCACGGGACAGCCACTGACCATCCCTGGGGTGAAAGCTCCACTGCAGGCCCCTCCTGGCTGTCTGAGAGCTTTTCTGGTGCCTCTCAAGGGGCTGTGATCAGCATTTGAGGGCAAGGAAGCAGGGAACATTCAGCCTCCAGAGCAGTGATGATAATGAGCCTGAGTGTAGCTGAGCTGGTCAGAGCATGGTGCTGGTAACAGCAATCCCCAGGTGGGCCATTCACTCAGGAGCTGGACTTGGTGATCCCTCCCAGCTCAGAATATTCTGGGATCTGAAAATCATTCTCTTCATCTGAGTTTGCTGCCTTATACAAGGCAAAAGCAATCCAAAAGTCGGGGAACTTTTTCAAAAGAGTGGAAGACTGAAATCTTCAGAACTGTTGTCTTCCTCAGGAATTAACTGTGCAGCATTTAACTTGGTTTCAGCTAATAGTTATGAGATTTTATCCTGGTATACATTCCTCCACTATTCCTTCTTTGGTATAAGAACTCATCATTTCATTTTAAGCAATTAGGATCTAAAACTGAAAACTTTAAAATATGTTTACTACAAGTAGCTTTGCTGAAATATACTTCTAGAAATTGTTTGGGTAATACATAATGATGGCATCACCAGAACCAGTGACCCTCCCTTAAAGGCACTGGTCATAATTTGAAAAGACTTCTGGGCCTATAGATACACTTGTAATGCTTCTCATAATAATTTCCCAATTGGAAAAACTTGCTGCTGTCATTCCCAGCTCCAGCTCAGAGAGAGATCAAACACAGCAGGAGGAACTAAAGCAGTGCTGGAGGCCAAAAGGGCACATTTTTGCACTGGCACAGGTCACTTCTCTCATGACATGTTCTGCGGGGATATTTCTAGAAGTGGGCCTTGGTGGAACTATTTCAGGCTGATTTAAGTGGGATTTTGGTTCATGGGAGACAAAACGTGGCACAGATTGGCAAGACAGTGGCATCTGACTGTTTGCACCTTACCTGGATGGGGCTTTCTTTAAAGTATGGAGGTTCTCCCTCCAGCATTTCAATGGCCACAATCCCAAGGGCCCAGATGTCCACTTGGGTGTCATATTCCTTTCTTTTCACGATTTCTGGTGCTACCCAGTAAGGAGAGCCAAGCACCGTGCACCGTGTGCTCCGCTCCGGGGTCAGCTTAGCACACAGGCCAAAATCAGCTGAGGAGGAAAACAAAAATACTGTCAAAGCCAGCTTGAACCATGAAACCAAGCACAAGAATTTCCCACTCTGTCTGAGAACACAGGGATGCTGTGCCTGACCAAGAACACCTACTCAGTTTCACAGATCCGTCCATCCCGAGAAGAATATTGTCACTTTTGACATCTCTGTGGATCACACTCTTTGAATGAAGGAAATCCAGGGCTTTGAGGCACTGAGACAAAACCCACGAGGGTAAAAGTTAATTAACGTCATTTCATCACACAAGACAAGGAAATGGCTCTAAAAGATTGAATTTCTAGGTGAAACACCAATTGTTGATATAGACTGTCCATTCCTAACCCAGCCAGAATGGCTGCAGTGGTTCTGCTCTCTCCATCCAGGTGACAAAGGAGGGTTTGCCAAAAAAAAAAAACCATCTCTCTCTCCATTATGAAGTGGATCACTTTTGTGTGGGAGGCTGCATGACAGAGGTTTGATGTTGGCCTCAACAGCACATTAAGCAGCACATTATTCACTTTTCAGAAACAAACACCATTTGGGGTGCAATGCTCTCCTTTTAAGCTGAGGGCTGTGAGAAATGAGGCTCTGTTTTAATTTGCTGTTAGTTTAAAATTCTGCCACCAGCATGTTTGCTTTTACAGGCCCAGAATGCAGTGCGGACATTCTCCAGTTTGATGAGGCAAAGTTTAGAATGTTAAATAAATTTAAAAAGAGACTGACAAAAGTGTATAATAACAGAGTATAAGAAATGCAGTTGTATTGGCAGGAGGCTCACTTAGATGCCCTTTGTCTTAGGTTGACACACATCTTACAAATGTACATTTAGATGAGAAAACAATGAGTAACAAATATTGAGAGCAAAGCTATAAAGTGGACAGGTTCTCTGCTGCATGGCATTGCATTACAAGAATACTCAGACCCAGGATGGTTATTACAAGTAGTAAAAACAGTTCACAACACCTCACAAAAATGGATTTTTTTCCTAGTCAAATCTTCTGACAAAAGGAAATTCTGTTAAGGGAGAAGAGCCATAGGGAATAGAGGTGTGGATCTAGGTACACTTTGTGATTTTGTGGCACGGCTTTTTGGGGTTTCTTTAAGTCCATTTCTTACAAAATGCATCTTTGTGAGTGACCTCATCTTCTCCAAGACTTTGCCCGTTTTCTGTCCTCCACTGCCTGTGGTTCTGTTGGCAGTGCACTATTGCATTTGTATTTTTAACTTTCCTAGTAAAGAACTGTTATTCCTATTCCCATATCTTTACCTGAGAGACTCTTAAATTCAAAATTACAATAATTCGGAGAGAGAGGGGGTTTACATTTTCCATTTCAAGAGAAGCTCCTGCCTTCCTTAATAGACACCTGTCTTTTCAAACCAAGACACCCTTTTATTTTACATTTCATAACAGCAGCACTGAAATAAAGCTCTGAACACAAAGTCACTCCTGTCCCACCCTGTCCAAGCCATTGGAAGCACAAGCAGGGTCCCTCACCTCCTTGCTGATAGCAGCTATCATTCCTTCCTCCATTAAGACTTGGACAAGAACGCTGGTTAAAGTGCCTCCATCCACATATTCCATCACGAGCCACAGGTCTTCATTCACCAGGTAGCTGAGAAAGAAAACAAAGGCATGGAGATGAATGTGCACAGCTAAATTACCTTGTGGAAAAGACTGCAGGGGAGTTTTGTTTCCAGGTCACTTGTAAATGGAGGCAAAATGAAATGGAGAGACATTCCTTGTAGGCTACAGAGTACTTGGAACCTGTGCAGTCTAAATGAGAAAGGCTCATGAGAAATGAAATGAAAAATGCAATTTAGTAACATCAGAGATCAATCTGGAACCAGGAGACTTGCCATCAACTGAATCATTATTTTAATTTATCGCTTCCATCATTCACTCCAGGAACAAGGCAACACAACTCCAGAGTCATCCATGGGAGGAGGCTCTGCAGCACTGAGGACAGATGTTGGCCAACCATTTGGAAAACACTGCATAAAATACAGTCAGAAAAAGGAAAAACTATGTAAAAGCTGGCAAATTATGTTACTCTGCAAATGAGAATGTAGTCTTCCTGGCTTCCACAGCAATGGAAAATGGTGGGAAAAGCCCAAGGGAGAAAATATCTATGATGGTTTATCAGCACTTATTGTTTAGGCAGAGAAAACATGATCAATAAAAACCAAACCGCCCCAAACAACACAGAGGTAATGAACTGACAGGCTGTTGTTTTAGTAAGACATGGCACATCCAGGCTTTTGAAAAGAGGTTTCCAACTATACACCAGAAAAGATTAATGGAGACCCAAGGCCATCTCCACCCATCCACTGGAGATGAATAGAGAAATAAGAAAGAGCTCCATGTTCTGCCAGTGCCCAAAGAGGTTTCTTAACCTTTGTCTCTTGCCATGTGTGAACAGACGTTCCCAGGCTAACAGCAGAGCCACTCACCTGTCTATATAATTGACAATATTGGGGTGCCTGTTTTCCTTCATGATCTGAACCTCATTGACAACGAGTTCCTTCCTGCTCCGTCTGCGTAGAGGCATCTTCTTTAGGGCCACCTGAAACAAGAGTGGAGCCCATGGACTCCAGAAGTTGTGCTGCAGGAGAGCACTGTGGCCTCAGCTCTCTTCACAGAGAGCAGCAGGCACAACTCCCCAAGGATTTTTCCTGGGAAGGCAGTGAGAAGCACAGAGAGAAAACAATGCTTATCTCTATTCACTGCTCCTGTTTTTGCACATGTGGAATGTGTTATGGAGATTGTTTACCTGAAGTGATTTGTTAATTGGACATGGGTGAAAGTTATTTTGAGTGATTAGCCAGTCACTCAAAGCCGTGTCTGACTGTCTGGAGACAGGGTTTTCTTTAGTACAGTTATAATATAGTATTAGTATGTAATATAGTATAGTTTTAATAAAGTAATTGTTCAGCCTTCTGAATCATGGAGTCAGAGTACATCATTTGCTGCATTGGGGGTGCCTAGCTTGGATAGAGCAAAATGACCATGGAGAGAGTGTTTTTGGAATGATGGGGCTGGGCTGCGCCAACTGCCCTGTGACCTTGTGATCAGACACCAGGGCTCAGGAAGTGACAGGACAACAGCTGATTTCTCCACTTGCTTGGGTGCCACTTACAGGACACTTGCCAGACACATATTGCCTTCTAAACTCTGCAAAAATTTCCCAAAACTATCACCCACAGATCTCTGACAACACCCTGCACCCACATTCTTCCCTGATGGCCTCAGTTTATCACCTCTATTGTTATTCACACAGGTTCACTGCAAGCAGGATTTTGTGACTGTGAAAATATATCAAAACAGCTGGGAATCCTTCAGCAATTCAATGGGGTTTGGCCATTATTTCAGCAACTGCTGCTGGTCTTGGTTGAGTAACAAAGCAAACACATACATACATGATGGATAAAATCCCATCCTGAAAGATCATAGCAGTTACAAACACAAAAAAATTACAATCCCACATTTCTCAGCTCTTGAACTTTGATCTTGCTACTCCAATTTCGATTTTGCTACTCATGAGCAATCTGAACTCCACAGTTCAGATTTGCAATTATTTTCTAGGTTTCTAAAGAAATAACCCATTCTCTGGTATTTTAAGCCTTAATATGTCCCCCTCTGAAAGACACCACTGGCCCTCTAGCATTCTTTCTGGACCTGAGTAGGAATAAAGCCTGCCCAAAATGAGTTTTGCAGGCTGCCACTGCTCTGTGCTTGAGGAAAGGCTGTGCAGGAAAGCTCTACTGGGCACCCAAAGCTCCAGCAGAGCTCACAGCAGAGGGGAAAGCCCTGAAGAGCTGCACAGTGTGCTGGGGCTGTTGGCACTCACCAGGTCTCCTGTGGCTGGGTCCATGGCTTTGTAAACAGTCCCGAAACCCCTGGAAACAAAAGAGCAGTGAAGAAAGGAGAAGCAGTTCAGGTGCTGGGAGTGAAAGCCAGCCCAGACAGGAGATCTCTGCTGCATGAAGTGTTTTAAAACACCTTGGTTCATCTATTCTTCAAACAGCAGCACAGCAGCCCTCTGTCATGCAGGGTGTTCAAGGGAAAACTGAGAAGAAAACTGAAGAAAAAGAGCTGGAGCACAGATCTTCAAAACCTAAGAGCAGGGGGAGGGTGTGCCTACAAAAACTGAGAAGTATTTAAATTTTTTTCCATTTTGCCTCGTTGTGTTGGGTTTTTTCCTTCTTTTTGTGTTCGTGTGGGTATTTTTTCCCAGGGAATGCATGCTGCAGACTACACAGAGTAGGATTTTGTATGACAGTGTGAGAGCTTATTATTTCACCTCCAGTTTCAATTGCTAAACTACGTGGTTATAATCTGGATTACTGAATGTTTTTAAGTAAAATATTTGAAATAAATGTCATTGAGAACTTTTATCTGACAGCTGTGGAGTGGTAAATTGCTCTTTGAGGCAATAAGGTTTGAGGGATGGGAGATCTTTCAGGTCCTACAAGTGTATAATCCAGAGTACTAAATATTTTTTAGCAAAATATTTGAAACAAGTGTTACTGAGAACTTTAACCTGACAGCTGTGGGGTGGTAAGGTGCTCTTTTAGGCAATAAGGTTTGAGGGATGGGAGATTTTTCAGGTTCTGCTCCTTGTTGCAGGTGAGGCACTGCCAGCATCGAGTTTTCTTTGACAACACCTTCTGACCACAATTATTAATTCTGACCTGTACTGAGATGGAGGATCTAAACCCACATCATGTTTGGAGCTTGCCTGGATTCACACTTGATATTACAGCAGCAAAATGCCCAGCCATGGTTTTGTAGGAGTGACTGGGATGGGACTTACCCTTGGCCAACTTGAACAAAATCAATGTATTTGGTCTTAGGGTCCCCCTCGTTCACAATGCCCCCTGAAAGAAATGAAATGCAGAATGCTCACTTCAAACAGACACCACCCTCCAGCAGATGGGAAATGCACCCCCACTGTCTGGCTGTGAGCCCTCTGTGGGCAACAACAGCAACAGAGGCAGCTCCAAAGCACAGATATTTCCACATATATTTCTTTTTGAAGAGTTACCTTGACGGGAAACAAAGCACCAGCAGAAATATCAACAAGAGACAGGAAAGACCAGGTACCAAAGCAAGAGTTTGTTTTCTACAAATATTTAGGAGAGCTAAAACAACACAGCCTTTATTTTCCTATGAATAAACTCTTTGTGTGATTCAACAAAAGGTTTAATATTTCTGAAGATTAAATGCACCTTGGGTTCTGGGATTAATTTTTAAGAAACGGTGCAAAGTGTTTCCAGGAGAGAAGGGGACCTTCCCAACTTTCAGCAGTTCACCAAAGGATTGTCTTTATGATTCTAAAGAACAGCATCTCATGTTATAATCAATAATGATGGGGCTTTAGGATCCAGGACCCTCATCATGGGTTACCAGGCTAAGTTCTGATGATAACCTTGCCTGTGCCATTTGAAGGACCACATTGCTTGTCCTCAATCTAATAGATTGCTGGGAAGTATTTTTGTTCCAATGACTTGTCAGGGGACTAAAGAGAATTTAGGAACCCAAATATCCTGCTTGATTTGGCCATCAGCACTCAAGAGTTCAGTAGTTCATTCACTAGGTCACAGCACCTTCTGCTCAATCAGAAACCATCCCTGCTTTTGCCTTCAGCACAGATGGAAGCACAGGGAAACTGAACCCAGTCTGAGCTGCCCTGAGGAATGCCCAGAGAGAATTCTGCTTCCTGTGTCCCTTTGGTGCAGCTGAGGCTGGGACACACACACCAGACAAGAGGCACAGCACACGTACTCAGCTGTTTCAGCACCTCCTCTATCACAGGGAATTTCTTCTGTGGCCGGACCCTGGGTTTGTCCAGAGCGCCCGAGCTCCTGCTGAGGGTGTCAGACATGAGATATGTCTCATCATCTGCATCTTCAGCTCCCAGCAGAGAGCTGGTGTGGATCTGTGATGAGAAATCAATGTCAGGAAGGGAGCAGGCAGGGATACCCTGAGCTTGTATGCCAAATGCAAACCCTCAGGAAGATGCCTGTCAGCCATATCCAGTGCTCTTAAACTACTTTTTGCTGTCCATATCACAAACTGAATGAACAAAACCAAAACAAGTTCAGGGCCAGTTACATATTCAATTTTCATGGATTTTCTCAAATCATCTGTGCAGAGGGGCAGGTACATCCAGGAGACAATTTATCCTGTATCCTGCAAGGGAAACTGATGACTACAAGGGAAGTTCAAACCCAATTTTTCAGGTGCCAGTTCAAACCCAGTTCCAGGTGTGGGGTGAAGCACAATGTCATGGCAGGACTCCAGCCCTCAGCACCTGCAGCTGTGAATGGCAGCGGCTGAATGGCAGAAACTCTGAATTGCACCAATGGTAACCAAAGCTGGCACTTACTGATCCTCCTGAGGAAACATCTGCAGGTTCCTTGTCCACCTCCTTCTCATTATCCTCTTGTCTAGGAAGGGGAAGAGCCAGCTGAGGTCCTGGTGGCGGTGTTGTGGCCTGGGGACAGGAGTGGGAGTCTCCCTTCTGCCATTTGAGAGGTTTGATAGTTACACACAACTTTCAGCTGCTTTGACATCAGAAACTGATCTAGACATGCATGTGGTCCTACACTTCAATTCTGTTGCACGTGTCAAAGTACAATTTAAATATCTGTAAATCATGGGGGGTTGAAACAACTCCAGCTGCTGCTCTGCAGGAGCAGAGCACTACATTAAGTTGCCCCAAATTTGCTGTTTCCAACCGCTTTAAAGCTTAAAGGCCACTTAGAGAACTGAAGTAAATCAAAGGCACCATTTTACACCTTCACATCTCACTGGTGCTCTATTTAAAATGTTTAATATTAACCCTAATAAATTTGGCCAGTGGATGTCATGCCTCTCTCTAGGATTGTTATTGCAACCCAACATTTATTAGTGTGGATTGTTATTTAAAACTTCCTTTCAATGGCTCCAGTGAGTTACATTATCAATTATAACCTTATTTATGTTCAGCTATATATCCAGCTGTACTAAAGATAAATCATGAAAGTTGTTAGAAATGAAGTTCCAAGTTGTTAAAACTAAATTAAAATGGGGCAATTACACAGTATTGAAAATGGCTGTGAATTAGATATTCCACCATGGCTAAACCCACAATCTTCCCCCTGCAAAACCAGACTTTTATCTGTTTAAAAGCTTTGAACAGAAATTGAGGAAACAGCCAGGGATCCCTTTGCTGCTGCTGCAAAACCAGGCATGGACATTTTTACAGGCTGGCATGCTGTAGGAGCAGGCAAAGCTCATTAACAGCTTGCTCCACAGTTCTTAAACTCTAGGAATGTCAAAAGTTCCTTTCCCACTCACCAAAGGACAGGTTGCCATGTATCCACCTCTGGATAACCGGATGATCAGATCTGCAGTGGGCAAGAGAAGATGAACCAGATGCTGTTAGAAAACTGCCTCTTGTGGGGCATCCCCCATGGAACAAGTCAGCCCAAATAAAAGAGCATTTTTATTTCACATCATCCCTCCAGGACCGACAGTTCTTTTCCACAGTAAGCAACAGAACAGGACAAAATACCAGATTAATTTTTTTCTACAACTTTCTGACTATTTTTTGTGTTGTTTCACCAGTAAATAAATAGAAACTCAGTCAAGAAAATGTAAACTGTTCTTTAATAGTCAATGATTCTGCTCTGCCCAAGAGCTAAAGTTTTCCTAGTATTAAATGGCATATGTTGGTTCTCTTTAGCTTGCTGGAAATGCTTCCCTAGAAAAGCTTTCCCAAAATCTCCTTAGCTGTGTGAGTTCTGATATTGCACAGGAACAGCTCCTGGGTTCAGGAGCACACACTGTTGGGAAGTTATGTTTCCTCATGAAGGTCATTATTTTAGCACAGCTTGTTAGTAAAATCTTTTAATTATGATCTTTTCCCTCATTTCTGAAGATAACTGCACAGTTTTTGTAAGCACTTCTGACAAGCTCTTCCAGTCTGCATTTTGGAAGTTGGCTGAAGCAGCAAAGTGAGGGCATTACAGACTCCCCAAGCTGTTGTGCATAGTGAATGGAACCCCCACAGGGCTCCCCACATTCCAAATGCTGACCCCATTGAGACACCCCTTTTAGCAGAAGCTGTTGACAAGAGCTCTACCAAACCAATGCCATCTCAGTGTCATTCCTGTTCCAAATTCAGCTCAGTTCCTTAAGGAAGAGCAGAAAGGCCACAGTGATCCCAAAGCCAGATATTCTGCACCTAGGGCAAAGCACTACTTACTCCTCAGATGAGCTGTCAGCAGCCAGGGTTTATCTGGATAAAAATACAGCACAGATGTGGCAGACAGAAAATGACGCACTGTGACAACAACTTCCTGGATCATTTCTGCAGAGCTGTGCTAGAACTTGCAGAGCTGCATAACCCAAAATTCAGCTAAAACCCTTGCTGGTTTGCAGGCAGCCCACTGAGAACTGGAGGAGGAGGAGGATCCTCCAGGAATGCCAGCAGAAGGGGCATTGAGGAGGTCTGGGTTGCAGGAATGGCAGCGTCCTGTTGGCACTGCGGGGATGTGCCAACCTTTCAGTGACAGCCCAACGGGCCCTGACATCACAGTGGCAGCAGCTGCAGGTTCACACTCTGTGGAATGGTTCCAGGCTGCTTCTGCAGCAGCTGGATGCTCAATTTTGCTCATTCTGGAGCCTGACATCCCTTTATGGCAGTGAGATGCCAACCTTCCTCCCGATGCAGAGCTCCTATTTCTGCATGGAACTCACCATGGAAATAAACTCTTCACTTCCATGGAGTGAAAATTTAAGGCTAAACTCTACTGTATTTGCAGGGTTTCCAGATGAAGGAAGGAATGATGAATCTGACTCCATGTTCTTAGAAGGCTAATTTATTATTTTATGATACTATATTATATAAAAGAATACTAAATAAAACTAAACTAAACTGTACTAAAGAATACAGAAAGGATACTTAGAGAAGGCCAAAAAGACAATAATGAAAACTTGTGACTCTTTCCAGAGCCCCAACACAGCTTGGCTGCAATTGGCCAGTGAGTGCAAACAACTCACCAGAATCCAATGAAACAATCACCTGCTGGATAAAAAAAATCTCCAAACACATTCCACATGAGCAAAACAGAGGAGAAGCAATTAGATAATATTGTTTTCCTTTTTCTCTGAGGCTTCTCAGCTTCCCAGGAGAAAAATCCTGGGCAAAGGGACTTTTCCAGAAAATATAACTGTAACAAAACTAATTTTCCTGATGATTCTTTGATTCCATTACAAATCTCTTCTCTATTGGTAGACAAAACAGCGCCTTCAGGAGCTTTGCACTGGACTTTTGATGCTCAGTAACAAAAACATCTTGCTGAAATCATCTGTGCTGTCTGATTAGAGGGTAAACCCCACCCTGACGGAATTACTTTTCAGCACACCAGGGAACATGTGAGGAAAGACTCTGCCTCTCACAATCCTAACACTGAGGTGCTAAGGACTCTCCTGGTCCAGCTCCTGTAGCTCTGTCAATGTACAGAAAACAGAGCTTGGAAAACCCCTAATGCCCCTACAAAAACATATTTCCTTTGGTTGTGAGGGAACTCGGCAGGATCAGCTCTCTCAGTGGACAGACAGCTCTTCAATACTCCTCTCCAATTTCTGTGTGCACAGAAGATGTGCTCAGGCTCTGAATAGCTTTTCTCTCTGCAACAATGGAATATCAGGGCCCTTTCAGAGCATAATTTCATCCATTTCTCTCCCTTCCACCCTCTCATGAATTACTAATTTAAAGTGACTTAATATCTATTCTCTATTCCCCTTTGGCTTGGCATATTTTAATTATGCCTCTTCCTAATCCTCATTTTCCCAGAACAGACTTAAATAACCCAAATTACCCCATCAGTAACCGTCTTTGATACCTCAGTTATTGCAGCTAATTTGCCACTTTTGCCAAACATGCTATTTTTGAGGGTTTTTTTCTAACGCCAAATGATCACACACTCTGTTCCACCAGCTTTTACCTACAAACCAAAGTGATCTGCTGCATGAAATGGCATCTCCATCAAAATTTGTTTTTTTTTTTTTTAAAGTATTATTGCTGCTAAATCACTTCCTGGAAGATTTTAGTGACATTTTGCAGCCTTATCTTGGATTGCCAATGGGCAGGTGAGGACAGTGGGGTTGTTGGGAGAAATCCTGCTTGCCTCTGCTCAGCCTGAGGATTGCTCCAGTTCAAAACAGAACAATAAATGTCCTTTGCAAAGGGATTTTTCTGCAAAACACTGAGGCTTTTTTCAGAATACAATGTTTGCCAAGAGAGAAGCGTTCATGGAGCTATTTCTGCAGTGAGAGGGCATCTACAGCCAAGACAATAAATAACTGCTGGTCCCAGAGAGCTGCTGCCCACAGGCTCTCAGGAGTGGCTGCAGCCATGGGTTTGTGCAGCACAAGAAAAACAGCCCCAGGTAAATCAGAAAGCCCCTAAAAAGAAAACAAGTTCACACTCACAGTTAATAATGCAGATATTGGATCTGTCATACTATTTTAGGAGGCAAAGAAAATGTGACCTTGGCATTTTTATTAAGCTTTTCCTCTGTCACTTTGAAGCAAACTTTTGAAGGGTGAAATTCCATTTATTTTCAGGAAATGCAGATCCCAGGGGCAGGGGATGGGCAGAGAGGGAGGGCTGCAGGAGCAGGCTGTGCCCCTGGAGCTGTGACAAAAGCAGACTGCCAGGCACTGGGCACAGTCTCAGTGCCTGGCTCATCAGGGTCCTTGTGTCTTCCCAGTTTGGAAGGAAGCTCCTTGCAATCCCATCCTTCTCTGCTCCAAGCAGGGCCCAGCCCCAGCCTACTGAGAGTCCTCAGCAAGAGCAGCAGTAAGAAATGGCATCTGAGCACCAGGCATTATGTAAAAGCAAACCATCCAGACCAGAAATGCCAGCAATTAATGTGGAGCAGGATTCTGCTGCCCCGGGGCTTTTGGACCTGAGCACAATTCTGAGCTGCCCCAGGGTTCTTGGACCACACTTCAGTGTAAATGTGGTACTGAGATCACCAAAACCAAGAGAGCAAAGCCCAAAACTGCTATGAGCTTCTGAGGAGTGAGGAGCACTGCCTGGGGATTAACCACCAGAATTACTCCAGGGTTTCACTTTCCACCTGCTGAGGCAGGGAAATTTATCCAGCTTCAAGCACGGAAGAGCACATCATGTTTGCAGTGTGCCCTGCTTCAACAGTGATCTTCTCATCCCTGGCAGCTTCCCTTCTCCATGAGTATCCATCTGTTGGGAAACATAATTGGAAAAAAAAAGTTACTTAAATAACTAGCACTGAGGAACGATTTCTTTCTCCAGATTTTCATTTGGTGTTATGCGAAGAGCTCCTTCCCGTGCATGTTATCAAGAAATTTACTCATTTCCCACTAGCAGAGTGATCTGTATGGGGTGGCTTTGTAGCTTGCGCGCCTGTCCAGGGTTTACTTTTACCATCACACATCCCTCGCATCCGCACTTGGAACGCGTTCCTGCTAAGTTGAGAGGGACAGACCGGGACAGCTTCAACAAGGGATCCACATCCTGCAGGTCCGACCCCACCCCAGCTCGGAGCTGATTCCCCCGAGCGCCAGCTCCGGAGCTCCCCTCACGCTGCACACCCCGCTCCGGGCACAGCCCGCAGTGCCCATCCCCACACACGGAGAGGGGCAGCCCCAGACGCTCCAGAGCCCCCAAAGGCGGAGCCCCCGCTGTCCCCACACCCTCACACAGCGGGCACCGGCCGTTCCCGCGTCGCCCCACAGCCCTCCCTGCCGCCACAGGGGCTCACCGCCTCCGCTGCCTCCCTTCACGGCCCCGCACCGCCCGTCCCCAGCAGCCCCGCAGCCCCGTCCTGCCGGAGCCCCCTCACCCGCTGCCGCGCTCTCGCTGCTGGGGTCGTCGCGCAGCTGCATCCCGGTGAGGCGGAGGATGCCGGAGCCGCCCGCCTCCTCCAGGGCTGAGAAGGAGAGGGCGAGGTGCGCGGGACCCCCAGCCCTGCCGCTTCTGCTCGGTCCCGGTCCCTGTCCCTCGCCCGGCCGCCATCTTGGCACGCACCCCACCAGCCCCTCCATAACAGCGGGGGCGTGGCCTCTGCCCGCCCCGCGGCCGCTTTCACCAATCGACGGCGGGGGCGGAGTTTGGGGGGCGGGGCTCAGTGGGGAGGGGGCGGGGCTGTGAGCCGGAGCCGCCAGGGGGCGCTGCCGGGCCGGGACTGAGGGGCCTGAGGCGGGGAGAGGCTGGGAATGGGGGAACTGGGAATGGGGAACTGGGAATGGGGAACTGGGAATGGGGGAACTGGGAATGGGGAACTGGGAATGGGGGAACTGGGAATGGGGGAACTGGGAATGGGGAGAGACTGGGAATGGGGAGAGACTGGGAATGGGGGAACTGGGAATGGGGGAACTGGGAACGGGGAGAGACTGGGAATGGGGGAACTGGGAATGGGGGAACTGGGAATGGGGAGAGACTGGGAATGGGGAGAGACTGGGAATGGGGGAACTGGGAATGGGGAGACTGGGAATGGGGAGAGGGAATGGGAATGGGGGACTGGGAATGGGGAGAGACTGGGAATGGGGACTGGGAATGGGGAGAGACTGGGAATGGGGGAACTGGGAATGGGGGACTGGGAATGGGGAGAGACTGGGAATGGGGGACTGGGAATGGGGAGAGACTGGGAATGGGGGACTGGGAATGGGGGAACTGGGAATGGGGGAACTGGGAATGGGGGACTGGGAATGGGGGAGACTGGGAATGGGGGAACTGGGAATGGGGGAACTGGGAATGGGGAACTGGGAATGGGGAACTGGGAATGGGGGAACTGGGAATGGGGGAACTGGGAATGGGGAACTGGGAATGGGGAACTGGGAATGGGGGAACTGGGAATGGGGAACTGGGAATGGGGGAACTGGGAATGGGGGAACTGGGAATGGGGGAACTGGGAATGGGGAGACTGGGAATGGGGAGAGACTGGGAATGGGGGAACTGGGAATGGGGAGAGACTGGGAATGGGGAGAGACTGGGAATGGGGGAACTGGGAATGGGGGAACTGGGAATGGGGAGAGACTGGGAATGGGGGACTGGGAATGGGGAGAGACTGGGAATGGGGAGAGACTGGGAATGGGGAAACTGGGAATGGGGGACTGGGAATGGGGGAACTGGGAATGGGGAGAGGCTGGGAATGGGGAAACTGGGAATGGGGAAACTGGGAATGGGGAACTGGGAATGGGGAAGACTTGGATAGGAGGGAGACATGGGTCACTTCTTGGGCCTAAAGGTCACCTGCACCAGCTGCTTCAGAGCTTCACTTTTCTGGAAAACAGGGAAAATACCAAGCAAAGAATCTTCATGGCACAACAAAGGGACTAGAGCCTGGAAGAGCAGTTTTGTTCTCTTCATTTTCTCAAGAAGACAGTTTTCAAGTGACACCGTGCTGCTAATAGGATGTATTCACATATTTAACAATAAAACGTTAAATCCACTTGGTGGTGGAGTGGCACTAAGGAGCTGTCCTGCTCCCAGTGAGGAGCTGGGAGTGCTCCTGTGCTTCCCTTCATCAATTAAAGGCACAAACATTGTCTGGAAAATGCAGAGTACCATGGAAGCCCTGGGATTTCTGGCACTGGAGCCATTCTGGTGTAGGGTAGAGATCCTCCATACGCTCAGGTACAAATGTGTGCATGCAGATGCTGAGCAGTTCCTGGCACATATTCCCACAGCTACCCTGGCTTGATCCCAAGAAAAAAAAAACATTTACTTGCAGTGGAATAATGTAGTTTTGGGTCCATTTCACTGGAAGTGAACAGTCATATATATATTTTGTAGTTACATATTTAAAACCTGTGATATGAGGTTCTTTATTTTGCCTATTGTTTAAAACAAAAGAGAAACTAGCGAGGGAAATAGAATTACAGAATCATTAAGGTTGGAAGAGGCCTCTAGGATCACCAAGCATCAGTGCTGTCACCATGCTCACCACTAAACCATGTCCTCAGCTGCCATACCCACATGGATTTTGAACATTTCCTGGGATGGAGACTTCACCACCTTCCTGGAAGCCTGTTCCAAGGCCTGACAACCCTTTCCATGCAGAAGTGTGTGAGAGGATCCTGCTAAGTTTAAACACAGAGAACGGAAATCCAAAATTATTGTTATTATTCAAAACTCTTTTTGTTTTTGATAGGGACATTAGATTGTATAAATGGTTCTTATGAATGCACCTTTCCCATCCCAGTTTGATTTTTCCCTTGCTGCCGTTGTGAGAGTACAAGGGTTTAATGCAATCCTAACTTGCCACCTCGTGGCATTTCTGGGAATTAGCACAGTTCAGTTTCCTGGAGTCAGTTTAGGATTGTGTTCATTTCCTTAGGAGAGGGCTCCTGTTTGCCCATTCACCCTCCCAGCCAGGGAAAACCAGCTGGGGGCTGCTCTGCAGCCTGCAGTGGCACAGAGGTCACAGGTGGTTGAACCAGGTGCTGTGTGGCTGCTGGAATTGTGGTGGACCAGAGGAAATGTGACACATGCCAGAAGATAAAACAGGGATACCAGACACAACAGCATCTATTCATTTTTAACTATTTTTTTTTTTTCACTTAGCAATTGTATAGAATATTTCTTTGCTTTTAGAGCAATGCCTATGTTTTCATGCTGGGAAGTGTTGGATTCCTGCTATCTTTATAGGTAGCAGGAATATGAAATTTCAGGGAGGAAAAACCCCATGAGATCACCTACAGTTCTCCTTGTTCCTGCTTAGCATAAAAGGGTAAATTTAAATCTTCTTCACAAATATGTTTAGGTCAACAGAATTTTGCTTTCTCAGTAATATTCCAATTGCTGTTATTGAGATGGAGGGGCCTTCTGCTCTGTTTATTTTTTTAGTAACAATTAGAACTATGCTGCTTTCTTTCCGCTGTTTATTAACATGTTTGGGTTTGGTTTGCTTTGTGAGAAAGCAGATAATATGCCAGGGTGAGTTTCTAAACTTTTTTTTCCACTTGAATAAAGAGATTGAATTTTTATCAGATAATCTTTCACTAGCACAGAAAGTTAAGAGCTTGTAGAGCTTCCAGAGGGAATGATTGTTTAGAACAGCTCCTTTCCTGTGGAGGGGCCTAAATGCTGATTTATCAGTGCTGAAAGTAATCTGGGTCTTCATTCTTTTATTTCTCACCTTCCTCCTCTCCCCTTTCCCCTCCAAAACAAAGCACTGACCCTCACAAGCTTTGTTTCAAGAGATGAACACATTCTAACACAATATTAATACCAGTGATAAGTAAAGAATGAATTTTCAGTGTTTGCCTGCCTGCTGGGGTGAAGACTGCTGTGTAAATAAGGTGACCCAGCAGAACTCTAGTCAGGCTGCTGGAAGCAGTGCACCAATCCCTGTAGGATTCACTGCTCTCCAGATGAGACCTGGGGCACAGTAATTACACTGCACATCACTGATTGCCTTTTCTCCTGCTGCTAATTGTTACTTCGTGGTTAGCTGAATACTTAATAGAGAAGAAGAACGTCGTGTTGTATTGTATCCTTTTCAATTATTTTTTTTTTAACAATTTTTTTTCTTTTCCACTTTGGAAAAGAAAGAGCTGGCTGCTGGCAGTGAGAGTCCTTTTTTTTTTTAGTATTGAATGAATTTAAACACAATTGTTAAGAATTTATAATTGATAAATTGATAAATTAATTGATAAATTAATTGATAATTAATAATTTATAAATCTGCATTTAGGCCCCTCCACAGGAAGGAAGCCGGTCTAAACAATCATTTGATATATATTCCATTTGATTTATATTCCATTTATAGCACATTTATATGCTGCAGAAATAATCTTAGGTTTGTTCTTTTTAAGGTTTTTTAGGGGAAAATTCCAGGGATTTCCTGGCAATCAGAGAGTTACAGAATCACAGAAGATCCTGATTTGGAAGGGACCCACAAGGAGCATCGATGTCCAACTCCTGACTGGCCTTAGGGTTTTGCTGTAACCACAGAACGGGACCACAAGAGGTCAACAGCGACCTGTAATGGCTAATACCCCTTCTTCCTGTAAATTAAATACATTCTAATAAAAACACCTAATCAGATTAGATTTTCTAGTTATTTTAGAGAAGATCTATTTTTTATAGAAATAATTATAATATTGTTAACAATCTCTTTTTCTAAAGACATTTGAAGGGTGATGATCTAGCACTCATTAATTAATCTGTTCACCTTTATACAGAAAGGAAGTTATCAAAAACTAAGTAAATTATCAAGAATTGTATGTTTTCCAGAGATCATGATTGGTTTTGTTCATATAATAATAAAATAGGCCTACATTCCCTGTGTTAAATTTGTCACCATAATGTGCAAATTTATTTCTATATCTATATACATTTTAAAAACTTCACTGAGATGTTAAAGTAGCACATTCATTTCCTTCTTAAAACTTGAATATGTTGTGTAGGGCTAAAACTTCCCAGCTGACCACCCTCTGACAGCTCTTATTGTAGCTGTTTGTGTTGATAGAAAGGAAGCATTTACACATCCCCAGCTTTTATATTAGCACCTAAACTTCGGTCTGGGCAGCTGGAAACTGCATTTTTTTCCTCACAACCCCCTTTTTATCATTCTATGTCTCATAATCACTTTCTCCTTTACCAACCAGATGAAGACCTCAGAATTAGCTATTCTTCAGGGTGAAAAGGCTGGATGAGAGTAGCACCCCAATGGTTTGGGGAGGGACATTAAAGCTCATCCAGTTCCACCTTCCACTATCTCAGGTTGCTCCAAGCTCCGTCCAGCCCAGCCTTGGACAATTCCAGGGATGGGGCAGCCACAGCTTCTCTGGAAAACATTGTAATAGCAAATACAAAATAAAAAAAAGGTCTTGTAATACTTCCCACCTGAATGACATAAGTATGATATAATAGTAATAATGAATAACTGATGTAACAAGGAATTGCTGCTGCATATTTGGTCCTTTTGCATCCACAGGTAATTCAGCAAGTTCCCCTTAAGTTTTGAAAAAGAAAACATTTTCATCTACGTGCTTTCAGAAGCTTTACAGGGGATGCCTTGAATAAAGAGAGTTCAATTAAAGGAAGTAATTTCAGAATATAATTGATAATTTTTAAGTAAATGTGGCCTTGTAACAGAATGCAGATGGCAAACCCACTCTGCAGCCGACCCCGGGCTGTGATGGAGAAACAAGCAGGAGGTGCAATACATTCTATTAATTATTTTCACTGCTACAGTTGTTTGCTATATAATACAGGTCAACAGGGGTTAGCCTGAAGCTTCTCCTAATATATTAGTAAATAAATTTGAACAGATTTTAATTTGCTAATGGAAAGGTCTGAGCCAGTTGCAAATAGGAGTGGAGCTACTTTGTCTTGCTCATTGCTATGCAACATGGCTGCTGCCAGCCATTCATACAAAATGTTACATTTCCATAAAGCACAATGTAATTTGTCACAGAGGAAAGGGGAAAAAAACCCACCAAAAAAAAAAAAAACAAACAAAAACAATAAAAATCCCAACTCTGTAAACTATATTAAAGATAAATGTGTATCGTGGAGCAATCATCCTCATGGAGCCCATAGAATGATGAACACCCGCCCCTGCAGGCTTGCCAAAACATCCAGCGTGGAATCTTTGTAATACTTGCATGCTTCAGGGAGAAATAAAAATAAGATATGCTATTTTCAAGGGATATAAAGAAGAGTGAGCCTTTTCCCATGTCTCCTAATGATTTCTCACCCCTGTTCCAACTCACACACCTTCCAGCGCTGCACATCCACACAAATCCAACACAGCACAAGATGCATCAACTGCTTGTTTATCTCTTTCTCCTCATAAGATCAATCCCTAGGATGAGTTTTTTCCCTTTGTAAATATTTATAAACATTCTCATTTTACAGATGCAGGAACAGAGGCATCCGGGTGTGTGTCTTGCCCAGATCAAGATTGGAATTGGGAAGAGAGGCTGTTTCCAAGCCTTGTAGCACTGCTAGGTTTCCCTGCTTCCCTTTTCACACTGCTTAGCAAGGACGGCTGCCAGCAGGGACCACCAGCACCTTTGAGCAGTGGCAGCTGATCCCCAGGTGCAGCCAGTGCACTGCTGGCAGGGGTTTTAGCCCAGCAACGCCGCCCCATTGCTTCCTCTTGCTGATTGTGCACCGTCTTCAGCCTCAACATTCCTTAGATTAGACCATGAAGCTTTCCTCATGTGCGTCAAGAATTTCATTGCATTAACATCCCCCTCTCTGCTAAATTTTCAAAGTTAGGTTGCCCGATTCACTCATTCCTTGATAAACAGTAAATATAAATGCTGGGGTGATTAGAAAAATTGTTGTCACTGATGTATTCTTCAAACAGGTTTCTGCTGGGGAGAAGGGGAGTGTTGGAACCCTGGATGCTGAGAAGTTTAAAGAATTTAAAACTTTCTGTGCTGAAAGGCACAGACCCACAAGAGAATACTCTATTTGACCTGAGGCCATGGAGAAGCTTCCAAAATGGACTGATAGAACTGGGATTGTGACTGTAGAGTTTGAATAGAAGTGTGTGATATCACAGGGTGGAAAACTTAGAGTTTAAGGTTTTAGAATATACCAATATATATGGGACAAGATGGAGGTTTAAGGGCAGTGGCTGGTCCTTCTTCTTCACCTTCTCCATGTGTTTGAGTGGTATTTTGTAATTGGACAGAAAAGTCTGCATTGAGGACTTCAGGTGATTAGTTATGGGATTAAAAGTCGAAATAATTTAGTTGTCATTTCTTAATTGTATAGTTTAGCCTTAAAAGACCTTTTTAGCTTAGTTAGCTATTTTGTAGCTTGTTAGTAGAATGCTGGAGAACTCACGACTTGCAAGACTGTGATATAGATAAGAAATTATAAGCATTTGAGCCCAAACACGAACTAAGGTCTCTAGCACTTTCATCCTGATCCTGACAAGGAAAAGAAAAGAAGATAAAAACGTGATAGGGGAGGGTTGATGCAAACAAGCATTTGAGGGTTCATGCACAGAGCGTTCACAAGTTGAAATATCTGTCCTTAAACTGTGTTTGCCTTATCTGCACACAGAATGTTTCTCACCATCAACACATCTCCAAAATGTCCCTTGGTTTTCAGCCATGCTTTTTTTGTGAGGTGGTGTTCTGTGCTTGGGTTTGTTTTAATGACCTCCTGGTTTTAAATATGCTACCTGTTTGTGTTGCTCAGATGCATGAGGTGACAGGAAAGGCTGTTAATGTTTAAACCTTTGTGAGTTTCACCTCTTCTTCTCTCTTTTGTGATGAAAGAAATGGCACTCCATTCTAAAACGGACACAAATTAAGAAGCATCCAAGGATTAGTCCCTTAATTACAATAATCCTTAAAGGATTATTCAGAGATTGGCCCTTACTAAAGTTTTAAACTTAGCCATGCATTTTCAATCAGGAGCAGACTGATCTGTGGCCCAGCAACAAAGGAGAGGGTTCAGCCTTCAGCATGTTTGCATAAATATATTTAGGTTGAGAAAATAGCCTACAATACGACTACTGATGCAGGTCCTGCTTGTTACTGCTCAGCTGCTTGCCCAGTGAATCTCACTTGAATTTTACCACTTTTCAGGAATTCAGTGTTCTGTTGCTGCAAAGAAACAACCAGAAAGGGGAGCTGCCTGACTGGTGAGAGTTTTCAGGTAAATCCCTCTCTATCATCCCTCAGCCTTGAGTGAGAGCAGTGGGTAAAATCCTCAGGTTTTTTCTGGTCATGTGGATTCCTACATGCAGAGGGTTCAGCTGCTTCTTTCTGTAAAATATCTCAAAAAAAAAAAAAAGTTAAAAATATGAAAAAGTTAAAATATGTTTTAAAAAGTTAAAATATCTCAAAAGCCTTCTAAATGGCAGTGATAATTTCACTGGCTGACCCTGCAAGAAACATTTACCTTCATAAACAATGTACTTGATTAATTAAGATTCCAGAAGTTCAACTCGCTATGAATATTTTCATATTTTGACCTGATATTGTAAACAACTCTAATTTAACTGTTTCAGGAAGGGTAGAAAGTTAATTATATTATTATTCTATTATATTCTAGTCTAGTCTAGTCTAGTCTATTCTATTTTTTCCTAAATTGTTGTGTAACCCTCAAGCTTCACCTTGATTCCTTCCAGAAGCAGCCACAACTACTGCCAGGTGGCTGAGAGGATGAGTCAAATGAACAATTTTTATACAAAATTTCACCCGTTTTATCCCAATGAAGGATAGTAAAATAATTAATAGCAGAGAATTTTCCTGTGCTCATTTCCACCAGGAATGTCTTTGCCTCCAACATAAATTATGCTGTGCCTTTGGAGCTGCTGAATTCAGCTCCTGTTATTATACAGCACCTTAACCTGGGGCTGTGTATCTACAATTTTAATAACTTCATTGTACTGGAGCAGTTTGTATTTTATTTCCTATTTCCATTTCTCCACAGCATTTATGGGCAAACCAGTGCAGAGAAAGCCACCTTAAAGTTCCTCAAGTGTCATTGTCGTGGCTCAGCTCAATAAAACAATCCTATGAAAATTAAACACCAACAGGAATTTCAAAACTATGTGAAGTATTATAAATTATGGTTACAAAATTATGTTATAAAATGATCCTGAGAGCTGTATCTCCCATGGTAACAAATCATTGTATGATCAGAAGTTTGTAATCACTGGGCTCATTGAATTTTAAACACTGTGCCCCTGCTCTCGTTCTGCTCCAATCTTGATTTGTTCCCTTCTGCTTTACCTGAAGCAGGTAAAGCTTTTTTGGTTTTCTCCTGTGAAAGCTCACATGAAGATGTTAGAAGCCAAAGGTAGCAATAAAAATTAAAACACACAAAATCTACGCAGCCAAAAGAATTTAGGTTTTTAAATGTGCTAATATTTTATTGCATTTTATACAGTGGCTGAATATTTTGAGAATAGAAACAGTTCATTTGAATATATCTGATGGCAAGTGCGACACGCTGAAAAGTTTTTCCTGCCTTATTGCACAATAAATACTGATTAGAAATTAGGTGATAAATATATTTATCACTTATGTGATAAATTTTTGTGAATTAATTTTTGTGAATATATCAGAACTTATTCTTTTTTTGGCTAGTACACAGCGTAATAAAGGATTTTATGCAGGGTGATGAAGGAATTACCTTTATTTATATTGCCACAATCTTAAGAATGAAAGCAGTTGCTTTGGTAATAAGCTTAAAGAAAGTTCTTTTGAAAATTAGTTACACATGTCAGCTCCTTATTTAGGATAAGATTCCAGTCATTGATACTTGAGATTAAGGAAGAATAATCCACACATCCACCAGGAAATCTGCATTCTAGGCAGCATTTCCCCTACATGCTGCAGGAATTTGGAGGAAGTCTGTGGGAAAGGCATTAAGCTCTCAAAAGCAAAACTAATTTTAAATGTCTTTGAAAGCAAAACAATACAATTCCTATGGCTTTTAATGCATTTCTGTATGTATATTAAAAATTAGTGGCATTTATCTTTTCCTTATATGATCGAAGAAAAATAAAATCTTGAGGCAACCTCACATTGTTTTCAAAATCAGATCATGATTATGTCTCTTACTGTGGAAATGCTCTGCTTTCTAAAACCAACACACAGGTATTCAAATCAAGTTAAAATATATTTATTATGATTATTTTTTGAAAAAAAATATTACTTGAAACACTTTTTCCTTTTTTTTACATGTTTACCTAAAATGTGTTACTTCATTTTAAAGAAAATATATTGTGGGGGTCAATATTTAAACCAATTAAAATTAGCAGGTTTTTTTTTGTTTAATCAAGCCTTTTTATATAAGAGGTAGTTTTGCACTAAAAGTATATTTATGGCTATAATTTTGAGAGCTTTGTTTCACCACCCACTTATTAACAGCAGATTTTGGGTTTGTCAGTCCATCCATTTTCTGCATAAATTTTTCAGCAGCAGAGCAGAGCCAGCAGTGCTCTGGGAGCACATCCCTCAATGAACAGTGTGGAAGGGCAGCAGTAATTTTAGGATTTGCCCAGCCCTCTGCATCAGTATGGAAGAATATTGGTAACTGCAGCTGATTCTCCCCAACCACTTCCTCCTGGATTAAATGGAGACCTACATTTAAGGCCTATTTATGAGCATAAATCCGCTGTTTCTGTGCACAGAAATAATTATTTCAATAATTATTGTGAACAAGGAGTTCCCGTAGAGGTAGAAAGTCTCCTGGCATTTCCAGTGTGAAAGGTGGGAAATTCTGGATGCCTGTAAAAGATGGAAGTGATGGTGGGAGATGGAAATGGTGACTGGGCTCTTGGAGAGGAAGAAGGTATGATGCTTCAGGTTTTAGCTTTTCTATTTCTCAGATTCTGTGCTGCTTTGGGGTGTGGGTCTGGCCTTCACATGAGGGGATGGTGAGCTCTGTGCACAGAGCAGGGAGACAAAACAATTCCTGCTCCAGCTGGGGACCAAGGACAAATGATCCAAATCTCAGGCCCAAGAGCACAAATAACGTGGGCTGGAGAGAGAAAAACAAGCAGGGTGGGACTGCAGGGGCTAAAGCTGTAACTGGACAATTAACTCCAATATGCAAATGGAGCAGAACTTATGAAAGTGAGAGAACCCGTGAGCGGTTGGGGATTTTTGTGACCATTTTGGTTCATCTTGGGTGCAGCCCTGGCTGGGCTCTTGTGCTGCCCAAGGTGGATCCATGGAGACCTTTTAATAAATCCCTGCTTTATTCTTTAACCCTGTCCAGCCTCTGTTCTAGCTCAGCCTTCCCAAGGCATCAACATGGGTTGTCCTCCTCAATGAAAGTCAGAAAATGTGGAACATCTGAGAATTCTGCTGCTGTGGGAGACTTGTCTGAGCTTTGGGGATAGGGAGTGACCTGAATGCTTTTCCCTGGCCCTCCCCACCTCCCCAGGCAGCCCAGAATCCCAGACCAGCTGGGGCTGGAAGGGACCCCTGGAGATGGCCCAGACTGACCCCCCCACCAGGGCAGGGTCACCCAGAGCAGGTGACACAGGGAAATATCCAGGTGGGATTTGATGAATCTGGAGATACCATGGCTCCCTGGGCAGCTGTTCCAGGGCTCTGCCAGCCTCCATGGAAAGAAGCTCACCCTCGTGCTGAGGTGGAACTTCTTGTGTTTATTTATAACCTTACACCTTGTTCTGTTGCTGGGCATCACCAAAAAGAGTCTGGCAGCATCCCCTGACACTCCTTGGAGATATTTATGTGTATTAATGGGATCCTTTCTCAATCTTCTCTTCTCTAGACTAGACAGCTCCCTCAGTGCATATTGGATTTATTTCTTGAGGAATGCAGGCTAAACCCAAGACAGCAGTAAGTGGATAAAATAATGAATTACCAATTTCCAAACAACTAAAGAAGTGTCTGTTATCAGACAGCCATTTTGGCACATCAGGGGAGCAATATTTAGTGACTCTGTTAAGTGTCTGTGTCTTTCCTGGGAATGGCACTGCTTTGGGAAATGGGGAAAAGCTTTATATCCTGCTTTGCCACATGGCTCCTAACAAGTCACATCCCCTCCTCCTGCCAGTGCTTTTTGTATGTGTCACACAAATTTTTTGTTTGTGTCCCACAGTCTTCACAACAGAAACTTTTTCCTGCTGCTTGGTTGTGTAGCATTCATCACCATAGGTTTTTGATTTTGGCAGGAAAATCTTTTTAAAGCATAATGTAGTGCTAGTAATAAAAAGAAATAATATGGAATACATCACTCCCCAGGACTAGAATAAGAGGTTACTACAAATTCACTGCATTCAGTTATGCATGTCCTTTGCAAATTGACAGAATACAAATAACGTTTTCCCTGCACTCCCTGACCTATTTTCTAATCTGCTTCTGCTTTCAGAAAAGACATAATAACTGTCTTATTTTTACTCACCTTTCTGACCTTGATTCATCTGCGCTATTCCTTTTGTCCTCATCAAGTCAGCTTTAGCATTGAGAATGACTCTTTAAAGAGAGAACTTATCCTGCATGTGTTGCTTTTTCATTCCAGGCTCTGTGTGTGTGCGTGTCTTCATCACCTTGTTTACTATAACAATTAATTACTTTGTTTTTGTTAGCTGATGGCAGAAACATCCATGTCAGTGTTCATAGGATTGATATCCTTTAATGCCTCTCTTAATTTTCACTATGGCTCTTGTCACCAGGCTACTCAGCTCTTTGTTGGAAGATCATTTACTCTGGTGAACACTCCATTATTTCCTAGTACCATCCTAAAAATTCCATGTCAGTTTATTCTAAAATTTAACCCATGATCCAGGAATGTCCATAAAATACTCAGGGCATTATGGGAGGGAAATGCCATGAGATGATTCCTAGGATAAGCACCAGTGATAAGAGTTGGACTGGTTTTGTGCAGTGGGAAGATGAATGTTTTATTGCAGTATTCAAATCCTGAGTTTTACATTCTGGAAAATACTGATGTTTTCTTGGCTTTCTGTCCCACCATTTATTAGGATTTTTTATCTTTGGTTTGGGTTTGGTTTTTTTTTCTTTTTTCTTTTTTTTTGGTTTTTTTTTTTTTTTATTTAACTATTTTAAGATTTGCTCCATGAAAATAAACAACAACTTGGAATGATGCCCCAGCGTAACCTCAATGCAAAATATTGAAGAGAAACAGGAGTTAATGTGGCATTCTGAGCAGGCTGGGCATATTTGAAAACATTTTTAATGTGGCTGTCACAGTTTTAAAGGGATTTCTAACTCACACCCATTTTTTGAAAGCTCAGCTAAGAGAGCAAGTGGACCTAGTGCAGGATTTTCACTATTTGAATGTTTAGGTATAGGAGTTGTTGCAGATTGAAAACACTGCAGAGTACCCAAGAGGAGATTTCCCACTTTTCAAAGCAGAGATGAGAAAAATTGAAGAAACATCACCAAACACCTGCCCCATCAGGGGTGATGCTGTATATCACACTTGGGTGAGGCACTTTAATGCAGGGGACACTTGAAATTATTTCTGTGAGCAAAAATTTCAGGGTTTTGGTGCTGGCTTACCTCTCTCTGCTTAGTCTTTATTAGACCTGCTGCTGCCCGTGTTATCTTCAAGTGGAAAGTTAAATGGGACTAATGCATAATCCACGAAACCTCTGCACACCATTTCAGAAGGTAGGGCCATCCAAAAGTTCATGCTAAGTAGACTGCTCCATTCAGCAACAAAGTGACATAAAGCACCCACTATTCATTCAATAGAACACTCAAGACAGGGGGCAAAAGTGCTCCAGAAAAGCAGGTTTTGCTGCAAGCAGCTATAGACACATTTTTCATTTCATCTTTCACCCAAACCTTTATCACCAGGGTGAGTACTATTCAACTGCTATAGGAGATTGGCTCTCTCCTGATAATGTTTTTCAGCCTGTTTGCTGATGTCAAGAACACTGAGCTGCTGTATCTCTATTGCACCTTTACAGAGGTGAGAAAGAATAAAGGTTTGGAGTCAGCCCTTTGGAGTCAGCTCTTTCTGATAAAAAAAAATCCCAACCCAAAACATACACATTTAAAGAATCTTATATTTCAATGTGAACTGTGCTGTATTAGTCAGTGTAGATTCATCAACTTAGCTCTTCATTTTTTAAAGGGGATTTCTATTTGACTTGCTTCTGCTAAATCAAGTAAAGGCAAGAATTTCCAAAAAGCTCAGGGTTTCAGGGAGTTTTTGCCTCCAGACTGATAATGGTTATCATCACCAGGGAGTAGAAGCTGCACCAAAGTAGAATTAAAAGAACTTATCTGCCACGTCATTATGTGCATGCAATTATCCAAAAACCTAGGGGCTGTGAGTGGTTCTGGCAAAACCAGTATTGTAAGCTCTGCCCCCAAACAGCCCATAAACCAAGCAGAAGTCAGCTTTGGTCCCTTGGAATGTTTTATTCAGCAGCAGACCCTTCCCAATGGACACGGATACCCTTTCTTGGTGGCAGAGGGAAGTGGGGGCTGTGCCAGCACTGTCCTGCTCCAGGTTTAGATCAGCCTCAGGAAGCAGGAGTTGCTTTGCTGGAATTGTTTTTGCCTTTCTCTGGTTCTGCCCTGAGCCTTCCATGTCCCCTTCAAACGGAACAGCCTTGAAAGAATTCCCGTCTCAACTGCAGAAGTCAAGAAGGAGAGTTCTGGAAAAAGAGTCACCAAGGCAGCTGGATGGACACCATATTTTTAAAAAGTAATTTTCCCATTTACTCCCTTAAAAACACATTTGGGTGAGACCCAGACCTTGAGCTGCCTTTCCTGTCCTTATTGCCTCCATCCTGGGTCAGCAGTGCTGGAAAATCCCCTCCCTGGGCATCCCTCTGCTTTCTTCTCTCTTCAGTTCATCCTACTGGGTAAAAGCACCATGATTTAAAGAAAAATTTTTAAAAATTAAAATAAAAATTAGACAATAAATATAAATAAATATATATTGACATATATCTTATATATAATATATAATGTATATTATATTATATTATATTATATTATATTATATTATATTATATTATATTATATTATATTATATTATATTATATTTATATATTTCATGTATTTATTTATATATTCGTTTATATAGTCATTTATATTTATATATTTATATGTAAATGTATTTCTATTTAAAACATATAAATATAGAAAAATATAAATATATTAAAAGCTATAAAAATATATACTATATAATAATAAAATATCTGTAAATATAACTACATAGAATAAATATTTATATTTTCATATATTATATTTATTATACATTGAATAAATAATATTTTATATATAATATTATAATATTTTATATTATATATAAATAGATATTTCTATATGTCCATGTAAATATAAATATAAATATATATAAATATATAAAAAAGTATTTCTATAAATAAAAATAAAAATAAATGAAATGTAAATATAAATAAAATAAATGTAAAATAAATAAAATAAAATAAATGTAAAATAAAATAAAATAAATAAATAAAATAAAATAATAAAATAATATAAAATAAATGTAAAATAAATAAATGAAATGTAAATATAAATATAAATATAAATATAAATATAAATATAAATATAAATATAAATATAAATATAAATATAAATATATATATATATAAATTTTGCTCTGGTTTTAACTCTTTAGAAAATCTGGTTCAGTTCCTAAAGGACAGGTGTCCGGGCACAAACGGCGGCTGCCAAGCGGCCCTAATTAGCAGGTTGATCAGCAGAGAGGGGAGAAGCAGCGCTGGGGAGCCCCGGCCCGGCTCAGCGCTGGAGGTTGAGCCCTGCAGGTCAAGGCTGGGGGGCAGCTCCGCCCGGGCTCTGCTGCTCCCTCAATAGAGGACTTCAGTCCCGCCATTGTCAATCTGGCACCTTTCAAAAGCACTAAATTCACTTAATTAACAGGCTGGGGGAAAAAAAAAAATAAATAGCCTTCCCTAGCAACTCTTGCATCAAATGGCACTTATGTTACCTTATATTCTGAGCACCTAACCCTATTAGCATGGCATTGTGTGCTCCTCTTGGAGTGCCTTTATGGACACACCAATCTTAACATGCACACTCATGGTGTACAGGCAGATTTAGCAGCATTTTCAATTAAATTGACATTACCGAGGAGAATTTATGGCTTAAAAAAAAAAAAAATTCTGTTATCTGGTATACACCCTCAATTTCACAGAAAAGTTTTTCCCCCCATATTAATATTTCTTTTTCCGTGCAATTAAATCACTTTCTCCATTGAATTTCATGCCTTCCCTGGTCATTTTATTCTTTTCCTTCCTTTCTTCTTCCTTTTTTTTTTTTTTTTTTCCTGTTAACACAAGGCAACACTTTGCATTGCTGTGTTCTCATGAGGGATCAGTTTATTGTCTGCTGGGTCTACAACACAGCACAAAAACATATGCCTCATTTTCCTTCCAAAGAGATGCAGGATATACTAATTTGTACAATAACACAATATGGAGACAGTAATTGCCCAGTTTTGCCCTGTTCTGAGTGAGATTATTCACAGTTGTGTAATTCTTAGGGCTACAGGCACGAAGGAGTCTGCACTCCACAAATTTGTTTTAACAGTACATAAGTGGAGTTTTCCCGGTATAGAACTCACATTTCTCAGAAATCTCTTAATAGAGTCTCTTAATGCTGTTATAAATACCTGTATTTATTCCAGTAGGTAATATTTGTCAGTGCTAATGTGTTTACTCTTCAGCTTGGAGTAGATGATTATGCTCTAAATTAGCTACCAGTGAATAACCAAGCTATACTCGGCAACTTTGATTTTTTTTGTCCTAACACATCCTTTTGTAGCTCCATTTTTCTTCTCCTTCCTAGAGCTCTCCCTGTTCTCTGTCTCTTCCTGTACATGAAAATCTGGAAAGGACATTCCCTGCTATGAAAGTTTCAAATGAAAACTATTCTGAATATAAAAGGCATTATCAGATGGTGCCTTCTGAGCAATGGCAGCTGTGAGAGGTTTTCCCTCAAGAAAACAAGGTTATCTTCCAAATATCTGATGAATGATCTTAAAGATGACAGGACAGTACTTTTCTTGGTGGAACTACTTGCTTTTGTGGCCAAAAAAACAACTCATTTTTTGCATGACCCTTATCAATAAGGCTTTAAGTTGTTGTTCAGAGTGGGCACTACCTCACAGTAGTGGACACACATCAGATAAAATCACAATCAATATAAAATACAGTGATCTTACTGTATAGTAAACCTAAGTATGGCAGCATTGACCCTCAGTGAGTCAACTTAGGGACTGATTGGACCTAATTAGCTCCTGATCTTTTTCTCTTTTATTAACTGTCTTTCTTTTTATTTTTCCCCTCTCACAGAAAATCTGATTTATGCTAGTTAATCTGGTATAGCATTTCAGGTAATTTTTAAGCAATGAAGAATGCCATCAAACCATAGGAATATATTGATTTTAACACCAGAGGGGCGACAATACAAAGTACATAATTCTGTTGTAAATTACATTATTAAATAGTTTGTAAGTGAATTTTATTAGTGAATTATCCCTGGTGGAGGATTACAAGGCTGCTCTTAGCTGGTATTTTGTCATTATTGCTCAGTAAATGGCCATGAAGAGTTCTTTCTGAAATTTGCCTTGGCTATCCACTTTTGTAGCAATATATCAGCAATACATCCTTTGTCACAAGGAACGTGGACAGGAGGGTTTCCTCGAATCCTTTATGTTTGATAATCCAGGAAAGAGCAGTTCCTTGTGCCTGAGTCCCACTGAGGCCCTACTCCCAGGGATTTACTCTTCAGCTTGGAGTAGATGATTCTGCTCTAAATCAGGTATCAGTGAGTAACCAAGCTATACTTGGCAACTTTGATTTTTTAATTTGGTCCTAAAACATCCCTTTGCATCTCCATTTTTCTTCTCCTTCCTAGAGCTCTCCCTGTTCTCTGTCTCTTCCTGTAGATGAAAATCTGGAAAGGACATTCCCTGCTATGAAAGTTTCAAATGAAAACTATTCTGAGTATAAAAGGTATTATCAGATGGTGCCTTCTGAGCAATGGCAGCTGTGAGAGGTTTTCCCTCAAGAAAACAAGGTTATCTTCCAGATATCTGATGAATGATCTTAAAGATGACAGGGCAGTACTTTTCTTGGTGGAACTGCTTGCTTTTGTGGCCAAAAAAACAACTCATTTTTTGCATTACCCTTATTACCAAGGCTTTACGTTGTTGTTCAGAGTGGGTACTACCTCACAGTAGCCAACACACATCAGATAAAATCACAATCAATATAAAATACAGTGAGATCTTACTGTATACTACAGCTAAGTATGGCAGCATTGACCCTCAGTGAGACATCTTGGGGACTGACTGGACCTAAATCTTTTTCTCTTTTATTAACTGTCTTTCTCTTTATTTATCCCCCTTTGTTTTTTGGGGTTTGTTTGTTTGTTTGTTTTTATGTTTCTTTGGGCTTTTTGGGGTTTGTTTGTTTGTTTGTTTGTTTTGTTTTGGGTTGGTTTTTTTTTTGGACCAAAAACATCCCTTTGCACCTTTGCATCTCCATTTTTCTTCTCCTTGCTAGAGCTCTCCCTGTTCTCTGTCTTTTCCCGTACATGAAAATCTGGAAAGGACATTCCCAGCTCTGAAAGTTTTAGGTGAGAACTATTCTGAATATAAGAAGTACTATCAGATGGAGCAGGACTGAGCGGTTCAGGGTCACCCCCGGGTCCCCACTCCTGCCTTATCAGATGTGCCGGGTGTGTTACCCTGCATCCCAGCACTTCCACGTGGGAGGGATGGGCAGTGAGCCCCAGCCCTGCCCAGCCCAGGCAGGCATGCATGCCCCGGGGCAGGAGCACATTTCCTGCTCGCACCCCTCCAGGCACTGCAGCCTTGGAAAGTAAATCTTTCTCTTCTAAGATCGGTCTTTTTTCAACAAGCCTTTTTTACCTTATCTTCAGTTTCTCAGAGACTTTTCCTCTCAATCCTCCTTGTTTCTGTTATTCATTGGCCATTCACAGTTGACCTGGTCCAAACCTTCGCTCTTACTTCCTTAGCTTTGGCATCCCTCTGCTTTCTTCTTTCTTCAGGTCATCCTGCTGGGTAAAAGCACCATAATTTAAAGAATTTATTTTTTTTAAAGTGTGTATATATATATATATATAAAGCATATATATCTTAAAAAGTGTACATATATTTTATATGTGTGTGTGCATATATATGTATATATAAAATATAATTTTTATATATATATAATTTTGGTCTGGTTTAAAATCACTGTATTCTTTAAGATACCAGAGGGAAATTTTTGATTGAACTATATATTTTATATATTTTATATAAAATAAAACATATATTGTAAAAATATATAAAATATATAATGAAATATATATTATATATAATATATATAATGAAATATATATGTATAGAATATATATATATAGTATAAATATTACAGTATACAAATTATATAATGTATTAATTACACAATATAGTATATGTTGTATATAATATGTTTAATAAAATAAAAGTATATAATAAAATTTATATCTATATGTATATCTGCATATGTATTACACATATAATTAAAAATATAGTGTTCAGTCAAAAATGTCACTCTGGTGCCTTAAAGAATACAGTGATTTCGAACCAGAGCAAAATTCGCTGAGGATCTGATGGAATGTCACCAAAAGTCTCAAAATGTGTAATTAGGCAAAGAATAGGGGAAAAAAAAGATAAAAGCACTTTGATGAGATGTATGGAGGAAAATCAATGAATAAAACCAAGCAAAGTGGGTTGAGATCAAATTTTATGTCCAAGAGCTGGACTAAAAGTGTATTGGTAGAAAAACTGGGAGTTTTCTGGTAGCTATTTCAAAACACATCTCCTACTGCCTAAGCATCTGTAAAAAACCAAGACATGAGGTGCAACTACATCAGAGATATTCTGTAGCTCTTGTTTTAGGCTTTTTTCTAAATTGTGTTTCTGTAAGACTGAGAGCAATCTGAACTCAATTCCATCAACTATTTTAAGCACTTTAATTTCGGTTAATATTTACCTTTGTTAATTTTCAACTTAATTTGTGCTCGCTGTAATCCTGGGACTTCAAAAGTTAAATAATTTCATAATTAAACAATGATACACAGATAATTCTTTTATCCCTATACATGAAACTCATGGGACATGATTTTAGGAGATTGATCTCTTGGATAAAACTGAATATTGTGAGAAAACTTCTAGGGAGGAGCAATGCAGACCTGGTTTATCTTCCCTCACTGCCAAGGACAGGCTTCCCCATTTCTCTGTTGGACCATTCATTCCCCCACTGCATCTTTGAGTAAATTGGGATAAAATTGGATATGTACATGTTAAATCACATCTGTGCACTGCAACTGCTGGAACAGGGGCTCCTGATTTGTCTGCAGGAGAAGGATTAGCAGAACTCCACTTGTGCATGTGGCTTTCAAATGTGATTTTCTTTTTCTTTATGGCAGAGCACTAAGTGAATGCTCTAACTGAATTTTACAACTCTGGGAATTATTACAACTTTTCTTTAGAGCAGGAAAGTCTGAGGGCAGCCAATAAAAGATTTTGGGAAGGGTCTGATCACCTGAAATTGCAAACAAGGTTGGCACTGTAGATTCCTAAGAAATGAGATTTTTTCTGCGTGCTGTGGGCTTCTCTTGGGCTGAAATTGGATGCATTCTTTGATAAATGGGCCCCCAAAGAAGAAACATGTACACAGCTGTGATAAACCAGCTTATTTTTAAGTCAGATTTATGAATCTGAATCCACAACTGAAAACAAGGCCATGCTGTGGGAATGAAGATGAATATTTAGCACTAAATCAGAAATGGGTTTCTGAAAATAAGAGATGGTAAAGTTAGGGTGAACATGTACAAATTGCAGAATATCAGCAAGTCTTCTCTGCTGCAAACTGATCTAAAGCAGCTTTCCTGTTTCCCCAGCAACCTTGAGCAATGCTAGCTTGTTTCTTTGGAAGTAAATTAAATGTGACTTTCAAGTAGTTCATTATTTCAGTGGCCACAATGCCTTTTGGAAGCAAGGACTTTCGATAAATCATATTAGGATTTGCTGCACTTCTGAAGGGAGGCAGATAAAGGATGTCTGCAGAAATAGTTTTCAAATCTAGTACTTTTTTTTATAGAAATAACAAAAATTTTGTTTCTATTGATACAGGGGAAAAAAAAGAATAAAATGAATTTGCCCCGTGTAAAGAAAGGTTAAATATTGGTTGGTGCTGCAGGTAGATGTGCAGAGCCCTCAGCTCCACCTGAGCTGTGGGGTTGAAATGCTGGAAATTGTCACGTGTTTCGGTTTGGAAAGACAGGAGTCTGCTAAGGAAAGCAGGAGCCTCCCCTGAAATGGAGAATGTAAACCCTCCCCCCTCTCTGTATTGCTATAAATTTTAAATTAAGGGGGTCTCAGGCAAAAAAGTATGGGAGCAAGAAATAACAGTTCTTTAATAGGGAAGAAAATAAAAGGATAAAATAAACAATGCAGTACACTAGAACAACACTGACAGAGTCAGAACCCAACCTGACACCCTGTGGGTCAGGCTGTTGGCAGCAGTCCCATTGGAATTGTGGCTCAGCCCTCCTGCAGTGTCAGGGGTGGTTCTGCTGGAGCAGGGATCCTGGAGAAAGGTGCAGTCTCTTCCTCTGAAGATCCAGGGGAAGAAGAGGCAGCTGCTGTTCCTCTGGGAATCCAGTGGAGAAGCCGTGCTGGTGTTCCAGAATCTCCAGATTATATCCAGGTCGGAATGCTTGGCTCCTCCCTCTGGGCTCACATCTCCCAATGGGATGCTGTAGTTCTTATCAGCCATGCAGGGACATTCAGTGGCCTCTTATCAGCAGATGTCCCGTCCCCAGGGAGGAGTGATTGTGGGAGAGATAAGGCAAACTGCCCACTTGACAAAAGACAGCTGCCATACAGATGGTAATAGAATACACCTTGCCTTGCAATCTGGAACACCACAGAATGTCCACACTCAGCCCAGCCCCTCCAGTGCTCAGGACTTGGCATCCTGAGAAATCTTCAGCCTCTTCCATGACCCACCATGTGTGTGTATCCCAACTATGACATCTCCAGAGGCTCTGTAGGATGAACAAAAATGGGTTAGACAAGGGTTTTGTATAGTAAAACGAGGCAACTCCAACGAAGGGAGAAATGATGTATCTGACTCCATTGAAATCAGAAGGCTAACTAATTACTTTATTATACTATATTATTCTGTACTATATTACACTGAATCTGCACAAGCACCCAACTGAACCAAATCTAGTGACTGTCAGCCAACAGTCCCAAGACACACGTGGATTCAATTGGTCAATGAATTAAAACACTCACAGCAGAATCCGATTACTAATTCTTTTCAGGTAAACAATCTTCCACAATCCATTCCACTTGTGCACAACAAGAGGCGCGGCAACTCAGATAAGAATTGTTTTTTCTTTCTCTGAGGTTCCTCACTGCACTTCCCAGAAAACATCCTTGGGAAGTTGTGCCTTGCTTTTCTCTGTGAAGAGAAATGTGGGCACGTTTTTGTGCTGGTTTTTGGCCTGCTTTTGGAGGCAGGGCCAGAAGAACAGTGCACAGGAGCTATGCAGGTGGAGTCGCCCCTCTGTGCTGCCTCTACACCAGGCAGGCATTTTCCTCTTGGAGAAAAAGACAAAAACCTTCCAATTCAGTGACCACACATTTTTTAATCTGGGTTTCATCCTGACACTGGGAATCTCTTGCTTTGCCTGTCCATGTGAGTTACCTCATGAATTTCCATCAGTTTGTAGCTGCTTGAAGACGGATCCTGTCAGGTTTGCTGGGGGCTGAAGTTGTTTTGATTAAGGTTGGTAGGAGTTCAGCAGAACTGCAGGTCAGTCAGGTAAGATTTAGTTTTATGTTGGGATGAAACCCTCTCAGCTTTGGTATTTTCCAGGCTGGGAGAAAAGCATTCAGCTTTGGTACTTTATTTCAGTGGAATAGGATTAGAAAGGAAAGTGGTTTTGGGAGGTCAGTTTTTGGTGGTTTGGTTGGTTTGAGGGTTTTTTCCCCCAAATATATGTGTTTGCTGGGAAGAGTTTATATATATTTTTTTAATGAGAGCAAAAATCCGTCATAGAAAAAAAAATTTTTTTTTTTTTTACCAACAGAAGCCTGTGTAGTAAGAAACCCATTTTTCACTTAAAAGCAGTGTCAAGGAAGTGAGATTGTTGTCAAAGCAATGTGGATCATGGCTGTTCCTGGCTGAGCTTATCATATTACACAAGTTATTTCAGTGCATAACATTGCCATTCAAAAGGACTTTGAATGGAAGGAAGCACAGCAGAGAATGGAGGAGCCATTAACCCAGACATGGAACACCACATCTCCCGTCACCATAACTCACTCATTTTTGAAAAGTTGACTGGGCTGGAGTCTTGTTCAGTGTGGTCAGAAGAGCTGCTTTAGTAAGAACCATGATCATCAGTTTATTTTCCAAAGTGTGATTGGTCTAGGAGGATATCAGTTTGTAAAATCAGAAAGTAAGAGTGCCTCACATGTATGAATTTAGTAAAGAAATTTCACCGTTATCAACATGACACTTTTGTTTCATAATAACTTACTTCCCCTTAGGAAATAAATTTTTAAAAATACTGAGACATGCTAACCAAAAATAAATTAAATAGCACTTCTCAAAATCCACAGGACATTTGACTGGCAAATTGTGTATTTCTCAGATTATTGATGTGGGAATATTTACAAATGTCAGTGTTTCCATCTCATTTGGGAAGCAAAATGTTAAAATAGACTGAAAAATTAAAGTAATGCCACTCTCCTCTTAAAAACCTTGTCCTAAAGATTCTCTGATTGTTTGATAAAGGACAGCCCTTCGGGTGTGGGGACAATTCTCCCAAAGAATGCCACTGCAGTGCACCTGGACTTTCACAAGAGCTTTGCCTTGCTTGCACAGATTTGGGGCAGTGATTCCAGGTGAGGGCAAATCTCACACATGGCAGCAGAAATTGTCATGGCATCATGGAATGGTTTGGGCTGGAGGGGACCTTAAAGATGCCCCAGTCCCTGCCTGGTGGGCAGGGCCACCTTCCACCAGGAGGACGTGGTTCCTTCACTGGTAAAGCCCAGCCCTGGGCTCAGTCCCTGTCCCCAAATGCCAGCCACGGCTCTGTCCTGCTGCCACCCTCACCCAGAACCCCCAGGTGTGGCTCAGTGTCCCCCAGTGTGAATATTTCCTTCCTGGTGCTCTCATAAGTGATTGCTTGTGGCATCTGCCACCCTTATCTCTGCTGGTGCAGCCCCCTCATGAATATTCTGCCCGTATGGAGGACTTTGCTCTATCATTGCCCATTAACAAGGGGGATAATCACTCATCCAGTTATCAGGAAGTCAGGGGAGGCCTTTCCTTGAGCCCTCAGTGCTGAGAATCATGGGACACCAAGGGAGGTTAAATGTGCCTGACATTATCACCATCACTTTTTTCTTTTTCCCTGTGTAATTACTGTATTATAATAAAGTTGATCTGAGATAAAAAACCTGGGTATTAAACTCTGTTTGGGCTAAAAGACCACATTAGTGACTCTTTTACCTTTTTTTAGTCATGGGACAAAATGCATTTTGGGGCTGATTACATACAAATGAGCATTCTGTCACCAAACCCTCCAGGAGGTCACCACTGTGCACAGAAATTTTGTTTTATTACACAATTGCTCCAGTGTAAATGCAAGAGGGGAGGGGAAGGTGTAGGGAAGCATCATTCCTAACAGCAGCAACGCTGAGTTTCAGGTTCAGCCTGAAAAGTCTTCACCTGCAGAGAATTTAAACTGTTTACTAAGATTAATGAGCTTTACCTGCCCTTTCTCAGCTGCTGCATCACAATTTAGGCAAGCTTTGAAAAGCCAATGCACTGAGTGCACTCTTGTACATTAATAGAACTCAGTATTTTTGCAGAAGTGGCTCAGCCTGTGCAATTGGTATGAATGTAACTCAAAACTGGTTCAGCTGTCCTTCTCTGGGCTGTTCTGGATCTTGCCAGCACCGCAGCAGAGCCAGTGAAACCAGCTGGCTGCTTCACTCAGGGTTTTAACACTAAAACAAGTTTTCTTTAAATTCCATTCTCAAAAAAAAAAATCCCCAAAACTCAAAAAACCAAACAAAAACTCAAAAAAGCAACAACAGCAACAACCCCCCAGCAAAAAAAAAAAAAAAAAAAAAAAAAACCCACCAAAAAATTCCCCCAATAATATTCAGTTGCACAAACATTATTATTGCTGTAGCTTTTCCTGCTGGAAATTTGGGAAAGGGCCATCCAAAAATGAGAACGTTTCTGACACAAGGCTGTATCCTTTAGCTAAAATGGGAAATACTTCTTGCTCTGGAACCTGCAGTTTTCAGCTGTTCACCCTGGGCCCTTTCCTGTTTTGTATCTGCCTGAAAAGTTTGTCTTGTGCCTGGATTTCAATTTTATTTTCCTGCAAGCGACTATTTGGGCAAAACCTCATGTTTTAATATACAAAATTTGCTCTCACTGTGCAATATTTCCCTATTTTGCAGGCTTTAAGAAACTGTCACAGGATTTTATTTCTTATTTGTCTCTTACAACTAACATTTTTCAGTTCATTTCAGGAAATAATAAGCTGCTGATTTCTTGAATCACCTGATGCAGTTGTCCACTGCTCAGTGTTGCTGTGTTTAAGAGCATTTTGCAGGGCACAGAGGTGATGCCTAATTACTGATACACAGCTCCTGCCAGCAGCAATTTTCAGAGTGTAAAATCTGTTCATAATTGAGGGAGAGAAATATGTGAGGTATTGTTAAAGTCATACTTGAGTAGGAAAGCTCTCAGGAGGAACAGAGTAGAAAATAATGGATATAATTCGTGGTAAATATGATATTCTGTCTTAAGGATCAGTGGGAACTCAGGTGCCATGATATCAGAAATAACGCTGAATTTAAAGTCTGAGAAAATGACAGTGTGAGGCCAATGAGAAAAGACAGAGACAGCCTGAGGGTGCCCAAGTTGACTTCTAGGTCCTTTCCAACCCTAAATATTCTGTGAATCTGTGATTTTATGACTGCTTAACATGGGACAATATCCATATTATTGACCCCTGTGACGGTGTTCACAGGGGTCTGAGGATGAGGGAAGAGACGAGGATCTGACTCCATGTTTCAGAAGGTTGATTTATTATTTTATGATATATATTACATTAAAACTATACTAAAAGAATAGAAGAAAGGATTTCCTCAGAAGGCTAGCTAAGAATAGAAAAGGAATGGAATGATAACAAAGGCTTGTGGCTCGGACTCTCTCTCTGAGCCAGCTGACTGTGATTGGCCATTAATTAGAAACAACCACATGAGACCAATCACAGATGCACCTGTTGCATTCCACAGCAGCAGATAATCAATGTTTACATTTTGTTCCTGAGGCCTCTCAGCTTCTCAGGAGGAAAAATCCTAAGGAAAGGATTTTTCAGAAAATATCATGGCTACAGACCCCACCTCTAGAGGCAAAGAAGCCTCATCTGAGAGAGATAATGTTATTTACAGGTTATCTTCATCTGCAGAAAAAAAAAAAAAGGAAATATCAGTTAGGTAACTATGAAGTGGTTAAGACTGCAGACTGGCAAAACGAATACACTGGACCACCAATTCCATTTAATGCCATTATGAATAATAACTTTCCCAACCAATTGTAATAACAATTAAAAAATCCAGATGTTCACTTGGCCGTACATGTCTTACAAGGCCTCCACCACAGCACATCCATCACTCCAGCACAGGAGCTGCATTCATTTCCTTTCAGATTGCCTCTTCCCTGCATTTTGTCCTTTTTTAAATTCAGTGTTCAGGACTGAACTACATCTCCCATGGAGCAGTGCAGGCTCCTCCCTGCCTTCCAAAAGGGTGCAGGACAGCGGTCACTGCTGGGACTTTTCACTTCTTCTTTTGTCAGTGTTTGGAATTTGTCCCACAGACTCTTTTTGGGGTTGGAAATGTGTTTTTCAAATTCTCCTCTCTTCTATGGATTTTCTGTAGCATATCTGAGGCAGCCACACAGGAATATCTGTTAAATTAGAGCTGGGCAAGGAAACAAAATTTTATCAGGCTAATTAACTCTGCCCTAAGTGTTAATGCTGAGACTGTTGAGGTGATTTGTAGGAAGATGGGCTGGGAAGTATCATGAAAAAATGGATCAAAGGCTTTTTGAGTGCTGGGAGTTGTTTAGGAGCTCTCCTTCCCTGTGAATTATAGTCAAAGATGTTCTTGCCACACATTGGAAACTCAACACGGCTTCACACAGTCAAGCGAAATTCTGATGCTAAGACAGTCCCAGACATTTGGGCAGCTGGAAAAGTTTAGAAATCCTCATTCCTGCAGTCAATACCTCCTAATAATCTCTGGAAAACAAGAAAAGGAAATATATAAATGTGTTGGTAATGTCATGATTTCTTGAGACACCCTTTAATTATTTCCATGAGTGCTTTCTGCAGCACCAACCCCTGTATTACTGAAGTAGATTGTAGTGTTCCTTGGAGCATTTATGTAAATAATCCCAGTCAGGGGAGGGGTTTTGGATTTGCTTTGGTTTTTATTCCTTTTGTACTTCTGATGGGGACTTTTTGTCTCTGGCTTTTCAACCTGCAAGCTGAGGAATACATCCAGCATTGTCCTGCTCTTCATGCCTCAGCACACATATTCACCCTCTGCAGCTGACATTAACTTTGGGGACAGTTCCACTTTTTAAAGCCAAAAGTCAGTGTGACTGTACTCATAAGTATTCTCTGGAAGCAAGACAATCTGATGGAGTGGCCTTCAAATTCTACTTTTGAAATGCTGAAAGTTAAGAAATATAATTAAACTGCAAGTGCATTAACATTTATATAAAATATAAACCAAATGCTTATCCCGATTCACCAAACAAATTACAGTTTGAACATTATTAGAAAAAAAAAAAAATCCCAGCTACTTATCAACAGCACCATTTGAAATTATTGCCAGTACTACAACTCTAAATGCATAAGATGCCTTAAATACAAACCCTGAACATTTACATACTGATTCCATGAGCAAAGCAAAAGGTATTTGCCAGTAACAGTACAGGACTCAGCATTTTTATTGTCTGAGTAATCCTGGTTCGCTCTGATATGAAAATTCAATTATTTTAGAACTGGTCGTCTCATTAAATTTTGACAAGGAGCACAAGCTCAGTACCAGCTCCAGCTCTAAGAGGCTGTGGGAGCCTGACAGCTCCACGGTGAATTTTAAAATGTAGTATTTCTACAGGACAAGATTATCTGACAATTTTATATTAAAAAAGAAAAAAATTAATCAAATACATTGTAATATCCAACACTGCTAACTTGGCCTTTTTGTAGATATTTTTATGAAAATTTATTGTAAAAAAAAAAGGAGTCCATTGTTTATTGCATCTTTTCCCCCAAACCCACCCCAATGTCTTAATCTAGGAAAAAAAAAGTGTCTTTATGTGAGCAGCAAATATTTAGCCACTCATTGTTAGCATTTTTTTCTTTCCTCAGTGGAAACATGTGTTTGCAACCATTTTTATAAACATTATTTCCATCAGCGGCAAATCTTTTATTTCACCCCCATATTTACCATCAGTGCTATCAAGGGATGTTTAGACAAAGGGTTTTTTTTGTCAGAAAATGTCAGTTCACTGAAATGAAAACTTTTTGACAGGATCAGAGCACTTTCGAAAGACTTTCAGTGGAGAAGGCTTCTCAGGTTTAAGGTGACTTTCCATGAGCACCAGACTGTAGGAATATTTTGATTTACGGCCTGACCCTCTTATAGCACTGCCCTTCCACCACCTGGGCCATCACAGCCTGCCCATGAAGCTGGTGCTGGTTGTGTCATGAATTTCCTTCATCCCACCCTGCTGAGGGTGTGAAACTTTTATTATCCACATAAATTAGACAGCAGTGGATGGACAATGTGGCAAGAGCCCAGCTGAGGATGAGATTTGGGAGAGTACAAAGAGCTCCATGGCCTCTTGCCATGCTTGGATCATTCTCTTGAGCTGTAGCAGACCTGGGTGTGTTTCAGTTCCTGTGGAAACAATATTGAAGGAATTTGCAACCTAGAACAGCTCCAATAAAATTTAGGAAGTATTCCATCTCTTAAACTGCTTGGTCCTGATGGCAAAAAAGGTGGAACAGAGTAGGAGAACAAAGGTTTGGATTGGATCTTCTATACCATAGGTAAGAGCTTTTGCCATGGGATTCACAGCTCTGGGATTGGGGGGTGGAGGAAAAAATTGAGGCTTGTTCCACCCCAACCCAGAATGCAAACCTGGGGCAGTCCTGGAAACATTCTGTGGATCACAGAACATTATTTCCCTGTTCAGCTCTCACCAATCCTTCTATCACAGAGGTCTGGGCATTTCCAAGTAACTTATTGCAGCCGTTGAGCAGTCAGTGAGCAGAGAGTGTACAAAATGTAATTTGCTTCCAATTTGAAAAGCCACTGCGAGCAAACATTGATTTATTAAGCTTCTTCGTGACTGTTGCTCAAATATTACTTGAAGACACTCATTGAATTTTCAGACTGATATTTCATCAAGCAAATAAATTTCTTAAATTTATGTTACAGTATTTCTAACACTTTTTTCTTACTGCTGTAAGAGAACTCAGTAAATCAGAAAGTCTGTGTACTTGTCACTGCACTATCCTTATTACTGCAAATTTAAGATAATTATATTAAGGAAAGAAATCATTAGATAGTAACAGCAATTAGACTCAATTATCTTAAAGGTCTTTTCCAACCTAAACATTTCTATGATTCTATTGCAAGATCAACACAAATGTTCCTTTTAAGGTCTACCGCAGGATTTCTTGAGAACAGATTGAATGTTCAAAGCCTAAATGTCACACGTGGGCCAGCAAAAGAGGATTTCTGTTAAACATATAAATATCAGTGACAGAGACTCTCTCCCTGTGACAATCTCTAGAGGGAAGTTATTCAAGGGGACCTTGTGAGGCAAATAGAAGACATGCTGGACTGCCCCATGTGCTGCTCAGGGCCAGGGACATTTGAAATACACACTTCCTAGGGGAAAGAAAAAGCAGTTTGAATTTTTTTTGTCCATATTTTAATTAACTTCTGTGAAGGTCACACATATCTCTATCTCTGCAATGCACGGTGTGTCAGTCATTCTAAAAATCTGGATATTTAGCATTATCTTGCAATTATAGTCCAACTTTTTTTTTTTAATCCAAAATTCCACTTTAGTGATCAAATTAAAGAGATGACAAGCTCCCTATCCTTACAAGCTAAGCATTTTATGTTTTATACTCAGATATACTCTGTGTGATATAAGATGAGACTTCGTAATGGGATTCAGTGCAGTTGAGTGCTAAATTATAGCAGGCTTATATCACAGAACATTACAACAATGAGAGGAGAATTCATATCGTGCCTTTAGGAAGAGAGGAAAATTCAGACTTTGCAATTAAAGTAGTAACCTAAAACTTTAAAATAATTTAAACAGTTTCTGAATACATGTAATGTTCTGTACTTATCTGGAAGCAGGATTGGCAGCTGTTTGAAAGGACCCAAGTGAAATGTGGACAAGGTGTATGTTATGTCCTCAGAACACAGATCTGTCATTTTCTGCATTGTTCAGGGATACATTGGTATTGAATATCTCTTTCCCACAAATTCACAGGCTCCATGCAAGGCTGGAGAGAAAACCAGTGTAATGTTATCGTTAAATTGATGTTGCATACAACTTTATGATGGTCCTGACAACTGCAGTTTGTGAATTTGCCAAGGGCAGCCTAATAAGTGATTTTCAGAGATGAACACTGAGCTGTGTGGTAAAATAATCCTCTCCTTCAGAAGGACAGAACTGCAATTTTCTTGTAGACATAATTTACAGAATTATTACTGACAATTTTAGAATTCCACTGGGTGAAACACTGGGGGCTTGAGAAGAGAATTTCTCATCCTTTTAAGAAGAGGCAAATTTTAAACAGACAGTGTGTCTGTAGCATCTGTGTAATAACACAGGAGGAACCTGACCCAGAAAACCAGTGGTGGAATCCTTTCCTTATTTAAATCTTCTGCCTGTTTGAAAGCTCTGTGATTCACAGCTTTGGATAAGATGTAAAAAGAGCTCAGGTTCACATTCTGATTTCTCCTCACGTAGCTTTGGAGTACAGTCAATAAACACATTTAGAACCAGGTTTTTCCTATGAGCACTGCTGCATAAAAAGATCTTGCACAGCTATTTAGAAGATTTCCTGCCCTGATGAAACCCAGAAGTTTATGTAATTGTTTAGATTGCAAATCATAGTGAAAATGATTCAGTCTAAGTGTCAAGAAGGAAGAAAGACTTAGAAAGGTATAGCAAATTACACTGATACTTGATGTTTAGATTTCTTGTGGAAAGTTGGTTTATAATCTCATAGGAAGGAGTGAAAAGGGAATAGTGTTCAATATAGATGTTGTGTCTCTAGCTGGTTTAGACCCAGTCCTCTGGCATGTGAAAATGTTCACCAATATCAGTGAACTAATTGAAAATCAATGCAAATAATTTCAAGGAAAGAGCTGGAGGCGTCATTGCATGACTTTGACTCGAAGGCCACTTCAAAGCAAAATGCCCTGTGCTTGTTTGATTTCTTCCTGATATCAATGGAGGCATCAAACTTCCTTCTCTTTTAGCTAGGAAAATATATTTAACAATGGGCTGGACAATTCACAGGGTTTGACCTTGGTAAGAGTCACCTTCACAAATATGAGTGCAGCTCTGCCTGTTCTGTGTAAATTCCAACATCCAAGGACATGGATGGGCTGCTGTGAGACACCTCCAGCTGCAGTCGTGGAAGGACCAGGAGTTTTCCTTCCAGCTCTCCTGACTGGAGTGATTTGACCACTTCTGTTCACAGCTTCTGCTCCCAAGGTCAGAGAAAATCTGGTTTGTGTGGTGCCTTCTAATGGACCCTGGACCAAAGTGGCTTCGGTTCAATTTCTACGCTGTGTGAGGGTGGCTTCTGGCCAAAGGCAGGATTGGAAAATACAACTAAAATGGGCAATGGCTCCTACGACTGTCCTAGAGGGGCCTCTGAACATGGAAATGGAAAGGAAAATGGAAATGGAAGTGGAAATGGAAGTGGAAATAGAAATGGAAATGGAAATGGAAATGGAAATGGAAATGGAAATGGAAGTGGAAGTGGAAGTGGAAATGGAAGTGGAAATAGAAATGGAAATTAAAGTGGAAATGGAAATGAAAATGGCAGTGGAATTGAAGTGGAAATGGAAGTGGAAATGGAAATGGAAATGAAGTGGAAATTGAAATGGAAATTGAAATGGAAGTGGAAATGGAAATGGAAGTGGAAACGGAGGAAGTAGAAATTGAAGTGGAAATGGAAGTGGAAATGGCAATGGAAATGAAAGTTGAAATGGAAGTGGAAATGAAAGGAGAAATTGAGGTGGAAATTGAAATGGAAGTGGAAATGAAAGGGGAAATGGAAATGGAATTGGAAATGGAAGTGGAAATGGAAATTAAGTGGAAGTGGAAAGAGAAATTGAAATGGTTGCAGCAATTGTGCTTTGCAGCAGAACAAGGGGTCCTCAGCTGGTTTCAGTCCTTGCCTTTAGGGGAATGTTTTTAGGGGGACTCAGGTAACAGCCATTTAGGAGGATGTAATCAAGGCCACCCTTCCCTGCTCAGAATTCCTTGCCTGGCACTCTGCTTGGAGTCATCTCCTGGTCAGTTCTGGCATTTATCACATCAGTGGCAAATCTGGTTTTGACAAAAATGAGCGTGCTTGGTGCCAAGCTTGGGGCACACCTGGATTCCAGATATTTACTGGGAAAGCAGCACACACAGAGCATAGACAAACCAAGCAATGTCCTTTCCTCAAGGAAGGCTGGAAAATGTAGGTGATGTCTAAATTTGAGTCACATATCTAATAGGACTGAAAATAAGAGGGGAAAATGCTCTATGAAATGCAGTTACATTCCACGTTCTGAACTCAGGAGCAGAGTTAGTGGATGATACACCAGGGTTAAAAAACAAACAAAAATCTTCCCATGCTAAATTGCTCTACCAACATTCATCATAAACTGCTTGGTCTAGCTTGAAATAACCTGTTCTCATATAAAAGAAATTAAAAATTAAAAAATTGGAGAGAGCAATTCTGAATTTATGCTGCATGGGTGAAGCAGCATACAATGAAAACCAAGGCAGAGGTGGAGAAATAACACAGTTCTGAGTAAAGGTAAAGTAGAAAGCTTTGCTGCCATATCTAAATTATCAAGAAACAAAATTGTTTAAACCTTTGCTGGCTTTACTGTGGTCTACACAAAGTGTTTCAGGTGTGCTAGTGGAAAAAATAAGATATGTTTGTGCTGATGCAGTTTTTCAGAGTGGGACAGGGTGGGATTTTGCCCTGGAGGCACTGAAATCTTAGGAAAAACAAACCAAATAGAAGCAGTTGTTAAAATAAGCCATTATCTGCCATGTGCACAATCTCTGAAATGTTAGGAACTCCTTCAAAGACTGGATACAGTGCTCTGATATCTTTTTATTGAGGAAACTGGGAGTGCAGACACAGTAACAGGAACTATAAATAGTGGATTTTTCACAGTTTAAAAAAGTATTTCACAGGAATCCTTTTTCTGATATAAGAACTGAAATGTGTGATCTCCTCAGCCTGGGCATGTGGGTCTGACAATTAATGGGAGGATCTTTCAGTGATTTTGCAAAGTCCTTAATTTACATAGTTGGTATGTGAACCACAAAAACAGTTGTCTCTCTCAGTGCCAGCATTTCAAACTGCACCTGGACCTAAACAGATGGAATTAAAAAATTATGGTTTATATTTTACTCTCCCTTTAAAATTTCAGCACACTAAAGATCAGTTAATTGATGCATTCAGGGCAAAAAATGAGAATCCCATATTTATTGTCCATTTTTAATGCTTTTTTTTCCCTTTCTGAACCCAGACTCCAGGCCAGCCTCCTATCCAAGTTTTCCTTCATGCCTTATTGTCTATTCTGTTCAGCTATTTAAAAAATGTTGAATATCAACAATGGCTTTCACTAGTGTATTGTCAACTTTTGTATGAAGCAATCTTGGTTGAATGAGAAGATCCCAGAGCTTATAGTTCTATCTACTGTGCTGCACTGGCTTTCTGCTTGAATGTGTGTGACTGATAACAGGACAAATTTCTACCTTCGTTATTACATTTCAGCTACATAATTCATTTGCCAAAATCTTTTAGGAAATATCTTTATAACACATTGCACAAGACATCAGGTAAGTGCTTGTAACGTAAAAATAAGTACGGATCCAGCAACTGCCTTGTCAAATTTTGTTTGTTAATTGTAGATCTGCTTCTGCCATGTTGTTTTTCATTATTCTGTGGGGAGCTGTGTGCTGTGGCACATCTCTAGCAGAACATCTTTGCTCACACAAAGGAATTTGTACTGGATCTGCACTGCTGTTAAAATCTGAAGGCAATATTTAGAAATATCTTGTTGAGGGGGGGAAATGTTGCAAACGTGTGCACAGCTTATGGGGTTTTCAAATAAAAGATTTTGCCAATGTTATTGTCAATGTTCAAGCTTGTTCTGTCTAGAATTTGGGTTACTAACACTGCTTAAAGCTTTTTTATTTTTTAAATTGCTTCTCAGCCTTCAGAGTCGTATATATTTTTATTTTGCATAGAGCATAATTGTAATTTAACTTCTATAAATCAGTCACCAATTTGTCTTTGGATGGGAGCTGATTTTCTGGACACTCTTCAGGAAATCCAAGGATTCCCCAGCAGTGCTCAGTTTATTAATTTCAGTTAACAGGTGGCTGGACAGGTAAAACACAAGCAGCTGTTTTCCTTTCCTTCTCCACCTCTTTTGCTGACAGTTAATGTAATTTTGGAAAGAATTCATTTGAAGGGTCGTTTTTCTAAATTATTTGATTGCTACAGTGACATAAAGGGATCCTGCTGTGCAGGACTTGATCCTGTTAAGTAAATGAGGCAGAATTTCCTTTGCAGTTTGTGTTTTGCTTAGGTTAGAAGAGCAGGATCCACCTCATCATCTTGCATACAAAAATTAATTAATATCTTCACCATGTATCATATTTAATAGCATTTACTTAGCTTTTCTTGGGTTTAACACTAAAGAAAAGGAAAAGACAAATTCCCAAATGCAACAAATCCTAGTAAGGGCTCCACCAGTTCTGGCTTTGGCTGGTCATGACCAAATTGATGCTCCTGAACTGGGGAGAAGCCCTTGGATACCTGCCTGCAGGGGCCGTGTGCCGCAGCAGGGCTGCAGTTACATTATTTCTAACTCATATACTCCAACTGTAGCTGAGTTACCCCCAAAGCACCGAAAACTTGGCTGGGGAGATCCCTGCTGGGTGGAATTTGTAGGTATTGAGCAGGGTCCTGTTGGACACCCTGTTATCGGTTTCCCATTAATTCATCTGCTTGTCCCTTTGTCCCAAACCCCCCGCTCCTTTCAGGGCTGGCTCTGCTTTGTCTGTGCCCTGTCTGCAGGCAGACAATGACCCTCCAGTACCTTGCGCTCTGTGTTTCTGTGCCTCACCAAAAAAAAGCAGCAGCAGATGTATCAATTGCTCCTTATTTAGGGGTATTTACTCGATTATGTCCTTGTCAAATGCATGGAAGCTTTCTGTGTTTTGAAAAGTGCATCAAAAACAGCTTAAAAGGCAATTTATTTCAGTGGAAATGCAAACTTCAGGGGGAAAATGTCATTCTTATACAGGTACTCTGCCACAAACAGTGGCAACAGATTATTTGGGGACAGTACATTAATAATAAAGGTTTGTTTGCTTAATTGCTCATTGATAATAAAGGTTTGCTCGCTTAATTGCTCACTGATACCTCATATATTTATAGTTTTGCTAGTTTTGAAACATTGTACACACGTTAATTCATGCTGTTGTTGTACTGATTACTGTATCATCAGAGTAAGGGGATTTAATGACATATTGAATAAAAAAAAATTATTTTTGCTGAAGGAGTTAAGGGTTTTTGTGTAGGCAGCATTACTGAGATGGCACAAGGACTTAGGCAGGGTAAAATGTGAGATTATTTTATATCATAAATTAGGAACTGATGTCATGCAGAGGCTGCAGAGAAAAAAGAACAAAACTTTATCTGGTTTTGTCTTTTGAATTACTCAAAGAAGAAAGCTTTCTTTAAATTAAACAAAATTTCATTACTCTTTAAAATCAATCTTTCTTTATATTTCAGTCCTCATCTTTAATGGGAGGATATTCACAACTGGAAAAGCCTGAGAGAAAAGTTTCCTGAACCTCTGGAGGAAGATGGGGAAGCAGCAGCACACAAAGGTACTTTGAGTTTTATATTTGTGTATTTGTGCCCAGTGCAGCTGGGATGTTTTAATACCCAAAACACATCCCACCTCCCCAGAAGTGCCCAGCTGATCAGCCAATTGTTATATTTATGGCAAAATCACCTTTCTGGGTTTGATTAAGAGATTTTACCAGTTACTGAGACAATACCTGAACATTTCCTTGGCCCTTGGGAATCATTCACATATCTCTTGTAAAATCCAGGTATTTGTTAGGAGTCATAATGACAGCTCTGGTTTAAAACCCCAGAACATCCTGCCAATGATAATTGTGGTGATCTTTTCTGGTTTTAAGAATTTATTACTTTTCCATAGTGAAATAATAGGTTATTCAGTGATCTTTTTATATCAGTGGATTCCTGATCTCACACAGCTTTATCAAGAGGATAAAGTGGGTGTTCCTTTGTGGAACCTCCTTTACTCTGTACAACACAAACTGTGGGAGGTTTCTAATATGTTTTTTAATTTTTAAATAAAAATTAAAAATAAATTTAAAAATTTTAAAAATCTTTTTGGTTGTGTAGCAACATGTTAATTCCCTTTCAAAAACAGAAGGTTCTCTGTGGAAATAGATGTTTAGGAGGCACACAGGTTTTAATTATAAATTGATTCTCCTGTGAAGATCACCCAGAACCTTCCATGTGAGCAGTGCTGATTGTCCAGAGGATGTCCTGGGGCCCTTTCCTCAGCTGGGCACATCAAGGATGGTGTTTGGGCTGGCTGTGTAACACTTGGTGGCTGCTGATCTCAGGGAAGGGTGGCTCTCACTGCTGCCTCTGATTTTTAGAGCTCTCAGGTCAATATTTTACATTTCAATAGCTTTGTTCTATGGAGTTATCCCTCTCAGGCATCAGGCAGGACTCATAATTATGAAGGAGTAAAGATGTTCCTTTTCATTTTGCGAGAGGGGAGGTTGAAGTGTGAGGTTTGTTGGTCTGAGATCAGCCAGGCAGCCTGGCAGAAGAGGAAGATTTAAATCTTGCCAGTGGAGGTGTCAGAAGCCAGTCACAGAGCCCATCCCTGCAGTGCCACAAACGAAACTTCGGGGATAGCATTGTTTCACATTTTACATTTGGTTTCAATGACCACCATTCCCACTCCTGGAACAGACAGGAAAATGCTCTTTGGGCCTCAAAATTCCTTCACTGCCTCACTCCACATACAAATGCATTTTTCTCACCTTTCCAATTCTCTCTTTTTTTTCCCTGGAAAATCTCATGTATATTCTGTGACAGTTTTAGGCAGGGGGTGATGCTTCACTCCTGCAATATTTCCCTCACACTGAAAGACCAGGGTAGCCCTTTGCCAGCCCAGCTGCTCCAGTACCACTTTCTTTATCCATCCATCCATCCATCCATCCATCCATCCATCCATCCATCCATCCATCCATCCATCCATCCATCCATCATCCATCCATCATCCGTCCATCCATAATCCATCCATCCATCATCCATCATCCATCCATCCATCCATCCATCCATCATCCATCATCCATCCATCCATCCATCCATCCATCATCCATCCATCATCCATCCATCATCCATCCATCATCCATCCATCCATCCATCATCCATCCATCCATCCATCCATCCGTCCATCCATCCATCCATCCATCCATCCATCCATCCATCCATCATCCATCCATCATCCATAATCCATCCATCCATCCATCCATCCATCCATCCATCCATCCATCCATCCATCATCCATCCATCCATCCATCCATCCATCATCCATCCATCCATCCATCATCCATCATCCATCATCCATCCATCCATCCATCCATCATCCATCCATCATCCATCATCCATCCATCCATCATCCATCCATCCATCCATCCATCATCCATCCATCCATCCATCCATCCATCCATCCATCCATCCATCCATCCATCCGTCCATCCATCATCCATCCATTATCCATCATCCATCCATCCATCCATCCATCCATCCATCCATCATCCATCCATCCATCCATCCATCCATTCATCCATCATCCATCCATCCATCATCCATCCATCCATCCATCCATCATCCATCCATCCATCCATCCATCCATCCATTCATCCATCATCCATCCATCCATCCATCCATCCATCCATTCATCCATCATCCATCCATCCATCCATCCATCCATCCATTCATCCATCATCCATCCATCCATCCATCCATCCATCCATCATCCATCCATCCATCCATCCATCCATCCATCCATCCATCCATCCATCATCCATCCATCATCCATCCATCCATCCATCCATCCATCCATCATCCATCCATCCATCCATCCATCCATCCATCCATCCATCCATCCATCCATCACCATGGAGCTGGCTCAGCCCCTGCATGCACAGGAATTTTTAGCTGTTGACTCCATCATTGTTCCTTTGTAGAGATGAAGAGAAGAAGGGTTTGGAACTTTGTGGGGGTGTGTGGTGGGCAGTATAAACCCAGAATTTTGAGTGTGCATCTGCTTTGTGCTGGAGAAGTCCAACTGCTTGGTAAGGCAAAGACCTTCACCAAGATTTGGACTGAGGTCAGGGATGAGCCCTCACATGCTGTGACACCTCACACAAGCTGAGATTATGAGCCCAGACCTTTTTCTTTCTGGATTCTTCACACTCTGGGACACCCCAAACACAGCCCATGTGCTCCTGCCCAGGCGTTCTGCTCCCCAAAATGTCCTTCCCGTGCAGCTGGTCAAGGTTACTGTTGTGCTCTTCTGACACATTATCAATTACCCTGCCACCACACTGATACTGGACCTGTAGTTTTCTTATAAAATAAAAAACTGAGTTTAATTAAATCATCAGTAACTTGGACCTAATTATTTCAGACAGTATTTAATTAATGTTTCATGGACACCTAATGTAATTAGGGTTCCTTTAATAAGACCTTCTATGACATTAAAATATATGACCTTTATCTTTCTTATCATCCATAGTGTGACAACTCAGATTTGTCATTTTCACTATAGGTATAGTTTGATTAAATAGAACAGAACATAAAATTAATCTGCCAAATTATACTTGTTTGTTTCTCTCTTTTTTTGGTACTCAAAGACTAATAAGTTAAGTCTTTTAATTAGCAGTGTCGGTAGGAATGTTCATGCTGGTGCTTTACCTTTGTGTTTTTCAGACTGTTTCTTTTGTATATCATTTTTTATGACAAAAGCAGATAACAACCAGGCTTTATTAATCATTGTGAAGGGTTCAATCTTCAAGATATGAAAAATAAGGAGCTATTCTTTACAGTAACAATGACTGGTATTTTTTTTTTTTTTAATTTAAGACAATCTTGCAAAGCACTTCACTTTTTTGGTCACAAACTTTCCAAACATAAAACTGCAGTTTAAATATGAATGAACATAAGTGAGATTATTAGGTTGGCCTATACTTGTTTTCAGGAGCTACAGGTTCTTTCTTCTTCACTTTTTTTGGGGCAGTTATCAAGATCCAGTGAAAGGGCATTTGTCACATGCAAAATGTAGAGAAAGAGAGTGATTGAAGGGATTTTATAGCCTTCCTTGGAACAACATTCAGCTGATCACGTTTCCTCACTCACCACAGAGCTTTTCTATCTCACTTTAAACAGTAGAACTGCTCCAGTGCCTTCACTCCTGTTTAAGTTCCACTCATTGAGGTAAATTTGTATTTGGAAAGAAAACACAAAGCTTGAAAAGCAGAAGTGAATCACAGTGCACTTTTTGTTATTACACTAAAGAAGAAATTGAGGAGTGATCGTCTAGAACAGGCAAACAATTTCTGTTGTTTTCTGTTCTCCCACTCAATGAAAAGGAGCAGGACAAAGGAAACTCTTGGCTCAGAACCAGTGCAGATGCTGAGGTGGAACATCTTTGCTTTGGTCCCAGTGGAGAATGAGGAGAAGGGAGCAGTTCACTGACTCATGCTTTTATTCTCTTCATAAGGGTTCTAACCAGAGATGTTGTCATGAGAAATGACATATTAAACAAATTGCTGAATGCTCCAGAGTAGATTTCAGGCACAGACTTTGAGGAAGTTTCCTCTGCTCCCCTTCAGAAAGGAGCAGAAACTCATGGAATTTAAGCCTCTGAAGAATCCCATTCAAACCTCTGAAGATATTCCCACAGCTAAAATTAAACAGGAGCTGAAGGGTTTTGTTCCACAGGCAGGGAAAAGGCTCAGGGAACTAGCTGGTCTACACAGGATTTGTTGATGTGCTAAGGAAAAATGAGCAAGGAGCTGAAGCTGTGGTAATTAAGGGTGGGAGAATAGCAACCAAGTGCCAGGTAAACCTCACCCCCTTTGATTTGTTCTAATATTCTGCCATAGTTACATCAAGCAGCTGGCAGATATTTCTGTGTGTAACCCAAAATTTAACCTGAGGATTTACAGCACAATCACCTGGGTTACACCAGCACTGCACCTTCCTTTCTTCCTGCACCCTGAGCTTTTTCCTGCTGACAGAACCAGGCACTGCTTCAGACCTGTTAAAGCTCCATCTGAAACCTCCTGCTAAATCCTGTTCTCTGCACAGCTGTGGATTTCCAGCAGGCCTGTCACACTGTGAAATACATAATGCCCAAAAGAGGAAGAGGAAAAAAATCCAAACAAAAAAAACCCCATCAGATACCAGAAAGAAACAGAGAAACTGTATCCGAAAAAGTGACACCAGCATCTTATAAAAAATGGCAGAAATCCTTGCCTGGAGCCTAAATCTTCCTTCTTTTGCCATTAAAGCATCCAGCACACAGCAACCCCTGGCTTCATATATTGGATAAAATTGTCATTTTAACTTAATAAGTCTTAATTAGTAGCTCTATGTTGTTTGCTGATTGCAGACTGTGATTAGTGTTGAGAATGCAGCCACTCATCAGCACTGGGGGTATTCAATTAAGATTTCAAGATGTAATTAAGGCAGTGCCCAAGATTCATCCCACTTGCACCAATTCCCAGTAGGGGAAGAGGATGTGAAGGGGTTAAGCCCAGGAAATTTATCACTGCACAAACAGGCAGCTGCACAATTCTAGTCCAAGTGCTGCCCTGAGTCTGTGCTGAGCAAAGTCTGCCACTGAAGAAAATTTTGGGGCTAAGATTGTTTCACATTTTACATTTGGTTTCAGTGACCTGATCATTGTCTCCTTGCAGATAGCTTGAGATATTTTACAGCACACATCTCTATAGTCACCACAGTTAGGTTTCATTAACAGAGTGAAAATTGAATTATGGCAAGCCTCTGTCTGAGTAGAAAACACTTAATCTGTCCATGGATATTCAAGCAATATGATTAATATAGAAAAATCTATGGGATAAAAGAATCTTGATCCAACCATGTAAAAACAGATTAATCTGATTACACAGATTACTGAAAACTGGTCACCTTGGCTACATTAGGATCTTTAAAAGCAAACACAAATCAGTGAATCATTTTAATCAAATTTAATTTAGATTATACACTTTCACATAAAATCTAATTTAGTTGGAATTACTCGGTCATGACTTGTCTGCTCCCCACAGGACAAGGTTAAAGAGATTACATTTGGGTTCATGTCAGCAGCATCTGCTAGTTAGCTCCCTGAATGCTGATTTAATGAGAGAGGTTGTGCTCAGTCTCTTGGAAAGACTTCTGGTTTAGGCAGGTGCTTGAGAGATGTTATTAATTTAGTGTGGTACAAAGAGTGATGTTATCATGCTTGGAAAACTCTTGTATCATTATTTTCATGTGTCTAATAACCCTGGTGGGTTTGTTTACATCTGATGAGCAGCTTTTGAGGGTTTCCCTTTAATCTCTCCCTAAATATACTCCTTTAGAGAGAGAGGAGATTCCTGCTAAAGAAAGAACAGCTTTTTTAATATAAACAATTATCTTGGGGCTTGTCAAGAGGGGCAGCAAGAGAACATTAAGCTGCAATATGAATCCAGGAGGTACCAAATCCACAAGTAGGCAATGCCTTATTGTATCCTGGAAAATCTGCAGCTCCAGTCAGCCCTCAGAGAGCACCTTGCTTGTAGCCCACCTGCTCTGCAAACAGACCCTTAAATTGTTTGTGTTCAGCTCTGCAGAGGCAGATCCTGTCCCCCTGATGCCTTGGGAAGGCTGATCTAGAACAGAGATTAGATAAAGAATAAAGCAGGGATTTATTAAAAGGCCTCAATGGATGCATCTTGGGCAGCACAAGAGCCCAGCCAGGGCTGCACCCAAGATGAACCAAAATGGTCACAAAAATGGACGACCAGTCACGGGGTCTCTCACTTTCATAAGTTCTGCTCCATTTGCATCTTGGAGTTAATTGTCCAATTCCAGCTTTAGCCCATCAAGTCCCATCCTTCTTGTTTTTCTCTCTCCAGCCCACGTTGTTTGTGCTCTTGGGCCTGAGATTTGGATCATTTGTCCTTGGTGCCCAGCTGGAGCAGGAATTGTTTTGTCTCCCTGCTCTGTGCACAGAGCTCACCATCCCCTCATATGAAGCCCAGACCCACCCACCAAAGCAGCACAGAATGTGAAAAATATAAAAGCCAAACCCTGAGGCATCACCCCTCTGACCATAGCACTGGGGTTTGGTGTTGAAATGAAAGGGATGCATTGCAGTTAGTTGGTAATTGATGAAAAAAGAGTCTCAGGGAGTTCAGCCTGTGGCAGTGAGGACAAGCTCTGTGCTGATGGAGCAACACCAGAGGCAACAGTCACTGTTCTACTGCTTCACTCTGTGGCAGAAGATCAGAAGGTCAAAATCATACTGAAAATCTGTTGCTCAGTGCCTCCCTCTGAACCAGCAAATGCCCAATGGCTTTGTGAGCCCCCAGTGACATAAAGATCTGTCCATGGTTCCCTGGCAGGGGTCACTGCTCGGGCACAGGGTGCATCAGGTGCCTCTCTGACCTGATGCTGGGTGGGCAGAAATCAGAGCCAAAAAAAGGATCATCCCACAGATTCTCCCTGGGCAGATTTCATAAAGAGAGGAAGGGAAGACTGAGAAACTCTGCACATATCCAAATGTAACTGATTCCTTAACCCAGCAGGTGAACTTTAGGCTTAAATGGGTTTCAGTGTCCTTGAAGTGCATCCCTGCCTATGTAGGAGCCTCTCATCCAAGTTGTTCTCTCCCACATCTAGAAGAGATTAGCCAGTAATTCACTGGGGGAAGTCACACCCACTTCACTGAAATCAATAGCAGTTGCATCAATTTTGGATATCCTGCATGTTTTCTGCTGCCTTTTAAAGCTCTGTTTATGGTTGTCCAGAAGGAAAAAAAAAAAAAGCAGTGCAACTATTAATCCCAGAAGTGCTGATAAAGACTTTTGAATAACAGTTGAAGCTCATTACAAAATTTTACTATTTTAATGCAGAATTTCCTGGTGGAGGGGCTTCAAACTCTCTCAGTAATTACCATAACAGCATAAGGGTCGAGCCATTAAAATAATCTCTGGCAATTCTGTGTGATTCCTGTTATTTATGGAGAAAGCTGCAGACACAATGTTCTCTACTGCACCCTCTGTTTCCTGTGGGTCTTCTACCCTTTCTCCTCCCCTGTGTATAAATGGTCAATTCTTATATATGTACTAGAAGAATGTACAGCTCCAAAATTAATGAACCCACCCTGAAGGAATACCATTTATATATGACATCCATAATAATATCAAAGAAAACTGGGCAAAATTGAGAAAAATGGGGACATACCTTATTACAATTACCTTCTATTCTAGCATATTTTTCTTATTAGCAGCGCAGACAAAAAGGCAGCCCTCCTATTTTATTTCAAATGAGCCTGGTAGAAGTATCTCATCCACTTCATTTTCATATGAAATTGCACTGTGGAGCCTGATCCTCCTTGCCTTTACCCAGGCAAAATACTTGTTGCTGTGCCTGGAAACAAAGTCTGTGTCAAGATCACAGGGTTGGGACCTGGGAAATGCACTTTGATCACTGATATTTGCTCTGTGCTGCAAGTGGCATGCCCAAATCGTCTTTCAAAGGGGGAAATACCCAAATACTGCTCTCATCTTGGTTAAAGGGGGAAATACCCAAATACTGCTCTCATCTTGGCCAGATTTTGGTAAGAACAAGCGTGGACCGTGCTGGGTTTAATCTAGAAGCAGCAGAGTTCTGTGCCCCTTGTGACATGATTAAGCTTGTGTCAACATATTTCCCAATAGATTGGTGTTAGTGCTGAAATACCAAATAATTCTGGCACCCAAATAATCTGAGTTTACAGGTTTACTTCCACAAAATGTGGAAAAGGGGATATTAAAGTTTTCTGACAGTGTTATGTTTGTGTGCTCCTGATAGGGATGTACATAATTTCCAGCATGTCCCTGCTGCCCTGGATTACCCCTCTATCCCCAGAACTCACCTGAGTGAAATTCATAGACAGAAAGCCTAAATAAAGTAAAAATAACCAAATTATTGCATTCTAAACCTGAAATCTTAAGCACTGAGAAATAGATTTTGACACGTTCTGTATTTGACACGGGAATTTCAATCTTAGAGTGGTATGGAGAAAAGAATGCAATAAAAAATCAACCCAAAATGCTGACCCTAACAGTGCCAAAAATGGGCAGAGTTCACCCTGAGTTAAGAACAGTCCCAATGTGGAATTACCCCAGTAAACAGCAGTTTAATCTGAAATACAGCACGGACACCAAAACCCTCCTGCTTCCTTCAGGCTCCTGAAGGTAAGATAAATAGCATTGTCAGTCCTCAAAATTAAGATTTTTAGAAAACTGGAAAAAAAGTGCTGAGCTTAATTACCCTTTTAATTAGCTCACCAGACAGCTCTTTAGTTGCTGTGATTACAGAGGAACAAGCAGAGCCTTTCACATACTGTTTCTGTCAGAAATCTTCAGCTGCAGAAAAACATTTTTTCCTGCTCTTACAGTAATTTTTATTTATAGGCCATTTCTAACGCAAATATTGGCCTAAAATCAAATGCTAAGTGATTTGGCAATAGAGATAGAGTAGGAATGTAAAGGATTAGAGTGCTTAATGTACTGGAAAGAAGTTTATCAATACTGACAATTCTCACAGTGCTTAATCAAACATTTAAGACAAGTGGAGAAGCAGACAGTAAAGACTCAGGGGCTTTTGAACAATAAAAGCAAACAGACTGTCTTGTTAGAACATGTCAATTTATGGTGGAATAAAGAAACACCTACAATTTAGTTACTCTTTTCATATAGATAACAGTGGCTTTAGGGAGTGAACTGACTTTAAAATGACTGTGAGTAACTGCTGAGGAAAACAAAGCACAACTTTCCTTTTATAATCAAATTTTACTGTTTGCAGCTTGGTGTAAAAAGGATGATTGAGGATTTTTTTTCCCTTAAATCAACTCATAATAACAGATCTAAGGGTCTGATCCTTCAGTAACACATCTTGTATTTATATTTCCAGAGCCTGGGTCTGTCTGGAGGGGAGCAGAGCTGGGAGCTCTCTCTGTCTCTGCAGGGTAAATCTGGGGAAGAGACTCACACACCTGCATTGCCTGGGCTAGATTTTCTTCAATAACAAGTCTGAAAATTCCTGCTTGAAAATTTGCTGTCGATTCTGACCCCTATCTAAAAAACCCTGACTTAAATCCTGTAGTTTTGTTAAATATTCTTAGTGAAAATCGGGATTCAATTTAAAGAGAAAAGAGATTCCAGTTTCTGGTTGGATTTCAGAGATGACTGTATGTTAACTCAGCATCAGTCCCACTTGTGACACTGGATTTACACTCAGATCAGATGCCCTTTATCTGCCACTTGGTGTCCTATTACCAGAAATAAAGATCTATAAATATTTTTAAGAAAACAGGTGCTGTAAGGCCAGGAAGGTTAAATTCATGTGCGACAGAACAGTAGGAATATACTGCAGACAATGTGAGCAGAGAGGGAGGGAAGTCTCTAAATAATAAAAAATAATAAAAATAAGGATGACTTATCAAACTACTGGTAATATGACACCTACAACAAAAACATAATTGGCATCCAGGTACTTAGTGAAATTTAAGTCTGAGAACAGCAGAGCAGGACTCTGAGCTGGGTTAGCTGAAAAACACAAAATGTAAAAAATATGTTGAGTTCAAGGGTGAAATTAATTAGGAAGCAGTAAGCAGATGAAAAACAGTAAGAATTCAAATGGCAATTTATTCTCTTTTTCAGAACTGATTGTGTATAATCCCACCTGTCCTGAGTTTCCCTATGCATTCTGCTGCTACAATAAAATATCCTGAGCTTCCACCTCCCCACATTGCCTTGAGTTCCTGGAAGCTGCCTCTCAAATTCCCCTGAAACACTTCTGGCATTTTAACTTCATTTTTATATAGTTTTAGCTTATTAGTTTATCATTTTATAGCTTATTAGTTTTAACTACATAGCAAAGGCAAGCATTACCACATTTCAGGCTAGTTATTGTTTGCTACTTGATCTCAATTATTGCTCTAAAATCTTTTTTTTATCAAGAAGCTTCTATTCTATTCATGTTTTCCTGCAAAACTGGAAGACACAACCCAATTGTTCTGATGCAATGGATTTAGACTGTATGGCAAGTGTTCTAAATATTTTCGGAATATTTTCAATTTGAGAACCCTGCCAACAAGAAGAGAGAATTTGTTTAAGAAGCAAGATTAAATCCTTCACCTGGCAGAACGAGTATTTGAGCTTGATATCAAACTTTGCAGATGTGCATCACACCCTGTTTGTTCCTCAATAGTCTGGAAGCTGTCACGGAGTGGGAGCTCCATTTCAATATTAAAAAATCCAGTTTGCATTTTGGCAGCCCGGTGCCAGTTGTGTTTACACCGACCCTCCCAGTTCCGAATTTCACGTTGCTTCAGGCACTCACAGCTGGACCTTGGAGGTCTGGTGCTCAAACTTAAACCTGCCCTGGCCACCTAATGAATATGGAGGAGAAGTTAATTCGTGTTTGCCGCATGCAAATGGAGCTGTCCTGGTGGCCATTCGCACCTGCTCAGGGCCCATATGCACATACAGCCAGCGCAGCTTCTCATGCAGATTATAAATTCTATTGCACGTCCTGAAGACTGAAAAATCCCGCTTAAAATCACCCTGGCATTTTTGCTAAAATGGTTTTACCTCATTCTGCATCGTTCTGCTCTTGCTCAGCCATCTGCATTTCTTTTTTCGGTGATTTACCTGGGTTTCTAGAAAGAAGCACATCGCCATTAGTAACATCCCTAAGCACATTCCTGTGACACAGAATTCACACCAAATAAATAAAAATACGCCATGCACAACCTTTATTTAGGAATGATTTTAATTGTCATGTTTTGGGCTCCTATTCATCATAAGGAATATGCAAGTAGAGACATCCATGAATTTAACTAGTTTGAATAAGTCAGTTGAAGTCACTTGTAAAAGCATCCCAGCAATGTTACCCTCAGTGAATTAAATAATCATTTAATAATTTTTCTACCCATTTTCTAAAGATGGAGTAAAAGGACTGCTTATCTATTTCCAAAAATAAAATAAAGCAGTAGGATGTATTTTAGTATGATGCAGATGCATCAATAATCAACAATAATCACAGTCAATGGTATAAGAACATTGTAAAATTTGCATCAATAGTAATTTATTGTGAATTCTATGTACTTTATTACATATAATTTGATCATGTTGTCATTAACTACTATTAAAGTGGGAAGGCAGCAGGGATTAATTCAAAACAGAGAGTTTTCTCAAGTATGTCCTGCTCTACACCTCAAACTGCAGAACACACAATGTATTCTTGTGTGAAGAACAAATTTCAGGGAAGGACTCATAATTGTGAGATATTACCTTGCTGCTAAATAAATAGACCAAGTTGGGCTCTGTGATGTCTAATTCTTGCCTGCAGCTCCACAGTTATTTAAGTGGAAATACAGATTCAGTCTCACACAATGACCACAACAACAAAACAGGGAGATTTTTTTCAGTTTCATCTTGTTCTTGCTTTAAATTGCTCAGTGATTGTGTCTGCCATCCTGTGTGTGTACACACATGTATGTGTCCTATCTGCAACATTTATATCAATCTGTAAAACGCCAGAATTTGGGGAGCATAACATGAAAAGCTGAACAGTATTGATCCCTCCAAGAGTCAGTGTACTCAGAGCCTATGTATGATCAATGTGTTAGAAATATTTATCATAATCCTTTAGATATTATATCACCTGCAGGTATCTGGGATGTAATTGTGGTGGTTCTTACTGAACAAACATGCATGATCTGCCTGATGCCATGAGCATCATAAGTAAAAATCATGATCTAAAAATCCCTCTCGTTTTGCGAACATGTGACTGATAAAAATGGGATGTGTGTGATTATTATAATGATTTTGGCTCAACTCGAGGCAATAAAGCAACAAATCAGATATTACTTCAAGTCTATAAAAATGTTGCTGGCTGTATAATTAGCTCAAAGCAAAATGCACCAAATGAGTAGTGGTAGCAGGGCCAGAAGCAGATAAATGCCAAGGAAAATTCAAATTCTCCTTTAAATTGTAAAAACAGTTTTTCTGATAGAAATCCGAATGTAGAAATTTTGCTCTTTTACTGAGTGTGATACAAATGCAGGAATAAGGAGAAAGATCTGATTAGCAATTATTTGAAATCAAAAAATCCTCTATTTTCATCTCGAGTGCAATGGTATGAGCAGAAGGGGGACCTGTTCATCCACACTTTCCTGGCAATTTAACTGGGAGGGTTCTTTGTGTGCGGGAGCACCACACACATTTCTCTCAGAACACTCAGTTCACACTCACTGTGTCATCATTGCAACTTATTGAAGAGTTAATGATGCACAAACGAGTACAAAGAACCAAGGACTTCCAGCTCAGTGTACATAAGGCAGCAGCACCTACCAAACAGTGGCAATTTTCTTTTGTAACCATCTGGGATCAGCCCCAAAAACCTGGAGAAAAAGGGATTTGTTTGTTTTTTTTTGACCAGTCCATGTCCTCTGTGCCACCTTGTCCTTTCTTGAGCAGAAAGTTATCAGCAAGCAGTGGAACTCTCTTTGCTCTTCATCTTCCAGCAAAGGTTTTAAAATAAAGTGTAACAGCATAAATCTCAATCCTGTGTCAGCCCAGCAGGTCTCACATCCCCCTTCAACCTGGGAGGGTGCAGCTTTGCAAACCTTAAAAATGTGCATTTGCTTCAAGCTCAAGGCTTTACCTGGTTAATCTCCAGCAAAGCTATCCATGGGAAATGATCAGCTGGGAAGTTGGGCTGTTGCTGAATTCTGATTGCGCATTTTCATACAAAACAGCACAGGCAACTTTTCTCTGCGGCTCTCATTTCCTCAAGCACTTATAATTAAAGGAATGATAACGCTGTAGATTTAAATGTGTTCTACGGCTCGGGATTAGTTCTGAATAGAGGAAATAGTAACAGAGAATGTTTCCCTGGGACTGTGGCAGCACTGGAGAAGAACCTGCAGGAGGCACAGGGTGCCCTCTCCTGGGGTAGGGAGTTATCCCTTTATTTCTGCAGGAGCTGTGGGACATGAGATTATTATTCTCATTTTTTGCTGGCACACCAAGGTAGGCTTTCTTTTTTGGGAGACATCCTAGCTGTCTGTGTCTCTCTTAAGTGTCTTGCATGAGCTTGAAACAAATAATTTGGAGTTTTTTCAGACTAATTCCTAGTGCCTCATCTTTTTCAACTCTCTTTAGAAAGTTCTTTTTTTCCTTTTGCTATAATACTGCAGTAGAGTATTTCCCATGTCACTGCAGTCAGTCCCCAGCTCATTCAAACCACATCCTTTACATATTCCTGAACCAAGTTACAAGGAAATAGAGCTTTAGATGGGATTGCCAACAGTTCTTCTCTTTCTGGATTGCTTTGTCCTGGTGTTTGGTTTGGAGTGTTCCCAGGGAGTTACAAAATGCAGATCTGACTGTTCCCTGTTAGTCCGTGTTGATTCTGAATATTTTCCAGTATTTGTGATATTTATGGGCATGATCCATTACAGAAATGCAAGATGGTTCAAGCCCTGTGCTAATCTGATTTAGCCCATCTCCTGTTAATTTCCCATTTATTTTATATCTCCTGTTTATTTCAGAGACTTTCCCCACATTGCTATTTTGCCCATCTTCTGAACCTCTGTGAATACACCCAGGGCTTCCTTCCCTCACATGGAATTGTGTTCAGTCAAAAACTGCATTTATTGCAATATATCCAAATACTGTGATAGGAAGAGCCATAAAAGCATCAAGTGGAATTTGTGGTTCATTTTTTTAATGGAATCTGGAGAACAGAAGAACAAGGCCCTCCTTTTTATTTAAACACTGTCTATGAATGTTGCAGTGCTTTGTGTTTTTTGCTGCCATTTTTTAATGAAGTTGAGCTTGACTCAACCTGAAAAGAGAAGCAGCAATACTGTTGATAAGCAGAGTTTGTTTTTTCAGGCAAAAGTAAGGCACAGGTGCCTCCCTCTAATTTTCCATCAGCTTTCCTGGGAGCCATTGGTGTGCAAATAGAGCTGCTTTGGGTCTTTACGGACTTTCTTATAGAATTTGGAAAGCAGATACAGAAATATCTGCATTTGCACTGATTAAAATACAAAATTATAAATACCACCTATTTTCTTAACAACCTGCAATGGTTTTACAGCTCCAATCCAAATCAATGTATGGATGAAACAAACTCTGTACAATATATTTCTGAGAGCTAATCCCAACACTTCACTGGACGTAGCTTAGACATACCTTGTTTGTGAGGTCTTCAAATCAAGTTAAATCAAAGTCGAATATGAGAGTATTGTGAGATTACACCATTTTCCAAGGGGTTGTGGAGTTCTTTTTAAAAACGAGGCTGAACTTGTTATTGATGGGCTGTTTTGCAAAAGTGGGAATGGGGTGAGCCAGGACAGAGGTAACTGACAACAGGAAAAGGGAAACAAGCCATAAACAGTGTGGTGGCCCTTCCCTGGCTTCCCCTAAATTGTTCCTTTTGAAGCTTTTTCCCCCTGTAAGTCCTCCTGCATTCCCTTCCTCACTTCCTAACAGGATTCTTCAGGCAGTAGCCTCAAGACTGCATCCCAAAGGTTCTCTTTTCCTCCATGATCCCCTCACTGAGCTGCCTTTTGTTTGTTTCTGCCAGAACAAGGCTGGGTTTGGTGGGTTCTTCCCTCTGTTCTGTCACCAGATCATCCTGTGACCCTCACACAGACTGAGATCACACATCTCAGTGATCTGAGCCTGGGTTTCTAGAAAGAAGCCCATCACCATTAGTATCACCTGGGAACACCTCACTGCTGTCCCACTGAGCAAGGAGCACCAGATCCCAATAACCACCCTGCTTGTGATCCTGGCAGGAGCAGAGAAGGGAGTCCAGTGCCATCAGAAAGGCTTCTTAACCAGGGAAAACTGAGTTTTCCTCAGATTCTTTGCATGAAAAAATGTGTTGGGTACGCTAGCAGCAAGATCCCCTGTGTCCCTTGTGTAATTGGTGCTTCTGTTTCAAAAATGGCCTGGAAATACCTATTTTACATTTTTTACACCTATTTTACACCTATTTTACAAGTCCTTAATTTATGTATCATCGCACAAGTTCCTCCCCTGCAAGTGCCTGCTGCACTTGCCCTGCTAGGAGAGGAATTGTTGTCTGTGGAGACAATTAAGAGCTGCAAGAAAGGAATTTGAGTTGTTCTTGGGATACCTTGAAAATCAGGTAATTGATTTGAGCTATTAGAGAAATAAAGGATGAGTGATGAATACCAATTTCAATGGTGCAGCTATTTGTGATTAAATTCAGGTCAGAAATGTGTTTGTCCCATGGAAATAGCCCATATAATAATTGTTTTTTCGGTGAGCTCCTCGTCTGTTATTTAATATCTATTGTATCTATCTATTGTTATTTTATATCTATCATATATATCTATTGTTATTTTATATCTATCGCGCGCATAGATGCCTTTATTTGCTTTACAGAAGGCTGGGGAGCACGTATAGCCCTCATTTATCAGTGTGTTAGGGGGGAAAAGAGCAGAAAGGATTTTCAGGGCCAGTGAAGTGACTGGCCCCTGGAATGGTCACAGGGGCTGAGTCCTGTCCCTGCTGCCAGTGAGATGTGCTGGTGTCCTGGAGATAAAACAGCTCCCACCGCTCCAGCACAGCCCCACTCACAAACTGCTCACTCTGCTTTGCAAATCAGGTTCCCTATTTCTCTATTTTTCTGTCGAGCTCTGCTCAAAGATCTCCTTGCTCCGATAGTTAAAGCAATTTCAGGTGAAATGTTCATGTTCTGAGTGTGAGCTCTGTTTAGATTCGCTCGTTCTCGTTCTCTCCTTACCCTCAGCTCCTTTCCAGGGGCTGAAGACACGACCAGGACTGAGAATCGGAGCAGCAGGACTGGGTTTTCCCAAGTTCTTAATCTCCTCAGGGATGCAGATCTTTATGTGGGTTTTGTATTGTAAATCACAGTCTCAAACGACACTTGAGCCCTCATTTGCATGGAGGGAAGTTTTTCCCACTAGTTAGTTCGGGTGATTTTACTGAGACGGAATGATTTCAAATCAAATGACGTTGTAATTAAGAACTTACAAAAAAAATTTAAAAAAAAAAGGGTTTGTTCCAGTAAAACCTGAGGTAGAAGCTTGCATTATTCATAATTTTCTAACTGCTCTCAAGTAGGGAGATTACTTCAAATACTGACATGAGTGACTCCACTCTGGGAGTTAGGAGATCATTCTTTACCAGATTAAACTATTTCTTTTATTCTTCTCTATCTCAGGGCCAGGCAGGAGTGAAGGGAGATACAGACACCAAATAGAAAGCTGTCATTTGTATTTCATACTAAAATCACTTCTAGGTAGAAGACAAACATAATTTAGGTTTTTGGACAGGGAAAAATAATTTTTCTTGAACACTCACATTTTCAGAGATGAAAAGGATTTAAAGACACCTCAAAACAGCAAAACCAATTCATATTTATTTGGTAAACTCTTTGAATCAAACATCTAACCTGATTTCTAAACAAATAATACAACAAGGAAGGAGACAGAAAGAAAAATAAAGACAGGGAAGTGGGGAAAGGGAAAGGAGAAAGTATGAAATTCACAAATTGATAACAGGAAGAATGAAAAACAATGTGTGTGTAATCTTTGTGATTTTATGGGGTTTTGTAAAAGACATCTCTCTAGTCCAGCTGAGTTAATATGAGAACAGAACTTGTTTACAATAAAGCTTTGTGGTTGTTATGTTTAAATCATTCCTGAAAGACTATTTCAATTACAACATATTGATTGGATAATAACAAATCATAATTTACTTGTTACACCTAATCATAAAAGTGTGGCTAGAGACAAATGGTAGAGGAAGAAAGAATTGTTTCTATGATTGTATCTCAGATTCACAAGTAGACTTGTATTATTTTTATATGCAGGAGAATAATGTTCAAAAATGAGTTTCAAACTAAATAACTTGAAAGAGAGCTCATATTTAAAAGTTATTACACGGGAAGTTAATTTTATATTTTGGGAGAAGTATTATTTCTAAAATAATAACGGGTTAAAAGTAATGTGGGAAGAACCTGCCTGAAGCAATCTCTCAGTCCTGAGTGTAATGAAAGAACTCAATTTAGTTCAGAACAACTGGGGTTAGTTTTTGACTGTAAGCAAAAGACAGCAGAGTGTTATTCAGCACTTCGTTTTCCTCAGGTTCTTCAGTCCTGTTTTGTTTTCTCTGCAGAATGCACACAAGTATGAGATGCATGTGCAAAATGTAATTATTTGATGTGCAGTGGAAACATCCAGCTACCTAACGTGAAGTTTCTCATGTTTCACCAGTTCCTTTACTGGACATAATCCATCCTGACTGACCTGGAGAATGCTATACTGGGCTGTCTGAGCATTACAAAATATGTAATATTAGCTAACTGATTATAATAAAAACAAAAGGGAAACGGGAAAGCTGCCTGCCTGCCCTGTCTCGGGCTTTTTTTTGGTGCAACAGAGTTTATATTCCCCTCTGTGTTTTTCCACTTTCCTTATTTGAAATGAACAGCTGTAATTGAAAAGCAAGAAGCTCCATGGTTTATAGAAATAGGTGTTGTTAAGAGCCTTAGCCATCTAATTTTCTTCCTATTGCAGGGCAGGCTTCCTATTGTCTGTCCTTTAGAGCTAATTTCTTTTCTGATCAAAAGGCCCACATCATTGAAAAGGTAGTAATGACTATTCATTTGCTTGAAACCTCCATTCTGCAGCCTGCAAAGCTTTATTTAGAAACTGCTATTTCTTTCTAAAAGGAAAATCTCATTTGTGTCCTCTATAATGTCAATTAAAGTAGAATATATTTTAATTATATATCCTGGAGAGAAACCTTTCAGGATCTCAATTTGCTGTGCCAGTGATACAGGCTGTAGTTTGAAACAATATGTGCCTTCAAAACTGTGTGTCAGGGAGTAGCAATAAGTGTGTTTTGATTTTAATTTGCCACTAATGAATAGTTTATTTGCAGCTAATTAGCAAGTTAGAGTTTTACAATTAATGTCCGATTTCTAATCCAACTGCTAAAAAGGAGCGCGGCCATGATTACCAGTAAATAAGGTGGTTGGTGCATCTGTATGGAAAACGCCAGAGGAAAGATTCGCGAAGTTTTAAACGGGAAAAAACAGAGATGATTTGAGTTTGTGGGGTTTGGTTGGTTTGGGTTTTTTTTGTGTCTCCGCTAAAGCCCAGCAACAAGTACCGGGCAGGGGGGGGGGATTCCTGTCCCTGCCCTGTCCCTGCGGAGAGCGGCCCGGGGGAAGGGGCTGCTGTGCCCGGGGCTCGCCCGCTCCGTCCCCGCACGGAGGGGCTGCTGCCACCAGGGCCACCCGCGTGGGGCTGTGTCCCCGCACAGAGAGGCTGCTGCCACCAGGGCCACCCCACGGGGCTGTGTCCCCGCACGGAGGGGCTGTGTCCCCATACGGGGCTGTGTCCCCGCACAGAGGGGCTGTGTCCCCGCACGGAGGGGCTGTGTCCCCGCATGGGGCTGTGTCCCCGCACAGAGAGGCTGTGTCCCCATACGGGGCTGTGTCCCCGCACGGAGGGGCTGTGTCCCCATACGGGGCTGTGTCCCCGCACGGAGGGGCTGTGTCCCCGCATGGGGCTGTGTCCCCGCATGGGGCTGTGTCCCCGCACAGAGAGGCTGTGTCCCCGCACAGAGAGGCTGTGTCCCCGCACGGAGGGGCTGTGTCCCCGCACGGAGGGGCTGTGTCCCCGCATGGAGCTGTGTCCCCGCACAGAGAGGCTGTGTCCCCGTATGGGGCTGTGTCCCCGCACGGAGGGGCTGTGTCCCCGCACAGAGGGGCTGTGTCCCCGCACGGAGGGGCTGTGTCCCCGCATGGGGCTGTGTCCCCGCATGGGGCTGTGTCCCCGTACGGAGGGGCTGTGTCCCCGCTCGGAGGGGCTGTGTCCCCGCACGGAGGGGCTGTGTCCCCGCACAGAGGGGCTGTGTCCCCGCACGGAGGGGCTGTGTCCCCGCACGGAGGGGCTGTGTCCCCGCACGGGGCTGTGTCCCCGCACGAGGCTGTGTCCCCATACGGGGCTGTGTCCCCGGGCCAACGGGGCTGCCCCTGCGGGGGAGCTCGGAGCGGGGCGGGCAAACGGATCTGAGGTGTGAGAAAACGATGGAATCGTTCAGGTTGGAAAACTCCTTGAGATGAGCGAGTGAAGCTGGCACTGCCAGCCCATCACCGAGCCACGCCACATCCCCGCGGCTGTTAAGGTCTGGGAGCTGCAGCAGCGCCCCGGGCAAACTGTGCTAGGGCTGGATAATTCTTTCAGGGGGTTCTGCACGCTGTAACAGCGAGGGGAAGTTGCAGAAAGTTTACATTACTGGCTCATCCAGCGGGGATGAGATTTCTGCCAGGCGCTGGGCAGCGGGGGTGGTCTCTTTAGCATCTATTCTCGGGCTCGTTTTTCCCTCGGTGGTTTTGCGGGAAAACACATGAGCTAAATCTCTGGTTTCCTCGGGGCTCCGCAGCGAGCCCTGGCGAGTTATCCTGTGCTGGTGGTCCCCTCCAGAACTCTGTTAATTGGTAACTCGGGGATGGAGAGAGTCCTTATTAGCAAACTGCCCCCTCCACATCCCTCCCCTCCCGCTGAAGACGGCTCCGTGAGGCGATTGCCAGGAAGGGCTGTTTGTCAAAGGCTAATAAACAAATTCCTGGCGAACACCTGAATGAGCCAGGGCCAGGAACAGCCCAATTAAAAAACGGGAGCTACTGGTTGTTTTTTTGTGGCGGTGGAAACAATCCGGGCTCGAAAGGGGTCTATTCAGAGGGCGCTCCGAGAGGTCTGTTTGCAGCCCTCTATTGTTGTCAGAAGCCAAATAAAAGTTCAGCTGGGGGGGGGGGGGGGGGGGGGGGGGGGGAGGGAAGTGATTAAAAAAAAAAAAAAACCAAAAATCATTCACCGCTGCCTCCTGAACGCGCTGGGAGGCTCAGTTCAAAGGGATCGAGCTACGACCAAACGACGCTGCCCGGGTTTACCCACGCACTTCAGATTTTTGTTCCTAAATGTTGCGATTTTTAATGATGTCATCAGAAGTAACCCTTGCTTGCCCGGAGCGGCGGAGCAGCAGGGACAGCTGGAGGCTGTGGTACAGCTGCGATCTCCACGCGGAGAGGCTCCGGGGCAGCCGCGGGAAGGAGTTGGAGCTCGTTTGTTGGAACTAATGATTTTGTTATTTATTTATTTGGGAGATCGCTCTAGCCGTGTCAGCCCCGCGGCGAGGGAGGCAGCAGCGTGGCAAGGCAATCTCGAGCTGTGTTTTGGCGCGACACTTAGAGAATAAAACAAAAAAAATCTCCTAACGACCTCCAACTAACTGTAGAACCAGCCTCAAATGGCCCATTTAGTAGCCACATTACCACGCTGAAAACTTCTGGGGAGGATGTGAATGCCAGCCTGAAACGGGGATCACGTGAACTTTTTATCTTAAGCATCGCTAAAAGGCTGGACATTTTCGGAGGATCAGCCTAGCGAGGGTCAGCAGGGTCCAAACGAAAGGGGCGCCCAGCTCCCTTGTCTGGGCAAATTTCGAGGACGAGCTCTCGCTGATCTCGGTCGGGAATTAGGCTGGTGACCAGGGGATGTTTTAATAACAGGATTAGACGGGGCCGCGTTCGTACATTGAGTTATTCTTTAAAAGCCAGCGATCCTCCCTGACACAGTTCCAAGATTCCCCCGCGCTCTTCTGGAGCTGCAATTAACATATATTAATGGTTCTTTCGTATTAAGCGTTGATCTCGCAGAAACCCCAGACAGACCCTTTCAAATGGCCCTTTTCAATCTCGGCGTCTCTCTCGCGTTCGAGTTGGGCTGTGCTGTAAACTCCTTATCTCGCCTCGCGCTCCTTTGTCACCCAAATAAATAAATAACAATAATAAAAGGCTCCTCAGCCTTTGACAACTGTATTTACACGACCTCAAGCGTTCTCCCGACCCCCACCAGACACACGGGGCTTCCCTCGTAGTGAATTTAAGAAAATGGCTCCAGGCATCAGGTTTATTGTGCCGGTCTGGGTCCCCTCCTGCTCTCTGCCCCTTCCCTGGGTCCCGGCAGCTCCGCAGGCTCCGTCCCCGTTCCCGGGGAGCAGGAGGAGGTTGGAATTTGCTGCCAAGGGGGTGCTGGAACGGGCTCTCAAAGCGCACTGCGGGTAACTTCGGGGAGCAGCAGCGGGCTCGCCTTGTTCCACCTGCTCCCCACGCCGTTTGCAGGGCAGGGACAAGGAAGGACAGAGACAAGGAAGGACAGAGCGACAGCCATCGGCTGGCCGCGGGAAGGGGCTGCTGGGAGCGACCTGCGAGCTGCGACAGCCCCGGGGAGCTCAGCCGGGTCCCGGGGACAGCCCCGAGGGAAGGCGGCTTCGGGGTCCCCTCCCCGCTCCCCAAACCCCGGCCGAGGGTTTGCGCACACAGCGCTGCCGCCGAGGCGGGGGGGTTGGAGCACAGGGTCCTCTCACCCCTTCTGGAAATAGCAATCAGGTGGATTTTGAAGTTTTCCTCAGAACGTGTGCGGCGCGGGGAGCGTTACAGGGACCCGTGAAGTCTGGAAATCCATCAGTCTGTGCTTATATTTTTATTCAGCCGGGACCAGTTCTTTTACAAGATAAGCGTTCAAGAGAAATGTATTGGTTTGAAATAATACGGACTTTAAAAGTGTTGAAGAGCTTGGCTTTGAGAGGAAAAAAACCTCTAATTTGAGACTCAGGCAGTTCAAAGATGAATTGAAAGACAAAGTAAGAGTCCGAAACTTAACATTGTAATATTTATTTAAGCATTGACGGAAACACTATTCAGGGGGATTTTAGCACGTCCTCTAATTCTCCATACAGCCCAACTTTTCGTTGCATGCCAGCGTGTCCAGTCCCTCCAACAAACGCTCATATACAGAAATATCAAAGTATTGTCAGGATAGATCAGCCCGATTTCCTGCCAGCCTGGCAAGTCTTAAACCTCGACTGGAGGAGCCAAAATATATTGAGAGTTAGAAGTTAATTACGACTGGCTGAAGCTTTTCCAATATATTGCAAAAGTTACACGCGAACCACTCAGCCTGGAACAACCCTTCCGCTGTCACCCCGTCCCCTCGGGCTGCCAAATTTTGATTTTGCTCAATACCTCAGCAGCAAACCAAGCAAGAACCAAAGCGCTGACTACACCATAGCCGGTCGCAAGCGGGATTTATTTCCCCTTCGGCGTTGTTTAACAGATCATTTTGTCAAAAAAGAAATCCGTACAAAACGAGCGAGACCTTCAACTGCTAAATCCCAGCAGCGCTCAGATCGGCTCACTTCAACCCCCTCCACGCCACCGCGCTCTTTCCAGCGTCCCTCCAGTGCCCGTGCGGGCTGCAGCAGGGCCGGCAGCTCCTCATCCCCGCCCTGCCCTGCAGCTTTCCTCCTCCCCGTACCGATTACCGTCCTTACACTCGCGGTCTTGTCTTTGGGGTGGCCCCGGTGCCCGCCAAGCCGGGGAGCAGCGGCGGCAGCATCGCTCCTCGCCGGGCCGCCCAGGACGGGACGGGAGGCTCATACAAGTCCGCTCCTCAAGGCCCCTGACCCTCTCCGGAGCCCCACACGCCCCTGGGGCAGTTTGCTCATGGCCACAGCGGCGATGCTGCCCGCATCCTCCGGCAGCGCGGCTTTCCCCGAGCAGCCCGCAGCTCGCTTTGCCTCTCCTGCCCCAGCGCCCCCCGGCCCGGAGAGCCGCCTGGCTTCTCCAAACGGAGCTGGAGCGGGGCTGCGGGAGGATGAGGAGGCGCAGGGATGGAGCAGCCCAGCCCAGCCCAGCCCAGCCCGCCCGGGTCCCCGGCGGAGAGCGCTGTGCCAGCCGTGCTGCCAGCGAGCTGCCGGCCCTGTCCGTGCAGGTGCGGTGTCCGTGCCTCTGGCGAAGGAAGGGAAGGAGGGGTAAAGGGAGGGGAGGGACGGATAGGGAAGCCGGTGATTGACAGCTCAAGTGGGCGCCGCTCCACTCACAGATCCGCCGCCAAAGTTTTCTTTCACACGGAGAGAACTTTCTGTTGCCATGAAACTCGGGGGATTCACAAGCGCCGTCCCCTCTACCCCCCCCCCCGCCTCTTTTGGGTAGCCGAATGGAAAAGCTCAAGTGGCAGCGGGGTGGGTGCAGCTGGGGATGGTCGGGAATGCCCGGCCGGCAGCCACCCATCCCGGCCCCGCGGGGCAGCCCCTCTCCCAGCGACAGCCGTGCCCGATCCCAGCATAGCAGGGTAGATTGTCCCCCAGGCGACAGCTCAGGAGTGGAAGAGTTTAGCCCGTCCATCCCTCCCCCGCTCCTTTATCCGCTCTGGGTGTGCAGCGCGGGCTCCCTCGGTCTGCGGGCAGCCGCTCCGAGCTTAGCCCAGGACCGCGCATCCACCCGGGCACCCCAAACCCCTTTGTGCCCGGCAGCCCCGAGCTCCCAGCGCAGCGCTCCGCCCCGCTCCTCCTCCCCGCGGCCCCCAGGGCACCCGCGGCCCGGCCGCAGCTGCGGGAGCCGCTCTGCCCCGGGGCAGGTGCGGGACGCGGCGGGAGGGGCCGGCACCCGCGGCCGCGGCATCCCCGAGCCCGGGTCCCTCCGCCCGCCCCCGGCCGGTCCGCTGCCGGCGTGGGGCTGTCGGGAACCGCTCGCTGATTGGCCGCCGCCCCCTCATTTATAGCCCGTCAATCACGGACCCCCGCGATCCCTGCGCGCATCGCCCGCTGCCGCCCGCAGGAGCCGCTCCGCACAGCAGCAGCTCCGCCACCGCCGGCACCTCGGGGAGCGGCCCTTCTGCCAGGCACCGAAACTTCCTCCTTTTCTCGTGGCAGCCGCCCAGACAGGTTCTTTCTTTCTTTTTGTTTTGTTTTGTTTGTTTTTTTTTTTTTTGAACTTCCTCTCCTCGCTCGGTGCCCGCCACCCTGGCGCACCTTTTACCGGCCCCGGCCATGTACAGCATGCTGGAGACGGAGATCAAGGCGCCGCAGCCCACGCCGGGCAGCACCGGGGGCAACCCCGCTCCGGGGAGCACCGGCAAAGGCGGCGGAGGCGGCGGGGCCGGCAACGGAGCGGGAGCGGGCTCGGACCAGGACCGGGTGAAGCGGCCCATGAACGCCTTCATGGTGTGGTCCCGCGGGCAGCGGCGGAAGATGGCCCAGGAGAACCCTAAGATGCACAACTCGGAGATCAGCAAGCGCCTCGGCGCCGACTGGAAGCTGCTGAGCGACGCCGAGAAGCGGCCCTTCATCGACGAGGCCAAGCGGCTGCGGGCCGTGCACATGAAGGAGTATCCGGATTACAAATACCGGCCCCGGAGGAAGACCAAGACCTTGCTGAAGAAGGACAAATACTCGCTGCCCGGTAACCTGCTGGCCCCGGGGGGGGGCAACGCGGTGAGCAGCCCCGTCGGGGTGGGGCAGAGGATTGACACTTATGCCCACATGAACGGCTGGACCAACGGGGCTTACTCGCTGATGCAAGACCAGCTGGGCTACAGCCAGCACCCGGGCATGAACAGCCCGCAGCTGCAGCAGATGCACCGCTACGACATGACGGGCCTGCAGTACAGCCCCATGATGTCCACGGCCCAGACCTACATGAACGCCGCCTCCACCTACAGCATGTCCCCCGCCGCCTACGGCCAGCAGCCCTCCACGGCCATGAGCCTGGGCTCCATGGGCTCCGTGGTGAAATCCGAGCCCAGCTCGCCGCCTCCGGCCATCACTTCCCACTCGCAGAGGGCCTGCCTGGGAGACCTGCGGGATATGATCAGCATGTACCTGCCCCCCGGCGGGGATGCCACAGACCCTTCCGCCCTGCAGGGCAGCAGGTTACACAGCGTGCACCAGCACTACCAGAGTGCCGGGACTGCCGTGAATGGTACCGTACCACTAACTCACATATAAACTTGGCTGCTCCTCCGGACGCCTCCCCGTCCTAATCCCTAACCCCACCATCGCTCCCTGACTACACCGGGACGTACGGCAGTGTTGCTCGGCTTAGCAGACTTAATACTAACTCTGGAGAAATTTTAAAAAGGAAATCCGTTAGTTGTGTCCTTTTTTCTTTTTTTTATTTTTACAAGAAATAATATTTGAGCAAGTTGTTATTTTAATAGAGCACAACTCCTGCCTCCTAGAAGCCGCTGTGAAGTTTTCAAACCACGGCAACTCCTTTCCTAGTTTCGGCTAGGTTGGGCACTGTTTTATTCGCTTAAAAGTTTTTTTTAAATCTTTCATCTTCCAGTTTGATTTCTAGCGTTGCAATGACATAAACAAAAACCGCGGGCTTTTGTTTTTAAACTCGGTTGTTCACATAATCGCTGTGGTTGTTTATTAAGTGTTATGTTACCGACCCTCGCTTGGTTTCCATCCGCAATCTGTAGCTTCCACGACTTTTTAATTTTGAGGTTTTATTCCTTGAAAAGGGGGAGGTGGGAGAGAGCAGAGCTGTGCGGGTCGCAAACGCGTTTCTTTTATTTATAGTAAGTTGTATGTCTTGGTTTTTCTTAAGCTGTAAACTTATGTAAATGGGTTTGTGAATTTTACTGTGAAACATGTTTTGACATATCGGATGAAAAACGTTTTAGTTTTGTTACCGGATTCCTTCCAAAAACACACACAAAAAAAAGTAATCGAAATACTCCTTCCCTGTTCCTAGCCCTCGTTTGCTTCCTTCTTCCAAACGAAGAGAGATCAATAAATTTTCTATCAGGCACGTCGGCGGTGTCCGGGCGCTTTGTGCGGATCCCCCGCGGCTGCGGGGAGCGCGGAGCGGGGCAGGGCCGAGCGCATCGCGGGGCTCCCCCATGGCGGCCCCGCCGCCCGCTCCGGGAGCTGCCGGCGCTGTTGGGCTGCGCCTCTGCCCGCCGAGCCGGGCTGTGTTCTGGGGGGCGGGAGAGGGAGAACGCGCTCCTTCGATTTGGTTTTCTATTCGAGTGAAGCGGCAGCCGGGCCGGGGAAGCGTCGCTGCCGCCGCGGCCACTTGTTGCCTCTCCGCCCGGCTGCCTTCCTTCCTTCCTTCTCTCGGCCGCCGAGAAGCGAAGGGGATTACGGCTCCGCCTCGGCTTGTTGTGCTTTTTGTTTCCTTTTTTTTTATTTTTCTTTTTTTTCCGTAAGGAGGATTTGCCTAGATACGCCAGGTCATCTAAAATATTTACAAAGGTAAAACCCGTTGGGGAACTCTTAATTAGACTCCATTAAAAATGAATGGTTACAGGAGTCCCCAGAGGAAATAAATAATTCAATCTTTTCAGTATGTTTGACGAGTGTTTGGAGTCTGGACAACTTTTCTTTCCTTTCCCTGCCTGTTTTATATTTTTTAGTTGTTTTTTTGTTTTAGGGATGTGCGTTACTCGTGGCTGCGCTGCGGAGCAGCCCCCGCGGAGTCCCGGCGGAGTTGAGCATCGCTTCTCCCTCGCTCCGAGCCCTGTTCCGGCCGGGTCCCCACGTGTGTCCCCGGCTCCCGGGCAGTGCCCTGGCTCCGAGCTCGCCTCTCTGCAGCGCATCCCCGCTTCGATCTTCGCCTCTCGCCTGCTCCCGCTGCCCCTCCGCTGTTCGCCTTGGGATGGGGGCAGAGGGACCGCGAGGGCGCGGCTGGAGTTTGGGTTTGGGTACCGGGACCTGCCCTGCCACCCCTTACGGAGGGCGGTTTCGGGGTCACTTTGTGCCCCTTGGCTGCCCGGGGCTGTCGCATCCGCGCTCCTTCCCCGACGCCTCCCTCCCTCCGGCAGCGGGGATGCCCGGCAGCGGCTCCTGCCTTCCCCGCCAGGCTCGGGCAGGGCTTTCCCCGGCTCGCCCAAGGGGCGAAGATGCTCTGCAAAGCTCCCCCAGAGCCCCGTTCGCTATCGGGGTGCCCGGCTCCTGGCCCCGGGGAAGGGGCAGCCCCGGGCCGCGCTCGCTGCCCCCTCCCGGGCCCGGCCGCGCTCCGGACAGGGCAGCACAGCCCGGGTGTCACCGCTGCCCCCGGGACGGGCTGGGGGAACACCGGTGAATGAGAACCCACAGTGTCACACCCACAACTCCATTCTCCCATAAGGTTTCTGGGGAAATCTGGCAAACCTGTGGCGCTGCTTCTGCCTCTTAGTGCTGCTGTCCTTCGGGTAGGAGCAGGAGAGTAGATGGTACCATGACCTGCTAGCCCTTGAGGAGAAGCAGATCCATAAAAATGCTGGAGGTCTGAGAGAAGGTGGTAGCATCAGTGGGGTTAGTAGAGTACAGGACATAGGCAGGGCTGCAGCAGGACCGATTTCATCTCAGCTGGAGTCAAACTCTTCCCTGGTGCTCTCCAGAACCGGCAGTGCCAGGACAGCTGTCAGTGGGGAAGAGTGAAATTCCCATTCCCTGAAACAATTCTCCCTCCACCTTCCCAGGCAGGTGTGCAGGTGCAGGTCTGACAAAAGCCAGGGCTCCTGAGCAGGTGAGCAGCTGCCAGCACTGGAATTGTACTTGGTGTCTTCAGAGTCAAACTGCAGCTGCATCATTATAAATACTTGTTCTTTACATCTGAGTTGTGTGGAAATGGATTCTCTGCCATGAAAGGGGAGAAGTGCTGTTTTTTCAGAGTTTGTAGTACTTACGAGCTCAAGTTATCCTTGTTTGGCCTAAGTCAGGGCTGAAGGAGGATCTGTGAGCAAGTTCCTGAGGGATCACAGAGAAATGTCTCTGTATAAATGTCTCTGCCTTGCTCCCTCTGGAAGCTCCTACCAATGGTTTGGCTTAGGGCTGCTTTTCCTGATTTACTGCTTTTGAGAAGTCCAGGTGAAATTCCCAATGCAGTTTTCAGCTTCCTGGGGCTAAACTTTATCCCAAAGTTCAGCAGAGCTTGTGGGAAGGGTTCTGGATAGGTCCATGGAACCCAGCCTTGTACATTTAAATATAAATACAGATACAGCCTCTTCTTCCATCAGCAGGAGTGTTTCTAATTAGAGAGCCAACAGCATAGAGGGAGACATTGCCCAAAAGACAACTTTTTCTTCCCCCAAAGAGCAGTTACATCCTTTGCTTGGGCCCAGGAGATCTTCCTGCTGAACAAATGCAGAAATGTGTTCTCTTTAGATCCGATGAAGGTTTGTTTTACTGGTGCTGAATTCCATTTTTAGATTTGCAGGGTATCTGGCCCTTGACATCCCTCCTGCATGCATGCAGGCATTAAATCTGAATGCCTTTTTAGCACTGCCCAGGCAGGATTTCCTTCCCCTGCTGGTGTGGGAGAGCTCAGACTGGAGCCATTAACATTCACAGGTAAAGTTCCAAACTATGAAGTGCTGGACTGTGGCATGTGCACCATCAGCAGCAGCTCTTTGCACAGTTAAAACAACTCCAGCCTTATTCTACGACATCCAGGACAAATGCAAGTGCACCTTTTATCTTTAGAGTGACAGAGCACTGGCTCTGAAGAGGTTAATGATGGCATTAAGTGTAATGACAATATTTAGGCTTTTGTTTTATCCTGTTTTTGGGGGAAGATAACACTTGGTGCTGTTGGTTTGTCAAAACCTCATATATTGGGGTTACATTTTCATGGTTCCTTTCTATGCCAAAGAACTTCAGAGTTAATTTATTGCAACAAAAGTTGGTAAGTTAAAATACTTCAAGTTAAATTTTTGAAACAGTGAGCAAAGTATAATAATTAGCAGAGGAAAGTGTGGGCATTTTAAGAATATTTTAAGGATATATGTTAAACTGCATGCTTTTGTATTTCTGCTATTTCTTTGCTGCAAGAAGAGATGAAGACTAAATTCAGGAAAAACATTAGCATAGACACTTTGTGAAAACATTCATAAATTACCTTTTTAGCTGTCCCATGTCAAATGTAGGACTAAGAAAGATACTTCTCAGGAACATTATTAGGAAGACAGGAACTTGTCTAACTATCCTCAGCGCTAAGGGAAAGGATGATTTCTCAGGACTGAGCACACCTGAAATCTGAAGCTTGGTGATGCTCAGGGCTGGAATGTTGCTGCTATTCCCAGTGCCTGCAGAAGTGAGAAGATTGATTTCTTTTCCACTTACACAGACCTTGATCCCAGATTTCCTATAGTCATACCCAATTTATTCACATGCTGCAAATTCAGATTATTTCTATGGTAAATTTCATCACTAAATTCCGACAAAACTCTGAAATAACAAAGAGAGAAAATTTGAATCCATTTCTTTTATGATTTCTCAAGGAAGGTGTGGATAGCCATCATTGCAGATGTGTTTGCATGGGGTAATTTGGTGGTTAGTGCAGATTTCCAGAACAGTTATCCACATACTTCCCTATGACAACTTTTAATTGATGCCCCTGGATGAAGCAATCAGTGCACCACAGTGACTTTTTCCCAACAGAATGTCCTCATCCTGAGGAATTAATTATTCTTTGCTGCAAATACCATTCACAGCTAACTTCTTTGTGTTGTTAGTCAAGCAAACAGGATTTTAGGTTTGCTTCTTCCAAAGGCATCCTCAGAAGCTCAGTATCCCTATTAAGCCTCAGTTTTCCAGTTTCTGAAATATTTCTACCTCCTTAGTGCAGCAGGGGAGATTGCAAAGCACGTGAGCAAACATAAGAGAGAGCAAGAGGACTGGGAGAGCTCACAGAACATCCATATAAAGATGTATTTATACCTTCTTCATGATGAAAAATAATAATTGTGTACCACAGTGTTGTGCTCAGGACGCTCATCTTTATTGCTGTCGCTAAGCTCAGCTATATTTATATTTATTCAGGAATACATCACATTAAGACTAATCAGAGCATGGTTTGGCCTGGTTTGAAAGTATTTGTGCTGATATCAGTGAAGTCTCTGATTCTAGTCCACATGAGGGAGAAGCTATGGGGTTTTAACACATCCCGTGGATCTTGTGGAAAAACCTGCACTTTTTTCCATGCTTTGGCCATCCCATGCTGGGGGATTGGTGCAAACTCCCCTGGGCTGATGGGGTGAGGTGTGAAACACAAACTCCTGCATAAACCGGGCTGCCTCCAAAGAAATGCAAAGTGAGCCGGGCTCTCAGAGCCCCCATCCCATCCCGTGTGGATATTCCACGTGCACCCAGGGCTCAGAGAGCCAGGCATCCCTGGGGAACAGCTCAGCAATAAGAGGGAAATTAAGCAACGTTCAAAACTTGTGAGCTGCTGTCATTTATCTCTTCTGCAGCTTCTGATTGAGATTCTGGCCTCAGTGAGCTTTCTCCTTTGTCTCTGTGGAGAATATTATGCATCTTTTCTATGCAGGCCATAGGAAATAGTAGAGCAGTGATTGCACCGAGCCTTCAGGATTTCCCCTTTGTACAAGACTCAGCTTATTCATTTCATGCATCATTCACAGCTTGCTGTGCTGATTTCAAAAATTCTATACATCCACTCAAAGGGGAGAGACACAAAGGGGAGAGACAGAGCAGGGTGCTGGACGTGCCTTAGGTGCAGGTAACGACTGCTCCCGAATGCCATTTGCAGGGGAAGAGATCTTGAAAGTCAATGGGAACTTTGCCCATTCAGAGTTCAGGATAAGACACTTGGCATTGATTTCATTTTCATTTTACTGTGCTGCCAAGGCAGAGAAGCTTCTCTTCCACAAGGTTAAGGAAAGATATTTTAATCCAAGTAATTCTTTTCTCTCTCTTTTATTTTTCCCTCCTCCTCCTTTTTTTGTCCCCCTTTCCATTCACTGGGCAGTTTTGCTTTTACAGCCTGTAAACAGCAAATGTCATAGTAGGAATTCCTTAAAAAAAAAAAGTTATACTTTCATAATTAAGTAAAAACTTCCTCTCCTTTAAACCTGAGTCTGTTAAACAGGTGAAAACATTTGTGAAACAGGTGTGAATATTTTATGAGCATACCAGAGCTGGGATAGTAACTGAATTAAGTGTCATGGCCCTAAAGTTAAAGGAGGTAAAGGAGCTGAATATACAGACAAGCAAACATTTGAACCAAGGTAATTCTGTGCAGTTTTCCAGGCATTCAGCAAGGTTGTGTGAGTGTCTGCAGGAGGGATTAGCCCTGCCTGTGTTCTGTCCTAAGAACCACTGAAGTTTCCCTGACTTGGATGATATTGTGCAGAGCATGGAATACTATAATAAACCTTTTTTTAAACTATACCAAAGTAAGGAGATCAACTCCTTGAAAGTATTTTCCTTCCTTCTGCAATAACTCTTCTGCTCTTCTCTCTAGATTTCAGACCTTGCATCAATTCCAGCCAAGAACAAATGCTTTCATTTGAAAGTCTTGTGTAAGCAGGGAGGAATAACTTTGGATTAATTGTTAAAGGCAATATGGAATCTTTTGGTGTTCTTTTGTTCAGACAGCAGTAAAACAAAGAGATTATTGAAGAGTTTCAGCTGTGGTGGCATGGGCAGATTTGGAGGTTCTGAGTAGGAAACAGGACTGTTTTGGCCTCCAGCACAGGGCTGTCCATCTGTGCCCTGAAGTTATTTTGATTTCAATGACTGACAGGCCAGTTCATGACAGGACAAGGCTTGTGAGCTGCACAGAGCTGCCAAAATCTGGCACATGCTTTGGACTTCCTGTTACATGAAACTTTTCCCACAATCATTTCCTTTTCAATTATTCAAGAGAGGACTAGAATTTAGGCCAGCCTAAATTGAACTGAACAAGTGTTTGACGAGGTTTTGCAGTCCTGTGCCTGGGCTCGGGTTCTGCTTGGCTGCACCTCCCTCCTCCATCCTGCCAAGGTTCAGAAGCTGGCTGTGAGCACAACCTCCACACCCAGGGGAGGACTGACCATTCGGTCCTATCTTTTTTTGGGGTGAAATCATTTTCACTGGACTGTCACAGTGCCTGAGGAAAGAGCCCAGGGTATGTTTTAATACACAACCTCAATAAAGCTCATTGCTCCTCACACTGAGGTTTCACCCCTTCTTTCCAAGCAAAACTACTTACCTCTAGCCCCTATCAAATCAGAGTTTCTCACAGCTTCACACCAGAATTCTGTTGTTGCTGACAAGATATGAGGATATTGCCAGAGTTGGGTGCTGTACCTTGCTCAGGTAGGACTGCAAGGAAAGGAAGGAGGGATGAAGAGAAATTCTCTCCTGGAGTGAGGTTACAAAGGCACTGACAGACTTTTGGTTCTTGATCTGCTTCATCTTCAGTGCAAAGCAGGCAGATGTGCAGCAAATGTGCTTTTGTCTGTATCCATTTACAGTCACATATTGCTAAGTGAAGCCAGAGATTCTGTACCAGGGTGGGAGCAGAGGAAGGACAATGTGATGCTGAAATAAGCACAAATTAACTGTGTCTAAAGTGCTGTGTGGTCACAGCACCAAATTCTCTTTTGATTCATGACAAGGAAGTGGCTGAATGTGATCCTTGGATGGGAAGCAGCCCACGGGGTCATCTCCTTGGTGGGTTTCCAAAATGTGATGCCTGAGCTTGCTGTCAATCCACAGGAGAATTGTTGTCAATTACAGGAGAATTTCCAGAACTGCTCCTAATAAAACCACTGTCAGCCATAGCTTTGAGGCTGGCTTGCCCACAGAAGGACTGGGGGGAGAAAAACCAAGCAGAACAGACCAATATTGTCAGGGAGATAAAAAAGTCAAAAAAAGTCAGGGCCCTAAGCAGAGGCCTGAGCAGCTCAGGTGTGAGGGAGAGGATTTGGCTTTGCCTTGCCCACTTAATGAGAAAAACCCCACTTGCAAATGGGGGCAGGTAACTTCAATAAACTGCATCACAAAGTTTGTTATAAAGATAACCCTCGAGTGCTTTTAGGCTGGGAGCTTTTCAGGGGAACAAGACTGGTTTTCCCCCGGCCTCTGAAGCTTTAGGTGTGATTTTGATGATCACATTCATCTATCTAAGCAGGTTTAAGCACAGTTTGTGCCTGCCTTAATTCCAGCCCAAAGGGAAGTGTGGGAAAGCAAATAGTGACCCCCAGCATGGGAGGTGAGTGAAAGCTGTGGCTCTGTGAGATGCTTTGTTCCAGCTAAACTGAGACCCTCTGCCCCCCTTTGAAGCCAGCTCATGAGCTGCACTGGTGCATGTGGGAAGGGGGACTAGGACAGGGCAGCAACTCCAAATCAGGCTTTTATGGTTTAATCACAAATATTGGCTCGCTGTGGGCATGGGAATCACAGGTGTACAAAATGGCATTGTGACAAAAAACACCAAGAAGGGTTTTTCTGAGTTCTTTTAGTGAAGTGACAAGATGTAAAAAAGGAGAATGATACAACTAATGGAGTTGGAAGGGGAAAGTCCAAAGGTAATGGGATGAAAAGAGTTTATCACCTTGGAACATGTATGCTTCCCTTCTGGGGATTACTTAAAACTGTGAAGGAAACAATGCAATATTATTTTGTATTTAAAATAATCTCCATTTTCTGTGTCTCATTGTCACTTTTTCAACATGCACAATGTGGCCAGAATCTTATCCTTACCTTGAAGTGTGAGCACAAGAGAAAAAGCAGTTGTAGCTAATGAATGAGCAGGAACAATAGAGATCTACTGGCATTTGTCCCTAAAATCTCTGTGTGAAGGGGAGGATGGATGGGGGAGCTTTGAGAGGGAGCTAGCCCAGATCTGCTGAATTTCGATGAGGATTTTTCTAGTTTGTCTCCCATTCTGGTTGGCTGCATTATTATTTATCTCATCACTCAAATTGTGGTAGGTGCTGCTTGGCTTGGAGTATGAATAACAAAGCTGTTGGGCTCAGTAGAGTTCACTTATGCAGTAGGAAAGAATAATTCTCTCCTCTCCAGGAACTGCTGGGTAAAATTTAATAATCTTGGCTGTGCCTTGGTTTAGGGAAAAGGATCATAATGGTGCCCCATGACCTTAAAGTACAGAAGTATTTAAAAATATTCAGGTGCAGTCAATGAATTCCTACTACATTCCCTTGTATCCCTGCAAGAACTTTTCCTGAATATAGGGCATAAAAACTAGTTTAATAATTTTTGGCTCAAGTAATAGAGAAAATAAATGTATACCATCAGGTTATCCCACAATTGGTGCTGCCACAGCCTCACTATTTAATAGTATTGCTCATATTCACTGTTAAACTGAGTCTGAAGAGGGAATTTAGTAACAGCTTTCAGGTTAAATTTGATTAATCCTAAAATAATTTTAATAATTATTAATTATTTTAATTTATTTAATTATTAAAACAATTTTAATATTATTTTAATAATAATATAAAATAATACATTTTTATCTGAGACACCTGTCTGAGCAAGTTCTCCTTCCCTGGGCCCAGTGAAGTCATCTTCAGGCTGGAGTATTTGTAGGATCAGCTGTTAAATGTTTGACAGCATTTCCATTTCAGTACCCTTAAGTACCCTCAACTTAAGGCTTAAAGCTCCTTAAAACTTAAGGAGTTTTGAGGCTCCTGAGGTAGGAGGGAAAGGGAAGAGAAAACTCCCTGGTGCTGAGAGTTCTGGTGACTGAGTGTTGCAGGACTAGCTGGGGTCACTTTAGAGCCAGCAGGCAGGAAAAGTGTTTTTATCATGAAAATTTAGACCATCTAGAAATGCCCAGGCACATCTGAGGTGGTTGGGACCTGTGGGTTTCTGTCCTTGCTGGCAGGCAGAGAAGGTGGCAAATTTCACAATCCATGAATCGTTTGTCATTTGCTCCTAAAAAAAATCTCTCGAATGTCTTGGCTTTGCAGATGTACAGGAGGGATCTGTGCTTTTTCATGAAGGAAGATTACTCAGGGAAAGGGAGGGTGAGCAGGATGTTGATGCAGTTTGCCCGGGTGTGTGTCTGGAGCAGCTTGTCACCCACAGAGAGCAGGTGGAGAAAACTGCTAAAATTGTTAAAAGCTAAAAAAAAATCACTTAGGAGGTCTAAAAGACATTCTCAAGAAACATTTAAAGAGGTGGGTACACAGGTGGGTGTATGAAGGAGTGTGGGATGACCACTGAAGGGAGTCAGAAGTCTGCATAATACCTGAAGGATGCCAAAAGAAAAACTTGTTCTGCTGGGTGATGGCTTGTGATGCAACCAGGAAAAATGGGGGGATTTAATGCCAGTGAAACAAAAGGCAGGTGTGCAATGTTCTCTCCAAGAGTTTTCAGATGTTTAAGCAGGACTGGATAAAACATCTGTGAGCTGCAGAGGAGAATCCTGTGTTGGAAGAAGGGGAGATCGGTGTTTCCTGGCTGTCCTTCATGTTCATTTGTAAAAGAATTTATTTTCTGTGACTGGAACATCCCTGATCTGGTGTGTTCCTCAATGTCTTGGAAGCCTGGGAGTGCTATACTAGGAGAGAATTGGTAGTTTGATGATGATTCTTAACTTCGGGTGTTTTTTCCCCCTGTAGATCTCCAAACACTTTGCAAAGGAATCAGTGCAACCCAGTTACATAAGGGAAAAGCTCCAGGGGCCCCCAGCCAGGCAGGGGCAGAGCCAGGAGTGATCCCTCACCCCAGAGTGATGCTCTGCCCACTCTTTGGAATGGAATTTTCCAAATGGGCCCTGTCTGCAGCATTTCCTTGTGCTGATGGTGGAGCTCCAGCAGCCCTGGAGGGAATTCCTCCCAATTTTCCCCTTACCCTCTGCTGAGGGCTCCTGGCCTCAGAAAGGGAAGAGTTTCTGTGCCAGCTCCTGGGTCACTGCGTCCTGGCTTAAAGAAATCACGGTTTCACATCCTCTGGGCTACTTCTGCTGGAGGGCTGGCAATTCTCCTGTCTCGTGTGGCTTTGTCACTCTGGCAGAGGGACAGTAAACAGTCATGGATTTGTTTTCATTTTTCCCAGTGCAGGCTGTCACAGCTAATCCAGGGAGAGTCAAAGTTAATTTAAAGATGCTTTTCCTGCCCCCAGTAAATAACCACACCTAGATATATGGCTTAATTTCGCTAAAAATAAAACTTCTACCAAGTTTTTTATACTTTTCATTAAGCAGAAAAGGCAATTTATTAATTTTGTGGTAAAGTATACTGAAGACAAGGAAAGATAATGGGAATTAAAGTATATCAGTGTTCCCTCAAAAATTTCTGCATGATGGGGGTTTGCTCTGAGTTCATTTTGTTTCAAATCCATTCTGTGGTGGGGTAACTTGTAGCTGGGTTTGCTGCTGGTTTGATGCATCCGTTGAATCTACTAGCAGCTGCAAAATTCCAGGAGCCTGGCCTTTTCATGATTCAGTGACCATGTAATTGGCCATGGGATTTATTCAGCCTTTTCATTCTGTGACCCTTCCCTACAGCATCCTCCCAAAACCCTCCTGGTTAAATTCTGTGCCTTTCTGTTGTGCACTCTGAACAGCTCACACTTTCCAACCCATTTTCCCTGCATACACAGCGAGATAAAATATCATATTAATGGCTGCCTTCTTGCTGGCATCGCTATTGAAGCTGAGAGTCAGCAAAGTGACTTTAAAATACACTGACCTGGGCCTTTGTGAGCGCAGGGCACTGAATTTGCTCTCCGTGCCTGCTTTGGAATCCATCAGATATTTCTGCACCAGAAAGGCGCGCAGAGGGACAAACAGCCAAGCACCTCCTCAACCTCCATCCTGAAAAAGCCTTAAACTTTTTTAGAAGCTGATTGAATCAGTTAGCAACACTATTTGGGGAGTTTCAGCCATTCCCCCAGCTGCCTGCTCTTTATCCGCCCTCTGGCTGGAGCTGCGGGTGTGGGAGGAATGCAGGATTGGGCGCTTATCTCCCCATCCTGGCCCTGCCGCGCTCCGAGCTGCTTGGGAGAGGGGATTTGCCTGGAAAAGGTTGCCAGGGGAAGGTCAGCTGCTGCGCTGATAGACATCGGTGGGAAATGCAGATTTTTGTGTCGTTTAGATTTGTCCTAAGCCCGTGCGGTGGGACTGAAACGCGATATTGTCTTAATTTCGCTAAAAATAAAACCTCTACCAAGTTTTTCATACTTTTCATTAAAAAGAAAAGACAATTTATGCGTTTTATGTGTAGTAAAGTATATTGAAGACAAGGAAAGATAATGGGAATTAAAATCTATTCGGCTTAATTTCACTAAAAATAAAACCTCTACCAAGTTTTTAATACTTTTCATTAAACAGAAAAGGCAATTTATGTGTTTTATGTGTAGCAAAATATATTGAAAACAAGGAAAGATAATGGGAATTAAATTCTATCAGTGTTCCCTCGGAAATTTCTGCATATTTTCACATTCACGATGTTTAGTAAGACAGCTGTACCTGGGTGACAGCTGGGAGCCTGCCCAGGGGTTATCACTTGTTGCTTCTGGCACTAATGGTGAAGATTTTGATCTCTGTTATATATTTTGGCATGGAAAAACTAGTTCTACAAAGGTGTGGCTGAAATCAAAATTTACTGTAGGTTTCACTTCCAAGGGCTGCCGGTGTGGCAGGATTAGAGCTGCAGTGTCACCCGGGGTAACTCTGCAAAACCACCAAAAGCACCTCTTACATGTGAGAATCACAGCAGCAGGTTGTTTCAGAAAAGAAGGAGGAAAGGGTGCTTTTAAATATGCTGTTATTTAAAATTTAAATTGAAAAAATATCTTGTTAAAGTGAGGGTTTTTTTCTTTTTTTCCCCAGAGCGGTAAAGCTGTGCTATAGTAGTTGTTGACTGATATTTGGAGGGGGTAAAAAGTGTTTTTGCCATTTATTCAGTGAAAGAAGCCTTGCCAGTGTCCCAGTGAGCAATGAAAGATACGTGGTGGGGGAATGAAGAGTGGCAAGAAAGAGCTTTGCTTTTTGTTGTGGGAGAAAATTGAGACCACAGGTTTTTTTAAATTATTATTTCTTTTCAAACAATTTCTCAATCCTGTAATAGCTCTGGACACCCTGGTTCACGGCATAGCAAAGCTCAGCTGCACTATGAGGTTGGCTCAGAACAGAACTCATGAAATACAGCTGTATTTCACCCCTTTGGGTGAATTCTCTGCATTTTTGAGGTGGAGCTCGGGGATGCCAGAGTGCCCCGTCAGTGGCAGGACAGGGGGTGGCATCCTGCATCAGATCATCACCTGCATTCAGATCTCAGCTGGTTCTGCTTGCCCACTCGCATTCCAGCCGGGAATGACCCCAAAGTGCCGGGCAGACTTCGATCATGCCTGTCCCCGCCGGTGCCCAGGGTCCTTGCGGTCCTACCGCATACCTGGGCAACGATCAGAGATCCCGGTGATTAGAAATGGGTGATTCCGCATAGAATTACAGATTATGCAGACAGACATTCACAGCCCGACTGCACAAACAGAGGGTGGCTTCATGCACAGAAGGTGACTTAGCTTAGGACTTTACTGAACAACTTCTGATAAATTTCATTTTATTAATATTCTGGGACAGACTATATTTTTGGGTGGGTTTTTTCCCCCTTTCTTTTAATTTTTTGTTTGTTTTTCAGGTGTGGGGTGGTTTTTTGTTTGTTTGTTTGTTTTTGCTTTTTGTTCCGCCCCCCACAGAAGATAGTAATTAATTGCTCTCTCTTTCTACAAGTTTTTTCTTTTTCTTTTTTTTTTTTTTCTGTGTGTGGTTTTTTTTTCTCCTTGAGAACTGAGCAACTGATTGAGGTGCCCCAGAGCTGATTTATGTCATTTAAAAGTTCATCCTAAAAAATCTTTACCTTGAACCCCACGGCTGAACTGGAGCAGCATTGTTTATGATTAAAAAACCTTGAATTACATAAAAATTAAAATAATTCTCCTTGTCTTCGAAAAATCGTTAAAGTTTGGTTCATATTTTTTCATCCTTTTTATGTCCTATAAACAATGACATATCTGCAGAAAGTGAAATTCAGGTATTTTCATGAAAATTATGAAGGCGTTATTATGTAGTGACAGTTTAAACGAGGAATAATTGCAATTAATTTAGAAATATTGAGTATGTGTGCTGATTCTTTGCGATGCCAAGCAATAGATCCAACTCATAACCCTCACTGGCAGCTCACCCAGAGCAGTTTGGGGCATGAGCGCTTTAGGAGCCCCTCCTGGGCAGCCTGGCCACACGCTGAACAGTCCAGCTGATTTTCCTGCCCCTCTGTCACACATTACCTGTTGCCTAAAGCTGAATTGCAGCAGAGCTGCGCTCCCGAACTGCTGCAATTCACAGCTTGGCTCATTAGCATAACCCATGATTAGCGCTGCTTTAGTGCTCCCAGCCCGGGATATTTACATCTCCGCGGCCTCCACGGCTGAATCCAGCGGGAATTGTGCATCGGAGATTCACAGCACCTTTTCCAGGCCCTGAATGAACAGCACAGAATGTCGATATTTAGAACTTGAAGCAGCAGAGCGTGTGAACATTTGTGATGAAAAAAAAATAGTTGGATGCAGATCTGATTTAGTTCCTGCCTGTTGTAAAGTCACAAGAACGCAAAATTGTCATTTTGAGTGTCACAGGACACAACTGAAGCTGTTGAGTCGGGGAAACACTCAGGAGGATCAGAAGGCAAAAGCATTTAATGAAAGTAGTGTGGCTTTTATAATATGACTAAGGTGATCCTTGATTGGTGTCATAGAAATACCTCACATTATTGGTGAACTATGAATAGCAGGCTGTGAAGAACCATAACTATAAACAATGGTTGCAGAAAGAGAGCTAGTAATTGTTTGGATTCTTTCCTCTAAGATTCCCAGGCTCAGCCTGGCAGAAATTGTCTCTTTTCTCTCCTCGACAGAACTGAGAATATCCACACACAACCTTTGTGCTCTTCAACTCTAGGTCTTGCGGAATACTTTTCAAGGAGACAGTCAGTTTGGTAATTCAGATTTTAAGGAGGAGCTGAAGGTACTTTTGGAAATTCCCGGGGACGGTGAGGAGCAGCAGGGCAGGTGCCTTGTCCCCCATGCGGGGCAGCCCCGGGGCAGCCGGAGCAGAGGATTTTTCAGGCTCCAGTGCCGGTGATGGCCGTGCAGGAAGGTGCTAAAGTCTCACCCTGATATGCACAAGTGCAAATCAGGACCTGAATGTGCCCGCTCGGAGGGATTTGAGGCAGGATGCGGCTGAATGGGGCCGGGGCTCGCTGATGGCTGTTTAGGGGAAGGGATTCCCAGGGGATCCATGGCTGCAGGGCACCGCTCCCAACCCTCCACCCACCCTGCTCGGGCAGCTCGGGAGGGTGCCCGACCTGCCCCAGCGGCATTACCGAGGGAAAAGGATTTCACTTGCCCGAAAAATGAGGCTCAAGGCTCAGCTCATGGCTGGGGTACCCATTTCCCACCCCCGAGGGTCGCACCGGAGAGCTCCAGGGGCTACTAATGAGCAAGCAGAATGATTAATTTCTGCCACGCAGAAACGTGGCTGGGAAAACTCAGGTTTTGAGGATGATTCCGTATTAATTGCACATTTAGAGAGCATCCTGATTGAACAATCCCAGCGGGAGCCAAACCCACGGGGCAAAAGCAAAGCCTCCACGGCGCTGTCCCTCTCCAGCAGCCCGGGCGAGGTGTCAAAGCTGTGCCCTCCAGGTGTGACCAGCCCATTAGTGAGCCCTAAAGCCATCTCGGGCAGTGCTTGGCACTGATGCTATCGGTCTATCAGCAGCGGGGGGTGCTGGTACCCCGAGCTGTGAGGCCGCCCTGAAAGCAGCTCCAGCCCATCCCGGCGTGGCTGCTGCGAGGGAGGGGACCGCATTCCTCCGCTCCTTCCACCCTGGGTGGAGCACGGGCTGATGGCTTTCATCTGCCCTGGTGATAAGCAGGCAGCATCCAGGCAACCCTCCAACAACTTTCCCCTCTGGAAAAGAGGCCTCCATATTCACCCTCTACCCAGGATGAGTAGCACATGTGTACAGAAAATAGTGATGCTGAGGGTTCTGTGAGTGCTGATCAGGGTTATTTTTGCCCTGAACTGCATCGGAAAATCTCTCATGGCAGTCTAGACTTTTGCAAAGTGCTGCTTGCTTCCTTGGACATTGTCTCAACACAGCGATGCCTCCTGCTGTGCCACAGTTTAAAAATGAAATTTTGCGCGGGCACGAGAAAAACAGAGCAGGACCTCTCAAAAATGATCTGATTGCCAAAACTGGTCAAGCTGTAAGATTGATGCAAACAGTAAAAAATAAGGAGCAAAATTTCTAAAAGTGATGTGGAAAAGGGTGATGGGGCTGTCCAGAAGCAAAGACTGTACCTCTGATTGTAACAGGGCACTAGATAGGTGAGCAAAGGACTCAGTGTGTGCAAATAATAGCAAAGGTGGAAAAGAGTTTTTGTTAAGATAACTGAAAATTTTAACCCGTTTTTGGTCAGCGTGCTTGTCCTGCCTGATCTCCAGCAGTATGTTTAGGACTTCTCCAAGTACTTTAATCCATTTCCAGAGGATCAGTTATATCTGATTCAAATGAATTTGGCTTCCCTTCCCACACTCCCCCAAATTTTGCCTTAATTTCTTATCTTTGGCGTTCTCTGACAACGCTGGCCTTTCAAAATAAGTGTTTATGGGTGGAAAACAGGGTGTAGGTGGCCTTATTTAGCAGAGCTCCAAATCAACGGGCACCATCAGGAGATGAGGACTCAGCCCATCACTTTTAGCAGCTATTTTGTGTCCCTGCAGGCTGATTTCCAGTCAGACCACTTCATATCAGCAGGACTGTTCGCTCCCAATTAGAAGTTTAAATTAACCGTCATTAAGGCGACAGGAGGTGATAGAGACACGTTTCACTGTGATGAATACAGATCAGGGATATGCTCTGCACCTCCCATTGTTTGGATGCTGGGCTGGACATACCTACTCCAGAGGCTTGGAAAAGAACTGCTTTGAGAGTTTCCATCTTCAAAGGATCTGGGATCACATCTAAAATTTGTTTTTCCCAGTCATACACAAACACGTAACTGGAGAGTAACATTTTGGATTGCTGGAAGAAGAGCATATGGGCAAAACTGAGATATTCTGCAGAGTATTTAGCACTGAGGTATTTGTAACACCACCTCATTTCTCATGGTGGCTTTGGGCACAGTTTCTACCAATCTCTGCCAGACAAAGATTTTCCTCTGCATTTGGATTGGTACATACTGAATTGGCATTTTTGCAATGCACTAATTAATTTCTTTAATTTTTTTTCCTTTCAGGTGGTAGTAAATGTAAAGAAGTTTTAATTTTTTTTTAGTTTTATTTTTTAGGTCCTGTGCAGAGATGTGTGTAAATTGACCCAAAACACAGCTACTTAACTTGGAGATCATTGCACACGTTGGGCAGTATGAGCCCAAGCATGAAGGAATGAGATCTTCCTGCCAAGTGCTTGGCTGGCATTTTGTTAATTATATATGCTATTTTATAGGCTTAATGCTCATGCCATGGCAGTGCCCAGAGACCTTGGGGTACAACTTCCTGCTAAATCTGCAGCCAAGGGTGCTGCTTCTGGTATGGACCAGGCTTGAAGCTCTTTTGATCACCTGGATTAAGACTCTGATGCTGCTGACTAACATTTTTCTTCCAGAATATTTTTTTTTTTCAGCTGGATTAACTCTTGCAAGTTGCCAGTGCCAGAGGAGAGTGGTTGTGAGCAGGAATGTGGTGTGAAGTGTTTTGGTGTAGCAGAGATTTAAAGCAGTGAAATGCTGCCTGTAGGTGTGGCTGGGGAATTTGTGATACTCTGCTTCAGGGCACTTGTAAGAGAAAAAAGGGATTTAAATAATACTATATCAATGTGTGTGTTGGCCAGTTTTTCCAGACAAGCAGAGTATTTTTAATTCACCTTATTTTTATTTATTAAAACTATTTTTTCTGTGCCTTTTTCTGTTGCATTGGGATATGAGTGCAGTAGAGACAGGAATATGCATAAAGATTTTCAGTACTGGGGCTAAGCACAGTCCTTTCTGCAAACAGGTCTGTCTTGGCTATGTGAGTTAACATCATTTTTTCACTTTTTCAGGATATTAAATAATTAGTTTTTAGCAGACTGTTCTGTATTCAAAGTCTCTGAGGGTTTAAATAGCTTTTGAAGAAGTAAATTCTATTTATTTATATTGTCAAGTCTTTTTCCCATGGTAAAATATGCTATTTTCAAATATATATTTCTCAAATTTCGAAAATATATTTCTCAAATATAAGGCTTCCTCTCCCCTTTTAAATACATTGAAAAACAGACTTGTATTCATTGCTGCTGTGTTCAGAACAGCAGAATTTAAAATTCTTCACCAGAACCAGCATAATGTCTGTTGGCAATACAGGACTCTGCTCATGTCACAGTTTTCATCCATCTGGGTGAACTTCCATGCAAAAGGATGGACTGATTGCCACAAGAGAATACAGTGATGGGCAGCTCTGAATTGCTGTGAGAGCTGAAAACTTTGTTCCTTCTTTCTTCTTTCAAAGGTTGGATGTGGTGGCTGCAATCTCCAAAGGAGGAGAACGGCCTGGGAGGGGACAAAGCAGACACAAGTTCCTCTCATTTATTGGAAATTATGAATGGTGTGAGTTACATGAGCTCTTAGTTCCATTTTCAGGGAGTCAGAGAATGGCTGGGTTGGAAGAGACAATAAAACCATCCCTGAGCAGGGACATCTCCTCCACACCAGGTTTCTCAGAGCCCAGTCCAGCCTGGCCTTTGTGCCCTTCAAATCTGCTTTATCTGTGCCTCTGATCTGCTGAGCTGGACATTTCCACTGGGCTGCCTGATCTTTGCAATCTGCTTTTTAAAACTATTTAAGGGATTTATTTTGGAGCCCTCCAGTTGCTGCCACCCTGCTGGAGTTGGTTCAGCACCTCTCCAGACAAGAAAATGGACAGAGCACCTTTCCCTCAGTGTGTGATGGACAGCGCTGATTTGAGCTCTTTGTATCTAGATTTGCTCTGAATTACCAGAAAATTGCAGAAAGGGGATGCCTGGATGTAATTTCTCTGCTTTGATGAACTCAGCTTGCTCTGTGATAATTTCAAAATCACAAAACCAGATTTTCTTCAGGTTTTTTTAAGAATTGGGGTTTATTTTTGTGCAAACCACATCATGGGAAATGCCAGCCTGCAGGTGTTAGATAAGTCACCAAGGCTACTTGTAAGAATAAAGGTAAATAATTTCAGACCCTATTACTGTGTTATGTTCAAGTAAAATAATGATTCAGCTGCAACAACAAAAAAATTATCTGGAAAATAGTTAAATCTTGAAATATTTTGAGAGTTCTTCCAAGAGTGACAGTGCTGTGGTGGTATTTTTCTAGATGAAGTGGGGAAGTGATGAAGTTCCTCTAGCAAAGGCAAACTGATTTGTCACCCTGTTTCCTGGTTTTTATTCAGTGTAGTGGTGATATTCCAGCTGGGAACTTTTTTTGAAGCACACTGTATTGTGTCAAAGGGTGTCTCAAGGCAGCAGCACTGAGGAATACATTTCTTCATGGCTGGTTTAGGGTTAAAAGTAGCCAGGTTCTGAAATTTGTGTGTTGCTGATAATTTTGGGACTATAATCTATATAATTACAGATAAATTTATTATTGGTTGGAGGAACTCTAACTTGGAATGAAACATCATCTAGCACATGTTTAGCTCTGGTAATTTATTTTATGAAATGAGAGAATTGTGAGGTTGCATTATCAGCTTCATGGATTCCATATTGTGTCATTTATTGATTAGGTGCCATTGCTAATTTGTCATTTTTTTCATAATTTTGTCCTAAAGCGTTACCGTTAGCCAAATTTGTCAAGTGGACTCATGTGACCAGACATGCTGTCAGTTCAGACATTTAGAAACAGAGTTGATGCACAGAATCAAGGTGTAATAATTGTTAGAACACACATTGCATTTTTCCACAGGGGCAACAAGAAGTCTCACTGAAACATATCTGAGCCATTTTTGAAAAGCTGTTATTTTTAAAAGACAATCACCTATTTACCAATAGCATAAAAATTATATTCTCAGAATCCATTTCAGGGACAAGGATCACCTCGAAGTACTTGAACTCCTTTTTCTGTGTTCTGTGGGAAACACTGTGTGTGTGGAGGTGAGAACTGCCCAAAGGTGCTGTTTACATTTATTTGTTTGGTGTTGTGGGTTTCTCTGGGTCTGGATTGAGGGCACATGAGAAGGTAGTTCATGTTGGGACTCAGGTGTTTATTATTTCTCATCAGTAAAAGTCTCACTACTGTGAGTTCTGCAGCTTTTCATTAGAAGGCACAAAACGGCCAACAATCTCTTGTTACAAGGTCTTTTAAGACTAAACTATCCAATTAAGAACTAACACCTAGAATATTTTCACTTTTAACCCAATAACTGATCCCAAAGAGCCCACAATGAGGACTGCCCAATTACAAAACATCACCCAAACCCATGAAGAAGGAGGAAGAAGAAGCATGAAGAAGTAACCCAGGATGACACCCTGTGCCCTCCACCTTCCTTCCATCCACAACATACTAAAAATCCCAAAACCTCAATTTCTCACCAAGTGATACACCTACACTGCTCTCTATAATCTATTGCACACTTTTGTGGGTTCCAGTCTATACTGAAGTTTAGGAAACTTTCTCCATGAATGAGGGTCAAAGTCAGTGCTCCCCTGGGGGTCAGGGCACCCCAGAGCAGACAGAGAAATATTCCCTGTGCCCTGGGTTTGCACAGGTGGGATTCCTACAGCAGCAGAGGCATCCAGGAGCAATCACACTCTCATTTAACCTGGCTCCTGAAAAACCCAGCCCTGGTGGTGTGGTTTAACCCCAGCTGACCACCCAGCCCCACTGGTCAGTCTCTGTCCCCTGGTGGGATGCGGAGAGGATTGGAAGGTGATGGTGAAACAACTCAGGGGTTGAGATAAAGACAGTTTAATAACTAAAGCAAAAGTCGCATATGGAAGCAAAGCAAAACAGGGAATTCATCCACTGCCTGCCATGGCAGGCAGGTGCTCCAGGAAGGCAGGGCTCCATCAATTACTTGGGAAGACAAACTCAGAATGTTCCCCTTCCTCCTTCTCCCCCAGTTTTGTGTGCTGAGGGCGATGCCATAAGGTCTGGACTGTCCCTGGGGTCAGCTGGGATCAGCTGTCCTGGCTGTGCCCCCCAGCTCCTCACTGGTGAGGGTGAGGAGCAGGACAGGCCCTGGCTGTGTGCACAAATGGTCAGCATGCTAATAAAATAGAGAGCAAAGAGCTCCTGCTGACTCTTGGGGAGTATCCATGTAAAAGCTTCACCTTGTGGAAGATGCTGAATGTGAATTGGGATAACTGAAATTCTGCAAAGCAGAGCCATGCAGGTTGAAGCTTGTCATCCCATCATATTTTCTGGAAAAATACCCTTGCCCAGGATTCTTCTCCTGGGAAGCTGAGAAGCCTCAGAGAAAAAGGAAAACAATTCTTATCTCATTTGCTTCTCCTGTGTTTTGCTGCTTTGGAATGTATTTGGAGATCGTTTATCCAACAGGTGATTGTTTCATTGGTTTCATGTGAATTGTTTTTACTTAATGGCCAGTCACAGCCAGCTGTGTCAGGGCTCTGACAGAGTTTTTAAGAGTATTTTTCACAAGAGTCATGAGTTTTCATTAGTATCTTTCTAGCCTTCTTTCTCTATTCTTTAGTATAGTTTAGTATAGTATTCTTTAATATAATATAGTATCTTAAAATAATAAATTAGCCTTCTAAGAACATGGAGTCAGATTCATCATTCCTTCCTTTGACAGGGGTCTCAGAAAATACAACAAAAGCTGACAAAGTAGATCCTTATTTTTGAAGAACTGCATGAGCAGATTCACAGTTTAAAGTGGACTCAATCCAGAAGTGCTGCACTGTCATCCCAGAAATGGTGCTGGAATAATTATTGTGCATTTAGCTCCTAGGCCTTCCAGAACAACCTTCCCGCAGCCATTTATTAACCAATAATAAGAGAAATGTGTTTCCTGAGGCTGGGATCAGAGCTGGGCTCTGGGCTGAGCTGTTCCAGGCTGAGCTGTGATGCTCTCACAGATGCCCAGCTGTGAGCCTGGCACCCCCTCTGCTCTGCCCATGGGGCCGTGCAGGCTGCCTGAGCTGGGTCTACCCAAACTTCTTGCAGTCTCAGGACCTGGCTGGGCTGAGGGCTGGGTGTTTGTAGGGCTTGTGCCCACCTGAGCCGTGGGGCTGGGAGCCAGTGACCACACAAGGTCCTGGCAGGGGTCAGCCAGCAGGACAGAGCTGCTCAATCCATCAATATCTGTGAGTGGGCTGCAGGTGAGACCATCATCCAGGGGTTTGTGTGGGTGTGAGGCAGGACAGATGTTCAGTCCTTGTGTGCCTGAGGAATTGGCTTCTGCCCAGCAGCATCACCCAGTGCTGTTGTTGCTCCCCTCCCTGATTCCTCATTGTTACCTTGCATAACTCCAGCTCCTACGGAAGGCTGGGAAGCTGACACAGTGAATAGATCATTACCTGTAATAATCAGCAATTTAGAAATTTGCCTCTAAGGAAAGTGTTTGGCTGTCTTGTTTGTTGAGGAGGAAGAAAAAGACAAAGTGATAATTCCTGTAATTGGAAATCTCTTTTCATCCAGGGTAAGGGCACTTTCACGCTGAAATCACTGTCATGTAATTCTCACAGCATCTTTGTAATTTGTTGTGGGTTTAATTGCTGTTTAGATGAAACATTGCAAAGCAAAAAAACCAAGTTCAGTTTTTTTTTTCCTTTATTTTTCTTCTTAGATTGCTCACTGTAAAATGCAAATAGGAAATACGGAATGAATAGGAAACTTTGAAGCAAACCCGCTGAGATTATGTGGAACTTAATGCAAAGCAGCAAAGAGTCAACAGTAATAAATGATTATGTAAGGATTATTAAATCTTAATTTAGTATTCATACAGCTCACATTCACAATTTTTTTTATCTAATTGGCCAGTGTTCTGTGACTGTGAGGCAAAAATGATGATCCAAACTCATAGCTGTTCTGATAAATGGAGATATCATTAGCAATATGAAGTAGGTGATCATGACTTCTCTCTTTTTCATAAATTACACTAAATAACCATAATGCTGCAATTTAGCGGTCCAAAGTTCATCCTATTCAGCAGGCCATCCATAGTCAACAGTTTAAAGAAAGGGGACCTGCTGAGAAAATGGTGGTCTAATCAGATGCCATAAAATCTGGCTGATCAGATGAGCCCCATTTTCTTTTTTTGTAAGGAGATCCTAATGAAGCAGAGCATTGAGGGGATTCACAACTTTTGTTCCTCCATTTGATTATTCAGGTTGGCTGCACCAAGTTCTAAACTAAGCAAGCGGGGTCTAATCCTCTGGGCTGTTTGCATACACGCTGTGTTTTACAGGAGACTTATTAAATCCCACTTTGCCAGCCCCCAAATTGTGTGGGACTTATCTCCAGTGCAAATGATCAAAACACCCAGAGATGCAGCAAATCAAACCCAGCAATCGAAGAGGAATCTGCTATTATTGTCTGCTCCCTGCCTGCTGGCTAATTTACCAAGCATGGCAAAAATGAAAAGTACTTCACACTGCACTTCATGAATATCTAAAGTGGTGCAGAGGAGAGGGGATGCTGGCTGCCTGCTCAGCCAGAGGTAAAACTTCCAAAGTTTGGGCCTGTCCTTGGTTATAACTAAACCCTGCAATGTCATTTGGAGGAATAAAAGTTCAGCAGTGCACCCCTTTCTGTCCCATTGTGGCAGCTTTCATTTGGCTGCCTAAAATACACTTTTTTAAAAGAAAAATATATGGTGCTTTCACTTTTACTTGCATTTAAATGGGGAAATCCCTTCATTTTTCCTTCCCTTTAGCTACTGTGTATTCTTGGTATCTTTGTGTGTTGCCCATGGCTGGGAATTGCTCCCTCACAGAAAATGTTGGGCTGGATGGCAGCAGCCTGATGGAGAGCTCAGTGCAGTCAATTTTTTGTTGAAGTCTGAGCCTGCCAGGCCTGCTTTGAGAAGTGGTGAGCTCCTGCCCTCCCCAGTGATGGAACGAGCCACAGAGCCCCCATTTACTGTCACAGTGAGTCAGAAAATTGGAAAATTACTGCAAGAAACCTCTGAGACGTGGTTCCTCATCCTCTTTTCAGATCATTGCTGCAAGACTCGGAGAGGACTGTTTGTCAGAAGAACTAAGCACAAACAAGCCCTGGTTTTGTTCTGTAAACAGGGCAAAGGTGTAATGAGCAAAATACACTCCTGGGAAGGATGGTCTCTTCTGAGGCTTTTTTTTTCTGATTACAGATGCAGCAGGTTCCCTTTGCAGCCTTAGACAAGAGGGGAATTCCTGCAGGAATCCCAGCTCCAGCACTGTGCTAGACAAAAGGGGTGTGTGCTGCCTGCCATGCTGCTGCTCCAGATAAATCTCCACTGGTAATAACTGCCCAACCAAAGCTCAAGCTGCTATTTTAGTTGGGACCACTTTTCCTGTGCTTTGGTTTGGTTTGTCCCATCGAGGAAGTTTATATCTATCAAATATCTGTCAAATCTATAAAATATCTCTGTGTTTATTGCTGCCTCCTGACACCTGTAAGCACTTTTGCACTTGAGCACATTAACTCACACCGAGCTCTCTGCCAAACTGAGCTCACTGCCTTGGACATTGCAGAGTACTTCAGAGTACTCATTGGCTTTTTTTTTTTTTTGAACTTTCTTCAGCATTTCTTCCTGTTTCAAAGCCTTGGAGAGCAGTTTTTGTTCGTGCTTTCACCCTGTAACATGCTTTGCTTTAATTTTCTGCACTGGTTGTTGGGAAGTCAAAATTCTTGTCTCAGCTTTGCCTTCTTTAACCATTGTTTCATTGAATCCTTTTCCAGGTTCCTGGAGATTCTCCCCTATAAGCAGTTGTCCCCCTGCCTTTTCTCACCCCCTGCAAGCTCAACTTGTCCCCAAGCTCTGCTCTTGCCTTTGACAGGTCCTTGGCTGCGCAGTGCCCTCCCCACAGCCGCAGAACCATCTCTGTGCTCACCTGTCCTGCACTGATGGCTCCAAAACTGCCACAAGAAAATGCTTCCAGAGGGAAACAATGGGAATTCCTGATGTTTACCTGCCTTGGTTTCCCACAGCCTCACCTGGCTCTGCAGGCATCTGAGTTTTAGGGAAGTCCACCCACATCTCTGGCTTTTCTCAGGGTTCAGTGTGTCTCCAGTGTAAGAGTGAACTCTTACACTCCCAGGCATTTACAACTTTGCAGAGATCACCAGTGTGGAATTCATATTTTCTGGAAAAATCCCTTCACCCAGGATTTTTCTCCTGGGAACCCGAGGAGCCTCAGAGAAAAAGGAAAACAATAATTATTTGATTTGCTTCTCCTCTGTTTTGCTCATGTGGAATGTGTTTGGAGATTGTTTACCCGCAGGTGATTGTTTCATTGGATTCTGCTGTGAGTTGTTTTCACTCTTTGGCCAATCAGGGCCAAGCTGGGACTCTGGAAAGAGTCAGGAGTTTTCATTATTATCTTTTAGCCTTCTGTAAGTATCCTTTCTGTATTCCTTAGCATAGTTAATATAGTATTATTTAATATAATATAGTATCATAAAATAATAAATTAGCCTTCTGAGAGCATGGAGTCAGATTCATCATTCCCTCCTTGGTTGGGATACCCCACAAATACAATACACCACTGCCCTGGTTCAGCAGCAGAGCTGTTCTCAGGAGCAGCCCCAGGTTAGCTTCAGGTTAACCAAGCTGGGAGTATTTAAACCCTTCCAGGGAACCTTGTTTGTTCTGGCTGGAGCATCTTTGGAGGAAAACGTGTGAGTGGTGCTGCTGGGGCTGAGGGGTGCTGACCTTTGGCAGATGGTGTTGCAGAGATGCTCGGGGGCAGGCTGATGAGCAGGAGCCTTTTCCATAAAATTGTCATGTAGAGCATGATTTTCTGCCTGGATATGTTTACACCACAAAAAGAATATATTTTTAAAAAAAATTTCCAGTATAGTTTGCCACTGCTGCGTAAGTGATTGTGTCTTCACCACAAAAATCAGTATAATTTTTATGGCAAAATTCTACTTTTAAAATTCCCTCTGCAAAAGAAAGCACAGATTGCCAGTCTCTTGAGGCAGAAGCTGTTTTCTGCTCTACACACACTGATTAGATCTGTAAACTTTCTGAGGGTTGTAGACATTGAGGTCATAAAAATAATTAGTAATGTTGACTAATTTACTCTCTACCTGTGCAGAAGAAAATCTTCAACAAATAATATTCTTAAAAAGCACCTAAGAGCTAGTCTGTGTTTATATATAACAGAAAGAGAAACTTAATTCTCAGTAGTGTGATTTTTTTGCAGGGAAGGAGGGGGGGCAAAGTGAAAGGGAAATTATCAACAACCGTATTTTGAGGGCAGGAAACTGCTCTGATCTGTACTATTCATTTTTTGGAACTCTGTCATAGCAGGGATTTGTTAGTTCACTCAGAATTTGGTTGAAACATGCTCAATATTTTGTGTGTGCCTGATTGCCAAAGCCCTGAGAGTGGTGGGCTGCTAATCCCAGTGACACCACCCCTACACCAGAGCCAAGTGGTTTGGAATAAATAACTTCCTTTGCCACCCTTTCTCATCCCAAAAATGGTGAAATGGACCATTTGTGAGCAGCTGAGTTGCTGCTCTTTCTCCTCTGTTGTACTCACAGACAGTGCTCAGAGGGAATTCTCATCACATTGCTCTGCAATGGATGTGGTCACCTGAAATAGTTTCAAGCACCAGGATATCACAGATTATTTTGTAATTACCAGGATCTCCAGGGCACTGAGATTTGTTCAGCCGACTGATTTATGTTACTCAAATGCATCTGTTTAATGGTATTGAAATATTCCTAAGTTTTATCAGGTCACATTACAGGTGCTGGGATGGAAAAGCTTGTATCGTCCTCTGTTTGCTCAGCACCTCTCCCCTTGAATACATAAAATATCCCAACAGTTCCCAGTGTCAAACCAATGGTTGATGAATGACTTCCAGGCTCTGGTTACATCAGAGAGTGCTGGATTGCCTGATCTCCCTCCCACTCCTGCTTTTTGCATGTCCAGCCCTTTAAAACATCAATGTTCCATCTCTAATTCGAACAAACCAGAGCCAGAGCTGTGAGAGGGGGGTCAGGGGCTCCCCATCCTCATCCCTGAGCCCCTGGAAGCTCCAGATAAGGCGGCCTGAGCCTGTCCCAGTGGTCAGGGTTAAGCATTCCCCAGGCTCCCAATTGTCCTTTCCTCAGACCTGAAGTGCTCAACACTGCGGATTATTGCACTAACCCGAGCAGCTGGACTGGCCTGTGACTGCCTGCCTGCTCTACATCAAACTTAACTAAAGGACATCATGATTTTCAAACTTATAAAAAAATTTTCTTTGCAGGTCAGGTGCTGCTTGAGCATCCAGACATACCCAGGAAAGTTTGTGAGGCTGCTTAAGAGACCTCTGCAGGAGATTCTGCTGTTGATAAGTTGGAGAGAACAGCCCAGACATTAAGATAATACTTTCAAGGTAAAATATTTTCCCTCCTGTGATGTTACATACTCGAGGTTTTATTTCTTTTATTTTTTTTTTCTCTTTTAAAAAAACAACCCAGCACCGCAACACCACAAAAGCGACCCACACACGTTCAGGCCTCCTCGGGGTTAGACTGATGTTTTACTTGAAATAACACTTTACTGATGTTTGGGATCCCCCAATTTCCAAGAAGAAAAGCTGATTATCTTCGGAGGCAGCCTTATAGAGAGGAGCAGACCCCCACCAGCCTTCCGCTCCAGCCTGGATCAATGCAGAGAAGTGCTCTTTGATGGACTTTCAGGCCCTGTGATCTCCCAGCCCTGGGGGTTTAAAGGATGAGCATATCAATCCAGGAGCACTGAACTGCATTTCCATTGCATCGGGGCTCCTCCTCCTGCCTTTGTCCCGACAAACTCGGCTCCTCCTACTTTTGTCACTATTCTTTCATGCTTTGTTTAGCAAACACAAAAAAAGCTTTGTTTTGTTGCTGGGTCTTTTTTAAGCTTTGCATAAAACAGTTTAAAGTGCCGTAATGCTGTGTACCTGTGATCACCTTCAGGGTCAAAATCAGTTTACAACAGATTAACCTATTTATCTTCCCCCCCACGTCACCCCTGGTTTATGATTTGCACAAATACAAATTGTTGTTCGGATGAGCACAGTCTTCCCACTTTATTCTGAACTCTGACTTTGCAAGAAGCTCTAACTCTGCGGATTTCCCTGGGAACAGTTTTCTAGAAGGCAGCACATGTGCGCCTGCCTTTCTTTCTGGCCGTTGTCCTGCTGTGTTTCAGCATTCTGAGCAAGAAGAAAACTGGTCACATGGGATTTGTGGAAGTTTGGGTAGCACTGGCGCAATCATTTTGCTTGCCCTAATAGTTAGCATTAAAAATGTGTGTGCTTAATTTTATTTTTTTTTAATTAGGTGTAAGGCTTACAAACACAGTGTTATAGATTCTATTTCTGGTATCATCTCCCTCTAAAACAAACCAAAAACCTCATTCTCTGTGATATTTTCCCATCTGCCTACTGCTTTGGGGCGGATCATACCTAAGTCTTGAAGTGAGAAATGCTCATTGAGCACTGCACTTCTTTAATAATGAAGATCAATGAAATAACTCAGTAGCAGAACAGATTCTGCATTACCTGCATTCTTTAAAGCCACTGCCCATGGAAAATGTCACTGTCCATGGGAAAATAAACCTGTATTTATTAATAAATTATTACTTTATTAACATGGAAGCAGCAGTGCAGGCAATGCAGTTCACACCCAGCCCCCCAACGAGTGTGAGCACACATTTAACAAACCCAGGAGCTGAGTGGCTCCCCAAAACTGCTGGGAAGTGTAGGGGAAAGACTATCTGGTGCTGTCTTGCCACATCACACCCCAAATCACCAGAGAAGCTCCTGAGAGTCCCATCAGGTGAAATTGTGGAGTAATGCATCACCTGGGAGAATCTGGTGTTTGGGCAGGTGATGACCCTACAGGGCTCCTTTCTGAACTAGTTATAGGTTTCCCATAAGGGAGTTTTCAAAATCCTAATTGAGCAGATCATACCTGGAGTCCTCAGGTGCTGGACTCAAACCAGTTCTTTTCCAGCTCCCCCCTAAAAGAAGAAGTTGTCTCCTCTACTCCAGGAGCCCCTTATGCAATTCCTTTTCTAAAAAGGACAGCAGAGCCACAGCCCTGTGCCAACCTTTTAGTATTTCTGGGCTGTTTTGCTGTAGGACACTGATCCTAAAGCACTGCAAGGTCCCAGGAGCACGGGCTGAGAGCTGGTGCTGTGCAGAGCTGGGAACTCGTGCCAAGAGCTGCCTTTTCTGAGCAGGCCAGGCAGGAGCTGGGGTGGTGCCACGTTCCCTCAGCCAAGCCCCAGGCTACTGCCAGCCCTGGAAAGAGCTCTTTGGGATGGACTGATCCTAATGGACTCACTGGCTGTTATTGATCCCTGTCCTATTTCCCAGAGCTGCTGAGCCTAAGGGAAACTCCTGAAGTGGGTCAGCCCTCCTTTCTTAGGCTGACAGGGCGAGCCCTTCCCAGCTCAGGCTGATGCTCAGAGTTGAGCCTTTTCTGAGGGCACAGGCCCTGGATGTAAGAGGAGGGTGTTGATTTTTATTCTGTGCCTGCAGCTCTGCAGTCCTGGCACTTACTGTCCCAAGCGGGCTGCCTTGGGTACAAAAGTAATGCACCAAAAGGCAGGGGGTGACTGAATTAACTGTGCTCTGAGCTTGAGCATGATAACGAGCACAGATGATGGGGGCTGGCTGTGAGAGAGAACAGGAACAGGGATTTTGGGATACAGGACCAGCAGGTTCCAGATTGGCTCAGCCATCTTTGGTTGTCTTCTGCACAATCACATTTCTCTCAAGTGTGAAGAGAGTGGGAGAATTGGTGAAACAAATAAAGGCAAAGAGCCAGCAGCTCATGAGGTCCATGAATTTACTGCCTCCACTGTGTCACCCATTCGCAGCAGGATTCCTTGGCTGCCCTTATGCTAAATCCAGTTTGGCAGGGCTGAGGCTGGACTAAGCTCAGCTGAAGACTTTAGAGAGGTAAATGTGAGGTTAAGGTGGGGAAGGTGTGTGAGAAATGATACTCACTTCCAAACATTTAAAAAATTTACTAAAAACTTATCAAAAATACAACAGAAGACTGAATAGAGAAAATATTATCGCACCACTGGGAGAAAAGGATTTTTCCCATCATGTGCTCACTCACACGATGGAGGTTTTACCTTTTAACCCTTTAGCTCCCCCAAAGTTCTGTCCATTGTCTCCTTCTTCACTGCCCAGTGGTGGAGATCACTGCCTGACGCCTTGATTGGAGGTCAGGTGCTGCCATAGTTATGTCCCAAATGTCTCCCAAATGTCCCAAACCCAGGGCGCCCCATAATAACAACACAAGGAGGGTATAACATAACTATAAACCTATAAAACTTCTCCTAACATATATCCATGATATTTACCTTTCAGTTGTGAGAGTCAGCCATGGCATTACCCATCCATCCCAGGTGGCACTGGGGCAGGGCACTGCGCTCTGTTTGAGCCCCGGCTGCTGCAGCTGCCTCCAGCCAGGACAGTGAATTTCCCCTTCCCTCAGCTCCCAGAGGTGCCCATTCCCTCTGTAGGGTGACCTGTGCATTCCTGACCTCCCGAGCATTCAGCAGGGCTGCACAGAGCCCCAAACCTCCAGCACAAAGGCAGCAATCAGCTGCCCTGCTTAGCAACCATCAGCACATCAGCCTGGCTCCTGCTCTGAGCTCCAGAGCTCAGTTCAAGGTCTCTGCCTCACCTCTCCAAGCCCTTGGCTTGGTTATTCCTCCAGGACAGCTCTGCTGAGAAAATGGAATAAATGATGATAAATACTGATTGGGAATCCTCTGTGGGCATTTCAGGGCTCTGGGAGCAAGGCAGGTTGGACTCCTCTCTGTGGCATTCACATTCTCTGGAAAAATCCCTTTGCCCAGGATTTTTCTCCTGGGAAGCTGAGAGGCCTCAGAGAAAAGGAAACCAATTCTTATCTGATTTGCTTCTCCTGTGTTGTGCTCATGGGGAATGTGTTTGGAGATTGTTTACCCACAGGTGGTGTTTCATTGGATTCTGGTGTGAATTATTTTGACTTATTGGCCAATCAGTGCCAAGCTGTGCTAGGACCCTGGAGAGAGTCACAACTTTTCATCATTATCTTTTTAGCATTCTGTAAGTATTCTTTCTGTATTCTTTAGTATAGTATAGTATTCTTTCATATAAAATAGTATCATAAAATAAAAAATCAGCCTTCTGAGAACATGGAGTCAGATTCATCATTCCTCCCTGCCACAGGGGTCCCTGCAAATACAATACCTGTCTGTGTGTAAATGGATTTTCTTGAGCATTTCTTCTTGGGCTCTGTCTTTTGCTCATATACATATAGACACAGTGAAAAAAATTAAAATCTGCCCTAGGTATTGCTAATATTAAAGAAAAAATGGTGTTTTTGTTTCAGTTTGTAGATGTTTCTAAAGTATTTTAGTACAACCAGAATGGGGCAATAAAAGTACCTAAGAAGATCTCAAGAAGCCTAAAGTTTCAGTGCTGAATCAGAGTCTGGGAATGATCCATAAATCAAAATGCTCCAACCAACCCCTTTGGAAAAAAAAATCATCCTGTAAAGCAACATTCAAACCTGCAGACTGTGACAAAGAAATGAAAAAATTATCCAAAATCCCATGTGACTAAGCAAGAAATCTTCTGAGATCAAAGCCTGACTTTCAACTGGTCTGAAAACAGTTTTTATTTGGGAAATAATTCCTAGTTCAAACATTATTATAGCTCAATCTTAGGAGGAAAAAGAAATTTAATACCAAAATACATAGAAAGTGTTCTAGGAGTTCTTGTTGAAGGAAAAGTAACATAACCACAGCAGCGACTTTTGCTGCTTGGCATCATCTTGAAAAAAAAAATGGTTCCTAGCATTACTTGTTTGAATATTGTTGGATGAAATGGAAGAGGATATTTCCTAATGATCTAAAATTACCAAAGAGGATAAGATATCAATTAGAGAATTGTACTGGTGATTTCTAGTTTATGGTAAAGGGCTACAATAATTAAGATATCAGGTGTCATTCACAGATACCATGTTTGAAGTCCTTCAGTCTCATGCTGGTGTCAGTTTTTAACTGTGGCCCACATTTCAGTGGCTTTTTGCTCTTTAGAGAAGAAAAAAATGAGAGAAATTCACCATTATCTGTGATGAACTGTGAGAACAGAGCTAAGTAAGTTTTAACAATTGAAATCAGAGGGAAATGTGGTAGAGAGTGACTCTCTTTCAGAAATCTGGTGGAAAATATGATCAATCTCTGCAGCCTCAGAGGGAATCAATTTACCTTACATAATTTCACTGTCTTTCACCATTTGTGGACCATGTCTGATGTAGAACAGTCACTAAGTTTTGGGGAATCCTCTGGCACTTTCCCATTTAATTTCTTCCTTAATATTGGGCTTCAGATTGACCAGTTAAGGCCATCTAGAAAAGAAACAAGGTTATACAGACATGGGTCAAAGAACCGCACTTTCCTCTTTCCAAGAAAAGGTTTGAAAGCCACATCATCCACTCCCTGTGCTGCTGTAACAATTTTGGCAACTGTGAAGAGCTGCTCCATTATATTTGTGATATAATATAATTTGTGATCTATTATATTTGCTCCATAATTTGTGATATAATTAATTATTATTGATTATAATTGAATAATTATCAGCAGCTTCCTCAAACACCAGACACTGGTGGTTTGTAGGGCTCCAGGAGTTTATGTGTGCATTGTGAGCATGAGCAATATTTTTATCTGGGATTTTGGGTAATTCAGGAAATTTGCCAGAACTGGAAAGCCAGATTTAATTTTTAACATCCATATAATAATTCTTGTTATGTTTTGGGCTGTAATAATGTTCTCAGGCTTTCATTTTGGTAGAAGCAAATACATTATTCCTGAATTGGTGTGTAGGTCTCAAGTCTGCCCAGACTGTGATTTGATGACACAATTGGGACTGTGGATTAAAGCTTGCCATTAATTAGGATTTTTTCCTACCCATTTTTGCATTGAGGGCGTCCTGAAGAGCTCTGTCCCCTCTTTGAGTACCATGAATTCTCCTCTGTTTATTTTTTCATTCACACTCCTCTGTCCTGTGCTGGAAACCAGAAATGAAGTTAAGTTCTTGCAGTGTGAACTTTTTACCATGTGTTAGGAGCTTTGGGATTTGTCCAAAAAATTTGTGACCAGCTGGCTGAGGGCAGCTTCCAGAATAGTGGATGCTGCTTGTGGGAATACAGCAAGGATAAAATTTTGGGAGCAAAGTGAATTTTCCCAAAGGGAAGGAAGCAGCAGCCAGCATTGCCATCATTATTATTGTTTCTGAAAACATTGAAAATTGTGAGTCTGACAGTCAAGGGCCCAGTTCAGCTCCTGCCATTCAGTACCCCAAAATTCAGCTTTCTCTTTGGATACCTCAGATGTGTTCACCAGAGCTCTGAAAGAGGACTTTCTAAAATCAAGGTGGCATTCTAAAGACTTCTTCTGCAGAAAACAAATTTTCACATGGTTATTGCAGGTTGGGCTGGGGTTTTCTACCCCACCACATGCACAAACTGCTGCTGGTTCAGTTTATTTCAAAAGTAACTAATTTCTGGCAAAATATTTGCAGAGAACATCTCTTTGCTTCAGCTAAGTGGAATTTTTCATTCATTTTGTCTCACAGAATTTTTACAGGAGGTTATATTGTTAAAATTATTTTCTCTTCTTAAGCTGTCATTGCCCCTTTCCTTCAAAGGTTTATCTTGTGAAATACCAGTTTCCATGGAGATTTATTTAAATATCTCCTAGCTCCTATTTAGTTCATAAATCAGAAATGTATAAACTGCACTTCTTTCTTCTTTTAATGTACAAGGAAATTTTTTTTTGAAAGAGGATATTGATCATTGGCTTGTCAGTGAAATGTGTATTTGCAGACACTGGGGCTGGGGTCTAGCAGAGAACAAATTCCTGGTTTGAACAGACTTAGTTTATTCATAAAGAAAGTTAGAAGTTTCTGACTGACAGCACCATACTAAACAAAATATATATCAGGTGGTTTCAAACCACCAGAAATGCTTTTTTTTCCCTTCCAGAAAAGCTTCTCCATAGTTAGTTTTTTTGTGTGATATATCATGTTTTAAGAAGAAAATCTTCTATTTTAACCTAAATGAATGGAAGTCTCAGGCAGATTTGAAAAACATGAATGTAGCAAACAAAATAATCTCCTGCATATTTCTAATATGACGAGAATAATTCTAATAGTGGATGAGAATCAGCAGGAGAAAGCTTTGCTAAATTAATGTTTTTATTCAACACCGGTACTGGTAGAAGCCAATTTTATTAAATGATATTTGGCTATTTTATGGCATTTTGCCCATAGTTCTAGGTTTGCTCAGGGAGGAAAAGGAAGCAATGCTGTGTCCAGGTTTTTGACCCTTTGGATCAGCCCTTGCCAGTTCTCTGCCCCAGCTCACTCCAATTTTTCTGCAGCTTCCCAGACTGGCCAAATGTCTAAATTGACAAAACAGGACCAGATAATTAATCCAAAGCACCTCAGACTTCCAATGCTTTCCCATTAAAGAGGTGGGCAGGGAAGTGAAGGAATTTATGGCAGAAAGGAAAATCTGACCTTAGCGGGGCAGCAGAAGCACCAGACCTGTGTAACACTCACACGGAGAGGCTTGGGCACTAAATAAATAACATTTACTTGGGCAGTAAATAAAAAATCAGGTCCATTTTTAGCTGAAAGAAGGGAGTAAAGACAAGGAGAGAGAGGATGATGAGGAATTGCTGTAATCCCTGCAGTAACCTGAGCCCAGGGATGGGATCTTGGAGCACAGTGACAGCACCACCAGGGAATGCCAGGGGTATTTCATGCTGACAGCACAGGTTAGGGCTGGGTTTGGCAGCTCTTCAGCAAAATCCTGCCACTAAAACGATATTTCTGTGCCTTTGGGAGAGAAACATCCTCTGTGAGCATTGCTGGTGTTCCTGAGCCACAAACTCCTCTTTGAGAGCACCCTAATCCTGGCATGGCTCATCAGAGCGTTCAACATCCTCCCCCAACAGCACCACAATAAATCTCTGCACAGCTTTGCTCTCCATTTCTGAGATGGGATGAGAGAGGAGAAATACAACTGTGTTTTAGCAGTGAGATATTATTGCAGGAGAGTGCTGGGGAGGTAGGAAATGCCAGCTCAGGGCAGGCATTTGCTCCATCAGTTGAACAGTTGTCCCAAATGATGGCTAATCAGAGATAAAGCAGGCACCAGCAGTGCAGTTTCAGTAGTGCAGCTCCAGCAGATTTGCAAGGGAAATTCAGATCGACAGGTGGTCCTTACCTTTGGTAGAAGGTCAAAAGAACATCACAACTTTCTTATCTCTCTGTTTTATCTGCTGAAGGTGGGGGGAACTGGGGAAAATATCTGAGTTTTTCTAACCTTAGCCATTTAAATAGAGACACACCATTGCAGGGACTGAATGATGTTTTCAAGATTTTAAGGATGGCAAAATTAAACTTTTGTTTTTCCCCCACAGTACAGAGCTGCAGTTTAGAGGCTTGTTCTCTCCATGGAAAAGCTCTGAATCCTGATATTCAACTCCATGAATATCTCTTTAAAAGTTACTGTGGCATTATTTTTGACAGCTTTTTTTTGCAGAAGGAAAAAGGGTTTTAAAGTATAAATTTTATTGATTCTCCTCTTCTGTATTATTTTCCCTTGTTCAAACCCTACAAAAATCTTTGTTACACTGAATAACCCCAGTGGCTCGGGGGAGATAATGATATAATTGTTATATGAGACAATTATTGATCCACACAACCCTCGATGCCAGGGTCAGGATTCAGATCCAGATTTCTGACACTTCTGTTCCTAAGGGTGGAGGTTTGGAGCACCAAAGCAGCTCCTCAGCAACATCCCAGATCAGATCAACCGCAGATTTTTCCAGTCTGAGCTATCTTTGGTGTATTGCAATATCCAGGTGTCACTCCTGGGGGATCTGTGAGGACGGGAGAAGTGTTGAGCTGGTGCCAAAGTATTTGCAGGTATTTTTTCCAGCAAACCACATCCACTGAGGTGGCTTCCTGTGCTCTGAGGCAGGCTGGCAGTGGGTACAGAAATCTCCAGCTGTTTTTCTGCCACCTTCTGACATGCAGCTGGAGCTGTGTGGGTGATAAAGTGGCTGCAAGGCCTCTTAAAAATCGTATTTTAAATGTCATTGAAGGAAAAATAATTAGAAAATTCTCAGCTGAAGAGCCAGAAACCGCTTTGTAGAAAATGATTTGTTGTGTTCAATGATGAGCCACATAACAGAGCTAAATAAGAATTACAAATGTTCCTTTTCTTTTTGCAAGAGTAAAAAGTTCTGGCTCATTCATAGCATTGTTGCACAGATGGACAAAGGGGACACAAATTAAAGGTGATTAATTAAAAGAAGAGGAAGAAATAGAGGGTCAGGAGAGGCAAATTGATGTGAAAGACAAGATAATTTGTACTCTCTGTGCTGTGTAACTGTAATAAGTGTTCCAGCTGAATTTGTTGTTTGAAATAAATGCCACAATTGTTTATCCAATGGCACAGCTACCTTGGGCTGCCAGCTGAATTTCTGATTCTAAGATAAAAACTTGTGTTTGGTCTTCCTAAATGCTGAAAAACCCGTGTTCCTGAGAGCTTCAGAGACCCAACAGCCTCATCACTGTCTGCTGCTTCTTCTGGCTGAGTTTTTGCCTGATTTTAAATTTCTCCCTCTGATGGTGTTGCTGTTTCTTCCTTGGGAAATTTTGGAATACTTGCAGATATCTTTACATCTGCTCCTATGGGTAATTCTTCGAAGAGAAATATGATTTCAAAGCACTGTTTAAAAGAAGAGTAAGGTTCATTTTAAGGATTTGATTTCCTAGTGAAGAGACTCAGCTTTGTTTTTAGAGCAGATCTAAGGATCTGTGGGCAGCCAAGATATGCTTGAGTTCCAGTTTACCAAGTTGGAGCAGAGCAGGTAAATCTTTGGTTCACATCTCTCACTCTTTTTTGCCGTTTTTTTTTTTTTTTTGGAAACCTAATGAAGGTAATTGACATTTAGCAATCGGGTTTTAGGATCTTGACAGTTCTGCAATGTGGTTTCTGTCACTGCTCTGGGAAAGCAGCACTGAGGAGGAAATGGGAGCTATCATGTCATGTGGATGAGTAACTGGCTCAGACAGAGCTTCCTTTGTGTCACTGCTTGAAGTCACACTGCTGCCTTATTACAGCCTGTGGCTATTGCAATAAAAAGCAGGTGCAGAGGAGAAATAGGGGGAATGGGAAGGTTTTTAAAAATTCAATTTTTAAAATATATTAACACTCATGTTTTAAAAACTAACTGTAAGTCGTGGGATATGTTTGAATTCTTCAAATCTCGGTACAAAACTGACAAAATAGATTTTGTCTGCAGCGTAATAATTTACTTTATCAGCAATCTCAGCCTGAAGCAGATTTTTAGCAGCCACTCTTGGCTTTTTGTATCACTTTAATCCCACACAGGTAAATGTTTAGCTCTTAGGAAAATGACTCACTTGTCTCAGGTGCTTGTAGCTAAATATTTATGTTCTTTTAACCAAATAATAAGAAGCAATACCAAATTTAAACACTTGCCATGTTCTAAATCATAATTAGCTTTTGAAGAACAGTATTAATACTAAGTACAGAGCTGAACATGGAAATTCATTCATCAATTCTCCCTGCTATCAATTTGGCCAAGTCAAAATCCTTCAGATGCTTGGCTTTCTGTGTTCTCATTCAATCCCTGTTTGCTGTTTGTTTTATCTAAGCTCCTTTATTTCCTTGCTGGGAAGAACTCAGCAGAACAGCACTGGGAATTAATTACAGGCTCAGGAGTGGTGCCCCTCAGATGTCTGCACAGCTTCTCAGGCACCAGAGAAGTACAAAAGGTTCTTTTGCAGCATCTGCCCTGTCTTGCAGCACAAAATTTCAGGTAGTTGTGTAAGTTGCCGTTGAGAGTCTGTAATTGCATTTTGCCTGATTTTTAAATTAATTGATTATTTGGACTGATTTTTAAATTAATTAAATTTTTAAAATCTGTTTAGGAGCAGCAGTCTGTGTATCCTCACAGAGAGCAATTCTAACTTCAGGCCAGTGAGCAGACCTGGCTGGGTTTGCTGTGGGAGGTGACTGCTTCATTCCTGTAAACCTGCTTTAGAGAATTGATCCTCTCAGCCTTCCCTGGGACAGCACCTGCATGCAGCAGGGCCAAAAGGGGTGCAGGCAATCCTTTAGGGCCCTCTGACATTGGTAAAGATAATTCAGCTTCTCATCAGCAGCCCTAGGAAAGATTAAAATTAAGATTTAAACTCTCCAGGAGCGCTGGTTTGGGCAAGCATGGCTCAGCTGCTGTGGGTTTATTCTTCCAGGGTGTCATGACCAGGCTGTGGGCAGTGTTGAGAGGCTGAGTTAAAAAACCATCAAGGTGAGTTTTCCCAACACCCCTGCTGTACCCCCATGCCTGTGTTTGCATTACCATGCTCTGCTGGGCTTTGGAAGCACTCTGCAGGTGCAGCAGCATTTCCTGCACCTCTGAGTGCTCAGCTTGGCCTCAGCTTGGGGACTCCCATCCCTGGAGTGTCCCAGGCCAGGCTGGACAGGGCTTGGAGCAACCTGGGATGATGGGAGGTGTCCCCACCCATGGCAGAGGATGGAATAAGATGAGATTTAAGGTCCCTTCCAGCCCAAACCATTCTGGGATCCTGTGCCAGGATGTCAGTTCTGAGCAGAGACACCAATGCATTTCTAAAATTCCTAAGCTTTCCTGTAGTAACTGGTGAACAAGCCTAAAATTAGCTCAATAATTATGAAAAAAACCGAAATTGCCTGCGGCTTTAAGTCGTCTCAGCTGAGCTTATGTGAAAAAACGTGTCTGTGGTGCTAACCCTGTAAACTGAAAAATCAGGAGTTCCCTTCCCTGTGGGGTATTTAAACCTGTCTCATGCTGGGGAATACAGATGAGAAAGGCAGATATCAGCATATTTGAAATGACTGTACTTACACCAGCCCCGGTATCAACTCTCTGCTTTCTATACAAGTAAAAACCTTAGATCTTTTATAAAATGTCATTACTATTATTATTACTATTACTATTAGTTTATTATTATTATTATTATTATTATTATTATTATTATTATTATTATTATTATTATTATTATTATTATTATTATTATAATATTATGCCAACGCTAAAAATGTTTTGAATTGCAGGAAGTTTTTCAGGGAAATAGTTTTTCATCTCATTTGCCTCTGGCACTGTTTTGAAAAGGAATACTAACAAAAGTTTATTGCTTGAGGTGTTAGTGATGAATATTTTGTTATCAATCTGTATGAAAAGATTTTCCCAGATTTTCCCTCTCTGGTACCACTTGTAAGATTTTTTTCTCTCTTGTATCAATACCACCTTATTTATGTGCCTGGAATTCTGGAACTAATAGAAAGATCACAGTTAAGGTAAAAAAAAAAAAAAACAAACCAAAAAATCAAAGTAAGCCCCGTTTCCTTCTGCTTAAACATGTCCCACAGTCTTGACAGGTGTGAAAATTAGAGGTGTGTTGCCAATAGGTTAAATCATGGAATGGAGAGAAGATCACTGATTTTAATGTTTAAATAGTCTCAGCACTGCTTGGGAATAGCTGCTATATATCAATTATACACGGAGTAGGAAGTTTGGAGACAACTGGTACTGCTAGAAATTCTGCCTGTCAAATTTGTCATAGTTTATTTAATTACAAGTATGAAGAAGAAACAACCTGGTAGCTTTTCTCAGTCTCCCCCCAAGGGCAGATGGGTATTAAAGCCAATTCAGTCTGTTTCCTGATTGCTCCAGGCTACAGAAAATTGTTCCCCAGGGAGGAGAAGTAAATCAGTTATGATCTTTAGTCTCTCAGAGGGAGATTAGAGCCACCACACTGGTGAAACAGCAGTAGGCTTCCTCTGTGTAACTGATTTCACCTTTAATCCTGCCATTGATTGAATATTGCTAAGAACGCTGCCATGCATTTTAAGGTCAAACCCATGATGAACACCCCAGGGAAAGGAAGTTATTTACACAGAAAGGTAAAGACAAGCCTGGAGCTTTACTGTTTCAAAAAAGCAGTAAAACATCTCCTTTGGGGAAAAAAAAAATTATTCCAATTTCAGCCATCAGCCTTGCCCAAGTTTTTGTAGGGCTGCTTATCACAGTGGTGTCTGATCATCTTCCAGGTAATGTGGAATAGTGAAGGCTTTTGTGGGCTCACTGAACGTCTCACTCTTCTTTCTTTTCCAGGTAAGGGTTGTCCTTAATGTGGGGCTTTTATTCTTTATCTGTTGGTGTTAATTTTCCTCTGGGATTAAGTAGAGTTAGGATAAAAAGTGACATGAAAGTTGCAAGAGTGATTTTATGGCAGAAGGTGCTTTTATAGCAAGAAAAAAGGTTTTCTAAAACCCCCTAAATTTTCTGCTACTGCTGAACCTCCTCTCTTAGTCTGTCATTTTGGTTTTCATATCACAGCATGTTTTTTTTAGCTTGAGTTATTATTTGTTTTTAGTCAGTAAAAGAGGATTCTTCTGTCTCTGCTGGACTGGGAAGCACAAAATGTTCCTCTGAGGAAAGCTTTGTGTGGTTGTGTGCAAAACCTGTGTGCACAGAGCTGTGAGAATCACTGAGTACAGGCCATGAAAAATGGGCACAGTGTCCTGACAGGGCTGCAGGTGAGATCTGGCACAGAGAGCTTCTCTCTCAGTTTTGTATTGCTGCTTGGAAACACTGATTGCTGAGAGATTCATCTGCCTTTTAATAAGGATACACCTACCCCTGGAAGGACAGTGAGGGTAATTTCTTCTGCCCTGGGTGTTTAGGTAGGGTTTGTAGAGCTGTTTATTTGACATGACATTTGATTAGGTCTGCAGATGTTAGTCTGCTGAGGATCTATAAAGATAAATCTCATCTTTTTTCTCTGATTCTTTGTGATTTCATATATGCAGATGGAGCATGATTTGTTTAAAGTCCTTCACACTTGAAATGAGCATCCTGGTTTTCCATCAGAGAGGTTTTCATCTAGAGTGATAACTTGTACTTACATCTCATAATTATGTGTTCCTGTCTCTGGAAAGCAGATCTGATCTCTTGGGTGATCTTGGATTCCTGTTCTCCTCTCCAAGTGTGCCTCTTACTTATACTGAACATTGTTGGAGGCAGAAACTTGGAGCCAGCTCTTAAAAGAACTTCAAAACTTTTGGGAATTCTGATAATGACATATTTAAGATAATACAAACCAGAGTGAGACCTAGAAATCCATGCAGGATAGCTACTTGGAGATAAATGACTGGGCTGAACCAAAGTTGAGAAAACTTAAATTAAATGAGAGGCAGCTCTCTTTTGAAACCGCTTTATGTTTGGGACAAAATCCTGCCTCCTTCATGTGATCCCAGAATTTCTGAGGAGACTTTGGCTGGCTTAGGCCCCCCTGTGTCTGTTTGCTGCTCCCTGCCCAGGACAATCCCACGTGATGCTGCTGGGTGCCAAATGTCCTTTATCTGCAGCTTGGGTCTGTGCCCTTTGTTCCCTCTCAATCCCAGCACTGTGGGGATCCTGTCAGGGAATTCTGGCTGTGGGACATGATTCCATCAGTGCCCACAGAGCTCCATGCTGAGCTCTGGCTGTGCCTCCCTGGTGGCTGTTCTGGGCAAGGAGGTGACCCAGCCACCTCCCCGTGGTGTCACCACACCAAGGCCTGGCCACAGCTGCAAACCAGCAGGTGCCTGGCAGCTCTGGGGCTGTTCAGGACCTGCCACCTGTGGCATTCACATTCTCTGGAAAAATCCCTTTGCCCAGGATTTTTGTCCTGGGAAGCTGAGGAGCCTCAGAGATAAAGGAAAACAATTCTTATCTCATTTGCTTCTCCTGTGTTGTGCTCATGTGGAATGTGTTTGGAGAGTGTTTACCCACAGGTGATTGTTCCGTTGGATTCTGGTGTGAATTATTTTCACTCATTGACCAATCAAGGCCAAGCTGGGACTCTGGAAAGAGTCATGAGTTTTCATTATTATCTTTTTAGCATTCTATAAGTATCCTTTCTGTATTCTTTAGTATAGTTTAGTATAGTAGTCTTTAATATAAAATATTATCATAAAATAATAAATTAGCCTTCTGAGAACATGGAGTCAGATTCATCATTCCTCCCTTTGTTGGGACACCACACAAATACAACAACCACCCCCACCTGGGCTGGTAGGGAAGGGTGTGGAGAGGCTTCAGCCCCTCTCCAGGAGCAGCTGCAGCCATTTGGGGTGTCCCCAGCACCATCAGCACTGCAGGGCCTGCAGTGCCTCTGGGAAGGGCTGTAGAGAGGGCTGCTCTGCAGGTCAGAGCTCTTCCTGACCACAAACTGACCCCTGGGCTCAGGCTGACCTTCTCTTTTGAGGGCAAGGATGGCACCCAGCAGAGCTGGCCGTGCTCTCAGGGGCTCTGGGTAGCCCAGCAGAGCTGGCCATGATCTCAGGGGTTCTGGATAGCCCAGCAGAGCTGGCCGTGCTCTCAGGGGCTCTGGGTAGCCCAGCAGAGCTGACCCTGCTCACAGGGGCTCTGGGTAGCCCAGCAGAGCTGGCCGTGCTCTCAGGGGCTCTGGATAGCCCAGCAGAGCTGGCCATGCTCTCAGGGGTTCTGGGTAGCAGGTCAAACCTGGCTCCTTCCTGCCCCTCACACAGGCATTTGCCTTTTAGATGGATTTTCCACCCCGTCCCCTTTTCCTGCCTCCTGCTGGGAGCAGGTTCAGGGCCAGGACTCCTGTTGGCATCCCAGGACTCTCTGAGGGGCTGGGGGCAGCAGGCAGAGGTTGTGCCCTCCTTGGCAAGGAAGTGTCTGCAGAGTTTCACCATTTTTTGCAGCCCTCGCCGTGGCAGGAGGGATTTCCTCTCATTTTCTTGCTGTTTTCCTAGCTTCCTTCATGCTGGTTGCTATTCCCAAGCACTTCTCTGGGTTAGCCACAAGGTGCCATCAGCAGACGCTGCTACACCAGTACTCGGGGGCTGGAGACAGAGAGAGAGCCAGGCAAAAACACCCTGATGCTACAGAGAGGGAAAAGCTAATTAATAAAAACCATAAACAGAAGGAGATCAAAACACAAAGGAAAACACACCAAGGACAGGCAGCTGCACCTCTGTGTCCCTTACAGGTTTTTTGCTGCACTGGCAAGCTCAGTTCAGATTTTTTTTTGTTGTTTGTTTTTGTTTGTTTGGTTTTTTTTGTTTTTGGGGTTTTTTTGTTTGTTTGTTTGTTTTTTTTTTTTTTTTTTTTTGGTTAAACTGGTTTTAATCCTTCTTGCCCCTAAAGCCAGGGGCACCAAGCAGTGTCCCTGCAGCCCTGTGGCCCCCTGTGCTGGCTGCTGGGAGAGCACAAATCAGAGGGTGTGACCCCTGCCTCCCAGGCTAACCATCTGATCCAAGGCAGCAAGCACGTCAAGGGGAAATAATTGGAAAAGGGAGAGCAAGAATAGGCTTGGATACCATTTGTTTGACTTCTTCAAATCCAGAAAAGCCATTCTCAACCTGCTTGGTTGGTTTGCTGGTAGACAATTGGCCAACACCACAAAACGTCTCTCCAGATCTTTCACGATTTGTTATCAATCCCACTGAGGAGTGGGGTGTGTGGACCAAATTTCTCCCTGAAGCACCTTAGGGACCTCACGAATTGAAAATCCTTGGCTCAGTGAAACTGGATTTTTGCATAATATTTGATTTCCCTGGGTCAAAACAAAGTAAAGACAAAATTACAGATGTCACTGCAAATCATGCCTTGTGCAAAAATGCAACATCTCAGTGTGATCCTGAAGAGCATCTTCCTGAATGTGAAAGAGAATTTCCTGGTGAGATTTTGCAGTGCCCCTCTCAGGTGTCAGCTTCACACAGGCAGAGGTCTGACAGGGCAGGTGACAGTGAATTTACAGAGCAGCTCTGGAAGGAACAGCAAACAGGGAGGGAAACCCAGGACCCACCTGAGATCCCAGCAGCAGCTCTGGTGGAGACAGGTGTTGTTTACAGAGCAGGGCAAACTGAAGTCTTTTCAAGTGTGTGAAGGCTCTGCAGATGAACAGTTGTTTTCTGACAGGCTGAATTTTGGAAATTGGGATGGAGGTCCTGGAAAAGCAGGTTATACTCCCTGGGGAAGGAGAGAACACAAAGATTTTCCCAACAGGAATTATTATAGTTCTGCTGTGTGGCAAGGGGCTGATTGCCACTGGTCTGGAAAGGAACAGCCAGGACGGGAGTAGGTGACAGAGGAAGAAGTGAGGAGGATGAGGATGATTTGGAGGAGCTGCCATGCACAAAAGCACACCACGAGTGCCAGAGCAAGGGGGTGAGTGGGAAAGCTTGGGAGGAATGTGGGGCAATGAAGGTGAGGCATCTGCTGCCTTCTTGGATGTGAGGAACTTCTCCCTAATTGCATTTCTGAGTGCCTCTGACACAGCCTGGCTTGTTTGCCCAGTTTCCTTTTTGGTTCCTTTTACAAATTGACCCATTTGCTTCACTTTGTGTATTTTTAATTTTCCCTTGCAAAATAGCCACACTTTGGGCTCATTTGGTAAATTCATATTAGTGTTTCAATAAGGCTGCTATCAGTCCTTATTTTACACTAAATCTTTCCTACAAGTTTTTCTTTCTCCCTCCTCCCCTCTATGACTAATAGATATAATTTCAACAGTTTGACTAACTGCCGTGTTATAGAAAAGGCAGTAATTTATACTGATGTAATGGCTGTGATAAAAATCATTTGTGTGCTGATTTTATAAATTAGGTAGGAAATGTGAGTGCCTCTGAAAAATGAAGTGCTACCACATGAATTCCAGTGTTGTTAATGCTTCATACCTTTCTGCTTCATTAAACCAATTTCACGGGGAGATGAGTTAGAGGAGGAAGCTGTGCTGCTTAAGAGAGGCAACAATGGTTTATTGAAAGAAATGGGGATAAGATTAAATTAAGTGCTACTTGAGAAATATGGAAATACAAAAATATTCAAGCTTAGAGATGGCGAATTCAAAAATATGATAAGTTAGCTCTTTCATACCCAAAGAACTGTCTCATCATAATTGCATAGGCTGAATTCACAGGCTACTAATTAATATTGAAGAGTTTCTCGAACCACACTTATAAATGAATCAGAGTGCCCTAGAACTAATTTATAACTATTTCCTTTTGGAAATCAAGACAACTTAAAATGCTGCTTTCTGTGCATTCCTATCTTAGCTGCTAAATCCTTTGAAATTATTTCTGCCGTATATTTTATATTTATTTATTATTTCACATATTCCATTTATCAACTGAATTTAAAGGGAAGACTGAAAAAAAAAGGTGTAAGATTAAGAAGACTTCAGGTCTGGTAAGACCCTTCTAATTTAGGACAGTGATCTGGAGCAGCCTAAAATCACTTTTCTGGCCACTTTTTGATCTGAATTCAGCTGCATTAAAACCAATGTGTTTCCGTTAGATTTATATCAGAATTTTTTTTCTGATTGAAGCTGTGGAATATGTAACTTAAGAAAGAATATGTAACTTAAGAAAGAATATGTAACTTAAGAAAGAATATGTTTATGTCCACAGAAGGCCTTGGAGATCAGGTATGATCTACAACTAAGAGGCTAATTGATTTTTTACCACTTCCATAAAATAGCTGCAGCTATTTTTTCCCCCACCTCCCTTGAGGACGAGAAGTTTTCATTCTCAAACCACTAAACCCTATTTGTCCTGTGGATGGTGGAACATGTAAATACAAAGGGAGTCATTCATTAAATAAGAGGCTTATGCATACACAAGTTTTAAAAAATGCATAGTTTCAAAGCCCAACTGCGAGGCTGCCATTTTCCCCCGGCTCACAATGAGAACCCTGTGTACAAGTGACCCAAGTGCTGGGATTTGGGCCAGCTCCCAGATTAGCACAGAAAACACGTCCAGGCTCCATCCCCTCCTCCCCCTGATGCTAATGGGGGCTCAAACTGTGCCCATGGGGGGATCTCAGGGACAGCAGCACTGCCCTGATTTCCCTCTGTGCTCTGGGGGTGCTGTCCACATGATCTGCTTTGAAATAACTTGTGGTAGTTGAGACAGAGACAATACAAAGCAAGACTCCATTTTCAGAAGGCTTCAAACTGTTTTTTTTTTTTTTTTTTTATAGCATGCATGCTTTTTATACATTTTAACAAAACTCATCAGTTTACACTTTACTCATTGGTCATGAGAGAAAAACAAAGTGCTCATTGGAATTGGCAGTTGCAGGTTTCTCTTATTTATCCTTCTTTTTTGGTTTCTATGTCAACTGTTGGAGTTCTGGATGCTGAGAATTTTAGACTTTCTATACAGACAGACTCTGAGTCCCAGGAGAGCACTGCATTTGACCTGAGGCAGTGGAAAAGGCTTCCACAATGGATTGATAACTCTAAGATTACGAGTGTGTAGTTGGTTAGCAGTGTGTAATATCACAAAGTAGAAAACTCAGAGTTTGGGGTTTTAGAATATAGTAATATATATGCAACAAGATGGAAGTTTTAGATCAGAGGCAGGTTATTCTTCTTTACCTTCTTCCTTCTTCTTCATGACCTTGGTAGGAAATTATTTTAGGGATGAACGTGGATCCTCTTATCAAACTTCTCTCTGGCTCACAGAAGTTGCTGTAAAACCCCTTTCCCAATAACTCACCCCACAAAAGGGGATAACGGGCCAGGCAGCTCTGAGGCTGCATCCTGCCAAGTGCTCTCCATTCCCCAGGAGGAGGAACCAGCACTGAGGATGCTCAGCCCTACCCTGGAGCACTCTGGGCTCTCACAGCACAGCTCAAGGCTCCTGCCAAGGATCTGCCCAACAAAGGGCTGGGCACCGTCCACTCCTGGTGCTGCTGGATGGCTCTAGTGGGATCTGGCACTGCCCAGGACTGGCCTGGGAGATGTAATTAACCATTCAGCTCATCTGCAAGCACAGTGCACAGCACTCACAGCACTCTCTTATTTATCTCTCTCTCTTTCTTCAAAATCTCTTGAAGGAAGGAGGGAATAGGATAGCAATAAAAATGGATTTCCTGCCAGTGCAAAAATACTGAGAGTCCAAAGCCTTTGTCACTGCACATAATAAAAAGTTACAGTCTTGGAATTTGGAATGATGAGATTTTCTAAAAATAGCCATTTGCTTTTACCTTATAGAAATAGCATGTTTTGACAATTTTTTCAGAAAAACAAAAGGAACCTGTATGTTCCCATTTGGATTTTTAGTATAGACATCAATTTCTAAGAAAAAAAAGGTGCTTTGAAGCAGCCATAATTGCACAGGATGCATATGGCTTATCTTTGAATTACTCCTTCTGTGAGGTTCTTCCTCCTAACTGTACCAGAATAACATTTTTCATTATCCTGTAGAGATATCAGGACATTTTCTCTGCAATTTTGTGAGTTTTCAGAGGTTTGAGGATGGCATTTCTTTCTCTGTGTAAGTTTGTTCCTGCCCATTTGCAGCCAATCCTTTCCTACCCTGCCTGGATGCTGAGGATGGAGCTGAGGCTGGTGTGGGTGTGGTGGATCCCTGCCTGTGGCACTGGTGTCACTGGTGGTGGTTGTCACCCAGGCTGCCAGAGATCAGCTCCTGGTTCCTCTGAGCAGTCATGGGGAGCTCTGCTTGCTCCTGGGAGCCTGTCACAAGTCTGAGTTTATTTTTACAAATTCAATTTCTTTCTCTCTTTGATCATGTATGTATGTGATTTTATCCTTCTTTCTCTTTTGAATAGTTTTTTTTCCCCTCTAAGTTTGTTTTCTTTTCTTTTGGTCTCTTATTTTTTCCTTACTCTTTTCCTTCCTCTTTACTTTTTCATCTCTGTACTCTGCCTTTTATCCTGCACTAAGTGAATGCAGCTTGTTTTGAGTCCAGGAATAGAAATGCTTGCCACTTTCCCTTTGCTCTGCTCCAGGCATGTGTAAAGCAGCAGATAAATGTTGACAGCATTTTGTCTTTGTACAAGTTGGTCTTACTGCAGGCATTGAGTGCAAATTGCAGAATAAATTCACGTGCTGAATGCTGGAGAAGAATTACTTCAAAGATCTAATACTGGGCAACTGAAGCTGCCCACAGTTGCTAAAGCATTTAGCTTGGTGAGACACTTATAAAAGGTAAACATAAGCACAGAAAAGAACTCTGTGGTTTGCCTGTATAGATTCTTGAACTCCATTCTTTTTTGTATCAATGTGCATTTTGAATCAGTTCATTAGAAGAGAATGAAAGATAGAGTTTGGTTTACAGTGGCCACAAGATTTTGGCACATCATGAGATATCTCACTCTTTTAAACACTGAGTTGTACAAGAAAGGCTCATTTTTCTACCTCCAATTGTATTATTACCCTGGTTGGTTTTAATTTGGAGGCTTTCTAGCCTGCAACCTCAGTTTGGAAGAATTGCATGCTTGCTTTTATTAGAAACTGCTTGTGCACCTTGTGACCAGCTTTGCTGCTTAAATCAGAAATGTTTTGGGTTTTGTTTCTATATTTTAGATAATCTGAATTAATTTTAGAGATGTCATGGTAATGGGTGGCTATGTCCAGAAGCAGAGCTTTGTAACAAAAATGTGAAATTCCCAGGATTGAAGCTCTTGACCTGCACAGTTTGAGTTAGTTTGCCACAAGTCTTGCTGCAGCTGCAGCTTCCATATTTCCTTCCTTCTCATTGAAACCACGGCCTGGCAGGAGAAGGGGCTGAAATATTCTTTATCTTGTCCTAAATTGTTTCTTCTCTGTCCTTCCCAGCTGCTCTCAGCTCTACCAAGTGAGTAGTTTGTGCAAAGGTGTGAGATTTAAATTCTCCTCTCTTACTCCCACTGTCACCTCGATGATTTCCTACCCTCAGAACTGCTGGTGCCAACAGCAGGGATTGATTTGTTTTGCACAGTGGAAATGGCAGGGCTTGGTATGCTCAGCCCATGGAAAATGTGGATACAATGAAATGCTTTCCTGGCTCATCTCTAGGTGAGTCTCATGCACATCTCTTGCAGGGTTATGAAACCAAACTCTCCAGAGTGCAAAACAAAAGTCTGAATAGTTCTGTGGCCCTGCTCATCAGCTGGCCAAAAATCATCAGCTCATTGGGGCTGGATGCCTCATGCTGTACATGGCACTTTCTGGAATGTTTTATTCACTCACTGAGCATTTTGAGCCGTGGAAGTGACTCATGAGCACAAATCCCAGTACATTTGGCCTTTTTCACTTTAGGATGTGTGTTTCCAGCATCAAACATTAGTTGGATTTTCCTGTCAGAATAGCAACATCCAAATGTGTAGATTTGGTGCCAGCATCAGAACAGACTGGTAGAAAATCCTGTCTGATATCAGAATGGGGACAATACCAAATACCTTTATTTTCTATCCCCTGCTGAGATGCAAGTTGAGACTTTTGAAAACAGCATTTAAACTTTTATATTTTTTTTAATTTCACAGTCAAGACACCAGGCAGAAACTTTGGGGAGGGTTTTAGTGCAGCTTTTCCCCTTTAACGAAGTTGGACAGAGCTTATTCACCATCAGCTTTAATTAGTTCCTCACCACCCCTGTACTTACCAGGCTGATGATGCTACTGGTAAAGTAAGATATAAAATTTACTCACCAAAGTTTTTTACTCATTAAAGTCTAAGCATCAATCATTTTTAAACAGCAGTGACAGTCCTTGGTTAGCAGAAATGTGAAGCAGTGGGTGGAACATTCAGAACAAGGATCTATCGTGATATCTGGAATAGAATGGGAGGGAAAACACATTCACAGAAGGGATCAATGATCAGTGATCAATGATGAATGATCAATGATCAATACCATTTGTAGGCAGTAAAAGGCCTCCCATTAACTCCCCCAGCCATAGGCCTGAGGTTTTCATGCTTTCTTATCTGTTGACATCAGTGTTTCTTTCGTGTTATTGACCTGCAGGATGGAGAGAAACTCAAAAGTGCTGCTGGCAATAAAGTGCACAGCTCCAGAAAGGTGAGAGGAGAAATGAAACTGGGAGCTCAGCAGTGCAGGAGGAAGAGGTGAGTGAGGAAGAGGTGAGTGAGGAAGAGGTGAGTGAGCAGAGCTGGCCCTGGCAAACAGAGCAAATCAGCAGCACAGGGTGCAGTGCCTCTCTTCAGGGGCTTTTGCAGGAAGTTGCTGCTCTTTGGCTGTAGAAGTCCTTTTACTGTTGTTGCATACTGCAAAAGAAATATTTCTTGATGTTCTTTGGGTAGAATGATAAGTGCTTGCCTAATTCTTGGATATAAACTGGAAGAATTTTTCCTGTTTCCAAGGTCAATATTTTTCTGCCATAGAACTTGTTCCTTTTATAGTGTACTGGGCACATATACTTTTTCTTGTCTGTTTCCCCTGATGGAGATCTATCTTGAAGCAAAATTTGCATGTTTTCAAATCATGTGTTTTTTGAAACAGGTGTGTGGCTCCCAATCTTTCTTTTATGAGATTTCTTTTATAGTTAGTATGAGGGCCTATAGAATCATGATTGTTGCTGTCAGTCTCCTAAGTCTGGTTTGCCCCTGTAGCTGTGACTCAGCATGACTTATGTGTGTGTTTGCCTTTTTCTGAACGTGTTGGTCTTATTTCCCTAAATGTGCCATAGTTAAAAAAAAAAACAACATGACATGGAACAATGATGACTTGCCCTGCCTTTATCCCTGTGTTTCCTTTCTGCTAGGAGAAATGCTGCACTTGAAAATCTTGTGGTTGATGACTTAACAGAGTTTGGCATCTTCTGGCACAGCAAAATATATTTTAATGCCAGGAAAACATTTCACAGAGCAATGGGCCTTCAACCCTCTGTTGGAACATTAAAAAAAAGTGTTTTAAGTTAGTCTTAATATTCAGCTTCTCTGTCTGTTGTGGAACTATGAATCTCCTTCCCTCCTTAAGAATTTCTAAATCAAGTTGTGGCCTATGTAGCCTATTATACAGACCCTCATAAATGGAAATAGTGCCAAAATAGGCCATCAGGAAGGTGCTGCTATAATTAGTGCTCTTGCAGAGAAAGAGAGAAAAGTATTCTGAGGTTTCTTCTTCTTTCTATGGATAAGAAATATAATAATATATTGCCTGATGATAGCATGATTCCAATGCAAATGGCAGGGGCTGGTGGCTTATTTAACAGGCCTGGCCTGTAGCAAGCCTCCCTTCCCCGCTTCAGTTCAAAATTGATTATTTTAATACAGAATTCCTGAATGAAAGAGGTTCTTGGCCTTTTCCTGGGCTGTTGAATAATGTATGTGGGAGAAAGCAAATAGAAGCAGAGGGTCTCAGCTGCTGGAACAATGGGCTGAGCACAGAGCTGAGGGGGCACATTAGTTTATCATTGCCTTGTCAATCCTCATAGGCTGGGAATCGTGGGATAGCCTGGAAAGAAGCAGCTGCTGAACGTGTGGTAAACTGACCGGGGCACTTTGGAGAGACCACTGCATTTACACATCTGAAAACAAGATATTGATTTTCCCCACAAAGCTGGGCAGAAATAGCCATCCTGGAAAAAAAAAATATATCTGGATCGTGGCTCGTTTGCAAAGCCCTGGTGCTTTCCTGGCTGTGCCCAGGGCTGGGACCTTCCTCGTGATGGGGCTTGCAAATCTAAAAATAGTCTCTGCACAAACTTTGCTTTTCCTCCTCGTTGATTGACTGCCCTCCTAATCCTTTTAGTGATTCAGTACAAGTAAAATGTAAATGCAAGCGAGCTTTGTGAACGTTCACAAAAATATTTTCCCTCGATTAGTAGATTTCTCTTCTTTTTTTAATTTTATTTTAAAAGTTACATCTTCCCTTTTGTGGAGGTATTTGATTGATCTTGAAGATACATTTGTGTGATATGCCTGATATCACAGCCCTGCCCTTTCCAATGGAAGTGGGATTCACTTCTGAACACCAGTTTGGGTTTAGGACACATCCTCAGGCACAAGGGTTTCTTTCAGAAGTGACAAAAATAAGAAAGTGAAGCAATGCTTGATGCAGGCAGAGTGGGATGATTAATTGCTTTAAACAAGGAAAGGTTTAAGGCAGAGATGAGCACACATTTCCTGGTGATTAATATTCAGTGAGATGCTGATGTCTTGCTCTAGGCCCAGTGATCAGGATGCTTTATTGCCACATGATGATGATTACTATTTTAGCTATCAGAAATCCTATTCATGACTCAGGATTTTCTCTGCTGGTTGCATACAAGAACATGTTCACAATGTGAATCACAACAGGTTAAGAAGTTTCAAGTGAAAAAAAAATTGGCCTGTCAGGGAGGACAAATTTTTTGTCTGTGTAGGTTTAATTGTGGATCCAGATTCACCACAGGAGTAATGAGCTGGTTTGTCCTTATCTTTGTCCTTATCTCTTGAATGACACAGCAAACATGAGAAACTCTGGGTTTTATGAGCTGCTCTTATGATTTTGTCTGTCAAAAAGCAGCTGCCTCATCACTCAGCTGGTGTAAACATTGCATTTTAGCAAATGTTGTAAAATAAAAGAATACTTTGAAATGGGATATCATCATCCATAGTCAAAAGGGCTCCCAAAAGTGGGGCAAAATGAAGGCATGAATGTGTGCAGGGAATTTCCAGATTATTACAAGGTTTTCCATCTGCACGGATATAGGAAATCAGGATCCTCATTGCCTTCCAGTCTGATATTGTGATGAGAGCAACAGAAGAACTAGAACAGGATAAAAAGATTTGTCTGCACCTTTTTAAAGTCAAGGAGTGTTTAACACCTTTAATGTGGTTGGATTCCTCCATCAGTGAGCTGTATCACAAAATATGATCGCTTCAAATCAGGGTTCTAAGTCAGCATCTGATAAATGAATAAATGCTCAGTTTTTCTGGTGTTCAGAGCAGCCAGATCTTCCTGCTGATTGTAATGAGGATTCGGTAATTTTAAAAACAGTTTATTTCATTCATATCTGGACTCAGCACTCTGGGTATAGGCAAGTATTGTCTTAATTAATTATTTCTGAATAGGGGATCAAGGCAGATTTTGCTCTCAGATGTGATCAAGCTTAACCTATTAGGAATTCACAGATTGTGCTGTGTGGTTTCCTGACATCTCTGGGCTCTGGTTTGAGCTGATCCCTGTGAACACTCTCCTCAGGAATAACCACATGAGGAAAATGTGAGAGGAGACACTTAAATTCTGTGGTGAGAATCTCCTGACTAAGCAGCAAGGAGAAAAGGCTGAATGACATCAGCCAAAGACCAAATTTATCATTTACTGGAACTTCACATTCTATTTGCTTCAGAGATCTTCTTTTGAACAATAACAAGCTCAAAGTGCCCAATCTTTCATCCCTTTCCCTGTGACTTTAATTTTGCGCTGGGTGAGCCAGAAAGGATCCTCTTAAACTGGGAAATAGAGGAAGGGTTGTTTCTCCTATACATTAATATAATCGTACAAAATGTACTTGAATTAATTGCATGGGCACAGAATGAGATGAAATCTTGATCAAAAAGGTGCAGTTTCAGTGTCTTTCCTTGGTGAAATAAATGCCATTAATTTATAAGCAAAGAAAGCATTGGAGGAGTTTTACTGAGCACTTTTAAGACCAGCCACAGACTCTAGATTCATTAAAATCCATTAAAATTCATGACTTATAGAGTGATGTGCCTGTCAGCTCGGCTCAGTTTCCATTCTGGTGGCACAATCGTGCCACTTGTCCATGGGATAATCTCAGCAACATGTCCCAGGTTATATATATTTAATGCCTTAAATTCAAAGCAAGAACTACCCTAGAAGTGAATATAATGAGGGAATATACAAATATAGGCAAGTGTGGTTGTAGATCGCAGACAAACCTAAAAAAAAACCAGTGGAAATGATGAGTTACAACACCCTCAAATAAAAAACCCTTGCAGAATTCCTTGTAGCTGCCACCTTACTCTTCTCCCAGCTGGACAAACCCTTGGTTCCTCTCCTGCCCTCCCTCCCTGACCATGCCAAGCCCTGCTGTCCTGGCTGTGCTACACAATCTCCTTACTCCTCTTCCCACTGCAGCTCAGGGAATTTTGTGCCTCATTCTCCCCCAGCCTGGCCCTGGATTGCCAAGCTCCTGCAGCATCCCTTGCTCCTGGCTGTTCCCATCACACCCCAGCACCTTTCCCTGTGACCAGCAATGTCCTTTCCTTGTTTTGGTTCCCATTTCCCCTCTCCCAGTTTACAAAGTATTCTGCAAAGTTAAACATCAATCTGCCCTCAGATCCCAGCCCCAGAAAAGTGCCACCCTGCTCTGAGTCCTGCCTTGCTAACAAGGCCTCTATTACAAGAAGAATAGCAATATTAAAGTAATTTTCTCAAAACATTTTCTTCTGTGCCTGCATGGTATGGGGGAGAAGCAAGAAGGAATGCCTGCATTTTCTTCCAGAGTAAATGCTTTTCAAATTACTCATTCTGCACAGCAGCTAAATGCCTTTCATATTCCCCTAAAATTTCCTGTTAAAATAGAGCCTGATAGGTATTCTCCTATTTCAAAAGATTTTTGGAATATATGAAAAGATTTAATAGATAATAATTAGCCTTGCTTTGTTTCCACTGATGTTACAAAAACATTTAGCTGTTTTCCCAAACCAAGGATGCTTCATAGAATAAAGTTTTGGGAAATATAATCCATCAGAGGACAGAAATAAGATTAATCAGAGATATCTCTGCAGTGTAAAAAGCAGTTAAATTTAACTTAAAACAGTGAAGGAGTACAGAAAGACTTTCAATGTGCTCGTTCCTTCTTGCCCACAGAGTTCTGCACTGGATGCAGTCTTTCACATCAATTTTTTTATACAACTGACTCAAGATATCCTGCTTTTAAACTGTTGGTGAAGGTGAAGGGAGTGAAACAGTTAATTGAGAATCTGAGTTGAGTACCCTTTTCTTTCAGTAAAAACTTTGTGTCAAATTTGTTGCTTCTGCGCCCTTCCTGCTGTGTTAACCTGCAGGCAGAGGAAACCTGGGACCTTGTGCTCCTCCTCTCCCTGAGTCCTGGCTCTAAATCAGTGATCTCCTTAACCTGGCTCCCTTTATCTGCTCACAGATAAGCTTTGATCAGAAGTTAAACTCTTCTCTTCCAACGGGCTCACTGTGGTTTATCACCTTTTGTTGTTCAGAGAAGGTGTCCCAGGGAGGTGCAATGTCACAGAGCAGCCTTTGCTACCAGAGTGGCTCTTGCTTGGCTGTTTTCAGTACACTGCATTTTCTTACTGTTCCACCATGACTTCATTTACCAGCTGGTGGTTTTCACTACTCCTCTCTTTCCTGGAGAAGTTTGTTTCCCTTGCTGGCAGTTGAGGATGCTGGCTGTGGAAACAGGACTGCCTTCCACTCTTGGAAAGGTCACCTCACACTGGGAGGATGAGGAGGGGCATTTCTGAGTGCTGTCCCTCTGCATTCAGAGCTGTAAATGTGTCCCTTTTCCCTTGCACTGAAAATTAAGCTGGTGAAATATAAATCCAGTTTAATGTCATCTGATGGAGCAGGATCTGTATTTCCCTAGGCTATCCGCCAATGCATCTTGTTACCACACCTGAGGGCTTCCAGGTTTCATCTCAGCAAAGCATTCATCAAATTCACCAGTTCTTTTCATGCAGGATCAAGTATCTCCAGATGTGGCTGAGCAGTGGCTGCAGGTCCTCTCTGACTCAGACAGGCCCACAGGGAAGAGGCTTCTTGACCTCACCTGTGGGGTGGGAGTTAAGAAACACAAACCATTTTCAGGTAATCTGCAAATACCTCTGTTACATTCTGCACTTTTTGCTAGTTATTTTCCTGTATGAGTCAGACTGAAATCAAAGGCAGCTGCAGTTGGAGGTAATCAAGGGTAACTTTCTGTCAAACCTTGCTGCAGCATGTGCAGCCAGAAATCAGCCTGTTCTCCTAAACCCCAGCACTGTCACACTGTCAGGGACAAACACATCACTGGAAGCACTCACTGCAGCTTTTTCTTTATAGGAAAGGCAAACAACTGCTCTGATGGGTGAGACCTTTATACAGGTGCCCGTACAAAAGTGTGGGATTCCCATTGTCTGAACCTGAGAGAAGCAGAGAAAAGAATGATCAAAACAATTCTTATGTCATTTGCTGTGCCTGTGTTTGTGACAAAGCAGAATGCAATATGGAGATTGTTTACCCACAGTGATGGGGTTTTGTTTCCATGGCCTGTCAGGGCGAAGATGTGTCCAGACTGTCAGTCAGGAGACAGACACAAGATTTGTTCAGTGAGTTCAGTGCTTGTGCAGTTTCAGTTTAGATCTGGTATAATATAGTATACAATAATATAGTACAATAAAGTAATTAATTAGTCTTCTGATATCAATGGAGTCCTCCTTGTCATTTCTTCCCTCATGTCAGGGCCCTGCTTCACAATCCCAAATTCACAGCAGCTGATCTATTCAGTGAGATGACATCCCCCCCCACTATTGCACAGCGCTGGAGAGGCTGTGTGTGCAAAAGGTCTCTGTGGTCATCTGGCCAGTGAAAATGTATTTATGTGCTTGGCATACATTTAATGTCATCTGTCTTCAGATAAGTCTGAGCATCAGTAAGAGAAGATTCATGCAGGAACATTGTCTTCCTCCAAAGATCTTCAGAGGTTTTGAAGGTCTGTTTGACTTTGCTTAGTTTAATGTTGTAATGAAAAGTGACTTTTTCTACCTCCCCAGCATCAGGAAACTCCTGTCCCTTGTGGTGGACAGGGGTCTAAATCAGAAAGTTCATTTGGAGGCTCAGCCCTGCTCTGGTGCTGGTCCCACTCACAGGTAAGAACCAACAGCAGGAAAGCAGAATTCTCCAGGTAACCCTTTCATAATTTTATTCTGCACAATCCAGGGGCTGCACAACCATTTCTGATGTCCCTGGGGGAGTGAGCCCCTGCTCTGCTCCTGCAGCACAGACCTGTTCTGCTGAGCACTGCACATGGTCAGTGTGGAAAGCCCAGAATGGGACTTTGTTTTCTGGCCTAAAAGAGTATTTATTAATGCATTAATGGGTATTAAAGTATTAATGCATCTCAACTTCTCCTGGTCAAAAAGTATAGTCTGATATGGCAGTATAAGAGGAGAGGTGAAAGGAAAACTCAGTCCCCATGGGGGAAGGAATTTGTACATTGAAAAAGCAAAGAAATCTCAAAAATACAGATGTTTCATCTTGTTTATTGCTTCACTGATTGCTAAACTATGGAAAGAAAATTCCTGACCATTTTCTTAGAGGCCACTCCAGTTTCTTCAGTTAAGCTTTAGATTGCCTAAAATGCTAAAATTTTCAATTTAATCCATAAAATAAATACAGAGTGAAAATATTCAATTAATTGGAAAAAAAGAGTTTAGAGCTACTTGTGGGCAGCTTCTATGTAAGCTCATCTTCTGAAGGATCTCGTTATCCCAAATCTCCCTTACATTTTTTAAACTCACAGCCTAAAGCATATTTTCTTTTCCCAGCACTGCTAGAATTCAAGCTGCATCTTTAGCTGGTTTAATGGAGCCACAAGGCATTACATTAGACAGCTTTTTCCTAGTTCACAGAGGTCATATTGACATGTTACTCGTGGCATTTCCTTGTTTCCAAGATAAGATAAAGCAGAAGGGAAGTGTTCAGTTCCAGGTGAGTGGGAGAGGGCACAAGGAATGGGAGGAAGATAAGAGTGTTTGATGCAGGTGGGAATTTATCATGCAGGGTCTTTTTCCTCTCAGGTTGCAGTTGCAGAGGAGGCTGCTGCTCACAGCACCTCAGTCCTGCCTGAGGAATGCAAGCAAATAAAGGAATGATCCAGTGGAGGGATGAACTGTTGGTCAGCCACTGTCTCCTTTCAAATCTCATAAGGCTGCAGCAGGTTTTACTTGAGATGGGATAACTTCTGCTATTCTCTCATGCCAGAATAGCAAAATAAATGCAAGCAAATCCTTTTAGTGGGTGGTTTTCAATCTGTCCTCCCAGCAGAGTCCAATAAATTCCACAGCTATAAAAAACTGGATTGGATTTTATCAACAGAATGCAACTTTTCAGCAAAGAGATTTCTAAATCTTCTCCTTTTCTCAGTGAAGAGTTCTCTGCTCTCTTCTACACCAGTGCAGCCTTGACTGGCAGTGCTGGCAGTGCAGTGTTTGCTGCTCTCCTTGCTGAGTGCAGCTGATCAATAGCACAAGGCTGCCAGATTCCCTGGTTTCAGGATTCCCTTCCCACTGGGAACAACTACCCTGAGCCTTTTGTGCAGTTCTTGTAGAGGTGAAGATGCTCTCTTGGTCTTTCCCTTAGGATTTTTGTAGCATTTCTTGGACACACAGCAGGAATTTCTTCACAGAAAGGGCTGTAAAACCTTGGGAGCGGCTGCCCATGGAAGTTTGGTGTCCCCATCCCTGGAGGTGTCCAAGGAACCCCTGGATGTGTCCAAGGTGTCCATGAATCCCTAGAGGTGTCCATGAATCCCTGGAGGTGTCCAAGGAACCCCTGGATGTGGCACTCAGTCCCCTGGGCTGGGTGACAAAGGTGGTGACTGGTCACAGGTTGGGCTTGATGACCTTGAAGGTCTTTGCCAACCCAAATTATTCTGTTGTTTTGTGATTTTTTTTGCCAGCTCGTGGCTGTAAGGGACAAACTGAAGCTCATGATCAATAGATTGCACATAGATTGCTCTAACAGCAGGGGTTTTGTCCAGTTATATTAAATATGAGCTTTATTTTTTCTTCCAGACTTGAAGCCCACTCTTAGTGGATGCCAGGATTTGAAAGGCACTGGGGATAATTGTGGGCATCAAACTTAATTTCCTGAATGGCCTAAGCAGTGCACTCCCCTGTGAACTGCTGCTGCAAGGGCAGCATGTCAGCAGAATATCATTAAAAATGCCTTTTACTCATTCATGTGTCTTTTCTCTCGACCCTTGGATTCTCTGGTATCATTTTTGTGCTGTAAATGTCAGATTTTAGGAACAGTAGCAGCAGTTCTGGATGTAAGGGTAAAACTCCTGCTGTTCCTGTAGCTTCTGCTGCTTGTGTGCCCCAAGATCTCACTGGCCCCTTGCTCCTCTATTGTGCAGGACACCGATTTCCTTTCACAACTCCACAGATTTTTTCCAAAGCTTCCAGTCTCCCAGACAGATTCCTCAGCCTGCTCTTGTGGCCTGCATACTTCATTTCCAGGTTTGTGATTTTACTTTGTGGATTTGCTCATATTTGTGCATAATTTACCAAGCCATCCAACTCACCTTGTATTGCTGGTCCAGCCTTTTTTAGTTAACATTTCCCCACTCTCTGTTCTTTATCTGTGATGTTTTTGTGTTTGCTTTTTCCCTGAGTCATTGATAGAAATATGAAGCAGCAGAGAACAGACCCTTAGGGACTGCACTTGAACCAGCTGCTAAACATGATTTCTATTTAGCAGCATGTGGAAATGCATTATTTAACCAGCATTTAATCCACCCAGTGACACAATTTTAGGGTTTGTTGGTCTGGTTTATTAATCAAGATGTCTCCTATAAACATCACAGACATACAAACACTTTTCATCAAAAGCTGGCCATAAAGCTGTTGGTTTTGAGCTGGTCTGACAGCGCAAGTTGTAGACAAACCTTTGCTGATCAGCTTTGGGCTGATGCCTTCCTTCTTCTTCTGCGTGCCTTTAGCTGGGGATGTGTTGTTTGGTTCTCCTGGGATTATTTCCTACTCATTTTTTTAGACACATCCTGATTTCATATATCCAGACATAGCTAATGAAACTCTAAAAATAATATCATTATAACCAAGAAAATAGCCATTCTCTTTACTGATGGATTACTTTCAAATAGGTAAAACAGCTGAAATGAAGATTGTCCAGATAAACAGTGTGTGGTTTGGGGTTTTTTTGAGATCTAATCATCATGCAAAGCGAGAAGATAATATTACTTTGTGATATGGTCACAGCTAATGTTGAAATGTGTTAATGACTGTGGGTAAAACATTGCATTAGAGTAATGCAGCACAATTATTTCTGTGTTGTTAGGTTGTATCTAAGTAGGTATCTGGAGCAGCTTTTGTTCAAGAAAGCAGAAATCTGTGAGGAATAATACCATGTGTATATTGCCTGAATATAATAAGCAGTAAATTACCTTCAAAATCTGATGGGAGAAGTTTCTCCTCAAAAAGCACATCTCAGAGCAGCTCTGTCTCATCAATGTGCTTAAATAAAAGGGGAAAATAACCCTAATGTGGCCTGCTCCAAATTTTTCATCATCCAATTAATATTTTACTAACCATCATATTTAGGCAGAAAAAAATGCTTTGGTAAAACCAAAGTAAGTTGTTTTTCCAACTGCCTGCTGCTGTTTCAGTTACAGAGCCTCAGCAGCTGCAGATGCAGATGAGCATTGCCAGTAACTCCTCAACAGAAAATGCAATGTATTACCTGGATACTCAATTCTGCAAGCTGGAAATTTGGATAAATGATACAAATAAACAGCCTGCCCTATCTGTTCCATGGGAGTTTTGGGCAAAATACTTATATTTAAAATTTATATTTTAAAATTCATTGATAATATATTAAAAATATAGAACTTATATATAATTTTAATAACTCTAAAGATAATTTAAATATAGTTTCTATAATTATATATAAAACTTATATATAATATAACTATAATATAATTATAATACTATAAATATAGTATAAAACATTATATAATAATAATAATATTTATATACAAAATATAATTTATATAAAATTTTAATATTTATATAAAATTCTATTTATATAAACAACTAAAGAAAAGTTGTTTATATAACTTTTATATATAAACAAAGAAAAATAAATAAAATTATATAGATATTGTATATAAATTTTAATTTTTAAATTATTAATTATTTATTTTTAATATTATGTATAAATATTATATATTTATATCCATTATATAAATATAATAGATAAATATATTATGTTATATATTATATAATTATAATATAGAATATTATATTATATATAAATAAATATATTTTATATGTTATATAAAGTATATATGAATTTTTTTATATATATAATATATAGTTTATAGAAAAATGAAGGCTTTACTGAAAACAGTTTTTATAACAGGTGTTGAGCCACTTTCTTCTGTGTCAATACCAAGTCAAAAACTCACTCCTGGAAAGCCAGTGCTGATTTTCCCCCCTGGAGTGGATGGTGACCCAGTGGTGGCACTCGAGGTGCAGCTGGCCCTGAGCAGGAAGGGTTAATCTTTTTGGGAAGTGCATTGTTGGAGATTCCCAGTGGGTGGCTGAGCTCACCGAGGTGCAGCAGTCCCAGAGCCACCGACTCAGCTGTGACTGAAGCTGTTGGACGTGGCAAGTCACCCAGCAAAGTGCAGCAGGACAAAACCCAGATTTTTCTGAAAATCTCTGGTAAAAGTGGCTGCGTTTCCCCAGGTTTTACATCCTGTGCTTGATAATGGGCAGGGGGAGGGAGAACACATGGAAAGGTCTCCTGATACAGAAGACACAAGCTGTTGTGATGTGGGTGCAATAAAACTTGGGCAGAGAGTGGGTTTTCAGGCTTTTCAGGAGGGAAGATGATTTCTGTTTGGGTGTGAGGAGCTGAAGGCACATCAAGGATTTTTTGTGATGTGAGAACAAACACACATTGCACACAGGAGGGCTTCAGATAGGAGCCACAAAAGAAATCACACACCTGTGTAACTTTGGATCTGTTTGAAAGTACAGTTCTCGCCAAAAAACCCTGAAAAATGCAAACCCCTGGGCTTCATACACCTAAGGAGAAAGGCTCCTCTCACAGCAGAGTTGTTCTCTCTACTTCTGGCTCAGTGCCTGCTCAGGACATGAAACACAACATTTCCACAGGGATTCCAAAGCTGTTCTCAGGATAAACCCCAGCCTGCTTCCACTGCTGCTGTGCCTGAGCATCCCCACACAAGGATTGCAGCAAAAACCCCTTGTAAATCCTGATACACCTGCTTAGAGTAGGATGTGTTTCACTTTCCTTGGAGTGCTCTATAATTGGAAATGTCCAACAAGTTTATGTAGAGAAGAGTTCAGCTGCAGCTGGTTTTGCAAGGCTATTTTCTCTTTTTTTTTCCTTTTAAAATAATTGATGGCTTTATTTAAAAAAAGATTTATATATGTAGTTTGGATATTATGACAGTTCTGTAGGAGAAATGATTGAAAGAGGTCTGTGAGAATCAAACAAGGTAAGATATAATAATAAAAAAAAGCGAAGAGTATTCCAGTTCTAAGAAAATGATCCCATAATCAAGCTCTTTATGTTTTTCTGTTTAGCCATCTTGTTCTTTGTAGCCTTTTCTCATTCTTTCTCAGTGCAGTTAAGCAGGGAACAAGTTATATGCAGGAAAATACAAAGGTGTAATGTATATATACATATAATGGTTTAAAGTTCAGGTTTCTACAGCCAGGCAATGAGAAATCAACCTTTTTAAAAAAATGAAGGCATTTGCCTTTTTTTTGTTGCATGAATGTGGATTTAGGAGTTTAATTGTCAGGCCCTGAGTTGGTGTTTTGTGCCATGCAACAGTCAGATCCATGCTGTGATAAAGTGGCTTCTCAAGAAGCAAGAAAATGAGGTTTCAGCTTTCAAGAAGCTGCCTTTTCTCTTACTTCTGCAGTATTTATCCCTCAAGACTCTTGCCAAGGACAGGAGGAGAAGCAGCTGTTTAAAATTAGAACAGTACACATGTTAACAAGTGCCTGTACGTCCCCTGGCAGAGGCATGGGAATACAGTGGAAAATAACAGGCTTTTAAATCTGCTTTCCTGCCCTGAAAACTGGTGGTGTCTGAGAGCTTCAGGTTGAAGGTGTGACCTGTTTCCCAGGCAGGGCTCCTCAGCTGCCTGCACATTTTCTGTAACCTGCCAGGGAGCAAGGAATAGGCAAAACTGGCAGAATATCCCAATTTTTGTGTAGGGATTGGCACAGGGCATTCTCCTCTAGAGGAGTTCCTGTGATGGAAGCATTGTTCCCATGCAGAATGTAACATTGGGAACCTCCAATTTCCTACACAGAGGAGTTTTTATATTCAACCAAGCACAAATGAGGGTGCTGAGTTGGTGCATGGGAATACACTAGAAAATAACAGGCTTTTAAAACTGCTTTACTGCACTGAAAGCTGGGGCTGTCTGAGAGCTCCAGGTTTCTAGGTGTGACCTGTTTTCCAGGCAGGGCTCCTCAGCAGCCTGAACATTTTCTGTGACCTGCCAGGGAGCTGGGCAAACAAGGACTAGGCAAAATTGGAAGAATATCCCAATTTTTTGTTCTTCCAAAATTGGAAGAACATCTCTAATGGAAGAACATCCCTGAGAGCTCCAGGTTTCTGGTGTGACCTGTTTTCCAGGCAGGGCTCCTCAGCTGCCTGCACATTTTCTGTAACCTGCCAGGGAGCTGGGCAAACAAGGAATAGGCAAAATTGGCAGAATATCCCAAAATTGGCAGAACATCCCAGTTTTTGGGTAGGGATTGGCACAGAGCATTCTGCTCTAGAGGAGTTTCTGTGATGGAAGCATTGTTCCCATGCAGAATGTAGCATTGGGAACCTCCAATTTCTTACACAGAGGAGTTTTTATATTCAACCAAGCACAAATGAGGGTGCTGAGTTGGTGCCTGTGAGTGTCAGGCTCTTCTCATTGGTAGTGAGTGAGAACATAGGAGGAGATGGCCTCAAGCTGTGCCAGGGGAGGTTTAAGTTGAAAATTAGGAAAAATTCCATTGTGGAAAGGGTTGAATGGAGTCACCATCCCTGGAAGTGTCCAAAGAACGTGAGGAGGTGGCACCTGAGCACAGTGCTGGTGCTGGGCTGATGGTTGGACTTGGTGATCTCAGAGGTCTTTTCCCAGCCTGAGCAATTCCAGGTTTCCACACCTGTGATTAGGAGCTTGGTGGGGGCAGTTTGGCCCGGGCAGGGCCAGTGTTCTTTAATTTTGGGGTGATTTTGCTCTCACTGAGAGCAGGGAGAGCATCACTCAGCCTTCCCCTTGCCCTGCCCCGGATGAGTTTGGACAGCTCCACACCCACCTCTGCTGCCCCTTCCCAGCTCCCAGGGTTGCCTTGTCCTCAGAAAGACCCTCTGAGCCTCCTCTCCCCCGGGGGACTGGAAACCTGAGCCTGTGATCCTGCAGCTCCCCGGGGAAGAGCACCACATTAGCCTGGAATGATGACCTGGCCAGCAGTGTTTCCCCTGGGGTCTCTCACAAGATATTATTTCAAACCTGGGATCACCTTCCCAGAGCCTCAGGACTGAGTGTCAGCAACATCCCCTTTGTGTTTCCACACCTCGTCCGCTCTAATCCTTCTGTTCTTCTTGTCTTTTCCCCTTGCTCCCCTTTTCCCTTCTCAGCAGCTCTGTGTCTGAGTGAATATCTGAATATTCTTGGGCTAAGTTGGTTACTGTTTGTATTCTGTAAACCCCACTCTTCCAAAAACATGGATTATTGAGGTTCTTAAATATAAGCACATTGCACTTCCCAGCTGATGGTTAAGGTTTTAAAAAGTTGAAAGTTTTTAAACATTTTGCATGTTTACATACTTCATCCTTTTCCAAGTCCACCTAAATAAAAATCAAAACACTGTAAGGTGGAAGTAATAGAGTTTTTGAAGGTGACAGTTGAAACCCATCTGTGCGAGTGAATCTGTTTTACTTTTGGTTAAATCACATGGAGATTAAGGGTTTATTTTAGACAAGTCCTTGGCTACTCCTAAGAAGCACTGTAGTATCAAAAAGTGCTTTGGTTATGTTGCTTGTTACTCTGACAAGATGTTGGAATAAAAATGAAGGTTAAACTTCATGTTGCTCTCCCAATTTCCTTAAAATTCTGGTTTTTGTGTGTAATACATCTGGATGAACAAAGCTGTCTTGCAGAACTGCTTCTGAATACTTGAATCCCAGCTTAATAGGTTGAAGGAGGAAACTTGATTATTCTGTAAGTATGCAAAAATAATTATTTCTGTCCTCAAAAAAATAGATCTTTCTGAAACAATTTGTATATAAACCTTTTTTCAGAAATGACTGTTTAATTCCTGTTTACAAGTGTTTGGCTTTTGTAACTATGGTTTTGCTGTAAGTTTCCCCCCTTTTTGCCCCCCTCTTTTTCCCATTAGAAAGCCATGCTGCAACCTATTTGTTCAAACAAAGATGTTTCCTCTCAATAAATCATCAGATGAGCTATTGGCTTCATAATCTTTACTTAAACCCAAAAATATCCACATGGGTGCACAGCATTTGGCTAATTAATTTCTGATAATTTGCAGTGTTCACAGCCAGCTGCCAGGGGCTCCTGTGAGTGTTAATCTGTTAGCTACGGTGAAATGATTGGAGATCTGCTCCTGCTGGTTGCCAGATAAATTCTTCCTATGACAATGTCACTAGGTTAATTAATTCAATTAATGACTCCCAGTGCAATGTTTTTCTTTGTCTTTTTCATTTGCCACAGGCTGCTGAACAGGTACTCCCAGGGATGGATTCTGAAGTTGTGTCACAGATAAGGAATTATGTACCATTTCCATGTCTAGTTCTGAAGTGTCTTAATTTTTATTTTTTTTAATGAAGTTCAGTAGCAGTTAATTCCATCAGAAATTAGTTTGTTTTCTGCTTTCTCTTAAATGTAAGCAGTCAATTCCCAATCACCTTTATTATTTCCAGGTACAGTCATGAGTTTAGGTAACTTTACTGTTAGATAATTTTTACTCACTGTGTAACTTTGCTCTACACAAACTGCAAATTTGCTTTCACCTTTGAAAAGAGGAACTTCCAAGCTGGATCACCCCAGATCCAATAATAGATCTGTTCTCTGGTTTGAAGTTTAACAAGTAGAAAAATGCATTTTACATATAGCTGGTGGGTTTTTTATTAAGGAAAAAGTGAAAGGAAAGATGCTTCCAAAGGGGACACATGGGAAGGATCTCAGGCAGCCCCAAGATTCTGTCTTGAATGCCACCTCATTTTGCTGGGCAAAACTAGGAGGCTTTGGAGAGAGCAGCCTTCACTTTGTAGATCAACTCATCTAAAAATGGGAGTAAAGCACACAGCAAGCAGTGAAATGAGAATGAAAGCCAATTTTCTTCTCTTCAGCTAACGAGGAAAGCAGGGGCATCATGTCCCCCATCCCAGTCATGGTCTCTGTTGATTTGGTTGTTCACCACCACTCCTGGGGTTTCCTGCAGATCCCTGTGGATTTACATTATAAATTGATATTTGTACTGAGGCCACATGAATGTGTTTCCCATTCATGGCTTTGTTTTTACTCATTTTCTTGAATATGAGGTGAAATCACATTTGAATGTAAATTCTGGGTTTGGGAAAGAGCTGAAAGAAGCTGTAAATCCAAATCCCACCACCACTGAGGCTCTGCCCTGGCAGCTGTTTTGGGTTAGCGCCCATTTGGTATGTGACTAAATCAGGCTTAGAATAATTTTAATCATCTGGAGGACTGATTTAAACCCAGTGAGGGCTCTAAAAGGCTTCCAGCAAAAGCTGTGTCTTGCTCTGGAGCATCACAACAGCCTGGAGGAAAAATGCAGAGAGGAACATGTTGAGCTGCTGCCAGGAGATCCATGCTGGCTCTCAGCATCCCCCAAAAGCTGAGAAGCAGCTCACAGCTGATGTCAGCTCTGCTGTAAAGGTTGAACATGAAAAACCCTCTCTCTGAAGGACCAGAGGGAGCTGCCTGTTCCATTTGCCCTGCAGAGGAATATCTGGCATTTGGGGCTGTATTTTCAGAGACTCTCAGTTGGATCCCAGTGCTTTTCTCTGTGCCATATTCACCTCTCTGAATTGTGGATTCCGGGTCTTAAAAAAGAATTATAATGTCTGTGGTGGAGGGAAAAGGGATGGTTTCACACCAAGGGAGGAAGAAGGAAGATCTCCGCCACTTTTTTCTGGGTTATTTTTCTATTAGTCAGCAAGCTGAAGGGTTTTGGTACAAAGCCTCACATGTGTCAAAGCCAGGACTGGGACCATGAACTGTGGATTGAGGGTGAGGTGTCCCTGCTGGTTTGGGAGGTGTCTGCTCTCCCCACACCAGGTGCACACCCTTGACTTTGTTTCCAGGCACAGCAATGAGTGTTTTGCCTTAGTAAAGGCAAGGAGGATCAGGCTCCACATTGCAATTTTATAAGAAAATGAAGTGGATGAGATACTTCAGCCCATGCAGGAGAGGAGGGAAGGGACACCTCAAGTTCACTGCTGAGCTCTGCCAGCCTCAAACAAAGCCTGCCCTGAAGTTTATGGCATCTTCTGACACTTGTCATCTCATGAAAAGCCTATTATCCCCCCGAGGGGGAAATCACCTCATGCTTTTCTTTAAATCCAGCCCAAACACATCATTTTTAAATAGAAACACTCTGGTGCTGGTGCCAGGGCCCTTCAGCAGGAGCAGCTGCCCAGGAGCAGCATTTCACTGGAGCTGCTGCTCCCTGCAGTAAAGGCTGTCCTTTGTCTCTGGAGCTGAGTGAGAGAAACCAGGATATGCAAATTTGGATCTTAATTATGAGCAGCAGGTGTCTGTGCAAGAGAGCTCAGGTGAGGGGCACCCAGCTCCCTGCCTCGTACAAAGGGAGGGCTGCAAAGTTCCAACTAATTATCCACCTTAATGAGGGCCTTGTCTGCTGCTCCAGTTTGGTTTTCTCCACAAACAGTAGTTTAAAAAGCAGTGATGCAGCTCAGCCTCCGAAGAGAAGCAAGGATGAAATTACCATGATGAACCAAAAGAAATCAATTTGTGGGAGTACAGACTATGATGGATCATCCTGCTGGAGAAATTAATTGTCCGAGGAACATTTCTTCAGGATGTCTTGACCACAGGAGCATCTTCCCAGTGTGTTGGTAAATGTAAATCTTTGGGGAGATAACCCTGTTTACCTTTTTACTGATTTAAAAATGGGTAATTATGATGATTCTTTTCTAATTTTTGTCAGCGCACCACTAATCAGACTGCAAGCATTAAGGTCAGGCAAGTTGGGGGCATAATCCATGGCTAAAACAACGTGTAATTAGTGTTGTCTCTGCCTCATGTCTGACAGGCACAGGTAAGGGAGGGCACACAGGGATGGTGTCTCCAGACCAGGAAAAATCCACATTTTGTCCAGTCTGAACCCTCATCTGAATGGAAATTCAGTTCCTATGTCCATTCAATCATAATTTTTGTACCAAGGGTGGTACCATTTATTGAAAAATTAATTTTCCTTTTTGTTCAAGTTACCAATCTGTTTTGTAATGAAATGAATCAAAGCCAAGTTAGACACTGTGGTTTCAGCTGATTTAAGGTCATGCTGCTGTGTGAGAGAGATCTCAGCACCTGGCTGTGTGATGCTGCCCTGGTCCTGGCTTTGACACATGTGAGGCTTTGTACCAAAACCCTTCAGCTTGCTGACTAATAGAAAAATAACCCAGAAAAAAGTGGCTGAGATCTTCCTTCTTCCTCCCTTGGTGTGAAACCATCCCTTGTCCCCCCAGTACAGACATTATAACTCTGTTTTAAGTAGGGAAGTTTAAGTAGTAACAGAAAGGAGCCCCCCATGTGGACAGTAGGGAATAAACTGGAAAATACATTTTAATTGAGTGTGGTATTTTGGGTGAAGGCTTTGGGCCATTTCTGGCATAATCAATTTTTTTTTATTACACAGCTCTTGGACTGGAGCCGGTTCTGCTTGCAGCCTTTCAGTCAGTCCTCTTCCCAAATTTCTTTTGGTTTTCTTTCTTCCTTCTGCCCCCTCCAACTGTGGCAATATCTAAGCAGACATGTGGGCCCTGATTATGCACACCTTGTGTGGCCACTGGGGCTGCTGCGAAGTGGGTGTTAAACAGCGTCATTCTTATGTGGCAGAGCTTTACACCCCTGGGTAAATGATTACCTGAGCTCCAGAGAAATGAACTGCCAGCCTCAGTGCAGCTCTGCCACAAATCTGGAGCCATGAAGTTTGAAGGAATCAAATCCTTTCCTCCTTTGGAAGACAAAATCAGGCCCGAAAGAAATAAAAAATCTCTACATGCTGTCCCCATGAGGAGGAAAGGCATTTGGCTGGTTTACAGCAGGATAGCTGAATGGGTGACCTCACATGGGAAACAGTCTATATAAACAAATAATTATTAAAAGAAACACTTTACTTCTCTAGCCCTGCTGCTTCTTGCACAGCAATAATCCCTGATTTGTTTTCAAGTAGGAAACTTTGGGATATGGGCGCAAGTTTAAAATTGTGACATCCTATCCATTTGTAATTCTTTCCATGGCCAGGAATATTCCTGAGTGAGAACTGAAGCATCTCTGCTTGTTGGAGGAAATGCAGGACAAAACATTTAAGCCACTTTAACCAGGATAAATGGATGAAGGCTTCAAGGTAGGATCATCTGTTTATTTACACCCATTGTCTCCTTGTTTCCCACACAAATATATTCTGTGTTTAAAATGTATAAAGCTGGGCAAGCCCTTCTCACGCTGTTCTCAGTAAAATATTGCTCACTGCATCTCTCCTGACAAATAGGGCTCTTGTTGTCCAACTTTCCCTCTGCCGAGGTTAATGATTAAGTGGTTCAGGAGGTTAATTCCTGCAGATAGTGTTGTCTTTGCCTCGAACAGATGTTGGTAGTGCTTTAATGTGGTTATCAAACTCGGCTGCCCTTCATCCTTTGCTCTGCGCAGCCCTGGGCTTTGTTCGCCGTGCATTCCTGGCCCCCTCTATGGAGATCCAGCAGAGCTGAACATCCCATGGCCTCGGGGCTGCCTCCCCCGGGGTCAGCCGGGCAATGCCCAGATCTGCCACACAAACCCGTAACAGCCACAGCTGGAAATATTTGGCAGTGCAGAAAAGGTGCAGAATGCCTGGTGCGGCTCATCTGGAAAGCCACTCACAGCTTTGACATCATCCCAAGCCCCCACAGGGCAGAGCTTCACCCCCAAATCTGTCCCTCCTCCTCCTCAGCACCTCCTGTCTTGCCAGGAAATGAATTTCAAGGGTGCCTGAAGTGTTCTGTGCTGTAACCAGCACCCTCAGCAGCCTGGTAAAACCCCAGGGGATGGACCAATATTTGCAGCCTGAAGCTGCATCATTGCAGGACTGCTGGTTGTGTGCAGGAGTCCTTTATTTTGCACATCCATTGCCTCATAACCAGCCAGCAGCAGTTAAAAAAAAATTTAAAAAACCCAACCGACCAAAAAAACCCAAAAAAAACAACAAAACCCCACAAAACAAACAAACAAACAACCCCCCAAAACAAACAAAAACACCAAAAAAATCCCACCCCCCAAAAAAAAACCAAACAAAAAATACCAAAAAACTCACCAACAAAAACCCCAACCAAACAAAAACTCCCGCCCCCCCAAAAAAAAACTCCACCAAAAAACCCCAAACAAACAAAACAAAACAAAAACCCCCAAGAAACACCCAAATCTTTATGATTTCTATAAACCCTTTCAATGATCTTGAAAGGGTTCATTTTAGGCTGGCCTCAAGCTGGGATTGGTTATATTTGAATGTCTGCCAATGCCATAAATGAAACATCATCTTGGATTTTACCTGTTTGTCATTATTTGTGAAATTGCCTCCTGTCCTCTCCCTGCACAGCTCCAGACCTGCTGTTGGAGTTAAAAGCATCTAACCACACTCAATCTGAATATGACAGTCTAATTTTAATTCTTGCACTGGTTTTCTTGTTATGTGCATTTTGGTATCACTAACTGACAAATTGTATCCAGATCAAATACAATACAAAGGACTGAATTTTAATTTGGGGGAGAATACTGTTAATTTGAAGGAGTAAACTGGTTTATGAAATCCCAAGAACCTTGTGTTTCTGTAATATGGAGATTTAAAAAAATTAATTCACAGCTTCAAAGAGAAGCAGGGTCCTGTGACCAAAATACACGTTGGTATTTTAAATAGGAAGATGCAAAAAAGAAAAAAATACAAACTTTATTTTTATTATTAATATTTCTATAAATAGTCCTTAAAATGATTAATTTTAGGCTGGTCTCATGCTGGCATTGGTTATATTTGAATGTCAATCCTTCCAATGCCACAAGTGAAACATCATCTTGGACTTTACCAGTTTGTCATTACTTGTGAAAATGTAAATGGAGAAGAATTGTGGCTTTTTGCTTTTGTTTCATTCCAAACGGGGATGAAACTCTTTGTTGGCTTGTCATTGATTAAGAAACACCTTCCCAGCCTTCCTTTCTCTCTCTTCCAGCTGAGGATCTTGCTCTCGCTGCTGATGCCTTAAGGGGCTGGAGCAGAGGCTGGATGGAGTTTAGGGGAATAAAGAGGAGATTTACTGAAGATATAAAGAGGATATTTACTGAAGATCTTCAAAGGCCAAACCCTGGCAGTACCAGAGCCACAGCCTGGATGGCTCCAAGATGGAAGCAAAAGAGGGCTGGGTCATGAGACCTCATAGTTTTATAAGTTCTGCTCTATTTGCATATTGGAGTTAATTGTCCAATTACTGCTTCAGCCCATGAAGTCCCATCCTTGTTTTTCTCTCTTCAGCCCACGTTGTTTGTGCTCTTGGGCCCGAATTTGGATCATTTGTCCTTGGTCCCCAGCTGCAGAAGGAATTGTTTTGTCTCCCTGCTCTGTGCAGAGAGCTCACCATCCCCTCATATGAAGCCCAGACCCACACCTTACTATCCCTTACATGAAACCCAGATCCACACGCCAAAGCAGCACAGGATCAAAAAAAAAAAAAGAAAAAAGAAAAAAAGAAAAGCTAAAACCCGAGGTATCACTGCCTTTGCTCCTTCCTTGGGGCTCACTCACTGTGTTTGCTGTTGGTGCTCCAGGAGACACAGCTCTGATTTAAAGTGATGAGAGCCAGAGGAGCTCAGCCCTGAGGAGCTCCCAGTGCAGACACGAGCCAGGTGGGCACGGAGCAGCAAGGGTCAGGCTGGGGACATTGGTCAGTGACGCTGAACTGGGCACAGGCTTCCCAAAGTGCTCCTCTTCACCCTGCTGGAGCTGGAGCTGGGTTTCCCAGAGGTTTCCACAACAATGGAGTTAAAAAATCCCTTTCCCCATGGATAACTTACATTTAGCCAACAGTCTGGATTGGGCTAAAGCTCTCTGTTCTACTTGTGTCAAACCTGGGACTTAAGAATCACAGAATGGTTTGGGTTGGAAGGGACCTTAAAAATCATCTTATTTCACCCCTGCCATGGGCAGGGACACCTCCCACTGTCCCAGGCTGCTCCAAGCCCCATCCAGCCTGGCCTTGGGCACTGCCAGGGATCCAGGGGCAGCCACAGCTGCTCTGGGCACCTGTGCCAGGGCCTGCCCACCCTCGCAGGGGAGATGTTCCTCCTAACATCTTCTCTAAACCTTCTCTCCTTTACTTTAAATCCATTCCTCTTTGTTACCCCATTCTCTTCTAAAAAGTCTCTCTCCATCTTTCTTGCAGGCTCCCTTCAGTCCCTGGAAGGCCACACTGAGGTCACCCCAAACCCTTCTCTTTTCCAGGCTGAACAATCCCAGCTCTCTCAGCCTTTCCCTGCTCCAGAGCTGCTCCATCCCTCTGAACATCTCAGTGACCTCCTCTGGACTCGTCTACACCTGATGGGAGATGAAAATTGTCGTGATTTTATAAAGCCCTGGAGGAACAGCCCCTTGAATATTTCTGTGGAGAAGCACAGGCATGGGATAGCAGGAAATGGAAGGGACAGGAGGAGGGACAGGAGCAGGAAGGGGAGCAGGAGCAGAGGGAAGAGAGAGGACAGGATTCGGGGGCAGGGAGAGGAGTGGTGACAGGAGAGGGGACAGGAACAGTGACAGGAGCAGGGGACAGGAGACAGGAGACAAGGGCAGGGACAGTGAGGGACAGGAGCAGTGATAGGAGCAGGGGACAGGGGACAGGGGCAGTGACAGGAGCGGGGACAGGAGCAGGGGACAGGGGCACAGGGACAGGGACAGGAGTAGCAGGGGACAGGAGCAGGGACAGGGGATAGGGGCAGGAGACAGGAGCGGGGACAGGGGATAGGGGCAGGGGACAGGAGCGGGGACAGGGGATAGGGGCAGGAGACAGGAGCGGGGACAGGGATAGGGGCAGGGGACAGGAGCGGGGACAGGAGCCGGGACAGGCCGTGCAATTCCCCCCCTCGAACAGCAGAGGGCGCAGCAGGCCCCGGCCCGTCGGAGCCTCGAGGAGAGGAAAAAGGATGGAAAACGGGGAAAACGGGCAAAATGCGGAAATTAACGCTTTTATCTGCTTTATACAGTGCCTGACACATAAGAAGAACCGCAGTAACCACAGAGAGCTGGCTGCAGTACGATAAAAAGAGCGGCTGTGTTTCAAACTCACAGAAAATCGCTGTACCCCACAACCTAATCCCTTCCGCTCTATCCCTGACTCTTTGGGGCCGCTGTTCCTGGGAATGAACTGGGAATTATTCAGACACCATCCTCAGCAGAAGCAGGGACATACTGCAGTGAGTGGAACTGGCTTTCCCTGGGGCTGTGAGGGTTGTGCCCGTGTGTGTGCCCTGCCCTGGGGTGTGAATTCCCATTTCTCCATGTCCGCACAGGGCAGGGACTCCGGAGGATGGGCACGCTTTGATTTGAGTGTGGATGGGTTCAGATCGCTCCTGTGGTGGATCTGTGTCACCATAATGTTTTCTGAAAAATCCTCTTTGCCCAGGATTTTCCCCTGGGAAGCTGAGAAGCCTCAGAGAGGAATGAAAACAATAATTATCTGATTGCTGCTCCTGTGTTTGCTGCTTTGGAATGTGGCTTGGAGATTGTTTACCAGCAGGTGAATGTTTGATTAGTTTCATGTGAATTGTTTTAACTTAATGGCCAATCACAGCCAGCTGTGTCAAACTCTCAGAGTCAGGAGTTTTTATTATTCATTCTTGTTAAGCCTTCTGATATATCCTTTCTCTTTCCTTAGTAGAGTTTTAGTATAGCATAATATAATATAATATAATATAATATAATATAATATAATATAATATAATATAATATAATATAATATAATATAATATAATATAATATAATATAAATAATATAATATAATATATAATATAATATAATATAATTAATATCAGCCTGCTGAGAACATGGAGTCAGATTCCTCATCTCTCACCTCGTCCTGGGGACCCTCACAAACACCACAGATCTGTTGTGCTCTGATTGGTGTTGGTGAGCTCTGGGAGCAGATGAAGGCTGTGATGAGTGTGGCTCCCTCTGAGGATACCTGGCTGGCCCTGATCCTTCAGGAATGTCTCCTCTGCCAGGACATGTGTCTAAAAAAAGTCTGGCTGTGGCACTGGGTGCCATGGTTTAGTTGAGGTCTCAGAGAACAGGCTGGACTCCATGATCTTGAAGGTCTCTTCCAACCTTGTCTCTTCCATAAAACAATGTATGTTTTATGTGTATCTTTTTGGAAAAATGACAAGTTATTTCCTGCAGCAGATTCTGTGATTCTGTGACTCAGGGGTGACTCTTGCAGAAAAGCAGCCCCTTGTCCCTGCTGCTGATTTCCAGCTTGCAAAACACATCATCAACCTCAACTGGCTGAAAAGTAGCCCAGCAAAGGTAAGGAAATGATCCTTTTTCAGCTGGAGCAATTTCCCAGCTTGGCTCATTACAGAACTGCACACTTGCCTGTGCTGTTGTGGCACAGGAGGAACAGGATGGAGGGAGGGATGTGATTCTTAGCCCTGGTGCTGAGCAAAGTCTGTTCTGAATTAGAATTTATGCTTAAAAAAAAAAAAAAAATTGGTTGTCATCCCTGGAAGTATAAAATCCATGTTCAGCAGTTTCCCACAGTGGGGGAGAAATTAATTTCAGAAAGAACAGTTTTTGTTTTGGAATCTTCCAAGGGGAATTGAGCCCAGACCTCCACCTGACAGGGCTGGGGGATGTGACCACTTAGCCAGAGCTGCAGGGCCAAGCCCTCTCACACCACAGGAGCCTGGAGAACCTGGGAGGAGAGTTAATTAACCATCCAGCACAGAGGAATGATCTTGGGGCTGGGAAAAGAAAGCTGCTAAATAAAGGGAGCTGGTGCAGAGGAATGAGGGAATTAGGCTGGTCAGTGGAGCAGAGCAGGCAGCTCTGCAGAGGAAAAGCACCAGGAGCTGCAAGGGGCAGGAGGAGTTTCCCCAAGGTCCTTGTGAAGGGTTTGGTGGAGGTGTTCCAGCGTTTGGGATGTGTCACCAAGGTATGAGGAACGGAAACGCTTCCTGTGACAGGAAACGCTTCCTGAAATGAGATTATTTATACAAATCCCTATCTTCACAATTTCTCCTAAGGAAGTTTTGGTTGAGTTTTGCTATAGAAAAGTGAGCTTCTCTGATTTTTCTGAAAGAATAACTACTTTCAGTAAAAATCTCCATCGTCTCTAAAGGTCATTCTTAATAAAGTCACAAGGACCAAGGAGGAAATAGGTCCCAGTTGACAGGTCCCTGGAAATAGAAACCTGGAAAACTGGATTCAATTTTCAGTATGGTATTTAATTTTCAGTATGACCCCCTGAGTGCCTGAGCAAATAATTTCCATTCCTCATGCCTTGGTTTCCCCCAGGTCCTTGTGAAGGGTTTGGTGGAGGTGTTCCAGCGTTTGGGATGTGTCACTGAGGTTCTGCTGGGTGCCAGGGGTGACAGGAAGTGGTGACACCAAGTTAAGGTGTTGCCATAGATCAGTCACGGGATGGTTTGGGTGGGAAGGGACCTTAAAGATCATCTCATTCCAGCCCCCTTCCACTATGCTACAGTGAAGAAATTCAAGTCATGTTCTAAAAGAATTGTACAGACCTCAGTGGAAAGGAGAAAAGTGAACTACAAGTAAGCGATCTGGTGGAGTTTGAGAATGGAGATCAGTAATTTCTCTTTAGCTGAAGTGCTACAATGGAGCAAAAAGTCTGGAAGTTTTTTCTTCATGACTGTCAAGGCATGAGAAAAGATCCAGGTTCATTTTTGTCCCCTTGATTTCGGGTGGGAATCTTCAAAGTCAACTAAGAGAGTGGGGCACAAAGATTACAGTAAGATTAAAAAGCAGCTGAATTCTTACAGGTCTCATCATGCCCCTTTGGAAAGCCTTGTTTGCTAATCAATGTATGTTTTATTTGTATCTTTCTGGAAAAATTACAAGTTATTTCCTGCAGCAGAACATGGGAGGTCTCAGGTTCTGTGAAAGTCCTTTTCAGATCACTGTTTACTTGTGATGACCCTGTTATTTAAAATCTGCTGCACTCTAGAGGATGAAAATATTTGTGGGGGCAAAGATGTGCCTTGGATCCTCTTTTCTTTGCCCACATCCCTGGGCGAGGCATTTCTGCACTTTAAAACAAGGAAAGTTCCCAACAGAAATGTTCAATTAACTGTTAAACACTCTCATCAATTCAGGGATCATTTCCAAATCTGATGGATGAGTTCAAAATCTCCAATTCATTCTAACCATCAGGCGGAAAAACAGTTGAACTCCTGAGGAGAAAAGAGCAGATAAATGCTGGAATGAACTTGCATATCTTTGAGAGGTGCAGTGCTCTGCAGACAGTGAGTTATGAACAGGAAAACTTCCCAAGTGTGTACTGTAAGCAGAATAATAATGGGCAATGGCTCAAGCTAAGGGGTTTTTTTCCCTCTGGCTTCATTTAGATCCCAGTTTAAAAGGCATGGGGTTTGTTTTTGTGTATACATGGGGAGAGTCTCACACCATGCACAATTAAATTATTTCCCATGAAGGTAAAAAAAAAAATAGGTGAATTCTATTAAAACCAAGAATCTAAAAAGTATGCAAATATTCAAGTGGAAGAGGAGAAGCTGAAAGAGGACTTTATGAATTCTTGGCCAAGTGAGTCATTTATTGAACTCTCAAAATTAATGCCAATTTTAAGTTTGTTTATTTGGACAGTTAGGATATAGTCTGAATTTTTAATCAGGTCTGTTTCTCACAGGTGCACCTGAAGGATTCACACTGCAGGAACTCCTGAGAGAGCTGTTAATTAATGCGACCTGTAAGCCACTGAAAAGTGAGTGAAACAAATGCAATTCCCTGCTCCATAATGGTAGGCTAATTCTGTTTTGTGTCAGCAGTGCTCTTAAACTCACTGATTCTATATTTTATTAAAAATAGGTTATGTAACACGAAAAAACCATAGTGGAGTATATTTTTCTAAATCCCATCACAGTTTCCTGTAATTCTGCATTATGCATGAACAGACTCAATTATATTTCTATGAGATTTTTAGACTCTGGCTCCACTGGCTTCCATTCAGACCTGCATTTTGAATATGCTGAGCTATGAATTAAAAACCCAAATGCAAACAAAACCAGCAGTAGGTGCACTGATAGCAGTGGAAAGTATTTTTTCCTGCTAATATCCATCCTGTAACTTTTCAGTGTATCCAGATTCCAGCCATTTCAGCTCTTATGGAGCGATGTGACCTGGCATAAGTGAGCTATTCAACGCAGAATAGAGGTCAGTGTGTTTGCTTAAACAATCATTTAAATAGTAATAATTTTAATACAAAAATGTATCCCAGCTGCTCAATGCATTCCCAGAAGCACAGTGTCCATTCTGTGCTTAGGGTTGTATGGAAAAGGCCAGGAAGCTGGAAAAGAAGGAAAAGTTCTGCCTCCCATTTTGCAGGCAGAAAATTCTGTCACTGAGGGATCAAGAGACAAATCCAGGCTGATGCAGGGAGCTGGTAAATGACCTAAACTGAGCCTGAAATTAGTGAGTCTCAGGGTGCTGTTCCATGGTGCAACTGAGCTGCTAAAGCTGCAGGTCCTGCTGCAGAAGGAGATTCGCTGAAAGAGGAGATTCACTGAACCACGGCAGGGGCCCAACAAGCCAAAACCCTAACTCATCCCTCTCCTGGGAGTGGGAGGAAGGAGAAGGACACAGAGCTCCCCTCACTGTGCCCTGCTGTGTCTGTCTGAGGGGCTGCAGAGCTCTGGGGATGCTTTGTGAGCCTGTCCCAGCACCAGTTCCAGGGCAGCAGAGGTTTGAGGATGCTGCCCTGCTTCCCACCACCAGCACCACCCCTCCCCTGGATCTGCTCTGCCAGCCCCCAGCACAGCTGCTTGGATTTCACCCTTAGATCTGTGTCAATTGATTTCACATCAGCACTGAAATCAATTTCACTGTGAGATAAATGAACTGGGGGCACAGGGAAATAAGTTCAGCTGGCAGAAATTGGCATTTATGGTATGAGTGTATCACCTCCTGTAGCTTTGAAATAATCAACTCTTTGAAATAATAAACTTCACTAGTTGACCCAAATATAAGTACTAAAAATAAACAGATCAGCACCCTTTTCTTCAGTTTTTTACAGAATAAAAGGCTCCTGAGCCTTTAATTATAAAATTTTCAGAGCCTGATTTTTTCATTTCCCTTAATGCCCTGACCTCTCTTTACTGGCCCCCTTATTAGTAACACTTACTTTTGGGAGATTGTAACATTGCTGAAAGCACAGAAAATACAATTCCTGCAGCCATTAATCCTTGTCTTGATGCTACCTCCACAGCACAATGCCTCTCTCTTTTACTCCTGCCTTTTTTCCTCCCTCTTTTTCTTCCCCTTTTTTATCCCCTCTGTTTACCCCAGTGGAGCCACTCCACGAGGTAATTCCCTTTGTGACCAGCTTGCTGCAAACTATCTCCTATTTACACTGGCTGCAATTTTCAATTAAAGACAAGAACTTAACTTTAGTGGAGGGTCCTATAGAGTCCAGCATTTGGGACTTAAGATTTGCTTTCCCAGCTTGAGACTTTGAAGTTGGGAAGCTGGAGAGAGAGAGAGAGAGAGCCTGGATGAGGTGGCAAAGTGTCTTTCACAGAAGAGCTTTAAAGCAGAAAACATGTTAACCCCCAGGCTCTGGGGCTAGGCAAAAACAAAAGGTAGGGAAACAAATCTCATGCAGAAATGAGGTACAGGCCTGGTAGCCAGAAACATGATTTAAGTGGCCGAGTTAGCCTTTGTACAGTATGGTAATGTCAGCACATAAAAACTGGGCTGCTTTTAAAGAATATCCTGAAGTGTCCGGTCTAAACCGATTAGGCTTGAAGCAGAGGACTGTGAAATGCCACTTAACATGCTGGTTTAAGCTTATAAAAACCAACTGTAGGCAGAAGGAACTGCAAGCTTTTTGTTTGCTAAATAAGCAGGACACACGAGAAATTATGGTCAGACAAGGAGAAGAATTTCAATGTACAAAATTCCCCTTACAGTTTCTCCTTTAACTCTGTATACATTGGGATAGCTTAGGAGATTGCAAATAATTTTTTAATTTAAAAGACGGCAGATGCCATTTATTGTGTCTGTACCTATCACAGAGTAGGTCATATAAATTGTGAGATTTTTCTGGCTACATTAAGTTATATAATATATCTGTATCTCTTATGGTAGACAGGAAACAGTCCTGACTATTTTTGATCCTCTCAGCCCCCAGCTGCAGAAAAACGTATCTAAACCAACCTTTTTTTTTCAATTTCAGTCAGCTCATCAAGCTTTAAACCCCTTACATGCTGTCTGCTAATAAGAATTAAATCATGTAATAGCCAGTGGATAAATTAGCTGAGCACGAACCCGATGCTTTATTTAACAATTTTTATCATTATTTCGAAGCATCCAAGAAGAACAGGGTCTGAAAAGTTTTAAATCTGAATTAGCTTAACTACTTGTGACAAGTTTACACATGAGAGACATCGAGACTGTGTTCTACTTGCTACTTTGAGTTTCATCCTGGCTTTCTGTTTGAAAGATCCCAGCCAAAGTTAAATCAACCCACCCTTTGCTGATTTCCAACATTAGACATGTCCCCAGCTCTTTTTTTTTTTTTAACCTTGCTTTCAGGCTGACTTTCTCCCAATTGAAATTCAGTTCCTGAATGGTGGGTTTTTCCCTTGCTTCTAAACGTTGATAAAAAAGGGTTTTCTTCACTCCCTCAATTTGATGTGACAGGGCCCTGACATGAATAATGGACGTGTTTCTTTCACAGGCAAATCAACTTAATTTAGCACGCTTTTATACTTTCAATAGCAAAGCCACAAGCCTGTAAATTCCATGAGATCCTTTAGGTTTGCAGAAATCTTTAGAATTAGCAGAAAATGTATAAAGTAAACAGCGCTTATTTTGTCAAAATACTTGAATAACTTTTATACAGGAGCTAGAGATGAATATATCACTGCCTAATCAGATTGTGATTTACATGCAGTTGAGGATGGGCTGCCTGGGTTCAGCCTGCCCTTTTGCTCAGGGAGAAAAGAGGGGTAGGAGAACTGAGTAATCACAAATATTAAATAGAATTAAAATCCCAAACTTTCTTCCGAAGGTGAAAGAGAAAAGTGGAATTTGAAGAAGAGGTTTATGCAGTAGAGGTTCTGTCAGAACTCCATTCTCTGCCCATCTCCCTGGAGAAGTTGCTGCTTTGCAGCTCAAGAAATGAGGAGAGGAAAAAGAATATTATTTATTATCTACAGAGGAGGGTGAGACACCAAACCAATCCACCAGCTTTAAAAAATAACCTGCCTGTGTGCACTGACAGGTATTGTCTGGAGGGGTCAGACCCTTGGAGCCCTGATGTCACAGTTTCACCTGTGGCAGCTCCATCTCTGCCTCACTTTGCTGCTCAAGGTGTGTTAAAGCAGTGCTAGAACATTTCCTTTGTGCTGAACAACAGCAAAACTCCTCTTTGAAGCTTTAGAGAGCAACTTTGGGCTCCTCCTCAGCCATGTGGTTCCAGGATGTACCAGGACTCCTGGCACCTCCTTCCTGACCCACCATAAATCTCCTGTGAAGCCAACAAATGCAAGGGTGAGCTCTGCTCTCTTCCCCCCAAGAAAGCCAAGGAGTGGAGATGAGGGGAACTCTCAGTTTGCCCTTTTCACCTTTAGGACTCATCTCCCAGCACTGCTGCTGGTAGAGAGCAGCCTGGTGACACTATCAAAGGAAAATAGAGGTTAATTCTATTGTCATTATTTATTATTGGAACATCAGGCAGCTGTAATGGCTCATTCATTAAAATACCCTGATAGTGCTGATAGTGGATCAGTGAGTAGGAAATAGGTTGGTTTGGGGGTGCTAAGTGCTAAAAATCATTCTGTTTGCACAACGGAGTGTTAAAAAACCAAACCCTTTCTTTGTAGTTTTACATAAATAAAAGAGAAACTAGTTTAGAAAAGGGTCTTCTCAAAGGAAATGCTGCTGGACTGGAAGCCATCAGGTTGGGTAGGGAAAGCCAGCCCACAGAGATGCTCTGCTGCATTCAGCCTTGCTTCCCTTGATGCAATCAACGTGGTTAAGGGGATCCCACATACCTCCAGGTCTGGCTGGAATAAGTAGTTAATCAGCCAATTAGGGGAACCAACAATTACAAATTGGGAAGAGGAGAACAAGGGAAGGAGAAAGGGGGTGAGTCAAGGTAGGCTGCAATCCCTTTCAGAAGGTTTCTAACATTAACTCCCAGAGAATTATGTTCTACCCTACCTTGACTGATTTGTTTCCCCCCCTTCCTCCCCCTTCTCCTTTTCTTACTGGTTGGGTCAGTTAATTGGCTGATTAACCAGCAATTACCTCTGGGACCAGCTCTATATAGGGTCTCTTTTAATCGAGAATTTTACTGACAAAGGCACCAGAGTAAATTCATCTCTGGTGTGAGCTTGCTGGATTGAATGGCCTGACACCCAGGACAGAGTTGATCCATTGTACCACAGGCACTGTGTTTTTAAGGCATTTGATTAACTTGGAACTTTTAAAATTACATTCCTTTTCTGCAAGATCTGTTCATTTTGGGTAGGAGCAGGAATGAGAGCTCGGGAGGGAAGTCAGCCAGACAGGAGATGTCTGGAGCAGCAATATCCTGCTCTGGGTGATGGCAGAACGGCTACACAGGGTGACACCTCCCTTGTTCTCAGCTGGCACTGCTGCAGGCTTGCTGGCATGGGCTTTTTCCTCAGCATGTGCCCAGTGAGTAATTGGCAGCCCAGGAGGGTGGGGGACATCCCTTATCATTGGTCTGGTGTGCCAAGCCAGGGAGGGTGCTCCTAACAGTATCTGGGGACTCAGCATAGAGAGTAAAGCAGCTCAGCTGTCCCTGGTGCCTCTTCAGGCCCTGTTTGGACCATTTTTTGCATCAATTTCAATCTCCTTGTTGCTGGCACTCTGCTGGATTCCTGCAGCCCTATCAAGCCCTGTGTTTGTGCTGCAGGAATCAAACCCAGTGCATTTATTGCAGCAGAAAGCTTCAGTGGGACACTGCAATTAGGAATCCTCCATTCTTGCATGTGCCTGTGCTGTCTGGAGCTGCTGCCTCAGCTGCTCTGCTGGGAGGGGAATTCTGAGCTGGGCTGGAGCCCCCACATGGTTACCAGGCAGTGGAGAAAGCACGATGCAGGAGGGGATGGAGATCCTGTTCTGGGAGAGCTCAGACCAAAGGGCCAGCTCTGAACACTGCAGCCAAAAGGCAGAGGATCAGATTATTGAGGGATCTGGCAAATTCCCTAGAACACTGGGGCCTGGCAGGAACACACCTCTCCCTGCATGAAAGGGGCTCTGTGTTTTACAGTTTCAAACAGCTCATGGGTTAAAGATGGGCTGGCCTGGGGATGGAACAGGAATATGGGATCTCTGTGGGGAGGGAAATGGGAGAAGGAATGGCTCTTTCCTTTGCTATGCAAGGACAAAAAGAATTCCTGCTGCAGATGAGGCAATGACAGGTTTAGCAGCAGATCTGTGTCTGCCATCCCGATTGTGGAGCTCCAGGTGCTGCAAGGAGCAGCAAAGCGGTTTTGTAAATTTAGACACAAAAAACAGAGGTGTAAGTCACTAAAGTGACAGTGGATGTTTTATAGAGGTAGAGGGACAGAGGTGGGACATAGAGTTGCATCCTGTCCCTTTGCAGCTGTCCAGAATCAGGGATGGCACATTCTGTAGCCAGCAATGCCAGCTGGAAATGTCCCTGCTTCTACCTGGAGGTCACCTCTGCGTGGGTGCTCACTCTCAGTCCTGCGGGTAGGGCATCATGGAAATGTCTTCTTGCTACAGACCAAGCATTCCTGGCTAATCTAAGCTGTCTTGCTAAAAATGTTTATGATACAGGTCCCTATAATATAGGAATAATATATAATATAAATATAATATACTATATATAGTATAATATATTTTTATTATATAATATAAATATAAATGTTATAATATATAGATGTCATATAATATATAAATCATATCATAAATGTTTATTATATAGGTCCCTCTATAACAAAAAATGCTGGTATTTTTAATAAAGCCTAGTTAATCCTTTCTCTTTCAAACTTTTGCACTTGGAATCAAAGGAGATTTGGGCTGGGAAAAGCAGAGAATAAGAGGGGGAAATCACTTTTTTTTCCTAATGAAAACATGCTATCTGGTTCAGGGAGAAGCTGAACAAAATCAGTGGAAGGAAAGCCTTATCATAATTGGTCTCCTTACAAAAGACACTTGCTTGCTGAAAAAAAACTCTGTTATCCTCAGAGTGATAAGAAACTTGTAATAGAATTCCCAGGATCTGAGGGATGTGGTTATCAGAGGGAGAGAGTAGCTTTGCCTATCTTTGAAGTAAATTCAATCCCACGAGGTATTTTTGAGTCTGAGAACACCTGATACCCAGTTTACATGAGAACTAGAGAACAATACATTTGAATTATCATAAAAGTGATAAAATGTGTTCCTCAGATCCAGACAAAGCTTGTCACTTTGGTGGTCACAGCTCTGGATTTCCCTGGAATACAGCTCATCCTAAAGCTGGATATTTATCGGTGCTGTGGAGGGACTTAGTGGAGAACTCACCCAGAAACATCGTGGATTACTAAAAAACATTCCTGTCTTTAATGCTAAAGGCTTTAGAAGCCTCAGATTAAGGACAGATATTCCTCAGATGGCAAATGGGCTGCACTGAGGCAGGAGGGCAGACAAAATTCTCTTTATAACCTTTTCATAGCAATGTATATTTGCCTTATAAATTAAGATCCAAATTTACAGGCAGCAGCAATAACTGCATTCCTGGCCATGAAGGGAGGAAGGAAGTGCAGGCAGAGGGTCAGGAGTGCAGCAGTGCCTCTGCTCCATCTCTGTGTAGGAGCTGGTGCTTCTTTACTCCTCCTTCCTTCACCTCTGCTCTTTCCACAAACCACTAGAAGAGGTTTTCAGCCATGGCAGAGTATGAAGGGAATGGGTGGCATTTCCAGGAACCCATCCCAGGACCTGCTAAAATCAGGATTTGCTATAGGCTAGAAAAGTTCTTTCCATCCTGAGCCAGTGGAGGTCTGTAAGCCAAGAGGTGTGTGCTGTGCTGGGCAATTAAACATTCCAGGTCTTCTGTCCTTGCAAAGGGAATGGGGGAAAAGGGATTTTGTGTTAATTGCTTGGTGGAAGATGATCTGGAGAAGGCACAGTTGGCCCTCTGCAGCAAAGGACACCAGTCAGGGACTTCCTCTGTCTAGGAGAATTCACAACCCGTTAGAAGTGATAAATAAAAATGATTTCTCACAGCTTTTGAAACTCTGCTTGTCCTGAGCTGGAAAACTGTCAGAGTGATGGTGGAAAGGTGTGGTTAGCGTGGTTTTGGGGCTTGCTAGAGAAACAAGGACCTGGATGCACTATGTAAAAACCAAAGGAGTATTTTAAGTGTATAATGTAAGTGTATTATATATGTGTATCTTATTCTTGTATTGATGGCTTCTTGTGTATTATTTAAGTGTATTATATAAGTGTGTCTTGTTCTTATCCCCTGCTCATTTGATGTCTCAATGTTGTGCTGCCTCCAATATTATATTCTGGTGGGGTGGAGGGTTAGGGTGTCTTTAATGGGTGCTAATTTATACCTACATGGTGTGATCAACTCACTAGGAGTGAAAGTGGCCTCTTCTCAAAGGTGTGGCATGGCAGATCCTCTCCAGGCTGGGATTCAGGCAGCTTTTATTCCCTGCTAAGCATGGATGGGCTGACAGCTTAGGCAGCCCATCATAACAACAGTAAAGACATCACAGAGCAGGACAAGAGGAAGAGAACTGGTTGTTTCTCAGTTAATCAGTCAGCTCCCACCTTGGGATGTGCTGTGCCTCTGCCCTGCAGCCCTCCTGGCCAGCAGGCTGCTCCCTCCTACCCGTGCCAGGAGTGACCACCATAACACAAACAAGCTGGCAGCAATGATAGATAGTCACCTTCATAAAAAAAGAGAAATACAGGAGTCCAGTGCTCCTGTTTCCCTTCTCCTGCCCCCATGCATCCCTGCAGAGGCTCAGAACAGACGAGCTCACTATTACAATGTTGTCAGGGCCCTGCTAGTTTTCTAGTTCATATCCTTGTTCATGCTGTTTGCTAAGTACTTGTTCACTGTGACAGCTTTCAGCAAAACAGAACACACTGAATGCTTCTTTCCAAACAGCTCTGTCCTGCTGGGCTTCAAGTGAAACAAGCCCTTCAGACTCCATCATGTGAACTTTTCATAAGGAACAATCTCCTTTAGACAATTCCTTTCAGAGATACTATCCGTGAAACTGGGACTTGGGGATGAGGTGACATCACAGCCTTCTTCCTCTGGCCAGGGTCATGGCCACCAAAGTTGTATTTGTTAGGAGGCCTCCACATGGCATGGTGCATGATTTCTTTAATTACCTAATGTTTCCCCATTTAAAAAAAAAAATTAAAAAATCTGTAACCACTTGAAAGTGTATTTTAGTATGTTTTCTGTTGAAAGAAAAGGCTTTTGTGCAGTCAGATCCTGGCTTGTGAAAATCAGAACTGATTAATGAAAACATAACTAGCCTGCAGTTAAATCTTAAAGGCAGATGTGCCAGAGCTGGTGGACCAAGGCAGGCAGATCTTGGCTGTTTCCCTGGCTGGTGTCTGTTCCTGTGCCATCCCCAGTGCCAAGTGTGGAAAAAAGCAGGAGGTTTGAAGAGCAAGGCAAGGAGTGCATGTCCTTAGCACTGAATTAGCAAAAAAATGGGGCGGAAAAGGCTGGGTTAGAGAGTCTGGGAGTGTGCAAAATGTTCATGTGCACTTCAGCAAAAGAACTTGTCCCTGTGGGTCTCCTTCTGCCTCACCACTGAGGGGAGACCTTACAAAAGTCCCACCACTTTTCCAGGAGGTGGAATTGGAATTGCTGATCCATGAAAGGTGTCTCAACCCAAATGTCTGCCATGCCTGGGGAGGGGAGGAAAAGCAATGTGGTAAAAGCACCAGAGAAGCAGTCACATGGAGGAAATTGGGGGGAAAGAAAAGTTTCAGGGTTAGGATTGGGTGCAGAAAATGGTCCTTTGGGTAGTGGTGTGTCCCATTGATATAGGAATGGAGATTTCGGTGGCTTTGTGCTTTTAATTATTCCTGTTTTGTTAAGCTAAATATGAAAAATGGTACCTAATGAGCAGTTTGATATTTTATTCTGATATTTCTCTTTTATACTCTATCAAAGAATTGTTCTTCTGCACTGCATTACAAAAAAGAAAACCCCAAAGTGTGTTAAGAAGGCATTGCCCTTAAATAACTTAAAATGCTATTGGAAAACAAATCTAAGAAAAATGTCCTTCAACCCAAGCAGTGTTTGGTCCCTCATGAGAATGTGTTAGGAGTGTGTCAGCTGCCCACTGGAGCTGGAAGCTCTTTGTGTATCCATGATGAAATGTATGAGGATTATGAGCTCCAAAATGTGTCTTTCCCTTAACACTGTTGGTAAGGATGTTGTTTTTTAACTCAGATGGTGTTTGTTCCCTCTGTGCTTCTCTAAATGGTATTTTCTGAACCATTTGTGTGGCTGAGTCAATCTGTTGGCCAAATTTAAAAGGCAAGAGATTTATATGAAATGAATACATATGTTATTGTTTATAACATATGTACTCTCTAAGATACTTTCTGTACCATCTTTGGATTAAATTAATTGTATAGACTGAAAATTTTACTTTGTTATGTCCAGAAGTAGCAATTTCGTTTTTCTGACCTCCTATAAATCTTCATTCATTTTCAGTCAGAGCAGGGAATTCCATCACTCTTTTTTTGTGTGGCCAATAATTCAGGACGAAGCATGTGCAACACCAAAGCAGCAGGTCTCTCCTTTTATTCCACATGCTTCTAATGAGAAATATTAATTCACAACTGCAAAAAGTTATGCATTTTGCCTGCAGGGTTCTAGATGAAGTCAGTAAAATTGGGCAAGCTTGGGGCATAAGTTGCTCATGATCCTGTGGAAATTTATGCACACATGGAGTTGTCCCTGATGCTGCTGTCATGAGAAGCATTCGCTTCCCAGCCGCATCCCACCTTAATGAGAAACCACTTCCATGTGCAATTTCACAGGTATTTCTATGCCCAAATAAAGAAGGAAAGTGTCAGGACAAATTTTAAAGATATTGAACAGACAATAGCTCTGCTAGATTTTGGTTGGAGCATTTACAAACGCTCAGTACTGGTAATTCCCTCACTGGGGAATGGAAAAGGGAAAAGGGAGACCATCCTCAAACTCAAGTGTTTATGTTTGTTTCTTTTCCTTTCAACAGCTCAGTGCAGTGCAATTTCCACTGAGGGCATTGGGGATTTTTAACACCCTAATCTAAGATATTAAAATAATTAAAGCAACAATTAGTGACTAATAATTAATCCTGCTAAAGAAGAAGAAGAAAAAAAGAACAACAGAAGGAAAAGACCTCTGAAGAGTCTCAGAGTGTTTACAAATCAATTTGCCTTAATGTTTTTTCTAAGTGTAACCATAATGAAATCATACTTGGCATTAACAATATTGCTCTGGAGTGGTTTGCCTTAAAATGTTCATTGTATCCTAAACAGTCCAGTTCACATTCAGCAGGGACAGGCAGTGATTTCAGGGTCAGCCAGGTGTGGGAGCGGGTCACAGAGCTTGGGTTGTGTAGTACAGGACCTCACAAATAACAATTTCTTCTGTGTTGTGTTCTTTAAACTCATATCAGAAGGAAAGAGAGCAGGAAGAGAAATGTCTGCATGTGGAGAACTCCAACATCGATTGCAGGTGATCTGCAATCAACTATTGCATTTGTCTATGCTGTGCAGAGAAGAATAACTCCTGTGCTCAGCTATTTCCCTTTAAAAGTAGAGAAGAATAACTCCTGTGCTTGGCTATTTCCCTATAAAGCAGACAAGAGTAACTCCTGTGCTTGACTATTTCCCTCTAAAAACTGAGAGGAGTAAATTCTGTGCTCGGCTATTTCCTTATAAAGTGGAAAAGAGTAACTCCTGTGCTTGGCTAATTCCCTCTAAAAATTGAGAAGAGTAACTCTTGTGCTCCGTTATTTCCCTCTAAAAACTGAGAAGAGTAACTCCTCTGTTCGAGTATTTCCCTCTAAGAGCAAATAACTCCTGTGCTTGGCTATTTCCCTATAAAGCAGACAGGAGTAACTCCCGTGCTCGGCTATTTCCCTTTAAAACCCATGGCAGGTTTCAAGTGCAGCCTGGAATAAACACAAACAAACGTCGCATTCATTCAGCCGGGGGTTTCTGCCATTCACGCTCCGCATTCTCTCACCCCTCTCCAAACTGCGGAACGCACGTTTCCAAGAGGGGGGATGAGGGGGCGCTGGGATGGAGCTTTTTTTTCTAAGCAACCCTTGCTTTTTCACGATTCATTAAACCCTTTCTCCCTCGCGTGTAATTGGACCCCTCTCATTTACATGCATGAGGGATGCATAACTCTGCGAGAGGTGCTGTGGTCAGGAGGTGGGGGGAAAAATAATCCAGAGAAGAGAGGAGGCGGGCTCGGGTGAAGGAGACACGGGAAAAGTTGGCCAGGGAGAGGCGAGCAGAGCCTGGGGCAGTGCCAGGGCTGGGAAGGGAGGGATGCTGGGCGATGCTGGGCGATGCTGCGATGCTGCCTCGCCTGACCCCGGCGCTGGCCCTGCCCAAACCCGTCCGTGCAGCGAGCTGAGTCACTGTTTATAATATAATATAATATAATATAATATAATATAATATAATATAATATAATATAATATAATATAATATAATATAATATAATATAAATATAATATAATATAATATAATATAATATAATATAATATAATATATATTATAATATTGGCTTTTCACAAATATTTAAATAGATTTTACATGTATGGAATTAAAGTAACTTTGCCATGAAGATATGGGTTTTATTTCCGTTGTTAATTAAGTTTCTACGTAGTAGAGAAATAGCTGATATAAATATGCTTGTGTTAAAATGCCTGCTTAGATGAGATAACATCCAATGAATATATAATAGACACCTACTACAGATATGCCAACTATCAACACTCGCTGTCTAAAAACAATATAGACCAAAGCCCAAAACGAAAAAAAAAAATTTAAACAAAAATATAAGTAAATAAAAATATTAAAATTCCATATAAATAACAAATAATAAAATACTATTATATATAAAATACAAATAAATAAAAATATAAATAAATAATAAAATATAGGAATCAATAATAAAATATATAAAGAAATTATAGAATATATAAATAATATAAACAACAATATAATAAAATAAATATATAAAAATTATGTAAAATATATATTTTATATTTATTTTATAATAAGAAAATATGAGCATATAATAAAATATTTATATATAAAATAAAAATAAAACTATCTATAAAATAAAAATTATAAAAATAGACTAAAACCACACCAAAGAATACACATACTCTAAAAAGGCAGACCTGAAGAATAACCATACAAACCAGTTCTTAGAATATGTAAACAAGTTCTAAGAAAAGCTTACTATACATAATTGTTTGTGAATATGTAACAAACTAATACAATAGAAATAGGATAGAAAAGCTGTTTCCAAAATACCAGCTGTGCTTTTGGCTAAGTGCCAAGACACACCCAGACACAACACCTTTACTCTTTATCCCCTATTGTCCTTTATTAAATTTTACATTTTCACATGAGAGTAGATGTGTTTTTCACAGGCAGCAAGCAGCATGTCTGCCTGGGAGCCTCTGCACCCGATTAATTAATTAATTAATAATTATGGCTGGTAGAGCATTCAGGTGCAGGCTCCATGGCTCACACCCCACCTGCCGAGGCTGAACCAGCAGTTTTGGGATGCTGGAAAGGACCAGACCCCATTCCTCCCTTCCTTTGCACTACAAAAAATAACTCTTCACACTCAGTGGATTTTTTTCTTTGCAAGACTGTGTCAGAATCTCAGTAATCTTGTTCACAGGGGGGAAAAGCCTCCAGCCAGGAGGGAGAAATATTTAGCTGGTGTTTTATATTGCTAAATTTCTACTTAGGAAACTGCACCTTGCTCTTAGGAGAAACTGCTCCTCTCTGTCTCTGCACAGGCTCTGTGTTGCTCATCTCTGCCCAGCTCTCTAAGTTGCTGTGGCAATGCTGAGCTGTGTTTAAAAAAAGCTCTAACATCAAGTCTCCCACTGGCACTCCCGATTTATCAGAAAGGTGGAGATATAATCATGCTTGTTAAGATCTAGATACTGAACAGCAAAGCTTATTTTTTAAGCTATGTTTTTGGAAATATAATGCATAGGACAGATTGCCTGGATATGTCAGACAAAAAATGAGGGTCTGGTGTCTGTCCTGCAGGAGAAGAACCATTCCCTCCCCAGGAATACCTGCTCTTCCTGCCAGCCCTGCCCAGGGCTGCTCCTTCCAGCCCTCCCTCAGGGAAACAAGCAGGAATGATGCTTTTCCTGGTAAAAAGAACACAAGAAGCTGACTGCTGCTGTGGGCAGAGTGTAAATATCTTTATATTCCAGAGGACATTGTGAGAAGGGACTCTGCATGGCATGGAGCCTTGGTAATTCACCTCTAGAGACAGCAGTTGGCTTTACATGTCTTAAGAGATGCTGCTTTATGGTGGTAATTTGGTAATTTTTAAACCCTTAACAGAAAACAAGGAATGTGATATGACCCCATAGTGCAGCACTTAGAACTGTGCCTTTTGTTAAGAATTTTTTTAGCTGTTATTTTTCTAATGATTTTTTTAACAAGCTGATTATTTTTGATGGAAGAAAATATTGAAGCACTATCAGGGCTAATATTTGTTTGCCGATGGGAAAAGTTTTTAAGGAATGAAATAAAAAGAGTACATAGATATATTAATGGGCATTTCTTCTAAGCTCTTACTTTATATGCTCAAGCCCATCTTTTAGCTTAACTTCTATTTAAAAAGTTGAAAGAAACGAGGAAATCCCCGCAGAGAACAGCCAGCCACACTTCTGAATTTCAATGGGTCCTTCTAGACGAGCGCCTTTTATTTTAAATGGTGAAGTTGTTGCTTTAATCAGGAGACAATCCTTATATATTAGTTGTACTGACTTATAATTGTAGGAGCTAAATGATACACAAAACTGGATACACATCTTTGCAGGCCGATTAATGGGGAGGACTGAAAGCAAAAGTAAACACTAACCTTGCAAAATGAAAGAAGTTAAAAGATAAGTGTTAAGGACCTTTTCCTTTTTTTTTTTCTTTCTTTTTTTTTTTTTTTTTTGAGAATAAAACAAGATTTAGTAGCTTTCCACTTAATTTAAATGAAAAGAATCGCTACCTTACATATTGCACTGATAATGTGGGGGAGAGCGAAAACAAAACCTCCTTTGTGGCACTGACACCTCCTTTAGTTGTTGTGAAGAAACTTTTCCCCTCAGTATCTGCTAACCAATTCTAATTAATGCTGCACATTCCTCCACTGAAATCATTTAATGCATAACAAGGGGGTGGAAAAGGAAAAAAAATAAAAGAGAGAGAGGGAGAGAAAGAGAGAGAGGGAAGAGATTCTCAATGCTGATGATTGCCCTGTTCGAGTTATGGGAGTGAAAGCCCGGGCCCCCCTAACCTACTGTCTATAAAGCAGAGCTTTGAAAGAGAGCTGCGCCCTACAAAAGCTGTCAATCTCCCCTGCCCCGAAAGGCTGGGTTCACATGGATTCCAGTGACAGCCCTCCTCCCCCACACACAATACATCAATCTGTCTGTCCCCCGAGCACCCAGGGCCCATTGTCCGCCCGCAGGTGTCTCATACAGCACCCATGGCCGCCCTGGGAACGGCCCCACAAAGGCCAGGCCGGGCAGATGGGCCGGGGGGAACGGGGCAGCCCATGGCCCCTCGGGGGTTTGGCTTTTTTGGGGGTGTCTCTCTCTGCTGCACATTGGCACCTTCCATCCCCCTTGGCAAGGGGGTTTGGTGCTTGGCTGCTGGTGTAGGAACGTCGGGGGGTAGGACAGTCGGGACAGATGGAGATGAGAGATCTCTGCAGCCAGGTCAGGAACTTGTGGGTTATTGCAAAGGGTCTGGGTGCAGGGCCCTGCTGGGAGCTGCCAGCCACAGCTCAGAGCAGGCCTGAGAGAAGAGAGGGGCAGAGAGGATGAGAGGGTAAGAGAGTAAAAGGGCAAGAGAGTAAAAGCATAAGACAGCAAGGTTCCCGTTACAATACAATAAATCATCTTCTGTGTTGAAAATTCTAATTCTCACTAACCAATCTACTACAATATACAAATCCTACAGCATTTACATACAGCCTATAAGAATCATTACATTACCATCCTGTGTTACATTTTAAACCCTAAAAACTCCTCTTTGGACCCCTTCTGCCAAGCTGGCAGGGTCTGCTCGGACCCTTGGGCCTGTCTGCAAGCAGAGGGTGTTGTTTCATCAAAAGGGAATTACCTTCAGCTGGCCACACCATTGTTTTCCAGTTGTTCAGTAACTGAGGTATCTCAAAGCTTGCTTTAATTTCAATCTCACTTATGGTTTCTATATTCTCAAAATCTTTTGCCAGGCAATCATATTTATAAGGCTTTCCTGTTTCATCTTCCCCAACATGCTGGTATCGGGAAAAATGGGTGGTGAGATGGATGGCGGCGCTTCTGAGGGGTCAGGAAATACAGAGAGAGAGGCTGCTTCTGCCCAGGGTGCTGGGAGGGAGCTCAAACTCTCTTCCCAACATCTTCATGGGCAAACAAGCCTTGGGGAGCTGTCTGTCCTGAATTACCTGTGTCTGTCTGCCACAAGGGCAAGTGGGCACCCAGCTGTCCAGTCCTGGTGGCCCTGGGAGGAGCTGACTGCTCACTTGGTGTTGGCCAGTGAAGGTCTGGGCCAGAACAGCATCCCAGGTTTTCTGCAGACCTGGAAGAAATGCTTTGTCACTTGGTGTTTCAGCTGGCCTCCATGTGAAGTGGAGTGAAGGTTTTTCTCTTTTTTCCTTGTTGGTAGGAACTATGAACTTCGGGAGATGGGGCTGTGTCTGTGTGATTGTACAGGAGGAAATTCCTGCCTTAAATCACTGGCAGCAGTGACGTGGATTTTACAGAAAAGCTGCTGAGGCGCAGTGATAAAGGTGACACTGGTTCTCCTGCTGCTGGCCATGTTCTTGCCCTGTCCCCCTTTAGATCTGCAGGATTGGGTGAGGTCTGGAGAATCCAGAGGAGAGCCATGGAACTGTGTGACAGGGAACTGCACAAGGAGGCTGAACATGGAGAAGAGGGAGCTCACCCCTCACATGCTGCTACAAGAGGTGTGTAAATGGCTGCTACTGCTGGGTTTTCCCAACTCTTTAGAGCACAGGACTTCTAATCTCTTCCACTGGAAATACACTATCTTTTCAAGAAGAATTGTAACTCTAAATTTGCTTAACACCTTTGCCTTTACTGATGTTAAGATTAGCATGAAAAAAGCTGCTTTCAATTTCCCTTTACATATATCAAAAATAAGCAAGCCAACAAAAAATAACTGCACAAGCTTGACTTCCTAAAGCTCCTTCCCAGATTATTTTGTTCTAGGGCATCCCAGACAGTCTCCCTTTCTCCTCAGCAGTGCCAGAGCTCCATGCTCCAGAGCTGCACACTCAGCTGCAGGTTTGGCTGGGTGCTGAGGACATCCCAGAGCTCCTGGTGTGGCTCCTGCAGCCCTGAGCTGAGTGCTGGCTAATTGCTCAAGTATTTCCTTTGCACTTGCTGAGGTTCTGCTTCAGCGGCTGCAAATTAAAGTGACACTGCAATTCAAGCCAGCACAATGAAATGATGCTCCTGCTGCTTTGATGTTGGTCCTTAGATAGATAACGCCTTAAAACTAAGAAAAAAGAGGAACTGCTGACTAATTTGGTACTAAGCATCAGCCAGAGATCAAAGATGACCACGTGCAGAGCCTGTTTGTAGGAGTGGTGATGGCATCTGTAGGTGAAGACAGGTAAAAATCCCCTGGTTCACCTGCAGAAGTTAAGAGTGTTCCACTTTGCTGGCTGAACAGCTGCATTTCAATTTTAATTTCATGTGGGTGTTTTATAAACACCAGCCAGAGAAGGGGCTGGGAGAAACAGCAGTGCAGCACAGTCCAGGTGAGCAGATGGACAAAACTGTTTGCTTTGAGCTTATTTAGGGAAAATATCCCAGATGTAGGATGCTCTGCTGCAGTGAAGCAAGGAGCTGAGTGTCTGAGCAGAAATGGTTTCATGGCTGTTGACATTTTCTCAGTTTGGACTGACAGAGCAGCTTCAGGCAGATTTTGAGTCTCCTGCCAAGACACATGGCAAATTGACTTGTTTAGCAATTTCTTGCAGTATGAAAACGAATTATCCTATTGCCTGATACTTCTGGTTTCCTTAATTCCCCTTCAAGAGTGGATGAGTGTATTCTTCAGCATATCAGAACATAGAAAAGCTTAGATGATCCAAGTTGAGCCTTATTTACAACAGGTTCCTACTGATGTCAATAGTAACTTTGCTCTGGATTCAAGTGCAGAACCAAGTCTAGTATCGAATGCTTACAGCAATTCTCATCCTCACTTCTGTCAATGTTGCTGTCAAGTTGCAGCTTTTGTTTCCTTTTCAGGACTGGGTTGGCTCCAAGACTCCTCAAAAATTCAGTGTTTAATGTAGTTCACTGAAGACAGGTGTGTTCAGCCTGTGCTGGGACTGGGCAACAGTGCAAAATAAAAATTAGCTGGATCATACTTTGCCTTTCTTCTGGACTTCAGGTTTTAAATTGTTGTGGTGTCCTGAGGTGACTTTATGATGCTGAATTGTATGCCCATTCCCTTGTTTAGCCCAGAAATAAGTTTTGTGCCTTTAAAACTAGATCTGAGAGTGAAGTGGGGGGGGAGAAGGAAAAGCAGGGCAATTTTTTTGCAGCTGTATTCAAAAAACACAGAGATGAGAGCTTCAGTTTTGCATGTTGCCTGCAGCACAGAGAGGGAGCAGGAGAGAGCTGTCCTTTGCTTTTAGTTGTTGTTTTTTAGCTAGCTGAGGCAGAGAAGTTCCCCAGACTGTGGCTGTTCTTTCCCTGGAACTGTTCAGCCCTGCTCTGGACTGAAAACCCAGAAGAACACCAGGAGCAGCTCACACCTGTGACCCACCAGGAACAGGACATGGCATTCCAGCACAGGAGGGACTGACAGACACCCACAAAAATGACTCTCTGAATTTGCCATCTCTTCAGAACCGTGAGAGGTTTTATTGTTTAATCGTATTCATTTTTTTCATGTTTGTGAGTACTTTTCTTGTTAAATAAACAGTTTTTCTCACTTTTCTTGAAGGCGGTTTATTTCCCGAACAGGAGGGAAGGAAGGGCTGCTGAATTTTGCCCTTTAGGGAAATATCCCTTTGGAATTTCCCTTCCAAATCTGTCCCAAACCAGGACATGTGGCCACCAGTGATGTGGAAATGTTTCCCTGAAGGCAGCAGTCCACCAAAGGTTTTTTTAGACCTCTCTTCAGAGGTAGCTGCTATCACTCCACAATAAATAAAACCCTACAAGGCTGGATCTTCCAAAGCCCTTTCTTCTTCTTTCTTAAATAAGCAACTTTTGCATACCCACAAGTTAAAAATAAAGGCACAGCCTGGATGTTAAGATGAGCTCAGTAAGATCTGATGTATGATTTGCAGTGAGGAAAGTGCAGCTGAGCTATGGAAGTGATTCATTACCCCTGCATTCAGCTCCAGCACAGTGTTGCAGACAGTTATTCTGGGCCTTAATTGCTTCTGTTAACATCATATTCTAGAGCTCATTAGTGATAAACAATGTGTATTAATATCATTCAGACAAGAACTAAAGATTAAGGTAGAAATCCATTTGCTGTGATGGCCATTAGTCAATTCAGAGCTGTTGAATGATGCTTGAGGATCTAATATGAATTGGGAGAGTCAATATTTCATCAGGCAGATCTTCTCATCCTCCTGTGAAAAGTTCTTTGTCTAAAAAAAAGTTACTTAATGAAAAGTGCTTGCTTGAAAAGGACACACACAAAGTGCTGCCCTGCTGGTCCCCAGCAGTTTCAGTCCTGAAGGGTGGATAAGGCCTGGTTTGGGTCTGATGGAAGCATGTCATCATGATTCTCCCAGTGCAAATCTGGCCCAGTGTTGCCAAATTAATTATTTTCAAATGTAGAGACTTCTCTGCTTCACTTCCATTTTCTGGCCCAGGCAGGTCACTTTTTGTAAGTGAATACATGCTGGGATTTCTCCAGATGTGACTGACTGAGGGCAGAATTTATTGCTTAGTTTGTTCTTAATTAATACTGGGGAGCCCCCACAAATGGCTCAGCACCAGGGGGATGAACATGAACAGCACCAGTGGCACAAATCATCTCTTCACACTCAGAAGTGTTGCCTGCTCCCTTCTCACACACCATTTCTTCTCCCCTTCTTCCTCAGTGCCAGAAAATGTCCATTTCTCTTCATAACTTGCTTTGAGTGTATTTTTTTTTATGATGTAGGAGACCCCCAGTGCTGGAGCCTGTGTCATCTGAGGAACAATCGTGGCGTGGGTGATGGAAAGGCAAAGCAGCAGCTTCAGTCCTGCAGTGGGCCAGCTGTAGAATTTTGTACTAAGATCTGGAGTAGCTTCAGAGAGTTCAAAGAAAAACAAACTAAATTTAAGAAACTGTGTTTTTTTAGTTTATTTAAAAAAGATAGTAGAGAGGTAGCATGATTGTTGAGTTACTCATAAATCAGGAGGTCTGGAAAGGAGTTTATAAGCACACATAGCCCAGCTACAAGCAGGAATTTCCTACCTCCAGTGAAGGTGTGATTTCTTAATAGTAAGAGGATTGTACACTGAGAGGTGTTGCTTGGGTGGGCTCATAAAGGATCCTTGTTTGGAATATGTCTCCAAGATAAAATTTGTACAACTCTGGGAAAAATGTTGTAACCTGTTTGTGCAGGAGGTCAGACAAGATGATCCCAATGCTGCCCATCTTAGCCCTCAGAACCCAAATTTCTGTTAAAGGTGGGAAAGTGCTAAAAAATCAGCTGGATGTATTTGAATGAAACAACCTGTGATTTCTCTTGAGAAGTATCATGTATGAACTGCCTGTCCCTCACCAAAGGAACACAAATTTCTGCTACTATTTATTTGCTTGTTTGTTTGTTCAATCTGGGAAGTGATTCAGCTAAAGAAATTCCTCCACCCCACACCGAAGAAAGTCAGCTAAAGCCTTCTGCTATCAGAGATCACCTTTTCCCCGTGCTGAATGCCTGCAGAGGTGTTTGGGGTGATAATTGCTAATGTCAGCACAATGACCTCATGTTTAGCCTCGGTTTTTATTTATTCTCCAGAGCGATCATTATTTTCTCTTTTCAGCAGCATTAAGAGGGCATTTCAGTTTACAGGAGGCTGCGCCGCTGAGCGAGCGGGTCCCTTTGCCAACCCTCCGGGCTTTTCAGAGCACAAACGCCTCGAGTCACCCCTCTCACTTGGCTCAGCGAGCGGCTCGAGGTGCCCAAAGCCCACGGCTAATCCTGCCTTTATCCCCATCCTGCCTTTATCCCCCAGCTGCGGGCTGGCCGGGGCTGCACTGCCGGGCAACGGGACAGCGGGGCGGGCGGGGACACCGGGAACTGCCCGGGCTGGGGACATCCGGGAACCGACCGGGCTGGGGACACGGGGATTGCCGGGCTGGGGACACCGGGCTGGGGACACCGGGCTGGGGACACCGGGAACTGCCACCTGCGGGCAGAGAGTGCCACCTGCTGAGGTTGGCACCGGGCAGAGGGCTTCGGGAGTGGGTACAAACTGAGCATGGTGCTCTGGGAGCGGGTACAAACCGAGCTGGTGTTTTAGGAGCAGCTTCCACCCTGAGTTGGTGTTTAAGAGCAGGTCCCACCCCAAGCTGGGTAGGAGCTGGTTTTAGGAGCAGGTTCCACCCTGAGCTGGATGTTCTGGGTGCGGGTTCCATCCTTTTCTTTAGGAGCAGGTTCCACACTGAAGAGGATGCTTTAGGAGCAGGTTCCATTGGAACAAGGTGTTTAAGGAGCAGGTTCCACACTGACTTGGTCTTTTAGGAGCCGCTTCCACACTGAGCTGGGTGTTTTAGGAGCATGTTCCATCCTGAGCTGGGTAGGAGATGGTTTTAGGAGCAGGTTCCACACTGAGTTGGTGTTTTAGGAGCAGCTTCCACCCCCAGTTGGGTGTTTTAGGAGCAGGTTCCACCCCAAGCTAGATGCTCTGGCTGCAGGGTCCACACTGAGTTGGAGGCTCAGGTTACAAACTGAGCTGGGTGTTTAGGAGCAGCTTCCACCCCAAGATGGGTTTTAGGAGCAGGTTTTACCCTAAGCTGTGTGTTTTGGAGCAGGTTCTACACAGAGCTGGATACTCTGAGTGCAGGTTCCACACTGAGTTGTTTTAGGAGCAGGTTCCACCCTGAGCTGGTGTTTTAGGAGCTGGTTCCACACTGAGAAGGATGCTCTGGGTGCAGGTTCCACACTGAGCTGGATGTTTTAGAAGCAGGTTCCACACTGAGCTGGGTGTTTTTCCACCCCGAGCTGGTGTTTAGGAGCAGGTTCCACCTCAAGCTAGGTGTTTTAGGATTGGGTTCCACCCTGACCATGATGCTTTAGGAGCTGGCAGTAGCCACCTGTAACACTGTAATTCATCCCCATGCCCAGATTTTTCCAGGCTAGAGGTCGGCTAATGCCCTCCTCAGCTGCCACTGGTGTTCAGGGTGCTACAGGAGGAGAAACACTGATGGCATTGCTACGATTTGTCTAGGAATTGCATGTGAGTGCTCTCCTGTTTTGATTTTTAAAGAAAGTTTTATTTTGGTTTTTTTTGTTGTTGTTGTTTTGTTTTGTTTTACTTTTTGAAAGCAGCATGATTTCAGATGTCTGTAATACTGACAAAATTCAAAGCTGTGTTCCAGTTCCATAATTCTAAAATGTGTACCAAAATGATATTTTGCAACCTCAGCCTTTAATGGATCATACCAGCAGCTAATCACTACTATTAATCAGAAGGAAGTCTTCATTTACACCAATTGAGGGTGTTAATATTATTTTTTAAATGGTGAATGGAAAAAAAATTAAAACCAATCTGTCTGTGAGTCAGGACCCTCCCTCTTGCAGACCAATTAATCAATGACTGCCAGAGCCCTGAGGGCACTAGAGGGTCCTATCCCTGTCCCCTGGGTCATCCCATCCCTTTGCTGCAGCCTGAAAAGGATGAGCTAAAACGCCCTCATTCATAGCTGCTGTGTGCTAGCAAACCTGAGTGCAGACCAGGCCTAAGTGATGCAGTTTTGATATAAATGTTGACACCTCTTCATTCTTTTCCACAGCTCAGAGAACTGTGAAGAAAAAGAGATTTAAAAAACAAAAAACAAAACAAAAACCAAACAAACCAAACCAAAACAAACCAGAGAGGATGCACAGGATGTAGAGTTTTTTGCTCCATACCTTTAATCACAGTGCAAATGTGAGTGTACTACCATGGGAGGGACTGTTTGCATTGGTGCATCTGCTTTATTTTATGAAGAATAGAGGCAGTTGTGACCCTCCCTTATTTCTAAAGCTGCCATAATGCCCTGGCAAGGCAGCAAGGCCCTGTCTCAGCCAGGATCCAGCTGCAAAAGAGCAGGGAAAACAAAGTGCTCTGGAATTTCCTAGATTGTGAAAGAGCTTGGAGGTTTTTGGGTTTGGTAGGAGCTGCATTAACTCCTGCATCTTTTTGCGAAGGAATCTTCAGTCTTTGAGCACCTTGTCCTGAAAAAGAGCTCCCCCTGCTCAGGTACCCTCTGGAGACTTTGCTTCTTTTTTTGCCAGGGTCAAGATTAAATGCCTGGTATTTCTTGTTGGGACTCAGAATTCTCTTTATTAGTTTTTACCTATATTGCAGTCTCAAAACCCATGAGTTCCACAGCCCTTCACTCTAACAAACTGAAAATGGAGCCCCATCTCTCTCTCTACAAGGTCTTTTAAGGATAGAGTATCCAATTAAGAAATGACACCTAAATTATTTTTACTTTTAACCCAATAACCAACCACCTGTGTCCACAATGTGGACTTTTTTATCCAATTACACAAAACCACCCAAACCCATGGAGAAGAATGTGAAGAAGGAGAAGAAGGTGAAGAAGAAGGACCAGCCTTCACCCTAAAACCTCCATCTTGCTCTATAGCTATCACTGTATTCTAAACCTTAAACTCTGAGTTTTCCACCCTGTGATACTGCACATTTCTATTCAAACTCCACACCCACAATCCCAGTTCTGTCATCCCATTTTGGAAGCTTTTCCATGGCCTCAGGTCAATGCAGTGTTCTCTTGGGGGTCAGTGCCTGGCAGCACAGAAAGTCTCAAATTCTCAGTAACCAGGGTCCCAACAGTACCCCACATGGGGTTGTTTTCACTTGCACTCCTTTGGGTTTCTCCCACCTGATATTGGGCTGGTTTTCCATGTTTTTCCATGTCCTGACAGCTGGAAGTCTGGCTTGTTCCTCTGGGCACTCAGGGCTCTGCTGTGGAAATTGTCTCTTGCAAGGACATCACCAGGAGCTGCTTTAGTGCTTCTGGAATCTCTTAAATAGCACATGAGCTGATTGAAGGGGAAAACAGTTTCCCTGCAGGCTGTGAGCACAGCTCTTGGGTGGTTAAAGCAGCTCCTGTGTGGTGAGAAGATTACTGAGAGGCCTTAATGACAATTCTGGTTCCACAGTGGCTTGTATGGGGCCCTGTTGCCAAAGGGGAGAATGTGCAGAGGTGTTGGAGGGGAGCTGCTTGAAGAGGCTGGTCTGGGAAGGGCTGGTTCAGGGAGTAATTCACATTGGAGGGGACATCTGGATGTCACCTCTCCCACTGCCTGCACAAAGCAGGTCCAATTCTGGCAGGTGGCTCAGGGCCCTGTGCTGCAGAATTTTCAGCTGCCTCATGGTTTTGATGTCTTAAGTTTCAGCTTTCGTATTTTCCAGACTCTGTACTGCATTGCTACATAATTCTGAACTTCATAGAAAGTGTCAGCAAGTTCTCCTCAGAGCTCAGTTACACAAAACAATCCTTTTCCAGCCCCAGAACCAAGGACACCATTGCAGCTTCAGGCCCAAAAAGGCAAACAACAGAGAATTGAGGAGAGCAATCTGGGAGGAAGGGATTGCATCACCTAGAGCTGGAACTGGACAATTAACCCCAAAATGGAAATGGACCAAAACTGATAGAAGTGTGAGAACTCGTGACCCTCATCCAGCTTGGGTGTAGCCACAGCCAGGCTCTTGCACTGCCAAAGGTGTATCTTGTGAAGGCCTTTTAATAAATTCCTACTTTATTCCTTTAACACTGTCCAGCCTGTGTTCTAGGAGCCTCTCCAGGCATCATTTTGAAATGCTGGAATTCTCTCCTCAGCCCTGGCAGGCCCTGGGCTGTGCGGAGAGCCCAGGGTGTGCCATGTGGGCCGTGTGATGTGGGACACGAAGCTGTGAGCTCCCTGTGAGCAGCCACAGAGGAGCTGGCAGGAGGAGCCCCCTCAGCTGTCCTCGGCCAGGCTGAGCTCCTGCTGGGGTCTGTGTTAGCCCATGGAAGAGGCAGCACGTCCAGACACAGGTGCCCGGTGCTTTTCCTGCTTGCAGCAGAGATTTTGAGGAGCTGTGCAGTGATCATGGTTCTTCTGCCATCGTGTGGCCGCCGGAGGGATGCTGGGCTGTGTCCTCCGTGTGAGGCAGGGGTTTGTCCCCTCAGCAGTGACAGCTGAATGAACCCAAGCTCTGCTAACCAGGCTTGGCTGCCAGCTTCCCCCCTCACCTCAGTCCTGCACCAGGAAAAGGGATTTACAGGGCTCAGGCAGCTCCAGTCCTCACACAGAGGAATTCTGGAAAGGACCCCTCAGCTCGGGGTGGGGGAGTTTGGGAGCCTTGTCCCCACAGAGTCTGGGGTGCAGGGCACAGCCAGGTGCTGCTTGCAGCCACCCCAACCTGTGTCCAGCTCTGGGGGGCTCAGCAAAAGGAGGACATGGGCCTGTTGGTGCAACTCCAAAGGAGGCCAGAAAGATGGGGATGGAGGGAGCACCTCTCCCATGGGGAAGGCCTGAGGGAGTTGGAGGAAAGATGGCTCTAGGATGACCTTATTGCAGCTTTCTGGTGCCTAAAGGGGCTCCAGGAGAGCTGGAGAGGGATTTTGACAAGAGCCTGGAGTGACAGGACAAGGGGGAATGGCCTTAAATGGAAAGAGGCAGGTTTAGATTGGATATTGGGAAGAAATTCTCCCCTGTAAGGGTGGAGAGGCCCTGGCACAGGGTGCCCAGAGCAGCTGTGGCTGTCCCTGGATTCCTGAAGTGTCCAAGGCCAGGTTGGATGGGGCTTGGAGCAACTTGGGACAGTGGAAGGTGTCCCTGCCCATGACAGGGTGGCACCGGATCATGTTTAAAGTCTGTTCCAACTGAAATTGTTCCATGATTCAGCTGCGCCCTGCCTAGCTAAGCTGAGTCCCCACTGGGATTGGTACTGAGCATTTATTAGAGCCAAGGGAAGTGACTGGGAGATGCAGAGCAAAAAAGGCAAAGCTGTTCCCAATCTTCTGGCTCTTTCCAGCAATATTAGGGTGGGAATGACTGGAGTGTGAGTAGGAAATGTGTGAAAGCACTGGGAGAAAACCCTTGGGTGTGTGATGGGATATAAATGGATGAAATATGTCTAAGAATGCACCCAAGTAGGTTAAATCATATTATACAAGGATATTGTAAATAATACAAGTTCTGTAAACCCCCTCCATCCTACAAAGGAACAGAAAGAAGAGAACCTTAAATTTTCAGTATTTATTTACATTAAAGCAGTGCAACTCATTAATTTATGACTGATTCATGGTCTTGCAAATAAAATGTATGACTGCAAGGAGCTTAAGTTATATTTTCAGCACTTTTGTGAAAAGAATGGGAGAGCAAGGTAGTGTGGCATTCATATTTTCTGAAAAATTCCTTCACCCAGGATTTTTCTCCTGGGAAGCTGAGAAGCCTCAGAGAAAAAGGAAAACGTTAATTATCTCATTTGCTTCTCCTGTGTTTTGCTCATTTGGAATGTGTTTGGAGATTGTTTACCCACAGGTGATTGTTTCACTGGATTTCTGGCATGAGTTATTTTGACTTATTGCCAATCAAGGCCAAGCTGTGTCAGGACTCTGGAAAGAGCCATGAGTTTTCATTATTATCTTTTTAGCATTCTGTAAGTATCCTTTCTGTATTCTTTAGTATAGTATAGTATTCTTTAATATAATATAGTGTAATAAAGTAACAAATTAGCCTTCTGAGAACATGGAGTCAGATTCATCATTCCTTCCTCCATCTGAGGGCAACCCAAATACAATAGGGTGGTCCAAGAAGATCATTTATAAAGAGGGAGGGAGGAAGGGAAGGAAAAGGCTGGAGGACATTCCCTTTCCCAGCTGTGATGCACTGAAAGGAGGAGTGATGCAGCTGGGAGATGGATGTGACAGGCACTGCTGCCTCTGATCCCACAGCACAGCAGGGGCATCCTCCCAACAAGGGCTTGAGAGGAAAGCAGCACTTCTCTGCCTTCTGAACATCCTTGGCTGGGCTGGTCTTGTGCTTCTCACCAAGGCTTAAAGTCCTTCCTGTCATAATAGACACAGCACTGCTCGTGTTGGTCCCTTGTGAGGAGCTCAGCAAAACTGCTGTCAGAAGTGATGCCTTGGGAAGGCTGACCTAGAACAGAGGCCAGACAGAGCTAAAGAATAAAACAGAGATTTATTAAAAGCATCTCCTCAATGGATCCACCTTGGGCAGCACAAGATCCCAGCCAGGGCTGCAGCCAAGATGAACCAAAATGGTCACAAAAATCCCTGACCGGTCCCGGGCTCTCACACTTTTATCAGTTCTGTTCCATTAGCATTTTGGAGTTAATTGCCCAATTACAGCTTTAGGTTATCAAGTCCCATCCTTCTTGTTTTTCTCTCTTCAGCCCACGTTGTTTGTGCTCTTGGGCTGAGATTTGGATCATTTGTCCTTGGTCCCCAGCTGGAGCAGGAATTGTTTTGTCTCCCTGCTCTGTGCACAGAGCTCACCATCCCCTCATGTGAAGCTCAGACCCACACACTAAAGCAGCACAGAATCTGAAAATATAAAAGCCAAACCCTGAGGCATCAGAAGAACACAGCCCTTGAGCCAGCTCTCCCAAATGCAGGTCCCCTGCCTGTCCACAGGCATTTATTGCTCACACCACCAGACCCAGGACAGCATAGTTTCAGTAACATGCTAAGTCTTTAAACACATGGCATCCTCCATTCCCCAAGGCCAGAGCTGACCTGGAGCAGTGTTTTAGTCCTCTCAGCACCTTGCAATGTGGTATTTACACTCAGCTGCAGGACAGTCCTACAGAAAGCTTCACAGTAGCACCCAGCCAGCCTGCAGCACTGCACACCTGAGCTGGTGCCACCAACAGCTTCTTCACCAGGTCAGAGCTGAGGTGCAGCCTAAGAAAGGCAAGCATTTATACCTCATGGCTCAATGGCAGCTGAAGGGTTCTTTGTGTGTTAGAAGGTGTCCAGAAATTGCCTCTTGACACTTTTCCCTACCTTGACACTTTCCTGTTAGAAAAGGGAAACAGCGAAAACCTCAGAGCCAGCTCCTTTCCTTCAGCAACGATCCAGCATGAGAGGACAGCTGGAACTCAGTGGGGTGCAGCTCAGAGCCCGGATTAAACCCTAAAACCACGAGGTCAAACACACAGGGAGTTGATGGCATTGTCCCCTACACTTGCAGGAATGTGCCTGTTTAACCTGTGCCTTCCTTTAACTCTTTCTGCCAAAGCTGTGCTGCTGACAGTGCCGTGCAGGGCAGCACATCCCAGCAGCTGCTCAGTGATTCACACCTGGCTGTGCCTTCTTGGGGTGTCCTGTGCAGGATGAGGAGTTGGACCCAATAATCCTGATGGGTCCCCTCCAACTCAGCACATCCCATGGCTCTGGGTATCCCTTCACCCTGTTCCCAACCCTCTGCCAGCCTCAGTGCAGACACAGAGCCACTCTGGGAGCACAGCAGTCACTGCAGGGCTGGCTGGGAAAGCTCATTCCCCTGCCTGGCAGCCACAACTGCAAGCAATAAAGAAGATTCACGTCCTCCCCACACCTGTCATCTCACCTCCAGGACATTTCTGCATAGGTCCATTTTCCTGGCAATCTCTCCCTCCCCAGTCCTCCAAACCATGAGTTTCTCAGCCCAAACATTTCAGTGTTTACACATTCAAGCACTAAAAGCTGCTTCATAACTTCTCCACTCCAGAAGGTGAAGGACAGAATGGTTGCAGACCATGACTTAGCTTAAAAGCAGCTGAACACTTCACTCCAAGGGCACTGCAGCTCCAGAGCCTGCGCCCAGCATTACCCAGACATCAATCCACACATCCCAGAGCTCTTGGCAGACCACTTGCTCCACTCTGCTGCAGACAAAAAGCTCAGAGCACTCAGAAAATGAAGATTTCAGAGAACACTTAATTTAAAAGCTAAATATAGTATCAGAATGGTGCTTGACAGTGCTCCTCTAATAAAAAAAAGAAGTTATTTGCACAAAGATTCCTACCTTTCAAACAAGAATTTGATACCTGGTGAAAGCTATTTTTCAAGCACCTTGTTTTCCATTCCTGGAGTTGTCATTGTACCCACTATGAAACCCCAAATGCTGTATTGACTTGAAATAAACTGAAAACCTTTAAATGTCCATGCTAAATTCAGGCTCCTGAGGCAGAACCCCAGTGCTTCTGCCCACCATCAGCATCCTTGGAGCCAGCAGTAATTCAGTCACTCCAAATAAGACATGATAATCCTCTCCTGTGACTTCTGAGGGACACAGAGCAGAGCTAAGGGGCCACTCTGGGTTCTGCCCCACAAACTCTTTGTGATTGAGCTGCTCAAGCAGGACAGGGCAGTGCCACAGCCTTGGCTAAAGGCAAGCAAGGATCTTCCACTGCTCTGTGAAAAATGAACCCACTCCCATTTGGGAGGGCAGAGGGTGATGCCATTTTTGTTTTTACTTTTTTTTTCTTTTATATATTCTCTGTGTTCTTTACACATACATTTGTAGCCTGTTGTATCAGTGGCTTGTTTTCCCAGTAATTTTCCCTGCCCTTTCCCTAAGCAGAAAGACAAAGCAGATTCAAGGGCCCCTATCCCATCGTGGTTCTCTCTGGCTACCAAGGATGAAAACAGATCCTCCAGACACATTTTCATCAACAAAGTACAGCTGGTACTGAGGGGGGGCTCCAGAGAAGGGGCTTGACCTGGGGGCGAGTTGCATCACCACTTGTCCTCCTAATTGGTGATTTTTGTCAATTATGCTAAATTCTTAAAAGCTATCCAACTGTATTCACCCCCATGGGGGTGGGCTTTTTGGGATATAACTGCTTGCCAGCCTGTGGCATTCACATTCTCTGGAAAAATCCCTTTGCCCAAGATTTTTCTCCTGGGAAACTGAGAAGCCTCAGAGAAAAAGGAAAACAATAATTATCTCATTTGCTTCTCGTGTGTTGTGCTCACGTGTGGAATGTGTTTGGAGATTGTTTACCCACAGGTGATTGTTTCATTGGATCCTGCTGTGAGTTGTTTTCACTCTTTGGCCAATCAGGGCCAAGCTGTGTTGGGACTTTGGAAAGAGTCATGAGTTTTCATTATTATCTTTTTAGCATTCTCTAAGTATCCTTTCTGTATTCTTTAGTATAGTTTAGTATAATATTCTTTAATATAATATAGTATTATAAAATAATAAATTAGCCTTCTGAGAACATGGAGTCAGATTCATCATTCTTTCCCTCATTGGGGGCAACCCAAATACAACACCAGGCCTGGAGAGGAATTATTGTGTCTGCCCAAAATGGGGAAGCAGCAGCTCACACTGTACATGGAGTTTACAGCTATACAGTAAAGAAATGCAGGATTACAAGTATATTAAAATATACAAGCTAAAATCCCAAGGCATCACTGAGTCCCCAGAATGCCCACAGACTCTAAAGGGAAGCTAAGCAGACACACAGCCATGAAATTTCCTCACCTCCCACCCCAGCTGACCTCAGGAACTGCTTGGCTTCTGAATACCTGCCTCTGTCATAGCCAAGAAAAGTGCTTGCCCTGCAACAGCACATCTGGTGCCTTGTGCTGCTGCATGAGAATTTGTGACATGGGTTTTGAAAGGAGCCCAAGGTTATCAGCTGTAAAAGCAGCTAAAATGACAGTGGAGGTTTATCCAAGCATTGCTCCCAGCCCTGAGACTGACAGCTCGTCAATGGGGAAGGGACACAGCTCAAACAGCACATCCTTGGAGAGGAGGATAAAACAGGAGAGCAGACCTGCTCGTTCCAAGATGCACAGCTGCCTCAGGGCACGCTCAGCAGCGCTGTCCCCACAGCCACACACATCCCAAATTAAGCACAGAAGGGTGTGTGCCTCTGTCCTGCTTCCTGAGCAACTCCTCAGCAGAGAAAATACCCTGGACCAAAGAAAATCCTCCCAGAGACTCCCACGTTCCTCCTGGGGCCCAGTGTTCCAAAATAAAGTGTCACTGAGCCTCAGCAGCACTGGTAAGGGACCCAGGCAGGGGAGCTGGGGGCCACAAAAAGCAAGAGGGGTTTCTCAGGGCACTGCATTCCTGACAATTCCCCTCCTTCCAGAGGATGTGGAACAGAGAACCAAAGCTCAGTTCGGCTCTAGACTTACCCAGCTCAGTGCCAAAAGTACAAGCCAGGCTGTCTGAAAACCTCAACAAACCATTCCCATGTTGCTGATCTTTCCTCCTTCCTAAGATTTTCCTCATCTCCTCTTGTCCTTGCTGCCTCTGTCCAAACCTGGCTTTAGGAACGCCTCACTCTGCTGCCCACAGAGCTGGGGAGGCTGAGCAACACCTGCCGAGCCACAAAACCAGATGTCCACAGGACATGTCTGCATAAACCATGGTGCAATTGTGATGCACAGGCCCACAGTGGATGAGAGAGAACAATTAATGGGTATAAAACTTCACATTGTTTTTCAGCTGAAAAAGAAGTCTGGGAAATTGCAAGGCTGTTTTTTCTCTTTTTACTTTTTTTTTTTGTTTTTAACTGCCTAGTATGTCAGGAGGGAAAAAAAAAGTGGAAAAGAAAAAGAGAATCAGCCTTTGCATGTGATTCATGTCTAAAAACACCCACGCAGCTCATTGCACTGACCTCAAAAGGCAGAAATGCTGCAGCAAGACACTTCCAGAGAGAGAATCCATGGGCACTAAACCATGGTGAACAAAGAGCTCATGAATTACCAGCTCCTCAGAGCTAATCTGCCAGGCAAATATTAATACAATCACTGTTGATCCCCAAGTCTCATTGTTCCCAAGTTATACTGAATTTTTTGAAGGATGGGAACTTGTCAGTGCCTTCAGCAGATCTGAGAGAAAAACCTAATAAACCAAGGAAGCCCTTTTTTTCCCCTGCTGTGTGAGCAAACAGCAGCTGGGCATGGCAGAAATGCTCCTGAGGGTTCCTTCCATCAGGCTGCTCAGGAGCACTGCTCTCCAAACGTGGCACTGCCAGGACTGCCAGCTGTGCTGTCCCAGCCTGTCACACATCAATCTGCTCTAGATTCACTGGGAAGGGAAGCTCTGCAGGGCTGTGCTGGGGCTGCCAGCACTGTGAAACTCCTTTCTGAGGGATTTCACAGCTCAGCCCAGCACTGGCAGGATGTTGCTGATGCCCTGGAAGTGGAGAGGATCTTTAGCAAGGCATGACCCAAGGCCAGGCACTGGCTCATCCCTGCACCCAATCCAAGCAAAGTAAAATCCATCCCTTCCTCATCCCAAGTAAAGGAGGAACTCACTGTGTGGATATCTCCAGATGAACCTGCACAAATAATGACAAACTTATCTTCTGTGGTTCAGAGAGCTCTCAGATCCCAGGGCTTGGTTTCCAGCCTCTTTTCCCTCTGCTTCATGTGTTCTCCAGCCACTTTCTGGCTTCTCCATGAATTTTTGGACTCCTGGCAAAGCAAACCTCTCCCTGGAGATGGAATCACTGGGGGTTTGTACAGAGACCCTTGTTTGCTCAGTGCACATCCAAGTCTGGAATTGTAGCCCTCAATGGGTCACAGTACAATGGAATTGCGACCCTCAATGCTCATTCCAACCAATTCTCCCTCAGAAACAAGGAGCAGGCTGCAGCTCTCTGTGCTGTCCAGAGACAATGAAAAAGCTGGAACTCCTTTTCCAGGTGAAATCCACAGCAAGAACATCCAAACATCAGCCACAGATTCAGCCCTTTGAAGATAGGGAAGCCTCTACAGCCCCAGGCTAGCAGAGTCACAAGATATTCCTGGCTAAAAAGAGAAATAAATCCCTCCTGTGACAGTCTGAGCACTGAGCCTCCCAGTCCAGACCCCTCTTGGGTATCCAAAAATTCCCTTGGAGTTATTTTGGAATGAGATGACCTGGACATCAGAATAACAAGCTCTTACAATTCATTAAAGCCTTACCTGCATCCAGGATGGTTTTTCACATTGTTAAACATTGTTCTGGGAAATTCATGAGCTGAAGATGATTGTGCTTCAAAAATGTTGTATGCCTGAGGGCAGAACATCTTGTGAAAATACAGAACAATCTCAACATGCAAACCTGACATTTTATCCTAAAAGATGAATGAAAAACAGTTACTAATTCTCTAACAAACAGTTTAAGAATTTTACAAGAATTTGCCTTTCATTTTCCAATTAGAAATAATTTTTACAGCAAAAAAAAGCTTGGATAGAATAAAAAAAAAAAAAAGTAAAAGGGCAAAAAAATTCTGAGTTTGAGAGATGATGAATCACATGCCTGTCCATCAGTTCCTGTGTCACTTCTAACAGGAGCTGAAAGCAAAGGCAAGGAAGGTAAAGAGCAGGACAAAAGTGAGCTACTGATTGTCTCTAACACCTCAAAATCCTTCCAGCTCCTGGGACTCTGAGCAGATGCAATCCCTCTGTCTCTAGCAGCACTTTAGGGATGTCTTTCACAAACTGGCCATTTCCCTCTGGATCCCATATACACCTTTGCTACCCACAGGAAAATCTCAATTTGCTATATTTGCTACCCACAACGTCCCTTTGCAGAAAATCTCAATTTGCTATATTTGCTACCCCCAACGTCCCTTTGCAGGAAGATCTCCAGCTCAGCCACAGGCTGAGTGAACAGCCACAGCCTTTGCCTTGCCTCCAAACTGCTCCTATCAGTTTTCTTGGGTGGCTCCAAGATCTTTTTGGTTGGAAAGAGGTCAGCAGTGAGTGCCCAGCCACTGCCTGCACTCTGCTCATGCCCTGTGTACATGATGTGGGCAGAGGGAGGAGATTTTGGAGATGCTGGATGGTGCAGCAGAACAGACACAGGAATTAAGTACAACAATATAAAGCCTTTCCAGAGACTGACAGGTTCCCTCCTAAGTTGTCACAAGGCAAAAAAAAAAAAAAAAAAAAAAAAAATTCAAAGGCTTCATTGTCAACCTTTCTGCATGAATAAACAATTCAAAAATAGCAGAATTCCCTTTGATACAAAAAACCTGGCTTCTGCTAAGCGGTGCTGTTGAACAAGCAGCTTCTGTGGCACTTGTCCTCTATTGTTTCTTCCCAGAGACAAGCTCAGTGCTGTCCCCATTGCAGGTGATGCCTGTGAGTGGCGAGAGGGTGAGACAGGCACTTCAGAAGTTTCCTTTTTCCCCTGCTCAGGGAGGCAGAGCTCTGAAGCTCGCAGCCCTGAAGTGATTTCTTGCCATTTCCTCTCTTTGTGCTTCACTGCAGGTTTCCACCTCTGGTCTGCAGCACCCCAGGGAAAATACATACTACTTGTAAGCTGTCAAGGCAAGGTAGCTCACTGAAGGAAGTCATAATCAGGAGGCTAAAATTAGTTGTAGAGCAGGCTGCATCTTCACTGGGAAACACTTGGATGCTGCATACTGATCGAGGTGGAAAACAGGGAGAGCAGCCCTGGATGCAGTGCTCAGCAGAGAAATGACAGAAACAGCATTTCCCTTCTCCCTCCTCTGCCTTGAAATATTGCTGCTTTTTTTTTTAATTTCTGTACACTCTTGGTTTCTCTCTATTTTAACCTCAGCAGTGCAGAGGCTCTCCTTTCTCCGATGCTTTGCATTGTTTGTTTTTGTTTGGATATATATTTTTTTTTTCTTTTCCTCTCCTCATTTGCCCCTTTTCCTTCCTTCCAAAGAGCTTTCTTGCATGGAAAATGGCAGCCACCTGCTCCTATTGTGAAGCTGCTGCAAATGGGAGCAGCCACTTTAGTGAGCACAACTGCCTTTGGGCAGGAGCAGGCCCAGCTGGAACTAAGATCTACAAGTGGACAATTAGCAGCCAAGTAGTGGACTGAAGCTGGTTATTTTTATTGCTGCCCTGAGGAGATAGGTCAGGCAAGGCAAAACATTAGGATAACCAGCAAACTGTGAGCATCTGAAGCTCCTACAAGCCCTGAAATGCCTCATTTCTGCTCAGCACCGGGCAACGGGGAGGTGTTTTTCTTCTCATCGTGTTTGTAGCATGCAAGCTGTTGAAAAGAGGAGCTCAATGATAATTTTTCATGTTTTTTCATTTTTAAAAGCCAATTCTGCATTTTTTTTTTCTTTGTGATCTGTCACTGCTGGCTGCCACTGGTCACTGGTGGTGCCAGAGTGGCATTTTCCACTGAGAGACCCTCTGTGCCAAACCCATATCTCCAGAACCAGCCTCCAATGGACCCATTTGTCCAGTCCTGCTGCCAAAGGAACCAAAAAAGAGATGGCAGCAGTTTTGTCATGATTTTTTGTGCATCTCTACCACCCACCAGCACTGCCCTGCGAGGCCAGGATGTGGATCAGATGTGGAGATTAGGAAAAATGTCTTCATGGAAAGGGTGTAAAGCACTGGCACAGGCTGCCCAGGGAAATGGTGAAGTCACCATCCCTGGAAATGTTGAAAACCCACGTGGTTGTCGCATTTGAGGACATGGTGGTGCTGCTGGGCTGATGGACTTGTTGATCTCAGAAGTCTTCTCCAGCCTGAGTAACTCCATGATGGAGAAGTTGCCTTAAGCTGTGGTGTGTGTGCCAACACAAAACTGCAAATCCTGCCAGGAATGACCCCCCTCATCACTGACATTCGGCTGGACTTTGCTTCTTTCCAGTTTTCAGGTGTGTTTGATTGCAGGAAAAGCAGAGATGGAACTGCAACCTGCTTGTCTGAGTGCTCCACGTGCTGCTAGGGCTGCTTTTCCCCCCACAGTGACACCCCATGTAGTGCCAACCTGGCAGCTGAGCTCCCAGAATAGCTGCACAGGACTTTTTATAAATCTGTTGTGATGTCAGAAAAGTTCCCTTTTTAGCTTTTGCCTCATCTATCAGCTCTAACTTGCTGGGGGCTGCTGAGCCATAAATAGAAGCAAGCAGTTAATGTAGGCTAAGGTTCACAAAATCATTTCAAGGAGTTAAAGATCATTAGGAGAGAGCCAAAATCTCCCACAGGGTATTTATTGCCTTAACCTTATGGCAGGATGAGAGGCAGCAAAATGGGATGAAAATGTGCAATGCTTTATTGTACTGCAGGAAAGCTTTTTTAACATATTTTGTATCTATCATCATGAACGACTTGAGGCACCAGGCAGATAAAAGGCTTTGTTTGACCTAAAAATGTCAAAGGTTGAGAAGGGGAGGACAGACAGAGGGACTTGTGCTCAACTTTCAGAGCTCAATTCATCTCTCCCCGCAGTGACTAAAGGAATTATCTTCTACAAGTGGACTCTGAATGCAGCTTTGGGTGGAAATTTGGTGTGGAGACAGGTGAACACACACTAAAGTGAAACAAGGAGCCAGAGCCTGCCCATGTGTGGGTGCCTGCAGCTCCCCAGCAGCTGGGAGCAAGCACAAGCTGAAAACTGGTGGGCTCCCAGCAGGGTGAGCCCAGACTTCTCTCCCCTCACTCCTAAACCCCTCTGAGACCTGCTAAAGTTGTTCCAGTTGGCAGAGCAATGATCATTATTGGTCCCAGGCAGACCAAACCCCACCTCAGCTCTAACAGCTCTCCAGTGAAAGCATGGAGCATCTCTGCCACAGCCAGAGAATCAGAAACATCACAGAGTCCAAAGAGCAGCATGAATGTAGCTAAAAATCCACTAGAGATGGACATTTAAACCAGAAACATTTGCTGTTCTGTGTTCCTGGTTGTTTGCCACAAAGCAGGAGTGTGCACTGACACAACTCATGTGCATCCACTCCTCATGAGCACACCCAGGCATCACCCACTGCTCTGGCATTTGATAAAACCTTGCTTTGCAGCATCAGATCCTGGGGAAGAGAAGGACCAGAACTTTAGGGGAGAAAAACTTGTCCCCTCCAAACCAACCATGAAGCACCCTATTTTTCATATCTCCATTCACTTCCTCCTATTTCCCCAGTTCACAGAGGGTGGCTGTGCTTAAATACTGAGAAAGAAAAGATGAAATGGTGAATTTTGGGAAGCAGAGAGTCTGCTTCTTATAGGGAGCACAGTGTGCCTTATAAATCTCAAATGCTGAAGGACAAAAGGCTCCTCCATTTCCTTAACTGAATTCCTCTGCTGAACAGATGTGCCAGGACTGCTCCACTCCAGCCTCAGCCTCACTTCATTCATCTCCTCCTTTCCCTGAAATCCGAGTTATGCGATCCCAGATCATTCATTACACTCTGGCAACCCTGAGCCAAGTGGAGCATGACAGAAACACGGAAAAGCTGGAGCCAAGGAGCAAACCTTGCTGCAGCCCATGGGAAAACTCCTGCACATGGCACTCACATCCCTCCAGCACAGAGCAACAGAGCTGTGCTGCAGCACAGGGAGCAGCAAAGGGCACAGCCAGGAGGGGCTGGTATCTCAAATAGGATTTTTATTTTCTTTTAAAAACAGTTTGTCAACAGCTGAGATAATTTCCAGTTTCTTTTTTTTTTTTCTGTTTGAGCTGGAATCTTTGCCTCTTTGTATCTCCAGTTAAGGACAGATTTACTATTCTGCCACATCTTTAGCAGCAAGACTGCATCTTTCACTATCTGATCATATTCCCTCCTCCTCCTCCTCCTCCTTTTTTTTCTTTGTTTCTTCCCATTTTTTTTCTCATTGGGGTTGCCAAGGCATCACTGTCTCCTTTACCTGGGAGCCTTTTGTAAGAGCCCAGTCACGGACCAGCCACCTCAGTTACTTGCATCTGCTTGTTATGAAGGTATTTCATTGATTTTCATCAACAAAACCCTCTAACAGATAAATCAAACTGCATTGCCTCAATCAGCACAATATCCTTTGCATGAAAACCAGGACCCCCCAAATAGTATCTACTGGGAAAGGATCCCCAGTCTTTGATCCCAAAGCCTGAAAGAATGGGTTTATAATTAATTTGAGAATTCAGCCATAACCCCTCTTTTCCATTAGTGCAGCACAAGCAGCAGGAACACAACCCCTCTGCCTCAATAATTTCTCCAAGAGAACTGCAGTGATGTGCAGAAGATCCTGCAGAGTTTAGGAAAGTACAGCTCCAGGATTATTTATCTCTGTGGTACAAGTTCAGGTCTCTGCCTGGTGACTTTCATGCTGTTTCAGATAGGGATTCTTGGAAGATTTCAATTTCAGATTAAAGATTTATGAACCTCATGTTAGTGACAGCATAGCAAGCCTGCAGGTGATCTGTCCAAAGGTATCTGGTATCTGAGGGCAGCACTATTTTAATCCAAAAGAGTTTCTTTGGGGGCTTAGCTAGTCATAGGAAAACAGAGAAGACTTGCACCTTAGAGATGCTTAGATATCTACCCAGATTGGCAATCCAGTTAAAACCAAAGTTCAGTCCAGTTAGTGATCTGTTCCACTTCATTACTGGTTTTGCTAATTGCAGATTCAGTGCTTTCCCCTCAAACCAGCACAGAGCCTTCAACAGGCACAAAGAGGGAACATTCCTGTGCCCTGTGCAACTGCTGCCACTGCCAGGATTTTGCTGCCTTAAAGCCACACTTTGCAGGAGAGCCAAACACTGAGGGAGCCATGGGCTGTAAAACAAGTATATTTCCTCATGGAGATTCAGGGCTGCATCTGTGGGAAGGCACCAGCTAATTTGAAATATAGTCCCAACTGAAAGACAAAACTGGTGGGGGCAAAGCATTAAAGGGAGAGCAAGGTGTACGCCGGCAGTTTATATACAGACACGAACGGGACGGGGTCTGTTAGGAAGTGTTTAGAGTTGTTTATTTCTCAGTATCAGTTTCATTACATGATTTAACACATGTATAGATGTGAGTAGTTCGCTGTCTAGGCAGCAATCCAAAGAAACTTAATGTTCCAGTATACCAAATACTCAGCTAATTACACAAAGCAAAAGCATATTGACAGTGATTCTACCCAATCATAATAAGCACACGTAGCTTTTGGTTAAGACAATGCTTGCTTATTTTCTAATACAATGCCCGTTAATGAAAGACAACGCACAGAGCCCTATTCATCAACTTAACTTTGCTAAAGAAACTTTTTGCAACTTAGGAAGTCATTCCAACAAGCACTAATACATAGCTCTATTGTTCTATTCCCATATCTTCTCTACCGCTTACATATTTTTTCTGATGCTTCAGCACTGTTCACAGTTCCGCTGTATCTGAGGCCTGTCTCTTGCCATCTTCCTAAAACCCTCTAAATTTATGGATCCCCACACAAGGGATCTATGAGATTACATCATGCACCCTTTGGAGCAGCGTTCACTTTGATTTCAACGTTCAGTTCCCCAGGCCTGCCGCTAGATGGGAATAAAAACCAAAATAAGGGTTAAGAGAGGTTTGGTTTTAGCATCGCTGCCAAGTGGAGCCGCAGGAGTTTCCCAGCTCCACGCGTCAGCCCGTGAGCCCAGAAGGAAGGTGGTGCCTTTTGGGGCTACCTGAAACAGAGGGCAGACAAAATTAGAGAATAAAAAGCAGTTCTATTTATTGAAGGGCCTTAAGGTACATTTAGGGCAGACAAAGGGGCTACAGCCAAAATGGATGAGAGGTTTTAATATTTTTATAAGTTTGGTCCATTTGCATACTGGGGGTTAATCTTCCAATTGCAGCTTGAGGTAATGAAGTCATTTACCCCAAGTTTGCTCCCCCCAACTCATTTTTGTTTCCATCTCTGGGGGCCTGAGGCAGTGAGGTGTCCTTGATTGCCAGGTGTGAAAAGTGCATATTATATGGCTCTACACAGATATTTACCATATGTATTTTGATGTATTGATTAGTAGTGCTAAAAATTTTAATAATATGATAAATGTAGTCTTGTAATTAAAAGGTAACTTTTGTAGTTAAAATAAGAACTATGTTAGTGGTTTTTTTTTAAGAAAGGAATGAGGTACTTGCACCAGATAGCAGCCCCAGGACACCTGAATCTTTCAGAGAAAAAGAATTTATTGCCCTCTTATCAAAAGAAACAAACTTCTTCCTGCCTCGAAGGCGCTGTTAGGATTAGAAGGAAGAAGTTGGTGATGACCAGACAGAATCCTGTGTTTGAATGGAATTTATGCATCATGTATGAGATGTATGAATATGCAACAGGCTGTTGTTTTTAAGGGTTAATCCTCTGTTAACGTGGGTCCTTTTTCGGGCTCGTGCTGCCCAGTAAAAGGTACCTGGACATCCATAACTCTTTGTCTCTATTGTCTCATGTTGTCCTAATCCAAATTGTCCAAATTATTATTACTCTAATTGTATTACTATTTTTATAACCATTTTATTACTATTAAACTTTTAAAATTTTAAAAACAAGTGATTGGCATTTTTCTCACCAGGCCTGGAGAGGAATTGTTGTGTCTGCCCAAAATGTGAAGACAGTAGCTAGCACTGTATATGGAGTTTAGAGTTATGCACTAAAGAACTGCAGGATTACAAATATATGAAAAGACAAAAACTAAAATCTAAGGCATCAAAGGCCCTGGTCTCTCGGAAGCCCAGCAGAAGGACAGGATGTGACCACAGCAGCAGCTGGGCTCTCAGCCCATTGCACAGTGGCACCTGTGGCTGCCTGGGCACAGGGCAGAGCCAGCCCGAGGTGCAGTGCCCCAGGGCCCTGGCTATGAGCCACACTGGAGCTTTAGCCATCTCTGCTCCACATTCTTGCAGGCATCCACCTTGCCAGGAGCTGTCCATGCTCTACACCCTGCTCCCAGCAGAGCTGGGCTTCCCTCAGTGCAGTTCAGAGAGAAAACCAAGTTTTTTCCTGGACATGTCACAGATGGGCTTTGTCTCCCATCAGTCCCTTACCAGCCTGACTGTGGATCAGGTATCCCACTCCTCCACTGCATTTAGGGTAAAGGGCAAATAAGCCATCTTCACTCTCTGATCCCAGTTTATCTCAGATTGCTCAAATCGTCTGAAAAATACTGAGTAATTCAGAGAATAATTGGAGCCTTCAGCTTGCTGAAGCAGACACCATATCAGACATTGAGGCAGGTCTGGCTGCCATCATTTTGGGGTCTGGGATCATCTGGGATATCCTGGGTTTCAGCAGAAAGGCTCATTGCTAAGCTTAGGGATGCCTATGGATAGCAAGGGTGCTCTAGCAGAACAGTCTCCTTTTAAACAGACCTTTTAAAAACACCTGGGACTCATGGAAAAGTACTGGATTTGGCGTGAATAAATACCAGCATGAGCTCAAAGCCAGCTCAGAGCTCTCCTTTCGTCATCTAACCCCACTTAAACCAGTGCTTTAGTAGAGACAACCAAGTGGATGCACCTACTTCATCACTTTCCTTCATCTTTCCACCTTTTACCATGTTTACCTTAACTCAGCCTTTCTCATTCCCTTTCCTTTCCTTTCCTTTCCTTTCCTTTCCTTTCCTTTCCTTTCCTTTCCTTTCCTTTCCTTTCCTTTCCTTTCCTTTCCTTTCCTTTCCTTTCCTTTCCTTTCCTTTCCTTTCCTTTCCTTTCCTTTCCTTTCCTTTCCTTTCCTTTCCTTTCCTTTCCTTTCCTTTCCTTTCCTTTCCTTTCCTTTCCTTTCCTTTCCTTTCCTTTCCTTTCCTTTCCTTTCCTTTCCTTTCCTTTCCTTTCCTTTCCTTTCCTTTCCTTTCCTTTCCTTCCCTTCCTTCCCTTCCCTTCCCTTTCCCTTCCTTCCTTCCCTTCCCTTCCCTTCCCTTTCCTTCCCTTTCCTTCCCTTTCCCCTTTCCCCTTTCCCCTTTCCTTCCCCTTTTTTCCCCTCCAGGAGCTCAGCTTCTCCTCAGCTTCCAGGTGATATTCAGATGAGATATTAGGGAAAATTCCTGCCTGGAAACATTGGGACAGGCTGCCCAGGGAAGTGCTGGAGTCACCATCCCTGAGAGTGTTCAGCAAAGGCGTGGATGTGGCACTTGGGGACGTGGTTTACAGGTGAATATTGGGTGGTGCTGAGTTGATAATGGAATGGTTATGGTTGGAAAGCCCTCTGTGACAGACATAAGGAATGGGAAAGTTTTCCTGTGGCCAAGCAGGGTCATTAACAGCATTTCTTGCAGTGAGGCAAAGCCAGGGTAACCTGGTGCCAGCTGCAGAGGGCTCCCACGAGGGGACAGCCACCTTTCTCTCGGCATCTCTGTGGTCCTGGCTGACCCTGAGGTGTGCCAGAGAGTCTCATTTCCCAGCCTGGCAACCGAAGAAGGAGTCAGGATTCTTCTGTTCTCGTTCTCAAGGTTGTTTATTTTTGGTTATTTATAAAATTCTTTCTCTAGCCCGCCAAGGTCTGTTCAGCAGGTCAGACAGAGGCACCCTGACCACCCTCAAAGGCACTGTTATCTTTTTATACTAAAAACTACGTGTACATTATTTACAATTATTTTCCAATACCTATCACCTATGTTAGACAGTGTGTTCCAACTCTAAATCAATCCAAAAGTGCCACCATCACCCAGAATATGGAGGCTAGGAAGAAGAAAGAAGAAGGACAGGGTACACCCAAATTCCTCCATCTTGGGACCCCGAGCCCCCATTCTAAAAACCTCAAAAATCTCCATTTCACCCCGTGACAAACTAACTATTATTCTACTTAAACTTTCGTGGCTGGTAAATCCTCATATAAGGTTGGTAATTTTTTCCATGGGTCATGATCAAAGGCACAGGGGCCTTGGGGTCTGTGCCAGGGTCTCTGAGCCCCCTGGCAGAGATGGGCCCGAGCCATCCAGGACAGCCAGAGGGATGTCCTGAGTTCCAACATTTTCCTCTTCTACAGCAAGGCCTTTCCTCTTCCTCTAGCAAGGCCTGAGCACTCTGGAGGAGAATCTCAAGTAGAACATTTAGAACACTGGAATGAGCAGGACTGCTTGGAGCACCACAGCACCCCAAAGGTGTCAGGAGCTCAATTATTCCAGAGGCACCCAAGCATGTGCTGTCAGGAGCAATGCTGCTTTGGCAGAGAGGATGGACAAACCAGCCTGATGGATCCCTTCCTTCCATCCTGGCATCCCTAATTTCTCTGTTAATGACTTGTAATTGCATCCTACGTGTCAGGACACATTTTGGTTCCTTGCTTGATAAAGCACTGGGGCCAGGAAGATCATTCAATTAAATGCACAGTCCAATACCTCCCCAAGCACCAAAACCTTCCATCCCAGATCAGCTGGGATCATCTTCCTCTACCTCTGCAGGGCCCAGGGAGAAGGGAGCAGAGCACAGAGAAACATTCATTCCCCTCATTTAAAAATGTAAAGCACATTCAGGACTGCGTGTAATAGTGTTGTAAATCTTATTTCCATAAAGTACCTCCAGGGCTAATTCACGAGACATTAATCATATTCCAGCTTCCCCCAGCTGTTAACTCATCTGCAGGGTTTTTAACAAAAGATTTTGTGTGCATTTTCAAGAGACAAAATTGTACCAATGACGGCTGGTCTACTTGGAGCTGCTATTTCCATGGTCTGGAAGTAAAGCCACCTTAGAGGCTCCCAAGGCTCTGCCCAGGAGGTTTCGCTCCCCAGCTGAGCCCTCCCCAGTTCCAGCCAGGGTGACCTCAGCTCCATGCAATGACACCCCATGGTGAGGAAGTTTGGCCAAGGGACAGGCAATAAAGAATATATTTCCAGGTCACTTCCTTCAAGTGAAATCTGATTTATTCCCAGCCAGTTCATCAGTGTTGTTCAGTGGCAGAACCCTTAATTACTCCTTTAAATCTCATTTTAATTTCCAAGTGCTGCTCCCTTCTAGCCTCCTGGAATTACAATCTGAGTTATGGATAAACACCTTTTCCCTTTCACCACAGGGTCACAGATGCCTCCCCAGCCAAGCCCTGTGCTCTTCCTGCAGGTGAGGCTGGGGCAGCAGGGCAGGGATGGTGCTGCAGGTCTGCCCTCAGCCCCTGCTTCCCCCAGCTCCTTTTCCCTATGCAAAGCCAGATTTGGGAGGATTGCATTGTCTAGCTCCATCCCCTAAATCAGCTTGTTGGCTAATCCTGTTTTAAGTGCACTCCACCTTTGAGGGAGCATCACCGCTTGCAGAAGCCCCTCTTGCTCCAGTTAATTACACAGAATAACACCAGACCCAGCCTCAAACTACAGGAGCCTCATTGCCACAGAGCAGATGGTTTCCAAAAGCAGTTTTCTCTCCACTGTGAAGTCTGTAAAAATTGAAAGCAGGAGACACCTGCCTTCATCACAAAGGGAGAAAGCTGGGCAGCTTCCCATTATCAGAACAAGTAATTTTCAATATCAGCACTCACTCAGGGTACTATTCCTATCTGATAACTCAATTTTTCTCTGCGTTTCTTAACCACTTTTAAAAAAAGCCAATTTAAAAATAAAAGAAAAGCGCCACTTCACACTGAAGTGTCCAGGTGTTCACACCTGCTGTTTTCCAAGGGAAGCCTTTCAACTTTTTCTTTCCTTTCCTCAGCTGAAGTTTATCATCAAATTTGCAACAGTTCCCCAGGCTGTGTCTTTAGACAAAGAAATCAGTGATACTAAATTTAGGTATTTGTTTCTTTTTTTAAAAAAGGTGGGACCACATTAGCTTTAGACAAAGGCACAGTGAAAGGAGAGCTGTGTCTTAGATTTCACAGGAGGAGAAAGTTTTGTAAGCTTATGGTGAGCAAATAAAGCCTCCATATCTTCACCTTGTGCAGCTTTAAATGGATTTTTTTCCTTGAAAAAGGAAAAAATCTTCACAACTTCAACTTCCTACTCTTACCACAATCACCTGTGTCAGTGTCCTCCAGTGATCCCAGATGTGGAATGGGACCAGTTTTTTTGCCACATTCAATCCCAGCTGTTTTGCCAACCTGAAGGACCCCCAGGGTTGGGTTGGAGCTGACAGGAGGCCTCAAAATGCCCACAAAAAATGAGCATGCCCCAGCACGAGGTGGACTTTCAGCCAGCTGCATCTCAGCAGTGCAGAGGCAGCCAACATCTGGACAGGCCACCAGCAGGAGGCTGTGCCTGCACATCTGGCAAAGCTGCTGCTGGACAGCAGAGATGGGCATCCAGCATTTCCTGGGAATGGGGACCTGGCTCTGAGCCTGCACTGAGCACACACACCAGGGGAGGTACAACCTCACTAAAAGTCATGTAAGTATTTGTAAAGATAAAAAAACCCCAAACAACAACAACAAAACCCCCAAAAAACCAAACAAAAAATCAAAAAACAACAACAACTCCCCCAAAAAAACCAACAAAAAAACCCCAAAAAAACCAAACAAAAAACACCCCAAAAACCAAAATTAAAATTAAAAAACAAAAAAAGAAAGCAAACAAAAAAAGACCAAAACAAAACAAACAAACAAACAAAAAAACCCACAAAAAACCAACCAACCAAACCGAAAAAAAACCAAAAAAAAACCAAAAACCCAAAACACCCCCCCCCCCCCAAAAAAAAAAAAAACCACAACAAAAAACAAACAAAAAAACCCCCAAAAGCCCTGAACAAACAGAAGACAAAATGCTGATTTTTGCTGTGTTTGGGTAGGACAGTACAGCCCGTGCTCCTGGGGTTTGGCTGTTGACATCTACAGAACTCCTCTGCCCGGGCTCAGCACAGTCCCTTGGGGCTGCACCCTTGGTTCTGGCTCTGTCTGCAGCTCTCTGCCCAGAACATTTGTGCTGCCCTCTCCCCCCTTCTCTTTGCCTTTGCTTCTGCCTTTCCAGGAGCCTTCCTGCAGAGGTGACAGTCCAATACCGCAGCTATGCCAGATATGTCACTCTCCAAAGAAAAGGGAACATTTTTTCTGGGATTAGGATCTTCTCTCCTGCTAATCCACTGCCCACCATGCTGCTTGCAACCTCCTCTTGCACCTCAGCTAGGGCCATAAACCAGAAATAGCTCATTAAAGGCAGAAATATTTAGGAAAATCCTATCAGCACCTTGATTATGTCATGGCTACAACCAGGGACACAGCCAGCAAAAAACCCCAAACAACAAAAACAGCCCCACCACAACAACTCTAATTCTTTTTCTCACCTTTCCTTTGTTTCCTTCCTAAAGGATGATGGGATTTTTCCTAGGTTTCTGTAGGTTCCCCATTGCCCCATACAGCCAGAACAAAAGAGACTCTCCACAATATTGCCAGACAAACTTATTCACAAACTGAATTTGCTGTGCTTCTTCCCAAGGTGAAATGCAGATTCTCATCACTGCTATTATTATGTGCTTCTTTTGAACAGGAAAAAAAAAGCCAATACCAAATGTTTTTAAACCTATGGGATACCAGCAGTTACCTTCATGTTTTCAATTCTGTGGGGTGTTTGTACTTCCCTTCTCACAGCCCTCACTGAAAACCCAACTCTCCCCCCACAAAGACCCAACCCATTACACATTTGGTTGTTGGCAATAATTATTTTGGGGTCCCACAGCTCCAACTGAGCAGAACCACCTCGAGTTCTGTGAGCAGCTTAATTTGATGATCTGGAGAATCTATTTGTTTCCTTAGTGTTAGGTAGTTTAGATTGATTTAGATTGATTTTGCTATTATTTTCAGCTCCATGGGAAAGAAAATTTGTAAATAACTTATTTTTAAAAAATAAAATTATAGCAATCATTAACTGTCAACAGAGCATCAGCCAAATCAAACTGCAGCAGCAGCAGCACTGAACTACCCTCTGTTCCCTCAGTGTCCCCTCAGAAACACATCCTGAACACCAGACGGGAAAATTAAACCATCCCAAGCTCAGAGCTCCAGACCGAAGGCACAGCCAAAGCCAACTTTCCTGTTTCAGAAGTCCCTCATTATTTTGGCTTTTTTACCTGATTTTTCTTGCTCCTCCTCCTCACCAAAGTCTCAGGCAAATCTTCAGCAGCAGATCCACATCTCCAGACCCTTCACACCAAATTCTTCTGCTTCACTGTTGTGTGTGAACACCAATTCTTTTGAGGTAAAGCCCTCCATAGGAATGGAGGGTAAGCAATCAAATCACCCATTTTCCCTCTCGAAATTTAAGATTTCAGGAAGTCAGGGAGAAGTTCCTGCCTGTTTACAAAGTATTGTTCATAGAGCAGCACTGCAGGACTTGATGCTCCTCTACAAAGAGTTTTGGGACAGAGAAAAGGGCCTCAAGTTATGTCAGGGGAGGATTGGATTGAATGTTAGGAAAAATTTCTTAGTGGAAAGGATTGTTAAACATCAGAACAGTGAAGTGGTGGAATCCATCCCTGGAAGTGTTCAAAGGACACATGGATGTGGCACCTGGGGACATGGTTTAGTGGTGAGCACGGTGGTGGTGCCAAGCTGGACTTGATGATCTTAAAGACCTTTCCCAACCTTAACAACTCCATGATTATTCTGTGATCTGCAGGTAACACAAACCAAAGCTCCTCCTGCTGCTTGCTCCAGGGATTAAAATCATGTGGGCTCTGGGACACAGTCCTAGCAACAGCAACAGTTCCTAATTTGTGAGATGTCAAAGCTCTCTGCCATCCTACCCCTAAGGAGCCATCCAGCCTCAATTTCCCCCGCCTAATCTGCGATTCTGCAGCTCAGAAAATCTCAGATCCCTCCACAAACAGCAGCACAGCTGCACCAAGGGCAGCACTCCTCATTTCCAGAGCGATCACATGAAGTCTTTAGCAAGGCCAAATACTTTAAATAAACACTTGAAGACATGTTCATCTGGGAATTCTTCACATTCTGGGAATTCTTCAGCATTAACAGATGGGTTGGTAGATGCAGTGGATTAATCTGGGTACAATATAATCCAATGTGATACCCAAGTGATTCAAGCAAGGGAACCACATGCAATGCATTTTTTTTAAGAAAAATAATGTTTTCTTGTCAAGGGCATCAAGATGTTCTGGTGCTGACCCTCCTCCTGCGTACACTGCCCATAAAAATATGCCCTGCAATCCTCCATGGCCAGATGGCCACAGGTTTCTCTAAGTGAGCAGCATCATTCCCACATACCCTGGATTTCAGTGACTCCAGGGCAGACTCCAGTGGAGAATTTCCAGTCAGGCCAGCTCAGGACAGGCAGCGCAACCAGTTTTGTCCAAGCAAAGATTTGGACACCTGGCAGGGAGGAGAAGCAGCAAACACTGAGGTTTAATTTTATGCCCAGTCAGGCCTTGACATCCTCTCACTCAGCTCCATAAATTAGGCTGCTCTTTCCCTAAATATTTGCTTGGAACAGCTCCTGACTTTATCCTGGAAGCTGAAAGATAAACTCAGAGGTTCCTGTATCAGGCCAGGCTGCACCAGCCCAGCTGTCAGAAGGAATCCCCCTCTCCCCAGGCAGACCCTTGCAGAGCTGTCTGTCTGTCCTTGCATGCCAGCCTGTCACCCTTGTGTTTCATTTCCCTGACAGAGCAAGGGAAGTGCTGCAGGAGCTGCAGGGACGGGGCTGCCCTACCCCCCTGCAGAGGGGACAATGCCATGGTGGCAGCCAGGTGACCACTGGTGGCTTTGGCCCCTTTCTTCCTTGGCAGAGGGGTCATGTTCAGGCTCAGGGCTGACCCTGACACCTCAGTTCTCCTCATTCCCAGATTTTCTCCCAGCTTTCCCCTTTCCGAGTGCTTCTTGGAGTGTTTTGTGGGTGGGGTGGGATTTGCTTCACCCAATATCTGTGTGGTTTTTCCACCTGGAGCACTGGCAGCATCCCTGCTTTTCCCTTGGTGCTGTGTCTTTTTTTGTAGCATTTATCTCTCTTGGGAGGACAACTAATGTGTGTGATGATCAGACAGTCTGATAAAGGAAAAATGACACGTACTACACCAGAAAGGGAAATTAAAAGGCTTTTTCATGCCTCTGTGTTTGTTAATAGGCTTTAATTGCCTGGATCAGACTCATCTGGGACCCCCCATGTCAACCACCAGTTTAAGAGCTACACTTCAGCTCTGACATGGTTTCTAGCTTTGTCCTCAACTATTCCTGACTTAAGAGGCAACATCTTTCTTTTCCTGATGGTGACACAGGCTCACCTGTTTCAATGAGGTGAGATTTCACCCTGGCTGCTCAGGGTAGTGCTGCCACTGTGGTCACCCTCCTTCCCTGCTTGGTTTTCCTTTCCTTGTCTTTCCTCTCCTGCTGGATTTCCCAGGTAGACAAGATGGGAAAGGGAGGGTGAAAGGAGAAAAACCTGCCCCTGTGCCTAGACTGTCACTGGAAAAACAGCAAAGGCTGTTGGTAGCTTGCAGCAGGCAAATCTAGAAATTAAAGAAATAAGTCACCTTTGCAAGAGGGGAATACAATGAACCACAGTTTCTACTGACCCTTGGCCAGCCCTTGAGCAGGATGGAGAGCCCACAGCTCCTGTGCTTGGCTGTGAGCAGAGGATGATCTTGTGCAGAGCTGCATTTCCAAGGTGCAGCTCAGCTCTGCTGAAAGCCTCTGGCAAACTCCTACTGCTCTGCATGGAGAGCTCCAGAAACACCAGGCTCTCTGCTGATGTAACTTGATGGATTTGTCAAACACATTTCTGCATGTTTTTATGTGGTGCAGAACCATGAACTCTTCCTGTGTTTGATACAGTTTAAATGCCTGGAATTGCTCAGAATGGAAAGCTGGCCTGTGGTGTGCTGGGGCTGTCCCATCATCGTGCTGAGGCAGGAGCTGTGCAGGCAGCTCATGCCAAGGCTGGCCAGGGAACAGTTTGCCATGGTGGGGTTGTGCTGGGAGCCCTGACAGCTCTGAAAGGGTGGGAGCATCTCTAGGGCTTGGAGGTTGGCACAGGAAATGTGTGGGATCCTCAGCTTAACTCGGGGTCAGGTCCCTCTTACAGGGAATTTCTTCTATGAGCTCGCTGGTTTGGAGACTTGGTTTAAGAAACTCCCTTTCTTTCAGCCCATCTTCAGAAGAGTCCCTCTTGGAGCAATTTTGTGACAGTGCTCACAGGGGTCTGAGGATGAGGGAAGAGATGAGGATCTGACTCCATGTTTCTGAAGGCTTGATTTATTATTTTATGATATATATTATATTAAAACTATACTAAAAGAATAGAAGAAAGGATTTCATCAGAAGGCTGGCTAAGAATAGAATAGCAAAGAATGATAACAAAGGTTTGTGGCTCGGACAGAGAGTCTGAGCCAGCTGACTGTGATTGGCCATTAATTAGAAACAACCACATGAGACCAATCACAGATGCACCTGTTGCATTCCACAGCAGCAGATAACCATTGGTTACATTTTGTTCCTGAGGCTTCTCAGCTTCTCAGGAGGAAAAAATCCTAAGGAAAGGATTTTTCATAAAAGATGTCTGTGACACAATTTAAACTTTTTTCCCTTTAAGTGAGGCTTTGGCTGACAGCATTGCTCCACTGTCAGTGCTGAGCAGGGAAGGAGTGTGGAGCCAAAGGTGAAGGAGGAGCAGCAATGGAGAGCAGCAGCCCTGCAGTGCCCTGGCAGCTTTGGAAAACTGGAAACAGGGACATGTGAAAAGCGGGGTCAGGGGAAAGTCAAGAGCAGAGAAGCTGCTGAACAGCTCAGCTCTGTCTGGCTGCTCAGCACTTGCTGGTGCTCAGAGGATATTTCAGGCTGTTATTAGTCCCTGACCCTTACAAGTCTGGCTGCAGCAGGGGAGGTGGGGTGGGAGCAGGGTCTTCCAAGGTGTGGGGCTGATTCTGACTGCTGCCTTCAGAAGCTGGTGGTGCTGTCTCAGAATCTCTGCTGCTCAGAGTGACTCTGAGATATGTACAAGCCTCTTTTCCGAGCCCAGCAGTCAAAGAAGGAGTCAGAACTCTTCAATTTCCATTCTCAAGGTTGTTTATTCTTTCTTATCTATAAAATTCTTTCTCTGGCCTGTCAAGGTCTGTTCAGCAGGTCAGACAGAGGCACACTGACTGTCTTGGGGTGGTATTATGTTTTTATACTAAAAATTTCATGTACATTATTTACCATAACTTCCCAATCCCTATCACCTATGTTAGACAGTGAGCTTCTACCTTAACCAATCCAAAAGTGCCAGCATCACCCAGAAGATGGAGGCTAGGAAGAATAAGGAAAAAGGACAAGGCACACCCAAATTCCTTCATCTTGGGACCCCAAGCCCCCATTCTAAAAACCCCAAAAATCTACTTTTCACTCCGTGACAAACTATTATTCTACTTAAACTCTCTTGACTTGTAATTCTTCATATAAGGTTGGTAATTGTTTTTTCCAAGGGCTAAATCAAAGGCACAGGAGTCTTGGGCTCTGTGCCAAGGTCTCTGAGCCCCCTGGCAGGGTCTCCAGTCCTCCAGGGCAGCCAGAGGAATTTCCTGGGTTCTGACAGTGCTGGGTTCTCCTGTACCTGTGGCAGAGCCTGACCAAGCTTCTTTACAGGCCACACTCAGCATCTGTGCTGTATTGCCCCTCTGGTTCTCACAGATGTGACAAAATGCAAGGGCTGAGGAGGGAATTGGGGTCTCAGCCAGGCCTAGAGCCCAGCTGGGACAGAGCAGGGCTCTCCTGCTGGTCAGGGAGCACACGAGGGCTCTGCTGGACACATGTGGGGTCCATTTTCTGCACCCCAGCAGAGCCTGTGAACTCCAGAGGGACATTCCCTGTGACCATGTTCGCAGGGGTCTGAGGATGAGGGAAGAGACGAGGATCTGACTCCATGTTTCAGAAGGCTGATTTATTATTTTATGATATATATTATATTAAAACTGTACTAAAAGAACAGAAGAAAGGATTTCATCAGAAGGCTGGCTAAGAATAGAATAGCAAAGAATGATAACAAAGTTTGTGGCTCAGACAGAGAGTCCGAGCCAGCTGACTGTGATTGGCCATTAATTAGAAACAACCCCATGAGACCAATCACAGATGCACCTGTTGCATTCCACAGCAGCAGATAACCATTGGTTACATTTTGTTCCTGAGGCCTCTCAGCTTCTCAGGAGGAAAAATTCTAAGGAAAGGAAAGGAAAGGATTTTTCATAAAAGATGTCTGTGACAATTCCCCCATTCCCATGGGCAAGAATTGTTAATTGGGCACAGCCAGGGGCTCTCAGGAAGGTGAAGCAGCTTTATTCTGGATACTCCTTCCCCTCACATCCTTCTGGCTGGTCCCAGGCAGAGTCCATCTGTGGCTCTGCGAATGCCCAGTGGAAAAGGGAGGAGGTGGAGGAGATGGGTGCTCCCTGGATGGCAGCACAGGCACTGGGGGCTGTGGGAGCCACTCCTGCTCATGCCCAAGGCTAACCCAGCCTCTTGGACTCGGTGCAAAGAGCCTCAGCCATCGGGTACAGTAACAAGTGGGCTTTAATGGTCCCCAGCAGGCAGCCCTGGCCCTGCCAGGCTTCCCTCAGCAGGGCTGGGAAGATCAAAGCTGTCATGTGTGAGTGCCAGCCTGACTGATGGGGACAAGGGGAACAAATGTGATTAAGCAGGAGGGATAAGGCTCAGCCAGGACCTTCCTGGCAGCAGCAGGAGTTTGGAAAACAGCTGGTACTGATCTGATGTCCTGTCCTGCCTCGGGAGGATGAGGAGGAGGCAGGGGAGGAAGGGATCCCCCGCCCAGTTTCACACAGTGCCATGTGGGAGTACCTCAGCTCCTGGCTCTGCTGTTCCCAGCCTTGCCTCTGCTCTGAGAGCACAGGGACAGCCTCTCCTCCTCCCCCAGACCCTCCCTGGTGATGTGGGAGGCTTCTTGGCTCACACCGCGCTCAGGTCTCACCAAAGCCCTCCCCAGGAGCCCCAGAAGGGATGGGGAACTGCCCTGTGCTGCTCCCACTCCTGATGCTGACACTGTAACTTATGGGGAATTAATTGTGCATTATTAGCATCCATTATTCATTCCTGTGATGTGAACATACTTTTGTGGTGCTGGGTAATAAGGGAATATGCCAAACAATTAAATGGCCCTCCACAGAGGAACAGCCTCGAGACAGCCTTGAGAGAAGGGGCTGTATCCCAAAACAAGGGGGGATTTAGTGGGGCTGGCACCAAAACAGGTGGGGAAAGGAGGCAACAGACCTTGCAGGAGGAAAGACAGGGCAGAAGGCAAGAAACCAGCAGAGATGAGTGAATTACAGCTGGCTGAACAGACTATTTTTCATGTGAGTGGCTGAACCCAAAGAAAGCAGAGGGAATTTGAGTCAACCACTTTGGCAAAACTAAGTCAGGCCTAAGTGGTTGCTTCGACAGGAAGAGAAATATGTCCTTTATCATCTACTCTGGTTTTTAATGTTAGGCTAAACAAAATTTACTTCAGTGTTGAAAGTTTAAAAAAGGCCATTTCAAAACATTTCAGTTTGATGTCAAAACTAATCCTCCATATATTTGGCTGAAGCTGTTTGTGAAATTAGACACACATAGGTTGGGTTAACTGGAAAAAGGAAAATTTTCATCAATTTGGCATATTTGGGTTTTTTATATATGGCATGGTGGGGAGGGGAGAGGAAGGAATTCCCCAGTGCTCAGGGGAGAGAAGCAGATCAAGGAGCAGAGCTGAGAGCTGCAGCCTGTGTGTGATAGATCAGAGCTGCAGCAAAGCTGGAGAGGGAAGCTCAGGTTTTCAGAATCCATCTCAATTGACAGAGATAATTACAGGTGCCATGTTCCCAATTTCTTCTTCTGAGAACTCTCTTCTTTAATAAACTCATTCTAACAAATTGATCACAGCCTCTCTGCTACTCAGCACATATCAAAGCCATTTTTAAGATTGAAGAGAACACTTAGGGTGAAAAATAGGAACCAGTGCCAGACTTTGTAGAGATCTAAATCTACCTCAGCTGTAATACAACTGAATTAACTTGCTGTCTTCACATGCCCTGCTTAACATGTTCATGGGTGTCTGAGGTTTGGTCAGTGCTGAAGCCAGGACCCAAAGAGACCCCTGGAATTGCTGAAGGTGTTCTCTGGAGGTTGTACCCCAGCTGGGGAGACCAGGTGAGGATCACATTGTGGTTTCTCAGTGCAGCTTGGACACCTGTGCTGTTTTGGGCTGACTTCAGAGAACTAGACAATCACAGAGAGTTTTGGGTTGGAAACAACCCTGTTCCTCCACCTGCCATGGGCAGGGACACCTTCCACTGTCCCAGGTTTCTCCAACACTGTCCAGCCTGGCCTTGGACACTCCCAAGGATGGGGCAGCCAGAGCTGCTCTGGGCACCTTGTGCCAGGGCCTCCCCACATAATACAAAATAATTTGTATTATTTATATTGTTCATATGAAGGACAAGTGCCTTCATATAAACAATATAGATGATACAAATACAAATAATAAAAATAGATTCATAAATTCTGGAGGAGTTTGAGTAGATGCTTCATTGGGTCTAGGTTACTTCTCTTGGTCATTTCCTGTTCTTTTTTCCTATATTCTCAGTGGAGTGTTTGTACCAGCATAATTCTAGTGAAATAACTAGACAAAGAGTAACTTTTTCACAGGAGCATCCAACATGCTGAAGACCTTGTTTTCTAAACCAATATAATTAAACCAATGCCCCCCAAAAAATCAACAAGTGATTTAAACCCAGGCTTTTAAGTGCATTTCATCAGACACAGGCAAATACCACGAGGATGCTGTAATTCCCTTTGTTGAATTAGTCTGAGGAAAGCATCATAATTAACTCGCATAACTCCAAAATAAATGCTTCTTAACTGTCTTAGGTTACAAATGCAAGATGTAGCTGGGGGTGTGCATTTTATCACCATCTGTCAGACCTGGGGCAGTTCTCTCTGTTCATGGGGCAGTTTTTTCTTTATCTCTCCCACAGCCAACCCTCCCTCCAGGAGATCTCTGCTGTCCATGGCCACTGAGTGTCCCTGCAGGGCTGATCCAATTCCAGCATCCCATGGGGAGATGCTGCGCCCAGGGGAGGAGCCAAGCATTCCTACCTGGATCCAATCTGAGCCTGGCACAGCACAGCAGCCTTTGCCCACTGCATTCCCAGAGGAGCAGCTTTCTGCTGCCCTGCATTCCCAGAGGGAGCCCAGGCCCATCTCCAGCAGCCCTGGAGCTGCAGAGGAAAACTCCCCCCTTGTGCAGGATCCCTGCTCCAGCAGAACCACAGCTGGCACTGCAGGAGGGCTGAGCCCCCATGGGATGGGGCTGTGCCACCACCCTGACACACAGGGTTCTGTTCTGACTCTGGCAGTGCTTTTTTATTGTATTATCTTTTTATTATTATTTTGTAATTTTTTGTATTATTGTATTTGTATTATTTATATTTGTATTGTTTATATTTATTTGTATTGTTTATTTGTATGATTGTATTATTTTGTATTTGTACTATTTTGTATTATTTATATTTTTATTTTGTATTATTGCATTTTTATTTCTTCTCTTTTCTCTACAAAAGAACTGTTATTCCTATTCCCATACCTTTACCTAAGAGCACCTTAATTTCAAAATTATAACAATTTGGAGGGAGGGGGTTTACATTTTCCATTTCAGGGGAGGCTCCTGCCCTCCTTAGCAGACTCCTGTCTGTTCAAACCAAGACATAACCCAAACTGAGAGCACCCATGCTGGCATTGTTCACATGAAGAAGCTGCCACGTGGAGATGCTTTGCCCACCACAGTGACCCATTCAGCTGTTTCATCTGGCCCCAAATCTTCCACAGTCCTGGTCAGCAGCTGTCTGCAGGGATAGGCTCATCCAGGACTGCCTTCCTGGTGTCCAGTTGGAGCAGTGCTCAGTCTAAGGTGGGCTTCGCCTTGTGCTCTGTGAGGAAAGCAGGGGTGACAAAATGGTTTGTTTTCCTCAGGGGGGATGGCAAGGAGCAGCTGAGGTTGGGGTTAAGAGTAGCACATCCCAAGGGAAAGAGGGATGGCTAGGGCTCAGAACAGCACATTTGCTGCAGCTGCAGCTGGGAATTGTCCTGGTGGCTGTGGGGAGTTTTAAGTCGCTGCTCCACAAGGTTCAGGAGCTTTCTGCAGCTGCTGAAATTCCCAGAGTGACGAGGGCTGACTCAGAGATCCCAACCCTCCCCTTCCTGTCCCCGGTGCTCTCCCAAACCTGCATCTCTCATCTGCCCTTCCTAGCCAGAAAAGGCTTTGTCTGCACAGAAAACTGCATCACTTTTATGTAACACAGAGTTACAGCCAAGACAGACACCTGCACAAAGCCTCTTCTGGTGCACCCCTTGTGCCAACTTGCAGCATCTAAAGCACCTCCTCCTGCTCCTGAGGGACAGCATTGGCAGTGTCAGGGCTCCACAGCCAGCCCCAGGACAGGGAATGGCTGCTCTGTGTCTCTGTTTCACACTCCTTGGTCAGCAGGACACAGGACACAGGTCCTGAGTGAATCTTTTTCCTTTCGGCCTCAGGGGAAGCACTTCTGGTGCTCTGCTGGGTGGCCAAAGTGATGCTCCAGCCCCTCAATGTCTTTCTTGCCCCAAACTGACCCCAGCACTGGAGGAGTGGCCTCAGCAGTGCCCAGGCAGGGGACAGTCACTGTCCTGGTCCTGCTGGCCCCACCATGGCTGGGACAGGCCAGGTGCCCTTGGCCTCTTGCCCACCTGGGCACACCTGGCTCCTGTTGAGCTGCTGGTGAGCAGCACCCCCAGGGCCTTTCCCACCAGGCCCTTTCCAGCCCCTCTGCCCCAGCCTGGAGCTGCAGGGGTTGTTGTGACCCAGGACAGGACCTGGCTGACCCTCAGCCCATGGAGCCAGCCTGGCCAGATCCTCTGCAGGCCTTCCTGCCCTGCAGCCAACAGTGCCTTATCAGAAAGGAGCTCCTTGGGGCATCCCACTGAGATCAGCCCTTGGTGGGAGCAGCAGCTGCCTTTTGCAGGGCTGGGAATGCAGAAATGAGCTGCTGGCAGGCTGCTCGTGCCCAAAGGGCCTGAGCAAAGAGCTGGATGGGTGGCTGGCAGCCTGGGAAAGGAGCCATTCAGAAGCAGGGGGAAATATTTCTCCAGTTCAGGTGTGGTTTCCATGTTTCATGTGCATTTCTTTTCAGCCCAAAAGAGAAAGAAAATTTCAACTGGAAAAATCAGTCCTGAAATGGACCAAAGAAGAACATTTGAGCTGCTGAAACCTTGCCCTGATAAATTTTGTGTTTTGTTTCACTGCTGATCATTTAAATGCCATGTATTTTGAGCTATGAGTGGACATAAATTTATGGATAAAAGATTGATCAAGATTGACTGCTGCTAGTGTTCCCCTTGTCCCCTGCCTCCCTTCTTTCCCCATCCCTGAGGGACAGGACTGGGCAGAATGGGGAGGAAATTCCTTGAGAGGCAGCCAGGCCAGCTGGCTGTAGGCAGGCAGGCAGGACATCTCCCCTCCAACCTTGCTGTACTTTTCATTTTTGGCTGGGGATGGGGGCTGGGGGGAGCTTAATTTTGCTGCTTTGAACACATGCAGGCTGCTCTGCTCTGGGAACATTGCTGTGGTCATTAAAAGCAAGCACAGCACTGGCTCCCAGCTTTGATATTGTGATATTGTCCTCCTCAAGTGGGGACAATTGGCCTGTTTGGATCGAGGTGAATACTCCAGACCAGATCCAGGTAAGGAGTGCAGCATACTCTGGACACAAGGGAAAGATCAAACCATCAGTGCCTGAAAGAGAAATAATCAGTGCAAGACCCTCAGCTGGAGGAAAAGCACATTCTTGCTCTCTAGACCTCCCTGGAGGAGGTTGCAGTGAGGGGGTGTCAGTCTCTTCTCCCAGGCAAACAAAGGACAGGACAAGTAAAAACAGCCTCAGGTTGTGCCAGGGCAGGTTTACATTGGATATTAGGGGAAATTCCTTAACTGAAAGGGTTGTAACAGGCTGCCCAGGGCAGTGGTGGAGTCACCACCCTTGGAAACATTCAAAAAATACGTGGATGTGGCACTTGAGGGCATGGTGAATATGGTGGTGGTCCTGGGTTGACAGCTGACAGCAAGAAAGGTCAAATCTGTTACATCAACTTCTATTTTGGCTGAAAAAGTATTTGCTTTCAGCACTGAAAAAAAAAAAAAGGAGCTTCTCCTGGGGTTACTATTTTTGTGGCATTTATGGTTCAAGCAGACCCCTGCTGTCTTGCTTTTCAGGAATATTTTTGGATTTGTTGGTGCTCCTGCGGTGTCCAAGGCTAAAATATTATTTGAGTTTTTGTTGCTCCTGCTTCCAGAAATAAACCAAACCCAAAGCCCCAAACAGAATCTCCTTAGGGGTTGTTTAAAGGTCAGTTTAAAGAGTTTTTACAAGGTGGATTGTTGTGTTAAGGACACCTGGCCTGGAGCTTGGCATGGGTTTGGAGAGGCACAAGTGCCCAGCAGAAACAAAGGGCAACAAAGCAGGTGAAGGATCTGGAGCACAGGTCCTGTGAGGAACAGCTGAGGGAGCTGGGGTTGCTCAGCCTGGAGAAAAGGAGGTTCAGGGGGCACCTTCTCATTCTCTGCAACTCCCTGACAGGAGGGGGCAGTCAGGTGGGGCTTGGCCTCTTCTCCCGGGCAGCCAGGGACAGGACAAGGGGAAACTGCCTCAAGCTGCACCAAGAAAGTTGAGCTTGGATATTTGGAGGAATTTCTTCACAGAAAGGGTGATTAAATATGGGAATGGGCTGCCCAGGGAGATGGTGGGGTCACTGTCCCTGGAGGTGTTTAAGGAAAGACTGGCACTTGGTGCCATGGTCTAAGGACACGGTGGTGTTTGGTCATAGGTTGGACTCGATGATCTCAGAGGTCTTTCCCAACTTAATTGATTCTGTGACTCTGTGATTCAGAGCAGAGAGCAGCAGCAAGAGAAAAAAAACAAAATAATTTAAAATCCTCAGTGCCCCTAGAGGTGCTGGTGTCCCTCTGGGGTGCTCTCAGCGCTGGCATTTGGGATCAGGATGAGCACAGGGAGAGGGAGCTGGGAGCAGGGAGGGAGGGGAGGAAAAGCTGCAGCAGGAGCCCTGGTGGGACAGGGTGAGCTCCCCCAACAATCTGTGCACAGAAACTCCCTGGGATGAATTCCCAGCTCCAGATTCACAGCCTTGAAACCAGCATCGTAAGGGAAAGGTTGGGCTATTTTTTGTTTGTTTGCTCATTTTCTGAAGTGGCAGCTCAGATTAGAGCTGACACCAGGAGGATAAGCACTGAATCCTGGGCTAAATATTTCATTTCCACAGATGCTGACATCAATTTGGTTACAAAGGCACTCTTTTGCTTTTTTGCTTTTGTTTTGTTTTGTGTTCCTTGCAGGCTTTCCTTTGGGGCTATTTGTTTATTCTTTTACACAACCTTCTGCTAAATTTTGGGGTGGAAAAGAGAAAATATAATTGAGCTCAAAAAAAATCAACTTGGAAGCAGAATGAGGTACATTACAAGGAGAACAAAAGGTGAAGAAGAAAAACCCCATTACCTCCTCTTTCTTATAATTTTCATGGGCTTCATGCAACGATCAAGGACAGCTTTGCCTTAATTCATGGCAAAGAAGAGATTTTGCTCCAGTTGATCCAGAGATGGGGTTCAGATTTGGGCAGAAGGGAGTGGGTCAGGGTAGGTCTCTCAGCTTGCTGTTCCTGCTCCATGACAGGAATTCCTGCTGTCAGAGAGCCCACCTGGGACAGGCTGGGCTCCACCAATGCCACAGGTGTGCTCCTGTGCCCCTCAGACACACAGGTGATGCTGCTGCTGGGCCAACAAGCAAAGGGCAGCTAAAGAATGCAGTGATGCTGAGCAGCCACAGCTCCTTTCTGCTACATTCCAGAGGATGGCTGGAAAACTTCACAAGGGAAATGATGTTTATGCTTCAATGCAGTGAGCAAAAAGCATCGAATTTCCCTGCTCTGCCATTCAGGCTAAATCCAGCTCTCCCTGACACGGGTCCATTTGGAATTCATCCACTGAACTTATTCTGCATTTCCACAGCAGCATCTGGGAGTGGAGCATGGAACCCTCTTGATTTATTTATCAAGGCTTCTGTGGATTTGGGATTTGTTCCTGCAGGAGCAGCCTTCCTGCCCGTGGTTCATGCTGGGCTGGGGAGGCCTTGATGCCCATCCAAGGGGACACAGAGGTGACAGGGCTGTCCCATCCCGTGGCACTGCCATCTGGGGAATGTTTGAAGGAGCCTGGGGCTGTTTAGCCTGGAGAAGAGGAGGCTTAGAGGTGACCTTATTGCTCTCTACAACTTCCTGAAGGGAGGTTGCAGACAGGTGGGGTCGGTCTCTGACAGAACCAGAGGACACAGTCTCCAGCTATGTCAGGGAAGGTACAGGTTGGATATTAGGAAGAAATTTTTCACCAAAAGAATAATAAAGTACTGGAATGCTCTTCCCAGGGAGGTGATAGAATCACCACCTCTGGATGTGTTTAAAAAAGACTGGCCATGGCACTTGGTGCTATAGTCTGGTTGAGGTGTGAGGGCATAGGATGTACTCAATGATCTTAGAGGTCTCTCCCAACCTCATCATTCTGTGATTCTGTGATTCTGTGATTCTGTGATTCCTCCCATGGCACTGCCATCCTCCTGTGGCACTGCCAGCTTCCAGAGCCCTTCCAGGGTCTTTCCTGCCTCTGACGTCGGCGCTGCTGCGAGGCGAGGGAGACACGGAGGGATGAAAATAGCTCAGCTGTTATCAGCTCTGCTCTGAGCTCTGCTGCCATTTAAACGCCTTTGTCAGGAGAACAAGAGCCAAACCTTTGCTCTGAGCAGCTCTTTTACCTCCTGGCTGCAGAAACATCTCGGTGCCAGCAATAACAGAGGCCAAGGCTCACAACAGAGGCACTGTTTGGCTCCTGGGGATGATCCTAAATTCTTTCCAAGCACAACCCAGTGCTGGTGGCTCAGTTTGAAGGTTTCACTGAACAGCAGTGAGATAAAAGAGGCCAACCCCATCCTTCTGCCCCAATTATTTTGGGGTAAGGACCATCCTACACAAGGAGAAGTCTCATCAGCCTGCTGTGGTCAGAAGACAGTCTCTGCATCTAAGTCTCAGAGTCTCTGAGTTCCAGTTTCAGCTTCTTTTTGGGGCCAGTGGCTCCTTCTCTTTTCTCCTTCCCTCACTTAGGAAAACAGCCATAAATGGTCCTTCCTACTTGGCAAAAAGTGCCATCTCTGCATGCAATTTTCTCTGCTTTTGTGCAAGCTGGGATATTTGTTGGACTGGCACATCAGGTTTTCCCTCAGAAGCACATTTAGGTGCTTGGTGCTGCAGAGCTTGGGCACATTCAGGCAAACAGCCCAGCTGTACACTGCTCTAGACCATGAGAGTGCCCCCAGTGTCTCCTCCTCATCCCAGCTCTATCCTTCTGCCTTCCCACATTAAACACACAGAACTCCCCCAGAACCTGGGGTGATCCTACACTGGGTTTGGTCCCTACTCTCCCTGTGATTTCCGGTAAGTCCCTTTGCCACCCACAGCTGTTTTCAAGCAGGTGAGCTGATAATGCTGCTAACCTTTCCTTCTGTGCTTGCATTTGGGGGCTTGAAGTGGGGAAAAATAAAAATCCAGGGCTTTTAGGCAAGCACAGTTTGCTTCTCTCTGTCTCTGAGTTTTCCTTCAGGAAGACAGGTTGGAAACCCTCATGCCCTTTAGTTTGGAGTTTGCCTCAGCAACACCTCATTTTACAGCACTTTGAATTGAGGTGCTGCCAAAAAATTCCCTCCCTGCCAGCCCAAGCACATTTCCATTAAATATCTCCCCCCTGCCCTGGAGACTATAGGAAAGGGAGAGCTGTGTGTACCTCAGTCTCTCCCCCACACCACACTGAATGTGGTTTCTTGCTTGCTCCAGTTCTTCCCACAGCTTTTTTGGCAGCAACATCTTGAACACATCTGCACCCCCAAAGGGAGCCAGGCCCCAGCTGAGACACCCACCCCAGTGGAAATTGCTGCTCACAATTGCTGCTCACATGCCTGTGGGATGGGGCAGCTGTCCTCAGAGCACCTGGGGACCAAGCCTGCAGCTCAGGGCACACCTGCACAGCACAGGAGGGGCTTTCGGGCCTCTCAGTGAGGGAAATGTGCTTCAAGGACTCAGATATCAAACTCTGGCTCTTGTTTCAAGCCAGATTCCAGCTCTTTGGGAAGCTTGTGTAGCAACAGAAATATCAGACCTGGCCCAGCCTGTCCCCAGGCCTGAACTGGGGTCTGCTGGGTGGAGAGCTGGGAGTGGGCTCACTATGAGGTACATGGATGGTGTCTTTATGGGGCTACCTAAAAACAGAGGCCAGACAAAATTCGGAGAATAAAAAGCAGCTCTATTTATTGAAGGGCCTTCAGGTACATTCAGGACAGACAAATCCCCCCAGGGGCTGCACCCAAAATGGATGACAGGTCATGAGTTTTCAGAGTTCAGTAAGTTTGGTCCATTGGCATATTGGGGGTTAATCTTCCAATTACACCTTCAGGTAAGGAAGTAATTTACCCCCAGTTTGCTCCCCCCAACTCACTTTTGTTTCCATCTCTCAGGGCCTGAGGCCGTGAGGTGTCCTTGATTGCCAGGCCTGGAGAGGAATTGTTGTGTCTGCCCAAAATGAGAAAGCAGCAGCTCACACTGTGTGTGGAGTTTGGAGTTATACACTAAAGAACTGCAGGGTTACAAATACATGAAAACATAAAAGCTGAAATCCTGAGGTTTCATGGACAGCCTGTCCCCAGCTCACATGGGCTGTGCTGACACACAGAGCCCAGCCAAGGAGGGGAAATGGGGAGAGGCACACCTGGACCTGCCTCTGGAAATGGTCCTGGTGCTCTCCCAGGGCAGCCTCACCCACGGAGTCACCCCCAGCCACAGCTCCCTCTGGGCTCAGGATTTGGGGCATGTGTGGCCCTCATTTTTTAATATTTTCTAAGCCTTCTGATGTTTACATTCTTGTAACAAACTTTCTCACACACTTTATGTAAATAACTCATTGTTTTGCATTCTTTTATGGAGGAGGAGAAATTTGATGGACTGTTGGTTTGTCCAGCATCATTGGGGAGGTGTCACTGTCACCTTCCAATCCACTGTCACTTTTGGAAATCTGTAAATGTTGGAGTCAGAAAATAAACTGGCCTTTTTTCACCTTGAGAGCAGCGGTGTGTGTGCTCGAGTTGTTTCGTATCCTAGAGCAACAGGGATGAGCTTCTTTGTCCCACTGTGAGAGAAGCTCTGCCTGTGGGGCAGCTGGGAGAAGGCAGTGGGAGGATAAACCATGCCAACAACAGGCAGGGCATTCCCAGTACCTCTGCTCCAACACCTGCAGGCTCCCTCACTGCCCCCTGTCCCCTCTCCCTCCTCAACTCCACATCCCAGCACTCCCCACTAGGATCAGAAGCTATTTTCCTGTCTCATTTCTGCCAGTAAATCTCACTGAATTCATGAAAAAGCCCACAAAAGTTGAGCACATTTCACACCCAGCTGCCCATCTCTGGAGAGCACTGGAGCGAGAGCAGGAGCAGCATCACGGGGTGCAGAGCCCCTGGGACCCCTCCTGCCCTTCCCTGGGGATGGGGCTGCTCTGCTGACGTGCTTGGCTGGGCATGGAAGGTTCATTAGAGGCCTCCTGCAGGCCTGGCCATGGTGGAGGCAGCTCACCCTTCACTCCCTCCTCTCTGTGTGTCTGGGCAGGGCTTCACCTCCTCTCAACCCTTCCAGAGCCATCCCTGCTCCCCAGATGGAGGTGCACACCTCCCTGTCACCCACCCCAGCCCTGCAGCAGCCTGGCAGTCTGTCCTGGAAGGGGCATTCAGGATGGGCAGCCTGAGTTTTTGTGGAATTGAGCTGAGGAGCTGTGCAATGCCTGCCCTTCTCTGGCTCCTGCCATGGAGTTTGCAGGAATTCTGTCCCACTTCCCTCTGAGGGGCTGCCCAGGTCCTCCTGTGACTCTGCACCCCTGGCTGCCCCTCCTCTGGTCCTCCCTGCACTCTGCAAGCCCCTCTGACAGGATTATCCAGGTTTCTGCCAGCTCTGCTCCCTGCTGGCATCAGCTGGATGGATTTCAGCTCTGGGCCTGAGCTCTGCATCAGAAAGGAAGGGGTAACACATCACCTTGGCACAAGCACAAGGAGCATTCAGCTGCTTAAAAGATGATTTCAGCAGATGGAAGTGATTGTGCCCAGCTGCCCATCACTGCTGACCACAGCTCTCTGGGAAGCAGAGCTGACAGTGTACATTTTGGGTGGGAACAGCAACATTTGCTCATTGTGGCAGTCAATGCCTTTCTTTTTGTGGTGCTGTTGCCTCGTTACCCCTGAATCCTGACCCCACCACTGAGCTGCTCCCTGCTGGGTGCTGACAAAGTAGAGCTGGCACCAGGAGCAGGAATCCTCTGGCTGGAACTGCAGCCTGGCCCCATCGCCATGTTCAAGACTCTTCTCCAAACACTATTTGTGCCTGAACAAATCTCCATTCTGATGTTTTGCAGATTAGATTAGTTCCCTTTCAGTGTTCACTCAAGAAATCCAAGTGGGATTTTCCCTTTCCAGGCACAAGAAGCATCCTGCTGATGGGGGCAGCCTCGTGGGTGTGATAATTGCTGCCCACATCTGCCTCAGGACTGCAAACCATGCAGTGGCTGGGATGGGGCTGTGGAGGAGGCTGCTGTGATATTCCTTCAGCTGCCCTCTCCAAAAACCTGGCCTCTCCCTGGAAAAGCACCCACTGGTGAAGAAAAGGGCTGCTCTGAGTCACAACTCTTTCACCACACAAAAACAAGCTACAAAACCAAGCAAACGCCTGAGCAACCACCTCGTTCATTTAATCCCCACAGCTGTTGGACCAAAAGTAGCCAGGGGAGAGGAAAGCAGGATGATCACACCCCATGCAGGAAAGACCTCTGCTCCCCTCCCTCTCCAGCTTTGGAGGAATTGCCCACACAGGTTTTATTTGGTGTTTTCCACCTCTCTCCTTCATTTCAAATCCCTGGGATTGCCACGCCTTCTGTGCTGGAAACAAAGCCATAAAAGAAATTGGAAGAGAAAAGGAAAAGACAGCCCACTGATCCCCCAATTAGCACGGAGTGCTTAAACAGTCAGAACTTTGCATTTTAATTGTAATCAGTCCAAACACAAAAAACTGAAGTGACAAACCCCACAGCTAATTCCAGCTGATTAAATAACTCCCCATCCCAATGCTTGTGTGTGTTTCTGGTTTAATTCCTGGCCTCTGGACACAGCCCCACTGATAAAGGCAGTGCTTTATTTTTACTCTCCTCCACCCAAATCAGTTTGCTTCACTGAATCCTTTAACAGAGCCACATCTGAGCTCTTTCCCCTGCTCTGGACCACAGCCTTGGGTGCCAGGGGCATCCCCAGCACTGAAGTTCTGACCATCTTTGAAGTTAACTTGGGTTTTCAGGTCTGTTTTGTCAAATAATGAGTATCTCCAATTAGAGAGATCCCACTGCCGACCTGGGCCTGTGATTTGCTGGCTGACTGCCTTTGCTATGGATTTTTTTTCCTTTTCTCTAATAGAACTTTTTCTGTTGCAATTCTGCCTCCCATCCCCTTACTGTGACAATTAATTAGGAACAAATTAAATGAGAAAGAAACTCCATGGACCCAAGAAGAGCTCCCAGTCCTTTGTGAAAAGCAGGACACACTGCAGAGCCTCAGCTGGGAGCACAATAGACCCAAACCAAGCCACAAAACCAAAATTCCTGGGAACTGAGCTCCAGGTCCAGATGTGGGGAGAGGGCACACCAAGAGAGAAGATTCTCAAGAAGCAGCTGTCCCCAAAAGAGGGGAAAACTTCTCTTTCCAGTATTCAGTGTGGACACTTCAGTGTTGGATTTTCTGAGATGCTCAGTCCACTCTTCCCACCGCCCCCCCCCACAATATAATGCCTTTAAATCTTCTGTAAAAAAAACTTTAAACCCCTGTGAAAACAGTGACTCTTTCACCAGGTCAGACTGCTCAGAGCCCCATCCAGCCTGGCTGTGAGCACTTCCAGGCATCCACAACTTCCCTGGCTAACAGGCAGCCAGGGGACGTAACATCTAAGAGCAGGATCAAGGTGTGAACTGTCACCCTGTTTTTTTAAGACTTTCTAAGCCTTCTGATGTTGACATTCTTGTAGTGAACTTTCTCACACACTTTATGTAAATAACTGATTATTTTGCATTCCATTATGGAGGAGGAGAGTTGATGGACTGTTGGTTCGACCAGTGTCATTGGAGAGGTGGCACTGTCACCCTCCAATCCGCTGTCACTTTTGGAAAGCTATAAATGCTGGAGTCGGAAAATAAACTGCCTTTTTCTTCCTTCACCTTGAGAACGGTGGTGTGCTTGTGTTCTTTCGTGTTCTATAGTGACAGTGAACCTCCAATTGTGAGGCTGGCACTTCCTTTTTGAAGGTCCTGACTGAGAAAGCTGGGACAGGCACTGGGAGGAAAAAGAGCTGTGAAAAATGTGTGAGGCCAGCAGAGAGCCCTGGAACATGTTTGTTAAATAAAACAGCAGAGAAGCAGGCAGAAGGTGTCAGTCTGATGTGACATTACCCAGGAAATTCCTCCTGAAGTGGAATCTGAGGGGCAGAATGCCTGGGACCCCAAAATGGTGCTTTGGGGTAATCATGAGCCTGCAGAGGAGGAGCTGGCTGCTGAAGGAGGCAGAGACTGAGGGTTTGATGACCTCTCTGGTGCCCATTGTCCCTGCTGCTTCCTCACAGGAGCTGGAATAAAATGTCAAGTTGGTCTTTAGAGCTTAGAAGCAACGAGGTTCTGTGGCTGCTGCAGAGAGTTCACACAAGGATTTTCTTTGTTTATCGTTGCTTTGTAAATTAGCTCCTTTAATCAAAGTGCTCCTTACCAAAGAACAATTCTTGGAAGCAAAAGTACAAGTGGGTGTGAGGGCTGTGCTCTCCCCTAGTACAGCCTGGTGCTGCAGCAGATTTCTGCTCTGTGCTCCTCAGGAGAACAAGAGATGCCCAATGTCACCTTGGGGCTGCCACTTCCCATCCTGCAGGTGCTCAACACCCTCAGGAATAGGCCTGGCACACACTTCAAACACGTCCCATTTCTGGACGTGGGATATCTGGAACTCTTTTGGTTTAGGACAATGTGTTTGAGGATATCAAAGCCCCAAACTGTGGGCAGTGCTGAACTTTCATTTCCTCCTGTAAGTAGGGCTGTGCTCACGCAAACACTCTATTTTTTGTTAGTCAAAGTGAAGAAGCAATTCTCACAGAAGGGTGGGAGATGAGGAGTGTATGGATTTACACTGAATCAGATATTTCATACAGAAGGCTTAATTCTTTTTTTAGCCCCATAGGAAGAAAAGAAATGAAGAAACTAAGTAGTCTCAGAGAACTGGGGTGGAAGGAAAAATCCTGATCCCACCACAGGCTCTGCATTTAGTCACACTCAGCTCCCTCCTCTGCCCCAAGGGGTTGGGAGCAGCAGGTCCCACATCTGGGGTGGGCAGGGTGCTCCATCCCTCCCATTTCCATGGCTCTCCAGTTTCCATGAGTCACAGGAGGCAGGGCTGCATCCTCAGAGCAAGTTTTCCAGTGGGTTTTCCTTTCCTGTGCCTAGGAAAGGACTGGGAAATGGTAGGAGGCTCCATACCCCCTCTGCTATCCCACTGGCCGCCTTTAGGGCTTTTTTTGCCATGTTCAGGGAAATTTCTGACCTGTGGGAACATTGTGAGACAGCACCATGCACCTTATGGAAAAGGTGCTGGCCAAGGGAACCTGCTGATTGAGGAGGAAAGGAGAGCACCTGCACAGCTCTCCTCTCACAGGGTACTCAGGGAAAGGCCCCAGTCTGCTCAGATTTCTCCCTGCCCAGAGCAGCACAGCTCATGCAGTCATGCACACTTTCACTATGTGCTCTACAAGGTCACCACACACCCGGGGACAGCTCCTCAAGCCTCTCTGCCAAGGTGCCCACAAAGAGCTGTTATCCACAAAGAGCTGACACCCAGACTGGGCAGCATTGATCTGCAGCTGCTGATCAGGCAGGAGGACAGGACAGGAGTGCCCTGGGCACAGCTGGGGTGAGGAAATCAGGCATCCTGTGGCCACTGAAGGGAACCAACTCTGCTTGTTTCAGTCCCCTTCCTCGTCTCTTGCTCTGCATTGACAGCAATAAATCATTTCATTAATCAGCCTGAAAGGGGAAATAGAAACCCCAGTGTAGGCAATGGATTTCCAGGGACAGAAAACCAACCCATTCGTGGAGCTCCCCATTCATTCACCTCCATTAGCAAATGCCTTTCCCTACCTTTCCAGGCCCTGTCCCCAGCTGCAGTGCCTGCAGTGGTCGTTTGGGGCATTTAACAAAGTCCCATTTTCCACCAGCTCCTGAGCAAGAAAGCAGCAGAGCTCTCCCATTTCCACATTACCCTGTGCAAACCTGAGCCCTGAAGTTCTGGGTACCACAGGGCATGTTTTCCTCACCTGAGCAGCCCTGCAATGAGCTCATGGCTCAGCCCCTGCAGCTGAAATGGGCAGAACTGGGGCTGAGTTCACAAGAAGCTTTTACGCCCCAGGGACAAAAAAGAGCAAAGACAAATCTCCATGGGCAAGTTTGGGGGGTGAGCACAACTTGGTATTGAAAAAATTGACAGAACATTAAACAAAACAAAGGTGTTCAACCCACCAAGGACCCTGGCTCCTGTGACCTGGCTGGCTGCCACTGATACCAAGTCCTTCTACCTCCAGTCTTACTCCTATTTATTTATTTTCTAACTACTCTGCATGTCCTTCATTCCATCCATCCTCTTAGGAGCTTTTTCCCTTCTAATTTTTATTTCTGCTCTGTACTTTGCCTTTGTACTATGCATCCATCCTGTCTTCTCTGTTTGCCTTCTGGCTGAAACACTTATCCAGCTGAGGTTTCCCCCTCCTAAGACTTTCCCATCCTCCTGGAAAGCTTACAGAAGTGCTGAGGCTGCAAGCTCTGTCCCTCTCAGGAAGATGCATGGAGCAGGTGGGGCTGCTGTCCTGGGACTGTGGGCTGCTCTCAGGTTAATTTGTGAAATTACCTTCAGACTCAGCAGCTGCTGGGGCTGTTAGTACTTCAAGAGAGAAGAAAAATGCTGATGGGAACAGCTGCCTCTATGATTTATAAACCGTACAAGAACATCTAAGCTCTGGGGGGAGCTGCATATGGAAGGGGATTTTCTTGTGAATGACCTTCTTTAAGAAAAGGTACCAGGCACAGGTTTGAGGAGAAATTGGAAAATACTCCCTCAGTGGTGAGAATTTCATCTTTCTTTTGCCTGTCTACACATCAATCCTCTCCCTGCCATGAGGAATGATGATGAAGTGCTGATCTCATTTCCTAATCCTCTTCTGTAAGACAAAGTCCACTCACCTCTAAGGTCTGCCAAGATGCTTTTCACTATCCCAGCACCTCAACATGAACTGGGAACTTTGTGTAGTGGCAAGTTGGACAATGTGTATGCAAATATAGGCAGGTCAGGTGTGGTGAAACATCCTCTTCTGTTTGATCATCGAATTCCAGGGTGGTTTATGTTGGGAGGGACCATCTTGTTCCACTCCCTTCCACTGTCCCAGGCTGCTCTGAGCTCCATCCAGCCTGGCCTTGGACACTTCCAGGGATCCAGGGGCAGCCACAGCTCCTCTGGGCACCCTGTGCCAGGGCCTGCCCACCATCATAGAGAAGATCTTCTAAAGTTTAAACTTTAAATCCATTATCCTTCCTGACACCCTCCTGTGGACATCCTTTTCATACAATTAGGGTGACCTAAGGTGCACAACAGCTTCTGCCAGTGCAGCACTCACATTGTCACCATGGTTTATGGGAGTTCTTCCCTAACATGCCCAGCAGAGACCTTCTCCTGCCTCCAAGGAATCCAAGGAGCTCCATGTGGACAGTAAGTAATATTGTCTCATTGGGATGACAATCCTATCTCCTCTTTTTGAACCGTTACCAGAGCAGGAGCAAACTCTTCCTTCCAGCAGGAATCTGGGTGCCTCTCCCACCAAGACCACAATGCTCTGACTCTGCCATGCTCCAGTGGAATGGGATCTGCACCAGGGGGACTGCAGGCCTGAGCTCTACAATTCTGGTTTTTCTGTTTATACCATCCTTGAGTGGTCACTCTTGATCTGTCCTGAGGCACCCACGTGCTCCAGAAATGTGAATCATCTTTGCTGTTTCATAACATGAAGCCAGGTAGAAACTTCATCCAACAAAAATATAAACATGAGCAGCCCTGTGCTCCTGTGCCACCCTGGCTTGTACTACATTAATTACATTTTTATCTTTGTCCACCAAAGCTGGTCACAAATGCTGTGCTGAGAGAGTCCAGGAGGAGACAGTCATAGTCTCCTGTGGGGATTTGGGGGTGGACATTTACATTTATGTTGCAAAGAAACCTCCTTCAAACCAGGAGGTTTTGGACTGGGTACAGAAACCTGTTAGACGCAAATATTCAGTAATCATGAGTTATTTGCCTTTCTGCTTCTCCAAAATCTTGGTTTTGACTTGATACCTATTGCCTCAGTAATAGTCATTTAATGACAGATTCTTTTAATTTATCTTCTGGTAGAAGGCTCCAGCAGTCAATTTATGAGAGTTTGTCTCCATGACAGAAACTTACTTTTTGTTTTTAAATGCAAACACAGCCCTGGATTTATTCCCATGAATCTAAGAACATGTTGTTGTGATTTTTTTTTTCGAAGAAGGACTTAGAACTAGGCTCATGATTAATTCACCAAATTAAATTAAACCAGTTGGCAACTCTGATTTAAAGTTGGCTCATTTTCACCCATCTGACTTCAAAATGGCAGAACGGATTTTGCTCAAAGTTTAGGAAAAAAAAGAAGACAAGAATTTGCCTTGGGAGAAAGAATAAAAATATGAAATAATAATAGTGTGTGTCCTCCAGTGCTAAGCAGAAGCAGCACCTTGCCAGCAGGTGCACAGCAGGTGAGGGATGTCTTTGCCAGCCACGTGGTGTCCAGGTGCAGAGCTGAGATGCCACAGCAGTTCCTGCCCCAGCAGGAGCGTGGTCAGTGCTGCTGAGCACAGTGCTGACCTCCTGTCCTGACCTGCTGTGGAAACCCAGGCACAGGAAATATTTCTCTGTCTGCTCTGGGGTGCCCTGACCCCCAGGGGAGCACTGACTTTGACCCTCATTCATAGAGGAAGTTTCCTTCAAGATAGACTGGAAAGACTTCAAGATAGACTGGAATGCACAAAAGTGTGCAATAGATTATAGAGAGTAGTGTAGGTGTATCACTGGGTGAGAAAATGAGGTTTTGGGAATTTTTAATATGTTGTGGATGGAAGCAAGATGGAGGGCACAGGGTGTCATCCTGGGTTTCTTCTTCATGCTTCTTCTTCCTCCTTCTTCATGGGTTTGGGTGGCATTTTGTAATTGGGCAGAGAAGTCTGCATTGTGGGCTCTTTGGGACCAGTTACTGGGTTAAAAGGGAAAATAATCCAGGTGTCAGCTCTTAATTGGATAGTTTAGTCTTAAAAGACCTTGTAACAAGAGATTGTTGGCCATTTTGTGCCTTGCTGCTAACTCACAGTAGTGAGACTATTTTACTGATGAGAAATAATAAACACCTGAGTCCCAACATGAACTACCTGTCCTAGGGTGACATAATGATGCTTGCATCCCCAGTCATTGTTCTGTTTATGCTGGATATTATGTTCTGTGCCTTCAAGACTGGCTCTGAAAAGCAAAGTTTTGTTTTGCTATCAGCCTGCTCACTCCCCCACAGTCGGAGGGACACAGACGGGGCAGTACATAGCGCTGCTTTTGCGTTTTGCTTTGCATTTGCTTGTTAGTTAGTTTAGCTAGGCAGTCTGAATTTTCCCTGGGCTGTTTTTCTATCCTTTTCTTGGAACCACGCGAGCCTGCTCGGGACTGGGACCTGGGGAGCACCGAGAGTTTGCACCTTGCGGCCTACTGGGGCCTGCTGTGGGCAGCAGCCATTCCCAGCGCTGGAGGGACTGATAACAGAGCGAGCACTCCCAGAGAGACTTTCTGAATTTGTCATCTTTTTCAGAGCAGTGAAAGAGTGGTGTCATCTGGTATTGTTCATTTTATGTGCTGGGGGGTGCTGTGCCTGTTAAATAAACAGGTTCTTTCCACTTCTCTCTGAGGAATTCTTCCTGACCCGGCTGGGGGGAACCGTGTGGGTTTGCTTTCTGGAGGGGCCCCCTTTTGGAGGTTTTCTCCCAAATTTGCCCTAAACCAGGACACTGCCATCTCAAATGCCTTCAATCCAGACCCAGAGAAACTGATACCCTGCAATCAAACTGCACCTGCAGCACAGCCTGCAGACCAGCACCTGGCCAAGGCCAGCAGCAGCAGCAGCAGCAGCAGCTCCCTCTGTACCGCTGCAGCCCCGGGGAGGGTTCCTCTGTCTCCCCATGGCAACAGGGAGAGGATTCCAGCTGAAATGTGCTCATCCTTCCCCAGAAATCACAGAGTGAGAGTGTGCACAGCGGGAGCCTGTGGGCGGGTGAGGATCTGCCCCGTGGCACCAGGGATGGGTGCCTGGGCCCTTTCCAAGCTCTGGATCTCAGCAAAGAATTGCTGGGTTTGCTGCACGCACTGAGCTCTTCTCTCAGCGCTGGTGCTGCACCAGTTTTGGACGTGGTGAATGAAGAACAGTCTCGTGTTTTTAAAAAACAAGGTGCCCCCAACCAGGGAATGATTGGTATCTGACTGCAAGGCTTTGCAATGCTGAACACTCACTTTATTATTCTATACTATATTACATTGCAACTATGAGAGGAATACTGGATTTGTCTTTACAAACAAGCTGTGGGTCTGCTGGTAGATAAAACCAGCACTGGGAGGTAAAAGAAACAATGGGAAGGATTCCACTGATTGATGAATGGAAAAAGATATTTGCTTTTACAAATAAGCTTTAGGTTTGCTGTTAAATGAAATTAGACATTGAAAGATGAAAGAAACAGTGGGGAAGAAAACCTCTAAATTTTGTAAGAATTAAAAATTAAAAGGGAGGGTTATACATTAGAGGGAAATCTTCAGTATCAGGTGTTCTGGGAAGTTTGAACTGCTCAAGTACCTCAGCCAATGGGGAAAGAGAGAAGGGAAATTGGGTAAAAAGGAGGCTGTGTCATCCAAAAATTTGAGAAATCCCAGGGAATGCCCCATGGCCTCTCCCTTCATTTGAATAAAGTAAAAGGACTCCTCTGTCTCCTTTTTGGACATAAACCTCTGGTGTTTGTAGATTAATTTTCCTAACGACTATATTAAAGAGAGATACTATACTAAGTCATACTTACTACTGACTGAAAAACTCCTGACTGTTTGCAGACCAACAGTCCACACATCTTGGACTTGATAGGTTAATTAACACAAACAATCTCTACTAGAATCCAATTACTAAATTCTTTCAGGTAAACAATCTTCTTAACACATGTGCAAAACACCAGGAGCAGCAAGTAGAGATAAAAATTGCTTTCCCTCTGTGCTTCTCCAGGAAAAAACTGAGAGAGAGAATTATGTCTGTCTCTGTTCAGAGAATGTGAATACCACATTGTGTCTGCCTTGTCTGCTGGTATTTATTGCAGTGGCTTGCACTTTCTAGTTGTTCTTGCATGTTTACCTGACACCTCTCACCCCAGAGACTGCTGCAGATGAGCTCTCCTGTTGTCCCACAAGTGCAAGGACAGGGGAGAGGGATGGGGTGGATCTTTTTTCCACAGAGTACAGGATCCTGGCTGAAGTCAGACCCTCCCTTGACAAGGTATAATGGGTTTTAGGGAGCTCTTCTAAATCCTGGTCTAGGACCAGCCCTGTAAACACACAAATGAGAGTAGTATTTCGCATATAGGCCACAAGGTGAAGTTTTGATCCTAGAGCTGAGATGACCATACAAAACCACTGACATAAATCCCATTTTTAACCAGGAACTTCTCTGGAGATTCTTTTTAGCAGCTACAGATTTTGCTTTTGTAATTTGTTCCTTCATTGTTGCAAGGCCAGACTCCTTCACTGTGCCCAGTGTGGTGTCAAGACTAAAGCAAACCTATTTTCCAAGGCTGGTGCAGACCCTGACAGGATGCATGTCAGCAATGTCTGTTGCAGTGTTGTTTGTCCCTGAGCACATCAACTTTGTTTGAAGCAGGGTTTTTGGGGGGATTTTGGCCACATTTTGGAGGTATTAGTTCTTCAGTTTGATGGAGAAGGAGCCTTCCTCCCTTCAGCAGACACAGCCTGGGATGCTGAGTGTGTTTGGAGCCGCCTGCCCAAGTGACCCTGGAGCTGTGGAAAAGTCCTGTCTTCCCACACAGCCTTTTGGTGTGAGAATTGGAATATCAGAGCTGGCTTTTGGACAGCAATGTGGGCTCTCTCCAGGCTGTTTCTGACTGCACAGCTTTGTCTGGGGGGAAAATCCACGAGGGTGTGGATTGGAGGTGAAATCCTCTGGCCGGTCCTGCATTTTCCCTGGGTGGCAGGAGCATGTGGAACTGTTGATATTTAAATTGTTGACACAGTGCCTGGTGGAGGCAGCAGCTTCAGCACCACCATCCTTTGGAGAAACCTCTTGTCTGGGGGAAAGCTGCAGGATCCAAACCAAGCTGCCAGCACAGAATGCCCAGGCTGCCCCAAAGCAGGCACTGGGGCTGCAGCTGGGTCGAGTTGGTGGTTTCTGTTCTCCAGGCTGAGGGTGGCTTGCAAGGACTTTGCAGCACAGAATGTGTCAGATGACATTTTACAAGACAACTGGCTGGATAATGTTTGCTGTTCCTTTTTTTCCCTTCAAAAATCTGCATTTTGTCAAAAAACTGTAAAAAAATGTCAAGTTGCAGTGATTCAAATGAAATGTCTTCAGCTGCATTGAAATAACAGACTTTATTTCATTTAAGTTTCAGTATCAACTCTGCTCTTAATTTGTCTCTCCCTGAAACTCCATTCTTCTGCCTTTGCTTGTCTGAAATTAGACAATGAAAATGGTGCTGATACAGGTAAAAACATAATTTATTCTTGAAGACAAAATGCTCCAAAGACACACCAACAAAAAATGAAATCTTTTTGACATCAAAGATTTCACATGCATTAAAGATATCACTTTTAAATTTCCAAATAACTCTTCCTTTCTTTTTAGAATCTCTAGTCTCTCCCATATTGAAGAGACTTTATATTTGCTTTAATGCACGGTAGCTGGCAGAGCAATGCACTAAATTCTGCCTTGTTGCTCCCTTCCAAACTCTTGGAGGTTGATCTGCAGAGGCATTTCTTGCAAATGGACTTAGGAGAGCTTGGACTGTCATTCTTCCATGCTGTTATACAAAGTGATCTTGAGGATTTCTTCATTCCAGCCTCAAGAGAATTTCCAGGATAAACCAGTCTGAATATGCTTTAATGTCTTTACAAACTCTGCATGTCACTTTGGATATTATTATTGTACAACTTAAATGCCCAAACCATTGAAAAGCCAGAGGAACTTGGGTGCTTTAATCACTTCAGAACCTGTAAAAATCACTGTTTGAATAGTCAATAAGTTTCCTAGCACCATTAATGGTCATTAATAATTGCCTTTTGTTGGGGAGCACAGTCTCTTTAGCTTCCATCTGTGCTTTTGGGGAGGATGAGACCCTCAAGAGTGTGGACACACAAGCCTGAGGAGCAGATGTCCAACTCCCATGTCAGGTTTCAAATAACTTCACCTTTCAGCAAGCAGGGAGTCCGTGCTTCCTGCTGATCCCATATTTGCTTAAAGCTGAGGTTTTACAGGGAAGAAAGAGGCAAGAGGAGAGGGCAGTGATGCTCCCAGGGCTTCCCCACTGCTGGGGCTGCAGCTGCAGCCTCTGAGCTCAGCAGGGCTTCAGGGCTTTTAGAGACAAGAACTGTCCTAATGGCTGGTGAGGAGAGAGGAAAGTTGAATTGGTAGATTTGAAGAAAAGAAGAAAATGGTTTTGTGTTATATATAGATTTCAGTGAAAGAAAATAAAGTCCAAAGACAAAAAAAATGAAACCTTCATCCCCATTACCTGTGAAATATCAGAGTTTTTTTGCTGAGCAGGTGGTGACTTCAGCCAGTGTTGGGGAGGGGAACCAGGGCTGGATTTCACATGCTGGCTGCTGAATGCAGTTCCTAGCATGATTTTTATCCCTGACTTTCCATCCAGCAGCCACACTGATCCCACTGGCAGTAGGTCCAAGCTGGGAAGAGCTCTGGAATGCCCAGCTAGAGCATTTCAGGCACTGTAAATGTTCCTGTTTTCCTGCCTGAGCAGGGGAGAGCAGCACTCTCTGCTTCAGGGGTGCAAGGATGGCCCTGTCAGTGGCAGCAGCATCCCAGCAGCATCCCTGCCATGGTTGGTTTTGTATTTCTGACCTTACATTTCTGCTCTCACCACACAGATGTGGAGCAGACCAAGCTGGAGAACTGAGCCTGGGTGGGGAATGGATTTTGGCTGGGAACATCCCTTTGCAGCCCAGGGAAGTGGGGATTCAAGGCCAGCTCCCTCCTTTTCCTGCCATCATCACTGCCCACAATCCCACCCCTGCCAGCACCCCCCATGTCCCCACAGTCCCTCCCTGGATAACAACAGAGTCCCCACCCCCCTGGCTGGACAGGCAGCCTGACTTGAACATCCTAACACCTCTGGATGGCCTTTTGAACTTCCAAACACGAATTTGGGAGCTTAAGTCTGGTCATTAAATACCTCCATATCTTGCTGGAAGCGCATCAATCATTTCTGAAAAAGGTCCTGACTGGTTCCCTTTTGTTCAGCATGGCAAAGCCTGCAAGAGCTTGAATATTTCACTTGCTTTTGGAAATAGGAGTGAAGAGCCCTCAAAAATGAAGAATTCCTGATCTTCGTTCCTCAGAGTTAGGGTAAATCACTCACCTTGGGGTGGAAAAACGAGAGTGGGAATTTATTCTGATTTTCCCCTCTGCTCTAGGCAGGGTCATGTAGCTTGAGCACATTCCAGCTCTCGGTTCAAGCCAGCAGAACACTTGGAAATGCAGAAAACTTTGCTTAGGTCTTAGCAAAGTTCTTGGGACACCTTTCAGGTGGCATTACCACAGCTGTGTTTAAAGCTCAGGACAAGTTGGAGTCCTCTCTATGGCAAGGCCTAAAGACTGTGCCTTGAAAATGGAAACAGGGAGAACACTCAGACCAGCAGAGAGGAGTAGATTGTTTCACCTTCAAAGGCTGTATTTTATAGGTGTTACTTTTGTTCTGGGTAGGAAAAAAAGCACAAACCCAAAAGGCCAAGAAAGTTTCCTAACCAGTTAATAACCAACAGTGTTAAAGTACATTTATGTCCACATACAGCATTTGTTAAAAAAGAATTTTTTTTTTGTGTGTTTTAACACCTTTTTTTTTCCAAAAAAAAAAAGAAAAAGAAAAAAGAGAGAGAGAATAAATTAATGTGATAAATTAATGTACACATTACACTATTTTGGCACTGGTATGGACCATTTTTAAAAACATTTGCTGTTAGTATTTATCATGTTTGTACAAAATTGTAAACTCTTTTCAAGTTTGTTGGTTTTTTTTCACTTTTGTTCATCATCACCTTTCAAAAACTGTCACTACAGGAACAGAAACACCCCAAACAAAACCCCAAAAGAAAATCAAGGCAGCTCTCCCTGCACCTCCCCACCCCTCCCCTGCTCTCCTGCCCACTGTCCCTGGAAGAAGCTGAAGGGACAGTTTTTGAAAGCACCTGGCAGCAATTGGTGACCACGTCCTTCCCAGAGCCCTCCTGGCTGCCCTGGGCTCCCACAGACACAGCAGAAAGTGCCACCCACCAGTCACACCTTCCCACCTCTAGAGTAGACAAAGATGGCTCTTTAGGTCATTTTATTTTATTTCGTTGTTGGTTTTTTCCCTTTTTTTTTCTTTTTTTTCTTTTTTTTTTACAAAAATTTCTACATCTAAATCACTTTGCTAGAAACATTATTTTTCTTTCCTTTTTTCCTCTTTTTTTTTTTACATTAGTTAAAGCAGAATCTGCTTTTGTGAAAAAAGACAAGGATCAAGGTCTTATTTCATGCAGAAAATGCAAATTAAAGATCATAAAAATGGGTGGTTTGTTCTGGGTTGGTTTTTTTTCTTTTTTTTTTTCTTCCTTTTTTTTTTTTTTTTTTTTTTTAATAACGCTGTACAGGATGCAATGCAGCCACTCAGAGTATGTTAAGATGGTTCACAGCAGTCCCTTTGATAGCACACTTTGACACTGACATTGATCCTCCTGCCCTCTTGTTCAGCTGTTTGGATTTCAGGCCCCAGCAATTGTCCCCAGCCAGAGAAGACACTGCAGCTTCTTCATCTTTGGGAGGGAGATGGGTGGGTGCAGCTGGAGAGGATGAGCCAGAAATGGAACAGATTTTCCTGGGAAGATGCCCCAGCCTTGTTTTCGTGTCTTTTTTAATGCACCATCCCTGTGGTGAGCACACTGGGAGAGGGTGTTTGCCCTCCAGGAGCTGGGTTCTCTTTTGGCAGGGGATGTGATTTCACACAAAGACACAATATTATGATGTGGCAGGCAGCAGAAAAAGGAAATAAAATTAAAACAACCCAACCCACAGACCCCACCAGGGTCATGTGTATTTGCCAGAGGCTGGGATACTTCTGGGTGACTCCTGAGGCTTTCCCTTATCCTCAGTTTTTCCATTTCTCCTCCAGCACCTAGCAACTCATCCTCCCAGGTAACAGAAACCATTCTCTGTGACAACTGCTGAGCCTTTCTAGGGGTTTGCTCCCTCAGAACCTTCCCTTTTGGCATGTCAAGCACACCCAGCCCAGTGAAGCTGTCAGATCCAGGCAGGATTTCAAGGAGATGTGCAGTTGTCAGGTCTGCTCCTGTGCTCAAACTTGAGCAAGATATGGGGCTTTGCTGGGCTGGGACTGGGTGGGTTTAATCTCTGCTTTGCCCATCCCTTTCTTGCTTCAGTGCAAGTGAAATGGGAGAGGGAAAGGTTGCCAGCTCCCTTGCTAACCTTGCTAGCCTTGGCAGGGGCTGAAACTCAGGGATTTGTGCCCAGTGTCTGCTTGTGGGAGGCTCTGGGACACGTCTTCCTTCTGTCTGCCTCAAAACTCAAGGGCCACAAGGGTGACAAGATCTCTAACAAAAGCCTGAAAGCTGCACTGGCAGAAGAGTTATTCTTGTCCAAAGCAGCCCCCATGGGGCCCCAGCTGTCCCTGAGGCAGGTAGCACAGTGGTCCCCAGGCTGTCAGGTTCTGTAGGACTCTGTTTCTGGGGAAAGAGGTTAAAGCATCACCAGCTGTGGCAGCACCACCTCTCTCACAAGGTGCACCTTGGGCTCCCACCTGACATGTCCCAATATTGTGTGCCCCAGCACTGAGACCCTCTGGCCTCACCTGGAGAGGCCATTGCAGGGCTCCAGCCCAGCCAGGGGATGGTGGTGAGGGAGAAAAGCCCAGCCAGAGGCACCATCCCCTACAGGTGAAATGAGAGCACTCCTTTAGGGACAGAGCCAAGACAAGCAAGTTCATCCCAGCGTGGAGCAGAGCATCTGTCAGTGCAGGGGCAGTGCCAGCTCCCTTCTCTGCAGGCAGGAGACCAGCCACAGAGAGAAAAGCCTCTGCTAACCTGAGACAGGCTGTTCCTGCTGCTGGAAACCTGGCCACTGCCCTGGCCTGAGGTCCCAAGGGCCATCAGCATCACAGCAAAGGTAAGCAGAGTTTCCTTCCTTGCTGGCCTGGCTTCTCCCAGCCCATGGATCTCCAGGCCCTCCCTGCAGGCTCATCAGCACCAGGGCTGGGCACCATGAGCCATGTGATGGCACATCCAGCAAAGCACATGCTGGGCAAGGCATGTCCAGAGGGCTGGGAGAGCCAAGGAAAAGATCTTTGTGCCTGGACACTGCCCATCAGACACCCGGCAAGGCTCCCAAAAAACATGGACCCAACATCTAATTAAGTGAAACAATTAACTCTGGTGCTTCCCCACATCAGAGCACTGAGAGATGGGAGGCATTAGGCTTCACAGAAGGCAAACCAACACTGTTTAAAACACATACTGGAAGAGAAATTATCATCCCCTTCACAAAAATAATGTTACTCACTGCTATACTGTTTCATCCTTTCTGGGGAAAAGTCTGCCAGCATAAATGCCAAGCTCAGCCTGTGCAAATGATAAAATGTGCATCCCTGGATCATAAATGGGTCTATCACATCTCCTCTCCTCATTTTGTCACACACATATTCAGTATTATTCGCTGAGTGCTTTCTGCCCCTGGCACTGGCAAGTTGTGGCTATCTTAGATGGGAGCAGACAGCCCATGGCATGGGGCTGGGGAGGGGAGCTTTGGGATGCTGTGGGTCCTTTGGGGAGCTTTGGGATGCTGTGGGTCCATTGGGGAGCTTTAGGGTGCTGTGGGTCCATTGGGGGAGCTTTGGGGTGCTGTGGGTTCATTGTCTCTGTGATGACATTCCCAGATTCTGGGAGCAAGGGGCTGCTGCCCTTTATGGCACAGTGCAGTGCAGGAGCTCATGCTCACACAAGTCCCCATTGTTTTGTCTCAGCAAAGCACCTTCCCTTGGTCCCCCGCCAGTGCTGGCGGCCTGGTCAGCAGCAGAAAGGGCTGAGGGGGGCTCTGGGGCTGTCCCATGTTGATGCACTCCAGCCTTTCTGCTGAAGAATGGCCTTTCCTAAGAGGATTGAGACTCCCCTTAGGTCTGCCTCGCACATCAAGTGTTGGTTTGCTTTGTTTGTTTCCTTTTGGTCTTGCTGCAACAACACAAACAACAGGACATTTTATTGGCCCCACTGCAGAGAAGCCACACTTGCTGCCCCATGGAGGCAAAACTGTCCTCTGCTTTTCCAAAGCACTAAACACAAGCCAGGCAATTCCAGTTCAGGGTCCCACTGCCTTTACTCCATCTGCATGACCCCATTTATCCAAGGGACAGCTGATCCCATCCTCCCCTCCTCACTACATCTCCAACCACAGTAAGGCATGAGGCAGGCTGGCTCTGGGAAGAGACCCTGTGCACAAGGGACTGGGATTTAGCACACAGCCTCCTCCTGGTGGCCTCAGGGGTGGTGGGATCAAACACTGAAAAGTTACTTACATACCATCACTTCCACCTCTACTGCCCACCTCTTCTGTGCTGCACTCACAGGTGGATCAGGGAGCCAGCCCCAAGGTCACCATCCCAGCACCTCTGTGCAGGCACAGGCACAGGTCTGCCCTCCAATCCTGTGGGAAAAGTCTGGGGAAATGGTTATAGTAGCCTGAAGGTCAGTGCTTCTTTATTGTACTTGTCACCTTTCAGCTGTTCTTTACTTCTGAATGTACAGAACCATTTTTTATTTGGTTTACATCAAGACATTAGAAATCAAACAACTTTTTTTTTTCTTTAAAAAAAAAAAGGAACAAAAGGAAATGAAAAATAAAACCCAACACTATATACATCTTCTCTTCCCCAGTCTCTGCTCCCTTCCCTCCCACCTTTCCACCCTCCCTCCCTCCCTCCCAGCATCTGCATTAGGTCCTGCTTCCAACACATTGGTTTCACATCTCTCACCCAAACCGTGCCCCATCCCAACTTTCACATCTACTGTAAAGACATCCTGCCCTGCTTGGTAAGGCCAGTTTCCTCTCCCAGAAAGCATTTGGTAACCAGCAGGACATTTCTTGCCTCGTTTTCTCTGGTGTGACCCCAGGGCAGGGCTCAGCCGTGCCCCAGCCTGGCACAGCGGTCACTCCCCTGCACATCTCAGCCCAGCTCCTGCAACTTTGTCTGGATGCATCTGATTGTCCCTGCCCCCAGGGACTGAGCTCTGCTGATGGCCATGCACCCTGAGTCTCCCTCTTTCCCTGTTTCTGCCCTCCCTGTCCCCCAGAGAGGACAGGCTGTGCCCACCAGGGTCTGCTGCCATGGCTGGGCTTCCTGGAGTGCTGCCTGCAGCTGGACCCAGCCTGTCTGACTCAGGGCTGTCCCCAGTGCTCCAGTCCCTGCAAACCTGTTGTATTGCACATATACTTTCAAAAGCTCTCTCCTATTTGCTCTGCTTCTGAAGTTACAGCTCTCTCCCACCAAGCGCCTTTTCCTCAAGCCATCCTCTCCATCAGGATTCCAGTAACCACCTTCCCTAAAGCCACTGTCCTTTGGTCTGCAGCTCCAGAGGCTTCTCTCCTGTCTGAAAACAGCTCAGAGATTTAAACCCCTTCCTCCTCCCCACAACAAAGAGAACAAAACCAGCTCCCTTCCCCACCCCGTATCTCCTCCTGCCAGACCCTCTGGAGCAGATCTGGTCAAACAGACTGGCCAGATCAGTTCCCTTCCTGGCTCTGTTTCTGGGAAGTGGATGTGCTGTCCATTGGACAGAGGAAGTGCCAAGCCTTGGCAGGTTCCCTACTTATTTGCAAGACATAAGCTGCTGGCGTGGTGTCAGATGTGCATGCAAGAAAGTTGGATGCCATTTAAAACCTACAGTCCTGTTTGTTTCATGCACTGTCAACTTATCCTATATACACTAGTGGCTGGTTTATGCTCAAAGCCATGAATATAAAGGTTTACATTTTCCTTTTACCTCAGTAACCAAAGCTTTTCTGTCACCCATGGAATAGCAGGGGTTTGCTAGCAGGGCTCGTTTCCCTCTTCTGCACTTCCTCTCATTGTCTTTCATCTCTCAACACTCAAGGCAAAGGGGGGATGGGAAGGGGACAGGCAAAATTACAGTCCCAAGGTCCCAGTCACGAAAGGTCCCTGAGTGACAGCACTATACAGTATCAGAAAATGAAGCAATAGAGTTGTGTTGGCCATGTATGTCCTGAGAGAGATTTCATTTCTATTTCTGCTCCTCCTTCTCCTCTTCCGCATGCCTTCCCTAGGCTGTTACACATGGAAAAGGTGCAAAACATTCTCCCCCAGCCCAGCCCCCTCAGGCAGCCCAGAACGCCCCTCGTGTTCAAGTGCTAAAAAGCACAACCCAGCAAGCAGCAGTCCTGCCAACAAACCAAGCCCTGAGCATTGCCTCCTGCACCTCTGCAGCAAAAGCCAGAAGGAGCTCCACTCTGGAAAAGCACTTACAAACCCTTTTTCCCCCTTTCCCCTCTGTGAAGAAGAGGAGGACAGCAGTGGGCATGCCAGATGCAGCATGGAAATCCCCTCCACCTTTCTGGTAACACTCATGCTTGTGATGGCTTGAAATCTCTGAGCCTTGAGCGTCAGTAAAATGCCTTGTTTTTCCTTCTCTATGTCCTTTCTGAGTTGCTGGGCCTCAAAACAAGACAGGGGTTTGTTGCCTTCCTTAGGGGTGGAGCAGGCAGCTGTGGAGGGGGACACAGAGGTGCTACTTCACTTTGTGAACAGAGCATTCCTAAAGGCCTTCAGCATCCTTCCCTCCCATTTCCTCTTCCTCATCCCACTCCCAGGACTCTCTGTTGTTCTCCAGCGCTCTGCCCCATCACCAGCAAGTGTAAGGCAGCTCCTGAACTGTCACCAGTCCTGACCACACACTCTTTGGCAAAGATCATTGTGTTGGACCCAAAAGTCCAGGAGTCGGGATGTACTGACTCTGTGAGTAACACTGACCTGGTAATACCAAGTTAGAAACATTCAAAGAGAGAAACTAGGATGACTCCTGATAAGAAAGAGAGCCCAGCCAACAGAGAACAGAGGCCGCAGCACAGGAGTCTGGCTCCCAGTCCCAGCAGGAGAAGAAATCTGCTAAGCAGAGCTTTTTTTCCCTGGAAAGCTTTTGGATTGTCACTGGGCTCAACCCTGGATTGAAGCCTCAAACATTAAACACAGCCTCCCCATGCCTGATCTCCAGTTTCTGGAGGCTGTACCTGCAGGGCACTGGTCCCTCAGGACCCCACCCCATGTGGGGCTCAGCTCTGAGAAGCACAGAGCATCCCTGGGGTTTGCATTATCTGTGTGCTGCTGGCCCTGCCAGCCTTTGGGGCCAGCTCAGACAGCTCTCAGGTGCCTAACTCATACCACACATTTGTCAGGCTTTTACTATAACTGTCAGATTCCTGGAGTTCCTGAGTCATTTTCCTCAGCTTCAGAATTTCTTACCCCACAGCCATTTGTTTTTCCTCCAATCTTGATAGGCTTTTTATAACTGCCTCTTTTTCTCCCCACTTTTATCATTCTGACCACCCTTTACATTGCAATCACATATATAAAGGGTAAATTTTTAGATATTTTATTGAATCATCAATCACCTGGTTAGGCTCCCCTTGCAAACTGGACCTGCTGATAAGCAGTCTCCATGTGGGAGCTGCAGCCATGCCATGCTGATATCCACTGACATTCTACTGCTGCTGTCATAAAGCACAACTTTATGACTTCCATTAAAGCATTTAAAAGATATTTCTGAATAGAATCACACTAGGAAATGTAACTTTCTCCACTGGCCAAGCTTTAAATTCCTGCATATCAGGTAGACAGAACTACCTGATCCTCCAGACTCCTATTCCTATACAGACCCATACAGACCATGAACTGCAGGAACTTGGGGTAAATCCATCCCCAACAGCACTGCTCATGGATGGGGAAACCAGCAGGAGACTGTTCTGCAGGGCAGGGGAGAATCTAACTCTGATTTAACAATTGTGCTAAAACCTTGGTGAGTCCAGGCAGGCCTGGACCAAACGTGCATGCATGAACATGAGAGGGGGACAGACATGTGGGGAAGGGCGGATGCTCTGCTCTTACGCTTCAGATTCTGCATAAGACACATTACTGATATAAAAATAACAATAATTACTCTGATGAGGCCTGATCCTGCTTCAGCCAAGTCCAGGCAAAACTTTCCCTGACTTCAGAGTTATGGGTCAGGCCTGAAGAGATTCACATTTTCATAGTATTGTACAGACATAAATCAGTGAATGAAACATGTGCATCAGGGTCATCTGAAAAACAGGAGTTTCCCTGGTCTCAGAGGATCACTCTGCTCTCCCAAGCACTGGGAATCAAGGAAAAGGGAGGACAATTCTAGCAGGAAAATAAAAGGATGGTTGACTAAAGGGCAATGTGAGTGTCTGTGGGTCTGATACAAAAAAACTCAATCAGGTAAGAACAAGGTTCTCATAATTACTCTAGGAATGGCAGAATGACCCTAGGGTTAAAGTTTTGCACTTGTGAATTTAACATTTTCATGGCTTTTTATTAATATTATCAGGGAGATTATCAATCATCAGTGATTGCCAAAGTGGCCAATAATTCAGTGATTTTCCTGAAAGTCACTGGCTCCTTTGGGAAAGTCAGACCTTGCTGTCCAAGGCCAAGTTCCCTTCTTGTACCTTCCTCAGGAATGCCTGTGGATGAAAGCTCCTGGAGACTCAGGGACTTCCACAAGCACCAAGCTCAGCATTTTCACTGCAACCTTCCCCCTGCCCAGCCTTTGGAGACCATCATCTTCCAGCAGGATGATGCTCCATGGAACCCCACCTCATCCTCAGCTTCATCATCTGCAAGGAAGGACACAGCGTGCTTTTTCCTACACTCTGTACATCTTAACAGACATAAAGGGAGGCCTGGTAGAAGCAGCACAAATCAGAGGCTGCCAGCCCACCATTCGCTCCTGAACTTCCTAGGAAAGGGGATCATTATAATTTCCCTATTTATTTTTTTCCTCCTGAAACATAACAAAATTAAATGATATCCAGCCTTTCCTGTGCCTTGATGCAGGCTATAGTGACTCAGAGGGCTGGAATGCAGATCCACTGTCTGGAATAAGGAGCAGGGAGAGGGGGAAAGGATTGAATTTTTAGAGTCCTGCAACTGCTTTTCTCTCCAGGCTCAGTAAGGAAGATGGAGGGTGGGGATAACTAGGAACAACCCCTCCTCTGAGGACTGAATCAGCTTAGTCTCCTCAAGATCAGATGCCAGCAGTGAACAGCAGCACTGCCCTATTGCTGATCCCCAAATCCCTCTCTTCCCTCAGCAAGTGCCAATTTGCCCGCTCTGCCTCCCCAGCTCTGCCTCTGGAGCTGGGACCCTGACCTCCAACCTGGTGAAGCTGCAATGAGCAAACAAACCCCTGCTATTCCCTCCCTCCCCCAAACATACTGCCAGTTAAATGTCATCTGTGTTCTCTTTCTACAAAAGATATTACAAAACCCCCCTCCCCAGCCCCCCTCCCCAGAAAACATGCTTGCACACACACATCCATGGACACACGTGCCCACACACACGCACACACACACCCACACACACACACCAATGCTCCACACACGCACATTCACACAGGAAAAACAGCTTGCAAACTCCTGAAGGTGGAAAAAGGCATCTTGCAAATGTGCCTTGGTTTTGATAAGTTCCCTCCTCCCCCCCCCATAAACCCCACGTTTCCCCTTCCCTCCCAAATAATTGCCTCGTCTTCCCCTCCCTTCCCAGCTCTTCCAAAATAAATATTCTTTTTATTTGTTGGTTTAAAAGACTCTTTTAGGCTTGTAAGCAAGAGAGAGGGAGAGAGAGAAAAAGAAAAGAAAAATCTCATAGTGTGAGAATGAAACCCCATCATCTCATGAATCCATGAAAGAATTAGTATGAAGGGGTTAAGAACAGTGATAGAAGAAAGATTAAAAAATATATAATAAGACTGAAAAGTGAAAGATGAAATTCAGTAGTGAAATGGAAGTGAAGATAGAGCATTAGTGAGCACAGCCAAAGATAACCTATCGCCCCCACCAGTTTTTGACTCAATTTCTTTAAATCTCCCCCCTCTTTTTTTTTTAATTTTCTTGGGTTTTTTTGTGTGTTTTTTTGTGTGTTTTTTTTTTTTTTTCTGTCTTTTTTTCTTTTTTTTTTTTCTTTCCTTTTTTTTTTGGTTTTTGTTGTTTTTGTTGGTTTGGATTTTTTTTTTTTTTGTACAATGGTATAAGTCCTTCAGCAGGAAACCAAAATCAAGACAAACACATCCCTCCCTGAAACCAAACCCCCTCCCGTACCTTTCTCTCCCTTTACCCCACCCCACACTCCGTGGTTCTACATGTGCTGAAAAGAGAAGAGTAAGCTTAGAATAAATCTAATGAACCATAGGAATAAATGACAATGATAGTAAAGAGTAAAACCCAAACCCAAAAGACCACAACACTCCTGTGTTGTCATTGTCTGAGTGTCTGTCCCTATTATCTCTCTTGGAGGCCGCAGGCATCAATTTACATAGTACAACCAGTAAACAAGGTTGAAGAATCCAAAAGTGATTGGAAAAATGATCCGTGACCACTTGTCAATGGTGCTGACGTCTGTCAGGTCTGGGATTTTGAGCTTCAGCTTGGATGACCGCCGGCGCAGGCGGCAGTTGGCGCGGTTGCGGGCGGCGGCGTGGTGGCTCAGCGGGACGTGGCGGTCCAGGGTGGGGTGGTGGCCAAAGCCATCCCGAGAGGCCAGCGGCTTGCGGAACTGGATTCCTGAGCCTTCGAAGGACATGACAGAGTTTCGAGAGTCGCCCACGCTGCTCATCATGTCCGTGGCCAGCAGCTCGTTGTTCATCTCCAGCGTGCTGAGGAGGATGTTACCGTAAGGGTCAACCTGGGACGGGGAACACAGACACAGAGGTACTGGGTTGTGGTGTTCACGTTCTCTGAAAAAATCCCTTTGCCTGGGATTTTTCTCCTGGGAAGCTGAGTAACCTCAGAGAAAAGGAAAACGATCCTTATCTGATTTGCTTCTCCTGTGTTTTGCTCCTTTAGAATGTGTTTGGAGATTGTTTACACACAGGTGATTGTTTCATTGTGAGAGGAATGGCAGATTTGTCTTTACAAACAAGCTGTGGGTCTGCTGGTAGATAAAACCAGCACTGGGAGGTAAAAGAAACAATGGGAAGGATTCCATTGATTGATGAATGGAAAAAGATATTTGCTTTTACAAATAAATTTTAGGTTTGCTGTTAAATGAAATTAGACATTGAAAGATGAAAGAAACAATGGGGAAGAAAAACCCCTAAATTCCATATCAATTAAAAATTAAAAGGGAGAGTTATATATTAGAGGGAAATCTTCAGTATCAGGTGTATCAGGAAGTCTGAACCTCTCAAGTACCTCAGCCAATGGGGAAAGAGAGAAGGGAAATGTGGCCAGAAAATTGGGATAAAAAGGAGGCTGTGTCCTCCAAAAATGTGAGAGATCCCAGGGGAATGCCCCACGGCCTCTCCCTTTATTCGAGTAAAGACAAAAAAAGGACTTCTCCATCTCCTTTTTGGACATAAACCTCTGGTGTTTGTGGATTAATTTTCCTAACAACTGGATTCTGGTGTGAGTTGTTTTGACTCTGTCCAGACATGGCCAAGCTGTGTCGAGACTGGAAAGAGTCACGAGTTTTCATTATTATCTTTTTAACATTCTGTAAGTATCCTTTCTGTATTCTTTAGTACAGTAGAGTATTCTTTAACATAATATAGTATTATAAAGTAATAAATTAGCCTTCTGAGAACATGGAGTCAGATGCATCATTCCTGCCTTCATTGGGACATTTCCCAGCAAATACAATACTGGGTTGTCCTGTGTACCATTAAGGGTGATTCTGAACAGATTTCTGGGGAGCAATACTGTTGGAAATTATATAATTTATAAAAAAATTAGCTTTAGTCATGTGTTGGTTCACCTTTGCCAAAGAGGGGTGGAAACTGAGGTTTCTCTTCAAATGATTCTGTTCACCAGGGGTTTGAGTCTCACTGGGTGAGGCCTCAATCAGAAGAAGATTGAGGCCTCACCTCAAAAAGAAGATTCCTAGATTCTGAGAACTTAATATCTACAGGGTGGGAGTAGCCAGAAGACACACAGGAGATAGAGAGACATTAACAGATATTAAACTCCTGGCAGGTTCCCAGTTTGGAAGAAGATTGATAAGAGAGCCAAAGAATGAGGACCAAAAATAGCATTGAAGGAATTAATAGCCAATAGGAGATCAAATATTAAGAATTGTGTAATGCAGAACCTAAGAATGAGAATTTATTTGGGTTTTTTTTTTTTACATATAAATATGTGAAAATTCTGGTAAAGAGTCACATGCGGTTGGAATGATTTCCACTGCATATCCTGGCCAGAATAAAGTAATGCCTGACTCATTAATACTTAAAAGATGGTGTTGGGGAGTTCCTTTTCTTCCCCAGAGTTTGGTGACTATACCCCTGATGGGGTCATTTGTGAGCTCTGAACATGCTATATTGAGGGCTGTCCTCTGCTGCTGGGGTAGAAGGAGCAGCCACCTGTGCTTGCAGCAAATTTTTTAGTGGGGGAAGCGTGATTCTACCAACACAGGAGGACCAAAAGCCACAGAGGCACTTTTGGCTACACATGCCCCACGCAAGAGGAGGGCTCTGATGCAACTGGATGAGGATAATCAAGGTGGAAAAATTCCAGTAATCACCAGAGAAGGGAAACGGGATTATCTCTCGTGAGGAGAACAAAGACTGCTCTGCTGTTCCAGATTGCAAGGCAAGATGTTTGCTATTACCATCTGTATGGCAGTTGTCTTTTGTCAAGTGGGCAGTTTGCCTTATCTCTCTCTCTGAGTGACCACAATCACTCCTCCCTCAGGAGGGGACACCTGCTGATAACAGCTATTGAATGTCCCTGCATGGCTGATAAGAACTACAGCATCCCATTGGAAGATGTGAGCCCAGAGGGAGGAGCCAAGCATTCCTACCTGGATATAATCCAGAGATTTTGAGACACCAGCACGGCTTTCTCCCCTGGATTCCCCAGAGGAACAGCTGTCTCTTCTTCCACTGATCTTTGAAGGAAGAATACATCCTTCTCTCCAGGATCCCTGCTCCAGCAGAACCACCCCTGACACTGCAGGAGGGCTGCAGCCACAATTCCAATGGGACTGCTGCCAGCACCCTGACCCACAGGGTGTCAGGTTGGGCTCTGACTCTGTCAGTGTTGTTCTAGTGTACTGCATTGTTTATTTTATCCTTTTATTTTTTCTTCCCTATTAAAGAACTGTTATTTCCTGCTCCCATATTTTTGCCTGAGAGCTCCTTAACTTAAAATTTATAGCAATTCGGAGAGGTGGGGAGGGTTTATATTCTCCATTCCAGGGGAGGCTCCTGCCTTCCTCAGCAGATTCCTGGCTTTCCAAACCAAGACAGCAGCTCATCCAGTGGAGAGCCTGAATTCTCCTGCCACAATGAAAGGAAAGGACAAACCTGCTCTCTCACCCTCTTCTCCTCGTAGCGGTGGCGCTCGTTGTTGGCCTTGCTGACGCGCTCGCTCTGCTTCTTCTGCTGCCGCGGCCCTCGCCCAAAGAATATGTAATTGACAAAAGCATACTCCAGGAGGGCCAGGAACACAAAGACGAAGCAGCCCATGAGATAAACATCAATAGCCTTGACGTAGGGGATCTTGGGGAGAGTCTCACGCAGGTGGGTGTTGATGGTTGTCATGGTAAGCACCGTGGTGACCCCTGTGAGGAGAGGGCAGGTGCTCTGTTACCCACGTGGGATGGTTTCCTGGAATGCCGTTCTCAGCTCCCACATCCCTCCTTCCAGCTGGACAGCCTCAGGAGGGATGGGAGTAGTGCAACTGTTGTTATTCTAAGCCCACATGCCCACCACAAATTGCTGCAGAAAATGATCCAGCAGCAAACAGTTGGAGAAAGTGTCAAAGCTGAGCATCATCAGCATGATGGGGATCAGCATCCCTGTTTCTTTAAGTCCCCCTGATCTTCCCTCTTTCTCTCAGTGCGGTAGGAAACATTCAGTTTTGCTCTTTTTTACCCCCTTCTCCTCCTTTTTTTCTCCTTCATGAACTCATCAGGCTTCACTGTGTGCTACTGAATGCCTCAGTATCCTTGGCATCATGAGTTTATAAACTGCTGTGTCTTTCCAATGCCATGAATTGGAGAAAGAGTGAAGAGATTTCCTCTTCGTGGCATTCTCTTTTTATTGCCTGCCTCGTAGGCTTCTGTCCTTGACCCCATCAGTTCCCACCTTCCTCTCACCAGCTTTACCATTCATTACATCAATTATCACTTGGACACATTCCTCCCATGGTTCTCACACTCTCCTTTTTAGGCCTCCTCACATTTCTTGCATCTTAAATAAGCATTTTGTGAACACTTTTGTCCCCATCTACTCAGTTCGAAAAGCCTGATTCACTATGATTACTCTCACAGCTTCAGTCCTCTTCTTCAGCTTCTTCTCAGACTCTTCCCTTCTCTGGACTGTCAGAGTGGCCTCAGACCTGCCTCTTTGACAATCTTCTGCCAGCTCCAAAAACATGACAATGAGCCTTCACACTTCTATTGGGGGTGGTAACTCTTCTCCTTCAACCTAGTCTTCCTCTGCTTCTCTAGCTGTTCTTACTACCTTGCTGATCTTCTTTTCTCCTTTTTTCCCCTCATCTCTCTTTTGGCAGCTCTAACACTCTCCATGACCTTAATTGGCTCCTGTGGTTTCAGCCCCACCTCTACAGTGATGGCTCTCTGTGCACCCTGGACCTCTGCTTGTCCTATTTCCCCTTCACCCTCGCTGTGCTTTGGTGTCATTCCTGATAAAAGACTGAAAGAACTATTAGCCTTCAGTTGGGTAAACAGAAGGGAGATATATTTATATACACACACAATATGGTCTATATTTAGGCAATAGTCTAAATATACAGAAATCTGAGGCAAGGAAAGGGAGAATAGAATGTTCTCCATGTCTCCATTAAGAAGTGGACAAATTGCAATGGAGACTTAGGGCAAAGAGGAGCTCTTTGACTGTGCAAGCAGGTAAATCTGGAGATAAAGTGACCAGAGGAGGCTGTGGAGTTTCTTTTTTTGGAGCTTTTTGTGGACAAGTTAGGTCGAGAACTGTCAGGAATAGTTGAGGGAGAGCTGTTGCAGTTCTGATCTACAGTGTTCTTTTCCTGTCTTCTCCTTTGAGTCCAGATGTCAGCAGAAACTCAACAGCTGTGCCTCTCACCTCCACCCTCTTGCTTGTGCTTCCACAATGTCTGCCATGGTCTCTTTTTCTTCTCTCTCTGATTACACTCCTGTCAATGCAACTTACCCTTTTAATTTACCACATTCTTCTTCCCTCCTGCTCCAGCCTCTCCAAGCAGGCAAAGCCAAATCACCTCTTTTATAGCTTTGTACAACCCACCCCTCCTCCAAGTCTTCTCAAACTCATTCTCCTAGAGCTGCTTGAAGCCCCCAAGCTTTGCTGTAAGACCCAGCCTGTCCCTGAGCTGCCTCTCTGAGCCTTGTCCCACTCACAGATCCAGCCCTGCTCCTCCTTACCTCTCCTATTGCCCTGGAACTTCCCCTCATGTTGCACTGCCCCATTCTCATATGCCAGCCATTCCCCCTTTCTTCTGCTCCTCCTTCCAAACCCTCATCTGCCATCCACCCCCACTTCCCTTCTGTTGCTTAAAAGACCTCATTTTTCCCCCTCTTATAGGAAAACATTCCTATTTAGGGGAGCATGTGCCAAAGAAGAATTTGGACTTTAACTGCTGTTCCACATTTGCCTTGGCCTTGAAGGTCTTCTTCTGCAGAGAGTGTCTGTATGGGGTCTGAGCTATCAGAAAAATGTGTAATGCCCTTTCCTTTATTTCCTTCAACTTTTAACCATTCCCATACAACTTTTTAGCCATCCAGCTTCAGCATTAATCATGCAACTGGCCACTCCTGGCACATCTGTTGACAAAGAGGTGCCCAGATTTCTCTTCTTGAGAAAACCAGTGCAAACCAGAGTGAAGGAACTCAGAGCATGTCAGGGTCCCATACTCTTGAGAATCAGTGACCATCTGCGTTTTTGTTTAGAGAGTTTAAATTCACACCCAGGAAATTGTTGGTAGGACTTTTACTGATTCAAATAAAACAGACTCCACTTTGGGAAGTACTAATAAACAAAAAGAAAACAAAACAAGTAACTCTTCTGGCTGAAAATTTAAGGTTTTTCTCAGAAAAAAAAAAAATTATTTCCATTTGGGATGACAACTTTGACAGAGTTGCTTAATTGCTACCTCATAAAGAAAAGGGATTTTCTTTGTTACAGCTGATCTCCCTCAAGAAAACACCTCCCAAATACAACGAAAAGGTCCATACCCAGTGCCACTCTTGCAGCAGAAGCATCATAGTTGATCCAGAAGGAGACCCAGGACAGGATGGTGATGAGGATGGATGGCATGTAGGTCTGCAGGATGAAGTAACCAATGTTCCTCTTAATCCTGAAACTCAGGGATAAGCGCAGATACGAACCTGCCAGTGAGACATCAAAGGAGGATGTGGTGTGAGAGGAGGGCAAGGCTGGATTTGTGCTAAGAGCTTAGGTTAGGAATTGAAATTTTATTTGGAAAAAGTTCTCAAGAGGCAGGAATAATGAGAAATCTCCTGGTTTCTGCAGCTGGCTTTGCAGTCTGGTCAGCCTTTGCAATGGGTCCCTTCAGAATCTGCTCAGTTGCCCCAGAGTATTAAGAAGAAAGGAAATTCTACATAAGTGACATTATTATATTATATCAGCCACCATGGGAGAATGGCTGTTCAGGGCTGGAATTGCTGTTATGGTGCCAGCCAATATGATGGAGGCTTACACAGGAGACTTTAACCCTATATTTGGGTGCCACAAGATGATTTTCCAATGTTTCATGTGCCAGCTCTGCCTCCAAACAGCAATGAAGATCTGAATCATATTTTTCCCATGCTGTTCTAAAAATGGGTTATGGTCAGACGGGGCAAATTCATATGCAAATAGAGTACTGTTAGTTAATCTGAAGGTCTCTTTTTTATTATTTTCAAGTTGTTGCAACTTCCTCCTAATCTTTTAGCAAACCTAATGAGGATAGTGAGGACAATAAGTACTTTTTACAGTCTTTCCACTGGAGCAGGTTAATTTTGACAGGGACAAAGCAGTGCCTCTTTCATTGCTGTGAGACAAAGTCCAAGTAATTTCTCCTGCCCACCTCTGTCCCTCAGGCAACACAGGAGCCTGAAATATGGGTGTAATCCTGGCTGGCAGCTAAAGTACCAAGAAAACAGCAGTTTTAAACCATCAAGGATGCAAACTGGGAAAAAGGAGTTATTGTACTCTCACCACCATGTGCCACTTGTATGGCTTGAACACAATATTTCACCAGTCTTTTTTTGACAGGTGTGTGCTGTGCTGTTTTGGCAGTGAACTCCACCCCAGACCAGCAACCAAAATCCAACCCAATCCAAATTTCCAGCTGGCAGCATCTGAATTGTCCCAGGTATTCTCTCCAAACCTTTTTATTGCCATGTACAGATGGGTTTGCATCATTTCATAGCCCACTGGCTCCTCAATGGATATATTTTCTCCTTACTATTGTATTTTCTCCTTACTATTGCACCTACATTAGCTTTGAGACCCAGATGTAAACCACATAAAAAATCAGATGAAGGCTGAGAACCTTCTGAAGAGGTTCTGAGCTCACTCATTATTTTGACTAAGAAAGGGGAAAAATTGCAGTGGGGAAAATGATCCTGAAAGTCTTTGAAGAGAAGCAGACCAAAAAAAAAAAAAAAAAAAAAAAAAAAGAAAAAAGCAAAGCTGGTGGGTGCAGAAGACTTTTTTTTTTAGAGGAACCCCAAGGTGAAGCCTCGATCCTAAGTTAGTGCCCCAGCATCTGAATCAGAGGGATTCAGCCCAGTTGATCAGCAGTAGCTTTGCCCATTCCATGCATCCCTTCCCCAGAGACTCACCAGTGGTGAAGACAACTTCCCTGCTGACCAGCCTCTGCTCAATGATGGTGAACTGGGGCAGCTCCAGCACCTCCATCCCTGTGACAGCAGAGTCATTCCCTTGCCAGAAGAAGACAATGTCATCCACGGTGTAACCATCTGCAGGGAGGAAGGAGCACACAGGGAGAGCTGAGCTGACAGGCTGGACCAGAGGACACCTCCATTTGCACTAAGGTGATCTGGAAAAGGATCCAAAAGAAAGCCCACACCAAGCCTAGCCTCTCCCTGCTGATGTATTTCCTTCTTCAGCTGAGCTTGGCCGTACAGTCCCCAGGAGAAGAGTTAAAATTGGCCAGGACTCCCACTTCTGGCTAGAATTCAGACCAAAGGTGAGGTGTGGCCCATCCAGCCTTGATTTGCACAATGTGATCCCCATGGCTGACATGACAGGGACTTGTGCACCAGGAGCCTCTGTCAAATGCACCAAATCCAGCATTTTGCTTTTTAAAACTGCCTCCTTTTACCAGGAGGGGGAGACCACACAGTACAGACTGGTGGGACTGGGGAAACAGCACCTCAGAATTAAAAATTCCCAGAGAGGTGAAGATCTACAGCAGCAGTTGAAAAGAAGTTTGAAGATCAGAGCACCTCCCTTTTCTAAGTTCTCTCAGTCAAATTCAGATCCAAGAAGTGAACAGAGTCTCTGAGGCTGGGGGCTGTTTTACCAAGTGCTGGCTGAGAAGAGCAGTAATGAGAGAAGAGAGGAAGGGGAGCCAGACTCAAATATTCATCCCTTACGTTTCAGGGCCATGGGTTTGCTAACTCAGCCAAGCTTCTTTCTTTAACCCCAAAATATACATGGCAGACAGGGCTGCATGGGCTGGAAATGTGACCCCCAAGTGCTCTGGACTCGTGGGGAATGAGGGCCAGGGGATGAAAGCATGAAACCCCTCACCCAGCAGTGCCCTGTCCACAGCCCTGTGCTGTCCTTGGGGCACGGATTCATCACAACTTGAAAATCACTTGTGTGTTTTGAAGCCCTTTGGCTGTAGCTGCACAAGGGTGGCCTCAGACTCTCAGTAAAGCTTCCTGGGAGCAGTAAGATATGGCCAGGCTTTGGTGCAGCTTCAGAGCATGAGCTGCCCACAGACAGCTCATGTTCACACCTGCACTGCAGCACAGCAGCCTGCCTTAGCCACCCAGCCTGGCAGCACAGGCTCAGCAGAGTGCCACCACACCCAGCAGCTGGCACCAGGGCAATGAGGAGCTGTTGAATGCTGAGGAGAAATTCTCTTTGGAGGCGAAGGGTTACCCCAGATCAGAGGTGAGCCTCTGAGGACAGTGTCATCCTGAAACTGCTGAGTGGACAAAGAGCTCAGCAGTCTGCTCTGATCTCACAGCTGACCCTGCTTTGAGCTGCAGGCTGGACTAGAGACACCCCGAGGTGTGCTCCCAAACAGAATTATTTGATGACTGTGCTGTCTCCAAGCCCACATCCTGCATTCTCACTCATTGCTGCACTTATTCATGGGTGCCAAAATACAAACTCAATCTTCCAAATGCCATGCCACATCTGCTTCTGATGGAAATCATCTAAGCCAGGGCTCCTCCTCCTCCCCCAGCTGGCATGTTCCTGCTCCCAGAGGGGTGAACCCTCACACCTTGGAGCCCACAGGGTTTCAGGACCCTTGGTTATCCTCCTCACACACCAGCCATGTGCACAGTACCTGTGTTTGCATCACTCAGCCCCAGGCTGGAACCAGCAGGTAACACCCAGGTCCCCCCCAGTCCTTCTGATTCCAGCAGCTGCAGCCCCCTCCCAGCTCAGGAACGCTGTGTGTGATTTCACATGGGAACTCATCTGGCTCAGACCCTCAGGCTCCTGTGCTTGTTCCCAATTTCTCCAGGAGGTTCCCAAGCCCTTTCCTCCCAGTGTTCCCCCTCTGCAGAGGTGAGCCCAGCCTGGGAACAATTCACCTCTGCACCTCCTTTCAGTAAACAAACCACACTGAGCTATTGACATTTCTCACTCACTGCACAACATCTGCTTCAGCCCTTGAACCACTTTTCAGCATCTTCCCTCCACCTCTTCTGATTTCTCAGCTTCCTCCCTAAATTTTGGCACCCAAACACAGCCAGAGCCCATTTCCCCATCTCAGTGACATGTTCAGAGGCCAATCAATGCCGAGCTCTGACTCACGGCTCCCCTGGTTTATATAACAGGGCTCGCTCCAGCCCTTCCTGCCAGAGCCACAGAGCCTCCCTCAGCTCCCCGTGTGGCTGCAGCCCCTGGGGATGGCCCTGCAGCCCTGCACACAGCCCAGAGCTCACAGAACTGAGCTCCTTCTGGATGGATTCCCATTGGGGAGGATTCAAATGCGCAGCCAGCGGAGCCCCGCACGCTGCTATCTTCATCATCCACAAATTTAACAGCAGTGACTTCAAATTTACTTCCTGATCAGCAATGAAAATGTCAAATTGCAGTAACTAATTTTAGGAGATCTCACAGTTAACTAGCTCTATTCCATTTATTCTATGACCTGCTGGTGTTGGGTACCAATTTTTGTATTTTAATTTTTTTTTTATTATGGCATTATGCAATATGAAATCGAGCATGTTTTTCATGAAGCCGTTTTTAAAAAGTGTTTCTAAAGGGAAAGGTTGCTTGGTCTAAAAATAAATGCCTCACTTTGATTTCTAGCTTTCAACAGAAAACCAAATTTCCATTTTACTTCTAAAAAGTAAACGAACTTTCACAAAGACAAGTCATTTCCATCTGAAATATCGAAAAGTATTGATGTGACGTCTTAAAATGTCAGATTAGCAGTCTGTTTGCAGCCTGCCTCATCAGGTTTTTGTTGGATCCTGGCACACAGATAGGCAGGGTATACGTGGTGAGGGCTATTTTTGGGGTGGAGGGATGGGATCAACAGGCAGTGCTTATCTCCCACAGGTAAGAGCCCCCAGCTGCTTCCCTAACCCAGCACCCCTGCATCAGAAAAGGGCTTTTACTCTGAGGTTTGGGTTGATTTTGTTTATCAAAATACATTGGTTTTATAATCCAGCCCTGAAAGGATTGATGCTCCAGAGTCAAGTGGAAGCAAAGGAAGTGGAGCCCTGCAGGTTGAGAATGTGCAAGTGTGTAAAAGACAAAAGCTCTGAGGGAGGAAACAATTGGATCTCCTCATCTCGGCCTGAGTCTCAGGAATACTGTGAGGAAATGTAGCTCTGATGAACAAATTGGCTTGACATGACCCATTAAGAACAAAATCACAACACAGGGAACTGTGGGTAATTCCCTGCCTTCTGTTTGCTTGATTCTACTGTAAACTGTTCCCAAACTGCTGAGGAGTGGCAGAAATGACATTCTGGCACTGGTGCCTGCAGCAGGACCTCATTTCCATCCCCTGACCCTACACGGGTGGGATGGGGAGGACAGCTCCCAGCCAAGGTGCTGTGGGAGCTCCCTGCTGGAAGGAGCAGCTCCCAGATCCCTCCCTGATGGAAGGAGCAGCTCCCAGATCCCACTTCCCTGATGGAAGGAGCAGCTCCCAGATATCTCTCTGCTGGAAGGAGCAGCTCCCAGATCCCTCCCTGATGGAAGGAGCAGCTCCCTTCCTCCCAGCTCCCAGATATCTCTCTGCTGGAAGGAGCAGCTCCCAGATCCCTCCCTGATGGAAGGAGCAGCTCCCAGACCCCTCCCTGATGGAAGGAGCAGCTCCCAGATCCCTCCCTGATGGAAGGAGCAGCTCCCAGATAATGCCCCCAAGGCTGCACAGGGAGCTCTGCTGCTCTGGACAGCCCTGGAGGGAACCTGCTGTGCATTTTTATCAGGAAGAGCTGGACCTGCTCTGCCAGCACAGCTGGAAGAGCATTTCCATGGGCACCCAGGGAACGTTCAGGCAGGGATGAGGGCTTGGGTGCCACTTTCCACACGGAATGGAGCCAGCCATGGGCAAGGACAGCTTCCTTTAGGCTAAGGGAGGTTTCCCCACCCTCCTGGGACTGATTTGAATGTCCAGCCTGCTGCTAGAGCTCTGTTTTCCCGGGAATTTCCCCCATGGGTGAGGAGCCCGGTGCTGTGGCAGCCCTGGGGGGCATCCCCAGGAGCAGGTGGCATCAGGTGGCACAGCGTGGCAGGGGATGTGCCCGAGGCATACGCACAGCTCTCGATCTCCAGCGTGCAGTTCTGCTGGTCCAGCGGGTACCTCCGCAGGTCCATCATGCAGGCGGCCGTGGTGGTGATCCTGAAAGGGAAAGAGGGACAAAAATAAAATTAAAATAAAAAAAAAATCTTGTGTCTGCTTTTTTTCTTAACAAAAAGAAAAAGGAATAAAAGGAGAAATGAAAGGCAAAAGTGAAAGTCAGGCAGCATTTGGGGCCGCTGTTTCCCTGGAAACCAGGGAGATCCGGGGTGGGAGGTGTGCAGGGCGGGGGGCTGGTGCTGCTCACCCCCAGTGGCACGGCACAAACCCTCCTGACTCACGTCAGCAAGGCAGCATCTCTATTAACGGGGTGGGGAGGGACCGTGTGCCCGCTCTGCCTCTCCCTGGAGAGAGACAAAGAACCCGGGAGGAGGCACGGCCCCGGCTGGGGGGGAGATGAGAGCTGCCAGCGTGGAACAGGGAGACAGCAGGCACGTGTGTGTGCGGCTGGGGATGGGTGGCTCCATCACCCAGCAGTGACCGATTGCTGACCACATCATCACCCCCTTCCCTCACAAGCTGCCCCAAACCCCCTTATTACAGCACCCCATCCCCATCGTGCCCACTTTGGCACTGCCAAACCCAAAACCCCAGAGGGCTCTGGCAGAGCCCTCCTGCTCCATGGCCCCCCTAACAGAGGCACCTGTGCACAAATCATTGTGTGGTTATCAAAGACACTTGGGGGATGTGTGTGGGGGTGTGTGCATCTCCCCAAAAAATAAATATGGGGAGAGGATGAGGGTGGGTGCTGCTTTGGGAGCGTGGGGAGGACACAGGGCAGGGAGGTTCAGCTGAGGATGCCAGGAGGGTGTGTGTGTGTTGTACAGGAAGGAATATTGTACATCTCTGGGATGGGGGGTTTTGGGCTGGCATAGATGAGGGCATGAGAGGCAGGGACAGAGTTAACTCCCCAGCATGGCAACAGCACCCTGGAATTTACAGGCTGCCCCTGTTTCTCAGATCTATTGCTCCCCTCACCCTTTGATGCAGTCTTCTTCCCGTGCAATGGATGTGTGCAGAGTGCTGGAGAGGGGGGAGAGATTGCTGCATTCTCCCCCTATTTTTTTCAATTAACCATCTGGAAGGCATTAATCAAGCTACACATTTTTTACTATGTAGGCATAACCAGTGAACTGTTAACTAGAAAGCTTTATCTTCTGAGCCCTGTGGCCTGGGAGAGAGAAAAGAGACGGGAAAAAAAGAAAAAAACAAGAAAGCAGGGAGGATGAGATGGCGAACCAGTGAAAGAGAAGGAAAAAAAAAAAAAAGAAAGAGCAAAAACATCAATGGCAGAAAAAGAGACCAGAAAGGGGGAGAATATGGGAGAAGCTGGGCATAAAATTGGAAATGGGGAGGAGGGGGGAAGAATGTGGGAGGATAGAAGGGGGAAGAGGGCTGCCCCAGTGGGGGTATTGGGGCAGGGGCTGTGGCAGGGCAGGCTGGCAGCCCCGCAGAGCTGCTGGCTCTTTAAGAAATCTCGTGTGCTAAATTTATCTTCTCTGCTGTCTGTGAAGTCTGTTTGTAGGAGATGAAGCCTTGAGGAGAGCCTTTGCCACTGCCTGCCGTGCTATAAATAGATCCGAAGAGACGAAGGGAATTTATATATATCCTCACTGGGTCTAGATACAACACTGCAACTGCCCTCGCTCGGAGCAGGGGTCCAGGCGAGCTCTTAACCCTTTCATCTGTAATGCATTTGGGGTGGAGGAGAAATCTCTGAGGGGGGAGAAGGACAACAGGACAGGAACCACTTAAAAAATTACCACTGCAGCCTTGCCCTTGCGTGGATTGCTTTCACAGCCTGGGCAGCTCCAGGAGGGCAACTGGGAACACAATGCCTGTCCCACCCTAATCCTGCTGCTCTGCTGGGGTAACTGGGCATTGGGGTGCTGGGGGGAAACAAAAAGGGGAGCTGCAACCTTGGCAGGAAAGCCCAAGGTGGGAGGTGCAGAGTCCACGGTGGCCGGCGCAGGGACCAAGGAGTGGGATGAGTCATCCCCCTGTGCTGCACACGGCATCCACTCCCTGGATTATGCTGCACCCCTGGGAAATCGTGGCCACAAACGCGCTTCTCTGTTTTCCCTAAAGTGTGAGATGCAAAAAATGTATTAAATGAAAATTTTCCACCCCATTTGTGGAGCCCCACGGGCTAAAAAACCTTTGCACAGTGTCCATCCCAAAATCACAGCCTGGCTGGCTGGCTTGGCTGCAGAAAGGACATGCAGCCTGCTCTGCTCACACAGGGACCCTCTCGCCAGGATTTGCTTATCACCTGCAGTGCTGGTTGGAAATGCAGAGCGTGACACAGTGAGATATGGCTGCCACACTCCATGCACCAAACCCTGCTCACGCTGGCAGCTGGCATAAATCCACAGCCACGCCAATGATTTCTGCAAGATCACACCAATTTGTATCAGCAGAGATTTACATCAGGGCAGAATTTAGCCCTGTTGGTTCAAAAGGAAGGGACAGGTAGGACAGAAAGGAGAAAAACAAGATTAAGAGGACATCTGTCCTCAAAAAGCCAGATAATTTCTTTCTTTGCAATGAAAGGGCAGGTATATCCACACTGTGTGGCTCAGCATCCTCCAGAGATACCACAGTTAGATGCAGATCCCAAACTCCAGGTGATCTGCCCATGTAAAGCTGCTTGGGCAGGTAAAATGGGAACCATGTCAGGCTTTGTTGTGTTTTTTCAGCAGAGGTGGCGCAGCCATCCCCAGCTGTGCCAGGCTGTAGCCACCTGCTCATCCAGAGCGTTTCACCTGCAGTGCCTGCCCAGCCTGGGGACACCAGCACTGCAGGACCACCAGGTGTCGGCCTGGGTGGAACAAGATCCAAGAGGCACCTGGTCTGGGGCACCAGGTCAAGCTCAGGTCCTGCCTCTGGGCTTCCTAAACCCTGATAAACCAACCCAGCTTGGGTAAAGCAAGAGGTGTATCCCAGAGAAATGGAGGTGTTTGATTCTTTAGACTTCAGATCTTATGAAGCATCCTGGACACCAACTTCCCTTTGATAGACCCTGCTTGAAGAGTCAAAATTCACCTGCTCCTGGAGGGGCCAAGGAGAGCTTTGTCCAGCTCCTTTGGTGGCTGTGTACCCAGGGCAGGTGGGACTCATGGAAGGATGAGAGGCTTCATGCACCTCTTGCAGTCAAATGGGAGCATGAGCAAATCTGTCACCCCAGGGAGAGCGCTTTGGGGTCACAGCATGTGCCACCTCTGGTGCAGAAGGCCACAGGAGCAACCTTTGCCTCATTCTTTCACAGGTATAAATGTATTACCTTCATAGACTCTGAGCTGTTGTGTGACGAGAGGGGTTGGCTTGGCACGTGGGAGACTGCACGGGGAGTATGGGATAGGGGGATGGATGAGGGGGTGACACTCAGGAGCTCCTGTTTCAATAGGCTTAAGAGAAAATCAAGGTGGAAGGAAAGTAAGAGGTGGAAAAACGAGGAGAGAGGATGGCATGAGCACAGCTAGGAAAGGCAGGAGTGGAGATGACAGAGAGGAGAGCAGAGAGCACAGGACAGAGCAGCGGGGTAAGGGAAGAGAGGAGGAGGATCAGGGAATGCACGGGGTAAAGCAGCCTGGAGAGGAAGAGCGGGAGGAGAACGAGAGGTTAAAGGAGGGAAAGCAGAGGAGAGGATACTCACTCAGTGAGCAGGGAGATGAGGAGACAGGGAACAAACCATCATCCTGTAAACAGCTCTAGACAGAGCACACAGCCTCCAGAAGATGTGAGCACAGTGAAAGGGAGCAGGGAGCGCGGGGACCAGAGGGAACGCCAGGGAAGGATGCCACCTTCCCCGTAGCGCTAGCATGAGGCGCTGGCGCCCGGCCAGCCCGCATCTTCTCCCTCCCCCTCCTCCTCTCCTGCTTCTCTACCCACCTCCCTCCCCTTTTAAATTCAGAAATTCGTGTGGTGTGAAATTTCATCTGCTTTGACGGCGATTCACGGAGACACTGCCCGTGGAGGGAGCAGCTCTCCCGCGCCGCGCGCTCAGCGAAGCGTCCAGCGCCTTCCACACGGAGCCCGGCCACCACCACAGCACCCTGCAGCTCCCCTGCCCTCCCCCAGCCCCTGCCCACCCCACAGGCCTCAGGGTCAGCCCCTCACAACACTTACAGCTCCTTCCTCACAAAAAAAAAAAAAAAAGACATCCATGCCCTTGGTTCTAATTGTTTCTCCTGAGGTCTGTAGGCGGTTGTGCCATCCAAGCAGCCAAGGCCTGACTGCCCTGCTACTCCAGTGCACAGCTGGCAGGCAAACATGGGTCATCTGGGGGGACAGTGCTGTGGAGAAACCACTATGCAGCTCACAGAAAAATAAAAAGAAGAAAAAGGAGAAAAGGGACATGGATGAGATGTTGAGCAGCTCGGACAGGCTGATGGAGATCCCCTTCTCTGCCTACACTGAGTGGATCAAGCAGAAGGCAAAGCAGCATGGATACCTCACACTGAAGGGTGCCCTTGTCCCCAGGAGAGGTAAAGACCACCTCTAGAAAAACATCCACGGATCTCTAAGTCACACAGGGCTAATTCTAGGTATCTGATTGTTACAGTGAGGAAAGCTCTGCCCTCTTGAAGCTGGTATGGCCAGAGCAGATGCTGGCATGGGGAGGGTGGTGCAGCCTCGACTGCTGCTCTGCACCGAGCCTGGCAGCAGCAGAGCGTGGCCCCAGCACAGCTGCAGCTTAAAAGAGAGCGCTCAGGTTGCTGCAAACCATCAGTTCTCCACAAATATTTCAGTTCTCTGACATGAACACCACCAGCCATTTCATTCCCCCTCTGATCCTCCTCATCACTGTTTACTTATTAATGGTTTCTTCTGTCTTATTTAGAATGATTATATAAGTGCACAGGCATAGAGCAGCATAGAGCTCCAAGCTGCCCCTGCTGTGGTCCTGGGTCTGCCTTCCATCTCCTCCCTACCCTGGTGCTGGGCACCTTCAGGGGAGCTGCACATTCACCTCCTGTCCCAGCCACATCTCCCTCTGCTGCAGGCTCTGAAAGCCCTTGGCCACCCATTCACCCTCTGCATCATCTCCAGTGTGTTGGGAGAACTGAGCTCACCAGCCACAAGTGTGAGGGGTAAAGGATTACTTCCAAAAAATGTGCCCTGATTGCAAAAGGAGCCAGTCCAGGCATTCTAAGGAGGATTGAGTGGGAGACAGGAGAAGACCATTACCTTTGAGGCATTGCTAAAGTGAGTGGGGGGCTTTCCCCTTAAAGCTCATCCTCACAAAATCCTTCTCCATTGTGACTGTGTCTATCCCAGCAAATTAAAAATGCCTGGCACTGGTTTCTGAGGGCAGTGTCAACTGGCACGGAACAGTCTTGGTCTACACTTCAATTTCTACCCCACAGAAAAGGGTCTGGCTGCAGAAAGCCTGTTGGGAATGGTCACCAGGCTCTGCTGGGCTCTAACTGGGGATGCCCAAGGGACTGTTTTGGACACAGAGCAAAGCCAGGAAACAAACTGACTGATGTTCAGTGTCCAGGAATATTCCCCAACTCCTTTGGCTTGGAAAGGACACTGACTAAAACTCAGTATGGCTGAGAACAGGAGGGGAACCGCACAAATCCCTTCACCACTGCCTTTCTAATTCCAGGGGAGACACAGCCAGCAAGAACCTCACCCTATTTCCCTGTTATGGATGAAGTGCCATGATGCAGGGACTAACACAAACACTCTCACAGCCAAAGACAAACATTTAAGATGCTGGTTACAACTTTCTGGATTCCAGATCTCCTGAGAAGCTAAAGATGCTCCCATCCCCTCGGGATGCAGACTCCCAAAGCTCCCAGCAGTTTGCAGCAATAAGGAGAAGGGATGGAAGCTCAGGTTCTGCAGGACTTATTCAGGCTCGCCCCATGGGGCAGGTTAGACTCCTACGGGAATTCTGGTGACTAAGAGTAGAAAGAGAGGCAAAATTACTGTTTTGCTAAACATGGGAATAAAACCAAAACCGAGTTCTTATTCTGTACGTTCTCAAAGTCAGTCATAAAAAACATGCTGGCAAATGTCACCTTCTGCCTGGCAGTAAGCACAAACTTCCAAGGGCCTGGAGGGATTTATAAACCCGTGGTGAATTTTGCCATTCTTTTAACACAGCCTGATCTTTGCAAACTCCTGGAGGTCATGATTGAACCAAGAGCAAGGCAAGGATATGGAATATTTTCCCCTCGTGTCTGTTTGCCTAAAACTGACTCCACAGCCTTGGCACAATGCTGCTAAGGTCACTCTGTTTCCAAAAGCATCTGTGCTTGCATAGGCATCCTTTGATGAATAACAGTGTGCACTCCACTCAGATGGGAGAGGAAAAGGAAGGTTTTCTAAACTAGTGCTCAGGGTACCACTCCTCTTAACCAACCATTCTTCTACCCTGGGAGAGTGGAAAACTGTTTTTCTGCCCCTTTATTCCATCCCAAATGCACCATGCATTTGGCCAGCTGCCAGCTGAACTGGGGGACAGGAGAGTGGTGGAACACCTTAAAAAGGTTCTTTTCCTACGCTTGAGTTTCAGATATCAGTGACTTGCACTTAACAGAGGTATCTCTCTTCAAGAGCATCAGGCTGGCACAAGTGGCATTAATAAAACAGCAAAACAAACCTATGGGGATGTTGTATTGTACTAAATAGTTTATTTAGTTGTCTTTGTATGGGTGATGGGAAAATTTTACTTGGTATGTCAGGTCAGGTGGATAGTGTATCCCCCCCTTTCCTACCACATGGTCTCTTCCCCAGGTATCCCTTTCCATGCCCTCCTGTGTCTGTAGTCTGTCCCACGCGTGGCCCCTCCCCACTGGCATCCCATTGGCCCGACCCTCTTCCCCTGCCCGTTTCCCTGGAGTATAAAACTGCCCTGCAAGGGGGCCACATCCTCTTTTCTACCCGGGTGGTCCCATCACAGAAGTGTCCTGTCCCAAGCAATAAACAGGATTCTCGCACCCACGTGGGGAAGAGCACTTCTCGTCTTTTGTCCTACGTCTTTGCAAGGCCGCGGTGGGCTTGGGGTCGAGCTGGCCGGATTGGACCCATATAAAGCCCAGGGAACCCACGGAACGTTGCATGGGAGGTGGCAAAGAACAGGCAAAGCCCAGGGACAGGCTTAAGAGTGATGGCTGGGACAGGATATGCAGGAAGATGAAGAGGCGCTGCCAGGGTGAGCTGGGGGCTCAGGGCACACCAGGTGCCTCAGGAGACAGTGGATGCTGCCTGACCTCTGTTTCTGCTAATAAACAACTCAGACTCATAGGAGATGTAGCACAGGCAGCAACTCCAGCCAGGATGGTGCTTGCCTTTGTTCTTGCAAAGATGCAAGGATGTTAAGGATGGAGGAGCAGCTTTGGCTTTGCTGCTTTGTCCTGTTTTAGTAAGCTCCAATTTCTTCCACATCTTCTAAGATTATTGAGAAATTTCATATTATTAAACTTTGTTTAAGTGTTTCCTGTTAAATCCATCATCCCAACCCTAGGAGACAAAAATGCAGGAGAGGATCTATCCTTAACCTCAGCTGGGGAGCTGAGCTCTTAATTAAACACCCTCACCTACCTAATGAATTTTTCTTCAACCCCCACATCTTTGTGCTAAGGAGCTGGCCCAAGGCAGGGCTTGGGGGTGGGAGCAGGACAAGGCTCCAGGACCAGCTCCAAGGGGATGGATGGGTGGATGGATGGATGGATGGATGGATGGATGGATGGATGGATGGATGGATGGATGGATGGATGGATGGATGGATGAGAGTCCAACTTTTTGCACCCCAGCTGCCACAGGGGAGATTTCTGCTGCCTTTGCCTAGCCTGCAGAGGGAGCAGGCAGAGCTCCCAGAGGCAGGGTAGAGCTGAATCATCTCTCACATTTCCAGAGAAAACTCTTTCAGGGAGGGAAAGGGAAGCAAAAATAGTGGATTTCTTCCCTGCTGGCCTGTGAGATGGGAGAAGAAAATTGCTCAGTGGTCTCAGCACAGAAAAAAACTCCTCAGTGTTAAGAACTCCTGTCTTAACCCATCAGGCCAGATTCTTGCAGAAAATCAACAAATACCCATGGAGAAAACAAGGACATGGCTGCAGACAGCACCTCCAAGTGAGACAGGAGCAGAAGAAACCTTTCTACTGGCTGGAGAGCTAAATAACCCCAGGCTGGGACCTGGGGAATGCAGCACTGCCAGGGCTGGATCCTGTTCAAGGGGCAGGCTGGGGATGGGGGCTGTGGAGAAGCCCCCAGGAGGAGCCCCAGCCATGGGGAGCAGGCAGGACAAGCTCTGGGGTGCCACAGGGGCTGTGACAGTGTGACAGTGTCCCCAGGGCTGAATGGGCCATCAGTTGGGATGTTTGACATCACCCTGTGCTGCTCCACAATGCCAGGTGAGCCAGAGGGATGTCCTGGCTGCTGCCTTGCCCAGCAAGGGTCAGAAGTGAGAGAGCTGGTGGCCCCAGGAGCAGCTGACTGGTGAGAAGTCACCACGGAAGCAGAAATGAGGTGCTGCCAAAGCAGATACACCCAGCATCTCTCAGCTTAAAACATTTTGAGGTGTCTGAAGCATGGCAATTCTCTCCGTCTTGCTTTAAGGGATTTTTTACACTGATGAGAGGGTTCTGTCTCCCCAGGAGAGCATTCCTTAGGCTTGGAGCCCCATGGTGCTGCCTTGGCACCTCTGTGTGCTCCTGAGCTGACTCATCCCTCAAGCACACCTCGTTACATCACCAGGGCCAGGAATAAAAACCCCCACCTAACACATGCACACGTTCCCCAGCACCACCCCCAGCTTCGCAGGAGGAGATCCCTCCTTCCCTCCGCACAGGATTTAGCCTCCACCACCACCAAATTCTCCAGTTGCTCAGTTTACACTGCCTGGGCTCCTCGCCAGCCAGGCACGGTCCACGCTGCTCCCTGCCTGCTTCCCAACATCCCAGATTCACCCCCAGCCCAGGGAGACAGCCTGGCCTCCTCACATCACCTGCTTAGCCAAAAACCCTCTAATTAGAATGATACCAAACATCTTCAAGATTTCCCTGAAGGATGTTTGAAAGCTGGTTGCAAATATGATTCCCCAATTACCACATGAGAATTTCAGCATTGTTACAGTGGTTGCTATTTTTAGGTCTCTGAAAACAGACAGCAAAATGCTGGTGACATCAGCACTTGACAAGTGTCGACCTGTTTCACTACCAAATGGATGCTGCATGGTCTGGGCAAGGAAATAAAAATCCCAGACCAATGTAGAGCTTGAATGTGTGATAATGTAAAGCTTATTGAATATTGGGGCAGGACTCCAGACAGTGTCTGGAGGTCCAGAGGAAGCCTTCGTAATTCTGTTACTCAAACATCAATGGTGGTTGTAAAGCAGCTTGTAAGAGTGAGGGAAATATTGACCGAAGTGAAACATCAACATGCAATGACATGTTTTTTCTTAAATGAAAAAATTCTCCCTAATTTTTTATTTAAAATTTGATGGAACTGATGCAATTTCTGACAAAAAAAAAAATTTTCCATTAGGTGGAAAAATATATGACATTCAGCCAGTGCTATGCAGATTTTCCTCACTGTTTTATCCACCTCCCTCCACCACCCAGCAGCTTTGTCTTTGTGGGTAGCACCTTCAAGCCTCCCTTTCTGTTGCAGGATTTCCAGATCATTTTAGCACTCCCCAGTTTCATACCGTGTGTGAACATCCCTCCTGTGCTCCACAGGCACTTCTCACTCCAGCAAGGTGTTCAGGGGCCAGGTGAGTGCCAGGTTACACCTCCTACATCCTCCATCCCAGTGCCAGGTCACACCTCCTGCATCCTCCCATCCCACCGTGCCTGCAGAGCTGGGACTGCCCCTGGGCTGCCTCAGGGCTCTGTTTGTCTTTCTGGGGTTTGTGCCATCTGGGAAGTGCTTGGGGAAGGGGGTAGGAAACACCAGTCCTGCATCCCAGCCTCACTGCTGCTGTTTATTCATTCCTTTTGTTGGAGACCTGGCAACCAGCTATTAATGTGAGCCTGGTGGGAATTAATTTTGGAGTAAGCTTTTGTATGGAATGCTTCCCTGAGATGGAGCTGGGTTGCACTTCCTTCAACCATTAATTTGTTAATTCCACCAAAACCAAGAAGAATATGCTTTTCTGACAGCCAGCCCTCACAATGGATTACAGGGCTTCATTTACTCGTGCAAACAATTTATCTGGAGCCTGCTCTTGTTCTCACAGTGGTCAGGAGCTCCTCATGACTTGGGTGTGCTTTCACTTGGGCCCTGGGGTCTGGTCCAGGGATTGAGCCTGGTCCTGCTGGTCCCTGGAACACTTGCTGAAGGCAAGGGCCTGCCAGGATGTCATCCTTCCCTGCTCTCTGACATCAGAGCCTGCTGGAAAAAAAATGACTGTTGTGCCACAAATAGCATGATTGAGTCACTTTGCTACAGGATCAGCTCAGAGGAGGGGGAAGCGACTGGCGAGGAGGGAGAGGAGCAGGAGATGTGGGATCTGCTCAGGGGGAGACGGGCAAACAAAGGAAAAGAAACAGGTATTGCCTCCTTTGGCCCTCTGCCATCAGGGTGACTCCATTTCATAAATTCCTCCACAAAATGCAGGACGAGAGCAGGATTCAGAGCACAGGGTGCACCTGCACCTCTCTGCCTGTTGGCAGGGCAAGCCTGGCTGCACATTTACAGAGAGGAGGGGAGCTCAGGTGAATATTCAGGGACTGTTTGCTTGCTTGCTTACATCTGCTGTGTATTTTTGAGTAGGATCACTGTTATTTGCACCTGGAAAAAACTGGACCTAGTAGTCCTGTTTCCAGCAAAATTGCAGGTCCAGGAGTCAGTATAGAAAGCAGCCCTAAAGAAATCATTTTCCTACCACTGTGAGCAGAGCTAGAGGGACTTCAAGCATTCAGGGCACCTGGCCTGTACCCCCAGTGCTTCCAGCAAGCCACCCTGACCTGAGGTACAGCTGGGGAGCAGGAGTGGCCACTGCTCAGAGCTTCACTTTTGCAATTGTCATTTTTCCAGGGGCAAGGGAGCAGCTTCCAGGAAAACCAGCCAAAAGTTAAACCAACACAGCAGTTCTTACTGAGGCCTGGAAATAGCGGGCAAACAGCTGTCATTTTCTTTCATTTGGCCTAGGTGCAATTTTCCTCTTCTCTTCCATTTACACAGGTCATTCCAGGGAGCTGGAATAGGAGGGGAAGGGAAGGGAAGGGAAGGGAAGGGAAGGGAAGGGAAGGGAAGGGAAGGGAAGGGAAGGGAAGGGAAGGGAAGGGAAGGGAAGGGAAGGGAAGGGAAGGGAAGGGAAGGGAAGGGAAGGGAAGGGAAGGGAAGGGAAGGGAAGGGAAGGGAAGGGACAGTGCATGAGGAGCTGGCAGAGTGGTCCAGCTTGAGTGCAAACCCTCCAAGGACTTGCACTGCCTATCACCCATGCTGGGTTCACACTGCTCATTCTTCAAGCTAAATAGCAGCTGATAAAAATACACCAGCACTTGTACTTGTGCTGTGCAGGTGTGTGCAGAGATTGCCCACCAGCCTGGGGGAGGCAGCTCGGTGCTCAGGTGGGCTGATCAGCAGCAAAGAGCAGCCTGAGCTCAGCAGCATTCTTTGCCCCCTCCTTCCTGAATTTATACTCCTACCTGCCTCCAAGTCAAAACATCTTCCTGCCTGCCCTTCACTCCTGTTGGGATACAATGAGAAGATCTGGGGGAGTCAGCTGTGGGACTGCTGCAGTCTCTCTGGTGGGTCAGCAAAGCCAGCTCGGGGCTCTGTGACAGGTTCAGCCAAACAACATCACTGGCAATGGAGAGAGATGATGTACCTGTCCTGGGGAGGGAGAGGCACAGCAGGGACAGGCTCACAGAGCTGGGCTTGTTGCACCTTTTGCTCTCACTGGGCATGGAGCAGAAGCCTTCCATTAATTGAAAGGCAAAACCACCCCAGGGACCCCAGGCTGTCCCTCAGCACCAGCAGTGCTGCTGCTCCTTTGGCTTCCCTGGGCTCTGCTGCAGGGAGAGCACGGGGCACAACCACCTCTGGCAGGATGATGTTCTGGGCAGCCTCTTGCTTTGCCGTGCCCTACCTTCCCCAAAACAGCCCTGACACTCAGAGAGGTGTAAAATAATCCTAAAGTCACACTTTGCCACAGAACACGACAGAGCACAAGAGCTGATACTGTAAATGGGAAGGGTGGGTGTACCCTCTCTGAAGGGGAAAGGTCTTTCCTTCCCCCTTCCCTCCATCTCTGGGACAAAAGACCAGAGATGTTATCACAAATATTTGTGGAGGCAGGTCAAAAGAGCCAACTGTGAATTTTGGTAATTGAAAAGAAAAAAAAAACCATGACAAAAATAAAAAACCCTCACTAAACAAACCCAACAGCAACAACAAAAAACCCAAACAAATAAAACCCAAAACCCTGAGACTAAAGTAAACAAATACAGGATTGGAAAAATAATTTCCCAGATTTCAGCTACAGCATCCTGCAGCTGCAAATTTGCCTTTTTGCCCTCTGCTTCTCCATTCAACTTTATTACATACCCTGGCCCCTTCACATACCCAGATAAAAGAGTAAGACCAACCTTTTCTCCCTGCACTTCACACAAGCACAGCAATTTCAAAGGCCTTGGACTTGCATATGTTCCAGACGCCACAAAAAATCTCCTCGCTGAGGACCATTCTCCCCCCAGATATCAATTTTCAAGCCTCCATCCTCAGAATTGTTCTAATAAACAGATGTTTTCCTTAACCTTACACAAACCTATCTTGAACAAAAAAAGTGACTGAAGTGGTTTGACTAAAAGGCTACATTTAGTCTTGGCTACCACTGTAACAAAGGCTCATCTCCATAGCCCAAACTTACAGAAAATTATAAGCAACTGAAAATGAGTGTTTCAAATGGAAGTGTTATGCAACATGAATGACAGTGACCTGAAACGCCCAGAGCAGACTATTCCCCTCTCCAACATCCATCTATAGCAGCACAGAAAATGTTGGAGGCCTGAAAGAAACAGCCATTTCCAGCTTGGAGAAGGAACAGAGACACAAAACTGCGTAGCACTGGAGTATCTTTTGGGCCCTTGCCTTGCCAGAATATTTTTAGAGACGAGAGAAGTTCAAATGAGGTGTGGTTTTTGACAGGAGTAAGAGCCTGAATGAGGGATGTGGGACTCCAGGGGCTCTCCAAAATGCAGTTTATTCCATCCAAGAGGTTACAGCAGTCCAGGGTTGTGGGTGACAGAGCTGTGACCACAGCTGTCAGCTCCAGCTGCAGGCAGGCCTGGAGACCCTTTGGTTTTGGTTACAATGCATTATAGACTTTTCTTTGCTGAGCATCTTCATACAGTAGAACCAATCTATACCTTAACTATTATCTATAGCCTATCATAACTACTGTAATTACCATAGTCATGTTACTGTTCTCCAATCACTAAAAGTTTGTACATTACAGTTTAAGCTAGAAGTTGCTTTTCAGTTTTCTTGCAGTAGAAAATTCTGAGACCTTTTTTCTACTTGCCACATTTGGTGACTTGTTTGCCTCTGCTATCTTTCTGCTTGGTAAAAACATCTCCTTGTTTGGGGTGGGTTTATCCTTTGCTCTAAGTCATAAAAACCCTTCTAACTAACACACCCTTTGCCTCCTTGGTTAGCCAGTGAGACTGGCTCACCAATTCTTTTCTTCTATGTCAAAACTTGCTTCCATCTCTATTCCTTCTTCAGGTTTGTCCTAGGCTGACGTTATGATGCTTGTATCCCCGTTTGTGTGTTCTGTTTATGCTGGATATCATGTTCTGTGCCTTCAAGACTGACTCTGAAGAGTGAAAGTTTTGTTTTGGTTTCTTATCAGCCGCTCCCCCACAGCTGGTGGGACACACAGATGGGACAGTACATAGCGCTGCTTTTGCTTTTTGCTTGGCTTTTTGCTTTGCTCTTGCTTCTTCTTTGCTCCTTCTTTGCTCCTGCTTTTTGCTTCTGCTCATTAGTTAGTTTAGCTAAGCAGTCCGAGTTTTTCCCTGGACTGCTTTTCCTTTTCCTTTTTTTGAAGCCACTCGAGCCTGCTCTGGACTGGGACCTGGGAAACACTGAGAGTTTGCACCTTGTGGCTGCAGCAGCTGCCCCAGTGCCAGAGGGACTGATAAGAGAGCGAGCACTCCCAAGAGAGACTTTCTGAATTTGTCACCTTTGTCAGAGCAGTGAAAGAGTGGTGTCATGCAGTGTTGTTCATTTTGTGTGCTGGGGGTGCTGTGCCTGTTAAACAAACAGTTTTTCCACTTCTCTCCAAGGAATCCTTCCTGACCCAGTTGAGGGGAGGAGCTGTGTGGGTTTGCTTTCTGCAGGGGCCCCCTTTTGGAGGTTTTCTCCCAAATTTGCCCTAAACCACAACGAGGTTCTACAGTCAAAAATCTTTCTGCCAAGCATAATATCTGTGAGACTTTCTTGTCAAACCTTCATCCTTCCCAACAGACTGGAACCATTAAAGCAAACCCTGGGACTCACCTGAGGCCGTAGAGGACGGTCCCGTCGGGGTGGAGCCGGATCATGCGGTTCTTCACCGTCACCCCGTGCAGAAAGGACTTCTTGTCGTTCAGGAAGTAGGTGTCAGGCAGCCACAGCTGGTCAGCCACCCTGTTGTCCAGGGTCAGGTTGAGAGGAAGGTCGTTGTAGGCCAGGCGTTTGTCCCGCCAGCTCTGCTGGAAGTACATGGTGATGGTGTAATCCTGGCAGAGAAATGGGCACATGTCAGCCTGGGGCCACTGCAGCTCCAGCCCCTCACCAACCACTGCCAACACCTCCCCCAGTTCCTCAGCACCCAAATGTGTGTGTCCACACCTCCAAAAGTTTTTTTTTGGGTTTTTTTTTTTTTTTTTTGTTTGTTTGTTTGTTTTTGGTTTTGGTTTGGTTTGGGGTTTTTTTGGGTTTTTTTATTGCTGCTTTTTTGGTTTTTTGTTTTGGTTTGGGTTTTTTTTTAGTTTTGTTTTTGGGGTTTTTTTTGTTTTGGTTTGGTTTTTTTCTCTTTCTTTTTCTCTTTTTTTTGGAGGGGTATGTGCTGTGATTTGTTCTGTGAAAATGGGAGCAAGCCCATGTTTTACAGGGGACAAAACACCATTATGTTTTGTCCTCTGTTTCCCCTGTCCTTGCCATTTATGTTTCCAATCAAGCAAAACTGCATCCTGCTCCTGCTGTCCCAGCCTGCTGAGAGCTTGTCTGCACTACCAGCAGCAGTTCAGGCCATGGGAGCACCAAAGGGTGCTCAAATTTATGGGGAATAAATTTTAGCCAACAGTGGCTACCCAGCAAAGACTTCCAGGGTTGTTCCCCACTTCCCTCACACAAAGGTCACATAAATGAAATCCACCCATGTCCAGGCACTGCTCATTATTTGGTAAAAGCCAATTTTGGTTTCAGCAGAAGCTGAGGCTGTTCCAAAGGGCATAGGGAGAGCCTCACCTCGAGGCCAAGGTTTGAAGGTTGGGCCAGGCCAGCCATGACAAGCTCTGAGCACTTGCCTCACTGTGGGAGCTGAGTTTGGAGTTTGTGGTGGTTCTCAGGAAGGGACATATGGGGAGGAAATCTGTCATCAGTGGAGCATGAGCCACTGGTAAAGGGGCAGTTCCCTGAAAAATTCCCCATAAATTTGGACAGCAGGAGGAAGTTCTTCATTAAAAGGGTTGTTAAACATCAGAATGGGGTGCCTAGGGAGATGGTGCAGTCTCCATCCCTGGAGGTGTCCAAGGAACAACTGGATGTGGCACTCAGGGCAATGGTCTGGCTGACAAGGCTGGGGTCAGTCAGTCACAGTGGAACTCAATCTTAGAGGTCTTTTCCAGCCTAAATAATTCTGTGATTCCCAACCATCCCCAGCTAGCACAATGCCATACAAACCTCCTGCTCTCCTCCTGTCCAACAGAGAAAAGCTGACACTTAAAACTGTTGCTAACACAAGAATTTTACAGAAGGGAGCGTGAGCTGTTGGTGGCTGTTGCTCTGCAGAAACCAAACCCATTGCTGGGCACATCCAGGGCACATCCAGAGGCCTTGGATCAGCCTGTTCAGAGGCACAGTGTGGTGCCACATAATAGAACAGATTCTTCTTCTCCTCAGGTAAACAAGTAGTACAGGAAGGAGTCTTGTACACACCAACAACAGGAAACATTCTCAGGAAACATTCTCACAACAGGTCTTAAATAGGCTGGGAGATAAGATTTTTGGGTAAACCAGATGGCATTAAAAAGTATGGATTGATTAGGAAGTGGGCACAAGTCCTGTTGACAGTGACCTCACAGAAGGCAGAGATTTTTCCCCAAGTCCTTAAATAAAAAGCTATAGGAATGTGCTTCATGTTGTCAGAGTGATAAAACTATCTTTTGTCCCCTTAAAAAGGAAATAAGTCTAGAAATTTCTCTCCTCAATTAGGTGAAAAGACATCTCATAGGACTTAGGAGACTTCACCTCAAACTTAAGGACAGCCAATTGGACAGAAGCTAAAAAGTCTTGCCTAAGCATTTACTAGAAAAAGAAGAGAACAAAGAAATTAACCACTTTTGTGAGGTGTTTTACTCGGGGCAAAGGCCTTTTGCACCTGGCTCGGTTTTTCTCTGTAAAGAGTTTTGTTATTTTGCCTTTTATTAAAAACTTTTTGTTTCCAACACTACCACAGAAGCCATCCTGCTGATTTCACGCCTTCTAAGGTAGCTGAGCTATCTTGGGTGTGAAATAGATCTTCAAGAGCTTATGAGACTAAGCTCAAAGAGACCCATATTAAAAGCATTTTTGCAAATGATCTAGAACAGGTGGGACCACAGACACATTGTCTCTTCTCAAGCAGTCCCTGCAGTGCCACAGGAATCCCCTTGACCACATGAACTTGCAGGATGAGCCTTTCTGCTCTGCAAATCCCAGCTCGGTGCGAGGAGCTGGTGAGGATCTTGCTCATGCACCAACATCTGGGCTGAGCACTGAGGCATCTGCCTGCCTGTCTTCTCCCACAGCCTTCATTCAAAGCCAGGTTTGATTAACACCTCTGAAAACAAGCTCAAATAATCCCACATCACGGATAATGCCAGCTTTTGGGTATCTAACTATGATTCAGAAATCCAGACCCACGTGCACATCCGAAAGGTCAGGGTGTAAATCTGTGGAGCACACCCAGTACAGAGCTATATCTGTCACTTGCTGGGTTGTCTTGAAAAGAACAAAGATGCAGTGACAGCTTGCTGGCCAAGGAGCTGTTTTGCTCTGCTTTTTAAAGGACTGTAAACTCCTGCCTCAGAAGCCTCACAGTCCATCTCTCTGAGGCACAAATATTCTCATTTTGGTCAGGACCCAGAATCCCTCCTGGGGTGCTTGGGGCTGCACTGCAGTGAGAGCACAGAGGAGCAGAGCATCCAAATTCCTGAATCCTCTTACTCCTGTTGGTAACAGACTCATCCCCTGCCTGTGGGACACTTGGCTACAGAGGCATCCTTTCCATTCCCCCCTTTGAGAACTCCACCCACACATCTTGGCAAGCTCCTTCGCTGACCTGCATTTCCCTAATCCTTGACAGAGACCTGCAACACCTCACCCCTAACCAGGCCACCCTGCTGTCACTGCAGGCTCCTGCCAGCCTTCAAGCAGCAGCAGGCAAGAGGTGGCACTGATCTCCAGAAGACAAAAAGGGCAAGCTGCTTACAAAGTGAACAATGCACCTTCTAAAACACATCCTCTCTGTTCCCAGGGCTGATGGAACAGGCTCAGAGGGGTGCTGACAGAAAAGCCTACACCCCAGCCAGCAGCTAGAGGATGTTCTTCAGGTGCAGAGACCTTCCTGGGGAAGAGCAGCTAGCCCAGCCCAGGGCTGAGCTCTGCTCTCCAGCCTTCCTGGGTTCCTTGGCACAACAGATTTCTCTGGGAAGCACGGTGGAGGTGAGAACTTGATAACCATGGCTCATGCAGGGCCTCAGGTTTCCCTCAGCCTCTCTCTCTGCTGATTCCTGTGCTCCACTTCTTGTTCCGCTGCTCTCATCACATTGCAGAACAGCAGGCAGGATTTCTGGGCAGAAAGAAGAGCAGGTGTCCACCCCACAGTGGTCAGCCCTCCCTGGAGGGACAAGGGGCACTGACAAGGCATGGACAGAACAAAGCCATGGGGAGGAAGCACAGGGCAGGCACAGCTGGGGCTGGAGGCAGCACTGGCAGGGCCCCTCCAGCAGGTGAGAGAGGCAGAATGCAGGAGAGGAAGCAGTGAGCTTGCCTTCCTCTTCATGCCCTGTTTCCTGGCCAGGCAGTCATGGAGTACCCATGTGCCACCCTGACATCCCACCCTGGCCAGGCTGTTATGGAGTACCCATGTGCCACCCTAACATTCCACCCTGGCCAGGCAGTCATGGAGTACCCATGTGCCACCCTAACATCACACCCTGGCCAGGCAGTCATGGAGTACCCATGTGCCACCCTGACATCACATCCTGGCCAGGCTGTTATGGAGTACCCATGTGCCACCCTAACATCACATCCTGGCCAGGCAGTCATGGAGTACCCATGTGCCACCCTAACATCACACCCTGGCCAGGCTCCAGAGCTGCTGGGACCTTAATCACAGCCTTCCTTCCAGAGGCACACAAGGGTGACACTGCTCTGCAGCAGCAGAATGGCCAGATGGAGCCAAGGCATGCAGGGGTTCATAGGTTCAGGAATCAAGTAATGAGCCTGATTTCCCTCCAGGCCTTGGATGACAAGGCCTTTGTTGTGGGGTTTTATCTGTCACTGGGCTAATATGAGGCTTTCCCAAACCTCCCACTGATCCATGACACTCACCAGCCTGCTGATGCCACAGATATGACACCAGCTGGGTTTCCTAGAGTCACCAGCTGGCAGCACTTGGCCAATTTACCAGGTTTGGTGAAGAACTTTGAATTAAACACACCTGGAGCTCTCACACCCCTCCAGCTCTTCCTTCCACCTCACCACTGAGGCACCTTGGTGGGACAGTGCAGCTGGATGGCCCTGCTGCCTGTGCAGGGGGTAAGTGAGGGGTTTTCCCTCTGCACACACACCCAGGAAGCAGAGATCTCCACTGCTGCTGCTGGAGGAGCAAAGAGCAAACAAGAGGTGCAGGAAAATCTGACTTTTCCCTTGCCTCTAAATGAGATAGGTGAAGGAAAATCTGACTTTTCCCTTGTCTCTAAATGAGGAGGTGAAGGAAAATCTGACTTTTCCCTTGTCTCTAAATGAGAGAGGTGAAGGAAATCTGACTTTTCCCTTGTCCCTAAACTGGCAGCCTAGCCCCTCTCCACCCTGCACCAGCGCAGCTCCAGCAGCAACAAAAATCCTTCCTAATGATGGATCCCACTGGTCTTTGTGGAGGACCATAAAATGCTCAGGCAGGGCCAGAGTCTGGCCATGGCCATCACAGCTGGGACAAGGATGGCAGAGCTTTGTGGGGAGCTCCCAGCTCGCCCTGCCAAGGTGATCTGCACTGGGATAGAAGGCAGCACCCACACAGGAAGGGGCACACATGCCAAGCCACCCTGTGCAAGCTCCTGCTTCATCTGGTGCCTGCTGGGGGAGGAGAGATGAGGCTGGAAGTCAGGAGATACCACTCCTCACCAAAACTCCCTGCACCAGGAACTGCACTTTGGAAAGTGTTCACCATGACCCTGGAATTCATTGTTAAAAAAAAAAAAAAGGCTGGGACAGGACAAAGAGAGCTTTTGAAGGGTGGATATGACCAGAAGTTGCATGCCTCCCCTCGTTCTCCCTTTTCCCATCCCAAGGAAAAGCAAGCTTTGCAAAGATACCTGCAAACTCTTCCCAGCTGGGCTTTGCTACCAGAGCTGAGCTGGCCATGTCAGGCTGCCCTGCCCTGCCCAGCACCCCACTGTGGGAGCTGAAATGCCAGAATCAACAGCTCTGGCCAGGGGGAAGCTGTTTCAGCCCTGCTGAGGCTCACTGACCTAAAAAGCAGGTGCCTCTTTGCTAAAAGGGCTTGTGTGCTTCAAAAGAAGCCTCTCCTCCCTCTCTGCCAGCCCAGCAGTGACCAGAGCCCTCGGTTTGTCCCCAAGGTCTGGTACCCAGCAGCTCCCAGCACCAGCAGCACTGCCAGGACTTTCACAGAATCACAGAATTCACAGAATCACTGCGTTGGAAGAGATCTTTGAGATCATCGAGTCCAACCCAGCCCCAACACCTCAGCTAAACCCTGGCACCCAGTGCCACATCCAGGCTTTGTTAAACACACCCAGGGATGGGGACTCCACCACCTCCCTGGGCAGCCATTCCAGAACTTTATCACCTTTCTGTAAAAAGCTTCAACTCCCTGCAGCAGCAGCAGCAGCAGCATCCCTGAGCTGCCCTCCAGTCCCAGCTGTGTGTGGGATGGCTCTGGGCACCACAGCTCCCCTCCTGCAGCTCAGATGGCACCTGAGCTGCTGGAAAGCTGGGGAGCTGCTGAGCCTGGCTGTCCCTGAGGGATCCCTGCACATGCCTGGCTCTGCTGAGCAGCTCTGTGCCAGCTGCCAGCGCCAGCCCCTGATGCCCCCCCTCCCAAGGGTTCCAAAGCCTTTCCAATGGTTTTTTCCTCTCTCCTTCCTGCTCTGTGCGGCACACAAGGCAGAGGTGAGAGTTGGCAGACACTCATGGTGCAGAGGTGCTCCCCTGTGAGCAGAGCTCACCTGGAGGGACACAAAAAATACCACAGAAGGAAGAGGAGATTACCTGGGGGCCCCACGTGTTGGGATGATGGGGTGTCCTACCAGCTGCTGAGGACAGGAATGCTAAAATCCATCTCCAGATGAGACGATATTGATAATTACAGCCTGTCCTGAAGCTCAGCTGAGCCCCCAAACCAAAGATGGTGCACACTGTGAGAGGCTGGAGTGTTGACACGGCAGGGGCATGAATGGAGGAAGGTGTTTCCTGCAGAACCCCAGAGGCAACAAACTCAGCCAAGCATGCACAGGGATTCCCCAGACTCTCAGAGGACAGGGCAGAGAAGTCTGAGGGAACAGCAGCTGAGTCACAGCAAGAAGGGAAATAAGCTGGCACTATTGGTATGAATTCAAGAATGAATTTCCACTGGCTCATTTTCCAAACACCTTTATTAACATGTATCCTATAAGCTGTTTCTCCCCCTCCATCTCACAGAGCTCCTTTTGGGAGTGAAATGCTCCTTGGGAAGCAAACCTGGCCTGGCCTGGACCCCTCCCTGTGGTGCTGGCTCTGTGCAGCCCGGGAGCAGAAATGAACCCACTGACACCAAAGCTGCCTCCTGGAGAAGTGTCCCAGGCTAAGATGTCAGATCTGAGCACAGGAACAAACATGCTTGAGCAGAGAAAGGCACAGCTGGGGGGAACAAGGCAGTGAGAGGACTTGTGAGTCCAGGGAAGGGGACTAATACAGGAGAGGAGCCACTCCTGCCGTGGGGAGCACAGGCTGGGTGCTGCTGGGGCACTAACACCCTGGGAGGCAGCAGGAGGCTGAAGATGGAGGTAGCAGATATCATCTGAAGCCACCATAACTCAGTGAGGACACAGAATAGCTGCTGGTGGGCCAGCCATGGCTGTTAAATGGTGTGCAGAGGTGTGCCCAAACCACCAAGGCCCTTCAGGGAGTCAGCTCAGACTCAGAACCTGAACCTCCTTGTCCACGGATCAAGGAACAGCAAGGGGTGGGCAGGAGCAGTTAAGGCACCGCAGGGCATCGTGTCCCTTTCTGTCACTGCAGTGACAGGAGGGATACAAAATCGAGGAGCCCCTCTTCTCCTGCAGCCCTGTGTCAGTTTGCAGGACATAAACATGCTCTGAACACATGTGCAGTTCTTCCAGGTGTGTTTGTGCTGGGTTTGGAGACACAGGTGTATGTGTCAGACCAAAAGTCTTTATACAGTCATAGCCTGTCTTCAGTGACAGGAAAGAGAATGGCAGGGGGGAATAGAAGTTTAAAAGGGTCTTTGTTGTGATACTTAATTCTGCAGCTATTTGGACTTAAGGATCTCCTCAGTCAGAGCTGGTACCTTCTTAATTGAAGACACTCAGTTTCTCTTATGAGAACTTATTTCTCAAAATATTCAACCTTTGGCCTCTGCAGTCTTGTGGCTGTGAGTCCTTCACTGTTTGCACATCACTTTAAACAGGTACAAGTCAGGTTTTCTCTTTTCCAACTCCCCGTAGTGCATGTATTAAGCTGGTAAACAACCACAACCTTGTGCTCTCAGGCTCACAGTGTCTCACCTCCTTTTAGACACTTCAGGGTTACTCATCAGAGCACAAATAACCACAAACACTTTCAGAACTAGTTGAGAGGCTCTGATGGAGGCAGGAGACAGCAAGGCAGGGAGAACTGCTGCAGGGGTTAAGCAGAGAGCAGAGCTCAGGCAGAGTTTGACGTTCAGCAATGGGTTGTTGCACAAGAATAGACTGAAGGCAAGGTAATGGAAATAACTTTCCACAGAGCCTGTGCAATTAGATGTTACAAAAGCATGAAGTCAGGAGCATAAGAGTATTTTGGAAGGTCTAAGCATTAATATGGAAAATAAATTCAAGTTGTTATGGAAAGGAACTCACAGGAAAGAATAGCTCAAGGATGCTGAGCCTGCTGCTGCAAGGCTCCATCTTCCAACTGCTTCCATGTTTGAACAGAACTCCCAGCGGCTGCTCCCCAGATCCCCAGCACAGCTCCTGAGAGACACACCTCGTGGGCAGGCTGGGTCAGATCATTTTCCTTCGTGCTGTGACCTAGAGAACCCTCAGCACTGAGCTAGTCCAGGGGCAGAAGTGTGCAGGCTCATTAGGGGCTCCACTAGACCCAGGCACCAGGACCAGAAATTGAAAGAATAATGTGTGTGGAGAGGTCAAATATTTGCTCAGAATACAGCAATTCTGGCAACACAGATATTGCTTCGTGCCTGGTCCATTTTTGGGGATGACAAACGAGTTGGATTCCTTTCAGTGGGGCTTTGGAAGTGAAGGTGACTGTTCCAGGCTGCTACTGGAGGCTCTTTCACCAAGCACTTGTAAGGTGCTGGGAACAATAACTTTCTGCAGGGGAGAGAGTGCACTGCTCTTCTGCTGCTGCAGGGCTCTGGGCATGAGGGATAAAGGAGGTTTTGCAACTCACCTCTAGCTCTGGCTGTACCAGTTGACTTTTTCCCCCCCCCGACTTTGATAAAGAACCTCCTTTTGGAGAAGCAACCAAATAAAAGTCCTTCCCTATATAAGCAAATGACATATGGTCTCCTTGCCCAAGATCACAAAAGAACATTAGGAAAGCCAAGATGCTCCAGAAAGAGGGAGAAAAATGGAACATCTGACTTAGTAAAAACCAAGCTGCCACTGCCAGAGACTAATGAACAGTTTGCTGGCTTCAACTTCTTTGATGATTAAACACCAGCTCCTGTTCCCGTCATTCTTGGGAAAGAAATTAAAGGACAAAGTAGTCCTCAAGTATGTTTCATTTGAAGGAGGGGATAGGAGAAAGAAGGGGAATTGTTTTGAAGGGGAGAAGACAGGAATTGTTTTGAAGGGGAGAAGACAGGATCTGCCTGCAGTCAGCTGCAAGGAATTGGAATGGTGTAAAATGTACAGGAATGTATAGGAATAGATAGGAATGTACAGGAATGTAGAGGAATGTATAGGAATGTACAGGAATGTAAAGGAATATATAGGAATATACAGGAATGTGCAGGAATGTGCAGGAATGTGCAGGAATGTACAGGAATATATAGGAATGTACAGAATTTACAGGAATTTACAGGAATGCACAGGAATATATAGGAATGTACAGGAATATACAGGAATATATAGGAATGTACTGGAATGTACAGGAATATATAGGAACGTACAGGAATTTACAGGAATGCACAGGAATCTACAGGAATGTACAGGAAGGACTGAGCAGAATGGCCACAGCCCCTCTTCAGCAAGCTCATCACAGAGAGGTTTGTCCATCTCCAAGCAGATAAATGAAGGCACCCCAGAGCTCAATGAGCAGCAGTTAACCTGCCATCAGTAAGTACCTGCCAGCAGCCTCTCCAGCCTGAGACAGCACAGGGTCTGCTCAGACTCTCACCTTTGCTTGAGGCAGGAGGCAGCAGCTTTTGTACTTACTGTACTTTTCATGGGGGGAGCATCCTGCCAAAATGCTGCTTTTAATTTCTGTTCTGGTGCAAGTGCCAGTGCCCAGCTTACAAGTCTGAAGTTCTGCATGACAGTTGTTGTACATAAAGTGACAAATATTTCAGATACTGCCCTTCTCCCTACACTTCAGCCTGGCAGGCAGGAAAGACACAACTCCTTTCCCACCTTCCTTCTTTTTGAATAGCCAGATGTCAGCACTGACTTGGGAATTAAGGAGTGCAAGGAGGGGTTGGCTTCTAGGATATACTCTATGCCCTTCTGTGCTTCAGGTCTGTGTGCTCTTGAACTCATTTTCTTCAAGACCTGAGAAGTACTTTGCATAGATATGTTCCCCTCACTAATCTGATCTACTTTTGTAGTAATTTGCATGTGTTTAATTGCTGAATGCATGACCAGAAACTGGGACAGGTGTCTGCAATATCCTCAACATCCCAGGGTGTGCAGGGAAAGTGTGGCTTTGTTGCCCTATTTCTCTCCTGCCTGGCCTGTCCCTGCAGCACCTGGGATGCTGCTGGCCCTGCAGGTGTCAGCTAGAGGACATAGCTGGGTCCTGGCCCAAAGGGATCTGCTGTGACAAGGCCTTCAGAGTCCTGAGCCTGCACCTCAGAGCCCTGTCTGAGCAGGAGGCAGCACCTGCTGAGCTGCCCCAGTCCTGCTGGGAGCAGAGATCAAGGGGAAAGAGGCAGAACTGATGGGCACAGGGATGAGCTTCACGTGCTCTGTGAGCACAGGCAGAACAGCAACCTTGCTCACAGTTACAGGCAGCAATCCCAACATCACCACCTGCAGCACATCATCCTCAGGCTTTGGAAACAACACCAGGCACTTTCTACCCTGAGCTGTGAAATCTGGGAGCTGGTGCAAACCATTCCTGAGGGCTGGTTCCTCACTCTGCCCCCCAAGGGCCAGCACCCAGGCCAATCCAGAGCCCTTCCTGCCCTCAATTGTCCTGTTTCTGCATCACCAGCTGGATTGCTCTCAAAACCCACCACAGCCTGAGAAATTGCCTTTTCCAGAGAGCAGCCACTTAATGGGGACAGATTTTTGTTTCCTGCAGCTTGCCATGGCAAACCAGCACAGAAGGGCACAGTTTAGCCAGACACCCACCTAAGGGTAGAGAAGCAAGGCCATACATAAATTTTGAGAAAGGCACTACATGAATTTGGCCATTTTGGGGACAGAAAGGAATGCTGTTACACAATATTCTAATCCTAGATGGGCTGGGAACTGAAAGGGAACTCACATTTGTGTTTTGCTAGAGCATCACATGTCTCCAAATGGCTGCTCCAAGCCTTCCCAAGTCCCTTCTCTCCCTTACCATATTTACTTAAAGAAAAATCTTACCTAAGCCCCTTTTGTTAACTGCCTTAACCTGTTCCCAGGCATGCACAAGGCCACCCATTCCCACAGTGTGGGACACACAAACATTAATGCCCTGTTTCTGTGGAGTCCCAGAGAAGAATTATAACCAGGCATTGCAGAGCTGGCAAAGGGAATCCAAGAACTTGCTTTTATTACAAGATGCTTTTTGGTGTGAAGTGCTTGGTGATTTAAAACAGATTATGTTGACCCACCACAGAAAGCCCTGGTGCTTTCCAAGGCCATCTTCACCTTCCTCTGCTGACCTGACTAACCCAGCCCTCTACCCCACTGCCTTCCACAGTGAGGTGCCTGAATCCCACCTCTCTGCTCCCCTTTCCTCTCCTTCCTGCCTCACAGCCTGTGCTGCCAGCATCCTCCTGTACACACATATTGCCGTGTCTAATATACAGCCACAAAAGCTCAAAAATGCTTTTAATAATTACTTGGTATTTAATTAAACATGCAACAACCAGCCTATTAGAGTAAATTAAATCTGAGTGAGACGTTTGAACAGTGACTAGTGAAGATATCGGTTTCTAAAGCTCTCAGAAGGATGGAGGAAGAAAACTGGATTATGTCAAGGGAAAGTTGATGCTGGAAGATGAGTGATGCTTCCTAAACCTTTCCCCCACATCTCTGGGCAAGTGCTAAATGTGTAAACAAAGAAATTACTTTTTCCTCCCTGAGGAAAAAAATTAGACAGAGCTTGTAATTCCCTGTGCTGTCAAGACCTCCAGTGCAGTTTGGGGCTGCAGAGGTAGGAATTCATGTTATAAATAAAACAATATTATTCCTTTACATGGCAAAATAAAATGCAGTATATCCAGCTCTGAGCATTGAAACCATGACACTTTGCAACAATATCAAGGCACACAGAGCTTTGAAGACATTGTTCTAACTCAGGGAAGGAAGGTTTCCTGTTTCAGGTTCTGAAAATTGCCAGAAAGATGTCATTTCCCAGGAGCTAGCCAGAGGCAAACAAATCCTTTAAATCATTTAAGACAACTAACACGTCCTGAGTGAAACCATCACCTCAGCTAGGCTGGCACAGATTGGCCTGACCAAAAACTTAGACTGGTGTTTGTTTTGTGTAGAAAGCAAAGTTTGATCACTCAGGATGGATGAAGTAGATGATGAGGAGCAGAACATGATGAAGTGAAGATGAAGTAGATGATGAAGAGCAGAACATGGTGAAGATGAAGATGAAGGAGATGGTGAAGAACAGAACATACTTCTGGCAGGGGGGTTCAGTTAGTTCAGGCATGGTCTCAGAACAGAGGATGGCAGCTCTGGGGCTGGAAAAACAAGGCCTGCTTTTCAACAGGAGCAAGCAAACTGGATGCAAATCATTTCCCCTGCAAACCCTCAGCCTCCTGCTCCCAGAGACCTGGCTCTGTGTCTGGGGTGACTTTCTGCACGTGAATATTCTGCACAGCTCCATCTGTGGCCCCTCAGGCGACAATTTCAGTGGGAGGGAATGGTGTTAGAGAAAAGGGTCAGAAATCAGCTTTGCCAGCTGTAGTGTGGACAGAGCACTGGTGGAAAGGGCACAGCTGGACAGAGCACTGCTGGAAAGGGCAGGGGATCAATGGATCTCTTCTAGGGAAGAATTTCTACTGTCATAGAAGAAGCCAGCATGATGGATGGATGGATGGATGGATGGATGGATGGATGGATGGATGGATGGATGGATGGATGGATGGATGATGGATACCTCCTCCTCCATCCATGGGTGAGTTTGCCTGTGGTTATTCCAGGCTCAAGCCAAGGGAACCAGCCCAGGCTGAAGCCAGCAGCAGTGCCCACCATAAGGACCCTGCTGGTCCTCTTCCACTTCATCCACCCCAGTGCTGACTGTGGGATCCCAGACCTGATGGGTGGGTGCTGATAGCACTGCAAACAGCATTCACACTGCAGCTGTAGGAAACACTCCTGATTCTGCTGAACAAGTCAAGCTTATTGCAGGATGCATGCAGGGAAAAATAAAAGAGGTTTCAGCAGGCTGTGGAGGTCCACAAGCAGAGCAGACTTTGACTTCACAGCCAACTGGATGGGGAGAACAAGCTGCAGTCCCTGTCCACGCTGAGTGAGTGCTTGCTGCAGCACCAGGACCAACAGTCCTGGAGCCAAGGAGCTCTATTTGCAGAGCTGGCAGGGAGCCCACGGGAGCTCAGTAAATAAAGTATCCAGATAATAAAAATACCCAAAAGCACTGTTTAATTTTTTTTCTGAGGGATCTGATACAGAGAGAAGTGTAGGGCAAACCCATCCCTCCAGAAGAGTGGAGCACACAGCACCTGAGGGGTCTGGTGGCTCACAGCTGGTACAGCTGAATACCTGACACTCCTTCTTGGGGCAAGCAATAACGACGCTCAGACAGGAGCTTCTGTATTGTAAAACCTCACATCTCCTGCAATCCTAGCTACAAACTCCTGATGGATAAAAGGGTCAATGCTTTGGGTGTCAGAGACCTGGGAAAGCATCAAAGGAGGTGGTCAGGGACACAGAAGGCACAGGCTGCCCTCCCCTGCAGTCACACTGGAGATTCAGGGATGCTGGGGTAGCAGGGTGCTGCAGAGGGAAAAGGAGGTAAGATCCAACCTGTAAGCACTGAACATGATTTGGGTTTGCTTCCCTCCTCACCAGAGCCTCAGCTGGGAGGTCAGCACCCCCTGGGACATGCAGGCAGGGATGTGTGACATGGCACGCTCAGCCAGGTGACCCAGCACAGCCTGGAACAGGCAGCAGGAGAGCAGCTGTGCGCACCTGGCCAGCCGTAACGTGGGAGGGGCCAGTGCATCTTGCCTTTTATTCCCTCCTCTGCCATTTTTTTCTGGCTGGGGCTGGCCTGAGATTCTGTTTGTGCCGGGGCAGCAGGGACTACCCACAGCTCATCCCACATGTGTGCATGCCCCCCTTCCCCAAAATGATCCCTTCATCTGGCTAGAGGACCTCTCTGGAGCTCCAAGCAGCTCAGCAGACCCTCTTCCTTCCACCATCCCTTTTCCTTGAATGTTCCTTTTTCTCTGTAGCCTAGCAACTCAGCACAGACTCAGAATATTAACAGCTCCTGTCCCCACACACGATCTTCTCCAGAGGCCTGAAAAATGTGATAGCAGAGAGGCTGAGAGGGGTAGGAGCAAACATGAGAGATGTGGGGAGCGTGCAGGGAGCCTCTCCCAGCATTCAGAAACAGCAGAGCCATTCAGCTGTCGGATCTGCCACCTTCACTTAACATGTACATAACATATAGAGCTATTTATAGTCCCATTTATTTACATATTCAAATAGCAGCACGACACGCAAGCACTTGTATTTGGATTTAGGTTCTATATTGAGGTACTGGCACTCTTGCATAAAATACATTCTCTGTTGCTGGGTGCTTTAAATGTATATATGACAGGATGTCAGAAGGTCAGATTCTTAAGATCTAATTTGGTTTTCAATCAAATCAGATGAAGCTTTCACTTGGGGGGAGAGCTACTTTAGCATTCTGCAGTAATCCTCTCCAATGCTGCAACATTGCTATTGAAACAGGTGGCAGTTTGGAACATTGCTCACAAATAGAGCCAGCTTTTTAATACATGTATATACATAAAATATATATATAGGCTGGGGGAGTTTTGCTCATGTGAAAACATGAATAAAAATTTAAGCAAGGTGGGGAGGGGGGGGGGGGAATTATCCCAAGCAGTTTTCTGCAGTAGGAATTCTAACTACTACAGGAATGCTGGGGTGCAAGCTGAAGTGGTTCATACGAGCACCATACAACACTGACATGTTCAGAGCTAAAGATAACTCGGCTGCTAGAGGAACAGATGGAGCACTGCAATGCACAGCCCTGTTCAGCTGAAGGCACGCTGCAAAGCATCCAGCCACAGCCTCTCCTCCCCCCCAGCACGACTCCTCTCCTGACGTGGGGTGCAGGCACCTCCCAAGAGCTCAGGGAGCTCTGAGTGCACCCAAATGGCCCCATTTGGGAACCTGCCTGGAGAGCAGAGCATGGGAACTCTGCTTCTGAGCACTGCAGCAGGCTCAGCTCAGCCCTCCAAGGTGTCCTGGAGACTCCCTGCTCCTCAGGGAGGGCAGCACCCTGGAAAGACTTGTGGCATTCACATTCTCTGAACACAGAGAGACATTATTCTCTCCCACAGGATTTTTCCTGAAGAGAACAGTTCTTATCTCTACTTGCTGCTCCTGTTGTTTTTGCACATGTGGAATGTGTTAAGAAGATTGTTTACCTGAAGTGATTTGTCAATTAAATTCTAGTAAAGATTGTTTTGATTCATTAGCCAATCACTCCAAGCTGTGTCCTGGCTATCTCAGACAGTCACAGGTTTTTCTTTAATATCTTTTGTATAGTGTCCTTTTAGTATCTCTTTAGTACAGTTTTAATACAGTATTAATGTAATAATTAATGCATAGTTTTAATAAATCAATTGTTCAGTATTCTGAATCAATGGAGTCAGATGCCAATTACTCCCGGTGTCAGGGGCACCCTGAATTGGATAAAGACTCACACTGGGGGATCGCTCTTGACAAGCATTGCCACCAGGTTTTGTTCATGTTTCAAACCTCACGTTCTGGGCTGGGAATCAGCCAGTTCACCCCACAGCTTTGCCATAACCCAGAATTTCCCATTGTGCAGACAAAGAGATTTTGCAAACTCTCCCATTAAGATATCAGGTGAATGCTGAAAGGCCCCCAGGCAGAAATAAGCAGAGTAGAATAAAAAGCTTCAGGGGCAAGAGAAAGAATCATTCCCTTGTCCAGCAGTTCAGTCTTTCCTCAAGTGAGATCTTGCTCCAGCAAGGTTCCCACAGTTCACCTCCTACTTATGGACAAATTGTACCATTTGGCCAACAAAAATATTCATCCAAGGTCATCATTAATGTTGAAAAAGTCACAGCTCATCATCACAAGCACAGGGGAGCCCTTTTGGGGAAGCAGAGGAGCTGTCCCCTCATAGGAGGAGGCTCGGGCTCTCTGGTGGCAGGACTGCTGCTCCACCAGGCTGCTCCCTGCTCCACAGGCACAGAGTCCTTGAGACCTCTGTCTCCAAAGGAATTCCTGGGGCTTCGTGCAGATCCAGCTTCCAGCTGGCCACAGTGTTTGGAGAGCCTGCATGGTGATCTTTGGCTTGTTACTTAGCAACTGGACTGAAGCAGTGGTGAATTCACTGGGCTGTCACTGCAGTCGCAGCAGAACCAGGAGCAAGGGCACGGGGAGGGCTCTGCTGTGCCAATGGGATAACTTGTGAAGCATTATGGGAGGCAGGCGAGATTTTTCCCTTCTACAAGTTGCCATAAATGCAGTAAATATTGACATATGAGTCACACTGACCCATTTTCCAGCTTTTAGGCCGGGACAATCTCTTTGCAACTGATTTCAGAAGCAGTGAATGGGGAGCACTTCAGGCTCCTTCACAAGTTCACTTTATTCTTGACTATTTTATTTAACCCCCTTGGAATAACCATCCCCATATTTCAAGCAAACAGGGGACCACTCCTTGTTTAAACTTGAGCTCCCAATCCCTGCCCAGCACCTTGCAGAGCACCCCTGAGACCAGATGCTTTCCTTGTCCTCATACTCTATCTCAGTCCAAGGGATGTTTCAGCACAACCAGTGGGAATTCTGTTAAAGAAGGACATTGTGTGATGTGAGCAGGTGTCCACACCTGATCCTTGGCTTTTTAGGCAGTGTCAGTGCTGGAGAAAGTCACCCTAAGCCTCAGCACTCATAGGATATCACTGCTTCAAGGATAAAAAAATCCTAATCACAAACCTAAGGATGGCAGGTGAGGTGTGTCCCTGGCATCAGCTCTGCAAAGATGTTTCTGGAGATCAGTGGATTTCTATTCTTGCTCTCTCTCCAGACATGCCACAGAGCAGGCAGTTGTGCTTCCTGCATGCAAACAAGAGCATCTCAAAGCTGCCAAGTCCAATGTGCTTTGGAGGTTCCTCTCCACCCTGCCCTCTTTTATTGCCCCAAACATCCCTCCAGCAGCAGGAAAAAGCATCCATGTGCTGCTGCTTTCCCTCAGCCAGCCCAGTGGTTGTGTGTCTCCCACTTCCCACTGCTGGAGAAGCAAAGTGAGCAGGTCCTGTGTGACTGATGGCAGTGTGCACATGGACCTTTGCCTTCCCTGGTAACCCTGCCCTCCAGGAGATGCAGTTTCAGTGCACAGAAGCAGCACTGCTTGATTTCCCAGCCATGCCATGCACTGCAGCCCCCACAGCAGGAGCTGAAGGGACAAGAGCTGTGTGACCCCAACAGAGGAGGGCACAGGCCATTCCAGCCCTGAAGGAACCTTCCATCCCAGCTGCCTGCTGCAATACCCTGCTTTAGCTCACACAGAAGCCCCTTGTGAATAAGAAAAGCACAAAACCCCACATGCCCATGCCTGTAGGGATTGCCCACCCCAAGTCAGAGCTCTGCCATCCTCACCAGGAGCAGATCAAGACTCAGAGAATCAATAAGGTCAGGAAACACCTCCAAGGTCATCAGGTCCACTGATGGCCACCCCCATGGCCACTAAACCATACCACACACTGCCAGCTATGCTTGGTTTTTGAGCACTGCCAGGGATGGTGACTTTACCACTTCTCTGGGGAGCCTGTTCAAATTCTTAACCACTCATTCAGGGAAGAAATTTTTCCTGATATCCAGTGTGAATCCCCCCTGAATCCTTCTCCATCACCAAGGCCCCACAGCCCCCTCTGCTACCTACAACACTTCCATCCCAGGAGCTTCCAGCAATCCAGCAGGACTAAATCCCCTGCAGCACCATGACAGGGCACCAGGTGCAGCTCAGCACCAACCTCCCAGCTTTCCCATATTTTGGCAGTCCTAAATATTCAGCAGCCTTGAATACCAAGATGTGGTGTATACACACACACACAGAGTTTAGATAGCACAGTGTCTCAGGGCTGGGGATACCCAAGGCTACAGAGAAACATTTGCAGCACTGGAGTGTCATGTCATACTTGTATCTCACAGCACATAACTCCAGAAAACTCTGCAGGATTTAAATGCTTTAACCTTTGCTTTTAAAAAACATTTGGATACCCAAGGACACAGAGACTGAGGAGTATCTGCATGTAATTTCTCAATTGAAAAGAGACAGCAACAAAACAGAACGTTTTCAATTAAGAGTAAGGAAAACATTGACACATTTCAAGAGAGTAGATGGTACTAAAAGGCACTACATAATAGTAGTTCTTCTTTAAAATCTTGGTTTTTAAAGCTCAAGGCATCTACAGCAATGGAAAATCCTTTTCAAGGGCACATTGCAGCAAAGTTGGGTTTGTCCAGTATTGCAGGTGTACAGATATTCCATAAAAAACAGAACTGCAAAGCCTGCTCAGGACACATTCCACCACAAACTCTATTTCAAGCATGCCCAAAAGATGGAAAATTTGATATAGTGAGGAGAGTGATGCCCCACTGATGATGATGTAACAGCTTGTAGGATGAGCTGTCCTGGTCAAGAACACTCTTACACAAAACCTGGTCCACTTCATTTTGGGTTAAAAGCCAGTTGAAAACCCTTGCAGCTCATGGCTGTCTGGAGACATGCTTTACATCTCTCTTGAGTGGGGAAATCTGCCAAACCAGACAGCTTGTTTTTGAAGCAAGCTTCGAGAAGTTGGGCAATAACAGCCACGATGCTTCCTGCTGTAACCTCCAAGAGATCCAGTGCCAGCACCAGAGCAGTCACTCCAACAAGGCACAGCCTGGCAGCAGGGGCACAGGGCTGGGAAGCAGTGAGCCATTAGAAGAGGTTGCTCAGAGAAGCTGTGGCACTCCCTGGATGTGTCCAAGGCCAGGTTGGATGGGACTTGGAACAACCTGGGATGCTGGGAAGTGTCCTGGTTTGGAACGAGATGAGCTTTAAATCCCTTCCAACCCAGACCATTCTGAAGAAAAACATCAAGGTCAGCTTTGCCAAACCCCATGCCCTGACCCCTAACCCCTCCCCACTGCAGGCTGTCCCCCAGCAAAAGGAATTGGCAATGCCACAGGCACCCTTCTTTTCACAGCCCTATTCCTGCAAATGTTTTTCTCTGGAAGCCTTGTTTCCTACACTAGCCCTCTGCAACAATCCTCTTGTAACTTTTCAACTTGTCACCAGGTTTATAAAACTTTAAAGCTGGTGCTATAACAAACTGAAATGATGTTATTGCAGATGTAGGAGAGCATCTTGGGATGAATAAATTATAGGAGGCACAAAGAAATCATGACTATAATGGCTGGATGCTCCGAGCTGTCTACGGTGTGCAGACACAGGAGGGAGCAGGTTTAGGACTGCACAGATCATAGGGCAGGAAAATTGAAGCCTTATGAAGGGTAACCTCCTCTTATTTCAAATGCATACAAAACTTCTGGTAGTTTTCCTTATTGAAATAGTTCATTAATACTTCAAGGGAGTCTGAACTGTCTGGTGCTAGAAAAATACATCCCCAGAGATTGCCTAGAGAGGGAAAAGGCTGCTTTGGAAGGATTAGTCCTTGTCTAGTCCCACCATGCAGGAATATACAGCACACCCTGAGTCCTCAGCTGGATGGAAGGACATCCAGCAGTGGGGGAAGACCTGCAGCTCTTTCTGAAGCCATTGGTGCTGGTCAGAACTGCACCCCCAGAAGCAGACCCTTGAGGTGAGTGACTCTGGGCAGCATTCAGGCCACGAAGCACAAGGACAGACACCCCCTGCCTGCTCCAGCTGAGTGTGACATGAGCTCCACACTGCCAGAGCTCTTCATTCCCCAGCTCAGAAATGCTGCTGGGCTCCTCAGTAACCTGGCACCACACCAAGAGACCTGAAAGTGTCACTGCCCCTGTGCCCTGCACAACAACAAGAGTCCATAAACACCTGCAGGTTGTGCCCTTGATGCCTTGAGTTTTCAGCTTTTCTATTTTTCAGATCCTGCACCGCATTAGTGTGAAGCTCTGAACTCCATACAGAGTGTTGGGAAGCTCTCTTCAGTTTGGTCAGACAGAACAATCCTTCCAGGCCTGAGAGCCGAGGACACCATCACAGCCCCAAAAAATAGAAACAAAAGTGAATTGGGGGGAAGCAAACTAAGGGAATGTGACTTCATTACCTGATGCTGTAATTGGGGAATGAACCTCTGCTATGCAAATAGACCAAACTTATATCTGCCCAAAGAACTCATGACCATTGTCCATCTTGGGTGTAGCCTCTGCCAGACTCCTGCACTGCCCAAGGTGTGCCTGTTAAAGGCCTTTAATAAATACTCACTTTGTTATTTTAACTCTCTCTGGTCTCTGCTCTAGGTTGTCGCTGTAGGACACAAAATAACACGACGTGCACATGCAGCTCTTCCAGGGTAAAAAGAGAATTTTTAATTTCTGACTCCAACATTTATAGATTTCCAAAAGTGACAGTGGGTTGGAGGGTGACAGTGCCACCTCTCCAATGGCACTGGACAAACCAATAGTCCATCAAATTTCTCCTCCTCCAGAAAAGAATGCAAAACAATGAGTTATTTACAGAAAGTGAGTGAGAAAGTTTGTTACAAGAATGTAAACATCAGAAGGCTTAGAAGAACTTAAAAAAACAGGTCGACACTAGGTAGCCATTCCAGGCATCACCCTGCTCACTGCAACTCAATCCCAGGTCACCTCAGAGGATGGGCTGGGTGAGCTCTCTGGCAGACACCATCCCTCTGTCCTTCATGGCTCACCTGAGCTACTCAACAGCAACAGGAAGACATTCCTCCTCTCAGCCTGCCTTCGAATCCCCACCTTGCAAATGTGTACAGGAGATGAGAAGACTCCAGTGAGGCCTTTCATCTTCATGGATCAGCACTTCCCAGAGGGTCTGCCACTCAAATGTGCCCTCCCCAATACCTATTTGGCCTGGCCCCTGGCATCCTTCCCCAGACATTTCAATTGATGTCACTGATCTTGGCTCAGCAAATAATCTTTCTAACCACTGACAACAACAGAGGCAGCAGCTCAGCATTGCTTGGCCATGCTGAGGGGCGTACACAGCAAGAAAGCAGCACTCTAAAAGGTGAGCTTGAAACTATGGCTGACCACACAGAGGCAGCAGCTGCCATGGACCAGGAGGGGACACTTTCTAAAATAAGGACTGCAGTTTTGGTCTCTCATGACTGGGAGAAGGTTGCCACTGTACCTTTGAACACCCTGCAGCCTGGCATGGCACAGGATCTGGGAATGGCCCTCAGGGAGCTGGGGGTGTGTTGCAGACATCTTTTATAAAAAATCCTTTCCGTAAGATTTTTCCTCCTGAGAAGCTGAGAGGCCTCAGGAACAAAATGTAAACAATGGTTATCTGCTGCTGTGGAATGCAACAGGTGCATCTTTGATTAGCCCATGCTAGATGTTTGTAATTAATGGCCAATCACAACCCAGCTGGCTCAGACAGAGAGCCGAGCCACAAACCTTTGTTATCATTCTTTGCTATTCTATTCTTAGCCAGCCTTCTGAGGAAATCCTTTCTTCTATTCTTTTAGTATCGTTTTAATGTAATATATATAATAAAAGAATAAATCAGCCTTCTGAAACATGGAGTCAGATCCTCGTCTCTTCCCTCACCCAAGAACCCCTGTGAACACCATCACAGGGCTGCATCAGCTTTGGGTGTCAGAACACAGGATCTGGGAATGGCCCTCGGGGAGCTGGAGGAACTTTGGGTGTCAGAACACACATGGCATCTACAGACAGTGCAAAGTGTTCTGTGTGTCAGAGTGTTTGGGAACATCCAGCAGAAGGACATCACTGTGCTGCCTCCTCAGAGAGCCCTGTGTCCTCCAGGACAGGAATGTCACCACATCTTCACTTTGGGAACACGGCTCCCATGGGACTGAGGGCAAGGAGTGCTCGTGGATGGAGCTGGGCTGCTCCACAGCTCCACAGCCAGCTGGAATCCTGTGGAAAGCAGCTTTTGGAAGCATGCAATGCCTGGTCACTGACAGCACTTGCTCCCCACCAGCAGGCAGCCAGCAGGCGCCAGGAGTCCCAGGGAAAGGCCTGGGAGAGCCGAGGGCTCTCCTCAGCCTGCCCGGCCCCTGCACCAGGGCCATTGTTCCCAAAAGGATGTCTGAGGATTAATTAATTATCCTACAAGGGGTAGTAAGTAATAACACTCCTTGTGGAACAATAGAAGCTATTTGGTCACCATGACAACCCAGCTTCACTTGTGTGCCTTTAATTTATTCATTGCACAGTTCCTTTCCCAAGCACACATGATGCCAAAAAAATGCCTTGTTTTTCTTGCCAGTATCCATGTCCAGAGCAGGGGTAAAACACAGCCCTTTCCCCGGGGCATCTGTCACACAGAAGAATGATGCACATAAAATCCCTTCAGCCTGGAAACTTACATCACATGAGAACTCTTCTGCTCCCTAAATGTTTGTTCTTTAAGATGATTCTGATTCTTAACCCATTCTTGAAGCTGCCTCACCACGGTGCTCAGAGATCTTGATCCTGAATAAATACTCACCTACAGCCACCTCATCTCCCACCCCCAAACCTTTCCAAACCCTCTCCCCTTGCCCCAATCTATGTAGGAAAGATGGGCAGGACATTTTTCTTGTCAAACAGAGAGCCAGGAGGGATAATCAAAAGCCTAGAAGTGACATTCCTTCACATCTACAGGAGCATGGCATGGACAGCTGTGCCCAGCCTGCCACAGCCATGCCACCACCATCAAAGCACTCAGTGTCCATCACTGTGCTGCTCAGACTTTGCAGGATCCACAGCAGCACGTGGAGGAAGGTCTATGCCAGGAAACCTGTGCATCACAGAGAGATTATTACTGTTATTATTGTTATAAGTGTTTCTCCCCCAGTTGTGTGGCAGAGGGGAGCAGAGGCTCACTGCAGAGGGGAGAGCGCCACATTTACATGGCAAGTGTTGGAAAGTGCTGCTGGGACAATGGGCACTCTGTGCCTGGCCACAGCTGCTCTCACCTGCTGGACAAAGCACTTGATCAGCCCCTGTAGCCCATGGACACCTCTCCAGCAGGAGGTTTATCCTGCACCAGCCTCTGCAGGGCTCAGCCGCCTTCACACAATGGTCTGGGTTGCAAAGGACCTTAAAGATCACCTTGTTCCAGCCCTCTGTCATGGGCAGGGACACCTCCCACTGTCCCAGGCTGCCCCAAGCCCTGTCCAGCCTGGCTTTGGGCACTGCCAGGGATCCAGGGGCAGCCACAGCTGCTTTGGGCACCCTGAGCCAGGGCCTGCCCGCCCTCACAGGGAAGAATTTTTTCCTAAGATCCAATGTGAACCAACTCTCTTAGTCTGAATCCATTCCCCCTCATCCTGTCACTCCAGCCCTTGTAAAAAGTTTCTCTCCACCTTTCTTCTGGACTCCTTCAGGTACTGGAAGGCCACCCCTAAGCTGTTTTTTTCCAGGCTGAGCAATCCCAGCTGTGCCAGCCTTTCCTCCCAGCAGAGCTGCTCCATCCCTGTGATCCCTGGTGCCTCCTCTGGACTGGTTCCAGCAGATCTCTGTCCTTCTGTGCTGGGACAGAGCTGCTCAGGCTCACAGGGCAGTGGCTACAGCTGAGAACCAACCCCTCACCTCCTCCCAGTTATGTTTGTGCAAGTCTTGGTCTTTAGACACAAGTGCAGAGCCCAAACTGTCCATCCTGGCCCTAGCAGGAGGGTGACGTTTGCTCCAGCACCCCAGAACACCAAGGTCCAAGCTGAGCCTGAGGGAGGAGATGACTCAAAGCTGAGTTGTGGCCTGACAGGCAAGAGAAGCTAGGTTAAACAATCTGGCCCTGCTAAGCTGAGCCTAAACTCAAGCACAGCTACCCAGTGCCTCTGAACCCAAATCTAGGCCCACACCCACTGCCCACTGTCACTGTCACTGGGGTGAGGTGCCACAGGTCATGCAGAGAATTCAGGTGAGGGTGGGATGGTGGCAGAGTCAGCAAAAGGAACTTTTCACTCTGAAACATAAAGGTCCATGGCTGGCTCTTCCCCCAGGGTCATTCCAACACAAATTCAGGCTTTTCAGGCAGCTTGGGAACAAAACCAGCTGGTCAGATTGTGTCACCTCCTTCCTCAGAAGAGCTGGTGGGTCAGGGAAACAGGGCAGGAGAGGCCAGAGACAGAGAAATGGGACAGGAGCAGGGGCAGAGCAGGATTTTAATTGACCTGAACTAGAAGAGCTCTAAAGTGGCCCAGGATCCTCCTGCACAGGCCAGGAAAGGAGGAACTGGACAGGAGCTGTCAGAAGGCTCCCAGCAGCCTCCCCCTGCACTCAGACCCTGGGAAAGGAGCAGAGTCTGGAGGAAAAGCCTCTGGACAGGAGGGAGAAAGGCAAGTTTAGGCAATTACAACACAATCTATGTCCTCTGCTGGGTGCTGAGGGTTTCTGAGGGACAGTCCTGGATGTGAACCTAAACCATGACCAAAGTAATCAACCAATTTCACAGATTTCACCCCAAACCATTGCTACCTGAGCAGGTATTTTTTTGTTGTTGTTCACAGTGGTATGAAAAGCTCCAATCTATCAATGCCACCCAAAACCAGATTTCCATTAGAAGCCTCTTTTTCCAGCACAGATCTCCAAGGAAATGTTGAATTACCACCAGCAAATGAAAACTCACTGTTTTTAACTTGGCAGGGACAGACTGACCATAAAGTCGCCTTTGTATCAACCAAAAAAATACAATTCACATCTTTTTTAAGGCATAATTTGGGGGGATGTCTCTGCCACCAGCAGAGAAGGTGAAAAGAATCTACTTTGGATGAGATGGCACAAGCTCCAGAGGTGCCAGCAGAAATCCAGATGCCCCCAAGAAACCACTGCCTCAGAAGTAAATCTCAGCCAGAAAATGAAAGAACATTTTATAGTTGTTTTTTTCCCCCTTTCTTTCTTTTTTTTATTTTTCTCTTTCTTTCCAAACTTACCATGTTGACTTCAGAGATCTGGTCAATGCTGGAGATGTGGATGCTCATTCCCACTGTGACAGGGTTACCTGGAACACAAATAGGCTGGGTTAGGACCACATTCAAGTCCTCTCTTATCTGCAATGTAAGAATTGCCTAGAAATGCATGGATTTGATGTTAAGCAGCCCCACATTCCCTGAGTACCATGGAATTTAATGTGCTCAAGTGATTTGATTTCTCTCACTCCCAGACTTACAGACTCACCCCAAGGAGCAGTGCAGTCTAAGCTTGATTTTTTTTTTTAATTCTGGAAGTTAATAACCCCTAGTAACACAATTATCTCTGGTTATTCCAAATAATCCCTTCAGAGACCATCAGCAGGCTCCTAGTGGGCTCGCACAAGGTGGTCCTGATTGACCACACAAAGAGCTCAGCACCCAAGGCCATGCAAGCCACGGGCAGGGACTTGCTCCAGCTCACTCCTCCATCACTCTGCTGGCTCTGAGTACTCAGTCTGAAAGTCTCAAGGGAGTTTTAACACCCAAGGCACCAGACAAGTACGGGAAACAGATCTATGAAGTGAAAAAGCAGCATTTGTTAGGTGGCTTTTCAGAGCAGAGCTCGGATTAGAGAACAGGACAGTCCTTACTGTGGGGTTTAAGCCATGTAAAACAATTTAAAACAAGATACACACCCACTACCAAACCCAGCAAAAAACCTCCTGCAGCTGGAAATGGGGTTTTTGCATGTTACCCCTCCCCTGCTCAGGCCCACGACCCCAAAGGCAGAGCACAAACCCAATCCCACCCCAAGAAAATCTCCTTTGCCTCACACATGCAAGGTGGAAAATGATCCCTTGCAATGCATCACTAGAAAGGGAAAGGCTAGCAGTTGTGCCACTCAAGGTATTAACTCTTCCATGCACTCATTAGTAGATCTAAGTGCTGAAATATTTACAGATAATCATGAAACGGCTTAGAAAGTAATTAGGAGATTGGGGGAGAGGGGAGAACCACACAACTGGAAATGGAGTGATTTTTTAATTATGTGTTACCAGAAGTAGGAAAGCAGTGTCATTAGGGGTGCCTTGTGATTGGGTGTGCTGTTCACCGAGACCCTCTGCTGCAAATTAAGCAGCATTATCCTTTAATGGAATATGAACAACACTGAAAACATCAGAATCAACCACTGTAATTAGGCCCTGCTATGCAAATCTCCTTAAAGAGGCAGTGCAGGCTCCAGCACCCCGGGCTGGCTGACAGGGTGCCCGAGGCAGGGGAGCTCAGGAGACCTCGTGGAGCCTCTGAAGATGCCATCACAGGCACACTCCAGACACATCTTAGCTGCGCTTGTGCCTTCATCCTTCACAAGGGAGCCAGGTGGGAAAATAACCAACAGTCACGCCAGGGAGACACGATCCCGCAGCCTCTTTGTGCCAGAGGCTGACACAGACGCAGCAAAGCTTTTAAGGAAGTTTCACTTTGATAGTTTGTCTTTTTTTTTTGCCCTGAAATCAGGGCCTTGTGATAGAAGCCATAGCAGGAGGAGGAAGTCAGCGCTGCCCTGAGGATCTTGCAGGCTAATTAGTTACAGGAGGAGAGTCAGGGCCACGCACAGGGCTGCAGCAGAGCCTGGCAGAAGCCACACTCCCATTCCAGAGCCTTTCTACCATGAAGTGCTACTCCCTCCAAGAGTGCCCCACTGCCTGCTTGGCTTCCAGCCTGCCCCCACCAGTGCTCGTGTCACTGTGGCTGTGCATCCCTTCCTCTCCCACCATCCTCACCAGTGCTTGTGTCATTGTGGCTGTGCACCCCCTCCTTCCCCACCATCCTCACCAGTGCTTTGTGTCACTGTGGCTGTGCATCCCCTCCTTCCCCACCAGTGCTTGTGTCACTGTGGCTGTGCATCTGCTCCTTCCCCACCATCCTCACCAGTGCTTGTGTCACTGTGGCTGTGCATCCCCTCCTTCCCCACCAGTGCTTGTGTCACTGTGGATGTACATCCCTTCCTTTCCCACCATCCCCACCAGTGCTTGTGTCACTGTGGCTGTGCATCCCTCCCTTCCCCACCATCCTCACCAGTGCTTGTGTCATTGTGGCTGTGCATCTGCTCCTTCCCCACCATCCCCACCAGTGCTTGTGCCACTGTGGCTGTGCATCCCCTCCTTCCCCAGCACCAACCAGGGCTCTTCCCCCGCTGAGAGCAGGCTGGGTGGGTAGAGCAGGGGAGCTCTGGCAGTGGGGATGCACAGATATCTGTCAAATCCAGAGCCTGTGCAGTGCATTCTATGCATGCAGACAGTTGTGCTGTGTTCATCACCGTGGTATCTGAGTGCCCGGGGTCATGCAGTGACTCAGAGCCAGGGATGAGCTCCAGAGCTCCCCTCTCCCAGCTCCAGGAGCAGCTCTGGGCTGGAGCGATCAGCTCCCTGCAGAGTCAGCAGGGCTCCTCTTGGCACTGCCAACTCCTCCACATCCCATCCATCAGAGAATTTGGGAGGCTCCACTACCCACCTGCAAGCCCTGGGGTGTGCAGCATTTGGGCTCCTGTGTGTGACTGTCCTACAAAAAATGAAATGCAAGCCCTGCCTTTACTGCACCTACTTCATCTTGATGCCAGGGAAGCCATTTCACCTTCGCCAGCCCTGCTGGCTCCCAGACTGCTCAGGACAGGCATTCAGGAGCATGGACACAGCCAACACTAAAATATGTCCTGACTCTCAAGGCAGCCCAATGGGAAACCAGGCCAGCTGGTGCCCAACATTCAGACTTTAAGTAGTACAGAAAAATAAACAAAGGACATCAATTCTGCCAATGTTAATAGCTTCAGGCAAGAGGGATACAAAAGTAGGGTATTTCAAATATGGGATAACGTCATCTGTAGATTTGTCCAGAAGAGACAAAATTTGTGGATCCAAGACAGGGCAAAAGAAGTAAACCTGATATTAAAGGCCCATGCTTTTATCTGTGCCTTGCCAGTGACTACAAAGAACTAGGCTTCCTCCCCTTAAAGAAAAAGCTTCTGCCTGGCAAGATCACAAGTGAGGGAGTGTGAGAAATTCTGCCACTTTTACCAGTGAATGGCACCCTCACACATCCCTGTTTCTCACCACCACTGGAGAGTTCACCAACATTTTGTCCTGAAAGTAGTTTGATGCCTGAGGATAATGCACTCAGGAAGTTGGGAGGGAAGCAGACAAAAGAGTTATAATAAAACCTGTCCTTTTTCTGCAAGTGATACTTGTCAAATATAAACACAGCCAAGGTAGAGAACAAGTTGTGCTAATCTGCGATATTTTCCCAGCAACCAGTTATTACTTTCACATTTTATTTTATAATGCATCAAACCCCAGCACCTGGAGTCACGTTGCTAACTGAAATAACTCGGCACAGGTGTAGAGGAAAGGTTGTGTTTCCAAGCCTGTGTGTGCCTGCACTCCAGCCAGAGGTGATGGCAGCCTGGCCTGGGACATCCCTCCCAGAGCTCAGCCTGGTTCTGAGCTCACTGAAGACAAAAGCACAAAATTCAGTGAAACAGGGGGTGATCACTCAGGCAGCTGAGGTCCAAGCTGTCCCCTCTTCACTCCTACACAAGGAAGTCAACGCTAGAGCAAGCTCAGGTTCCTCTGCCTTCAGATCTCCAACTGCAACTCAGACACAGCCAAGGAGAGTCCAAACCAGTGGGCAGGAGAGCAGAGCTGCATTTATGGTCCACTGAAGCCACATCATTGTTATGAACTACAGCCAGGGCTTCAAGGATGCTGGTTCCTGCATTCCTGACCACGTGGACTTGGCCCTGCTGGCAGAGCTGAGGTTTGCAGTGCTGAGGGACAGGGATCAGCCTGAAAATTACCCTTTAGTCTGAACTACAGGAACAAAGGCATTAACAGGGTGTCAGAAATTTCACAGCTTCCCTGAACAATACCTTCCCACATTTCACTGCACTGAAGGCTTTTCCTAGATATCCAAACCAAATCTTCTCTGCAGTTTAAATGTAGTTTGGTCTCATCATCCTCCCCCCCCCCTCCACAACAGTGAAAGAATAAATCAATCATCCTTCCTTAACAACAGCTTTTATGTTCTGAGAAACCATGACATCCCCCTCCCTCCCTCCCCCACCCATACTGCCTTGTCTAGATTAAATGCACCTGATTTCTTCAACCTCTCCTCAGAGGTCATGTTTTCTAAAGCTCTGACAATTAGTGCTGCTCTCCTCTGGCCTTTTGCCAATTTGTCTACATCTCTATTTTAAAGCCTGGTATCCACAAACCAGCCACTGAAGCAACAAGACACTCGTAGAGACAAAAAAAAAGCAACCTCTCCTGTACAGAACCCTCCTAAAGCCACAGAAACATCTCCAAATCCACTGCAGCCATCCTGGGAGCTGCTCACTCTGTGGAGGAGGTTGGAGATGGCAAAGGGGCAGCTGAGCTCCTGCCACTGGAGTGCATCACGCGTGCAGCAGGAGCGAGCACAGCCCTGTCTCTTCTGGACAAGAGGAGAAATTATTCAAGACAGATTTGTGCATGAGCCTCAGCATTCCCTGCTTGCACCCTGCCTGTGGCATCACCAGTCTCTGAGATCCCTGCAGCAGCAGGAAAGCTGCTTTTAGGTTTCTGCTGAGTAAACAAAGCCAAGCAGAGAAAATTAGAGGCTTCAGTTACTAAACCTACATATAGAACAGGTCTGTGCCTTACCCTGCAATGGTAAACACCCATGGGCATGAGATTCCATCCATGCAAAGCCTGCTTCTCACTCTAAACCCTCCAGAAGCTGAAGGGCAGCCCCAAACCAGCCAGTCCCAGACAAGGTTGCCCTGCACTGTCTGGTGGAAGTGTTTCTGCACAGAAGGCTGGTGCAGGCAGGCAGGAGGAGGGCCAGGTTTGCTGAGGAAGGACCATGGCACCACAGTGCCTCTCTTGCATTTTCAGTGATCCCCCCCACCCAACAGGACCAGCACTTGGGGCAATCTCAGTCTCACCACAGGCACAACCAGCACACAGCCTGTCATTTTCATTCCACTGCCAGGACTTTTCCCTCCAGTCCTCACTCCATACTCCTCAACAAGGCAGGGGCGTTCAGCATCCACTCGTCCTTTCTGCAGAAAATGGCTCACCCAGGCTGCTCCTCTGCTTTGTTCCCAGCACTGGACCTGGGGGCAGCCTGGCTTTGTGTTTCCAGCTCAGAGCCAGGCCCACGTCATGGGCTGGTTACACAAGGCCTGACAGACATGGTTAGTTGGGATCCAAGAGCTCCCAGGTAATTGGAGGTGCAGAAGGCAGCACATCCAGCACTGGGCTTGTCGCTGGCTGAGGAGCTGCTGCCAGGATGAAAACATTCATCCTCTTCATAAATCTCCCTCTGGCCCTCCCAAAACAGATAGCCCTGAATCATTTTTGGCTGATGGACTAATTAGTCCTGTGCTGTAGTTTTTTTGAAACCACCCAAAAGATAACTCAGAGGCCAGCCTGTTGTCAGGACACTCAAATTTACTACACTCCAGTGCAGGCAGAATGGAAATGCTCCTGGGTTTTCAGCACACAGGAAGATTGCAAGAGGAGCTCACAAATTGCTGTCTGCATAATAGCTGTGCTTACAGATCTCAGGACCAAGGTTCTGCTACAGCAGTGAGAGAACATCTAAAAGATGCCAGCCCAGCAGGCTACACAAGCCAAATCACAAAGAAATTTCCCAACACTGATTTTCCTGCTCCTTTCCTTTTATTTTAGCTTATGTACAGCATCAAGCACAAACTCAGTTTAGTGTTAACGTTGCTTGAGGAACAAGAAAAGCTGACCATGTATCATGAAAGCAGAAATGTTCTGGGAACCACTTTCATCCAGCACCTCTGATTTGCAGTGACATCTAGAAGCACCGAGTTCAGCAGGGTCCCTTAAGAACCTACTCAAACTTTTCCAATAAAATCCAGGTTTAAACATCCATTTAACACTTTCCAATCCTTTTCTCACTTGGCTTTTCCCACTCTTATTTCCATGATCTCTCCCCCAAACACAGCCAATGCTGTGCACTTCTTTTGCCAGGTTTAGCACAAGAGCCAGAAACATCAAACACATTCAGAGGCTGATATTGGAGCTCTCCCTCTACTCCCAGCTGGTCACCCCATGGAATCCCTTGGATTTAAAAGGGCAAAGCCCTCCATGGCCTTATATATTACCAGAAGGAGAGATGGTCTCAAGGCAAGTTAGCAAATCTGGCATTGGATTTTTGTTGGGGGGAATATGTTTTATGAGGGACTTGTCACTGCTGAGGAATCTCTCAGTGGGATTTTGGAGCTAAAAGACATGGCTCTGGCCTCCAGGGTGTCTGGGGATGTCAATGCTTGCTCTTTCCCCATGGATTCATGGCTCTGCAGGGGCAGGAAGGATATCTACCACCACTAGCTCCCATGGAGATTGCAGCTGCTCTCCAAGTAGGTCTGGTAGAAAACAGTTTCTTGGGTATTTCTTAGGTTTCCTTGGTATTTCTTAGGTTTCCTACATTTTCCCATACTCCTTCAGGGAGTGCCTGGCCCGTTTTACACCACTGAGCCCAGGCACAGAATGAGATTTTGCCTAACCCTGGTGTGGTTTCCATCCATCAACACCATACCAGGCACAGCACCACCCTGTGCAAGGAGGATAATAAGGATTTCCTGTGTCATTGTCCTCTCCTGGCATTCTGGCATTATCACCTCATCCAGTCAGACAACCGAACTTGAAATATTTATTTAAGAAAGGGGAATAGTTGGGACTTCCCAAGGAAAATGCCACGTCGGAGGAAGCTCTCACCAGGATATCAAGGACAGCACAAAGATAGGATGGAACAACTAAGGAAGGGTAAAACCACAGCACAGCTCCTGAGCAGACTTTTGGAATATCCAAACACAACCATGGTGCAAGCAGTGAGGCTCCTGTTCAGTGAGGAGCCAGCAGCCACAGGCCTTGCAGAGCAGACAGGGCTGACCTCTGTTCCTGCCAGCACTGCTCCCTGAGATGCTCTTTGCAAACACACAGCTTAACCTGGATAACAGCAGCCACAGTCCCAGCCTGTTGGCACATGAAGCCTCCCTATGGACCTGAACAGCCACAGAACATTTTCTCAAGCAAACTGTGCCTGCTGCTGAGCCAGTGCTCAGGGATCCTTCTGGAGGAACAGTGCTTTCCCAGGGCAGATGCAGCACCCGCTCTGTGGCTGTTCCAGGGGAGGCAGAGAGTTAAGGAGCACAATCTGTGAGGCACAGTGGATTACCTAATCTATCTCATGGGTATCTTTAATGGATTAGTGGGTATTAGAGTGGGATATTGCAAATATCCCATGGAAATTTGGAAGTGAGAGAGAACAATCAGCTGGCTGCAAAAACAGTGTAAAGGTTGTCCCACAGGGATTGAAGGATTACAGAGGAAGCTAAATCAAGGTTGATTTTAAAAGATGTTGGTAGACAGCTACCCAAGCTGAATAAAAACAAGGTCTCAAATGTACGGGCTTAAAAATGGAACAAGAGAGTAGATACCAAGCCTGACAGCATCTGGACTGCCAGTGGACCCAGTCCAGCAAAGCACCTGTACACACACACAGGGCTCTCAGCATTAGAAACAGTTACTGACTACCCAGAACATCATCTGTTCTTGGAAGAGGCCTAGGTCAGTATTCAGGAGATAGATTTTTAAAGCTGTTTCATCCTCAGTGATGAAAACAGTCTTCCAACAGCTTCTGCTTGTGAATCTCTTGCCCAGGTGATGCACATTTGGTAAAGCTACAGCAAAGAAAGAGGAAGATAAGTTCTCAGGCTTGTCAAGCTCTAATTTAGAGACACACAACTGCATCACCTCACCAGCCATCTTCATCCTGGCATTGACCAGTGGGTCCAAGCAATCAACTCTTTAAGAGCAACTTTACCAAGAGGACTGAGTGCCAGCTCCCATCCACCCCTTAAAGCTGGCAGTGCCCAGCTGACACAATGGCCAGCTTGCTTTGCAGGGGTGTCACTGCCATTGGAGTCTTTGTTGGAGCAGCGACATGGCAGAAGGTGGATCCAACCCTGACCCTTGGCAGATGAAGGCAGTGCTCCAGCCTCCTGGAGGATGGCTCACCTGCCCTTCCCGTGTCCCCAGGGCACCCACAGGGACCAGCTCTGAGGCTCTGCAGCCTGCAGGGCACACACTTGCTGTTCCTCTGTTCTCTGCAGAGCCGGAACTATGCAATACCACATTTCCCTGTGTTTACACTGATCAAATCCCAGGAAAGAAAAGACTCTGAGCATCCCAGGTCCCTCCAGCTCTCCTCCACCAAGAGTAGTAGCAGGAGGACAGCAGGGCTTGCCAAGCAAGTGCCTGTTGTAGACTGACAGCAAAGCAACACAAGGCAGGCTTCTTCTCCCCAGCAGCAGCGTGAAGCATTGTGCCCACGCTCATCAGCCACCCCCACACCGCTCCACCTGAGAAGGCTTCCCTCCTACCTCTGTCAGGATCCTGCCAGGCAACTGCATCTCTGCAGGGGCCCTGCCAGAGCAGCCCTGGGGCACAGCTCTGCCCGCCTGGGAAGCTCTGGTGGACTCAGGAATAGTCCAGTCCTTCTGCTTTTACTCAGAACTTGTGTTTGCCCCATCTCCTAGAGCCAGCCAGGGCACTGCCAGACACTCTGCTCCTCCAGCTGCGGCAGGCTCAGAAGCCTTTGGCACCCTCCTGCTCCTCCTTTCCCAGCCCAGCACCTGCTTTTGAAGGGGCAGCACTTCAGGAAGGATTGCACACAGACACGAGATGTTTTGAACCCCTGGGGGCAAAAGTAAGCAGGGTATTTAACCATGTACCAGAACACTCTAACCACAGGCAGCTGCCCCATCTCAGTCTCTGAGCAGACCAAACCCCCAGGACTCATCACAGCCTCAAAACACTCTTTACAATGCCCAGTGTTCCATCTCTGTACTAGTTCTGGCGTTACAAGGCCCACAGAGGCACACTAGGGCTGAATCCTAAGTTCTGGGATCCCTCCCCCAGCATCATAAAACTCCTTGCAGAGCCAGGAGGTAGGAGTGCAGCAAAATACCTGGAAAACCACAGCACCAGCATCCTCCTCACAGCCAAACCACCCCCAATGGCAGGGACTGCTATCCTATCCTATCCTATCCTATCCTATCCTATCCTATCCTATCCTATCCTATCCTATCCTATCCTATCCTATCCTATCCTATCCTATCCTATCCTATCCTATCCTATCCTATCCTATCCTATCCTATCCTATCCTATCCTATCCTATCCTATCCTATCCCATCCCATCCTATTCTATTCTCTACCCCATCCCATCCCACAGGATCCATCCCCTCCCTCCCTCCATGGGCCACTCCAGCCCTCAGGCCAGGTTGCCAGCATGGCCCACAGCTGAGGTCATTTAGCAGTTTTCCCTGCCTGGCAGCTGTGGAATTTTCTCCCAAGCTGCCCCTTGGAATGTCTCATTTCTCACCTGCCCACCCAGGGCACAAAGGTGCTGACCCAGCTTTTCAGTACTGGGGCTTTCCTGGCACGTGAGCAATAGATGTTTTCTCCATGGAGGAGCCTCTCTCCTGTGTGCACTGGAAATATTCTCCCCCAAAGCATCTGCAGACCTGGCCTGGACTATGGGATGTGACCTGTCTGGGAAAACACTCTCTCACATTACCAAATCCTGAGCCATCTAATCCCCTTAGCTGCAAATGAGCTGAGCCAAATTAATTTAAATGGGTTAACACAAGCTCCTCTGTTCACATCAAATCCCTTTCTCTGTCTTAGAAGTGTTTGTAGCAACAACAAAATACCTGGACTTGTCATTTTTATCGAAGTGACAACAACAAGGTGTTTTCTCTTTTTTCCTCCCTGTTTTCAATTTTTTTTTATGAGTTAGTCACACCTCCTCATCTCTGTTTACAGACTCTTGTCTTTAAAGGATGTAACTCCTGGATTGGATCCAGTTGGACATCCCCAGCGTGTAGGGAAAAAACAAAAGGAACAAGATGGCCAGGCTGGGACCTGGTGCTAAACTTGCACCATGCCCAAGGCTTATGTTTGGGACAATTTACAGGGCAAGTATTGAAAAAATGGAGTGAGTCGGGTCTGAAAATATCATTACATTCACATTAAATTCCTATCTCGGTTAGGAATCATGAGAAACAAAGCACACACATAAAACCAAGCCTTCTGCTTTCCAAATGTCATCCATGGGATCACAAGATCACAAGTTTTCATCCCTTAGTTTCTGAGGCTCTTGGATGTGCTTTGTTCAGGTGGTCCTGCCCTTTCTCCACAGTCTGAAAAAGGGAAGATCTTATGAAATTTGGTGTGACCAAGAATTGAAAGAGTTTAGTAGAAAAGAGGATTCCAGGATGTTCACTTCTGAAAGATTGCCCCCTGTGCGGGTGTTTCCATTATTTCAGTAACCCTTGATTTGCAATAACGTCCGGAACAAAAGTTGCCTTTTAGCCCAGAACCTCTTTATTAAGACATAAAACTAAGTCCCATTTGCTCACCAAAATAATTGCTTTCACTCAGGATGCATGGATGAGTGAATCTTGCAGAGCTTTTACATATATATTCATCTCCAGCAATTCATCAACACAATAAGCACACATTATTAACTTGAGTACTCATCAATTTCTTTTTTCTGGAGCTTCAAATACTAGCAAGGAGCTAGTGTGCAATAGGGAAGAAAAACATGTAGGGAACTTGTGATAAATGTTCTATTTTTGCTGTGAAAGGAGGATAAGAAGAGGAATTCAGCTCATAGCCTACCCTCTCCCTCACTTCCAAAAATTTCCTGCCAAGCTGAGATCCTTCTCCAGAGGCCAGGAGAGTGGGCTTTCCTGCAGACCTTCTCCAGGTGACATCTGTGACCTGGGTGGCCTCCCCTCCTGGCCTGACAGCTTCTGATCTTACACCCAGAGCTTTGCCACTGCCGTGGGCACCCTCTTTTCTGTGCATCACCCATTGAACTGCCCAGTGCAGCCCTTGGATGTGGCTTTACCCCTGGAACAAGGTTCCCCTGTTACCTGCTGTGGTGTCACCAGCACCAAGCTCCTTAAAGGGAGCAGGAATCGTCTTACAGAGTGTAAGACAAGAGTCAGAACTACTCCAGGTAGCTGAGGGGATGTGTTTGGAGAGATCTGCTGGCCAGAAAGCCCATCCTGGCTCTGCAGGAAGAGGAAGGGGCACATTGGTGCTCTCCCAGCTCAGCTAACTGTCCCAAATGTGAGCACAGGGTGACAAAGTGTCCCAGGAACGAAGGCTGTCGCCTTATTTCTTCCCTGCTCTTGGGCTGTGTCACAGATAAAAGCTCACCACGGCTGTTAGTGGCTGGAATGGCTCTGCAGGCTCACAGTGGAGCCTCACATGGGGCAGGGAAGGCTCTGGTGTCCCCTCCTTGCTGACAGCCCCTGGGGGAGTCACTACAGAAGCACAGGAGTGAAAGCTGAAAGCAGTGCAGGACACCCTTCACAGTTTTCCTACTCTATGACACGATCATACACAGTAAATATACTTTCTGCCACGTGCAGTGGCTTTTTAAACATTTTGCCAATGATCAAATTTACAAAATTTCCATTTTTCTCTGATGTGGTGTTGAGAAAGTCCTTCTGCTTCACCCATCAGAAGGGGAACTATATGTAGACAAGATTAATGCCCATTAATGAAGAGCATTTCCTATGGCTATACCATTACACTTCTCCACAGCAAGAAGCGGGCTCACCTGCCTGTTCCCTGTGGGGATTCCACAGGACACCACAGCTGAAGGAAAGGTCACAGTTTGGTGACCAAGCAATGGCCCAGAGCTCAGGAGGTGCTAGGTCTGTTCTCACAGATAAAGAGAACAGCAGGAAGCAGAGCTTCCCAGTGCCATTCCTGGTGCTGCTGTGGGTTATCACCACCACCCCCCAAAATCTTCTCCCTTTTGGCATCCCCAAGGTGTAAAATGGCCCCAGAGGCATCCCATCCTCCCCCAGGTGGTGGGGGAGATTTGTTAGTCCATGTTTGCACAGCACAGGAGCCTTGCTGATATCTGACACACAGAGCCCCTAATACCACCCAGGAACAAATTCTATTTGTGCACACTCAACATCACATCCAGCTCAGCCCTGATTTGAGAATCCTTTCTGGTGAGTGATGATGTCCAGGGCAGAGAGAGCACAGCTTGATTTCCAGAGCCCAGGCTGAGCTGGCAGAGCTGGCAGGTAGAAATATCTTGTTTTGACTGGTAAACTGAGCAAGTTTGACATGGAAACCACTGAGGGAGAATAAATATGGAACAACAAGATGTAATTTTACAGAGTCTCTCTTCCAACTAGAACTGCACTCGGAGTCATCCCAGAGTTGAATTAAGAGGTCCTGAGGTCTAGGGAGGGGAATTCTGGACATGGTGGGTTGGGCTGAGGCTCACCCCTGTCACAAACACAATTATTTAACAGCACAATTCCTGCAGGACTGCAAAGAACAGAAGAAACAGGAAGGGGAGGGGGGAAAGATCAGAGAGGAAAAAAGAGATTTTAGCTATGGCACAGAAGCAGGGATAAATGCTACAACCAGGAAAACAGCCTACAGGAATGGTGTGATCAATGCTGCCCAACCCAGCCTGCTCAAAGCAAACAGCAGAGCTCCCACATCCCAGCAGCAAGGGAGAAGAGCTCTGCTTCCTTCCATTTCATGAGAACAGGATCAATCCCTGGGTCTCCAGCAAACCTGTTTTAATGACCATTCTGTTCATCCTATAGGGCTCCACCACCCAGCTTTGCCCTTTCTCACATCCATGAGATGTGAATTCCTCTGAAAGACCTCGTGCCTTCATTAAACACATCTTTTGTCTTGTCCATGTTTCTGGTCATGCTTTAACAAGTGTATGATATTTCACATGAAATATCAAGATATAAAAACCTCCAGCAAGGGCTCTCTGCAAGAATGGATTTTACAGACCAGACACTGTCAGTACTCCCAAAAAACCCTCTTACATCCAGCCACCCTGACACTGTAGCAGCCTCCAACTCTTTTTCTTTGAACCAGACATGGGTGAGAAAAATGACATGCAAACACAGAGTCTCTTTCACACAGCAGCACGACTGCAGCACATTCTTTGGCTTTTCTATTTCGTGTTACATGGATTAAAAATACCTCTCTGCCTAACTGGGATACTGGGAGTCTTAGGAGATGAACAATGCAGGTATGTAAAGCTGCTCTGATGAACAGCTCCAGGGCGGTGAGAATATATTTTGAGTAATCAAAAGGACTTGTACTAATGGATTTTACACTCCTTTCACATTGTGCTTTCAGTGGCAGTCCCTCGAAGGCGACTTTGCTGGCAGGAATAATCTCAGAAATGGTGAGTGCTACGTAGATGTTTGTCAAGGAGGAACCTGGGTCCAGGTGATGTGGCAAATCTGGCTATAAACAACAATCTGCTTTTAGTCAGTTAATTAATTAAGAAGTATTGGAATTATTCTGCTAATTAGTAACTCAAATGTATTGCATCTTGATGTAAAAAGTCTATGACTAAAGGTGGAGGCAAAATTCCTGGAATAAAAGCTTAGCTAAAATGATGATGACGTCTTTGTTTTAAGAGAGATCTCTGAGGGGTCCTTGCCAGCCCAGGGCCCTGCTATGGAGTGGAAGAGCAGCTGTGCCAGGGCCTGAGCAGAGCTGCAGGGAGAGGCTGCCCCAGCCAAGGGGGAAAAGGAAGGAGAAGGGCAACCAAGTGCATTCATCCCACACAGGCTTGGGCATGAGAACCAACATCTCCTCCAGTCCCAGTTGGAAATGAATGACAGCAAAACTTTATGCTCCTCACTGACACCACATCCTGAAAAGCAGGCACACCTCTGTGGCAGGCACACAGCTTGCCCAGAAACCCAAGGCCAGCCTCAGGGGAACTCATCTCCATTGCTGTCTTCTCCAAAACTGCCTCCACTGCTCTGTGCCAGAGATTCTGTCTCGAAAGGAGGATAATAAGTGTGGCCACACCTGAATGCACAAGGGTGTTCAGTGCGCAGCAAGAGGTTCACAAGCTCTGTCACATTGGAGGAAGGGACTGGTCTAATATCCTAAAACATTATTGCCCTCAAGAACAAAATCGTGAGGAAAACAAAATGGATGAAGGTTAGGTGGAAGGATGCCCACTGCTGAATGGATGTTATGGAGCCAGTTCTTAATTAAACTGTCCACAGCATCCTTGCTCATTCCTTTTCCTTGATTGATAGAGGATGGATTTGCAGGAGGGCAGTGCTGACAGTGCCCTGCCCACCCTGCAGCGAGTGAGGGGAAGCCCACAGGAAAGGGAAGATGTTTTTGTGAGCTCTGTCCTACCCCAATCACCTGGAGCTCCTGGATTTCAGTGACCTCTGTGTGTCTCTCTCTTGGGGCACTGGGGCTGAGCACTCACAGCTGTGGCTGAAATCAAGAGGAGCTGTGCTCCAAACAGGCACTGCCTGCCTCCAGTGCTGCTGAGCATCCTGGAGAATCACCCCCTCACTGGGCACCCCTCAGCAGGGGATACCTTTGGCTCCTTGGGGGAGAGGTGTGAACACACTCCTGCTGCACTGCTGTGCTTGACAGCAGTCATAAACACAGCTGAGGCTGTGTGGAGAGCAGGTCTGAGCACAGAACAGCCAGGAAAGCACAAGTCCAAGATGGAATTTGGGTGCTCAGTCCCAGCCTTTGCATCAGACAATCAACCCTCCCTAATCACCTGCTGTGGCCACCTCAGCTGTCCCCACTGCCATGCCCCCAGCCTGTCCCCCTCTGGAGGGAAGGGAAGGAGAAAAATCAGCTCCGTGGGTAAATGGCACCTTGGTGTGCTCTGCAGGGCTGCTCAGGAGGAGGCAACTCTTGGACCTTGCCTCCTGATGCACCCTCACAAGGGGACCAAACACAGATCCCTGGAGAAACCCCAATTCCGGCTTTTTCTGAAGTCTTGTGTGTCTGACTTTACAGCCTCCAAGTCCTTTTCACAGCATGTATTTCGTATAAAAAGAGCAAAGTGAAAAAAATAGAAATTCCATCATGTGGCAATGTGTTAACAACCACATATGTCCCAAGAAGGACGGGATCCTTTCATTTCCTGCCACTTCAGTTAATGAAGTAAGACACAACAGCAGGAGGTTGTCATCTTCCTTCTGGATTAGCCCTAGAGAGGATGTGACCCATGGTCTGGAGCCAGAAGTCACAAAAACTGGGGAGGAAGTGAGGGCTGCACAGCTGCAGCCAGTTTTACTGACCAAGAATGGCCTTTTCTTAATGCTCTTTATTCAGGAAGGAAAGTGGGACTCCTGACAGCCCTAGTAGGAATTCACCTTTCCTTTGGCCTTGAGTGACACTGGGGTTTACAGACTTTCCAGACAGCTTCTGTCTCTCCTTCCTCAATTAGCTCCTTTCCCCAGCCTGAGCCATAATTACCCCTTTGCTTTCAAACCCAGAGCTGCAGCCACGGTGTGGGGACAGAAGGGTGACATTTCCTGGTGGAGTCAGGCTCTGTGAAGTGCAGAATTTCACATTCACCCCATGCCCAGCTCTGGGCAAGTCCTCCTGCGAGCAGGGAAGGAGCTGTCCCTGGTGGGACCAGAGCCTTCCTGCCAAATCTCAGTTCCCTGCCCCAAAAGGGCTGGCTCAAAGCATCTCAGAAGAAAAAGGAAAATTGAATCTAGCTGCTCTGAGATTTAAACAATTTTTGCCACAGAAGAGGAGGGGAAAGCTGAAAACTAAAGCCTAGAAAGGCAGGTGAGCAGCTCCTGTGGGCCCCCAGACAGGCAGCCCAGGAGCAGCACCCACTGCCCTCTTCCAGCCTCATACCCTGGTCCTCCTGCAGCAGCATCACTGCTCTGAGGTGCTGCCCCAGCACCAGAGGCAGTGGGGACACAGTCCTTGTGCCAGCCAGGCCGCTGGTGGCCCTGGGGTCACGCCTGCTCCCCATGCACAGGGCCCAGCCCTGCAGTAGGTGCCGCCAGTTTCATCCCCCAGCATTTTAAGACAGGGAAAAAAAACCCAGCACGTACATGTTTTGGCTTGTTCTCAGAAATTTCTGAATCACTTTTCCTAAAATTTCCCCCCGCTCCCCTTCAAAAATCCAAAGCAATCTAGCTGCCTGGAAAAAACCACCACCTGACACGCAGTGGAAAACAGGAACATTTTCGGGAAGGCTTGAACAGCACCACCAGCCTTGACCATGGAAGAAACTAAATTCCCATTCCTTCCAGCACAGGAGCACTGAGAGCAGCAGTTTCTCAGGCACACAGGGCTGGTGGGCCAGGGAAATAACCCAAGCACCCCATCCCCTGCTGCTGCAGCCGTGCCAGCTGGTGCAGCCGCTCAGCCCCGCCAGTTTTGGAGCCCTGAACTACTGACGATGCTTCACTGCAACACTTTATGCATCAGCAATCATTTATTTTTACAATTCTGGCTTTCAAGTGATGCTGTTACACAGGGAAAGGCTGAGGATTTCAGCCCCAGCTCCACTGAATCTGGAGTGGCCACTGAAGAAGGGCTACTGAGGGATAAAGAAGACTAGGGAGTAGGGCTGGCTGCCCAGGAGGGTGGAGGTGTGATGGAGCAGAGGGGAGCTGAGAGCAGGAGGGGCAAGGACACAGGAGGGAGAAAGGCCAAGATATTGCAGCAAAGAGGGTTTGGATATCCCAAATGAGGGTGACAAGAGCTGGGAAGCCTCATCCATGACTCAAAGCAGATGAGGAGCAGGACACAGGCTCATTTCAACCCAAGACCCTTTAAGTGTTAATTTTTCTTAGGGAAGTTTGAATTAAAAATGGAGCAGGGAAATCTGCTGGATCCACAGACATGAAAATCCAGGATTTACTGTACAATCCCAAGGGCTTCACGGTCATTCTGTTTTTACCAGGCATTTCCAGACACTTGCATTCCCCTCAGGAGAAACACCAGGAACCCTGCACTCCAGGAGGGCTGGCAGCAAGGAGCACACAGTGCCCTCACCTTGCTTTTGGCTACCAAGATCTGCAAATGATGCTGGAAAACCATCAAGAGCCATCTGCTTGGAACTCTTGCAAAGTTTTGGGCTGAAAACCTTGCACCAACAGAGAGCAGCTGAGTCACTGAGCTCAAGTGGGATCTTCCTGCCATTCCTTCATTGCCTTCTCTACCCTGGGGCAATATCATCTTAGTTTGCTTTCTTTTCCCTTTTTTTTTTTTTTTTTTTCCTAACTAATGCTTCTGAAAGTGAGTGCCTAAGAGCACTTACAAGAGCCAGGGTGCTGCTCTGAGATGATTCCCAGAGCACCCCCTGCTCAGCCAGCCCTAAATCATGGACATCCTGCTCACCTGCTGGTGGAATTTGTGTGCTATATAAATCACCCCCAGGCTGTCCATCCCCCAGGGCCAGCCCATGGCACCCACCTGGGATTTGATGTCCAAAACCCTCTCTCTGTGTTATTCTGATCTTGTAGTACCAGGACAAAGATCTCTCTCTTGGAGGCCTGGTTGCATCTTGCTCCTCCCTGCACATCCCTCCTGAAGGCTGCTCAGATCCTCACCACAACCCTGGCCAGACCCTTTGAACTTGTTTGCCATCACCCCCTCCTGTCCCCTCAGTGCCAGGCCCTCTCCTAGTCCCTGCATGTCCCACCCTGGCACTGTCCTACATCTCTCCAGCATGGGGTGACACTCCAGGGCCTGGGGACAGCAGGAAATACAAGTGGGGACTGTCCTGTCCTGTGTCCCCTGAAACACCAGAGTGGATTACCCTGTCCGGTGTCCCCTGAAACACCAGAGGGGACTGTCCTGTCCTGTGTCCCCTGAAACACCAGAGGGGACTGTCCTGTCCTGTCCTGTCCTGTGTCCCCTGAAACACCAGAGGGGACTGTCCCCCAGGCTGCTCCCACCTAACCAGGGTGGATTTCCCGTGGAGCTGCTCCCAGATTTTCCCATCATCTCCCCATGGCTCCAGCTGTCCCCTTTGGTGTCCCCTGCTCAGCCCAGCTCCCCAGGTGAGCACATGGCACTCATTGCCAGGGCTCCACTCCTGAGAGCTGACCTGCTCCTCGGCCTAATGGGTTTCCAAGGGGGTGGGGGAGAAGGAGGAGAGCGAGAGGCTGATGCTTCTCAGCCACTCAGCTCGGCCCAGAGCTAACGAGGCATCTCAAAATTAAAAAGTGAACTGCAATCCCCAGCAGGCCTGTCCTCCTTTTGGCATTAGGCGGAGTTCTCTTTCTCTTTTTCAAAAAAATTAAAAAAAAAAAAAGAGGACTAGGGAGCCACGAGTTGTGTTTGGAGCTGTGGAAGCACCACATCCTGGGCAGGGTGGGGGTGCTGGGATGAGCCTGGGGGCTCTCTTACAAAGACTGTGAGGAGCAAGAGCTGCCTCACCATGGCAGGTGGTACATGGGAACAGGTCCCTCCATGTGCCTTCACACCCAAAGCATCCCAGCTGCTCCTGCTCTACAGGCAGGAGTCAACGGAGGAGGCACCCCAGGATGTGGAGCTGGGACACTGTCCCCAAGGCTGAGGGTGGGGACAGGGCAGGGTGACTGCCTCTGATGTGGGGACAGACAGCAAGGAGGAAACCACTCTGCTGCAGGAGGAAAACACGGGGAAAGCAGCAGGAAAGAGCAGGGAAAGGAGGAAGGGAAGCCAGACATGCTCATCATGTTTGTGGGTTGCATTCCTCATGTGGGAATCTGTCTGGGAAGGACCTGGCTGTGCCCACACCTCTGGGGAGCCCAGCACTGGCTGCTGTGACCTTCCTGCCCCTGGTACCTCACCCTTGAGCCACAGAGAGCTGAAGGCTCTGGCTTTAGAGGCACAGCTCACCCTGGTTCATGGGCAGCTGAGTGGCAGCTGCTTTGCTGCACTCCTCTCCACTTGGGCAGGCAGCTGCCTGTCCTGCCAGACCCCTGGTCACTCATGGCCAGCCCTGAGGCAGCTCCATGACATCCCTTTGGGGCACAGGGCTCCCAGCAGGACCTGCCACCCCTCCAGGGTGCCACCTTGGCCATTCCCAGCTCACCCTCCCTGGTGTTCCCAGGATGGGAGCACAGGGGTGGTGGGATCACCTCCCCCCACAGAGAGGGCTGACAGCCCCCCTGCCCAGCTGGGAGGCAGAGGAGGGGTGGCAGGACAGTCCAGGTGGAGCACAGGGCAGTCCTGGAGAACAATCCAGTCCTCAGGATGCTGGAAGTGGAGCTCAGTCCCACACGACTCTGGGGGACAGCAGGGCTGCACACACACAGCCCCAGGGCTTTGCCCAAACTGTGCCTTTTCCACAGAATCACAGCACATCAGAGCAGGAGGGTACCCACAAGGATCATCCAGTCCAACTCCTGATCCTGTCCAGGACACCCCAACAACCCCTGCCTGTGCCTGACAGCATCGTACAAACACTCCTGGAGCTCTGGCAGCCCTGGGGACATGGCCATTCCCTGGGGAGCCAGCTCCACGTCCCAATCACCCTCAGGAGAAAGAACCTTTTCCTGATATCCAACCTGAGCCTCCCCTGGCACAGCTTCATGCTGTTCCTGTGGGTCCTGTGGCTGTGCCAGCTGCACACCACTTACTGGGGAGATCTTCATCCTCTCCACAGCAGGACTGGGAGCCACACAGGCTTAGACACCTCCTGGCATGATCCCAGTGGATTTCACCTCAAAATGGGTTTGATCCAAAAGTGCAGAGAGCTGGTAAGCTCTGGGTACAGCAGTGGTGCAAGGAAACTTCCACCCCTTTCCCTGGCCTTGTAACACCAACAATCTCCAGCTTCCAGACCCTTGTGTCAGCCCAGCTGGAAATGCTGCAGGCATTTTGCCTGGACAAGCTTTTCTTAGGGTGGGAGCCAGACATGCTGAGAGTTTGGGCATCCCTGCACCACAAGCACCAAGGTGCTCCCCACCAGGACCTCACTCTCATGAGCAAAGGGAAAGACCAGAAAGGGCAAAGGGCAACAGTGAGGCAATTACAGGGAAGGGGGTTATGGTCATAATTCTATTTCTTTGCTTGAGTGAGGAGAAATGCAGCTTGCACTTTGGGAATTCAGAGCAAAATCCAACGAAATGCCAGGGCTGCCCAGCCCCATCCATCCTGCAGTGCCTGCCAAGCCCAGCCCCAGCACTGCACAGATCTGTAGGGCCAGCAGAGAAGGGCTGGGCCCCGTCCTGGGTGCCCTGGGGGCTGCAATCAAAGAACAAAACCTGATGGCCCCAGCCAGGGCTCCCTGTGCTCCGTGGCTCTGCAGAGCCAGCTCTGCTCCTGCTGCACTGGATCCCAGTCCCTGCCGTGCCTTTGCACTCTGCTCCTCTTCCAGTTTTATGTCATCTCCACGGCTCTCCCCCTCATAAAATGTGACTGCACCAATTTCTGTGGTCAGGCCTGGCCAGGTAATAGGGACATTTCGTGTTTGCTGGGCAGAGCCTTTAAATCAAAGCCAGCCTATCCCATGCTCAGAGGAGAGAGGGAAGATTTGGAAGCCCTGTTTGCCTGCAGGATGCTGCACCCAGAGTGTCTCCCCACTGCCCTGGGTGACCTCCCCTGAGCACTATGGAGGGGTGGGCATCATCTCCCCCACCCAGAGACCTCCCTGAGGCCAGGGCCCAGCAGCTCCTGGTGCTGCCTCCTGAAAGCCCCTGTTCCACCGTGGGGTAGAACAAGGAGATGAGGGCAGTGGGGATGGTGTTTGTGGGGTGGAAGGGACTCTGCTGAAGGGCACGGGGTGGTCAGAACATGGGGCAGGTCTGGGTGAGGTGCAGGGAAACCAGAGGCTTCAAGGAGAGACGGGTTTGGTCATGGGGAACAGCAAACTGGGGTGCCTTCAAATCCTGCTGAAAGCAGTGAGGGTATTCCTTCACTCCCAGCTTCTAGGAACAATGGGTCAGCCCTGTTGGGAGAAAACTGCTCCCTTGAGTCACTAAATAATTGTTCCTGGCCTCTCTTCCCCCTGAGAGCACAGGCATGAGCCTGTTTCCCATCAGTCCCACGGAGAGGGATATCTGTAGCTGACCTCCTGTGGGCTGAGCATCCCCCAGCCCTTCACATCTCCTCATCAGGAGGAAATAGCATTGCCCTGAAAAGACTTAAACCAGCCAAGCTTGTCAGGCTGAGTCCAGAAGCCCTCAAATCCCCCTCCCTGTGCTTTTCCAGTGCCTGCTCCCCTCCAAGAAATGGACCTCAGCTGGACCTGGGAACACAACAGTGCCCAAAGATTTGCCATATTTCATCTTCACCAGGCCCTTGTGGTTCTCCTGCTTGCTCACAGGACCCAAGGGAGGAATTGAAGATCCTTGACCCCAGGGAATATTTTATGCCTCACTGTTGCTGAGGGAGCAGCTTTGCAGGCCAGTCAACAACCCCACCAGCAATCACCTCAACCCTCTGCAGGGAAAAGAGCCAAAATATCTGGCACTGGGAGCAGAAATGGAGGAGGGATGACTTGTTGTCCGTGATGGAGGAAAGCTTGGAGCAGAGGAAGAGCTGAGTGTCTCTGTTGTGGCAAAATATCCCCAGAAACATCACACCATGGACAGCGCAGCTGCCTGCAGAGATGGGGGATGCTGGAAGGAGAGCAGCCAGCGAGAGGAGAAGGGAAAGCAGGAGGGGTGACAGAAATGTGAGGGAGAAGGCCATAAGGACGTGAGGGAGAAGGCTATAAGGACATGAGGGAGAAGGACATGAGGGAGAAGTACATAAGGGAGAAGGCCGTAAGGACGTGAGGGAGAAGGCCGTAAGGACGTGAGGGAGAAGGCCGTAAGGACATTAGGGAGAAGGCCGTAAGGACATGAGGGAGAAGGCCCTAAGGACGTGAGGGAGAAGGCCGTAAGGACATTAGGGAGAAGGCCGTAAGGATGTGAGGAGGCCGTAAGGACGTGAGGGAGAAGGCCATAAGGACGTGAGGGAGAAGGCCATAAGGACATGAGGGCTGGGGATGGAGATGTCTGAGGGGAGCACTGCCCGTGGTGTGTGTGGCCAAGGGACCAGCACAGACACAACCCCTGTCCCCTGTCCCCTGTCCCCTGTCCCCTGCCCCTGTCTCACCTCCAAAGTCAGGCCTGAGGCGGACGTCATAGCCCTTGAGCAGTTTGTCCACAATCTCTTTCACCACAGAAATATTTCCAGTGGAGGGGCTGAAAGACAAAAGAAGAGAGTTCTCGTCATCCCGTGTGGCACCAGGGGTGCTGGCCAGCTCCCTCAGCATACTTCACACCCCAGGGCACCTCAGCCACCAGCAGAGCCTCTCTGTGTTCCCTCTCACTCGTGTCTTCTGTCCTTGGCACAGCTCCCAGCCCCCTGCCTGCCCACGAGCCCCACAGAGCCCCTGAGCCATCCTGAGAGGGGCTCAGAACTCTCAGCGGTGTTTTGGCTCCTCTTCTGCAGCTCACCCTGACTCCAGGGCACCCCAAGCTCTGTTCTTGGTGTCCCTCTGGTGTAGGCACCCCAGGGGTTGGGTACAGCAGTGGTACAAGGAAACTTCCACCCCTTTCCCTGACCTTGTAACACCAACAATCTCCAGCTTCCAGACCCTTGTGTCAGCCCAGCTGGAAATGCTGCAGGAATTTTGCCTGGATGAGCCTGCCCTGGGGTGGGAGCCAGGCATGCTGATAGTTTGGCCATCCCTGCACCCCTCACTGAGCACCCTGGCCACCGACCCACACACCTGGGGGCCTTCCCTGTCCCTGCCCACAGAGGGGTGCACAGACACAGAGGCAGAAATTGTCCTTTCTGTGCCCCAGGCTGTGCTTGGGGCAGTTGCAGCCCTCCCTTGCAGGTCTCACTCCCCCTCCTCAGGCCAGCTGGGCTCTTGCTCCAGGTCTTGCATCACCCAGCACGGACTTGGCACACCCCAAGGTCCCCACCACACGGGTGGCCCCCAGCAGGCACCCTGCCCTGTCACACACCCCAGTGTGACTTCACCGCACCCAGGGCTTTCCTCAGGTTATTGAAGCAAACAATGAAGATATTGAAGGAAACAAGGCTCCTTTTTCTCCTACGGCCTCGATATACGGCTGATCTTTGCCGTGTAAAAATTCAGTTTCTGTCACTCAGCACCACTGTGACTTCTTAGCAACGCAGATCAAGAGGCAGAGCCAGGGAAGGAGAGTCCATCTTCCCCTTTGTGAGCCACAGCAGCAATCCTTTCCTTCCCAGCCCTTTAACCTGCACACAGAGGGGGCAGATGTCCTCCCTAACACCCATCCAGCAAGAAAGGAGCTCCTTCTGAAATCAGCCCAAGGGCCAAACCTAAACTGAAGGTGGGAAACCAGAAAGCGGGGGATGCTAAAAATACCGGACCTATTGAGTGCTGCGGGGTGTATCAGATTTTGTGCCTGAAACCCCAGCCTCTGTGCCACCCTCGTCCCCTGCTTTGCATGAGAATAGAGACCCTGCCGGTGACAACTGCTGCTCTTTGCAGTCACCCACCACAACAGCATGTCTCCCTGTCAACACCGCCTCCCACATCCATCCCAGTCAACCTGGAAAGCTGCACTGCCTCTGCCTGCCAGCCCCGTGCCAGGGGCTGCCGCTGGCATGTCCCTGTGTCTGCACACACACACAGACACGCGCAGACAGACAGACAGGCAGGCAGGCGTGCTCCCCTGGCTGCACGGAGCGGGTAGGGACTCCCTGCCTGTGCACACAGACACACAGACACAGGGGAGCACTGGGTGAGGCTGCAGAACAGGCTCAGAGGTGTGTGCATGTGTGTGACCACATCCCAGCCAGGGCCTGGGGTGCCTGGGGGTGCCTGGGGGTGACAATGAGGGCAGACCCTGCTCTGCTGGGGTGTGATGAGACACTGGGCTGTGGACATGATTTATGAGGAGCACAGAAGCATCTGTGGGTCTGGTGATCCAGACTCTCCCTAGGGCTGTGGGTGGAGGCATGTAGGACCACCTGGGAGCCTGGGCAGCTCTCAGGGCTCTCTGGGATGTACAGGAATTTCTCAGCAGGACGGGGATGTGCGAATGTGAGGCAGCCCCCAGTTCTTGCATGCACAACCAACAAGCCCTTGTGCTGGCAGGGGAAGGGGTCTGAGCTCCCCTCCTGAGTGTGCTCCTGAGAGGGGTACAGCTCTTCCTTGCAGGGCTTTAATCACTGGGAAAAGGCCAGAGAGGTGAGCACAGGTGGGCGCTTTCACAACGCCGTGCCCAGGTTTGCAAGGTCCACTTGCACCTGTGGATTTCTCTGCAGGTGTGTGAGGTTTTGCAGCATGCAAAGCACAGTCCAGTCACTGAGCGCTGAGAGCGTGCAGCAGCACTTGTTCATCTCTAGACAGCCATTCCTGGGTACACAGACTCCCATATCCATAATATGGACACTGTGCATTTCTCAAGGGATTTGGACACCTCTGCCTGGCTTCCTACAGTGCATAAACTCAGGAATCAGTGTTTACCTCGTTAATATTAGAAGGGAAATTGAGGTAGAGACAGGAAACAATGTGCCAGGGGCCCTGTAGAAAGGGGCAGAGTGAGAAGAGGGCCGTGGGGACTCTTTCCTCCTCACCAGCTACAAGGTGGCCTAGTGAGTGAATAAACCATCATGATTAAGGACAAGGTCTTTTGCCTCCCAGTGCTCCCTGTGATCCAAAAAGCCACATCCCTCCCACTGAGGAGGCAAGTCGTGCATTTGCCCAGCTGTGGGCGAGCAGCTGCATGCCAGTGCTATTCCTGGCAAATGTGGGTCTGCATCCGCTCGGGGAGCACGCACAGTCAGCCTGTGATCTGAATTCCAGAGTGCTGTGCCCCTGATTCTGTGTCAGTGGCCATGTGCTCTGCACAGCCACGTACCCTTGCAGCCCAACCTCTCCATACCAGCACCCCATGCTGCTGCCTGGGGTGTGTAGGAGTAGCTGGAGGCTCGTGCACATGGAGAGTGTTTTGTCTCCGAGCTGTGCACAGGCACACATGCAGACTATGGGTAAAAATCAGTGCTGGACAGACAAACACACATGCAGGGACACACGTCTGAGCAAAGGGGCTTGCTGTGGGCTCTGAATGTCACACATTTTCTTGGCCAGTGCCTCTCGAGCTGCCTGTGTGTGCGTCCCCACACAGCAGGACCATGCATGAATGGTGCGGGCAAGGTGGGCACGCGCCTGCGTCCATGCATGTTTATGGCCATGGAAGCACAGCCCTGCAAGGACCTGTGTGTGTGTTTATAGCCATGGGAGCACAAATGTGGGTATCCACAGCCCTGCAAGGACCTGTGTGTATGTGTGTGTGTGTTTATAGCCATGGGAGCACAAATCTGGGCACACACAGCCCTGCAAGGACCTGTGCATGTTTATAGCCATGGGAACACAAATCTGGGCACACACATCCCTGCAAGGACCTGTGCATGTTTATAGCCATGGGAACACAAATCTGATCACCCACAGCCCCGCAAGGCTGCAAGGACTCTGTGTGTGTGTGTGTGTGTGCGCGTGTGTGTGCCCGTGTGTCTGTGTGTGTCCGTGTGTATAAGCGTGTTTATAATGACAGGAACACAAATCTGGGCACCCATAGCCCCAAAAGGAGCTGTGTGTGTGTGTGTTTATAACCATGGGAACACAAATCTGGGCATCCACAGCCCTGCAAGGACCTGTGCATGTTTATAACCACAGGAACACAAATCTGGGCATCCACAGCTCTGCAAGGACCTGTGCGTGTTTATAACCACAGGAACTTAAATGTGGGCACCCACATCCCTACAAGGACCTGTGTGTGTTTATAACCATGGGAGAACAAATCTGGGCACCCACAGCCGTGCAAAGATTGTGTGTATGTTTATAGCGATGGGAACACAAATCTGGGCACCCGCAGCCCCAAAAGAACCTGTGTATGTTTATAACCATGGGAGCACAAATCTGGGCACCACAACCCTACAAAGACTGTGTGCGTGTTTATAACCACGGGAACCCGAATGTGGGCACCCACAGCCCCGCAGGGAGTGCGTGTGCGCGCCGGGAGCGCGCTGCTCCCCGCGCACGGCTGAGCAGGGAGATGCCAGAGCTGCCCCCGGCAGGCGCGGGGACAAACGCACCTGCCCGCAGGTGTGCGGAGGGAGGGAGCCAGGGAGGGAGGGCGAGCAGCAGCAGCAGGCAGCGCTATCCCCGTGCGTGAAAGCGGCGGATAAGCGAGCAAACAGGTGCGCTCCGCACACCTCGGCCAGGCTGGATGGGCTCCCGCACCTCCGGAACAGCTCGGGAGCAGCTGCAGCCGGAGCGGGCAGGGGAGCGTTGCCAGCTCTGCCGGTGCCACGCAGGGCAGGTGAAGCTGTGCCGTAGGTGTGAGTGACACACGGGCGGGCACGGCTGGCTGCGCACACGCAGGGCCGGATCCGGATGGATGGCACCCACAGAGGAGGTGTTGCATGCCATCAATCCCGCACGGCCGTGGGCATCGCCCCCGGAGCTCCGCAGAGCCGGGGCTGTGGCACGGCGCAGCTCGCACGGATGCGAGCGTGGCTGCGTGTGCGTGGCCAAGGCAGCCTGTGCCGGGCGCCTAGCGCAGCTCCGGGGCTCCGGCGGCTCCTGCGGGCACCATGTTCCCCAGCAAACCCCCTCGTTTGGCCATTTTCCCCCGGGCTGGGCAGGGGGACGCCCACACACGCTCTGCGAGGTGGGCTCCGTCCGCAGGGTCTGCTCCACATCTCATGTACGAGCATCCCTCCTCCCCCCGGAGCGGCACGGGCTGGGGAATCACAATAGCAGACGGCAGGGGAAGAGATTTGGGGGAAGAACCCCCTCGTCTTCCCCACATCCAGCTCGATGGAGAAAAGCCCGACCGAGACAAACAAGCCCCGTGCCAGCCCCCCTGTCCCCGCAGCCTGGGATCGCAATCCTTACCTTTGCGCACAGCAGGCGAGACAAAGAGCTGCTAAAGCAGAGACAATTCCACTCAATCTGTCTGCCTGAAATGTCCACATTTCCACAAAGACGAAGGATGAAAAAAAAAATCTTTGGAGGGGAGGGGAGAGAAAGATGAATCTTCTGAAATCCCCCTCCAAAAAAAGGGGGGGGAGGGAAAAAAGAAACCAACCCCCCCCCCAGTTAATGATTTCCTAGAGAAAAAGAATAATGACAAAAAACTAAAAAATGAGGGGGAAAAATACCCCCCCGCTCCTTCAGTGCCAGTCAAAGAATTCGTTTCTTCTTCCTTCCAGCATCCTCTCAACAAGAGACATCCTCTGGCAATGGAGAAAATCCCAAGAGAAAGAAAAATAAAATGCCCCAAAATGGGCTCAGCAAAATGTGAAATCGAATCTCACAGGTACGCGGCAGAAGAAGAAGAAGGAAAAAAATTAAAAAAAAAAAAGGAAAAAGAAAAAAAACCCAACTCAGTGTCCCCTGAGCACTCCACTTGGATTATTTTTCCTCCTGCTCTTTTGCCATCCGGTTCTGCAGATGTTGCATGGCTCCTGCTACCCACCTTCAGAGAGGAGGAGGAGGAGAAAGAGCGTGTGTGTGTGTGTGTGTGTGTGTGTGTGTGTGTGTGTGTGTGTGTGTGTGTGAGAGAGAGAGAGAGAGGGAGGACGTGTGAGTTTTCGAGCAATATGATTTTATTCTGGATTTTACCTATTTGCTCCCCCTTTCCTCTTTATTTTCCGAGGGGGGAAGGGGAAGCCACGCAGCCCCACTGTGCAGTTATTTTATTTTAGGGAAATCTCAAGCTCGTCACTTGGGAGGTTTGGGGCTTTTGTGAAAAGGCTAAAAAGAAAAAAAATAAAAATAAAAAAGGAACAGCAAATGCAGCCCAGTGAATTAAAAAAACCCAACATATATGCATGTGTAGAAAATAGATAAATCCCTGTCTGCAGGGAGGGCTGGATGTCTCCCTAGTGCTGTTGCCGCAGCTCCTGTGGAGTTTTGCTGCTCATTGCAAAGTCACAAGAGGAGGGGAGGAGAGAGGGAGTTTGTGGTTGGGGAGGGGGACTCTCTGGACAAATTGGGATCCTGACGTCATGGCTGACAGCATTAACCCCTGCTGGCTTGCAGAGGGGATGGATGAGCATTTTTGCTGAGGTGGATTTTTGGGTTTTTTTGCCCGGGGAGGTGGGTGCAGGGAAGATGATGGGAAAGGTGATGGCATTTTGGCAAGAGGGGGGCTGTGCCTGGGCAAGAATACCCCAGCTGTGAGCACTGATGGGTGCTGTGGCTGCCTGAAACACTGCCACCAGCACAGGCTGAGCTTCCTCCTGCAGCCACAGAGATGGAAAATAAGGTGATTTACTCAGAATGTCTCATGCCACAGAGCCCAGTGGCCTGGTGGCCTCCTCCAGGGGCACTGGGGGAGATCTGGAAGCTCTGCTGGGGCTGGAGACTCCTCCAGGCTGGGGAAGCCCAGCTCAGGAGGGATGCTCAGCTCTCCCTGAAGGATGCTGTTATGCATACAATGGAGTTTGTGGGAAAAGGAAGCCTGAACTTCCAGAAATGCTGCTGGGGATCAACTCCTGGTGCTGGGGCTTTGCCTGCTGGAATGGTAACAGCCATTGAAATCATCATGGCCTCCTGTGCACCAGCCTCTGATCTTTGTCTTAAAAAAGAACATAATGAAGGAACTCTCCATCAGGCATGCAGTAATGTACTAGCAGGAAGGATTTTTTTTTTTCCCTAGGAAAAAGAAGAGATCCAGCAGCACTTTGAATGCAGAGCAGAAGCCATGGCTCAAGGAGGAAACATCTGAGCTCTCACCAGCCTGGATGGGATTCCTCTGTACCTACCTGGCAGCACAGAGCAGCCCTTCTGAACAGGTATGTCCTGGTTGGCACCTGTGGGTAGATGGTCTCCAAAGCCCTCTGGGACAAGGGGCAGAGCAGATGTGCCACTGCAGCTGGGCAGGACCAGCTCCAAAATGCCTCAAGGGGCACTGGGTAATGTCCAGTGGCCACTGGGCAGCTGCTCTGTCCTGCCCTTCCCTGCAGGGAGATCTGGCCAGCAGAAGCAGGGAGATCATCCTGCCCCTGTCCCTGGCACTGCTGAGGGCACACCCTGAGCGCTGTGCCCAGCTCTGGCCCCTCAGCTTGGGAAGGACCTTGGGACACTGAGCACATCCAGAGGGGACAACGAGGCTGGAGAGGGGCTGGGAACACAAACCCTGAGAGGAACCCCTGAGGGAGCTGGGGGTGCTCAGCCTGGAGAAAAGGAGACTCAGGGGTGCCCCCATCACTCTGCACAGCTCCTGAAAGGTGCCTGTGCTCAGCTGGGGCTGGGCTCTTTCTCCAGCAGCACTGACACAACCAGAGCACACAGCCTCGAGCTGCACCAGGGGAAATACAGGCTGGATATTAGGAAAAAGCTTTTACAGAAAGAGTGATAAAGTTCTGGAATGGCTGCCCAGGGAGGTGGTGGAGTCCCCATCCCTGGGTGTTTTTAACAAAGCCTGGATGTGGCACTGGGTGCCAGAGTTTTGTTGAGGTGTTGGGGCTGGGCTGGACTTGATGATCATGAAGGTCTCTTCCAACCTGGTGATTCTGTGAATTCTGTGTGAATCTGGGAGCATCCTTTTCTCTGGGGTTCCTAGTGCTCCTTTCCCTCATGCTTGGCTTGGCTCTACATGGTTTCCTCATCAGAGACAGGCCACAGACCCTGTGCTCCCAATCTCCTTCTCCCAAGAAGCCCAGTGGGGAGTGACCTTTGGAGGAGCCACACTGGGCTGTGGCCATGCAGAGCCACCAAACCAGGGAACAGCTGAGTGCTGTGCTGAGCTGGCCTGGTGTCCCTGGGGGCACTGAACCTGTGGGGCTTGTGGGGAAAGGAAGGCTGGGAAAGGTTTAACACCTACAGTGAGCTGGGCTAGAATGGCAGGGGAGGAGATTTTCTCACTTACTGCTGAGGCTGGTGGAAAAGGTTCTCTGCTTGGTTTAGTGCCCAGACCATCCCTGCTTGTCCAGACTTAGCAAATTAAGCTCAGAGCAGTGATCTCCACTGCCTTCCCAAAGCCCAAAGCCCAAAGCAGGTAAGTGGCACTTGTCACCTGCCAGTGAATGTGCCTGCCCCTGTGGAGTCAGGGCCATTCTGCCCATGGCTTTCACTGCCTGTGGCCTCCACAGTGAGTCCAGGGTGCAGGGACTCCCCAGGACACCCAGCTGCTGATATCTCACTGTGCAGTAGCCCAGAGCAGGCCTGTGTGCCTGGGCTCCCAGTGCTGGCCCTGCACTGTGCCCTCAGGGTGCCCCTGGGCTCCCACACGCCTAGTGTCACAAGCAACTCATGCTTTGTCACCACCCCCAGGAGCTTGTGGCTCCCTAATTCCAGGGGCTGAGGGTCCATGGCCAAAGCTATAGGGTTTCTCCAGAGCTCTGTTGAAGAAGAAGAGCCAGCCCAGCAGATCTGGTCCTGCAGGGGTCCCCATGTGCCCAGGGTGAGCTGCCTGGTGCCATCAGGTGCTTGCTGCTGTACAGGTACAGCATTTACCTCCTCTGCTGCTGCCAGCACACAGAGCTCCTGACAGCAGTGACTTTCTGAAGCATTTATTCTGATTTAAGCTGCTGAGCGCCAGGGAGGAGCTCTTGGGGAGATGAGAAGCATTTGCCCCTGGGCACCAGTGCCCCCATTAAGCCCTGCTTGGTCCCTTCCTGTTCTGCCCCCTTTGCTCTGCTCCCTCCCACCAGCCATGATTGCAAGTTACTGGCAGGAAAGGTAAGTGAAAAGCAAATGTCAGAGGCACACATGAAGAGGAAAAATTATGTTCACAAATGGTGACATTTGTGCTTGCAAGTTCTCCCAGTCGGGAGCAGAAACCGTGTCCCATGAATTATCTGACCACTCAACCACAAGAGGAAACTTTGGGAAGCCCTGCTTGGCAGGGAATGCATCCAAAGGAGCTGCTGGGTGCTCCTGATCACCCTACCTGGAGCCATGTTCTGGGATAAAGGAGTGCTCTGGAGTTAGTGCCCATCTCTGCTGGCTCTCATGAAGGAGAGGAGATGATGCACATGTGCCCGTGCTCACTGAGGGGTTTGCTCCTTGCCCTCCAGAAGATGGGCCCCTTCCAGAGCCCCAAACTCTGTGTCTCCCTGCCCTGCTGGGAGCTGCCTGCTCTCCAGGGAGGGCCCAGTGATGGGTTTTCTGAAGTTCACATCCTGACCCTGCCAATGTCTGTGAGAGTCTGCTGGGGATGCCAGCTGTGGCTGTAACCACCCTGCAGAAGCCAGGGGCATCATGTTTGTGGCCATTTTCTGCCCTCCACTATCAAATCACTCATTTTCACTCCTCTCTTACTTGCTGCTCTGCTGAAATCTCCACACCCTGGCCTCCCTTCTTCTCCGGTGGCCACTGCCAGCTCCAAGCCCCAAGTGCTGCTTTTCCCAAGGGCTTGCCATCAAGGTGAAAAATCTCCCTCATCCCCTCTCCCAGCCAGCTGGAGAGCTGGCTCTTCTGCCCAGCCAACAATTCCCAGAAGAAGATGGTTTTTCTTCTAAAGCAGAACAAGGACAAGAGCTGAGGAAGCAAAAGAATTTTTATAAAACCAGAAACTGAATGGAAGTCCTGCAGAAAAGGAGAAAAAAGTCTTACAGCTGGCATTTCTGTGCAGAAGGTAGAAAACAACCTGAAAGTAAGTGAAGTGCACATCATGAGGTGGAAATAGAGACAAGCAGAGGCAAAGGGGAGTTTTCCCATCCTGTCTAGAACACACCCTCTGTCTCTGCAGCTGCATCCAGGACTGAGCTCACCGAGCCAAAGAGCCTTTGCAATTCCAGTTCCAGGTTCCTGCAGGAAAGATTTCCCTCAAGATATCCTACAGGACAAAGGCTCCATCATCCCCCCCAGTGCCATCTAAACACCCTCAGGTGCTGGCAAGGAAAGACCACAAGTCACAACCCCCTTGGACTGGTGGGGCTGACTTGGTGACAGCTGCTTGGGCAGATGTGGCTCCTGTTTTAGTGACTCTGCATCCTCTGATTCACAAACTCCTCATGTCTAGCCCTGGCTGATTTCCTCTTTGCAGTTCCATGATGGTGCTCAGGAGGAGCACTGGCATTTCTGATCCTGTTGGGACTGGCAGTGAAGGGCACAAGGCAAAGAAAATGCCCTTCAGCCCCTGCAGAGAGTTAAGGAGTGCCCAAAAATGCCTCCCTGCTCGCTGTTGATAGTGATGGAATCACTGAGGCCCATGTCCCCCATTGGGCCTTACCATTTCAGAGGGTGTCCCACTTCTCACTCCTACGGATGCTCCTGCCCACCTGTGCCAGCAGAGGAGTCTCCTTCTGAGTCAAGCTCCTGGTCTGAGTCATGGAGCCACAACAAAAACATCTGGAAGCAGCAGCAGAACGGATGACAAGGATCTAAGCAGAAGATTCCTCTGCTGACCACCACATGGAGGTGTGGGTGGTTTCATCTCCTTTTTCTCCCTCTGGCCCCACAGCTCTCCTGTTCTAGGGCTCAGTATCCAGGAGGAAGGGGGGCAGAGAAGCCCAGCTGCTGGTCCCTGCTGGCTGCAGGGACAAAGTGTTCCCAGAGCAGGTGCCACCTGCCTCGGCCTAAAGCCCTGCAGCACCCAGCACCTGCGCTGAGGGGACACAGCAGAGGTGACAGGAGAGGCTCCCTGGGGACACTGCACTCCACACAGCCTCAGGGGGTCAGGCCCAGCTCTCCTAGAGTCCTCTCCTGTGTTTATCCCGTGACAAAGCTCGTGGCGTGTCCTCCCCAGGCTGTGCCCCTTCCTCCAGGCCATGGCTGAATTAATTTGAGCAGGACTGGGCCCAGTAGTGTCCCCTGGGCAGCAGCACCAGTCACAGGCCTCCAGCTGGACCCTGGGCCACCATCAGAACCCCCTGAGCTCTGCCACCAAGCCACTTCTCAACCCTCTGTCCAACCTCAACCTGTCAGCCTCCCACCCTCCCTGTGAGGATGTTATGGGACAGTGCCAGGGCAGACAGGAACCACTGCTCTCCCTCACCTACCCAGGCAGCCATTCCATCCCCAAAGCCTATCAGACTGCTTGAGCATGATTTCCCCTTGCTGAACCCATGCTGACTGCTCCTGGTAACCTTTTTCTCCTCCCCATGCATGGAGATGACATTCAGGATGAGCTGTTCTTTAACCTTTCCAGGGATGGAGCTGGGGCTGGCTGGCCTGCAGCTCCCTGGGCCCTCCTTCATGCCCTTTCTGAGCACTGGAGTGACTTGGCTCTCCTCCAGGCCTCAAGCAGCTCTCCTGTTCCCCATGACCTGTACTGTGATGAGATTATGGCTCTGTGACCACACAGAGATCTCTAAATCTTCTTGTTTATGCACCATGCCGTGTGCATTGCTGCACAGGCATTTCAGAGAGCTAATGGAGCCTGAAAGTTCCCAACAAAGGGTGCAAGAGGAACCCCAGAGCTGTCAGTCTGCACCTTTCCAGAGTCACATCATGCCAGGGTCCTGCTCTGCTCAGTTCCTTCCCTGGAGCAGGTCAGAACCACCTTAACCATGTTCTGGTCTCCACTGGAAGTGCCCCATTCCCATCTGGGAGGTTTCTAACCTGCTGAATTTGGTTTCTCTCAGACACCTAAGCCAGCTAGCAGGCTTCTTTGTGTGATGGAAGAACTGGACACTCTCTCTGTGATGGAAGAACTGGACACTATGATGGAAGAATTGGGCACTCTTTCTGTGATGGAAGCTGGACACACTTTCTGTGATGGAAGAACTGGACACTTTCTGTGATGGAAGCTGGACACTCTGTGATGGAAGAACTGGACACTCTGTGATGGAAGAACTGGACACTGTGATGGAAGCTGTGGACACTTTCTGTGATGGAAGCCGTGGACACTTTCTGTGGTGGAAGCTGGACACTCTCTCTGTGATGGCAGCTGGACCCTCCCAAGTGCAGCTGTTAGTGTGGAAATGCAGGAGGACACCTGCAAAATGTGCTTTCTGAAGGCACATCCTGCTTTGGGAGAGGTGTGCTTCCTTCCTCTAGCACTCCTCCTGCCTGGGACAGGGCACTCACAGCACATTTCCCCTGGGAACACGATGTGTGCTCCTCTCTGGCTCAGCATTTCATGTGGGATTAACCCCTGTGTGCTTTTCCATGGTGCTTCACCCCTGCAGTGGCTGCAGGAGGCTTTGGCTGACAGCTCTGATCAGGTGGCTGAGTGCTGAGTGACTTTTATGACCTGGAAAGGGTGATAATTGTGCCAAAATTAGCTCTCAGGAGTGTTATATGGCTGTCACCAAACAGGATTTGTACATTAGGTGTTGGGAGACAGTGAGATGTGTGTCCTGCCCCTGAGGCAGGTCTGACAGTCCATCAGCCCACTGACAGCAAGCAGCCTGGGGGAGTCCCTCAACTTCTGGAGCCATTTCAGCCTTTGGAGTTCTGAAAACAAAGCTCCTGAGTAATTCCCAAGCCCTGGGCAGTCTGAGGGTGGGAGAACTGTTCAACGATTCCCTGTGGGAGACAAGGATCATGGCAGGGTTTGCCACCATTCCAAGTGGGGCTGTGCCCAGAGGGCGCCCCACAAACCAACAAACCTTCCAGCAGAACTCAGTGTGTGCCCTCCCAGGTGCCAAGGTGGCAGGTGGGGAGGCAAAGTGAGGAAAAAGCAAAGCCAGCAGCCAGCAGTGACCGCTGGAGACCTCTCAGAGCTGCCAGGGAGACAGGTGAGGTCCCTCTCTGGACAAGCAGGAGAAAAATCCCCTGTACTGCAGTTTGTTTGGGAGCTTGGGAGTGAAATCCATGTGATGCTGGGTTGCCTGGCAACAGGCGGAGAGTGATGGAGCACAGGGCAGGTCTGCTCCAGGCTGGGGAGCAGCAGCTCCAGCCACAGGGAGCAGAGGGAAGGGGAAGAGTGAAAACACGGTGACAAAAACCTGCCAAGAACCAAGAGGGAGATAAAAGTCTAACTGAGGGTAGGGAGAAAGAGAGAAGTCAGGGGAAAGGGAAAAGGGAGCCCAGAGAAGACATCTGGGCACTCAAGGAGCTGCAAAGGCTCCTGGCTGTCACCTCCAAGGGACAGCTGCTGTCTCTGCTCAGGGCTGTCCCAGCTTTGACAGAAGAACTGCAGCAAAATGCAGTTTTCCTTGGAGAACCTGCAGTGATTCTTCACCTCTGAGGGACACCCAGAGTGCTGCTGCCCTGACAGCCTCAGACAAGTTTTGAAGCTGGTTACACTGGTTTGGGCTGAGGGAGCTGCTCTGAGCAGTGATCATCCACACCAGGTGACACTGGGAGTGGCACCAGCTCTCAGAAAGGTCCCTAGGAGGGGTCCTAAACTGTTCTGAGGGGGCTAGGGGGTCAGGCATGGTCAGCACAGAGCCTAATTGTGAGTTTAATCTTAATTTCCTCCACATTTAGCTGTTTGGAGTGAGAGAGAAAGAAAGAAAGAAAATATGGAGGGAGGGAAGGAAGTGGCAGAAGTGGCAGAAGGAAGTGGCGGAAGGAAGGAAGAAGAGAGAGAGAGGAAGAGAGGAAGAGAGGAAGAGAGGAAGAGAGGAAGAGAGAGAGAGAGAGAGAGAGAGAGAGAAAGAGAGAAAGAGAGAAAGAAGAGAAAGAGAGAAGAGGAGAGAAAGAAGGAAGAGGAGAGGAGAGAGAGAGAGAGAGAGAGAGAGAGAAAGAGAGAAAGAGAGAAAGGAGAAAAGAGAGAAAGAGAGAAGAGAGAAAGGAGAAAGAGAAAAGAGAGAGAGAGAGAGAGAGAAAGAAAGAAAAGAAAGAAGGAAAGAAAGAAGAAAGAAAAAAGAAAGAAAGAAAGAAAGAAAGAAAGAAGAAAGAAAGAAAGAAAGAAAGAAAGAAAGAAAGAAAGAAAGAAAGAAAGAAAGAAAGAAAGAAAGAAAGAAAGAAAGAAAGAAGCAAATGACAAGGAAATCAAGTGGTTTCCATCCATACCAAATGCTTTTGGTCTTCAAAATCCCTCTCAAAACCACAGATCTCCCTGTGCATCTGTCCTTGCATTTGCATCCAGAGCAGAGGGGACCCCCTGCCAGACACTCCCAAGAAATTTATTGAAGTGCTGCTTTGTCCCACAGGTGAGGTTTGCTCAGCTCTCGCTGCTGATTTCAGCCCATTTTGATCCCTGGGTCAGGATGGAGGCTGAGCTCAGCCCCCCACACCACTCCCCTGACACCAACAGTGCCCCTGCACAGAGCACATTGCAAAAAAAGACATCCCCATCCCTTTGGCCACCCTCTGGCTTCTCCTTTTGCTGTTTCAGCCTGCCCACACCATCCCACAGTGTCCTCAGGAGGAGGAATTCATCCATGTTTCCTCTGGGACACATAAAACAAGGTATTTTGCTCACACTCACATGGTGAGGGAGCAGTAGGGTTGTTGATGGGCTGTGATTTCCCTGTTCTCAGCTCTAGACTCTTAATAATTAAAACTTTTACCTCAGTACTTTCCATTTTGGTGGTTTTTTACCCAGTCTGACTATAAACAGTGCTGTAACAGGACTTTGACCTGGCAGGAAATTCCAAACCCAGCAGTTAATTGATCCCAATTTTAAAAGACGAGCAAAAATATTTTATCTGAGTACAGCTACTTCTGAAATGTCAAGATAAAGTTTTGTTTTTAGCTGTACCTTTCTTGTCATTTATAATAGAAGGCAATACTAAATTTACCCTGATAAATACTGCAACACTCATCAGAACAAAGCCTATTACAATTTTCTATCATGAGTATGGAGGGGGGGGAAAAAAAAATCATCCTCTCTCCGCAGAACATCTCCACTTTGTGCCGTGTTTTCTGAGAAAATTAATCCTCTTGCTCTCTCTTCAAAAATTCAGGCTCAGCAGAGCACCTGGGAGCAGCAGGGGAGGCAGCATTCCTGGGAGCTCCTTGCAGGGGGAAGCAGCTGGAGCCCAGGACAGGCACTGGGCACGCTGACTGTGCCAGCTGCACTGCTGACCATGGCTGTCCTTGCCTCAGCTTCCCAAGGAAAAGCACTTTTTTTTTTTTTTTTCAGGAGCAATAGTCCAAAATCTGTTCAGAAGAGGGTTACAGTGTGTTCCCTGTAGTAAGAGCCTGAATGAGGGATGTGGGACTCCAGGCAGCTCTTCAAAATGCAGTTTATTGTATCTGAGATGTGACAGCATCCAGGGTTGTGGGTGACAGAGCCTGTGCCTACAGTTGCCAGCTCCAGCTGCAGGCAGGCCTGGAGACCCTTAGTTTAGGTTGCAATGCATTATAGACTTTTCTTTTGGTTACAATGCATTATTTACTTTTCTTTGCTGAGCATCTCAACATAGAAGAATCAATCTATACCTTAACTTCTACCTATAGCCTATCATAACTACTGTAATTACCATATTCATGTCACTGTTCTCCAATCACTAAAAGTTTGTACATTACAGTTTAAGCTAGAAGTTGTTTTTCAGTTTTCTTGCAGTGGAAAATTCTGAGACCTTTTTTCTACTTGCAACATTTGCTGCCTTGTTTGCCTGTGCTATCTTTCTGCTTGGTAAAAACATCTCCTTGTTTGGGGTGGGTTTATCCTTTGCTCTAAGCCATAAAAACCCTTCTAACTAACACACCCTTTGCCTCCTTTGTTAGCCAGTAAGACTGGCTCAGCAATTCTTTTCTTCTGTATCAAAACTTTCTTCCAACTCTATTCCTTCTTCAGATTCTACATTCAAAAATCTCTCTGCTAAGCACACATATCTGTGAGACTTTCTTGTCAAACTTTCATCCTTCCCAGCATCCTTCCTGTGAATCCTCTCCCAGCCATCCCCTCTCACTCCACTGCCTTTTCTCAGGCAGAGCTATCTATAACTGAAGCAATAGCTGTAACATCTGATTTTCCAGCACCCAACACCTCCTGCTGCAGCAAGCACCAGCCTAAGGTGAGTGCAAAGAGACACAACACTTTAGTAACATGTTACATTTGCTTTTTGCTGGTGCCAGCTGCTGCAGAAGGTGGTAGGGAGTGAGTTGGAGCTGGAACAGGAGATTTTGGGAAGCTGTTGCCATAAATCCAGGCCACATCTAATCTTCATTTCCTTCACTTTTAGCTGTTTGGAGACAGACAGAGAAAGAGAGGGAAACAAAGAGAGAAAGAGCGAGAGAAAGAAAGAAAGAGAGAAAGAGAGAAAGAAAGAAAAAAAGAAAGAAAGAAAAGAAAGAAAAGAAAGAAAGAAAACAATGTAAGAAATCACACACAGAGTGACCACAGGCATGGATATGGGGGTGCAAGATTTCTCAGTTCATGCCCATTTCTTCCTCACCAAAAGGTGCTTCTAATTATTTCCATTCAGGCTGGAAACTGTTGTTTCCTGTGCTCACCAACTGCACTGAGGGGGAATGTTTCCATCTAAAGAAAGTCCATAGGGGAAATTAACTTTTCCAAGGAAACAGCAGGGAGGCAGAGAACAAAGCAACTGGAAGTAGAAGTGTAAAGCATCCTGCAAAGCTGCTCTCTGCAAACCTCCTCCAGGAGGCAAAGGCAGGGAGTGGAGACCAGGAATGGCCACAGAGCTCAGCTTTGCTGTGGGATGTGCAGGCAAGGCTTGCAGGTGGGAGCTGGGACCTCTGGGCTGGCACCAGCAAACCCTAAACTCCCAGTTCATGGAAGCACCACCTTTTTCTTTGCTTGCTTTGGTGTTTCTGGCCTTCATCTGCAACCCAAAAGGCTGGAGGAGATGAGCAGGGGCTGGGTTAAACACAGGCAGAACCACAATCTGAGTTACACATTTGGCTGGTCATGGTTTTCCACAGCCAGCAGCTGCTCACTGTGGGCTTGCAGATATAATTTTTGCTGGTTTCTTTAACGAATAACATTTACCCCTGCTGCCCTCCCCAGGGTCCCAAGGCTAAAAATCCCACAGCCCAAGCTCAATTCAAGGGCTCCACATCTTCTTAGGTCCTCTAAAGGAGGACACAGCACGCACCACAGTCACTGAAGTGAGCTGACCTGTATTTCTGCTGCTCCCTTGCTCCAGTCTCTGTTCCCCAGAGCAGGGGAGACTTTTCCTCCATGGCTGGAGAGGACAAAGCACTTTGTAGATAAAACCATGAGGCCAGGGGCAAAGACAGAGCTGGATGCCCCTGTCCCCAGGGAACCTGCACCTAAGGTGCCTTAATCACATGGTAAATGACTGTCCACTTTTAAAATTGTAAAGGTTTATTAAACTTTAACAAAAAAATACAAAAAAGGACTAAATAAGGAAAAACTACAGCGCTGGGAGCCCCTGTGACTACCAGCCACGTGCTTGTCTTCAAAATGGATGCTCTGCTTTTTATACTTCTAGCTCCTCTTAAAGTCTTGTCAGCCAGCTCCTTCCTTGCCATCCAGGGTGGAGATCACTTTCTTACCCCTTGATCAGAGGTCAGGTGTTGCCATAGTAACAAACCAACCCTCCCCAAATGCCCCAATGACCAAGGCCATCCCATGATGGCAATGCAAGGGGAGGACACATTGCAGTAACATAACTACACATCTACAAAACTTCTCTTACCACACACCTAATGTTCACCCCTTCATTGTGAGAGCCAACCACCTCATTACTCAGCCGTAACACCTACCACCCCCAGCAGAAGGAAGAGCTTCTGAGCCTGCCTTCCAGGCCACCATTCCAGCTCCTGGATGTGAAATTGTCTCCCAGACCACCAACATAATCCTTCCAGCAAGGACAGCCCAGCTCTGCAGGGAAAACTGAACCAACAGATCAGTGATGCCCAGACATCCATCACAGAAACACTGGTGGCAAGAGAGCCCTGGAGATCAGCCCAACCTCACCTCACACTGTGAGCCATCCACACAGCACAGGGCACTGCTGATCCAAGGGAATTACTGTTTCCCCAGGCTCAGGTGGTTAAGGTGTTCCTGCTTTCTGTGCCACATGCCCACGTTGTCACACTGGTGTGAGCTCAGGACCAGGCAGCAAATCCACTGCTCTCTGTCCTTGGAGTCAGCCAGCACCCTCAGGGTGATCTGTTGTCTCCTGGTGGTGCCACTCACATTTACACCCACAGCTCTCCAGGCTTTGAGGGAACTGGAAAAGCTCTTTGCTTTATGTTTAATTCCCAGTGGAAGTGCAGGGGTCAGGAGGAGGCTGCTTTTCGTGCCAGGATGTCCTGATTAAGTCAAGCACTGCTGATGGCATCTTAAAAGCGCTGAAGAGGGGTAAAGCATCTCGCAGCGTCGGAAGTTCTGGGGGGCAATTACCGAGGAATGCTCTTGTCAGGAGTCAGAATGGGCCAGGCACATGCACATCCCTCAGCCAGGAGCCCGTGGCTCCCAGGAAAGCGGAGTGGCCCCTCACGACACAGGGGCTGGCAGGCTCTGTTGGCATGGCAACGCGGGATGCTGGAGCAGGGGCCGCGGGCGGCAGTTTGCAATCGGCAACACGGAGAAATGTTGGATAGATTTAAAAATGCCAACCTCGCACACTCGTTTTCTCCTTCCCTCCCTCCCTCCCTCCTCCCGCACTCACTCACTCCACCTTGTGCTGCCAAGCTGAATAACGACGGGATTGTGCTGGGAGAAAAACGGCATCATCTGCACCTCGGCTGGCAGGGACAGGGGCACAGGGGGCTGAACCCCGTTTTTATCTGCCAGTCCCCCATTTTCTGACAGGATCCCTCCCTGTGGAGGCAAAGGCAGGCGGTGCAGAGGGACTGGGGCTCCAGCAGGAGGCTCAGGCTCTCTCTCAGGCTGTGATATCCCACATTTCTCATCAACACTCTGGACTACTTTACTCTCTCATTGCAGGATGGAGAGGGCAACTCTGACTTACCTTTTTTAATTTTTAAAATGGATGAAGATCCAGGGCTTTTCAAGCATTAAGTAATTCTTGTTCACTGTTAGAACTCACACAGGATATTCCTTAAGGAGCTAAGAGGAGTGAAGAGGCGGAGGGGTTAAAAAAGCAGATTTTTCTGCATAGCCAAAACCTTCACTGCTTCCACAGGGGACCTCTGGGATGTTGGAGATGAGATCAGGACGCCCGGCACCAATGACAGCTGCACAAGTCCCTGTTCCCACTCCAGGGGTGCACTCCCCACCCCCCAAATCCCCCCAAAATCTCCCGAAAATCCCCCCCAAAATCCCCCCCAAATCAACCCCAAATTCCCCCCCAAATTCCCCCAAATCCCTCCCAAACCCCCCTCAAATCACCAAAAGTCCCCCAGACCCCTAAAATCCCCCCAAAATCAACCCCAAATCCCCCAGGCACATGATTGGGGACAGTGTGACAGCCACACAGTGCCCCACAGGTCTGAGTTACACCAGGATAAGCACCCTGCTGCTTTGTGTCTGGGTATAATGCCAAGGGGATGTTTCAGTGTGCTTCTGGCTTCTCCCTGGCCAGAGCTGCAGACTGGCCCAGGTCTCCTGCAGGGGCTCTCTGAGGTTCCCCTCCAGCAGCACCCAGCTCTGCCATGGCTCTGGGAGCCTTGTGCCTCACAGCAGGGCTCTGTGTGCTGCTCCTCCCCAAACCACCAGCCTAGAGAGAGAGGTGACCCTGGGGAGAGTCACCTGTGACATCTGTGAATGCTCAACCAGCGGGACACCCTCCCCAAAGAGCTTTTCCCTAGGAGGTTACAGCTGTGTAACAGCTCTGAGTGCATCACCAGCCCCACCTGCCCCAACCAGCCCCACCTGGGGGGTGGGATGCCCACCTCTATCTCCCCCAGCACAGAGAGGGGTGCTCTCTGTGGATCCCCCTGCAGCTCACATCCAAGGAGGAAGGTACACAGCCAAGGTGCTTCTGGAAAGAAGGTCCCAGTTGAGCCCCTACACTGCAATTTCTACTGTAATACCTCCCAGCTGGGCAGGGCATGAGCCAGCTCCTGCTCCTGATCCCTCCTCAAGGTAGGAGCAAAGATGACCTTTCCCTTGGCAGGAGGGACAAGAAAAGAGCAATGTTCTGAGGTCACCATGAAGGTCTGTGTCAGAGAGCAGTGTTTTATCACTAAAACACACCTTGAACTCCACCCAGGCTTTAGGCTTTATTATTTTGCACTCAGACATGGTTGAGCATGATCTGAATGGGTGAGGAGACACTTGTGTCCTTTTCTCATGAGGGTGAAAAGGCAGAAGGGGTTGGTCAGTGGGAACTGATGCCTCAGGTTTTGGCTTTTCTATTTCTCACATTCTGTGCTGCTTTGGTGGGTGGGTCTGGGCTTCATATGAGGGGATGGTGAGCTCTGTGCACAGAGCAGGGAGACAAAACAATTCCTGCTCCAGCTGGGCACCAAGGACAAATGATCCAAATCTCAGCCCAAGAGCACAAACAACGTGGGCTGGAGAGAGAAAAACAAGGATGGGACTTCATGGGCTAAAGGTATAATTAGACAATTAGCTCCCATATGCAAATGGACCAGAATTTATAAAAGTGTGAGATCTGGTGACCAAGCCTTCTTCTGCTTCCATCTTGGAGCCATCCAGGCAGAGCCACGACTGTGGCTCTGGTACTGCCAGGGTTTGGCCTTTGAAGGCAACAAATAAATATCCTCTTTATATCTTCGGTAAATCTCCTCTTTATTCCCCTAAACTCCATCCAGCCTCTGCTCCAGCCCCTTAAGGCACCAGAAGAAGCCAGGTCCCATCTCCTGGGCTGCCTCACCTGCAGGAAGGAGCACGACTGCTCTGCAGGACTGGCTGGTGTCTGGTGTCCATCTGTGGGGACAGACAGGACCCTGCCATGGCTCAGGGGGTCTCAGGCACAGCAGCTGATGTGTTGCTGTGAGAGGAATGGCAGATTTGTCTTTACAAACAAGCTGTGGGTCTGCTGGTAGGTAAAACCAGCACTGGGAGGTAAAAGAAACAATGGGAAGGATTCCACTGATTGATGAATGAAAAAAGATATTTGCTTTTACAAATGAACTTTAGGTGTGCTGATAAATGAAATTAGGCATTGAAAGATGAAAGAAACAATGGGGAAGAAAACCTCCTAAACACCATAAGAATTAAAAATGAAAAGGGAGGGTTATACATTAGAGGGGAATCTCTGGTATCAGGAAGTCTGAACCTCTCAAGTATCTCAGAAATGGGGAAAGAGAGAAGGGAAATGTGGCTGGGAAATTGGGATAAAAAGGAGGCTGCGTCCTCCAAAAATCTGAGAGACCCCAGGGGAATGCCCCATGGCCTCTCCCTTTATTTGAATAAAGCCAAAAAAGGACTCCTCTGTCTCCTTTTTGGACATAAACCTCTGGTTTTTGTGGATTAATTTTCCTAACAGCTCTCCTTAAGAGCTGAATTTTTGAAAGCCTTCCTCAGTGCTCTGCTGGTGCAGCCCCTTCCCCCTGAGCCCTGCAGAGAGGCACAAACACCCCTGGATTTCCTTGTGTGCTTTTGTGTGAGTGCTCAGCCCTGGCACAGGCAGGAATCCCCCATCTCTGGAGGGGAGCAGAGGGGGATGGGGCTGCTGTTTTCCTCCAGCTCTGCTTGATGTGCAGGGCAGAGGAATCCTCTCCAGCAGCTCCGTCACTGTGCCAGCACCAATCGCAGGCAGCACAGGGAATCCCTTTGCAGGGAGCAGCTCTGCTGAGCCCAGCCAGCTCTGACAGGGATCCTCCACACACACACACAGCCCCCCTGAGCAGCATCCCACCTCCTCCCCCCCTCAGAGGAATCCTCAGAGCTTCCTCTCTCCTCTGTTCTTTTGTGTCCCCCCAGCAAAACCACCTCTCTCTTTCTCTCTCCTGAATTCCTTCTGCCTCGCTCCACACTGCTCTGCAGCTTTCTGTGCTCAAAATAATTTCTGCTCAGGGAATTCCTCTCCCTCCCTCCCTGCTCTCCTGCAGTATTTCTCACTGGCCTTTGCCCTAGGAGATGTAGTTGAGCATTAGCCCAAACATCATCTCCCACTGGTGATCTGTAGCAGACTGGATGACTTTAAAACCCTCCTGCAAAAACATCTTGTTTCAAAACCAGAGCGTGAGAGAGGAAGGCTTTGCTCTCCAGGTGGGGTGTTTGCCGAGGAATTATTCTAAGCACTGAATATCTTGGCAAAGGACTGTGTTCACCTAGGGTCTGAAAAAGAACAAAATCTGGCCTGGGAGCAGCAACCTTGGCACTGCTGCCAGCATCCATCTCCTCTGCAGCCTCCTGTGATCCTGGAGGGAGCCTCTGTACCCACCCCACAGACTGCAGTAAAATAACTGCAATTAATCACCTGCACATCCCAATCAGCATATTTACTGATTGATAGGTGCTGTGCTTCTGGGGGACATCTCACAGGTTGGCTGGGTTAATCCTGGCAGCAGAATTGAGGGGTAGAGGTCTCTGGGCTGTGATGAGGGACTGAGTGTCAGCAGATGCCCTCAGAGATGGGTCTAAGGCGCTGCAGAGCCTGGGTTTTTTCATTCTTTGCTGTAATTAGGGATTGTTTCTTGCTTCTGCCTCTTGTTTTAGTCTCCCTCCTCCTGCAGTGAGCTGCTGAGTTTTGTGATTCCTCTGCAAAGGGCTGAGGGGATGTGAGTAATTACTGCCCCATAGATATGGGCTGGGTTTTGCTTTTTGAGCTGGACCTACCACTCGATGAGCCTTGAGAGCAGCCTGGTTGCCAGGGTGCTGTGCATGCTGTAATGTGTGTCTGCATGTGCTGCAGCTGCTGCTCAGAGATTCAGGGAGGGAAGAGGAGGAGGCTGTGTGTTATAACCTCCCTGTAAAATACTACAGCAGCCCAATGCCAGCTTGTGACGAGGGAAGAGCAGCTATTTTTAGCAAAATGCTTCAGGTGAGTTGAAACTTCCCCCTTTGTTGCCTGCATTTTCAAAGCTCTCCTTGCAGCCTGGAGAAACAAAGCTCATCAGCCCCTGTGGCTCCCAGTTCTCCCAGCAGTGAGGCTGCAGGCTCTGGGGTGCTGCTGCCAGGGGGTGCAGCCTGCCCTGCTCCCTGCCTCAGTGCTGGACCATGAAATGAAGGGATATAAAACCACCATGGGCATAACAAGCTGGGAAATGCCCTGTGAGGCTTTGCCTCCCCAGTGGGCTGGCATGGTTGGAAGATGCTCCTCGGGGTTTCTCCAGACCATGACCTGGATTAGCTGGAGGCAGGTGATGCTGGGGCTGTAGTGCCATGGAGATGTGGGCTGTGGCACTCACCCACAGACTCTGGAGAACCCAGAGAGAACAAAAATCCTTGTGGGACCAAGAGACATGTGAAGGGTTTGTGAGGAATGGGTGGACAGACAAGGCCAGGGGTTGCTTTGTTGGGGTCCCTCCCTGCCTTGAGCTGTTGTGTTGCTGCACCACAATTAAAATAAAAGATCCAGATGTCTGAGACTCTGCCTTGGGAATCCTGAAGTGGAGCCAGTAAGAAGATACTGTCTGGCAGTGAGAGTGTGGGGTGTAGAGAGCCAAACAGGGAACCTGTGAAGGGACCTTGGTCCCAGCAGTGACAGTGGTGGGGCAGATGTGCCCTCAGGAGTGGCATCCGAATAGGTGAGGAGACACTTGTGTCCTTTTCTCATGAGGGTGAAAAGGCAGAAGGGGTTGGTCAGTGGGAACTGATGCCTCAGGTTTTGGCTTTTCTATTTTTCAGATTCTGTGCTGCTTTGGTGGGTGGGTCTGGGCTTCACATGAGGGAATGGTGAGCTCTGTGCACAGAGCAGGGAGACAAAACAATTCCTGCTCCAGCTGGGCACCAAGGACAAATGATCCAAATCTCAGGCCCAAGAGCACAAACAACATGAAGGGTCAGATGGGAAATCTTGTCCTGTGTTGTGGAATGTCCTCACTCAGCTGTGCCAATGGACACAGGGGGCTGAAAGTGCCACCCACCCAGTGCTCCCTGCTGAGGGGGAGAACTGGGCTGGCAAAGGGCCACCATCCTAAATTCACTGGGTAGTGCTGAGGATTGTTTGGCTTGTCTCTCAAAGATCCTTCTCCCCAGGTGACTGGCAGAGGCAGCCCCGCAGGGAGAGCAGTTCTGTCTAACCCACTTTCACACCGAGCACTTAATGCAATGAATCTCCTCACTTTTCTCCAAGATCTTCACTTACAACAAGATCCCCTGGCACACTCTTTAAAAAAAGAAGCCTTGCTGACATGTCTTTATTGGGCTGCTCTTAAAGCTGGCACAATTAAACAGCACAGATAAGAGCTGTTCTGCAGCCTGCACTCAGTCAGTAAATATTAATGCTGCCTTTTTTAAGGTGAGTGGTGTGCTCCTGTGCTGCTGGCAGCTAGCTTGGCTGCTACAAGAAATGGCTTCACTTTTGATGAGGGTTCAAAGAAGGTTTGAGCTCTTGGAGTTCGAGGCCAGAAGAGATAATTTGAATGGTTTTTTTTTTTCTATCTAGGGTATCCTGAAGTTTCAGCTGGTTGACACTTCTCAGCTGATAAGCCTTCAGCTGGATGAAGGCAGAGGAGGTGTTTGGCAAGGGCAGCTCATTAGAAGGGTTGTATTTTGATTTACAGATCTCTTGTAAACAGAAGATCCAATGCAAACAGGCATGGAATGCAGCAGCAGGCAATGCAGCGCTGCCATTAAAATTGTGTGCTTTGTGACCTTTTTTCCCCTCACTAACTTCAAGCTCTGGAGGTCACTTCTGGCAGAGAAGTGTTTCTGCATCCTCCAAGCAAGCCTTGTTTCTCACCTTCTTCCCTTCTCCTCCCCCAGGCTCACACTAACCAAGCTTTATGCTGAATTTGGAGGGCTTTGCATCTGCAGCTTCATTTTTGGTGGTGTGAGCACCTGCAGTGTCCCACCTGGGCACAAGGTGTGGAGCTGCTTAGCTGGGAGAGCAGCTCTGTAGCTCCTGGGAGTGTTCATTTGGCATTTAACCCTCACTGGGAGCTGCTGGGGATGTCCAGAGCTGCCCCTCCAGTCCAGGGCATTACAAATGATCCCGTGGAAGGCCTGGGGTGAGTGCCAAGCAGTCCATGCTGTCAGGGGGATGGTGTATTAAAAATGCAGCTTATTGCCACTCCAAGACTATGTCTGGGGCCCAAGAGGTCACAAAAGGGAGAGGAAATCTGGCTAAAATCTTACTGGAAGGCAGATGCTAATTCTCAAGGCTGCCACAGGCCCTAACCAGTAACAATCTTGTGTCTTGTTTGCTTTGTGCTACCCTGAGGCTGCCAGGGAGGTGGTGAAGGTTTCTTGACCACTCACTGCACCTCCTTCATTCAATTTTGCACCTGCAGAAACCAGGGTGACTTTTACCTCATCAAAAACCTAATGGGACAAAAAACAACTGCCAGGCTTGGCTGGTGAGGGGCTGGGTTGGGACACTTTACAAGGAAAAAAAAAATATATATATATGTGAAAAATGCCAATCACTTTTTTTTTAATTAAAAAAAATTAATTATAATTAAATGGTTATAAAATAGTAATATAATTAGAGTAATAATAATTTGGACAATTTGGATTAGGACAGTATGAGACAACAGAAACAGACCGGACAGTCCAGGTACCTCTTTCTGGGCAAAATAAGCCCGAAAAAGGACCCACGTTAACAGAGGATTAACCCTTAAAAGCAACAGCCTGATGCATATTCATACACCTCATACATGATGCATAAATTCCATTCAAACACAGGATTCTGTCTGGGCAGTGTCAGCTTCTTCCTCTTAATCCTGACGTCCTCAGGGCTGAGCGAGGCGGGAAGAAGTTCATTTCTTCTGATAAGGGAGCAATAAATTCTCTTTCTCTGAAAGATTTAGGTGTCCTGTGGCTGCTATCTGGTGTGAGTACCTCATTCCTTTCTTTAAAAAAATATCCCACATACATAGTTCCTATTTAACATTATGTTATAACCTAAAACTATATTTAACACACTACTTAAGAAAATTAATACAGCACAACTTTCTAACATAACACATATATTCATTTTAATATTTGCAAAAAGCCAATCATAAAATACACATTTTTCACATATATATAATATAAAAGGCAATTTATGCACCTCTCTGATACCTGGTAATGTAAATGCACATTTAGCACAGGGGGAATTGCTGGCTCCGTGGGGATTGAGGGCTGTTTGGCAAAGCAAGCACTCTGCCATCAAATGAAGAGATCAGCTATGCTTCCTGGAGCCAGCAGCCTGGGTTATATTTAACCCAGCAGTTTTCACACTGGGAGAGTAAGTACATACTTTATATCTCATTTCTGTCCTGGGTGCCATGGTGCATCTCAATTGTGGCAGGGGTGATCCATTCCCCATTAACACCTTCACAGGCTGCTTAGCACATCTGAGGCTCCTGGAGGCTGGGGGAGACAGGAGAGGGAGGCAAAAGCACCTGCAGAGCCTGAAGCCTCTGGTCCTGGCTCTCCTCCTTTCCCTGGCTGGCTTCCTGACATCCTCCCAGACCTGCAGGGAGTGGGCAAACAGACCTGAATTCACTCTGGAACATCAGGAGTAGATGAAGAGGTGAAGCAAATGGAGGAAGAGGTGCAACATCCCTACCTGAGGAGTCTGGGACAGGCATACAGTTTGGTGTGATTGGGATGGGGCTGTGCTGTAGGCACAGTTTGGGGTGATTGGGATGGGGCTGTGGTGTAGGCACACTTTGGGGTGATTGGGATGGGGCTGTAGGCACAGTTTGGGGTCACTGGGATGGGGCTGTGGGCACAGTTTGGGGTCACTGGGATGGGGTTGGCCCAGCCTCATCCCCAGTGGGCACAGCTGTGAGCAGCAGGTGAGCAGCACTGACAGCAATGAGCCATGGAGTGCCCAGGTGTGCTGAGCAACCACCAAAGGGAACAGAGGGCACACAGGGGCACTGCATCAACAGGAGGGGGGTAAAGGGTTGGGCTAAAGAACAAGAAAGAGGAGATGCTTACACCTTACAGCCTTCTGAAGTGACCTGATGTCACTCTATATGGGTTGAAGCCTTCTGAAATTGTATGGTGGTGCTCTGTGTATTGCGGCCATCTCAACTGTGACAGCTCTGAGGCTGACCAAGTGCTGTCCTGCCCCTTGCAGGGCTTGGCTTGGACCAGGGTGGTCACCACTCCCTCTCAGGGCACCTACTTCACGTGAGAAATGCTCCTCGCTTTAAAAAAATCTAAAAGGTTTATTAAATCCTTATCAAAAATACAACAGAAAACTGAATAAAGAAAATATTACAGTGCTGGGAGCAGAGGATTTTTCCCACCACATGCTCACCCACACAGTGGAGGTTTTGCCTTTTAACCCTTTAGCCTCTCCCAAAGTTCTGTCCATCCACTCCTTCTCCCTGTCCCGGGGTGGAGATCACTTCCTTACACCTTGATTGGAGCTCAGGTGCTGCCACAGTAACAATGCCACCCTCCCAAATGTCCCAAACCTAGGACACCCCCTGATAACAACACAAGGAAGGTAAAACACAACTATAAATCTATAAAACTTCTCTTAACATATATTACACAAGATTTTTGCCTTTTAATTGTGAGAGTCAATCATCACATTACTCATCTATCACATTCAGAATGGGAGTCGACTTAACCGGCCAAGGCTGAACCAGAGTGAGATGAGCAGGAAGGACCAGGATCTGTGATTGCTCTCCTGTCCTTCCTCTGGTAAATGCTGCTCCATGGAGCTGGTATCCAGAGTTTGGCAGCCTTGGGGTGGCTCTGCCTAGGGCCTGCTTTCCCAGAGCACACAGACACGAGGCTGATGCCTCAGCCTGGAAAAGGGGATTTCTAGTGCTGGAGCAGGGAAGGAGAGCAGATGACGCCTGGGAATGCTGATTCCCTGCTCACCCCAGAGCTGAGCTGTCCCCTCAGGCAGGGCTGAGGCACAGTGCTGTAACAGCAGAGGCAAAGGAGGCCTCAAATGTCACAGTGCTCATTATTTTTCTGTACCCTGGGGGAAGGTGTGGCATCCAAAGTCTTCAATTAACACTAATCAACACCCTTTCTCCTGAGGAGAGCCAGGAGTGGAGGCTGGTGGGGGAGCAGGAGCAGAGCTGGAGGGTGCAGAGCTGCCCCTGGGGCACTGGGCAGTGTGACCTCCTGGCCTGCAGGTCAAGGTTCTCCTGCCCCTCCTGTCTGTCCCATGGAATATCTGGCATCAACATCTCTGTTTACGGGTATACATGGAGAACTAAAAGTGCTTTACAGGAGGAGGCTTATAGACCAGCTTGTCTCTAAAAACCAGGGGGAAATGGGGCATGTTATTGTAGCAACATGCTCAGTGTGGCAGCAATCTGACAGCCAAGAGCACAGACCTTGCAGGACCTTAGGACCCATCCTGAGCAGGTTTGGGAGACTTTGAGGGGGCTAAACCCATTTCCTGCAGGGCAAAGGCAGTGTGGGTGCCTGCTGAGGCCTAGGATGGGCTGGAGATGTGGGAAAGAGGCAAGATAAGAGGGTCTGGAAATAGAGGCAAGATAACAGGGCTGGCCAGATGTGTGCTGTGAAGGACAGAGTGTGTCCTCCTGCAGGAGAATTGCTCTCTGAGAAATGGCACTTGGGCCATGGGGTGAAAAGAGGGGCAATGCTGGCAGCTTCATTTCAGGTTAATGAAAATATGATTAACAGTTGTAATTAACTGATGAGATGGTGACTAGTTCTCTGCCCCCTCCTGATGATTGATGAGGTGAGGAGGCTGCCTGTGTCCATGGTTTCTGCTTATGGCAGCACTCTGCAGCAGCTCAAACTTTCTGCCTGGGTCTGGAGGAGTTTCTGTGGCTCTTGCTGCTGAGATGGGAGTGTGGAGCTGCCCTTTTGCTGAGCCCTGCCTGCCTGGGAGGTTATACAGCAGGAATGGGTGAGGATGTTGGTCTGTGGTGGAGCCAAGCTGGGAAATGGAACCTCATGGAGGGCTGAGCTGTAGGATTGACTGGGGGTAGCACGGTTGGGACAGATGGAGATGAGAGATCTCTGCAGCCAGGTCTGGAACTTGTGGTTTCTTGCAAAGGGCCTGGGTGCAGGGCCCTGCTGGGAGCTGCCAGCCACAGCTCAGAGCAGGCTGAGAGAGAGGGAGAGAGAGGATGAGAGGGTAAGAGCGTAAGAGTAAAAGGGGTAAGAGCATAAAAGGCAAGAGCTAAGAGACAAGAGGCAAGAGCTAAGAGCATAGAAAAGTAAAGGTAAGTTCCCGTTACAATACAATAAATCATCTTCTGTGTTGAGTATTCTGATTCTCACTAACCAATCTAGTACAAGATACAAATCCTACATCATTTACATACTGCCTATAAGAATCATTACATTGCCATCCTGTGTTACATTTTAAACTCTAAAAACTCCTCTTTGGTCCCCTTCTGCCAAGCTGGCAGGGTCTGCTCTGACCCTTGGAGTTGTCTGCAAGCAGAGGGTGTTGTTCCATCAAAAGGGGATTACCTTCAGCTGGCCATGCCATTGTTTTCCGTTGTTCAGTAACTGAGGTATCTCAAAGCTTGCTTTCATTTCAATCTCGCTTATAGTTTCTATATTCTCAAAATCTTTTGCCAGACAATCATATTTATAAGGCTTTCCTGTTTCATCTTCCCCAACACTGAGCTGAGCTGCAGGAGGAACATTTCCTGACCCCAGGGGCTCCCTGTGCCTCCTGCTGTGTGCCCTGGAGCTGTGACACACACCGTGACTCGGGCCAGGAGGATTTGGGGTATGCTCACAGGTTGTCTGGAACCTGAATGTCCCAGGTTCTGGCTGGGCTGGCTGGCTGAGCTGCTGACCCAGGCACAAAGTGCTGCCCTGCTGCTCCCTCCCCTGCTCAGTGAGTGCCCCTCTCCTCTCAGCAGCACAGGTGTGCCAAGGTCACAGCTGCAAAGTGCCAACCACCAGTGATGCTGCCTGCCTTGGTCTGGTCCTGGCAGTGATTATTAAACCATGCAAAACAGGACTGAAAGTACCCATGGAGCTGAAATTGCCACCTTAAAAAGCTGGATTAAAGATGTAGAACTATGTGGCAGCAATGCTGGAGGAAGCACTTATGAGTAGGGGAACAACTCTTGTTTATTCCAGTATGAGGGCAGCATTTGTCCCTACAGTGAGGACAGATGGCACCAGAAGCACCCAAGGCAGGTCAGAAACCGGTGCTCTGTGCCATCTGAATGGCTGTTGCTTTCTCTGGAGCAATGGTGAAGGATGTGCTTTTTGCTGTACAGGGGAGGAACAGGGCAGGTGAGCTATATTTTGTTTGTCTGATTACATATGCATGATCTAAAAAAAGTGACTCTCCATTTTCTCCAAGGATACCTGATGAGCATTAAAAATACAATTGCAGGAATAATCAGGTCAGACTTCAAACAAATGCAGGGAAACAGCTCTGTTCAAGAAATAGATACCCTGTTATGTCACACTTTGTCTGAACAGTTCTTTAAAAATGATCTTCGTTTTGGAGATGAAACCAAGGCTTTTCAACACAAAAGCTCTGAGTAGCCAAGGAGTTCTAGCAGGGAAGAAAAGCAAACCCCACAGTTTTATGGGGCCTCTGCAGAGCTTTCAGCAGGGTGTGGCTGGTGCAGGGCTTGTGCCTCTGTGGCTTAAAATAGGTGCAAACAAAGGGACAGGACCAGAAGTGGGGATGGCCCTGAGGGCAGGGGACGGACCCCATTCCCTGAGCTCTGCTGCCTATGGGGCAGGGTGGGTGTGAGGGGAGCAAGGAGCCTCTTGCAGGGAGCCCATGGTGTGTCTGTGCTAGCCCAGGCTTGGTGCAGAGTTGCTGCCTGGATCTGGCTGGGAGCTGTAGGGATAAATAAAGCTTTTTGTGAGGGAGCCTTTTCTTCGGCATTGTCAGGGTCAGAGGGACTGCCAGCTCCTGTGGGGTATTAGCACAGGGGCAGGGAAATGGAGCTTCTCCATCCCTCCAAAACAAAGCCAGCCACTCCTCAGGTGTCCAGCTGGGACAGCTGTGTAGGCAGAGAACTTATGCAGACCTGCAGGTGGGCTTTAGCCCCCTGCCTTTGCTCCTCACCTTGCTGGGGAGGTAGACAGGCTGGAGCAGCAGAGCTTGTAACTCTAAATCTACTGAGAAGCAACAGCTTGAAGAAGGAACTATCCATAGCTCAGCTTGGAAAAACATCCCAGATACATGAAAATGCCATCTTACAGTCACTTTACCTGCAGAGGGACACTTTCATGCATCACTGGAATGCAAACACTTGAATAAGCTTCAGTTTAAATGGGAGTTCATCTGGGAAGGGAAGGCTGAGGTCTCCTGTGGGCATTCCCACTCACCAGGAATGCACTGGATCACCTCGCCAGCTGTGGCACGTGTCTGCAGGTGACACTGCTATTGTTTTACAGCTTTTCACATGAGCAAGTGAACCTGGCAAAGATACCCTGGGAGCCCTGGGCTGCCAGAAGTCCTGTGTGAAAGGAGGGGAGTGAAGGAAGCTGCTCTGTGTCCATCTCGTTGGAGAGCTCTGTCTCTACTGGAGTCGGGAGAGTGGCTCTGAGAGCAATCTCCTTCCTCAGGAGCCAGGGAGTTCCATCACTTCTCTGCAGGTGTAAATATGTGTAAATATGTGGTTTTGCACACCCGGGTCACTGCTGCTGCCCAGCAAGCTGTTGCCAGTGGGCTGGGGCTGTGAGGGGCCTGTCCCAAACCCAAAAACCTCGTGCAGCACTACAGGCTTGGGGCAGAGGGGTTGGGAAGTGGCTCAGCACAAAAGGGCCTGGGGTTGCTGGTTGGCAGGGACTGAACATGAGCCAGCAGTGCCCAGGTAACCCCAGAAGACCTGTGGCACCTGGCTGGCATCACGGATAGTGTGACCAAGGCAGTGTTTGTCCCCTGTGCTGGGCACTGCTGAGGCCACACCCGTGTCCCGCTCTGCCCCCTCAGCTCGGGAAGGACACGGAGCTGCTGAAGGAATAAAGCTGGGGAAGGGCCTGGAGCACAAATCCCATGAAGAGAGGCTGAGGGAGGTGTGGGGGCTCAGCCTGGAGAAGAGGAGGCTCAGGGGTGCCCCAATGGCTCTCCACAACTCCCTGGCAGGAGGGGGGAGCCGGGTGGGTCAGGCTCTGCTGCCGGGGAACAGGGACGGGATCCCAGGGACAGCATCTCAGGCTGGGCCAGGGGAGATTCACGGTGCACATCAGGAGTAATTTTTTCACCTTTCAGAAAGGGTGATTAGACCAATTAGGGTGATTGCAATGGGCTGCCCAGGGAGGTGCTGGAGTCACCATCCCTGGAGGTGTCTGAGCAAAGACTGGACGTGGCACTCGGTGCCATGGTCCGGTTGACAAGGTGGTGATCCCAGAGGTTTTTTCTGACCCAATTCATTGATGGATTCTGAGCGATCCGCGCCGGGCCGGGGCCGCTGCCGCTCCCCCCGCGGCGGGCAGGGGGCGCCAGACCCCGCGGAACGGGCAGGGGACGCCGGGGACAGCGGGGGGACACGGCGCGGGGGGGGACAGCGGGCCCCGCACGGACTGCCCTGGGCTGGGGGACACGGGGGACACAGGGGACAGCGAGCTCTGGCACTGCCCTGTGCTGGGGGACACCGCGGGGACAGCGAGCCTGGCACTGCCCTGTCCAGCCCTGTCCTGGGGGCACCAGGGACAGCAGTGCTGGCTGGGACACGGACAGGATTGTCCCCCTCTGCTCTCACCTCGGGCGCTGGGGCAGTTTTGGTGCTACAATGTAAGAGGGCGCTGAAGCTGTTAGTGCCCAAAGGAGGCTGCAGGGTGCTGAAGGGTCTGGAGCTGCTGAAGGGCCTCGGTCTGGGCAGCCCAGAGAAGGGCAGAGGCCTCAGAGGCCTGCAGCTTCCTCCCAGGGGACAGCACCAACCTCTGACCCGTCACAGGCCCCGAGGGAATGGCTGAAGCTGTGTCAGGGGAGGTTCAGTTGTGTATTAGGGACAGGGGCTTCCCCCAGAGGGTGCTGGGGCACTGGAACGGCTCCCAGGGCAGCGCTCACAGCAGCTCTGACAGAGCTCACGGAGCCTTTGGACAATGCTCTGGGGCACGGGCTGGGACTGTGGGGTGTCCTGGGCAGGACCAGACTTTGCTCCTTGTGTGTCCCTTCCAGCTCGGGATGTCCTGTGAGACACTTGGGGTGCTGGGGCTGGTCAGTGCTGTGTGGTGGCAGTGCCTGTCAGGGCCAGCCCAGTCTGGATGTGGCTCCTGCACTCCTGGACCCCTCTGGGCCAGGGACAGCACCCCGGGCTCAGGGCTGGGCACTGCACGGGGATTTCTCTCTCTGGAGCAGTTGACTCCAGGCTCACATTGATTTCCATTTGAGTCAGGCACTGCCTAAAAGGCCCAGAGGGAGCTTGCACAGCATCTGTATTGCTGCAGCTTCCAGAGCCAGCCTTGCCAAGGCTCTCAGGGTGTGAATTCCCTCTCAGCTGAGGGAATCCCTCCACAAGCTCCCTCTCAGGGATGCCTTTCCAGTCTCCTGACACAGGGTGTTCTACTGATTATCAGTGCCAGATCAAAGAGGTCCTGACCTGCACAGCCCAGCACCTTCCCAGGTGTGGTTTCACTTCCCTTGGCAGTGCAGGAAAATGTGTAGCTGTTCTCATCACAGAGCCATGGAATACCTTGGTTTGGCAGGGACCTTAAAGGTCATCTCATTCCAGCCCCCTGCCATGGGCAGGAACACCTTCCACTATCCCAGCTTGCTCCCAGCCTCGTGCAACCTTGAACACTTGCAGGGATGGAGCAGCCACAGCTTCTCTGGGCAACCTGTTCTGGTGCCTCCCCACCCTCATAATAAAGAATATTTTCCTAATATCCAATCTAAACCTGCTTTCTGACAGTTTGAATCTGTTCCCCCTTGTCCTGTCCCTTCATCCCTTGGAAATTGTCTCTCTCCATGTTGCCTGTGGCTCCTTCAGGTCCTGGAAGGCCACACTGAGGTCACCCCAAAGCTTCTCCTCTCTAGGCTGAACAATCCCAGCCTTTTCTCCCAGCAGAGCTGCTCCATCCCTCTGATCCCTCTGGTGCCTGCTCTGGACTGGCTCCAGCAGCTCCAGGTTTTTCCTTTGCTGGGATCCCAGAGCTGAGGGCAGCTCTGCAGGTGGGTCTCACCAAAAGATGTCACAGCAGCAAGAACTGTCACCTCCCAGCACCTGAGCACCTTCCCGGGGGTGCAATTCCCCTGTAAATCACCTCTCATGGATTTAGGGTGCTCCTCAGACCCCTCCTCACAGCCAGGGCCAGGCTGGGCCCTGTTCTGCACCAATTCATGCTTAGCACTGCCTGGCTCCAGCGGCTCTGAGATTTGCCTTTGCAGTTTTACTTTGCAGACTGGTTCCTATTATCAGCCCAGGTTCAAAAAGGTATCTTTAACAGCAAATTAGCAAGTTAAACCCCCTTCCTCTCTTTTTTTTTTTTTTTTTCCCAAGAGGGATGTCTCAGCACAAGAGTTGAACCTGGTTCAAATGGGTGGTTTCTCATCCACTTTCACATGACAAAGCTTTTTTTGTTCTGGTTTATTTTTTTAACCTTCTAATGTGAAGACTTACCTCCCTCAAAGTGATAAAAACCCCTCATTGCTTTTCAGGCTGGTAAAATGGGAGTGAAGAAAGGGACTAAGGCAGTAACTACTTGCTCAAATATTCTGACTTCTTTGTCACTCAGGTGAAAATAGAAGGATAAAAATGAGAAAAGAGCTGAAAGAGATTGTTCTGTTTCCTCTGAAAAATTCATCTTTTTTATTGTTGGTCTGGCTTGTAGAGAGTCTTAAGCGGATACATAAGACCTTACCAAAAAATGCAGTTTTTTCAGAAGTTTTATTTTACATTTTTAAAGTAAAAATGGTTGGGTTTTTTTCTTTTTTTAGAGGAAAGGTTAAAAAATCCAATGGAACAGGAGACAAAATACTGGAACACAAAGGTGTCTGGGGCAAGGTGCCCTGAAGATGGGGCATAAAGAATCCCAACCTGAGGATGGTTGGGATGGAAAGCAATCTGTCTGCAGGAGCCTCAGGTGGGAAGAGCTGAATTCCCTGAGGAAACCAAGACCTGCAGGTGGCCCAGGGAGCCTTTGCTGTGCTCCATGGGCACAAAGTGCCATGTCCAGAGCAGAGGCCCCCCAAATGCTGCTCCCTGACCACACGTGTGGCTGCTCCACACTCCCCATCAAAAACATCACATGGAATGCAGAACATTAAATCCACATGAGGAATCCTCTCCTGGCCAGCAGCAGTTGGCCATCCCCAGCTGTTCCAGATGTGTTTGCTGTGGGCTGGAGGCCAAGGACAGCTGGCGGCTGCTCTGCCAGGCTCCAGCTGCAGCTGCGAATCCCGAGCCAGGCAAAGGCATCAGATGGCTGAAATTCCTCCCCAGAGCCCGTGGTGTGTCCTCATTGGTGTGGCAGCTGTAGGAGGGCTTAGCAGAGTTTCCTGGGGGTGCTTTCCGTGGTTTTGAGGATGTTTGCAGTCTGCTTTCACAGGACTTTTAGGATGTCAGCCCTGCTTTCATACCTGTGCTTGCTGTTCCTCTCCCCTGACCTCTACACTCAGGATATCTTTTATTTTACAGCCAGGGGTTCAGAGTAAATGAAGTTCTGGCTCTTTGATCAGCCTTTTCAAGAAGTTGTGCTTCCTTGTCAGCAGCTGAGCTTTTTTTCAAACCTGGTATTCTCTACCTTGGTTTTATTAGTCTTTTTGGCCTAAAAGTTATCTTCGTGGTGCTTGTGTTCTTGTTTGGTATTTTGCTGTTGTTTTTCTGTGATGTTTCTGTTGTTTGTGCTTTTTTTATTTGGTTGGGGGTATTTTTTCCTACCTTAATTTTTATCTTTCTGCTCTTTGCCAAGTCTTTTCTCTGCTGTGCATCCTGATGTTACTGAAACGTTTTAGCACTGAAGCCTGAAGTTCAGGGAGATGAAAATTGAATCTGCCTCTCTTACCTTACCCCACCCCTCGCTGTGCATATGCATCAATACAGCCCAATTATGTGACCCCCACTGCTCCTCTCCCCAGCACCTCTGCCTCCCTGAGCACTCACATTCAATGTGGCTTTTAGGGTTTTTTCTCTTCCCTATTGTACAATCTGCTCCTTTGCTCGGTAGTACTCATCACCATTGTATTAGAGTGCTTCACACATGGTAATGAATTTAATTTCGCACCACCACTACTGGAAGACAGGTTATTTTTAGCCTCTCTTTAAATTTGTGAGAATTGACATGCAGAGCTTCAAGCAGGAGAGCACTGGATGCTTTTGGCTGTCAAGCTGGAGATCTCTGGTGTTGTGATTTTGGAATACTTCACCCCAGAGTGTTGAGTTTGTGAGGGTCCCCAGGACGAGGTGAGAGGTGAGAAGTCTGACTCCATGTTCTCAGAAGGCTGACTTATATTATATTATATTATATTATATTATATTATATTATATTATATTATATTATATTATATTATATTATATTATATATTATATTATATTATATATATTATATTATATTATATTATATATTTGTTATATTTGTTATATTATAGAATGCTATACTAAAACTATACTAAGAAAGAGAAAGTCTTAACAAGAATGAATTCTATCTATTCTATTCTATTCTATTCTATTCTATTCTATTCTATTCTATTCTATTCTACTAAAACTATACTAAAGAAAGAGAAAGGGTACAGACAGAAGGCTTAACAAGAAAGAATAAAAACTCGTGACTCCTCAGAGTCCTGACACAGCTGATGGTAATCAGCCATTAAGTTAAAACAATTCACATGTTTGGATAAACAATCTCCAGACCACATTCCAGAGCAGCAAACACAGGAGAAGCAAATGAGATAAGAATTGTTTTCCTTTTTCTCTGAGGCTTCTCAGCTTCCCAGGAGAAAATCCTGGGCAAAGAGGATTTTTCAGAAAATATGCCAGTGACACCAGAGGGTTCTCTGCAGGGCAGCTGCCCCTGAGGAAGAGTAAGGGGAGCCTGGCACACCTGTAGGTCAGACCCAGGATGTCTCTTACACCCTTGGGAACCAAAGCAAGTGGCTCCCTATGGAAACTTGGGATCAAATCCTTCTGCAAGAGCCAGAGGCAGCAACTGCTCCCACATTGTGCCCTCCCAAAGGAGCATTCCCTGTTTTCCTGCAGCTTCATGGCTGTCTGCTGTTTGTCCCTGCTTATCAGCTACAAATAGCAGCTCCCTGTAAACAGGAACTGCTGCTCCTGCATTGTGCTAATTCCATCTGGGACACACATCTGGCTGGCTGCAGGAGCTGGAGGTGCTGGGAGGGGGGTAAGGGGGTTCTGTAATTAAACACTCTGGTAATTTGCTGCTCTTCTGTCTGTGTGTGAGGGCACGGGGGCTGCTCTGAATGCTGGCACTCCTGATTGCAGTGCTTGACTCCCTGACCTCGTGGATATTGCTTCTGGAGAGGCTTCACAGGCTGCTGGCAGCAGACACTTGTGGCCATCGCAGTGTTTATGGGCTCTGGTCCCCTCCCCACGTGCTCTGGCTGCTCTTTCTGACCCAAAATCCTGTGTTTTCAACCAACATTTGACCAGTGTAGCTTTGTCTGAGCTGTTCCTACCTCTCCCACCAATCCCAAAATCCCTGTGCTCACAGGTAGAGCTGTCAGCCACTGAACTCCTTCTTGTCCTTTTCAATTATTCCAGGTCTTCCCACACCGCCAAATACCTTCCTCAGCTTTCTGTGCCAGCTCCAAGGAGAACCTGCTCTCACCACAGCTGGAGAAGCTGAGCTCAGTTACAGCTGCCCCCAAACAGCAGCAGCCTCCTGGCACAAAGGTGCTGGAGGATAAATCCTAAAGGAAGAGAGAGCTGTGCACTCAGGACCAACCTAGACACTGAGTGTATTCAGATTTACTCCCACTGTGGGTGTTCAGTGTGTGCTTTTTGAAGGGTTGCTCCAGGGCTGAGTGTAGCCCAGCTCCCTGCAGCAGTAGGGGAAATGCATGCTCCTTTGTCCCTGGCATTTCTGCTCCTGTTAATCGTGGTGTTGGCCAACAGGGATAATGACACGGACTCCAGGCAATGCCATGTGATCCTTCTCCTCGTGGATCGATGCTGGGGTTGGCTCAGCAGCACAGCCCCAGAGCTGGGATGTCAGCGAGGGATGGAGAGCAGTGCAAGTGGAAAGGAAGGTGGCAATTCCCGCTGGAATATGTGACTAATTGCTGTGCTTTGAATCCAGGGGATTTGAGAAATGTCTGTACAGAGGCTGATTAATTAGTGGTGATGTCATTCTGCTGGCAATCCCAGGGCAGGCCGGCTGAAACATCACCTTTGGATGTAGATATAATCCTCAACAGTGTTCTGCACTGGAGTGCTTAATGTGGAGCTGCTTTAAGGCAGCCACAGGGAAGCTGGAAATGCTGCCTCTGGCAGGGCAGGGAAAGGGAGTTTTTACCCTTTTGTTTTGCAGTTTGATTGAGGAGTGTGAGTCTGTGCCTGTCTGAGGGTGATCACTTGGACTTTCTGAGTCCTGGGGAAGTTGTAGTTTCACCAGGCTAGCCTTCTGCTCAGCAAAAGCTTTCCTGTAGTGTCGCAGAAATCTTTTATGAAAAATCTTTTCTGAAAAATCTTTTCTTTAGGATTTTTCCTCCTGAGAAGCTGAGAGGCCTCAGGAACAAAATGCAAACAATGGTTATCTGCTGCTGTGGAATGCAACAGGTGCATCTGTGATTGGCCTGTGTTGGTTGTTTCTAATTAATGGCCAATCACAATCAGCTGGCTTGGACTCTCTGTCCGAGCCACAAACCTTTGTTATCATTCTTTCCTATTCTATTCTTAGCCAGCCTTCTGATGAAATCCTTTCTTCTATTCTTTTTGTATAGTTTAAATGTAATATATATCATAAAATAATAAATCAAGCCTTCTGAAACATGGAGTCAAATCCTCATCTCTTCCCTCAACCTGAGACCCCTGTGAACACCGTCACACTGTAGGATGCCCCTCCCTGCTTTCTTTGGCATCTGGAGACTGCTTTACTAAACCCCACACCCTAAAAAAAAACAGGAAGGGGTGAAATTTTGTGTTTATATTGTGTTGGGCTGAATTCAGGGCTGCCTTGATGAACTTTAGTGCTATGCCCTGCAGAAAAAAGCTTGAATTTGGATGAATCTTCACATGTTGACAAAATGGCCCTTTGGTAAAAGCTTCCTCATATGGGGACAAAGCCTCCACCATTCCTTCCTAACAGTGTTGAAGTAAAAAACATGGGAGGGCTTCTCTTCCTGCAATGGTCTGCCAAAGCCTTTTCTGCCTGGGGGTTGCTTTGGTTTTGTAGAAAAAGGTAGAAAAAAGCAAAGGACTTCTGGGGCTCTTGGGGTAAAGTAAACCAAACCTCCTTCTTCCCCCACAGCTTCTCTTCAGTGTCTTTTCTTCTCACAGGTTCTGCTTTCTTCCCACTTGATTTTTTTTTCCCCTCCTCTTTATATAATTTTTTTCAATTTTGTTGTTGGCAGCTCCTCTGTTTCAGATCCTCTTCAAACTTAATTAATGTGCTGCTTATTCCCTCTTCCAGATCGGTAATTATTATATTTAATAAGAGCAGATCTAGCCCTGATCTGTGCATTACCTCCTGCTATCCCAACCCTTTCCAGCGTGTTACAGCTCACAGCAATGCAGCAGCACATCAGCCTATGCAAAAAGGTCAGAGGGGCTTCTTTGGCAAAAAAAGAGCAAAAATACCTCAGACCTAGGGAAAGCCAGCTTGTGTTGTTAAAGAGAAGGTGGAAGGAGAAGGGGCTGGAGTGGTTCTTTCCCTGCCCCAGCTCCTGACACGTTGGATGGATCCAGATTTGCAGATCCACAGAGCAAGGTCCCTTCTGCTGCTGCTGCTGGCAGAACACGTGAGCCTGCTCCCTCTGTAGAACAGGACTGTGGGCTCCTGGAATTCAGCAGAGCTCTTTCTTTTCTCTCTGCCTTCCTAATTATCATCTCTGCATCTGCTAATTGTCAGGTTTGCATCAAATCTTGGCGGTTCGTGCACGGAGAAATTTCCACTTATGGAAGAGGGGGAAAAAGCCCCTGTCCTACTGACAAGCTCTGTCTGGGGCCCTTTGAGGACCTTGGAGATGTTCCACACCACCAACCACCTCCATCGCCTCCTCCAGACCTGGGAAGATTTCTGGGGGTTGCATAGCTAGTTCCTAATGCTTCCCACTGATCTTTTGTGGAAGAAAAGCAACAAAGTAGCCTGATTAACCAGGATTGAAGGAATTAAGTCCGTGTTTGTGGAGATAGTGATCAATGAGGTCCCTTTTAACACACTTGTTACTCTGGGCTTCCTTTGATTGGCATTTCGGGAGCTACACACCATAAATTACCTTGATGGATTCCCCTGTGCACCTGAATTTAAAAGAGATGAGGCAGAGGGTTATTTTAGTTAATATTCCAGTGTGTGGCTTGCCAGGTGCTGTGCAGCTCCTGCCTTGACTCATAACCTCTGTTCTCTCACTCCTCAAGTCCTGTCCCACAGAAATAGCTCTGCAGCTGCCCTTGAACCTGCCTCTGGGCTTTCTGGAGCTCCCAAATCCCCTGACCCACGAGTCCTTTCTGCCTGGACCTTTCCTTAAACAGTTTGTGCCTTGAGGAGGGAGCAAGTGCTGTGAGGCTGAGGCAGATTAATTACTGACACAAACTCTTAGCAGGACCTAGCAGCTATTCCCAGGTGCCCAGCTGTGGCTGCTGGCATGGAGAATTAGCTACAGAAATGTTCCTGGGTGCATGTGGGTCCACAGGAGAAATTCTGGTGCCCCCCACTGCAGCCCATTAGCTCAGTGAAGTGAGAGCCTGCCTTCCTTGGATTAGAAAGCACTTGAGGATGTCATTTACTCAGGCAGATTTCCCAGCTGACTGAGCATTCTTATTCCACTAATTACAAATCAAGAGGGTGGTGTGTGCATTGGCTCCCAGACAGGAGGAGCTCTCCTCCCTAATGGTGGGGCTGGCTGGACTGGGGAAGCAGAAAGGATCCTGCCCATTATCCTCTCCTCTTCTATCAGCTGGAGCAAAGTAAAGCTCACTTTGGTGAATCCTGCAAAGTTTGGAGCTCAGATGCTCCAGCCTGGTGCTCTCTACATTGCTGGGCCCAAGTCCAGCAGGTGAATTCTGCATAATCTTTCTTAATGGACGCTCCTCTGTCGGGTTAACAAGATATGTAATACTCTGCTTGTTTGATTTGTCATATATTGGTGATTTGTTAATAATGTACAGATGTAAGCTTGCGTTGTAGAGGGAGGACCCTGGTTACTCATTCTAGCATTAATTCTCCTATTTAAATATAGGTTAGCCTGTTAATGGGGAGGGAGTCATAAAGTTCTTATATTTTTGTAGGGTGGAGCTTTAATGCACTCTGTTGATGCTGCTTGAATGCAGGTGGGTTCTGTCAGCACTGGGGCTCCCTCAGAGCCAGGACCCCCACTCACTCTGCCTGCTGCTGTGGAGTCACCAGAATAGCCCAGCAGCCCACAGGAAGGGAACGGCTAACCTGGATATGTGGTGGCTTTTGACCAATGTTGTCTTATCCAAACTGCTCTCAGCTGCTGTGGGAGGGAGAAGACAGAGGAAAAGTTGCTGGTTTAAGTTTCCCAGTACTGAGTGCTGGTGGGTTTTGGGATGTGGAGTGGAAACCACACAGCCCAAGCAGCTTCAGGGCTTCCTGCAGTGTAGGGCTGTTCTGGATCACACAGCTTGGCCTGTTGTGAGTATTGCTGGTTTGGGGGAAATTGCAGCATCTCTTTTCTCATTTTGAGTGTCCCTGGGTCTGTGTTTCCCTGCTTGGCTGAGGCAGGCTGCATTTCCAGAGGCTCCATGTCCCAGTGCCAGGCACTGGGAGCAGCAGAACATCTGCCTGTGCCCGTGCCCTGTGGCACTTCCTCTGGTGTGGGCTGTTCTGCTCCTCCTTCCTGTCACCAAAAGCACAACTCCCCTGGCTGTTTGTGACCTGTTTACACCAAGCAGCCCCTCCTGAAGCAGGCAGGCCCTGGCAGAGGCTGAGGATCAGCTGTACACGTGCAGTCACAGCTCCAGCTGGAGCCTCTCAAGCACTGTGCCAGGGAGGAGCTCCCACTGCCCACCCTGGCACCCACAGCCTGGTGCCTGCCTCGGTGCTGGCCCCATTCTGGCAGCAAACTGCTGCTGGGGTGTGCAATGCATGGGACTGAGTGTGTTCCAGGGACTGGGGGTCTCCACCAGCCTTGGGGAAGTGAGGGAAGGCCAGGAGCTGCACTGATGGCTAAGGCAGTCCCCCAGCCCCAGCACCAGCTGTGCAGCACGAGGAGCTGTGGGCTAACAGGAGAGTCCTGGGGCTCTGAGCTTCTCCTTTTGTTGTGCCTTTCTGCCAGGACAAGGCTAACACACATAATTCTGAGAATGATGCCTTAAGCTTTAGCTTTTCTATTTTTCAGATCCTGCACTGCATTAGTGTGAAGCTCTGAACTCCATACAGAGTGTTGGGAAGCTCTCTTCAGTTTGGTCAGACAGAACAATCCTTCCAGGCCTGAGAGCCGAGGACACCATCACAGCCCCAAAAAATCGAAACAATTTATTTTTTTAAATTCAGGGAAGCGAACTGAGGAAACATGACTTCATTACCTGATGCTGTAATTGGGGAATGAACCTCTCATATGCTAATAGACCAAACTTGTACAGCCTAAAAAAACTCAGGACCATCTTGGGTGTAGCCTCTGCCAGACTCCTGCACTGCCCAAGGTGTGCCTGTTAAAGACCTTGAATAAATACCCACTATTTCATTTTAACTCTAGAGCCTCTGCTCTAGGTAGCCATTCCAAGCATCAAGTTCCTCCTTTCATTAACCACTGAGCTGCTGGGTCAGCCTCAGCTTCCATGAGGGTGGCTCCAGCAGCCAGGACTTGGAGTGGCCTGGCCCTTGCAGGCACCTTAACATCATGAAGAGCTCTTCTTACCTGGGTCTCTGCTGGTTTTCTTCAGCTAATTCACTGTTAGGCTTTGCCTCAGCCTTCCTGTGCTCCCTGTAAACTTCACCAAACGTGACAATATCTGAATCCTTCTAGGGACTGTGGCACAGGCAGCGTGGTGACATTTAGAGCTCTTGTTACAGGAGCAGGTTCAGCTGAGGTCTCTGGGAATCTTCTGCTCTGCTGCTGACAGGCTCTGTCCACAACCACACTGACTCTCCTGCTTGATGGAGAGGAGCCTGAGATGGCTGTTTTGAGAGAAATACACTCAAAGTCCAGATGTGGTAGGTCCTGAGTGCACCAGAGTTCGCTCTTCCCTGGGGATTTATTCTCCTAAAGGCCTTTGCACCCGAAGCTCAGCAGCATCTGGTGCCAGAAGGCTGCTGATGTAAACTGAGCTGAGTTTATCAAGATGTGATGAGACCAGGGTCTCCTCTGAGTTGCCAAAGAGAGCTGAGGAGAGTGTTTGGAACGAAGACCTGCTATCACATATTGCATGAAACATGAACAGAGGGCATTTTCCAAACGCTTCAGCTGCCGTTGTCAACCCCAGCAATTTTTAGTGTGAACCTCCTGATATCTGGCCTTGTTTCAAGTTCTAGGTTTTGGCTCCCTGCCACTCGATTCCTTCTGAATAAAAATTGAGTTCACAGCTTTGTGGGTGCAGAGAAAAACTCAGAAGGACCCCGGATCAGAAAAAAACAAGCACAAACAGGGACTCTCAAAGCCAGCCTTCGTAAGCACTTGATTTAGGTGTTAGGTATCCAAATTGTTTCAGAATACTTGGAGTTGACAAGCATGTGCAACGTTAGAAATAGAAATGCTGAGGCATCGAAAACCTTATGACTCCACAGGGGGATCTTTGAACTGCTGCTGCTGTTGTAGCTGCAGAACAGAAAACAGGGAGTATGTGAACAGGTCTTTCTCTCCAGGTTTATTTTTGCTCTTGCCAAGGGACTGCAGGACAAATACAGTCTCTTTCAGGCTCATTAGCTTTTATGAATTTGTTCCACTGCCAGCATATAGCTTTTGAATTTTGAGACAGCTCCCCCTGCTAAAAGAGCTCTGGTACTTCTGCATGGAGTTGGACCTGGCTTCTGGAGATTTGGATGGCACGTTTTGTCATAGAAACAAGACTCCAGCTCTCTGCTTTACCAGGATCTGCCTAGACACAGCCCTTGAGCTCTGCAGTGCCTTGCAGGGAGGGATTTTTAGCTCTGTGAGGTGTTGTCTGGGTAGGCATGTTGACCATCTGTGTGAAATGAAGATTTACAGCCATCCTGATGGTCATTGCTGGGTTTCCTTGGGCATGTCTAAGCCCAGGTAAACCCTCAGACACACTGGAACCCTCAACTAAGGCAACAAAGATTGTGGTCTTGTGTAGAAACACTGCAAGCATCCCTTGGGATTATATATTAGTAGATACATTGATCAGTTCCTCTCAGGAAATATGGAAAGGTGAGGAAAAAAATATCTTTTCCATTAGTGCATGTTTGGTTGTGGATTGTGAGTGAGCCACTGGATGGCTGTGCCTTAAGCCCATCACCTTCCCACCAGCACAGCCCTGCAGTGCCCCAGCTGCTTCTGAAAATGATCATTTTTCTCTTTTACTTTGCCAGGCTGCTTCTTCAGTTACCTGAAATTCTGGTGGCAGGAGCCACCTTCATATTTGTCTTGTCAGGGTTTAGTCCCAGCATTATCAGGTGCGTGGAATTTATGGATGAAGTGACAATCTGCATAACACGTGGGATGCAAAGCAAAAGCTCTCTCCATTTTCTGAGGTTTAGAGGGGGAGTTACAGCAGCAAGAACAGGTTTTGCTGTGTGTTTGAGAGGGTGAAAGGAGCATGTCCTGTAGCCCCTTGCCATGAGGAAAAAGTGTGTGGGAAAAGTCTGTTCTTGTGGGGACCAGCAGATTGCGGTCACCTGCTTTGAGCTGTGCTGGGCTAAAAGAGCTTTCGGGACAGCACAGCATTTTAGGTGGCTTTTTTCCCCTCAGGGCAGGCTTTGAGGGCTTCACCATGGACATGGAGGGGCAGCAGCTGCCCTCCCAAGGGGAAGGACACGGTGCCTTCCTCCCTCAGCCCAGTGCCATGGTGGGGGCTGTCCCTGCACTCTGCTCCTGCCCAAAGGAGAGCCCCAGCTCTGTGCTGGTTCGTACGGGCGGCTCCAAACCACCAGCTTTTGGATGCTGCCTCTTTGGATAGATGTTAGGCTTAGCTTGAGGGGTGAGAACGTGGTGCCACAGATGGCAGAGAGCAGCCCCAGCTGGGAGGCTGGCACAGAGGCAGCCCGGGCGAGCCGTGACCCCGTGGCTGCCCGGCGAGGAAGGAGGGTGGCTGATTTATGGCAGGAGGAGCCGGGGGTCTCTCCGAGTGGAGCCGGAGGCGAGTTGCCATGGAGATGGGCTAATAAAGCATCGCGGCAGCCGGCTCTGACGCTGCTCCGGTTGCAAAGAGCGGGCGGGTGGGGAGAAGGGGCAGCTGCCACGTGGGGATGGAGAGAGAAAAGGTGACACCAGGAGAGTGGGACAGGAATTTGGTTTGTAAGGCTGTCAAGCGTCCCTGGGTGCTTTAAGAGTAGAAGGGAATGGGAGAAAAGAGCCCTCCTCTCCCAGCTCTTTGGGAAGCAGGACATCATCATGGTGCTCCTCGGCGGTGAGGGACCAGCAGCTTCCAGGGAAAGGCAGAGTGTCTTTGTTCTGTGCAGGCTGGCTGCTTTCCCTGGCAGCAGGAGAGGGCTCCAAAGTGGATGGCTGTTGGGGAGGATGGAACAGGAAAGCCTTACAAATATGATTGCCTGGCAAAAGATTTTGAGAATATGGAAACTATAAGAGAGATTGAAATGGAAGCAACCTTTGAGATACCTCAGTTCCTGAACAACGGGAAAACAATGGTGTGGCCAGCTGAAGGTAATCCCCTTTTGATGAAACAAGACCCTCTGCAAGCAGGCAGGTCCAAGGGTCCGAGCAGACCCTGCCAGCTTGGCAGAAGGGGCCCAAAGAGGAGTTTTTAGGGTTTAAAATGTAGCACGGGATGGTAATGTAGTGATTCCTATAGGCTGTATGTAAATGCTATAGGATTTGTATATTGTACTAGATTGGTTAGTGAGAATCAGAATATTCAACACAGAAGAAGGTTTATTGTATTGTAACGGGAACTTCGCTCTCTTAGCTCTTAGCTCTTACCCCTCTTACTCTCTTATGCTTTTACTCTCTTACCCTCTCATCCTCTCTGCCCCTCTCTTCTCTCGGGCCTGCTCTGAGCTGTGGCTGGCAGCTCCCAGCAGGGCCCTGCACCCAGGCCCTTTGCAATAACCCACAAGTTCCTGACCTGGCTGCAGAGATCTCTCGTCTCCGTCCATCCCAACCATGCAGACCCCCCGTCGCTCCTACAGATGGCAGCTTGCAGGGACCCCTCACACAGGACTGGCACAAAGGATTCCGCTGTGCCCAGCACTGGGTCCCGTTTTCTCCACATGCCAGGGCGAGTGCCTGAACCCCAGCAGGACATTTGTAACTGCCCTGCCCTCCCTGTGCCGAGCATCTTTGGTCCTTGGAGGGCTCTGTGCCTCCCAGTGGCCCTGGGGGAGGTGTTACTGGGACTTGTCCCTCCCAGCACGCTGCCCTCCTGCCTTTCAGCCTGGGCAAGGTCAGCTCTGCCCTGGCTCAGCCCTTCCCTGCAAAGAGCTGCAGCTTCCCTGGATGCTGCCTTTGGGTGGAGGGTGGGAGGAATGGGGATGGCCTAGACTTGCCCCCAAGAGCTGTGTGTCCTGGATGTTTGCTGCACGTCCCTAAACTCTTCCCCCAGCCTGCACCTGCAGAATGGACCTTCCTGCTTGGCTGCTGAAGGGCTCAAATCTGCAATTCCATTCTGTTCAAGGGCATTGCAGCATGGACCTAAGAGCAAGCAGACTTTTATTCTGGCTTGTTGAGCAGGTTGATGGGAGGGAAAGGCTTTGTTAATTATTAGCAAGGTATTCCCAGGCTGCTGTACTTCCATTTTGAGAGATTACTCTTCAATAATACGGTGACAGCCACATTTTAACCTTGATCACCATAAGAAAGGTTTTGCCTCAAAGCCATGAGCTCCTGGACTGTGCCAGAGTTCAGGGAGGTGTTCCAGCAGGTAAAGGCAGAGACAGGGAGGTTAGATAGTTTAAAAAAGAAATTAAAAGCCGTATGATGGAGAGATGCATTAAAAGATAATTGCTTACAGGTTTCACAAGATGTTTTTACGTCTCTTAAATTGATGAATGTATCCACAGAGACTGATACTCTTAATGGAGGGTTACCTTTACTTCTGAGTAGAGCAGAGATCAAAGCAATTACAACTAGATATTGATAACCCTACCCATACCCCCCAGAGAAAAGGTTGTCTAAAATTGGACTTCTTAAGCTACCTAATGCCTGCTTCTCTGGCCAAAACCTCTTCCTTCCATCCTGACAGCATCCCCGTTGTCCAAACCCCTCCTGTGCTACTGCTGGACAGCCCTTATGTCTTTAATTCCATCATCATGCACTGTCCAGATGGTGGGAACACTCTCTTCTCTTATGGGTCAGTTGGTTTTCAGCACTGGCTGGGATAAAGGAAGATTTCCATAGCCTCCCTTGGTGTCTCTGCAGGGCTAACAGGTGGGGTGAGCAAATCAGGAGGGTCATGAAGATTTTTGGGCTCTCTGGCACCACCTCTTTACTCCAGGAGGGCTTTGACTGGTGGATATTTTGATTAATGGCTTGGCAGCTGGAAGCAGACCTTGCTGTGGCGCACAGGTGCCTGCTCTGCCAAGGACTTGCATGAGCTGATTATGGTGTGGATCAGCACATCTGGAGGGGCAGAAAGGGTTACAGAACGTACATCCACAGACCTCCTAATTTGGGAGCAGTACGTTTCTTAGGTGCTGCACCTCTTGCTCTGCTCTCAGCAACTCAGTGTTCATGTGTTGCTCTCTTTTCCGTCTGACTCCAGTTAGTCTCTTCCCCACCTTTGTAAGAACCTGTGCTGTGGCTACAAGGGGAGGGATTCAACTTGATTTTTAGGTTCTTGGAAAAGCTCTTCCAGTGAAGGGCCATACACCCAGGACTCACTCAGGCTGCTGGCAGTGTCAGAGACCTCTGAGTGGGGAGGCAGAGTTTGGTGAACGCATCTCAGGGCAGAGTAAGAGATGTTGCTCCTGGGGAACTGGGTGTGACTGTTGATTGTGGAAGAAGAGGCCTCTAGAGAAGCATGGTTTTCATTGCCTCTGACTGGTGTTAGCAGTACTTAAATGTGTAAATCTTGGAATGTTCTTCAATACGAGCCATTTAAAATCCTGAGTCACTTCTGTCTCCGGATATGCCTGTCTCACTGATTCTGTTTCATGCCTCTTCTCAAATCCAAGGCAGCTCATGCCAGCAGCTGAATCAGTTTGGAAAAGAGGAAGAACAAGTATGAGGAGAATTTCTGCTCTCAGCCTCAGGGTCATCAGTGTCCTTGAGCAGGCCATGTCCCCTGTCTGGCATGGTCATCCTGGTGAATTCTCCAGTGGAGCACTCCCTCCCAGGGGGAAGATGGTGGGCCAGACCCTTGGGGCTCTTAGCTAAGGGAATGGCTGTGCCTTGGGACTCCCTCTGGGCTCTTCCCTGTTCCCTTGCCAACACTCTTTTGTTCACAGGCATATAAATGAGGAACAGAAGAGGTGGCTTGGAGGAAACGTGGATGTGACCAGGAATTCCGTGGGAAGAACTATGGCCAAAATGTGTTGCTCCCAGGGCTCTTCCTTAGCTGACCATGTCCTGAGTAGGACACTGGATTAGCTGGTGGTGTCCTGAAATCTCTTCCAGTTCAAGTTTTCCTATGATCCTATGATTTGTCCTAGTTTTGGAGACCAGCAAAAAGCTCCTCTGCCAGCGTGCACACACAGCTGTCTTCTTGAGTGATGCTTTATGTTATGGCAGGAGGAATTCAATGGAGAAATAGACTTTTTTTTTAAATGGCAACAGCCCTGCACCATGTACTGGGTGCTGTCATTCATGTGTGAACAGCCTGAGGACAATTAAAATGTTGGCTGTCCACACGAGATCTCTCAACTTAGGTCTCTGCTGCTCAGGCAAAATATTTTTCAGAGGACAGAAAATAACAACTTGAAGGTCTTGCTGCTACTGCAAAATTGTCCTGTGAGTATTTAATCTCCATTGTCTGGGGTTGGATGTGATGTTGAGGGCTGAAGAAACTTATCTTGATTAGGGTTTGTGGTGGTTCAGAGCTCCTGTAAGCGAGCCAAGCATTGCAGTAACAGTAAAGATGCTCTGGTCTAAAATATGGAAGATTTGATTGTGAGGGCAGTGAACAGTTTTTGTTCGAGATGTTGGTCTTCAGATCTTGTGAGCTCCTCAGGTCTTGCCTGTGGACCCTGCCCAGCAGAGGAAAGCAGAACTCTACCGCTGCTTACAGATACATCTGAATACATGGATTAGTAAACGCCATCCTCAATCCACAGGGTGATGAAATTTGGTTTTGAAAGAGAGATGAGGTTCTCTTCCTACTGTCCAGGAATGTCATGATAAATACTGCTCTCTCACCAAAGTCAGGATGGCTGTGTTCTGCAGGGATGAGGTAGAACCGTGATTGCCCCTAACTTCCTCCTGGAAGCAAGAACTGGGTCATTTTCTAATACCTCAATGCAGAGAACTGACAGTTAAATTGGATTTAATCACCCATGCCTTGAGGGCCCTTGTCCTGAAGTATGTTTCCGTGTTATTTTAAGTATTCAGAACCAAGAGTATTTTCCAGAGGAGCTCTGGGGTGGTCAGCAGCGCCTGCAGCGATGCTCCATCGCCCACCCCACAGCCCCGGTACTGGAGGGCAGGTTCTGTACCTCGGAGTCAGCTGCGGCTGAGCCTTGCGGTGCGCGCTGAGCAGGGAGAGCTCTGCAGGGACAATATATTTTGAGTGTGCCTCACTGTCAGCTTTCGCCTTCCCAGCTTCGCTGCCGTGTGCCTCTGCAAAACCTCCCTGAGCCCAGCCGGCTGTGGCCAGCCCTTCCTCCGGGCTCCCTGCATTTCCACACCGCTTCTGCCCTTGCCTTCACTGCCTGCTCCTCTCTGCATTTTAACCTCTCTTCCTCCTCTCCCCTTCCCCGCGTTTTCCCCCTCTGCCTATCGTTTTATTGCGATATAACCTCGGCAATCCCAACTCGTGGGCCAAACTTCCCTGCCCCGGCGGGAGACCCGGCCAGGCCTGGGGTGCTGCCCACCTCCTGGCAGGAGCATCAGCGCCTCGAGGAGCTGCCCCCTTCAACAGGTAGGGAGCAGCCAGCCCTGCTCTGCTCATCCTCCTGCGCCGAAAGGATGGCGGTGCTCTGAGGCCGGGGCTGGGCGGAGGAGCCCGGAGCATCTATCGCCCGGCGAGGTGGCCCCGAAGCGGGGCAAGAGCCAGCGACCCATCCCCGCTGCCTGCGCTGCGGGGCGGGCGGCTCGGCACAAAGCGGGTGGGTAAACCCTCCTCCGGGGCGCGGGGAGGAGGAGAAGGAGGAAGGCGGGGGGATGCTGCTCCCCTCCCTCTCTCTCCCTCTCTCCCTCCCTCGCTGTCTGCCTGGCTCGCCGCGGCTGGAGCAGCGCGCAGGCGGCACGGGCAGCCCCGGCCAGGCGGCACGGCGGGCTGGGCGCGGAGCCCTGCGCAGCGCTGCGGAGCCCGGCGGGCTCCGGCCGCCCCCCGAGCGCCCCGCCGGGGCAGCCGGCGCCGGTGAGTGCGGGCGGGTGCGCGGCGGGCGCGTCCCCGCTCCCCCGGGGCTCCCCGAGCATCCCCGGCGGCGGCGGGCGCGGGGGGCAGCGCGGAGCCGGGCCGGGGTGGGATGGGGATGGGATGGGGCTGCCGGGGGCTGTACTGGCCCCCGGTATTGTCTGGGGGTCGCGGACAATAGGCGGAGCGAGGAGGGAAGGGGGGGCTCGGCGGGCGGTTCGGAGCATCCCTGCTCCCGCGGCAGGTCCCGCGCGTGTCGGTCCGGAGCGGAGCCGTGCCCGGTGCTCCCCGCCGGGCATCCAGCCCGCCCGGCTGGCACTGCCGGCTGGAGAACGGGGAGAGCGGCTGCGGGGAGAAATGCCGGGAGGAGGACGATCCTGAGCCCCCCTGGCTGGAGCCGGACGGGGAATGCAGCGGAAGGGCTGAGCGGGGAGGAGGGTGTAGTAAAGCGAAGTCAAATTTCCCCCTGAATCCTGCAGCCAGGCCTAACGGGCACAGATGCTGTGTTGGGCTGGGGAGGGAAAGGAGTTTTGGGGGCTGCAGTTTCTGGGGCTGGTGTGAGGGGAGAGGGGAAAAGAGCTCTAGGTCTTTTCTCCTTCTCCCGGAGTTACTAGGACTGAGATATGGATCATTAAAAAGGAATAGCCTAATGCAATTAAGTGGCAGACAGTCCCCACTGCAACACTTAGCCATTGTTCCTCACTCTGCCTTCTGCCAGAATGGTTCTCGCCTGGACAAGAGAAGTACAATTGAACAAATAGTTCATTTCCCTGGCCAATTGCATTTGTAGTGTCTCCCTCGAATCTGCTGCTGACTGGCTGCAAATGCAGCAGCGTCCCCAGACAGAAACAGAGAACCAGGACCCTCTGGTGAGATTCCCGCTGCCGTGGGCTGGCAAGAGCAGCTCCCAGTGGCTGCTCACCCGAGTTGTTCTGATGGCAACAGCAGAGCAGGTTTGCTCCCTCACCTCTCCCTCCCCTTAGTGCCCTTCTGGGGAGCGCAGAGAAGAAAACAGCAGGTGCTGAAGAAGGACCAGCCCACAACTAGAAGATGCTACTTGTGGTTCAGGCAAGTCTTGTCCTTTCTGTAGTCTGCCTCTTAACTTTTTCCTTGCCCTGGAGGATGCGGGATTTTGGGAGTTTTGAGGTGAAGCTGTTTCGGTGGATTTCGGCCAGGCTGCCCTTCAGCCTGTGCCCGTGGTGCCCCGCAGTGCCCAGAGGCAGGAGTGCTGGAGCCTGACCCTGCTGCTCCTTCCCGAGAGAGCAGCTGGAGGGATTGCAGCTGCACCTGGGCCCTCGGCACATGCTGCCCTGGAGGCTGCTGTGTCCTTCCCCTGGAATCTCCTCCTGGTTCTCAGCCTGCAGCCAGCCTGGCATGTGGGGAGGCACAGATGCATTGTCTGCACTGCTGCGAGACACCCTCGGCACAAGGGACTGCTGCTTCTCCTTGCTTTGGAGCTCCTTATCACAAGTCTGCATCATGGACCTTTCCCCCTTCTGTTCTTTCTCCTTTCTTCTCCCTTTGTCAGTAGACTGCCACCCGTCCCACTTCACTCTCAGCTTCTCCTTTGCCTTTTCCTGCTTAATGTGTTCTTTCACCTCATTTTTTTTTTTCTAAGTAGACCATGTCCTCTTCAGCCTGCCTCTCTCCACACTGGAGACAGAGCCCAGCCCCTCATCTCAGTCCGAGTATTCCTGCCAACTGTTTACAAAAAGTAGCACAATACCCAGGCTGAACACTGACATAATTACATACCCAGCCAGAGAGTGTAGTAAATAATCCAGCTTTTCAGGCTTTTGCCCAGTGGTGAGTCTTTTGCCATCTCCTCTGCCCATGGGCTAAATGTATTGTACTTGGCTTGCATTCACTCACACTCTGGAAGCACGGAGGCAGCGCAGCCGTGTGTGGCACAGAGTGGATGTACAGGGATGCCTTGCACCATACACACTCCCTGTGTGTCTCTGGCTGCTCCTGGCTCTGACAGTCCTGCTGGGCTCCTGCCAGGGCAGGGAGTGGTGTGGGGTGCTGAGGTGTGGGCATTGTTCCACCAGCCAGGGGAAGATGGCTCTGGGGTGAAGGTCAAAAGTGCCTGCGAAAAACTGCGGGGCTTGGTGAGCAGTGTTTGCAGTGCTGGCCAGTTTTCCAGAGGTTGGTGTGTACATGGAATTGCAGATACACAGAGCTGTGAACACTGTCAGTACGGTTGTATTTCCAGTTGTGATTGTGAGCCTGGGTCTGTCTGCAGTTGCTTTGATTGTGAGTCAGTCTGTCTGCAGTTGCAGTAGCTGTGAATCAGTGTCTGCCTATAATTATGTGGGTGAATCAGTGTTGGCTTGTTACACTATGAGTGCAAACGGTTTCCCATAGCAGTTGTGGGTGTGAATCACTCTACAGTCCCTCTGGATGTGTTTTTGAGTAGAGAGATGCAATAGTTGGATTAATTTTGTTTTGATGAGGAAAAACTGTCAAGCGGCTTCTCATTTTGGAAAATTAAAGCTGGGTTGGGAGTTGGGCACAGACCTTATTCCTTCGTTACCAGCAGAACAACTTACAGAAGAAATACACTTTAAGGCTTGCTCCCAAGATTTACATGGTGATCTAAACCTTTAATTTCTTTGCCTGGTGCTTCTGCTTCCAAGTGTCTTCTGCTGGCGTCCCTTGCAGAGCTGCAGACAACACATTTGATAACCATCACATGTGCCTCGTACCTTCTGTGTGAGGCAGATTCACAGGAAGGTTGTTTATGGCTCCTCCAGTGCCTGTGTGCTTGCAGGGACGAGCCAGTGTGTGCCTCTTGGGTAGCTGAGCACAAACATTTCCATGCTCAGGAGTCAAGGACTCTGTGGTTCCTCTGCCACGCGCCCCTCGCTGCGAGCCAGGGCTGTTTCTCTACGTAGGTGGCAAACAGCAAGTTGGATTCAGGTGGATGGAGGTGCTGCTGCCTGTTTCTTGGTCTCTGATTTCTCTAAAATGCTGTAGCAGCTTCTGGCCTTCAGCAGCATCTGTACAGCACCAGACAGTGCTGAGCTAGAGGCAAGCTGGAGACATCCAGGCGACCTCAGGTGATGGAAGCAGAGCACTGGGCTGGATCCAGGCTCCCAAAGGCAGCCTGGCCCTGTGCTGGCTGCTGCAGGTAGAGCTGGCAGGGCTGGGCTGCTGAACTGGGTGTCTGTGCCTGTGCTGTGCAGCACACACGGGCGTCCCAGCCAGCTCATTTCAGAACAAAGGGATGCAAACAACCTGGGATGCGAGACAGGGGTCTTGTGAAACACCACAGCGCCTTACTCAGCCCTTCCCGGGTTTCCAGATGAACTGTGGCTGCTCCTTGCTGCTCCTGCCCTCGAATGAAAAGATGTTTTTGTTCCAAGGGACCCTCCTAAGCTGGAGTGATTGAGAACTGAAGAAAGCCCTCCCCACGCAGGGCAGCGTGTGCCTCGCCTGTGTTTATTGCTGCTGCACTGAGCACTCGCTGGCTGCTGTCTCTGCGGAGAGACCTTGGAGCTTTACTCAAAGAGGCATTCAAGAGGCACAGCAGTGGCCACCAGAAGCCTGGTGTGCTCACAGAGGGTCAGGGACAGCTGGACAGAGCCCAGCCCGAGCAGGCTGGATGATTCTGCAATCCTTGAGGGGTGTTGAAGAACCTCCCCTGCTGCCCGGGACCTGTTTTGGAGAGTCTCCAGTGCAATGAGGAAGGGCTTTAATGAGCTTTTTGTGCTGTGCAAGTGCTCCTAAATTTGGGGGTAAATATGCAGTTGTTGTGAGGTCACCTAGAGCGCTGTGCTTGGCTGTGCTGCTGTGCAGGTGGGCAGATGGCGCTTGACACCACCAGGGTGTGGATCACCCTCTTCTTCCTGCACAGAAGTGCTTTGATGTGGGCTTTTGGGCTGAGGCTGCCTCTTCTTCCCAGTGTGATTTCCAGCTGGCTCCCAGCATCAGCTCCTCAGTGCACAGCCCTCCCTGAGATACCTGACTTGACAAAAGATGTGCAGCTGCTGCAGGTCCTGGGGGCTGAGTGGGCGCTGTCACTGCTCTGCACCCCTCCAGCTGATGCCACTGGTGTCCATGCATGGCACATGGGGATGCTAATCCAATGACACTACAGGTGGACAGCATCTCTGGGTGCAGTGCTGGGGCAAATTTATCCTTTGGGCTGGTTTCTGAATGCTGTCTGCCTGGTGAGACTGTTGCTGAGTGAATCAGATGGCCCCCCTGGCTGTGCGTCTTCCCAGGAGGGTGAGATGCCCATGTGACTCTCACAGATGTGCCCAGGTGGGTTTATGAGCCTCTTCTGCCTTCATTTCTTTTCTGGTGCTTGCAGTAGTAGCCCCCTCTCTTGGCCATTCTCTCAGGTTTTTTTGCAATTTTATCTTTCAGTCTCCCCCTCCAGAGTTCTGTGTCTCTCCCCTGTCAGCAGTAAGCCTGTGCTAATCACTCTTTCCTAGGAAGGCACTTCAGAATATTTATTGGTTTCTAGAATAAGGATTTCTGGGAAGATCAGGCTCAGTGTGCCAAGTCAGGAGATACCCAATGTTGGCATAGCTACTAGGATACCTTGCTGCTTTGGAAGTTTCCAGCACTTTTTTTGGTTCCCAACCCCACTTCAGTTGGAGCAGGGGCTGGAGCGTGTCACTGTCATGAGGGAAGGAAGGAAGGGAGCTTTTCCAGCTCCTTTTTCACAGCACATCCAACAGGAAGACTGTATTTCCCTGGAGTGTTGTTGTGCTATGATGCTCTGGAGATTGGACAGATTGTCTTGGAGAGGAGTGAGAATGTTTGTGAAGCCCTTAGGTGTGTGCTCATAAAGACACCTGCCAAATTCCCTGTGTTGTGAACTTCAAGTACTGCTGGATTCCAGCTGCAGGGTGTCAGCAGAGCTCTTAGGAAATCTGCATTGGATTCAGCTGTGGAGGTTACCAGCAACTGCACAATTAGTGCTGAGTGCATTTGCTAACTGTGCCATTAAGGAGTGAGCAGTGGACAGATGGAGGAAGGAAGAAGTGCAGGGCTGCTCTGAACACACACCATCCCTCCAGACTCCATCTTGCACAGACACTGAGGAGAGCCAGAAGCTCTGGGGAAGATGTTCTTTAACTCATATGGAAGAGGGGGGGTCAGTCTAAAGAGTTGTACCACTCTTTTCTGAGCTTGAAAATGTTGGTATTCTGCACTTTTTTCTTCATGGACACTGTGCAGTTTTCCCTTCAGCAAGTGCTAGTAAGAGATTTGGGGTTTTTTTTTCCTTCTTTGAGGCTGTTAACAGCCAATTAACATTCCCAAACCCTCGCTTGGTTCCATGCAGTTAAATGCACGTTGCCTGCATCCTCCCTCCCCTTCCCGAGGATCAGGGATCCCTGCAGGTATTCAGATCAAGGCGTTGGCTGATTCAGAGCTTTCCTGAGTGGGAAGTGACAGCTGAATAGCCCAGCATAGCACGGGGACAGCCCCAGCACGGCTGGAGGAGCTCCAGGGCTGCTTTTCCTGAGGCACTCTCGTGGGTGTTCCCATCCCTTCCCTGGGCACAGAGGGACCCCTCTGTCTGCTCTGCCATCAGCACCCTCTCCAAGAGCTACTCTTGTGTGCTAAAACCTGAGGAGCTCAGTCACTGGGCTGTTGAAACCTTGAGACTTGTTTTACAAACGGATTTTATTAGGGAAGCTGTGTGGCCAGTAGCTATTGGGCTCCTAAAGCACTTGCACCAGTTGGGTTCTTGTGTGTGCCTGTGGCTGGGCTTGTAAGAGCCCCAGGAAAGGGGAGAAGTGATGCTGAGAGGTGCTGTGCCACGGGAACCACACTAGGATCTGGCTGTGGGGGGCTTTGGGTGATCCCCTGAACTGTCCGAATGCTGAAATCTCCTCTGTAAATCCTCCTTGTGTTTTCCAACACTTTCTTTCTTGGCAGCAGGGTGATGAGCAGGGCTGGCTCTGCTTCTCAATCCATCTCCAAGTGTGAAGTAGCCACAGAACGAGGAGAACACCCTGCAGGCTCTTCTGTCCAGCTTCCCAAGGAAAACACAAAGCATGGCCCAAAGGGAAGTGGTAGGAAACAGTGCCAGGCTGTTCTCCATGCTGGGCTGTCCTCCCCTGGTCCCTGAGTGCAGCCACAGCAAAGCCCCATGTTGGGGACATTCTCAGTGTGAACAAACTGAGATATGACTGGCAAAATGTCTGCTTGGGCCAGTAGTGAAAACAGACTTTGCTTCAGTGCAGGTATGTGGACCTGGTTCTGGTGCTTCAAATGAGACTTAAGCACAAATTTGATTTAATTCGAGCACCCCTGTTGTCCTTGGCTAGCATCTTCCTCATCAGAACTATCCAGAGTAGAAAATGAACCTTCATCTCTGTATAATAGTGAAGGCAAACTCTAGGAACAAGGTTTGGTGAAAATGCAGTTGTTAAGAGATTCTTGGCACAGACAGGACACACCTATGTGGAAGGTGTTCTGGATTTTGTCACTGTTCCTGACCCTCCAAATTACCTTTTTCCTCCATTTTCTAGTACTTTTTTTTTTAGCTTCACTTTTCCACTGTTGGTGCATAATCTGCTCCATCCATGGTTTCACCAAATTTGATAAAGATGGTCCCAAATGTTCTACAGGAGACACAACAGTTCCTGCAGAGCCAGGAGGCGCCTGCTGCAAATCCAAAGTGTCCTCATTTGTGTGGGGATCCCTGGTCAAAGTCTGCTGGCTGTGCAAATTCTGCCCAAACAAAGCATTTTTCAAAATCAGCAGTTGAATGGGAAAATGTTTATTTCAGTGAAAATTTTCAGTGGTGTTTTAGGGAGGGGACAGGATAGACAGCAACGGTTCTTTTGTTTTTTTAATTTTTTTTTTTTTGCTTTTGGCTAGTATTTGAAATTGCTTTAGGAAAAAAAAATCTATTAAATACTATTGTATAATATGCAAGTTGAAATGAAATGAAAGGAAAAAGTTGAAAGGAAATCTGTTGAGAAGCTGCTTATTGAAGAAGTTCTGAATTTGCCTTGTAAGAAAAATCAACATTTTATCTGTCCTTGTTGTGATTTGGAACGAAGTCTCCCAGAAACATTGGAATTTCCCACAGAACAGATGTTCAGCCAGTTAATTTGTGCTTCATCATCAAATACTTGAATTTCCAAGACTGTGTGTGTCCCTTTTCAGCTGGAAAGTGGGGAGAGTCAGAGGAGGCCTCCCAAATCAGAGCTTTTCTCACCAGAGCCATGGGTGTGTCCATGCCAGAGGATGAGCTTCCCTAGGGGGCATTCAGGTGGAATCCTGATTAAAAAGCCTGAGCACACTGTGCCTAAACTAATCTGGGCATTCATTTCTGCAAGGATTTTATGTGGCTGATGGGGAGGAAGGTAAAGGTAACTAGGGCCAAGTGCTGGGTTGGTTGGTTGGTTTTTTTCCCCTTGTGCCTGCTGTTAGTGAGTGTCTTGCCAGAACAAAAGCTGAGGTGGGTGGTAAGGACTGGTGGTGTCTGGCTCTTACCTTCTGCCTGCCTGGCAGCTCTGTGCTCCTAGAGCTAAAAAACAAGGATCAGGCACAGCCTCCAGGGAGACTGCAGGGCCCCACTGCTGTGGGGAGACCAGCTAAATGCAGAAATGTGATAAAACACACCAGCCAGCCTGGCCTTGTGCTCCTTCTCCAGGTGCACACTGAGGACATGTGTGCTCTCCAGGTGTTTCCATGCTGCTGGGCTGAGCCCTCTGCACAGGAGGGATTTCTGCTGGGAGCTCTCCTCTCCCACATCCCTGTGCAGAACCCCCTGCTCCTTGGCAGCACCCAGAGAGTTCCCCTGCCCCTTCATCCTGGGCCAGAATTGCCATCCAGCTGCTGGGCTTTGGCAGTGCAACCAGCACTTCAGTGCTGGAGGGAGCTGCCTGAGGCTCTGCAGCGTGGAGTGGAGAAACTCAGAGGTCACATTTGGCTGGCACCAGCACCTTGCCCTGGTTTCTGCCTGCTGTGATTGACTGGAGCCTTCACAGCTGGCTCTGGGGGCTCTGAGTGGGGCTGGCTGAACCCCCTGGGTGCCAGACAGGGAGCGTTGTGAGGGGGAGATGTCACGACAAGCTCTATTTATCCAGGCTGTTGCTTGGCAGTGCTGCTCCAAGGTGCATCAACATAATGAGATACATAAAAGGAGAAGGCAGTTAAATGTGCAATAACATCACAATAAAAGTAAAACTGAGCATTAATGAAAACTCTGAGCACACTAAGTGTAGTATCGTCGAGCGCTCCCACCACCTTGGGCCTCGGTGGTCAAACTTAATAATAATTCCTGGCAGTGTCATTACCAGAATTAAATGAGGGTTTAACTGTCTAGAAAAAGATCTTGGGAAAAAAAAAATTGGGTCTTGAGACTTCCCAAGTGCTTCTGCTGTGTGGATGTCACCGAGGTGGCAGAGGTAGCAGGTGAGCTGGGACTGCTGCAAGGCAAAGGGGAGCTTGTGACAGCCTGCAGGGTGAGGTGGAGGAAGAGCCAGTGTGGTTATTTTGGAGAGTGAGATTTGCACTTGCTGCTGAAGCACCTGGGGAGCTGCAGGGTCTGCTGTGAGGGTGGGGTGAGGGTTTAATGTGTGTACCTGCTTGGCTCTGCCATGATGCAGCTTGCCCAGGGCCAGCAGTGCTCCAGCCCACGATGCTGCCTTTGGTTCTTGAGGGTATCCTGAGATCTCAAATGCAGGACCCCAGAAATACTGGCAGCTGTCCAGCATGAAAAACTGAACTGTTTGCTTTTCCCTAGTAACTGAAATCTGTTTTCTCTCCTGTCATTCCCCTCTGTCCCTCCCTGGCAGGTTTGGAGGCTCGTTTTGCAGTGGCTGCACGCTGCCACCATGGCATCGAGGCTCCCAGGAATGGGGCCCTTCTCCCTCCTCAGCCTTGGAGCCCTGCTCCTGCTCCTGGCTCTCCCTGCTGATGCGAATGGGTAAGGTGGTGAGTGCTGAGCTGTTGGCCAAGGCTGCAGTCCTCTTACTGAACTTAAATATCCCAGGATCAGGATGTGTATGAAGCAGTCCAGGGCAAAGCACTAAAGGGTCTCTGCTGTGTTTGACCCTCCTCCCCATGTCACCATCCCCATGCCTTCCACCCAGGGGCTGTTCAGACCCTAATGTGGCTGACACTGACATTATTTGAGGTGCTGTCACTGAGATCACTTGTCAGCAATTTTTTGCAACAAAACCTATTTTCAGATTTGGCCTCTTCACAATTCATTCTGGGCAAGGACTCTGCTTGCCTGAGTTTTAACCTGGAAAAGAGATTCCCCTCACCCCATTTAATATTTTAATACTATTTTAAAGAGCAGAAAATCAATCTGCTTCATCTGTTTGGCTGTTAATGGTGTAATGACCCACGGGCAGCACACCTGACCTGCTGCAGCACCGGGGTTCTCTGTACCCTGGCTGCTCTCCTGCGCCTGGGTGTGCTCTGGCTGTCCTGACAAGGAGAATGCTGCTGCCAGCCTCACCTTCCCAGCCTCTGGGAGCTGTCTGGAGGGGATGGAAGCCTGTTAATCCATGACTGCATCCCACCAGAGCCTCTGCTGGGTGAGCTTGGGGAGCCCTTGGAGGAATGAGGATGGAGATGTGGGGAGGGAGGAGCTCTGCACAGAGAGAGAGAAATAATGCAAATAATACATGACTTCTATAAAACATTTAGAAAAGCCTTTAGAGTGCCAGGTATGGACACTGAAATGCTGTCTGCTGAGTTACAAGTCCAGAAGGGATCAAGGATCTTCATGCATGAAAAGATGTTGGTGCTGCCCCTCCTGCCCTGCTCTGCTCTGTCTGCCTGGATTTGACTTTGCAGCTTGCCCTGCCCTGTGAGTGCTGACCCTGCACGGGCACAGTCAGCCCTGGACTCTCATCCCCACAATGGCTGTGGGGGCTGTCCCCATGCCCTGTGCCTGCAGCTCTGCCCTCCTCACTGCTGCCTTTTCCTCCCCACCCTGTACTCACTGGAGCTGCTGCTCCCTGCCATGCTGGGATTGCTCACAGTACTGGTCCCCAGGAGGATTTACTTCCCAAATTGTGTGAGGGCACCCCTGTGCTGATGTGGCACAGCTCCCCAGAGAGCCTGTGCACAGGTGGCAAGGTAATGACTTTTCCTCAAGCCTATCCTAATTAAATTTGCTGTAAACCTCCGTCCTTCCTGCCTAGAGGATTTTAATTATTTTAAAACCTTGATCCCGCACATCTCTTTGCAGTCCCTTTATGCCTTGCTAAAGGGCAGCTTTAGCTTTATGTTAAGGTGAGGTGAGGCAGCCCAGAGCTTTCCTGGCAAAGGAATTATTAGCCCAAATCAGGTGCCAGGCAGAGGTGCTGCTGGCTCTCCCCTGCCTGCACCTTCCCTTGTCCTGCCTACGCTGCTCTTCCCCCAGCATCTCCCAAGTGAATCCCACACTGCTCACATTGAAGTCAAACCCTCAAATGTCAGGCTAAGTAAAACAGCTTTGAAATTTGTAAACTCATTTTTCCCATCACCGCTGAGCCTCCGCCAGGAGTTCCTTCACAAAAATCCATCCTCTAGCTCTTTATATTATGGGTAATTTTTAAAGATAGCTTATAAAACATTAATGAATGAGCTTTTCATGAGCATGCTAGCTATTCATAAGTTATAGATGGTTATATACTCATCAGCAGACACTGGGACAGATTGCTTTTAACCATGACATCTATTGAAAGCTGGTACAATTGAAACCCCACTAATTACTGCAGGTATTTGTTAAATTTCTCAAAACTCTTCTTACCTGCAGGGAGTTCAAGTGCAGATGAAAAGCCAAAACCAGCATTTGGATTCAGCTGGAAATCTTGGAGGCTGTGATGCAGTTTGTAATGCCAGACATGTTTTGATGTTTGGATCTGGCAGGTTGCATTAGGACTGGGTCAGGTGTTATCCCAACCATGCCTCACCCTATGGAAAATGGAATTTCAGCACTGTGTTACCCTCCTGGAGGCTCAGCTTCCTGGCTTTACCACTCCTCCAGGTGTTGCTTTGCTAAAAAACAGAGGCCGAGTGGTCCTGTGAGAGGTGGGATGTGCCCCTGGAGAAGCAGACCTCAGGCACTTGAAAGGAAATTTCCCAGAGTGTTTGGTCAATGAAACCAATGAAAATTAATGTCAGAATTGCCCAAAAGGGAATATTTCAATTAACTGCAGCATTCTAAAGAGTATTGATTCAACCTGACTCCAGAAGTACCCATACCCTGCTCTCAATTTTTCCTCTTTTGCTAGGAAATACTCTTTGCACTTCTTTTATCTTACAGAATCTGGGTTTTCTGTTGGGTGAACACTTTGATAGAGAGCTCTGGTACTTGTCACCTTACTGACACTTGACAGTGTATTTACAGGTGCACCAGCAGTGTCAGGGATAACCAGTCTGACCAGATGGGATGCAGCAGGATTAAGCTTTGAACTCCTTAAATAATATTCCTTTTTCTGTAATTTTTTTGTTGCTTTTATGATTTTTTCCCCCAGCTATTTCATGATGCATGCTGAAAGCAGTGGCTGCCACACATCAACAGACATAAGGCTGGGGTGGGAAGGAAAGGGGCAGAAGTGTTAGAAAGTGACAATTTAGGGGCTTTTCTTCCCCCAGCATTACATTTATGATGGTGACAGGTGCTGTCCTTGGTAATTGGAACCATGATTTGCATGTCCACCAGCTCTGGTCTGTGGCGTTCATGGTGTTCCTCTGCCCAGTGCTCCCCAGTTATTCACCTCTCCATTTAGTGCCAATTTGCCAGTCAGAGCTTCCCTGCTCCCAAGGGGCTCCTGTAGCTGCTGCTGAGCATCCCTCTGCTTCAGCTGCCTTTTTTCCCCTGTCTGGCTGGGCTTCCTCAGCCACCTCACTGCCTGTTTGTGCCTCTTAATCTTTCTTTTTGCCTCATTTGTCTCTCTGTTATTTCCTCTTCCATCTTCCTTGAAAACTCTTCATCTCTATAGATTTTTCTTTTTGTTTCTGTTACTTAATCTTCTGCCTTTCCATTTGTTTTGGTCCTAACAGCTATTTTTGCTGGGGAAAGCTGTGCTTGAAGCCACAGCACTGCTGCTCTGTGCCATCTGAAATCTCTTTTAGAGGCAGGTGGTTCCAGAAGGACTCACAATCTCCTTTTCTGTTGATTGAAAGGGAGACACAAAATGCAAATGTATTACTTGAGCCCCTTGTGTTTGCAAAACCGCATTGAAGATTTTGTTCAGTGAGATGTGCTTTTTTAGAGGAATTTACTCCTTGTTTTATTCCACCTGGGGCAGAATGTGTTCTGAGGAAATCATCTTGTTTGGGGGCTTCCAGGCTTCTTGTGTTGAGCAGAGATGGGAATGTGGAAGCTCATTTATTTTTATAAGCAGGGAAAAGTTCAGCAAACTGCAGGGATGGTTCACTAAGTGTTTTAATGATGAGGCTTTAAGCCTGTTTACTGAATTCTATTCTGCTGTCTCCCCTCTTCCCTGGGGCAGAGATCTTTGAAATGGCTCAATCTGCCAAATACCTGGTGTCACTTCTTCCTTGCTGCCTGTAAGGAGATAGTGGCACTTCAATAACTCAGCTTCCCACAGCCTCTGCTCAGAAAATGCCCATTTTTAGAGGCAGGCGAGGGATGCTGAGGCATTCCTGTTAAAACAGGGCTCCTAAACCACTCCCCATGGTGCAGTGGTGGATCCCACATGGTGGATCTGGGCAGGGAAAGGTGGGATGGGGACAGTGGGGAGCTCTGTGAGGACAGAGGGGAGCTGATCAGAAATCCCTGTGGTGGGTCCTGTAAACACAGGAATTTACCAAAACCTGAGTCCCATCGTGCCCTTCAGGCCCTTCCCTTCCTGTAGCTCGGAAAGGAGGAGAGGGGACAGCGAGGAGAGGGGATCAGAAATGCCCTGTGCTGAGTCCTGCAAACACAGGAATTTACCAAAATCTGTGTCCCATCCTGCCCTTCAGGCCCTTCCCTCCCTGTAGCTCTGGGAAAGGCGGAGAGGGCACAGTGAGGAGCTATGTGGGGACAGAGGGGAGCTGATCAGAAATGCCCTGTGGTGTGTGCAAAAACACAAAATTACCAAACCTGAGTCCCATCCTGCCCTTCAGGCCCATCCCTCCCTGTAGCTGGGAAAGGAGGAGAGGGGATCAGAAATGCCCTGTGATGAGTCCTTCAAACACATGAATTTACCCAAACCTGAGTCCCATCCTGCCCTTCAGACCCATGCCCTGTGGTGAGTCCTGCAAACACATGAATTTACCCAAACCTGAGTCCTATCCTGCCCTTCAGACCCATGCCCTGTGGTGAGTCCTGCAAACACAGCAATTTACCAAAACCTGAGTCCCATCCTGCTCTTCAGGCCCTTCCCTCCCTGAAGCCGTGGGAAAGGTGGGATGGGGACAGTGGGGAGAGGGGATCAGAAATGCCCTGTGGTGAATCCTGCAAACACAAATTTACCCAAACCTGAATCCCATCCTGCCCTTCAGGCCCTTCCCTCCCTGTAGCTCTGGGAGCACACACGGTGTAGATTTCCCCTCTAACCCTCTCTCCCGCCTCTTCCCCCCTCTCCCTGTGCCAGGCTCTCTCAGAAGCACGTCTCGGACGTGGTGGATGACAGCAAGGACAACATCACCATTTTCACACGCATCCTGGACCGGCTCCTGGACGGCTACGACAACCGCCTGCGGCCTGGCCTCGGAGGTCAGTGGTACTCCCCAGAGCCCTCAGCAGGGACAGGCAGCTCAGATGGCTTTGGAATGACTCTGGCACTGCCAGGAGGGCGGGCTGTTCAGTGCCAGGCTCACTTTGAGGGTGTTTGGTAGAGAATTTCCAGGCAACCCCAACGAGGGGTGTGACGGTGTTCACAGGGGTTCTTGGATGAGGGAAGAGACAAGGATCTGACTCCATGCTTCAGAAGGCTTGATTTATTATTTTATGATATATATTATATTAAAACTATTCTAAAAGAATGGAAGAAAAGGTTTTATCAGAAGGCTGGCTAAGCTAAGAATAGAAAGGAATGATAGCAAAGGTTTGTGGCTCAGACAGAGAGCTTGAGCCAGCTGGGCTGTGATTGGCCATTAATTAGAAACAACCAACACGAGCCAATCCCAGATGCACCTGTTGCATTCCACAGCAGCAGATAATCAATGTTTACATTTTGTTCTTGAGGCCTCTCAGCTTCTCGGGAGGAAAAATCCTAATGTAAGGATTTTTCATAAAAAGATTTCTGCGACAGAGGGGAGAGAATGATTCATGTGACTCCATCTTATCAAAAGGGAGGCCCAGTATGGACCAAGAAGTGCAGTGCTGAAGGCACTGTGTAAGAGTTGGCTTCCTCACAGATCCTACCCTCCCCTCTCCCAAACTTCGGGCTGAGTTTCATGTTACAAGGAGGGACTCTGATCAAGAGATAGAATATCATCAAGAAAAGATTTATAATTCCTAGGATTTTGTGATGAGGGTAGAATTTTGATCCTAATGAAGGTTATAGCAAAATTTTCCTGCCTATCAATGCTGTCTTTTTTGATCCATTATTTTCCCATGATGTCTTCTCCAAAGTTATTTCTACCTCTGTTTGGCTTTTGATATTTAATTTTCCAGTGACACCTGTACTGAATACATTTGTTTCATTTCAGATGGTTACTATCAAAAGGCTAATTAATTATTTTATTATATTATATTATTCTATACTATATTACACTGTATTACATTACATCTAAACTGAATCTGCCAAGCACTCAACCCTGCCCACACTGCCCAGAATCTTGTGACTGTCACTCAACAGTCCCAACACACACACACACCTGGCCCTGACAGGCCAAGGAAACAAACCACCATCACTTTAGGTAAACAGTCTCCATATTGCATTCTACTTTGGCACAAACATAGGCACTGCAAATGATAAGAATTGTTTTTCCTTTCTCTGAGGTTCAGAGAATGTGAAACCCAGAAATATTCTTGGGAAGAATTGTGCCTTGCTTTTCTCTGGGTAGAGAAATGTGGGGCTGCAGTTTGACTGTTGGGTGTCTCATGGGCTGAGAGGTGAGTCCCAGGGTGCTGTGGTGGCCTGTGACAGTGCAAGGACAGGCCTGCAGATGGAGCAGCTGTGGGTGAACCTATTCCTGCTATTTTAGAGGCAGGAAAAAAGAAATCCCTTTCAGAAATGCTGATACATTCACTGAGGGGCAGAGCACGTCCAGAGAAAAGGTCTGGACACAACTCTGATGAGGAGCAGCTGGGAGACCCAGCCTGGAGAAAAGAGGGAACATTGTCACTTTCTACAGCTCCCTGAAAGAAGGTTGGAGCCAGGTGTGGGTCCGTCTGTTCTCCAGGGAAACGAATGACAGGACAAGAGGAGATGGCACCAGGGGAGGTTTACATTAGATGTAAGGAAAAACTTCACAGAAAGGGTTGTAAAGCACTGGAAAAGGCTCTCTGGGAAATGGTAGAGCCAGCATCCCTGAAAGTGTTGGTGTGGCACCTGAGGGCATGGGTCAGTGCTGAACATGGTGGTGCTGCTGGCTGCACAGTTGGGCTTGATGACCTTTCCCAACCTGAACCATTCTGTGGCTCTGTGCCACCAGCTTGCAGAACCTTCAGCTCATGTTGGTGTTGATTTTAGGCAGTTTGCTTGGCTACAGAGCCTCTATCTCCACATCTTCTCAGTTATTTCCTATGCAGCTGTCACCTGGCAAGCTCTCCCCCCTTGTGCTGCTCTGGGCACCAGGCACTCACCCAGGCCCTGAGCTGCCTTCAGCACTGCTGCCAACATTGCTGCTGCTGCTGCTGCTGCTGCAGAGCCTCTCTGCAAGCTCCTGCACTTGTCTGAGGTGCCTCAGAAGGAAAAGCCAAGGAAAAACCTTCCCACCTAATGCCTACAGCTACAGTCAGCATCATCTAAGGGGGCAGAAGTAACAGGGAGATGTGTGGGGAAGAAAGATGTGAGATTAGGGAGATGTGGGCCTGGGTGGTTTCCTGGTGTGCTGTTGCTGTGCCAGAGGTGGCCCCTCTCAGGTGCTGACAGCTGAGTGTCCCTGGGGCTGTGAGGGGATGTCCCTGCACTGCTCTGAGCTCTCCTGCTCACCAAAGCTGTGCTGCTGGTGGTGATTCCCACCCAGAGCTGGGTGAGGTGGAGCTGGTGGTGATTCCCACCCAGAGCTGAAGTCATCATGTGCTGTCCCATTTTCTGCAGTCCTGCTGCCAAGAGCTGCTTTGCTGAGCTCTTGCACGCTGATGGGATCTCCTGGAATGTCCCTTTCCTTCCCCAGAGCAGCCCTGCCTCTCCCAGCCCCCTGTCCAGCTCTGTGCCGCAGCCCTGTGCCCTGCAGCTGCCCTTGAGACCATGCCAAGCAGGAAGGGCTTTCCCAGCGAGCATCCTCCCCTCTGCTGTGCTGCAGGACCCGGGCAGGAAAGGGTTACAGTGTCTGCATAAGCAATCAGTCACTTTTATTGCTTTTGTTGCTTGTTTCTTTCCCCCAGAATTAACTCTGGTCCTACTAATAGCTTTGCTTCCTCAAGTCTCCCCGATGGCTGTATTGATTTAAGTGAAACGAGTTCTGCACGGGGACTGAGGGGCATTTCTGCTCACTGTAGGCTCAGCTGCAGACAAGGCTGCTCAGTGTTAACAAGAGGAGTCCCAAGAGCCCCTTGCTGGGGAAGTTCAAACCTTTCTTGGAACATCTTTGCTCTGTTGCTTTAGATCCTTTAATAACGTGTTTAACATAATAAATTGCCTTTGCCTGAGCCAGCCCTTGCTGTTTAAGGACTGCTCTCACCTCCTTGCTGGGGCTCCCTGCAGAGCCTCCTTTATGCACCTGGAGCTTCCCTGGAGCTCCCAAGAGCAGGAGAGCGGAGATGTGGCCAGGAGAAGGAGGTGGAACTGCCTGAGCAAGGCTGAGATGTCCTGTGCCCAAAAAGAAGAGATGCTCAAGTAGTGGGATGCAGATGAAGGGACCACCAGAGATTCTTCATGAGAGACAGAGACTTGAGGCACTCTGGCAGAGCCAGGTGGGAGGTGGTGATGAGGGCTGCAGGTTTTGGGGGCTCTTGATTTGCAGTGAGTTGTCCTCTGTGTGTGGAGCAGCCTGGTGAGCCAAGCTCTCCCCAATTTTGGTTGTTTTTCCCAAGGCTGAAGCCTTGGAGGCCTCTCAGGAGGAGAATTGGAGGGAAGGACCTCTCCCACTGCTGCTGGTGGCCAGAGAAGCAGAAGTGGTCCTGCTGCAGACTGCAGAGTTTGGGGTTAATGGAAGAGCCTGGGGTGGCAGTCAGCAAGAGGTGGGCTCTTTTATCTTACAGAATCTGGGTTTTCTGTTGGGTGAACACTTTGGTAGAGAGCTCCAAGCCAGCTCTGGCACTTGCCACCTTACTGACACTTGGCAGTGTATTTACAGGTGCACCAGCAGTGTCAGGGGTAACCAGTCTGACCAGATGGGATGCAGCAGGATTAAGCTTTGAACTCCTTAAATAGTATTCCTTTTCCTGTCGTTTTTTGTCCAAGGCTGTGTGAGGGCTGGGAAAGGGATTGGTTGCCTTGCTCCCCAGGAGCAGCTGTGCTGCAGTGGGACTGGGCCATGGATGAGGAACATTGGTTTTCCTGTAAGACAGCACTAGGCAGTCCCTGTAGTCTCCCCATTTCCCTTGGGAATGTCTTCCATTGATTTTCTGAAGATGTCAGGCAAGAGCATCCATACCCTGCAGTCCATGGAAAGGCAGATGTGGTGCTCTTGTGTCCACACAGGCTGCTGGAAGGATGGAGTTCCCTAGATTGTGTGTAACCTGTGTGAAGCAGGACATGCAGGTTCTTTGCCTGGCTGGTTTTCCTGCTCTGGGTGAGATGGCCCTGCAGACATTTGGGCCATGGAGGGCTGGGCAGGGTTTGGGGCTGCAGCACCTCTCAGGGCTCTGCAGTGCTGTGTGTGCTCAGCCCTGTCCCCTCCGTCAGCTCCCTGTGCACCAGGAGCTGAGCAGTGTTTGTTTAGACTTTGGGAGAAGACACTGTGTAAGCAACAGAGTGTTAATGTGGTGACTTCTCCCCTCAAGATAGCCTCTTTGTATTTATTTTCTTATCCCCTCTGCTTTCACCATCTGCTGCCACCCACTCTAATAGCTGCCATGCCAGAGCTCCTCTTGCTGCCAGGATGCTGCAGGCACAAGCTGAAGCAAGTGCTGAGGCTGCTCAGGAGTGCCTGCTGCTGCTGCAGAGCCAGGCTCCAGGTGAGCATGGCCCTGTCCCCAAACAGGCTCCAGAGGAGCATGGCCCTGCCTGCTGCCCCTGCCCCAAACAGGACACAGCCAGGCCAGCCAGGAGTCCCGTGCTGTCCTGAGGCAAGGGGCAGATTTGGGAGCACACTTCTTCAGAAGGAGGGGAAGGTGGCTCTCAGACCCCTTCTTCTGCAGTGACCTCCTGCAGCACTGGGGACAGGACCATTTGTGTCACAGTGTCTGGCTGGAGGTTTTGTCCCTGGCTCTGCCCACTGGATTCCTCTTAGGAACAGAGCTGAGTCTTTTCTGGGGTGTCATGACCACTGAAAGACAGTCTGGGCTTGGGGAAGGGGGAGCTGCATAAACAGAACATCTCCTAGGGCTCAGAGTGGGGCAGGAGAGGAAGGAGCTGTCAGCACAAAGGCTGTGTTTCCCTGGGAGAGCAGGGGGCAGATTGGTTATTAAGTCAGGAGAGAGCACTGATGGACCCCGAGGGAATGGAGACATTTGCTGTCATGGCCAGCCTTGCAGGATCACAAAATGTCCTGAGAGAGCTTCTGTGGGCAGCACGGGCCTCTGCTCCTGGTGTGGGGCTGTGAAGTCACACAGACCCTCTGTGAAGTCACATATATCCTCTGTGAAATCACACAGATCCTCTCTGAAGTCACACAGATCCTCTCTGAAGTCACACAGATCCTCTGTGAAGTCACACAGACCCTCTCTGAAGTCACACAGATCCTTTGTGAAGTCACACAGATCCTCTCTGAAGTCACACAAATCCTTTGTGAAGTCACACAGATCCTCTCTGAAGTCACACAGATCCTCTCTGAAGTCACACAGATGCTCTGCCCAGCCTGCAGGGGATGCACTGGAAGTGTCTGTCTCCATCTCTCAGGTTCTCCTTGCTGGGGCTTCCTACAGAGCCTCCTTTATGCACCTGGAGCTTCCCTGGAGCTCCCAAGAGCAGGAGAGCGGAGATGTGGCCAGGAGAAGGAGGTGGAACTGCCTGAGCAAGGCTGAGATGTCCTGTGCCCAAAAAGAAGAGATGCTCAAGTAGTGGGATGCAGATGAAGGGACCACCAGAGATTCTTCATGAATGACAGATGTCCAAAACCACCCTGTGTGTCCTTGCAGTCCTTACAGGGCCACTGTGGTGTCCAGCACAGTCACCATGAGGGAGGACACAGAGGTTGGGGGTTCCAGGGTCAGTGGTGCTCCCTGGACAGCTGAACCCCCTCTACTTTAGTTCCTAATTGATGGCATTTGGCAAATGGAACAGAGCCATCCTGGGAATGCCTGGGCAGGGCCAGGAGGGGACATTTCCAGGTTTTCCCTGCCTTACAGCCTGCTTTAAATATGCTTTGGCAGTGTAGGGCTATTACTGCAGGAGGAGGAGGCATGTGGGACCTTCCTACAGCTGTTGGCAAAGCAAAAGGGGTTTTTCCAGCTCAGGCAGAGACTGCCTGTTCCACAGGGCCAGGGGTGTGCCTGAGGTACATTTGGGGTAAGGCTGAGGAACCCAGAGGGCATCTGGACAAAGTCTCTGTATGGAGTGGTTGGGAAGAATTCCAGAAAACTGCTTGGCTTTTCCAGGGCATGCCAGGAGGGAAAGATTTTGCCCCAAGGAAGAGGAGAAGAGAGTAGGCTGCTCAGTTTTTTAAAAGATGAGTTGTAAACATCCTAGATAATCCAGTTTCTCCAATTGCAATTAACAAGCAATTTGTAGCATGTTAAGCAGCCAGGCTGGGATCAATGAGTGTTATCCCTCCTGGATGCAGTATGACTGACAAGGTAACTCATGTGGTGTTTCCTCTCTGGAGTCCCTGAGCAGCTCAGCCCTGCTGAGGAGGTGGTGGCTGCTCAGCATCCTGCCAGGCCAGCTCTGCACCAGGGGCTTCTGAGGTTTGGGAGCCTCCTGAAGTGTCCTTGGGGTTTAGCAGGACCAGCAAACACAGGCACAATTCCCCAGGCGGAGCAAGGCCCCTCACCCCTTGGGTTCCTTCTTCCTTGGGGACAGGGCCTGGCACCCATTCCTTGTCCCTGGGGTGGTCCCATCCAGGCAGAGGGGAGGCCCAGTTTTACCTTTCCAACTGGGTCTATCCAGAGGGTAAAAGAAGCCCAGGCTCCTCTTCCTCTCTCCACTGTGCTGCTCTTTGGTGTCAGCACCTCCCAGCCCACGCTGGGCTCCAGCAGGACTTGGTGCAGCCAGGACCTGCTGCTCACTGCAGGACTCACATCAGGGGCGCCCACCTGGGCTGTGGTGCCTTTTCTCTGTCCTTACTGTGTCAGCTCTGACTTGCCAATGCTTTTGATCTATAGCCACCTGTTAATATTTATCCTGAATAATCGATAATTTCCATTATTATTTTGTCAGCACCTTGGTTGGAATTTCTCGTTTCCTCTTTCTGTGGTGCAATGTCTCTTCCTGCTCTTTTAGTGATGGTGTGGTTTGGCAGGATGGCTCCTGAGGAACATCTGTATCCCTGCTTGGCCACCTGTATTTCACTAATTCAAGAGGTGATGGCTAACAGGGTTTGGATTTGGTTCAGAGCAGCTCCCTTTAGGTTGAGACATTCCCAGGAGCTGCTTGGTGTGCTACACCCCAGTGCATCTGTCATTTTGGCCTGACCTCCTGCAGGTGAGGGCTTGTCTGGTACTGTGGGAGCACTAAGGCACAGGGACTGAAATAGAATAATTAAATTACAGAACTGCCTTCTCTTGAAAGTACAGTGCTGTCCAAAATGAAACAGCAAGACCTTATCTGCCTGGCAGGAACCAAGAAGAAATCTGTTTGCAGTGACATTAACCTATAACAGTGGTAAAAATTGTTAAATTGTCCAGATTGAAGTTTATGGAACTTTTATTTCCTAAAATCTGGATGAAATGTTGAAATTGACCTTTTCACTTGTGGATAGGTTTTCCACCTGTGTGTGATGAAGCTGCCTCAGAAACATTATCTAGATCTAGTGTTTGTGTGAGAGAAACATAAGATGACAAACAGAGTTGTCCTCCGTTGTTTATTATGATTTCTAGGGTTTTGAGTCTGTGTTTAATCTGTTTTTCTGTCTTAATGTTCCACTTCTCCCAACTTCTCATCTCTTCTCTCTGATCTGACTTCATGCTTTGTATTGATTACTCCAGGGATGAATTTGATCCTTTCTTAGAAAAAAAACCCAAAATCCATGTCTTATCTCAGATTTTTGTCTCTGTCTGAGCTTCCTTGATGAGTTTTAATTTGAAGCTGAGGCATTGCCTGAACAGCATTTCCTTCTGTTTACCTTTCTGGGCAATGGGGACCCTGCTCTGCTCGTCAAACTTCTGAAGTCAAGATCTGTCTGTGAACAAATGAAAGAAAGGTTGTGTTCCCCTCGAGGGCAGCTCTCCAAAGGCAGCTTTGCTGTGGATTTGCAGAGCCCTGGTGCTCTCCTCTGTGGCCCAGAATTCCTGGTGGTGTTGCTGTTTACACCCCTGGTGCACAGCTGTGTGTGAAAAGCCTTGCACACATCAGAAAGCAGGCGAGGAGCACGGCCCTGACAGCTGTGCCTAAGGGTGGAAGTCTTCTCTTAAATAAGTTATGAATGTGCTGAGGGCAACACAAGCCTGTATCAAAGCTTCAGGGGTGTCACAAGAACCAGGGAGGGGTGGGGAATCCACTGTGAAAGGAGATTGATTGCTTTTGGTGTGAAACACCTGGCTTTGGGTCAGCACTGGTGCTTTGGGGACATCTGGCAGAGCTGTGAGGGGGTCACCACACCAGGTCTGTGCCTGCCACCCTCTGCAGGGGCAGTGATGTGGCCAAAGTCCATCACCAGCATTGTGTGCACGCTCCTGGGCTCTCCAGAGCAGCCCAGCCAAGCCCCTGGGCTGTGGGGCTGTGATTTGTGAGAAGGAGAAGTGTTTCTCCTGCTCCTGTGAGTGCCTTTTTTAGCCCAGCCAAGCCCCTGGGCCGTGGGGCTGTGATTTGTGGGTGCCTTTTTTAGCCCAGCCAAGCCCCTGGGCTGTAGGGCTGTGATTTGTGAGATTGAGAAGTGTTTCTCCTGCTCCCGTGGGTGCCTTTTTTAGCTGGTCCCTTCCCTGGGCTGTGAGGCTGTGATTTGTGAGATTGAGAAGTGTTTCTCCTGCTCCCATGGGTGCCTTTTTTAGCTGGTCCCTTCCCTGGGCTGTAGGGCTGTGATTTGTGAGATTGAGAAGTGTTTCTCCTGCTCCCGTGGGTGCCTTTTTTAGCTGGTCCCTTCCCTGGCTGCGTGTTTCCAGCGAGGAGCTGCTCACCGTGCCCTGCACCCACACATGTAGGCAAGAAGATTTTCCCCAAGGAGCAAGAAATATTTCTAGGAAAGGAAAGCCAGCTGGAGGGGTTTTTTGCCCCAGGAATATGCACTGGAGTATCTCAGAGCTGCAGTGCTGGCTCAGCCACCTGCAGTGAAGCAGTGTGAGCGTTGGGCAGCTGCTCCCTGCCCGAGGGGGAGCTGTGCATGTGTCAGAGATGGGATGATGGTGTTTGTTTATAATGGCTCTGGAAGGCGATAGCTGATGTTTCAGCATGTTGAACATGTGTTAGATGGGTTTAAGAACATTAGTAGATGATGTTATAGATGGCTATAAACTGCTTGTGAGGATGTCTTTATTGATCTGTTGGACTATGGCAGCTTCTCCTTTATTAGAACTTCCATTCGTTCAGGCCCATGTAAAGGATTTATAATGGGGCCTTGATATGGATTGAGAAATAAGATTGTTTTATTGGATGTTAAGGACTTTAAAAACAACTTTAATTGGTTTGTTCTGGGAACCTGGTGGTGAAACAACTGGTCAAATACTGAGGAAACAGCAGCTATTTTATTTGTTGAGCTGGAGGATAAAATGTTTGCAGCAGTTCATGCAGTAATATAGAGGTATTGTTTATGTCTGATGAGGCAAAGTCATTGATTGTGTTGGTGGTGAATTTCAGCCCTGATCCACCTGGAAGAAGCAATCAAATCACATCTATCTGAGCCCCCTGTGGAGGGGGGATTAATGCTGCTGCTTCAGACCTGTTAGCTTCTTAATGCTGTTCCATTTATTTAAAGGTTATTGTTTGATTAAATAAAAATACTGGAGTGTTGGTGAAGGTGGAGGATGCATGGGGCTTTGGGGAGTGCTGCTGTGAGGCTAAACTGTGCAGGGTCCCTTAAGCAAAGACTATTAAAAGTCAGAGGGAAATACCCTGTTGCAGTAAGTGGCAAAACCATCACCTGGTGGGGCAGGAATTTCCTGTAATATTTTTTTGTCTGCTAACTTGTAACTGAACTTTAAAAATGTGCCTCCGAAGGATGTGCAGCTAATGTTTATTAAAAAGAAAAAAAAGAGTGCTTGTGGAGTACTGACAATTATAGGCACAGAGTATAGCCTAGAGAGGGATTTTAATCTGCAATTTGCATTGTGAGGAAAGGACACCCCGTTCTCTTTACCTTCTGGAAGGATATAATTCGAACCAAAGTGCTGAGAACAACAGGCATAGAAGAAGCACATGATTTTTTATTTTTTTTTCCCCCTCTCCCAACCTGCTGGAAAATCCTATTGATGACAAAGTTCAGGCTGAGTCAGTGGATGGAACAACTCGTGACTGGAGCGAAATAAATTGTGTCTGAAAAGCCAGGATGCTGTTTGAACGTCGCAAAAGCCACTTCAGACAGCTCTGGTTTGGAAAGATCAGTTGTGATAGGAGAAACTTTGCTGAGGAAAGGACCATAACAAACCCCCCCAAAGCACAGCCATTGGCTCCGCACAGGCCTTGCTGCATCCCTCAGAGCTCTTGTTTAGGAAGTTTTGTGTTCATACAGGTCAGATCAGGGCTTTTTGCTGTCCTGCATTCATTCTTACTCATCTGATTTCTTATCTCATCATGTGGATGTCACTTTAGCCAGCTACAGCCACTGTCCTGCAAAAAATGCAAACTCTGTGGGGTTTTTTCTCCCCCCCCGCAAGATGTATTTTCTGTGAAGGGTCTGGGCACATGTGGGAATTGAATTCCAGGCTCTTGTACATGAAAGATGAGAGCTCTTTCCTTTGGAGAGATGCACCTGGTCTTGCCCGAGTTTGAAAACACATTTTCCTAGAAAAGAGCCTTGTCTGCTTTCATGAGGAAGGGTTAAAAACAAAAGCATGAACCCTCCTTTCTTCTTCCCTGATCAATCTGGCCATGGTTATGAGAGAAGCTTTCTGATAGCTCCTCTTTGTCATGTCAATACCATTAAGGCCACTTTGGCAAGGGAAGCAATGTATAATTAATCTGCAAATCAGTAAAGAGGATGTGATTCTTATACAAAGGAGAAGGTCTTTAACTGCAGGAGGCTTTGTGTGGGCATGGCCATGCTTGGATGGGACCTCCCTGGAGCATCCCTGTCCCAGCAGTTCCCTTGTGTGACACACCTTCAGTGGGGCCCATTTGCTGCTCTCCAGCAAAAGGACTGAGTCAACAAATAAATGGGAACCAAGTGGGGCAAGGCTGAGGTTAGGAGTATGCAAGTGCCCCTGAACACCTGCCCAGTGAGTTGGTTGAACCTGAAAAATATCTTTAAGACTTTGCCTCCATCCACTGGTTTTGCTGTTTTGGGTTTTTTAAAGCTTTGGCTCAATTGGAATTATTATTATTTTGATGCAGAACGCATTAAAAAGGGAAAAAGAAAAAAATCCAAGCCCTATCTGGACTGATTTGTTCCCAGAAAGATGTTCAATTTTGTATGTATAATTGAAAGGGGCTAAATATAGCTATATTAATATTTATGGGCCTTATGTTGGAGTCAATACAAGAGTTGCTGTTCAAGGCAATTAAGCTTTACCTTTTCACATGTAGGATTTCGGTGTTTGGAGATGACATTAGTGGTGTGACCTGCATCCAAGAGAGAAAACACTAAAAGCATGCCACCATCTGTGGAGTATGATACCCTGTATTTAGTGCTGTTTGCTGACAGGCAGTTTGTCTCCAGCGAGGCTGATCTCTCCAGGGCAGGGCTGCTGTCTTAATAGCAGGGAAATCAGGGAAATCAGTGCTCTGGGAGGCTTGCAGGAGAGCTGGCCCTGCTGTGTTTTGGGAGGATCTGAGCCACGAGCCTCTGGTGACATCACAAAGTGAGGATTGCCCACCTCTGCTGCATCTGTGGCTGCTGGGGATAAAGGGAAAACCGTGATGGTGGCACTTGATGGATCCCGTTTGTGCTCACACCACCCACACCCTAGAGCTGGAGCACGGGAAATGTGACTCTGGGAGGGCTCTCTGTGCCCTGTGCCAGGGCTCAGGCTCTCTGTGCCTGTCTGCAGGGCCAGTCACAACCTTCATGTCACCAAAGCACTGAGAAAGCAAATCCTGTCCGGGGCTCTGAGCCGCTGTAGGGAGTGTGTGCACGGGGAATTAGGTCGGGGCTGGGAGGATGAAAACAAGTCAGTTTGCATGAATAACAAAGGCAAAGTGATGGTGTGCTGGATTTCTGAAGCATTACCTTTCAAGAGAAGGGTATCACTGGGATAACACGACAAGAATCCTGGCAGTGGCTGAATTGCCCTGCATTGCTGCTTTTTGGGAGCTGCAGCTCCTCGCTGCTCCAGTTAACAAAGAGCTGTTGGATGCTGTAAAATCTCTCACTGATAGGGAGTGTCTGAGTCCTGCCTGTCTCCTAAATTTGATCAATGTGTCAGGCTTTTTCTTTTTTCCATCTGGCTCTGACAACTGCCTTGGGGAAGGAGGGCTGCAGCAAGGAGCCTCGCTCGGGGCTGACCTGCCCTCCCCAGGGCTGCAGGTGGAGATTGTCTCAGTGATGCTGATCGTGGTGCTCATCCCTTCTCCAAGGACTCTCAAATCATGAGTGGGTGTGTTTCTGTTCTTTCCCTGGTGCGTGGTGTGTTTTGGTAGCTGGAAGCCTTTTAACCTCCTTCAGTAACCATCAGGGGGGTGCATTTTCCAAGGATTTTCATTAGCTTTAGCTGCTGGAGCACAATGGCTGCTTAAACAGGGAGGGAAAAGTGGAAATCAAAGGGCACACCTGCCGAGTTAAAAATGGGGGCCGTGCTCTCAGTGGTGGAAAATGAGTTTTCAACTCCAAGTGGCCCTTTGGAATTCCACCTCAGCTCTGGGGATTTGCTCTGGGTGACGCTGACCCCAGCACTGGTATTTCCAATTACTGATGACACAATCCTTGCCCAAAGGTGCTGGCTCCAGCGCAGAGGAGTTTTCCTTGGTGTGCCTGTGAGTGAGCCAGTCCCACCTTGTTTCTGTTCCTGAACAAGGGCAAGCCAAGCCATATATTAAGGAACAAGGAAATTGCACCAGTTAAATTTAAAAAACTCATTTAGCTAAAGCAGTGTAAGCGCCCATGAATATTTATCTGATGTTATGGAAGCGTGCGGACTCCCACCTACTTTATTAAATTGATTTTCAATAAAAATGCAAGTGGAAGACGTTTGATTAATGGCTGGTGGGACGGGACAATTAATGTGAAGTCTGGAGTCAGCAAGAAGTGTCCCCTGAGCCTGTGTGTCCCTGCTCCAGGCTGGGCTAAGAAAAGGTTTCTAAACTCCTCCAAGGGGCCACGGCAATGTTTATCCATGTGGTTTCTAAAACGGGGTGAACAGGAGCCAGTGCATGGTTTTGCTGAGGTCCTGACCTTGAAGCTGGCATGTGATGTTTGCTCCCAGTGTTCTAATTTTCTCAGATTTTCCCTGCTTTTCCCACCCCTCGGAGCAGGCTGCACCTGAGAATTAAACCCAGCAGCGAGCTCCAGCGCTCGCGCCGGCTTTGAGTGAGGCTCCCTGGGCCTTTGCATTTAAACATGCCTGGGATTAGCTCCATCAGCCTCCAGATCTGCTCAGTTCCTACCAATTTCCTGGCTCGGATTTGTCTCCTGCAGGAAGGCAATTTGGAGCTGTAAGGTTACAGCTCTATTAAGGCTCTCCAGTGCGGTGTCCCGCCGGGATCCTCGCGGCGCTGCTGCCGCCTCTTTCCGAGGAGCTGCAGGGAGATGCTGATCATGGGCCAAGTGAGGGTTCCTGGGATGGGATCCTGCTCACTCAGGGCACCTGGGCAGCCCTGCAGGGCCTGGGGGCTCCCCTGTCCCAGAGGACAGCAGAGACGGGGGCTCCTTGCAGGCTGGAATGGAAACTCTCTGCTGGGATCGGGTGAAAAACCTCTGGGAGCTGCTGTGGGAGGGATGTGACAGCTCCTGTTCTCTGCAGGGTTTGCAGAACCGGGGGTGCAGGGTTTTGGGGTGATGGTTAGGGGCAGGAAGGTGCCTTGTGGGGCAGGGAAGGCTGGGCTTGGGCAGGGAGGTGGCTCCATCTCAGCACCCCTCAGCCTGTGGGGCACAGAGAGGCACCACAGCACCGTGAGCCACTGAAACTGCTGCCCAAGTGGCACCAGATAAACCTGGGGCATGAATCCTTCCCCCAGCCAGGATGGCAGCCCCATGTCCTGCACTGGGGAGCAGGATGAGCACCTTGATGCCCTCAGCCCTTCCCAAGGGGCACATGGCACCCAAAGGGCTGCAGCCAGATGGCAGAGAGAGCATCCAGGGGCAGGGAGCACCAGGTGCTCCTGCTGCTGCACCTCCAGGATGAGAGGCTCATGCAGTCTCTGCTCTGCAGCACTTTGGGGTTTTCTCCACATGCAAATGTGGCAGCAGGGAATAGGCACAGACACTCCTGACACAGTTGGGCACTCCCCTGCTGTGCTTGCTTTGCTGAGGAGCTGGGCATGGACAAGAGTGGTGGGAACAGAAAGGAATTAAAGGAAAAAAAAAAAGATGAGAGAAGATGCTGGGCATGGACAAGAGTGATGGGAACAGAAAGGAATTAAAAAAAATAAAAGGGAGTAGGTGCTGGCAAATAACTGCATGGCAGAAAAAGAGAGGGAGAGTTGTGGTTGAAAACAGAAGCTGAGGAAAGGCAGATTGGCAGGCAGCATATTTCTGGAGACAGCTTTCTCCTCTGTAGGCTGAGTCACCTAAGAAACGTGTCAATAAAACACACTCTCGGGCACTGTCTCTAATAAATATATATTTAAGAGAGACATTTCTTCAAAACTTCTGCGAGGAGATGTCGAATTCTGAAGGGATGGCATGAAAAATGACATCTCCAGTGGAAGCAGAGAGTTGCCATGGGAACTGGAACGCTTTGAACATACATCACTAAAACAAGAAAACATTTTCCCCAGCAAAGGAAATTAAAAATTACATACATCTGGAGGCATCTGCCCTCTGCCTGTCTCTGATGGGAGTATCAGAGTACCATGCAGCATATCATAATTCATGTAGTGGGCAGGACTGACAATTCCCTATCAGTTGTTGAATTTTCGTGAGTAACTGTGATAAAAAAGCCTTCCTGTCCTTGGGACAGGCAATGCTGGTGTCTGAACAGTGCTGGGGAGGAGGAGATTTAGAGCCAAAATGGAATTTGCTCTGAAATTGTTCTGCTCACCTGGGATGAAACAGCAGCCTGAATGCACAGCTAAGCCCATCTTGCCATGTGGGCATGAATCCACTGCTGCCAGAGCTTGCTGGCCCCACTGGGCAGCCAGGGACTTTTCCTGGGAGCAGGGGAGGGCAGGTGAGAGGGGATGTCCTGGAGGAGCACAGTGAGTGTTTGGGGGTTTATCTTGTGCTTTGGAGACTCAGTTTTCTCGTGCAAGTCTGGGGCAGCAAAGCCAGTAGGAGTTATTTGCACCTGGCAAAATAAAGTGTAATTTTTTCTTTCCATTTTCTTTCTTTCCCAGTGCCTTTCTCAGGGTGTGGCAGAGGTGGCACAGGGTGAGCCCAGGGCAAATGCTAAATTGACCAGTGCAGGGCGGTGTGAATTAAATAAGTTTATTTGCACAGTGCTGAAATAAATAAGCACTGGCCATGCAGCTCAGTGACCTGTGCATGACAGGGGACAGACAGCTCTGTGCAGAGCTGGGCTCTGCCACACAGACCACGCTGAGGTGCATGAAAAAGGGAAAACATTTGTCTGCAGTGCCCTGGGAGCGGAGGTGAAGGATGCCAGAAGCATCACCAGAGGCACACTGTCTGAGGAGCTGATTGAGTTCTCTGCTGAAGGAAATGCCAGCCAGGAGCTAATGGGTAGGGAACCAGAGTGCAAATTACAGCTTTGCTCCCTGCTATGGTACTCTTGTATCTTGTCTCAGTACCTGGTGTTGGCCTCGGGGGACAGGCTTGAAAATTAAATGGGCTCTTCCTCTGAGCTGTACAGCAACCCCCAGGAGTCACTTTCTTCTTCTTCTATTTCTTCTTTTTTTATTTCCATTTTTTGCCCACTACAGCCCATCACGTGTTCTGGCAGTGCTCAGCCTGCAGAGGAGCCTGGAATGAGATACAGCCAGAGGCACAGGCAGGCAGCACCGGGGCTGGAAGGCAGATGGGGAAACTGAGGCACAGCAGAGCTGCCTTCAGTGCATGCTCAGAGCCACGGTGCACAGCAGCAGTGGTGGGGCTGGAGCCCAGAGCTCAGCCTGCAAACCGCATGTGCTTCACTGAGACATCTCTTTTCTTCCTTCTCCCTCTGCAACAACACACATTTAATGCAGATTTGGTTTGAGTGAGTCTGTTTGGTTAGGGGGCCTTCATGACAAGAGGGGCTGGAGCATGTCCAGGGGAGGGAATAGAGCTGGGGAAGGGTCTGGAGCACCAGGAGGGGCTGTGGGGGCTCAGTCTGGAGAAAAGGAGACTCAGGGATGATTTTTTATTGCTCTCTACAGCTCCCTGACAGGAGGGGGCACACAGATGGGGATCAGTCTCTTCTCCCAGGCAACCAGTGACAGGGTGAGAGGAAATGGCCTCAACTTGAATCAAGGTGGGTTCAGGTTGAATATTAGGGAAAAGTTTAAAAGGGCTGTAAAGCCTGGAACAGGCTGCTCAGTGGAGTGGTGGAATCACCATTCCTGGAAATATTCAAAGCACACATTAATGTGGCACTTGAGGACGTGGTTTAGTGGTGGACATGGTCATGGTGCTGGGTTGAGGATTGGACTTGGTCTTAGAGGTCTTTTCCAACCTTAATGATTCTCTGATTTTTCTTGCATTCCTCTGTTTGCTTCCTTGCTTTCCAATCTTTGCAGCTGTTTTCTCTGTTGTCTATCAATGATTATCAGGTTGGCAGCAGCAGTTTTGTATTGCACCTTCGTGCTTATCTTTTTCCTGGGGATCTGCCTGATGAATTGCAGAGCTCAGTAATTGCTTTACAAACTCCAAGGATGTTACTGGCACTGATCTGAAGATTTTGGAAGTACTCTCAAAGCAACTGTGGCCTGTTGGGGGGTGGTGATTTCTGTTAAAGAAAGACTTGCTAAGAATGAGTTATCTGAAGGCTCAGTGTTTTTACGGAAGGGAGTAAGCAAAAACCTGCCAGGGCCAGTCTGCCTGAGGAAGAAGCTTCAGAGGCACATAGGTTCATGTAGGTTATGGATAAGCCTGGTCTAATAAGTGTTTTTCCCAGCTGGGCTGTTCATGTGTGGAAGGATACAGCAATGCTTTGACCTCTCCTGTGTTTGCAGCCTCAGGCAGCACTGAGGTGCTGAACCTGCTGCAGACTTTCCCTGAGGGTTCTGTTCACCAGGATCCTTTGGCATGGCCAGCAAGAACCCTGCCACTGATCCCTAAAGGGAGAATTACCTGAACAAGGTCATCAAGGCAGGCCCAAAACAGAGCACAGGTGCTTTGCAGGTAACAAGGAGGGGGTTTGCCCAGTGCTGAGGTAGCAGCCTGGCACATCTGCCCTCATGTTACTGCTCCTGCAGCAGAACTCTCCTGCCTTTGGTGTCCTCAGGGCACAGCTGGATGTACCAACTGGCTCCATGGCCTTGCCTGATTGTTCTTCCCCTGTCCACAGGGACCAGCAGGGATTCCCTTTCCCAAGTGCCTCTGGCTTAGCCATCAAGGCCAGCCTTTAATACTGAGCATGTTTAAATTATGCATGCTAATTTATATTCACACATTTTCCCATTGTATTTATAATATATAACAAACATGTTTATGTGGCATCTCCCTTCCATTAGCACAGGGTCTGGGAGCACTGCAGAACCTCTAAAAGCATGCTCACACATACATATTCCTCCTCTGTCTTCCTGGCATCTGAGGGTGTCCTGAGTCCTTAAAATAGTAACGACAGTAGCTTTGTTCATTCTGTCTTAGTTCTGTCTGTGGCAAAAATAGCACAGCTAATTTGTAGGCTCTGTTTGTAGTCTGTATGTGTGAGAATGAGGGGTGTGTATAAAGCCTCCATGGCTGCACACCCTCCAGCAGTCACTGCTTCTGACTCTTTCTTCTGTCCCTGCTGGAGTGGTTGTTTATCAATAATTTGCACCACATCCTGAATCTAACCCCTGGATCTGTATCTTAATGTGGTGATAAAAATATGTGCACGTGGATAAAAGGGGGGCAAGCTAAATTAAGTCACATTCTGTGGAGCCTTGTGGTGGGTTTTTAGCCAGGGCTTCTAATGGTGTAAGGCTTATCACACCCATCTTTGCTGCCTTTTGTCTTCCATAAGCTTTAGAGCCTGTGGCTGATCTGAGCAAAGCCTGACAGTAAAGGTGGATAACTCTGAGATTTGGAGTCCCTCCAAGATTTGTGGAATTATGAAGTTGAGTGGAAAAAGACCCAAAGCCGAGAGAGCTAACTAGGTGGGATCAACTGGTGTTAGGCTTCAGAAAATCAGGGAGGAAAAGCTGCTCTGAGGGAAGCAGGGTTTGTTGGCTCCTCTGCTGCTAAAGCAGCATCTCTCCTAGGCTGCTCTGCTGGATAGAGCTGTAACCTGCACCCCACACTCTTTGACAAGTGTGAGAAAATGCCTTTCACCAGCATGGGAGGGTGTGAAATCCCTGTAGCACCTTCTGCAGCAACACCTGGCTGTGCCAGGTATGCCTGGAGTCCCCTCAGCCAGTGTGTGTTCATGCAAAGGGGCAGTGCAGCGAGGTCAGAGCAGAAAGCTGGGCTACCTGTGCTGTCACCCCATGGAAGGGCTGGGGAGGGAGTGCAGGCACTCACCCAGCAGGGACCAGCAGATGCCCCCCGTGCCTCTCAGCACTGTGCTCAGCAGCCCAGTGTGTCTGAGAGCTCTGCTTTAGGCAATCGCTGTGCCTTGATCCCAGCTCTGTTGGTGATGGAGTTGTGTAGGTGTGGAGAGAGCTCAGCCCTGGGTCAGAGCCACAGGCACATGTACAGACCATTTGCAGACTCCTGAGGGATTTCTCTTCCAAAAACCAAGCTGATCTTCCCTACACAACCCAGGGAGTTTGTGCCCAGCAATCAGACATCCATCTCTGCCTGAGAGTGTGCCATAAATCCCAGACAAGCCACACTCAAGTGGTAACTGGGTCACTTCATGGTCCTGCAGCTCCTTCCTGCAGAGGACATTGGTTGCAGCCATGTGAGAACTCTGCATCTGCAGCATGTGGTGTGAGACAGGGAATCAATCTATTCCCTGCCTCAGCTCCCCGTGACCCTGCTAAGAAAGGGAGCCAGGGCAGGCTGTCTTTCTGAGGCTTTGACAGGCATCATCTCACTTCATCTGGGCTGAGGAACTGAGCACATGTAATTGCAGACCATGCTGATCTCTCTCATTGCGTGTGAGCGGCTTTGTTGTTGGCTGTTTCTTGAGACAGCCCCTGGAATTCTTTTGAATTCCTCGTTCTCCCTGAAATATCCAGGTTGAGGGGAGAGAGGAGAGAAGCACAGCTGGAAGTGACACCACATGGGTAGCTGTGTTTACAGATTGGATGATTTCTCTCTAGTCTGGCTGGAGGACACGCAATTGTAGACACTGATGTGCCATCACACCAGAGAGAAGGTAGTAATTAATCACCATGGCTCACAGAGCAGCAACTTGGGAACTGGCTGTACAGCAAATGCTGGCAGTGCCAGGGGATTGGAGCAGCAGCAGCAGTGGGTGAAAAAAAGCCTGGGCACCCCAGGATTAGGGAAACAGGCTTGATGCTTTCCTGGCGAGCAGCAGATAGCCTTGTTCCCCATCTAAATGCGATGGCCTTTTGATCATAACCCTGCAGAAGTCACTGGAAGCATAACTGAGGGTGTCAGAGCTGTTACACAGACCCAGTTACTCTGGAATCAAGCAAATAGCTGGGCAAAACTGCGTGAGACAAATTGTCTGTGACATGGCAGAGCTAGATAAGGATCCAACCCAAAGGTCTTGTTGGCAATCCCCTGCAGGCTCTTACTCACCCCTGCTTTTGCTGAGATAAGACATTTGTTTCAGACATTTATATTGTTTCTTGCCTTACTATGTGGTTTATTCTGCAGAGTACAGATTTCCCAGTGCTCTGTCCTTGGCTGACCCCACTTTGCAGTAGATGAGCATCCTGTCATCTTTAACCACTCTGTCCCAGGTCACCAGCCTTCATCCAAGGACCCTGCTGATCCTCATCTCTGTGCTCCCTAGAGAGAGGGAGGTGCCATCAGACATGGTGAGGTGTGGGTGGGCAGAAGTACCTGCGGGGTTACCTGTGGGGCCAGCAGGGTCTCAGCTGTGTCGTGATGCTTCTGCCCAAGTGAGCTTTCCTGGAGATGTGGGTGTTTCAGGTAGCTCAGGGAATTAAATGTTGCTGTTAGCTCTGTCTGGCCTCTGAAGGGCTGGGCCACCTGCCAGCCCCCTGGTGACACTCCTGGCCCTGCTGGCTGCCACTTGGCACTGACAGGACCGAGGCATTCTGTGTGTGTTCTTGCTGCTTCTTCTCAGAAGAAGAACATGTACACACTGCTGTCCACTTTTGGGAAAGGAGCCCGGGCTGAGCTGCCAGACAGGGGTGAATGTCTGTGATAGGAGACTTGGCTTTCGCTTCTGAGCAAGTAATTTCATATTCAAGGTTGCTGGGGTGTTGCAGCAGCCAAGCAGTGTCTGGAAAAATGTATTTTTACTCTGGGACTGGGAGTTTGAAGAGGTTGCTCATGACCTCTGTCTGTGTTGTCTGAGATCCCTCAAGTCAAGGAGAGGGAAGGGCTTGTGCTGAGACCTGCCTGCACCTCTGTTCTCCAGCTCTGCTCTCCCTTTCCCAGAGGCTGCAGGGAATTCCAGGAGATTCTCGTGGCTTTTTGCCCCCTCTGTTCCCCAGCCTTTCCCTCCTGACCCCAGCAGAGCCTCTGCTCCCAGGATACCTGGGGTGGCAGTAGGGATGTTTGTGGTCGTGACATTAGCAATAGCTCACACTGCTGTGTGGCCTTTTGTGTGGCAGGAGCTCTGTCAGTGTCCTTGGAGTCAGCTTTATCCCCTGGCTGGGCTGGACAAGCCCAGGAGGCATCGACAGCACTGCAGTGATGTTCACTGCAATATTTCCTTCTCTGCTGCTATTTCTGAGTTCCTTATGAAAAAAAAAATGCAAGAAAAGCAACTGTGATGTGTATGGGGGAGTCTTTCTGCCCCCACAGCAGGAGAGCAGCAGTGAAGGCCACTTCAGGGCTTCCTGGTGTGTGCTTGGTGATGTAGATGTCTCCATTTCTACAGCTTTAGGCTGTGGAGAGAAGTCCCCCTCTCCTCTTGGGCACCTACCCCTCTGCTTGTACCTCCCTGTCCTCTCCCAGCGCTGGCCTGGCATTCCAAGTGCCAGGTGACACAGAAGGTGCCACATGCCACACCACCCAGAGATGTCCCTGCCTTCTTCAGGGCCTCTCATCCTGCAAGGAGACACCATTCAGCTCCCACTTCCCAAAACAAGGCAGCACCAGAGGTTAAAAACCACCTGAAAAAAGCCCCAGGTGGGGCTGGGAAAGGCAGCCCTGGTGTGATGGGGGTCAAAAGGAGAGGAGGGAGCAGGGTGGAGTTTCTGGCTGGGGCTGTAGTGACACCTCTGAAGGTAAGGGCTGCCCAGGGCTGTGGTTCAGCTCAGCTCTAGTGGACTCGTGGAGCTTATAGCAAAGGTCACGGAAACCTCTTCTGTTCCAGAGGCTAAAAGTGGAAGGAAAAATAAATTCCCCCGGTGGGAGGCTGAGAAGGCAAAGAATGAAACACACAAAGAGCTTCTGTGTGCAGCTGCAAAAATTACCTTCTGCTGCTTGTTAATTACTATGGCAAGGAGTTGGGGGAAGCTGTGAGGTGGAAGTGGGTAGTACCAGCTGACTTCTTGTGTTTCCCTTCCCAGAGATGCTGAGTTAACTGGGAAACACCACCCTGCTGGTTCTGGGTCACCCTGGTGTCCCTTTGGGTTGTGTGATGTGGAAGAGAGCAAGGCTGCATCCCCTGTCCTCATGGTGCCACTGCCCTCAGCACAGACTGGTGGGAATCCTTCCCCAAGGGTTTTGTGTGGGTTTTGGGGGACATGGAATAAGGGGACACTGAATAAGGGGACCTCAGAAATTCTTGAGCTGAGGATAATTGGCGTTGTCTAGGAGGGAGTTCAAGAGGCACTATCAGCTCATTACCGCCCTTCTTAGGTTGTCACCATAGCTGGAGATGGGACATTGGAGCCCAGAGCAGAAACATCTCCCTCCAGGAGCTGACTTGGAGTGGATTGATGGTTTGTACCCCTGGCTGCAGAAAATCCTGAACCCTTCTATTCTCAGCCACACCGCCCCGCACAGAAACAGCAGTGCAGACGGGTTTGTCACCTCCCAGCTCCCTCAGGTCCCCGCACAGCCCAGGAGCTGCCTGGAGCTGGAGCTCCCCATCCCCCGGCTGATCACAGCCGGGGCTGTGCAGCCTCCCTGACGTCAGCGCAGCATCCAGGAATCCCCTGCACGGAGCCGCAGCGGCTTCGCCCCTGTTTGTCACAGCACGCGTCACTCGGGAGCCCCCAGCGCCCGCCTGCACCCCTGCAGCCACAGCACCCCGGGTGTGGGCACAGCATCCCGGTGTGGGCACGGCATCCCGGGTGCGGGCACAGCATCCCGGGTGCGGGCACAGCATCCCCGGTGCAGGCACAGCATCCCCGGTGCAGGCACAGCATCCCGGGTATGGGCACAGCATCCCCGGTGTGGGCACAGCACCCCGGGTGTGGGCACAGCATCCCCGGTGTGGGCACAGCATCCCCGGTGTGGGCACAGCATCCCAGTGCAGCCACAGCATCCCGGGTGCGGGCACAGCATCCCAGTGCAGGCACAGCATCCCGGGTGCGGGCACAGCATCCCGGGTGTGGGCACAGCATCCCGGGTGCGGGCACAGCATCCCGGTGCGGGCACAGCATCCCGGGTGCGGGCACAGCATCCCGGTGCGGGCACAGCACCCCAGTGCAGGCACAGCCTCCGGGACCCCCCGCCTGCCCAGCTACGCTCAGCGCAGCCCCAAACCTCCGCGGCTGACACACAGCCGGCCGAGCCGGGCTGTCAGGGGTGATTCCTGAATAAACAGCGCTGGATGAGTGCAGAGGTTTCACACGAGCCCGCTCAGCCCCCGTGCCCCCCTCCCGGGCTCACTCGCAGCTCCGCAGCCGGGGAGGGCAGAGGCAGCGAGGCGGGGTAATTCGTGTTCCAGCCCTGCCGCTGCTCCCCGTGCTTCCAAGAAGCAAGTAAAAATAGCACTCCGTCATTTTGTAAATAATAGCTAGCTATCTCCTCCCGGGCCGGGGAGTCACGAGCACTTAAAGGGGGATTGCAGGAGAAAAGGGAATGTCTGCCTTGGAACAGGGGCAGGGGGAATTGCAGGAGAAAGGGGGGTGTCTGCCTTGGAACAGGGGCAGCGAGATGGGGAGGGCTGCGATAGGGGCACAGAAATGGAAATGGGAAGCCTGAAACACCTCAGCGGCAGCTGCTGCCGGTTTACACCTTGCGCACACACCCAGGGAGGTGTCAGACCAGCTGGAGTGGAGCTGTTGAGGCTGGAGCTGTCCGTCCCCTCGGGGCTGGAGGGGGTTGTGGGGTACAAAAGCTGCCAGATGTGGGGGAGCAGATTCCTGGAGGAGAGGGGTAGCTCTCAAAAAGCAGGCAGGTGTAGTAAGTGCCATGGTAACACTGTGGCAAGGGTGGTTTGGTTTGCCATTTGCATTGCAGATCTGCCCAGCTGTGGGGGATTTCTACAGCTGGGAGCAAGGCAGGAGCAGGCTCTATACCCTAGAGGGAAGGGGCAGCCCTGGCTGACCTGCAGAGCCTTGTTCTGCGCTCACACTTGCTCCACATTGTTCCTGGGAACATGGTTGTGCTGAACCTTGGGAATCAGCTGAGCCTATAGATGGGCGAAGCCCCCAGAGAAGGGAATCATCCTCAAACAAATTACTTGGGAACATGGCATGCCACTTGGATCTGTAAATTCAGTTCAAATACTGAACCTGAAATCTTGTGCTTTTCCAGTTTCATGTTGGCTCCAGGGTCTTTTTTTGCATTCCTGGTGCAGCAGCTGGGCACGGTGGCTGGAAGGGGCTTGGGCAGCTCACCAGGGGCTCTGTTGGGCAGTGTTGTGCCAATCCTTAGGGCAGCCAGACCTGGGCTCTGCTCCTTGCTCTGCTCCAGCTTCCTACCTGAACCCAGCCCTTGCATTTTTGTGTCCCTGAGTATAAACAGGACTGGCAGCATCCACCTGCCGCCCCAGCAGCCTTGAAAGCTCGACTCGTGCCTGTAAAAAAATTGAATTACAGGGAAGGATGCTGCTAGGGAATGAAAAATGCCATTTTGTGTTCTGCAGCAGTTCTAGGGAAAGTGCCTACCCCCTCTAATGTCCTCAATTGTTAAATCTTTGGTGAGAACTGTGCAAGACAGCCAAGCTACAGCGGGAGCACATCTATGGCTTGAGCAGAAAATAAGAATTTCCCTGCCATGTCTGTAAGCAGAGGAAGGAGATGCTTTTCCCTCAGCTTTCTCTCGCTGAAAAAGCAGATGCAGTTTCATCTCATTCAGGCTCTGGGTGGGTCAGTGTGAGGGTAAGGAGAGGGTAGGCTGCTGGGGCAGCTGCTGGTTTCTCTGCAGGTGGAGGTCTCACAGCCACAGAGCTGGGAGCAGTGCTGGTGCTCTTGGGCTGTGGGATCACAGGGGAAGTGAATCTCTGAGGCTGGAGCTTGCTCTGTTCTGCTGGTGTTTTACTTATCTCTGGATTTCCCAGCTCTGCTGAAATCCCTGCCTGCGTAGCAATGATTTAATTTCAGAAATCCCTCCGGATCCCAGCCAAATCCTGCCCTTAGGAGCACTTATTAACAGGGAGGGTTCAGTCTGCCTTTTGCCATGAGAGGTGCAGAAAGCTCATTTTTCTCAGAGCTGAGGGACATCACTGAGCCAGTGGTGAAGCCACAGCTTGTCCCTTCTCTGGGTGCTCTATGGCCTTGCCAGGGGGTAAATCTGCAGTCTGGAAATGGGGGATTCTCTTCAGACATGGGTTGTAATTAGTTATTAATATTAATAAGTTATTAATAGATTATGGAAGTTTCTTAATGCCATTATTTTTGATTGGATTTACCAGTAGATTGAGGGGTCAGGAAGGGGTTTCTGGAGTTCTGTGTCAGCCAGGTTACAGCATGATGAGAACATAAAAGCTCATTTAAGGATTGCAGGATCATATCAAAAGGTGTCCAAAACAAATTCTGCCTTTTTGTCTTCTCCTGGCTTCCTGAATCCTTTTCCCTGTGCTTGGACCCCTCAGAGCACATTGGAAAGCACAGAGCCTTCTGTGACCCACTACTGAATTTGCTGCAACTTCGACAAGGGAGAGAATGATGCATCAGATTCCATCTTATCAGAAGGCTAATTAATTACTTTATTATACTATATTATTCTATACATCTAAAACTGAATCTGCCAAGCACGCAACCCTGCACACACTGCCCAGGGTCTCATGACTGTCACCCAACAGTCCCAACACACACACCTGGCCCTGACAGGCCAAGGAAACAAAACACCATCACTGTGGGTAAACAATCCCCATATTGCATTCTGCTTTGGCACAAACACAGGCACAGCAAATGAGATAAAAATTGTGTTTTCTTTCTCTGAGGTTCAGAGAATGTGAATCCCAGAAATATTCCTGGGAAGAATTGTGCCTTGCTTTTCTCTGTGAAGAGAAATGTGGGGCTGCAACCCCCTGTCCCTCTGAGCAGGGCACAGCTCATCCTGCACCTCGCAGGGACTGCCCTCCCTGGCCATGGGTGGCCACAGCTCCTGATCTGCTGTCCATGGCTGCAGAATGGATCCCAGGGAGGGGAGAGGGGAGGGAGAGTTTTGTGTTTTCTCCAAGACAAAATTAGCTTTATCTCACTGCATGGGGTAGCAGAAGGAGCCTCACACGACTCAATGTTCTCTGCTGTGTGCCTCATCTGGGGACCTGTTTGGAGGGAGGCTGAGAATACCCTGAGTGTTTCAGCCTCACAGAAGGGGCTCATTCTCTTTGGGTTTCTGGGTGTTTTACAAAGTGTACCACATACATATTTCTCTTTAACCTTCTTTTTAGCTCATCAAGATGAGATCAAGGGTTACTTCTATAGCACAATAATATCAGCCATGGGCTGCATCAAAAGCTTCTCAGCCATAATAACTGAAGACATGTATACGTATATTTTAGCCATTAAGGACAAAACCCTGCCAGAATGCATTATCTTATTTTGAGATGTCAAACTTTGAAGCACAAACCTAAGCTTCATAGTACTGCAAAATGACTCTCAGGGGACAGAAGGATTTCCATAACTAAATTAAACAATGGGCCATCCAGGCTACTTGCAAGGCTGCTGGGATAGCCAAAATTGGGTCCTGTGCATAAAACATGAACTCTGCTTTGCAGCTTTAAATTGGTTCTTTCATTAGGAGAGCAGCTCTGAGCCAGCTAGTGCCACACAACAGCGTGATCTATCCCTAAAGTGGGGAGGATTTATGGGAACTGAGTGCTGAACTCAAGGCAGCTCATCCATCATGTTTTGAGCACAACCCAGTGGGCAGAGCACAGGACTGTAAATCTGGGAAATCACTGTGCCGTGATTTCCCTGCAAAGCAGGGTGGCAGCAGAGGTGTCAATTAGGAGACAAGCCAAAATCCAAGGAAGGAGAGCTCTGTGTGCACGTGCTGCTGGCTGTGCTCAGCACTCCAGGTTATCTGGAGGCATGTGGCTGAAATCGTCCCTGTTTTTAGCAGCTGGGCAGGCAGTGGGGCCCTGTGGCTTTGCAGGGGCAGTGAAGCTGCTGCTCAGCATCCGCGAGGGAATCTCAGCCCGGGATGCAGGGGCAGCACGTGACAAGTGAGCAGCAGCAGCTTTGTGAGACTGAGGCACTTAGGAGAACAGCGAGCCTGATGGCAGTAAAAGGCAATCAGAATATTGATTCTTTTTACATACAGATAAGCCTGGAGCTGTAACAAACCCAGGGTTCCCTAAAACTGCTGGAACATCGCTAGGCTGTTTATCTGGCTGGGAGACACAAAGGGATTTCAGATTAAAAAGGAGTTTCAAAGCATCAGGGCTTACCTCTGGATTGAAAACATGTGGCTCTGTAGCAGGGTGTGGATGATGCAGGCACACAGATTCTGTAAATACGCATTGTCTGGCCGTGTGGGACAGATTTGTCCTCGGTGTAAGTGTGGGAAGCAGCAGAGCTGCACTGGAGATGAATGTGCCCAATTACCAGTGATAAAATCAGCCCTTGTTTGGGGCACAGAGCACAGTGCTGAGGGTTCAGCAGAGCAGGAATAAACACTATATAACAAACCTCAAAGCCTTGCCTGCACAAGGAAATGCAGCTCTCTAATTGCTCTTTTTTCCTTTTTTCTTTTTCTTTTTGTCCCAGACAGTGTAACTGAAGTCAAGACAGACATTTACGTGACGAGTTTCGGCCCTGTCTCGGACACAGACATGGTAGGTGTCTCACAGGGAGGGGAGGCTTCTCCTCAGCTGCTGTGGATGTGCCCCTCCTCCTCCTCCTCCCAGGACAATATGGGTAAAAGTGGGATTTTCCTAAGTGACAAGAGCTGGTGGTATCTCAGTTCCAGGGGTAGACAGGAGTTGTTTCCCAGGTGTGCTTGGGCTTTTGGAAACCAGTTGATAACTGGAGGAATGAAGGTGCTCCTTGGGAAGAGGGGAGGATGTCAGAATCTGGTCTGGTTTAGTGGCAGTGTCAGAGACAATGATCCACCATCAAACCATCCTCAGTGCCTGAACTGGAGGGAGGCAAAAGAGCAAACAGAAAAGGCATGGACCGACTGTGCTATTTTGACATGTTCAGGGAAAATTATTAATGAAAAGGCCTGAGGTCTGAATTTAGGCTTGTATTCCCACAACAGTTTGTCTTCTAATTAAAACAGGACTGTGGAGCATAATTAATAGTGAGGTTTCTCAATAGCAGCTCATATTCCACACGTGCCCAGCGAAGGGCTGGCTGTGGGTGGCTGCTCAGGAGCTCCAGGATGCCACGTGAGGACAGCTGTGCATTCAGGACTGAGCCCCTCCTGCGTGCCCAGCCCCTGAGGTGCCCTGGTGCTGGCATAGCCCAGGCCAGTGGTGGGCAGTCCATGCCATGGAGGGAGCCCATTTGGGGCAGGGATCAGGTTATCACTGGCTAGGCCAGGCTGAAGCTGTGTCCTGTGGCTCTCACAGCCCCTTCAGAGCTGCAAGGGTTGAGTTTCCCAGGCTGGCATGGCCTGAACATCTCTCCAACTGTCCCACAGCAATGCTGTGCTGGCAAGCAGAGGAGCTGGGGGACAATAAAATCTCTGTGTTTCTTGGAGTGGCTCACTCCATTTGGGAAGACCACTCCCCTCCAGGGTAAGAAGTTAAGCTGATGTCAGTGTAATCAAGATTATGAACCTCATCTGAGTTCTCCCTCTCTCTCCTGCTTTCCTACCACAGCAGAGACCCATAATATATTCAGCAATCGTAGCCCTTGGGGAGTATCTGATAATTACTTCCAAGGTGGAGCATATTTGATTAAGGGAGTGTGTATAATTAACTGTGAAGAAAAAAATATGAGGTGTTGAAAAGAGGAAGGTATTCTCTGCAATGTGATTTGACAAAATGAATATAAAATTAGGAAGACAGTTAAGGAATAATAAATTATTTCCCCTCCGCATGCTTTCGTTCCGTGTATTTTACAAATGCATGGCGAATGTGTTTTAGCTCTGCTGCTAAAAGTGAGGGAGAGAAACCCCATCTCCTTGGGAGGTAGGGGGAGAGCCTGCTCTGGGGCTTCCTTTCATCTCAGGAGTGGGGAAATCCCTCCTTCCTGCTGGCATCTGCCCGGCGCCGCTCCCCCTCCCACAGCTCCGGCACTCGGGAGCTGGAATTGCGGAATTGGAATTGCGGAATTGCAGTGATGGAGGAGAGGCAGGTAAAGCTGCCCTGGGGAGAGGGAGAGCAGCTGCTTACAGAGCGTGGAGAAGGAGGAGGAGGAGGGAAATAGGGGTCTCCTCCAGCCAGGATCTATTTGACACCCAAGATAGCTCAGCTACCATAGAAGGCACAAAATCAGCAGGATGGCTTCTGTGGCAGTGTTGGAAACAAAAAGTTTTAATAAAAGGCAAAATAACAAAACTCTTTACAAAGAAAAGCCAAGCCAGGTGCAAGAGGTTCTTGCTCCTGGTAAAACACCTCACAAAAGCAATTAGTTTATTTGTTCTCTTTTTTCTAGTAAGTTGCTCAGGCAGGACTTTTTGGCTTCTGTCCAGCTGGCTATCCTTAAGTTTGAGATGAAGTCCCCCAGGTCCTATGAGGTGTCTTTTCACTTAATTGAGGAAGTTTCTTTTCTCAGTTTTTCCTTTTTAAGGACACAAAGGGTAGTTTTGTCACTCCATCAACAGGGGGCATATTCCTACAGAGGAGGACGTGGAGACCTTTCCACGGAGGTGCTCCAAGGGACTCCCAACCTCTCTGTTGGTTTGGAGAGCAGATCCTGTTCACACCTGAGGTGTCACCCTGTTCTTCTAAGTTCTTCTAAGCCTTCTGATGTTTACATTCTTGTAATGGAGTTTCTCACGCACTTTTATGTAAATAATTATTGTTTTTACATTCCTCTCTGGAGGAGGAGAAATTTGATGGACTGTTGGCTTGTCCAGTGTCATCGGAGAAGTGGCACTGTCATCCTCCAATCCACTGCCACTTTTGAAAGTCTATAAATCTTAGAATCAGAAAATAAACTTCCCTTCTTCTTCCTTTGCAGTTCCAGTGTTTGCCTCATTTTATTTCGTGTCCTATTGCAACACTGAGGTGCACCCCAGTGCTCGGGACTGAGCTCTTGCAGCTTTGCCTCAGTCCCAGGGAAATTATTCAAAGGAAAACAAAAATTGAAGGGGATTTTGTTGTTTCGTGGATGGACTCTGAGGACAGAGTCAGTCTGGATGTTTTCAGTCACTTCGGTAGGCAGAGAAGAGCATAACACAGAACTAAGTGTGCTCCTTGCAAGGGGTGAGTTGGGAATAATGCTTTTATGAAAAGAAGCATAGAAAAGGGGGGAACATTCTGAACATGATTTCCCTTTTCTTCAGGAATGATTTCTAAGCATTAAAGAAGATAAGCAGGGCCTTGGAAGTCATTAAAAATGTTTTGCTTCTTTGTCTGGCACTTTTAAAATAGAAACAGGGAGTGAGAGAGGCCTTGTCCTGATAAGGACTTTTCCCAAACCTCCCAGGACTGCACAGCTCATTTCTTTGGGTTTATCCCAAGAAATAATGAATTAGAGATCACTTCCATGAAGGGGCAAAATACCTTGTACAGGGCAGAGCCCTTGAGAATGTAGAATTTCTCTTAACTTCCCCAGCCAAAATCCAGAAGGTTCATGTTTGAGCAGGGGTGTCTCCATGGCCAGGGAGCAGGGATGGATTTATTTACAGAGATGCCTCCATTCAGCTGCCATCTGCTGCAAAACCTGTAGGAATTTCCCTGTCCTATAGGAAAGTGACGCACAGCAGTTTTTCAGCACTGCTGAGAAGTGCTGCAGGAAAGAAATCACTCACAATGATAAGTTTGGTTCGTCCTGCAGCCTCCAGGAATGTGTAAATAAAGATTACAAGTCTGCAGCAGCAGGGGGAGGAAGAACAGTTGGGACAGAGAGGTTTTCAAAAGACCCCTCTGCCTCTAAAAGTGGTTTCTGAATCTGCATTCACTGAGTGAGGAGCTGGCTTGGCTGCAGGGTTTCAAAGTGGTGACTTCTAAGTGCCCAGCTGGAATTTGGACTAGGAAATGGGTCTCTACATTGGCAGAAAGAAAAAAAAAAAAAAAAAAAGAAGGAAATAAAACAAGAAAAAGAAGACAAAAGAAAGTCACAGGATCTTGTAATGCCAGTAAAGTCTTCAATTCAACGATTTTCTAAAGGTGGCCTGGGGAACAAAATAACATTAAGACAATGTCATGCAAGTTTATTTCTTTTTTCTTTTTTTTTTTTTTTTATGAGCAGAGATATAATTACCAGCATCCTGGCCAGATTCCATCTCCAGGATCTTTATTTTTGCCTTCTAAAATACCTGTGTAGCTGCACACAATGGCCTTTTTCCCCTGAAACTTCTGCACAGAGGTGGTGGTGCAGCAGGGCTACCCCAGCTCTGGCCACTGTAGGGGCTGTGTGCAGCTTCTCTGCAATGCTCAGAAACTGACATGCACATTTTGACATCATTGGTAAGTCATTACCCAAAATGTGCTGAATCCCATCTACCCTGCACTGCTGTTAACCCCTTCTGCTTGTTGCACCACGCTTTGTGTCACCCAAGGTGTGCCAAAACCCAGTTTTCTGCCACCTCTTGAGCTGAGTAAAACACAACTTACTTTTCTCTCCTCTCTCCCCAAAGGAATACACCATTGATGTCTTTTTCCGGCAGTCCTGGAGAGATGAAAGGCTGAAGTTTGATGGTCCCATGAAAATCCTTCCCCTGAACAACCTGCTGGCCAGTAAGATCTGGACTCCTGACACTTTCTTCCACAACGGAAAGAAATCTGTTGCCCACAACATGACCACCCCCAACAAGCTGCTGCGCCTGGTGGACAATGGCACTCTCCTGTACACCATGAGGTGAGTCTGCCTCTCCATGGACAATGGCACTCTCCTGTACACCATGAGGTGAGTCTGCCTCTCCATGGACAATGGCACCCTCCTGTACACCATGAGGTGAGTCTGCCTCTCCATGGACAGCAGCACCCTCCTGTACACCATGAGGTGAGTGCCTCTCCATGGACACTGGCACCCTCCTGTGCACCATGAGGTGAGTGCCTCTCCATGGACACTGGCACCCTCCTGTACACCATGAGATGAGTGCCTCTCCATGGACAGCAGCACCCTCCTGTACACCATGAGATGAGTGCCTCTCCATGGACAGCGGCACCCTCCTGTACACCATGAGGTGAGTGCCTCTCCATGGACAGCAGCACCCTCCTGTACATCATGAGGTGAGTCTGCCTCTTCATGGACAATGGCACCCTCCTGTACACCATGAGGTGAGTCTGCCTCTCCATGGACACTGGCACCCTCCTGTACACCATGAGGTGAGTGCCTCTTCATGGACAGTGGCACCCTCCTGTACACCATGAGGTGAGTGCCTCTCCATGGACACTGGCACCCTCCTGTACACCATGAGGTGAGTGCCTCTCCATGGACACTGGCACCCTCCTGTACACCATGAGGTGAGTGCCTCTCCATGGACACTGGCACCCTCCTGTACACCATGAGGTGAGTCTGCCTCTGCTGCCAGGGAATCCAGGCTCTCCTGCACATGCAGGGACCTCTGGGGGCCTCACAGGAGGGTTTATGCAGGCTTGCACTAACTCTTGTTAGTAGATTTGAGTCCTGCCTTTGGGGGTCCCAGTTGTGGGTTTCTCTGGGTATGGAGTGAAGGCACTTGAGACAGTATTTCATGTTGGGACTCAGGTGTTTATTGTTTCTATCACTAAAACAGTGTCACTACCTTGAGTTCAGCAACAAGGCACAAAATGGCCAATAATCTCTTGTTACAAGGTCTTTCACGACTAAACTATCCAATTAAGAACTGACATCTGGATTATTTTCCCTTTTAACCCAATAACTGATCCCACAGAGCCCACAATGCAGACTTTTCTGCCCAGTTACAAAATGCCACCCAAACCCATGAGGAAGGAGGAAGAAGAAGCATGAAGAAGAAACCCAGGATGACACCCTGTGCCCTCCATCTTGCTTCCATCCACAACATACTAAAAATCCCAAAACCCCAATTTCTCACCAGGTGATACACCTACACTGCTCTCTATAATCTATTGCACACTTTTGTGGGTTCCAGTCTTTCTTGAAGTATAGGAAACTTTCTCCATGAATGAGGGTGAAAGTCAGTGCTCCCCTGGGGGTCAGGGCACCCCAGAGCAGACAGAGAAATATTCCCTGTGCCTGGGTTTGCACACCTACCCTGCTGCTTTCCATGCTCTCCTTGTTTCCTACCTATGGATGGTCACTGATCCTCAGCTTGGTACATTTTTACAGGTAGATTTTCCCTCATCATTCACATTGATTTTTTTACTTTTCTGTGCTGAGGTGGATGTGTTGGGATCTGTAGTTTGTGAGGTTGATGTGCCACCTGGCTTAATTTTCTTCCTGACCTGTGATGGGATATGAATCAGGTATCCAATGTTGGTATGGGAACATTAGGCTGGGAGAATTTGCTATTCTCCAGCAGCTTGAGAAGAGATCTAAATTTGTTCAGCATGTTAGAGCAGAACCATTTCACACATCTAATGAGACCAAGCTTGCTTGTGACAACAATGGGGTTGTTTTTTCCCACTTCATGGAATTAAAGAAATCCAAATCTATGTGATCGATGCACATCATTAGGGAAAAAAAACCAAACAAACAGCTAATTAAAAACTGTGATTTGGAGAAGCCAGGGTTGCAGGAGTCATAGGTTGTAAATGAAACAACAAGCTGCTGATAAATGCACAAGAAAGGTATTGAGTTGGTTTTGGCAAGGTGTAAATCTTTGTTTTAAAAAATTATTTTCTCTGTCTCTATCTCCAAGCCAATCCTAACTAATAACAGGCTTCATTGTGGATTCTGTGTGCTGAGATGCTGCACTTTCACCTCTGTTTATGAGGACCAGGCAGAATTTCATCTCTTCATAGTTAAACTGGCTGTGAATCTACACGGTGTCAGCAAGTTTTACAGCCCACATTGATAAACAATGCCTTGCTTTTGTGCAGCAGTTCTCAAATATGAGCTAATCCTGCCAGTGCCCTGAGGGTTTAGGTCTCCACACATCAGTGATCTCACATTAAGGCAGATGGGGTAAATGAAGGGAAAAGCCCAACTTGACTTAAGGGCCCTGTTCTGCTCCCAGCTCTCTGACCTGCAAGTAGACAACTCACACTCCCCACACTTTGGATCATTGTCTGACTGTAAAGTATTACAGGAGCTGCTGGCATAAGACAGCCAAAAAAAAAAAAAAAGACTCAATTTCAGAGCTTTTAAATCATCTCACTACTTCTTTATTCAGCAAACAGCCATTAGATTCAGCAAGTTTTGTGTGACTAAAAAAGTATTGGATTTATTCTTCCATTCAGGGCTGGGCAGGTGCCAGGATGGCAGCAGCATCACGAGACTCTTGGGAATGAGCTTCTGGAAGAAAAGAGAGCCTTGGGACTTTTTAAAATAAACTCAAACCATCCTTCAGTTTAGCTGTCTGCTGAAGAACTGGGGAATGAAGGAGCTCCTCTTGCAGGTTCTCCTGTCCCCCTTGAATACCTTCCTAAGGCTTTGTCAGAGGTGAGGAGCCCACCCAGAGGCTGAGGGCTGGATATGAGACCTTTTGTCACGTTTTTTATTGCACAGAGCCAGGAGCTCTTGTGCACAGAGATCTTTTCTTTCCCCAGTGGGTGAAGCCCAGGGGAGGCTCTGGGCAGCACATCCTGGAGCTGCTCATGGGGTTAGAGCTGCCCAGATGACCACAGCATGCAGGACTCCTCTGGGATTGCAGATAAACACATCCAGGTTGGGATGGAGCATCTGATGATTCCCTTTCTTCCTCTTGGTGCTGCTCAGAACCACCAGGGTCTCTTTTGACTGGGGTGTCAGAGAGGAAGATGCAAGGACACAGACTGCAGGGCCAGGACCAAGTCTCAGGCTCAGCCACCAAAATCTGTCTGGCTTTGCCACTCCAAGGCACTCCCACCTCAATTCCCCTGTCAAACAACGATGGTGGCATCACCCTCCCTTGTTAACTGCTTTGAAACCTCTCCCAGAGAAGGGCTGGAGGGAGTCTCTTGTTTTCTGTCCCAGTGATGCCTCTGCTGTCCTCCCCCATGCCCAGGGACATGCATGGGTGTCCCTAAAGGAAGGAGCAGGACCTTGAAGCCAAAGTCACCCAGCTGGCATCCAGCAAAGTGCAAATACCAAAGGGGTGCCCTGCTCACTGGGGAGAGAATTTGAGCTTCCACCAGATTTCCAGTGCCTGGCAGCAATGCCCAGGTGATCCCTTGCATGGATCAACCTGGCCATGCAGTTTGGCTCCTGAGAATGTCCTGCTCCTTTCCCTTGTACCAGGCAATATCCTTGAGGGATCAGCTCTGCTGATGTGCAATTAGAGGCACGTCTCCTGCTATTTATCCTGCTGGGAAAGCCAACTTCTCTTAGTCAAGGCTTACAGTTATAGATGAACTTGCTCTGGTGGAACAGCAAGTCTGACACATGCATGCAGCAAAATTACACCTGTGTGACAATATTTATAGCTCCTGGAGAGAGCCTCTTTATCACTGACCAGAGCTCCCAGGAGCTGCACAGCAGCTGTAGCCGAGCATCCAGAGATTTCCTTCAGTCGTGGCACATTCTCCTCGTGGATCAGTTCAATGTCACAGTGCACAGCCCTGACCTCTGACAGGCCTTGGCACCTGGGCCACCAAACAACCTTTGTGACCACTGCACTGAGCTGCATTTCTCTGCTCCCCAGGATTACTGATCCCTCAGCATCCTCCCTGCTCCTCTGGCTGCCTCAGAGAGCACACGGAGTGCAGTTTTATTATGTAGCCCTGCCTCTGCAGTCTCTTCTTGCAGAGCTCCTGAACAATCCAAGTAGTTCACAAAAGCCCAGCTATGGTCTCTAAACTCTGGTGTCAGACCTGACTGCAACAACCTGGAAATTGTGCATGGATTTATGTAAGGAAGAGGCAAAAGCAGCCAAAACAGCCATCTCGGGGTGTACTCTCTGGCTCAGATTGTGTGGGGCACACAGATAATGCTCTGGTTCTCCCCAGCCTTGAAGCACAGAAAACCAGTGAAAGTTTAATGCAGTGCTGATGGGATTCAGCTTTGTGAATCAAGGCTTTAAAAAGCTCTTCTTCTCTTAACAGGGCCTGTCAGAATGGCATGTTGAGGCTTTGTGGTTATTGTCAGAGTGGTTCCCAGACAATATGTGCTCAAGTTATGCACTTGGAGGATGTTTTCTTTGCCTGTCAGGCTGACACATTCCCTGCATGCCCAAAGGCTCTGCCTCAAGAGCCTGTGCTGCTGAAGACAACGTGCAGTCCTTGGAAGGAGGCTCTGTGATCCCTCAGGTGAGGCAGAGGCAGAGCAGGAGGGAAAGCTGAGCCCAGGGCACGTGCAGACCTACAGGGGCTGTGGAATCCCAGAGCAGCTTCTCTACCCGGTGTGCCACACTCAGGGCTTTGGGCTTCCCAGGCTGCCTTTTGAAATCACAGAGCTTTGCAGTGCCTCTCCCTCAGCACAGGCTTTTTGGGGTGTCCTTACTGCCTGGGGGTTTTTTAGCCCCCAGGCAGGTTGTGATGGCTCCAGGCTTTGCTGCACCCTCCCCACGATGGAGGTGCAGCTGGGACAGCCCAGCCCCAGCTCTCCTGGGCTCATGGGGCTGGCAGCTGTTTGTCTGTCCCTACACAGACTGGGACAGCCCAGCTCCGGCTCTCCTGGGCTCTGGGGGCTGGCAGATGTTCCCACACAGACTGGGACAGCCCAGTCCCAGCTCTCCTGGGCTCTGGGGGCTGGCAGCTGTTTGTCTGTCCCTACACAGATTGGGACAACCCAGCTCCAGCTTTCCTGGGCTCATGGGGGCTGGCAGATGTTTGTCTGTCCCTACACAGACTGGGACAGCCCAGCTCTAGCTCTCCTGGGCTCTGGGGGCTGGCAGCTGTTTGTCTGTCCCTACACAGACTGGGAGAGCCCAGCTCCAGCTCTCCTGGGCTCATGGGGGCTGGCAGATGTTTGTCTGTTCCCACACCAGGGCTGATCCCAGGAAACATCACAGACAGATCCAAGCAGAGCAGAGCTTGGCTGGCTGATAAAAACACAAGCAGGCAACAAGATGAGATTTGTTCCAACCTTTCCCTGCCAGAGCAGATCCAAAGACAAAAATGATCTGTTTTCCAGGCTTGGCTTTGTGCAGACAGGCTTTTTTAAGGAAACTGTCCCAGGAGGGAGAAATCTTCAGAGAACACCTTATCTCACTGCATTTCTGCCATCATGGGCTGAAATCTCCAGGGGCTGGGGGAGGATGGAAAGTGAAATCAGTGCTTCCAGATCCAGCACGAGGATCCTAGGAGCAATTTGGCTTTCAAGCTCAAACCCCTCAATTAAACCTAACCTAGATTCTCCCACAGCCTAAACCGTAAACACTGCACGGCCTGACTGTGGTTATTAATGAACCTCCTGGAGAAGAAATCAGGACAAAACTCCAGCAGTATCCCTGGCATAAACAAAGCCAGCCCTGCCATGCAGGGTGCTGTCATGTTTTTGTAGCACTCACACACCGAGGGATTATTACATTTGCGTCCCAGAAATTGGGCTGAGATCCTGGCTCATGCTGCAGCTGCACGCAGGTAACGACAGGGGCTCTAATGACACATCAAAGGCTTTGCTAAGCTCCTGGTAACCATGAGAACGCAGCTGAAGAGGTTTGTTATCCCCTCAGCCCTGGCAGAGGGATGTTTAGCCTGATTCACGCTTCTTGCCATTGTGTTGGCGCGGTTCAAAGCACTTGCCGTGACTTTAAAAGAGGAAAAAAACACAGGTTCTGTCCTGGATGTTCCACTTTCGGTGCCATTGTGCCAGCAAAGTGAAGAGAAAATGTTGGAACCCAGGAAATTCCTCTGGCTGCCCTGGAGGACTCGAGACCCTGCCAAGGGGGCTCAGAGACCCTGGCACAGAGCCCAAGACCCCTGTGCCTTTGATCTTGACCCATGAGAAAAACAATTACCAACCTTTATATGAAGAATTACAAGTCAAGAAAGTTTAAGCTGAATAATAGTTTGTCATGGGGTGAAAAATAGATTTTTGGGGTTTTTAGAATGGGGATTCAATGGAGGAATCTGGGCGTGTCCAGTCTTTCTTCTTCTTCTTCTTCTTCTCGGCCTCCATCTTCTGCTGTGATGGTGGCACTTTTGGATTGGTTTAGAGTAGAAGCTCACTGTCTAACATAGGTGATGGGTATTGGGAAGTTATGGTAAATAATGTACAGGTAGTTTTTAGTATAAAAGATAACACCACCCCAGGGCAGTCAGTGTGCCTCTGTCTGACCTGCTGGACAGACCTTGGCAGGCCAGAGAAAGAATTTTATAGATAAGAAAAAAAACAATCTTGAGACTGAGAACAGAACAGTTCTGACTCCTTCTTCAACTGCCAGGCTGGGAAAAGAGACTTTCTCACACATCTCAGGGTCACTCTGAGCAGCAGAAGCCCCGAGAAGAAAACATGAGGAGTTTGGGGTTTGGCATAAGACAGTTCTGCATAAATTGCTGCAGATGCCTGGGACTGATGAGCCAAAGGCTATGACTGCTGGCTGATGTGATTTCTGGCAGCTTGGCTATTTTTTAGGTGCTCTTTAGCTTTCTAAGGACTTTCCAGGGCTGCTGGATGTGAATAGCCCATCAGAGCAATGAAGCAAAACGCAGTGGCTCTCTGGCCATCAGCTGCCTTGCACAGGATAAGGGGCAGAGATGAGAATTTCTGCAATAAACCCTTTGAACCAAATGCTGCAGAGGCTGTGGTAATTGTCTGGGAAGGGAGAGACATTCCTTGTGGTTTGACATCTCTGTGTTACCTGTGAACCTGCTGACCTGTGGCTGGCTGAAGCTGCTGAACCAGACTCATCTCACTGGAATGATGCAACTTTTCCTTTTTTTATTTAATTTCAGGAGACTTAAAAACTCCTTCAGTTGTAGTTGGAGAAGTGGCAGATTAGGTTGCTTTTCCAGTGATTTGTTGATGGATTTCTTGTTTTATTGCTTGCTGACTCAGCTAATAAAACAGGCTTTAGATTTAAAATGCAACTGCTGCATTCCCACATATTGAGGGAGTCATCCAGCATCCATATAAAATTGTCTCTTTCCCTTGACAGCATTTGGCCGTGTTGGTCACGGCCTGGAGAGGGCAGGATTTGGCCAAGGCTAGTCTCTGCTGCTGTCCTGGTCCCTTCTGAGGCTCTTTCAAGCTGCTCTAAATGGCACAAACCCACCAGACCCACCATGTGCAGTCCTTGGGGTCATTCAGCCCTATTCAGAGTGGCTGATGATCACAGCCAACACTTGCAGACAGGACAAGGAAGGAAAAGACTTCTCTGGGTTTTTTGGGGTGGGTTCAGGATGCATCAGAAGGAGGGCACTGGTCAGAGGTGGGGTCCTTTGGAAAAGCCAACTTTGGGAACTCCCAGCTAAGAGCCTTTTGAAATAATAAAGCAAGGAGTGAAGCAGATGAAAATCCAGGGAGGTAAAAAGGAAAATTCTGGTGTGGGCTGCTGAGAGAGACTGGGGAAATGTCTCAACATTTCCCTGACACAAGTGACAGTGACAAAATGAGAAGCAAAAAGTCCATTGCAGTTGGAAAAGATTCAGAAGGAATCGAAGACTAAGATCTGTGAGAATATGCTTGACAAGCTTGCCAGCCAAGAGCTCCCCAAGTGGATTTTGAGCTGGCTGAAGAGAACTTCACAAAAGAAACAGAACAGGAAGAGCAAGGCAGTCAAGTCCATACCAAGCTGCCAGGTTTTTATACCTGTGCTTCTTGAAATCCATATTGGAAAAGAGAGGCATCAGAGCAAATGAGCGTTTTGTTCGTGGTGGCCTTTGAGTGTCCAGGAGAAAATAATTACAACTCTGTGCTTGTAGGCTTGTGAAAATCCCTGTCAGTCTTCAGTGAGCCTTGACTGAAGTCTAAAGGTCAGGTCTTCTCCTCTTTCATGTAAAACAGGTGCATTCAGTGCAGTGTGAAGAGCAGATCACCAAGTCAGACAGGGTGATTTGTCTGCAGAAGTTGCTTTGGGCACACAGTGGTTCTTGGCTTGGCTGAGAAAGCCAGGCTGGAGCCAGCTGGGAAGCAAGCAGGACAGGCAGCATCCCCTCCATCCCTTCTTTGCCAGGTTTTCACAGGACATGGGGTTTCCATGGGCAGGGGTTCAGACAGGACTGGCACACCCTCTGCAGGCTGACCCTTGGTCTCTGGGGCACTGAATTGCCAGATGTTCCCAAAGACTGGGGGAACAGGGGGTTAATGCCCTGCTCTGAGTGCTGCAGGGCCTCCAGGGAGTTTGGGCCATCCAGCTCTGCCCCACCAAAGTTATGGCAACTCTCCTGCTCTGCTTCTTGATTTAACTCCTCTGCTCTCTCTCTCTCTCTTTCCTGAACCTTCTGGGAGCTGCAGGTGAGACTGGATGTGGCTCTGAAATCCCAGGGCTCCCTCCCTCACCTGGCAGAGCAGAACTCACAGGTGATGGGGTGTGGCATTCACATTCTCTGGAAAAATCCCTTCGCCCAGGATTTTTCTCCTGGGAAGCTGAGAAGCCTCAGAGAAAGGGAAAACAATTCTTATCTCATTTGCTTCTCCTGTGTTGTGCTCATGTGGAATGTGTTTGGAGATTGTTTACCCACAGGTGATTGTTTCATTGGATTCTAATGTGAGTTGTTTTCACTCTTTGGCCAATCAGGGCCAAGCTGTGTCGGGACTCTGGAGAGAGTCAGGAGTTTTCATTATTATCTTTTTAACATTCTGTAAGTATCCTTTTTGTATTCTTTAGTATAGTATAGTATTCTTTAATAGAATATAGTATCATAAAATAATAAATTAGCCTTCTGAGAACACAGAGTCAGATTCATCATTCCTGCCTTCATCAGGGCACCCTGCAAATACAATAATGGGGAGGTTCCAGTGCAGCAGCTGGGCAGGGTTTGCTGCCTTTCCCTGTCTGTGGCTGTCCCCTCTCACAGCAGCAGCTGCCACATGCAGCCACTGCCACTGCAGCTGTGCCACCCCTGTCCTGCTTTGTTTCCTCCACAGGGGTTTTTACAGCAGTTTGTGTAGGGTTTGGTTTTGTCCACTGAATTTTTTAAAAAGTCCTCTTTTTATTTTATTTTTAATAGAAGCATTTAAGGTTTTTCTATCTGAAAGAAATAACCTTTATTTTTATTTTATTTCCTTTTAAAAAAAAAAGAAATTATTATTTGCTTTTAGCAAACAAAACCCAAAGCTTTTATTTTTTCAGGGTTTATTTTGCATTTGACTAAGCCTCAGTATTTTCTGTGAAGAATAACTTAGCTGAACATTTTTCTAGTCAAAGGAATATATCTCAATAGAAGCTTCTCAGCCTGAGTTTTGCACAAACCACCTTCAGTCTGTACAGTTGCCCTTTCCATCCACATGTTGCTCCTGCCATGGTTTGTTTGCTGTTTTACTGAGCCATCAGAAGTGAGTCCTATTTTTTTTTTTTTCCCTACAAATGGTTCCTTCAGAGGAGATTGTTTTAGACATCTCCTGGGAAGCTGTCTCTCCTGGCTCCCTCTCCCTGGCTGCACTCTTTGCAGTACTCCAGGAAGGAAAACCAGCTCCCTTTTTTAGAGCCCTTTATCATGGATCCTTTTATGCCTGGCCCCATATTCTGCAGCTTTTTATGCTTTTTTATGGCTGTGCCTCCCTCACAAAGCTGCTTCCCCAAATCCTGCTGAGATTTGGGAGATTTGGAAAGCACAGGTTGTCCTGCACACCCCCAGGTGTCCTATGAGGATTTGGGAGATTTGGAAAACACAGGTTGTCCTGCACGTCCCCGGGTATCCTATGGGGATTTGGAAAGCACAGGTTGTCCTGCACACCTCCAGGATGTTCCAGTTCCTCACCTGCCTGCAGCATCCTCCACAGTGGAAGGAGGAACCAGGGCAGGTGGGATGGGGTGTCCCACATGGACAGAGGTGTTGTGCCCTGGTGGCTCCATGGATCTGGACTTTGAACTATCTGTCAGCCCTCAGCTCCTGGCAGAACACCAGGCCTGTTCCCTGGGAGCCCCTGGAGCCCTTCCCCTCTGCCTGCCAGCATGGTCCATGAGGTGTCCCCTGGCTCCAGGAGGGTGGGATTTTTGGGGTCCCCCATCGTGGGAAGGAAAGATGAATCTGACTCCATATTCTTAGAAGGCTAATATATATTATATTATATTATATTATATTATATTATATTATATTATATTATATTATATTATATTATATTATATTATATTATATTATATTATATTATATTATATTATATTATATTATATTATATTATATTATATATATATTATGCTATACTAAAGAATAGAGAAAGGATACTTAAAGAAGGCTTAACAAAATACTAATGAAAAACTTGTGACTCTCTCCTCAGAGTCTGACACAGCTGATGGTCATTAAGTTAAAACAATTGGTCATTAAGTTAATTCACATGAACCAACGAAACAACCACCAGTTGGATAATCAATCTCCAAACCACATTCTAAAGCAGCAAAACACAGGAGAAGCAAATGAGATCATATTGTTTTCCTTTTCTCTGAGGCTTCTCAGCTTCCCAGGAGAAGAATCCTGGGCAAGGGGATTTTTCAGAGAACGTGAAGGTGGCACAGGAGCTCTGCTCACAGCCCATAAGCACCCAGAACTCCTGGGCTCTGGCACATTTCCCCATTGCACTCAGTGGGTGAAGATAACTTGGTCAATAGGGTTGAGCTCACACCATGGAAAAGCTGCCAGATGTGTGTCCTTCTGTCCTCTGCACAGCTGGGGCCTCCTGCCCCGAGCTGGTGGGCAGCTGGAGCCTTTGGCAGTGCTGCTGGCTGCAGGAGGCTGTGGCAGAAGGGCCAGCCTGTCCTGAGCAGCCCCTGTGCTTTGTCCTGCAGGCTGACCATCCACGCTGAGTGCCCCATGCACCTGGAGGACTTCCCCATGGACGTGCACGCCTGCCCCCTGAAATTTGGGAGCTGTAAGTACCCCCAGCACCTCTGCAAGGAGGGGCTCCAGGGCTGGAGAGCAGTCCTTGGTGTGGCTGGTGTCGCACAGGGTTTTAGTAACAATAATACTCATTTTTGCTGATGATAATGTGACCAAATTGTTTTTTCTGGTATTTCATACATGCAGTTCATCTCTGAGTGAGTTTGTGCCCAATTCAGGCTTACAGGATGGGTTAGACACCCATCCTGGTTTTGCTCTAAGTTTATTTAGAAAGTAGCCAGGTGGGAATCAGTCTCTTCTCCCAGGTAACAAGTGAGAGGATGAGAGGAAATGACCTCAAGTTGTGCCAAGAGACATTTAGATTGGAGATTAGGAACAATTTCTTCACTGTAAGGGGTGGTCAAGCATTGGAACAGCAGCTCAGGGAAGTGGTGGAGTCACCATCCCTCAAAGTGTTCAAAAAATATGTATTTTGGGCACCTGGGGACATGGGCTTAGCAGTGCTGGGTTAATGGCTGGACTTGATAATCTGAGAGGTCTTTTCTAACATTAATGATTGTATGATTACAAATCTGAGTTGTGCTTTTCCTTCATCACAAGGGGATGCTGGGAGGACAGATCTGGGACAGCAGTGGTGTCCCATCCTGCCAGCCTGAACTCCTGGTTCCTCTGGCTCCATGCTCCAGTGGAGCTCACAAACCCCCTGCCCCTCCTCAGTCTGCCAGGCAGGCTGCTCTCAGGTGAAAGGCTTGGAAGCTCTGGGAATCTCTGCCCCAGCAGCCAAAGGTCCTGGTTTAGGGAAGATTTGCAGGCTGCTGGTGAGTTGAAAGCTGCTCCCAGTCATGCAGCTCCTCAGCTGCTTGGGCTCCCCATAGAATTCCCTTATCTCTCCCATATTCAAGTTAAATTTAATTTGGTTTTGTTCCTAAAGTGAGTGGGAGCCAAACCCCAAGACCCTGGCTCACCATGATGTGAAAAAAAACATCCTAGTCTGGCCCTGCCTGGGCTCTTTCCCAGCTCCAAGGAACTGAGCACCACTTTTAGTCTGTATTTGTGTTAAATGAGAGAGTTTCCCACCTCTAGCTAAAGAATGAGCTCACACCAGTAACCCCTAGAGAAACCCCAACCTTCCCAAAGTGACACTTCCTTCCTGTAGCCATTTGGGAGCTAACTGAGGACAAAGTTGAGAAGTTTGATTGGCAGGAGAGGAAATCATATTTATCATGTGCATCTGCTCTTCTGCCTCATGACAAACTGTAGCCATGAAAGTGGATTATTCAGAACTACTGAAATAAGGCTATTTCTTAGGCAGCACCTAATTAAATGTAGAACCCATTGCCACAAGACATCACCAAGGCCTTAGAGAAGGATGAATTATTAATGTTAATTGACCTTGTGAGGAGGGATATCAAATCTCATACCTCAGGCCTAAACTCTGGGATTATTACAAGACTTGCAGCAAGGCAGATTACTGCACATCTAATTGCTTATAATGTTTCTTGGTGAGGAAAAGAGATTAATGTGTGTGTTTCTGCTGGAACACCCTTTGGGCTTATTTTTTTTACTGATTTGACCTCTGAATGATGAGAGTTTTGAGACAAGGAGCTCAGAAAGCTGCCCCTGGTTAACATTAATGTGACTTTTTCTAAAGCACTCACAGAGCATCAGAGCTCACCTCTCCTGTGCTGGAGTGGGATTAAACCAGTGTTTTCACTAAAAAGCCATTGGCAGCTGGAAGCTGCTCCTTTTCAAGAAGCCTGAAGTGGGTCAGGTTTGCAATTAGAAGGACAATGCCAGTGCCAGACCCACGCTGCCCAAAGGATGCTGAGTTTGCCTCACAGAGCATTTTCTGCTGATCCCCAGAAGTGATCAGCAGTGCCCTTCTGTCTCTGGGCAGCCCCCCCGAGGGGGCAAGGCAGGGCATTTGCGGGAGAATTAAGGGCATCAGGCATTCCAGAGGGCTTCAGCTGCCCACCTGCAGCATCCCTTGGGCCAAGGGCAGTGAAGGGATGGCTCTGCCCATCCCCTGCTCCCTGAAGATAAATGTGCACTGCAGAGAGCTGTTCCTAAACCATCACAGGACACTTGTACAGCAGCTATCTGAGACTAGGGGAGCAGGAAATGCTGCTGAATTTACCAGCTCCCCTAAACGTCCAGGAGCTGTCCCTGATTGGATTGGATTTTGCATTGCAAATGAGGCATTGAGCTGAACCAAAGCAGCTGCCTGGCATGAAATGTGTTCCAACCATCCATGCCATGCCTGTGTGACATCTTCTGTCCCAGACAACCACACTGCTAGGAGCTATTTTTCCCTATAATGCCCAAAATTCCTGTTCATACCAACTATATATACATACACATACTTGGTATGGACAGGAATTGTGTATATACATATATATGTACGTATATATATAATTTATATATATATATATAGATGTGCATATATATGTATATATGTACACATACATTTATTTATGTATTTATTTATTTATATAATTATCAGAATGATGACAGTGAAACTGTGGGCAAGCTCCTTTTCTAGGCTGGGAGTGGCTGGGGCTCAACTGGGACTGTAGAGCTGGAGGAATTGTTCATTAGGTGGAAGAGCAGTGGCAGAGCTGCACAAAGCTCTGAAGGAGGATGGAGAGCTCCAGAAGCACATGGAGGGCTGGAAGGAGGGTTGGAAAAGCAGAGTGAGAGCTGCCAGCTTGCACCAGAAGAGCTAAGGCAGCACTCTGGCCTGCTGAGAAACCTTGGCTGATCACCAAAACCTCTCCCAAGGCTTTGCACAGCCCCTGCTTAACGTGGGGTTGGTTTGGCAAAACCCAAAGTGCAGCAATAACAGTGGTTGTTTTGGAAAGGTCACAGAAATGTGGTTTTCTCAGGACACAATGTTCCCCAGTGCAGGAGCTGAGACATTTCTCCAGTAAATCTGACACATTGCTTGACCTGACCACAGCCAAAGAATTCCTCCAGGTCTTCACCAGGAGAAGGGGGTGGGTAAAAATGAACTGAAGGCTTGGTTTAGTGAACATTGTTCTTGCTTAAAAAGCTGGTGAGAACTTGGTATGGACAGGAATTTTGGGCATTATGGAGAGAAATAGCTCCTAGCAATCTGGAAAGATTCAATTTTTGGATAACCATAGGACTGGAAAAGCCCAGAGCACTCTTGAGAGGGGGGCTCGGTCACAAACACGGGGAAAATGCTGCAGACAGGGAGAGATATTATAAAAAAAGGCCTTATAAAATATGGTTTAGGACCTGCTACTCTAGCTAAGCTAGCAGTAGGTTGTAAGTTCCCATAAGGAAAAATCTTAAGAATGAAGGCAGTTAACACAACAACCTGTTCTAGTAAGAAAAATAACTTTGCACCTGCATAACCAATGAATCTGTCCCATGAGAATCTGTGAAGAAAATATGTAAACAATCCCAGAATAGAGAGATTTGATGAAAAGATAAAATGCCATTTATTAACCAATTAATTGGGTGGCAAGAAAACTATTAGTCAATTTGAGTTGAATACAAGCTCTGTAAAGACTATATAAAAATGAGTTATGTGAATAAAGAAGGGGCTTTTCCTGCATGAAGAAACGGAGTTCTGGCTGCTTATTAATGCAACAGGAAATAGCATGTAGGTGTGAGAGAACACCTCCTCCAAATCTCAGAGTCTTGGAGAGGGCTGCCTTTGAGTGAGGGTAAAACTTTTAACTTTTTAATCTAAAATTTAGCCCCATTTGCACACAGCCTTTGCTGCCAGCTGCTGCCAGCAGGACTTCCCCTGTCCCTGGCATGGCAGGGCTGTGCTGTCCTGCTGGCCTGGATGCTGTCCCTGTTGGAGGCAGCCCTTGCAGAGTCAGCACGTCACAGGGACAGCCTGTCTGTCAGTGACAGAGCTCTGCCCCTGTGCAGCTCCCTTCCAAAAAGCCCAGCTCTCTCCTGCTCCTTTGATTTAACAGTTGTTGATCTGCCTTGGTCTCTGGCCATGCTTGGCTGTGCTCAGCCATGTGGCTCTGAGAGATGCACAGCAAAGATTCATTTGGCTACAGGCTAATTTTGGTATATTTGAGGTCAGGCAGAAGCACAGACCTCCTTCTTCTCCCTCCTCTGCAGATGCCTACACAAAGACAGAGGTGATCTACACCTGGACCCTGGGGAAGGATAAATCTGTGGAAGTAGCCAAGGGTGGATCTCGCCTGAACCAGTATGACCTGCTGGGCCACGTGGTTGGCACGGAGATGGTTCGATCCAGCACAGGTATTTGTGGGACCACCATGGGCTGAGCTCCTCCTGCACGAGATGGGCTTGGAATCCACGATTTGGGATCATTATAGAGGCAGTCCAGGAGGACAGGACTTCCTGAGGCAGGAGGATACAGCTGGTGACATCTTCAGCAGTCACCAAGAGGCATGAAGAGGTTGTTTTATCAGTGGTTTCCACTGAAAGAGCCTTGTAGCCCACAGTCCTTATGAGAACTGATCTCAAGCATCTAAAAATGATCTGCTGTGTGGAAAATTTGCCCCACCTTGTCCAGCTGGTTTGTGATGCTGAGGGTTCATTTATCTTGGATTCCTTTCCAGCCCTTCAGGAAAGCACTGCAGGCAGGGGAGGCAAAGGCAACATAATGTTCACTGTGCTTTTCACTGCATCTGCTTGCACAAATATTATCATAACTAATAGAAGATTATCCCAAACAAATGTTTCCTCTGATTAATGACCAATATTAATCATCTTTCTCTCCCATCTGCTGCTCCTCCCTTCCCCTCTGAATTCAGGTACTGATAGCTTCTGTTACCTCATGTGTGTCTCTCATAATTCTTCTTTTTTCCCTTTTATTTTTTCCCTCTGTATGCACCAGTAGTTCTCTCATTTGAGGATATTTCCTCTCTGGTGCACTTGATTTTAATAGTGTCTGTCTGTAACAACTCATTTCACCTCCCTTGGGGAAATGTGGGGAGCCCAGGGAACTAAATGTCATAATATCTGGCCCATCTCTCTACTTAAGTTGTAGTAAAATGTACAGATGAATAACCTGGAGTGGTGAGAAAGCTGCTAAAGGCTCCTGTGTGTAATGATTTAGCAGAGCCACGCTCACAAAGTAAAGGCACAGTAATCCAAGAAAATACCCAAAGCCTTGAGGGGAGGAATAGGATGTTGAGGGAAAATAGGGACAGCTTCCTCTTCAGTTCACAGGTGGGACCTTTAGCAACAGAACTTGCCTGGATTTTTGAGATGGTTACAATGAGGGAAGGTGGGATATTTTCAGGACTGTCAGAGAAAATAAAATCCTGTGTCCTGCAATCCTATTAAAGCACTGTTAGGGTGTCTCCAGGCTTAAGGGATCTTACCCACAGTGTGGCTCCTTGGAATGGGAGCAGAGTCAGGACAGACCCCAAGGGCCCCTTGTGCCTGGGGCAAAAGAGTGAAAAATTTTATTGCCCACTTGTTGGCACTGGCTTGCCTTTGTCGCACACCTATTTTGTAGCTAATTAAAGACTCAGAAAAGTGTTCTGAAAGCACAGATGTGATGTGGGAGCCCCCTGGGCTGTGCTGGGGCACACACCTGGCATGTGTGTGCCTGCTGCACCCCTGCACCTGGTGAGACCCCGTCTTGAGTGCTGTGTCCAGTTCTGGCCCCTCAGTTTGGGAAGGATGTTGAGATGCTTGAGCCTCCAGAGGAGGCAACGAGGCTGGTGAGGGGCTTGGAACACAATCCCTGTGAGGAATGTTTGAAGGAACTGGGGCTGTCTAGTCTGGAGAAGAGGAGGTGACCTTAGAGGTGACCTTATTGCTCTCTACACCTTCCTGAAGGGAGGTTGCAGACAGGTGGGGTCGGTCTCTGACAGAACCAGAGGACACAGTCTCCAGCTATGTCAGGGAAGGTACAGGTTGGATATTAGGAAGAAATTTTTCACCAAAAGAATAATAAAGTACTGGAATGCTCTTCCCAGGGAGGTGGTAGAATCACCACCTCTGGATGTGTTTAAAAAAGACTGGCCATGGCACTTGGTGCTATAGTCTGGTTGAGGTGTGAGGGCATAGGCTGGACTCAATGATCTTAGAGGTCTCTTCCAACCTCATCATTCTGTGATTCTGCATCACCCCTTCCCACCAAAATCCCACTGAAAAACTGGGCGTTTGTCCAGGGTGGATCTCTGGAGTGCCCAGCTGGCCCTGGGCTGGCCCAGCATCCCTCCCTGGCCCAGCATCCCTCCCTGGCCCAGCATCCCTCCCTGGCTGTCTCTGCAGGGGAATACGTCGTCATGACCACACACTTCCACCTCAAGAGGAAGATTGGGTACTTTGTGATCCAGACCTACCTGCCCTGCATCATGACTGTCATCCTGTCCCAGGTGTCCTTCTGGCTCAACAGGGAGTCTGTCCCTGCCCGCACGGTTTTTGGTGAGTCTGGGAGCACAGGGCTTCCCCTCAGCCAGGGGGTGCTGGGGAAGGTGAAACAGGAAAGCCTTATAAATATGATTGTCTGGCAAAAGATCTTGAGAATATGGAAACTATAAGTGAGATTGAAATGAAAGCAAGCTTTGAGATACCTCAGTTACTGAACAACTGGAAAACAATGGCATGGCCAGCTGAAGGTAATCCCCTTTTGATGAAACAACTCCCTCTGCTTGCAGACAGGCCCAAGGGTCAGAGCAGACCCTGCCAGCTTGGCAGAAGGGGCCCAAAGAGGAGTTTTTAGGGTTTAAAATGTAGCACAGTATGGTGATGTAATGATTCTTATAGGTTGTATGTAAATGCTATAGGATTTGTATCTTGTACTGGATTGGCTAGTGAGAATTAGAATATTCAGCACAGAAGAAGATTTATGGTATTGGAACAGGAACTTCTCTCTCTTTTACTCTTTTGTCCTCTCTCTTTTACCCTTTTGCTCTCTCATTTTCTCTTTACCATGCTCTTGCCTTCTTTCTCTTTACCTCTCTATCTCTCTCTCCCTCTTTGGGGCCTGCTCTGAGCTGTGGCTGGCAGCTCCCAGCAGGGCCCTGCACCCAGGCCCTGTGCAATAAATGCAATAAACCACAAGTTCCAAGCCCTGGCTTCAGAGATCTCTGTCTCTGTCCATCCTGACCATCCTGCCCCTGCCACTCCTACAGTGGGGACAAAGGGAAATAGGAAAGGAAATGCACTGAGCATCAGAGCTGCTCTGTGCCAGGCCCTGACCAGCATTTCCAAGCTGCTGGCCATTCCCCAGACCAGCATTTCTAAGCTGCTGGCCATTGCCCAGCACAGCTTTCAGTGTCTTCCCAGTGAGCCTGTTCCCCCCCAAATCACTGCAAAAATACTCCTGGCGATGGCTCTGCTACAAGCCCAGCCATAAATATTAACAGTAATCAAGGTATTGATCATCTAATTATATGCATTTGGCTGTGTCTGCTTATCTGTGTTGGCTCTGGAGCAGAGCAGAGGATAGGGACACGGGGAGGCATTTAAAGCCCTACCTTTGAAATTGCTAATGTGCCCCTGGTCACAGCTCCACATAACAAGTTCCTGGGCTGAGGCAGCATAACTGCATGGTGAATATAGTGTTATTATTTCCTTCAGCTGCTTTCAGATCCTCTCACCCAAGCAAAGTGCCAGGCTGGCACTGCACATATATTAATAGCTTTTACAAGCATTTAATAACAGAATTGCTTTGTGGTTTCCTGTCAAGACCTTTAGTTCAGGATCTACACAGGCACGCTCCCAGAGCAGGTGTGATGCTGCAGGATTGTATATCCTGCATGTAACACTGCCCAGCAGATTCCATTTAACAGAGAGGATATTGGACAAAAGTCCCCAAGCAGAGAGGGGATATGTGGTATCATATGTGATTCCCTCCTGTGTTATCCTGAGAATTGCAGTGAAATAAGTTTCCTCAAACAGCAGCTCAGATAGAGCAGGCAAGAGCTGACTGAAAAATTAAAACCTACCTGTGTGACAAATGTCTTTGCTCCCAAATTGCCTTGCTTTCCTATTAAGAAAATAATGAGAACTCAAATTGTTTATCCCTTTTTTTTCCCTGCCCCTCAGAAAGTATTGTCAACAATATTGAATTGAAACTCTTAAATTACCAGGAGTATGGTTTAAGGGAACTGAAAATTAGTCAATATTTTTATAATGTTTTTAATGCATTTTTAATTGAAAAGCACATTATTGGGGAAAATGGATGGTAATGGTTGCTTGCTTTAATGAAAAAAAGCTTTAAAAGACATTTTGCAACAGATCATTTGTTTAAGATAAATCATTGTGACATTTATTCTGGCAGCTTGGGCCGCTGACAGCAGGACCCAGGATCCCAGGTGTCCATCCATGCAGGTCACAAGACAGTATTTCTAAAATCTTGAGAGCTGTGTTGGATGAGTGACCAGTTTCTGATCCTCCCTGAGGTTCACGACCATCTAGCTGTTCTTTTCGCTGTTATTTTTATTTTTATTATGTTGCATTTATTTTTATTTTGTTGCAAAAGAGCAACTAGAGGCTTCTCCATGACATATTCTGCATGAGCTGGGTGTCCTGCACCTCACCCTGCCGGCAGGTGAGGAATGCAGTGCAGCGCCTCCCTGTGAGCCAGGACTCTTACGGAGAGCAGAGGTCTTGTCACTGCAGTTTGGGGAAGGTTATGGAGATTATCTTCATCCTAATGAAGATGTTTGCCATTGATTGTACTCAAAACTGAACCAGAATAATTCCCTGAGCCACCTGAAATTGGCCCTGAAATTTGAGCCTCCTGAAATTTGAGCAGGGGTTGGACAAACTGTCACCCAGAGCAGCTGTGGCTGCCCCATCCCTGGAAGTGTTCAGGGCCAGGCTGGAGGGAACTTCGAGCAACCTGGGATAGTGAAAAGTGTCCCTGCTTGTGGCAGGGGTGGAACCAGGTGGTGTCTAAGGTTCTTTCCAGCCCAGGCTATTATAAATCAAAGGTGACTCCAGCAAAAGGGGAGAGAGAATGAGGCATCTGACTCCATCATCAGAAGGCTAATTAATTACTTTATTATGCTATACTATGTACATTGTATCTAAACTGAATCTGCCCTGCACTCACTCTTGCTCACAACTGCTCACCCTGCACTCATCTCTGATTCTCTCCTGACTGCCCTGTGACAGTCTGACACACACACACACAAACACACACACACACACACACACACACACACACACATTTGGCCCTGATAGGCCAAGGGAACAAAACATCCTCACTTTGGGTAAACAATCTCCATGTTGCATTCTACTTTAGCACAACACAGGCACAGCAAGCGAGATAAGAATTGTGTTTTCCTTCCTCTCTGCTTCTCTCTGTTCAGAGGGCATGTGAGTACCACACCAGGCCATCCTGTGATTTTTAGGCTCTATGAACCTGGCCACCTGTTCAGTTATTCTCTGAGTTGCACTAAGGACTAAAGTTCTGGGTAATCCTCCCCTAACTACAGCGGGAGGGAGGAGGTGGCTCCTACTTTCCCATGAAGGGAGCGGCAGCAGTTTTGAGAGAAACGGCTACAAGAGCACAATCTTACCCCTGTGATCTCATCCCTGTGCCCTGCTGTGCCCCGCCAGGTGTCACCACGGTGCTCACCATGACCACACTAAGCATCAGCGCCAGAAACTCCTTGCCCAAGGTGGCGTACGCGACGGCCATGGACTGGTTCATAGCCGTCTGTTACGCCTTCGTGTTTTCTGCGCTGATCGAGTTCGCCACCGTCAACTACTTCACCAAGCGCAGCTGGGCCTGGGATGGCAAGAAGGTGCTGGAGGCCCAGGAGATGAAGGTCAGCCAGGGCTGGGGGAGGTGGGGGGGAAGAAGCGCTGCCCGAGGGAGCTGTGCCAGCACAGCAGTGGGTAACATGCAGCCCCGCAGCACTCGGGGGCTGGATGGTACTCACTGCCTGCCCAGCCCAGCTCCTGACTGCAGCGCTTCTTGAGGGCTGGGAGGAATGGCTGGGGCTGCTCAGGGTGCTCAGCTGGACGGGAACACCCAGGCATGGCTGCTGGCTCTTCCCTCTGTCCTCTGTATGGCTGTTTGCCAGGGGAACATCTGTGCTTTGGGTTTGCTCTGCTGGTGGATTGTGTTTCCTTCCTTTTCTTTCCAACCCCAACCCAACCCTCCCAAACCAATGAACCAACCCAACCCAACCCTCCAACCCCATTCCTTGTTGCTAGCATGCCAAAAAACCCCAAACGTGCTGCAGGACACCCAGTGAGCCCTGTCCCTTGGCCAGCTCTGACACTGGTGCCATTGCCCACAGCTGCCAGCAGCTGCTGCTCTGTGAGCTGGACACAGAGGGTGGGTGGGAAGCCAGCAATCCCAAATGCCAACTGGCAGCAGATTAATGCCTGGCATCACCCACGTTTCCCCCCCTCACTGGGGATCAGCCTCTCTGGCAGCTTCATCCTGACAGGCTCTGCTGCCCCTGCTCGTGCCCCCCTCCCTCTGAACTGATTTAATCTTGGCTGCGCAGAGAAATCGCTTACTGTAGCATGCTGCTCCTTGTTTATATTTATTGAATCAATTTGAAAATCAGCTTTGTCCTTGTTCTTGGTTCTGGAGCCTTTATATTTTTCTCCTTTGCATTTTAATGTGTTGTTGGAAATTGTTGTGGGGCTGTATGTTAAACACCTGACAGAACTGCAGGAACTTTTGGGAAGACAGGAGCCAGTCATCTCTCTGCTGTGGAGGTCAAAGAAGGTGAACAGAGCCATCAGTGGGTGTTGGATGCCTCTCTCTTGTCTTTCTTGGACTCTGTCTATCTGTTTGCTTTTGCAGCTGTGGTCTGAGCAACAGACTCATGGCAGAAAACATCCAGACGGGGTCAGGGGATGGCCTTCCACTTCCACCACGAGCAGTGATGCCAACCTGGCCTCTAGAGATGAGAGAAGCCTTTCCTGAGCGATTGGCACAAGTGAAGAGTCAGGACAGGTCCTCAAAGCTGTGGTGTCCCTTTCAGAGATGGGCAAATCAGCACAAAGTCAGGATTCACACAGCCTTGGGCAATTATGTGAACTGGGTGGAAAAAGCAGTCAAGGCTCAAAAGCTGCAGTTTATCTTAGAAGCAGTGTGTTCCTCAAGTTATCCACTGACCCAGCACCACAAGACTAACAGTGCTGAAACAATAGGCTAAGAGCATACAGAATGTTCCTGCACATGGTAATCAAACAGGAAAACAAAGCAGGACCAGGAATGTTTCAGAGGGGGAGCTCTCCGTGCCTTTGCTGCAGTTGGTATCAGCCTGGAGAATCAGGAAGGGCTCCAAATTTGAGGATGCTTTTTCAAGCTATCTCTGGTCTTTACTGAAGAAGCAAACTCACTCCCAGTCTCTGCAGCTCAGGAGAGCTCCCTGAAGAGTGATGGGCTTTCAGGGAGCTTAGGAATATGATGTGTCAACATGTTTGCTTTTCATCTTTATTCCAATGAGTATTTCCAAGCAGTGAATTTGCTACGCAATGGAGGTGCCTCATTGGCTCTGTTTCAGCCTTTAATTAGCTCTTCTTGAAACAATTGACAAGCCAGGTGGTGGAAACCACAAAAGGAAGAAGAGGCAGAAAAATAACTACTGGCATTTTAAAGGGTTTGTATCAAGGATAAAACTGCCTGTGAGAAGCCCAGTCTGAGCCCTGGTCTCTGGAGATCCTTCTCCCCGTCCAAAAGCAATGTTCTTTATTGGTGTAATGGCAAGGATCCTCACTCCAGGTTTCATTGCATAAGCATGAAAAAAAATCACAGTAGGCACCAGCAATGCTTCCCATCCCACTTGGACACAGCCAGTACTGTGGAAAAGCTGCTGGTTGCTGACAGACACACCCAGTGTGTTTATTCTTTTTTTCCCCCCCTCAGCCAAACCATTGATTTAGATGGGAAAACCTGGGGTTTTTTTCAGGTAGAATCTAAAATGCTGGGCTGATCTTGGTGAATTGCTGGTCTCTGCATCATAAAATCATGGTGGTGTTCTGGCTGTAGCCACAGCTGGTTCTAGCTGGGAGCTACTCTGAACATTCTCTGCAGTTCTCCAATGAAAAGCAGGCAGATATCGCCATGGATGTTACTAAAAACTCCCTTTAGCCTGCACTCTGATAAGGTTTGACCAATGTTTCTTGGACCAAAGATTTTTCAAGCCTTTCCAGTAATTGCTAATTGTAGATGAAAAGTTTATTTTCTTTTCGTATGGTAGAGTGGCTGCAACCAGCCTAGAGCTGCAGATGAAATTGAAGAGAGGTATTTGGGTCCAAAAGGAAAATTTGTTAGGAAAGGAAAGGTGACTTTTAAAAACAAAACATCACCAGGAGGAAGGTGTGAGATGGCAGAGAGATGTGAGATGAGTGAGAGGCCAAAGAGGGTGAAAGGTGAGTGGGTTCAGTAGCCAGCAAAGCTCCTGACCTCCATCATCCTCAAAATACCTTGTGAAAAGCATCCACTTCAAGACAGAAGGGCTGTGTCTGGACAGAGAGATCCATCCACCATCCCAGCCACAAGCATGGCCACCTCAAGCTAATTTCTGGAGTGGCTGTGACAGCAAGGATCCAAGGAGAGAAGAAGGAACAGTGACTTTGGGAAACTGCAAAGATGACATTTACCAGTGAGTTTACCACAAAAAGTGTTGTCTGTTTCTCAGGATGGAAGATGCTTTGGATTCTTGGAAGACACTTAAACCCAATTCTGCCTGCAATGCCATGTCTGTGCATAAAAGCTGATCTAGCTCTGTGTCTGTGCCTGAATGGCATTACCCTGAAATTCTGGGTGTCAAGAAGCAGCAAAACCAGTACAAGTATCTGCAGCCAGATACATAAAAGCAGAACATGCTTTGGATAGAGCAATAATCCTGTATCTCTGTTTTTGTCATAAGACAATAGTTCTTCAGTGCATGGTGAGGTTAGGTCCTTTAACGTAATTTTAATGTACTTTTTACTAAGAAAAACATGCATGAGGTGCTTTTTCTACTGGCTGGGTAAAGCCTGGCTTTGTGTGCAACCCACTCAATTCTCCACTTTGCCCTTTGATCCAGCTCCCTTGGGAATCATTTTTCTTTTTCCTTTACTTCTTTCCATTTGTGGCATCTTTGTTCCAATCCTAAAGGAACAAGAACCAGCCTTCACAGGCCACCATTTTCAACCAGGCTGAAGTCTTCAGGGCTCAGGATGGTCCAGACCCTTCTCTTTTTTTGTGTGCCTCACTATGGTCGATGTTTTTGCTGGGATTTTCCCTGCTGGTCATGCTCTGCAGCCCGTGTGTCCTTTGTTCTTGGCACTTGCAATCTCCATGATTTCCATGAGGATCCCAGCGGTCTTTTCCAACCTAATGGATTCTGTGATAACACTGCCAGTGATTTATGTCCTCAGCACCTTCAGCACAGTCCATGAATCATTCTTCAGCAGCATTTCACCCTCTTTTCTCTCATCACTGTGTGGTGTGTTGGGCTGATCATTTAATCCATCCAACTTCTTTGTCTGGTGATCCAGGGAGAGTAAGAACACTGGGACCAGTCCCATATAATCTGAATTATCAAGTCTCTGGCAGGCTGCAGGAGGAATTTTGGCTTGGTGTGGGGAAGGAGTGATACCTTTGCTGCAACAGCCACTGCAGCTGCTGAGCTTTGATAGGATACAGGTATGCCAGAGACTGGAGCTGCTTGGGGATCAATAATGTGACTTTTCTCTAGAATGACAAGTGGCAAATACTTGGATTTCCCAAGTTCTGCAGATACTGGTGACTTTCAGAGTTGCCTGTCAGAGTCCTGGTGCTTCCAATCCAAATTTTCTCCTGCCAAGGAGTAGGAACAGAGAACTACATCTCAAGCAAATCATAGACAGAAGCAGTAGCTCCCATAATTTAGGTGTTCTCTTGTTAGTTCCTCAGCAGAGAGGCTCAAAGACAAGAATATTCAGCAAAAAATACTATTATTTTCCAGTGAGTGTGTTGTTGAACAACTTGTCAGGCTGCACTATCTAGGGAACAGATTTATCTCTACACCACATTCTACAGCTTTTCCCTCAGGAGAGCAGCACAAGGACATCTTTGTGCAGCAATTCAGTCTCCCTGGGCCTCAATGGGGCCATAAGTGCAGGAATTGCTTTGCAAAATAGAGGTTTTAAATAGGACAAGTTTTCAAAGCAAATGTGGGGGTTCCTCCTGTTTATCCACTCTCTCCTTCTGTTTCAGGAGGATGTGGAATTCCTCACAGATGAAGGTGCAGGGTGAAGGCTGGGAGCTACTTAGCAGCTGACAGCAACAAGCACATTTTGCTTTGTTTGAGTGTCAAAACCTTGCCTGAAAAACTCATTTATAAAGCCCAGCAACCAGGCTGAACCATTTCTCTGACATCTCAGGGGCAGAACACACGGAGAGCACATGCATGCCTTGGGGTAGGCAGTGTGGGTGCTCTGGGTGCTCCCAGCACTGAGCAGGGTGAGGACTCCATGGACAGCTGGGAAAAGGCCCTGGATGAAGGTTCCCAAGCCTGAACATCCTGGTCTGAGGTCCAGGGGAGCCCAGATTAATGCTTGGGGGCTCTGGATCACACTGTTGGGAGCAGCAGCTTGCTGTCACCACCCACAGCACCCAGGTTTGCCTGACTTTACTCCATTTCAGCTGTTTTCATATGGATCCACTTTCCAAACTCTGGGGCAGGAAAGCTGTCCAGGTAGAAAATGTCATATCACTGGTATTCATCTTATTCCTCTAATGAATAACATGGCTGATTAATACTAAGAGAATCACAGTGCACTGCCAATCATGTTCTGTGAACAATGATCTGTTTTTCATTTCATTACTGATTTTTAATTATTTTATTGCCTCCTGTAGCTGTGTTAATAAGTAATCATACTTAAGCATATTTAAGTGTTTTGATAGGTAAAGCATCTTTAGCCCTTTACTTGCTTTTTGTCAGTTCTTTAGCAGGAAAAGTTCATCTGCTGTGCAGAGGGAACCCCTTAATGTGGCTCTAATGACTGCAGAATCAGACCCAGTTAATTGTTAAAAACCATAAAATACTGTGAATGTGGTCAAAACAGTGGGTTAGTCTGGTCTGGAGCCTGAACATCTAGACCTCCTCCTAAAAAGTTAATTTCTGTAATTGCTGACATTATTACAAGGCTGCCTGGCTGTGGTGTTATTGGAGAGGGGTTTAAAGATTGCACAGAAGTCTGCTTGTAGTGTCCCTCTGAAAATCCCTGTGGAGAATTCATTTCCTAAGGTAACCAGGAATATCCATGGTGACTGTAGACACGTTTAAAATGGAAGTGCAGCACTGAAAGCCAAAGCCCTCTCTCCTCCTGAAGTGCTTCCCTTATAGGAACATGCATGACCATGCCCAGCCTCCCTGGGAAATGCCTGGATGAGCCTCACCCTGTGTTTCAGTTGCTTTGGAACAGAAAAAAGTCATCCAAAGGCACACCTTGTTCTGAGTTTAGAGAGCAGAGCCCCCCCATGAGGCACTGCTGTGGCTGGTGCTGGCTCCTGGTGTTGCAGGGGGCACCTGTGGGGTACCTGAGTGCAGATTTCATTCAGTGGCCTTCCCCCTGTAGCCTTGGGTTGTTTTATACAACACAGTGCAGCTGGTCTCGGGTGCCTGGCAGCAGCAGAAAGGTCCCAGAGAGGGGCCAACACCTGTCATGACCCCCTAGGTCCATCTTCCTGCCCACCCATCCTCATGAACACTGAGCTGTCTGTCCCAGCATTCACCCCATCTGACACACAAGGGCCATTCTCTCTGCAATTTGTCCTCACCAGAGCACACATGCTGTCCCCCAGAGCCCTGTGGGAGGGATTCCCTCACCTCCCGTGATTTTCAGCGTCCCTTGGGTAGGAAGGCAGGAGGAAAGGCTTCCCTCTGCCCTGCAGTGCTGTGCTGAGCATTCCACAAATCCTGGTTGGTGCAGATGCCTTCCATCTGTTCTGTACCTGACCTGGGTGGATCATGAGGTGCTCTAAAGGGTTCCAGAAACAATTTGAACATCATTATGTTAAATCATAAGGTGTTCCTGTGAGGAACTCAGGGCATTGAAATATGGTGCAAAAATACTGCAATGCTGTTGCCCATACTCTTAATATGGCTTTTTGCCACCAAAAAATAAAATCCAAGCTGTAATCCTGTGTGCTGTGTCCTCCTCTCACCTGACCCAGGAAGCAGCCAGCCAAGCAGAAAATGCAGTTCTTCCCCAAGGATGAGCACACGGGGTGTCATTCCTTTTTGCATTCTCCTTTCACAAGGTGCATTCCTCCCTTCCTGGCCTGCTCCTCACACCCTTCTCCACCTTCTCACCTGGACAAGCAGGTAAACTCAGAGGACAGAACATTCTCCGTGCCCTTCTCTGCCACTTCACCTCTGTTTGTTTTGTTGTTTGTTTTTCTCTCTTTCCCCCCTCCCACCTCCCCTAGAAAAAAGAGCCGGTGGCGCTGGCCAAGAAAACCAACAACACCTACAACATCGTTGGCACCACCTACGCCCTGAACATCTCCAAGGAGCCCGGCCTGCCCACCATCTCCAAGAGTGCTGCTGCCACTGCCACTGCCACCAGCGTGCCCCCCAAGCTGCCCCGCCTGGAGGAGAAGCTCCCCGAGAGCAAGAAGACCTACAACAGCGTCAGCAAGGTAGACAAGATGTCCCGCATCGTCTTCCCAGTGCTCTTTGCCATTTTCAACCTGGTCTACTGGGCCACCTATGTGAACCGGGAGTCAGCTATCAAGGGAATGATCCCCAAACAGTAAAACAGGTCACACAAACCTTCCATCTGTCAGCATCACCCCAGCAGGAATTCTCCAGGGCTTTCTTCTTTTCTTGTTTTGTTTAATTATTATTGTTCATTTGATATTATGATTATGGTTATTGTTATTATTATTATGTCACTCTTTTATAATGTAAACAAAACTGTGATTTTAATTTAATCCCATATATACTTTGGTTTCGTTTACTTTGATGATGAAAGCTAAAAAAAAAATAATAAGGGATCATAACAAGTTGTGCCTCTAACATCTTAAGTCTGCTGTCACCCATCTGACCAAGTCCCCCTGTGCTGCCATCTCTCCTCTGCCACCTCCTGTGGTCCCCATGGTCTTCATGCCTCTGTCATTTCATGCTCCTCCTCCTGTGAGATGGGCTGCCCTGGCACAGGGGTTGCTCCTGGACACCTGGCTGCAGGCTGTGCCACTCACTCAGCCTGGCTCCTCTTCAGTGCCTGGCACTTCCTGCTGGCTCCTGCACCTGGGCTGTGAGTGCAGGTGAGCTGGTCACCTGTGGGGACAGGGGAGCAGCCTGGCATGGGCCAGCTGGGGCAATCCTACCACTGCTGTGGTCCCCAGAGCCATTGGTGGCAGCATCTTGTAGTTATTTCAGGTCTTCTTCCTCTCTGTCTTCACCAAACCCAGCTGGTTTTGTGTCTCCAGACCAGAAAGGTCCTGGCTGGCTGGCATCCTGCACTCTTGGGGCAGTTTGTGTTAGCAGGAGGTGTGGTTCCCACCAGAGAATTCATTTTTCTCAGTCAGGAAGTCCAGGCAGAAGCTTTACAAAGCCTTGGAGGAGGTGGCAGCTGTGGGGCTGCATGCACCCAGCTTCAGGCCTGGCCACCACAGAGCCCCTGCTCAGGTGGATGGTCTGGCACTTTCTCTTATGGCCCCATCCACTCATCCTTCTCAGCAGATCCTCTCTGTCCCAGCCCCTTCCAGCTTCACCTTCCCGTGGCTGCTCAGCAGCCCTCATCGGTGTCTCAGTGCCCACACCTGGATTTAGGCAGGGCAGCTCCCTCCCCTCGGGTCTGATGGGGAGGAGCCCAGCCTGGGGCAGCCCAGCTCATGGCAAATCCCTGCTCCAGTGCAGGATGCTCCCTGCGGGACCTGCCACAGGGATGAGCCAGGGAATGGGTGATCCCCAAGGCTCTCCCTGCCCCTGGTGAGCTGGAGCATCCCCAGCCCCACGGGGAAACAGCAGAAGGGGCTCTTTGGAAGAGCAGGGTGACACTGCTGTCCCACAGAGCCACCTGAGCCAGGTGCCATCCCCCAGGGCAGCTGAGGCAAGGCCCAGTCTAACACTGCACACTCCTGCAAGGAAAGCCCTCCAGTGCCTTGGAGAGAGGCTTTTTCTCCCTTCCTGACCACCACAGTGCACCCAAACCATTGTTTGCTCCTTTCCCAGCAGCAGCACAAAGTGGGGACATCCAAGCCATCTGTCCATGGGCACACTGTCCTCCTGCAAGGAGGGACATCCTGTGCCTGGTGATTCCTTGGGCTAGCACGGTCCTGCTGCCACAGAGGGGTGCACTGCCTCTTCCTCAGGCCTCTCTCTGGCCCCCTGGCTGCCCCCCAGAGCTGTCCCCAGTGTGTTTTGGGCTCATGCAGCCAAGCCAAGGCCCCAGCACCCCCAGGGTGATGCCTTCAGCATTGCTTTGAGCCCCTGTGCCAGGCTTAGCTTCCCCTGCCCCTGCAGGAGCAGGGCTGAGCACAAGGCACAGGATTTTCCCCACCTGGAATATCCATGGGAGCCTCGGGTTGGAGTGAGGAAGGCCAGGGCACTCTGCCCTGCAGTGGGTGGCACTGGTGCATGTCCTGCCTGTCCCTTACCAACCTCGTGGCTCAGCAGCAGTGCAGTCACTCCCCCTGCCCACAGCTGAGATTTGCAGAGGAGTTTGGAGATGTTTAGCCCAGTCAAGGGTGTTGAGTCCACAAGCACATCCACGTGACTGGCAACATTGGGGAGGAGGAACCAGACACCCCCCCTTCCTCCCCAGACTGCTGCTAAGGAAACCAGCTCTGTCCACACCCTCTCCCACAGCACCTGCACCCCAAACCATGTCATTTCTACAGTGCCTTTCATCCCAGGGGCTCCCTGCTGGCTGGGAGGACCCAGGAGCTCTCCCACTGTCTGCAGCATCAGGGTGGGGAGCAGAGGGGAGGGTGCAGCATCCCCAGCCCTTCTGCTGGGCACGGAGGACATCCTGGCTTCTTGGGCACCTGGTTCTGCCTGCTGGGCCTCCTGCTGCTGCTGCAGCCACCCCACTGTGACACCCCAGAGCTGCCCCATCCCTGCCTGGATGTGTCCCCAAAGTCCCCTCACCCCCAGGCACCCCCCACACTCCCCCAGCAGTGAGGTCCCTTCCTGCCACCCTCCTGCTCCCTGGGCTCTGCACTGGGAAGGGCTGCAGCTGTCTGGTTGGGAAACATTTTCTTAAATAAGCCAGATGAAGAGTGTCTCATAAAGCATTCATGTCACTATAATACTCAGGCCTGAGTGAATGGAACAGAAACCCTACAACAAGCAAATCCAACACAATAAAATGGTCACAAAGAGTATGTTGTGTTTGCTAATGGAATTACAGCAAGTTTAAATGCTGCATCCAATGGCTTAGCTGACTTAGCTGGCCCTGCTGCAGAGGGGGTTTCCTCTGCTGGCCTGGGAATTCCCCAAAATCCTTTTTCCCCAAGAGCCATGTCTGTCAGTGCCTGCTTTGTAGAGCTCTCCATAAATTGTCACAGAATAACAGAATTAATTAGGTTGGAAAAGACCTTTAGGATCATCTAGTTCAACCTGTGACCTAACGCCTCCTCATCAACTAAACCATGGCGCCAAATGCCATGTCCAGGCTTTTTTAAAATGTCCAGGGGTGGTGGTTCCACCGCCTCCCTGGGCAGATGATTCCAGCACCAAATCACTCTTTCTGTGAAGAATTTATTTCTAACATCTAACCTAAACTTCCCCTGGTGCAGCTTGAGGCTGTGTGCTCTGGTTGTGTCAGTGCTGCTGGAGAAAGAGCCCAGCCCCAGCTGAGCACAGGCACCTTTCAGGAGCTGTGCAGAGTGATGGGGGCACCCCTGAGTCTCCTTTTCTCCAGGCTGAGCACCCCCAGCTCCCTCAGGGGTTCCTCACAGGGTCTGTGTTCCCAGCCCCTCTCCAGCCTTGTTGCTTCCTCCGGACACATTCAGGAATCTCAAAGTCCTTCCCAGCCTGAGGGGCCAGAGCTGGGCACATTCAGGTGTCAGCTCTTCCCGTCAGCCCCAAGCACCCTGGGGCTGCCTTTTCTGCCTGCCCAGGGCTCAGTGCTGTGGGTGATGCTCAGGAGAGGGGCTGGGTCTCTCTGAAGTGCTGGATACAGCACTGGGGCAGCTCCTGAGCCTCTTCCCTCCCTCCCTCCTGCAGTGATCCAACCCCTCTTGCTGAGCTGGCAGGGTGAATTCCTGCCTGTCCCTGCTCACAGGTGAATTCCCTGTCCCTGCCCACAGGTGAATTCCTGCCTGTCCCTATTCACAGGTGAATTCCTGCCTGTCCCTGCTCACAGGTGAACTCCTGCCCATCCCTGCCCTCCTGTCCCTGCCCAGGACAGTGACACTGATGTGGCTTGCCTGTGACACCCACCTGCTGGCCCTTCCCAAACCTGCCTTCCTGTGCCTGTGTGAGCAGCCTGGAAAGCCAAGTCTGTTCCCAACCAAAGGCTGGCATGGGCTCTGAGTCCCTTTGCCAGCTGGAAGCAGAAATACCAGCATCCTTTGGTTAAAGACAACAAACCAAAGAGGATTTCTAGTTTGGCTTCCAAGCAGGAGAGCATTTTGGGAAGATAGTTATAAATAAGTGGTTTAACATCTCCTGCCAGCAGACATCACAGAGAAGATAATGTTCTTTTTTTATAAAACTGTCAGTGACTCAAATTAGGACTTTTCCCTCCCAGTTAACATGAGGCTGTTGATGGGGGCTTCTTCTAAGTGCTTGCCAGGCCAGAACTAATCCAGCATCAATTACTGCAGTTTTAGGCTCGCTGTGATAGCATAGAAGGGTTCCATTTTTATAGCTGATCTGTATAGAAATTTATCTGTATATGACCACTGATAATCTAACCCACAGTTGTGCAGAGAGTGGGCACTGTGAACCTCAAGACTCCTGCATTTCTTTTCTTCTGGCAATGCCCAAACTTCCCTGACTTGAAGAGACTCTCCCAGGCAGGAACTGGAAGTCTTTTAGAGAGCTAAAAAAGTGCTGTTGGTCTGCACTCTTGTTTTGCAGCTCCCACCACCTGGAGAGCACACAGAGCAGTCCCAGCCTGCAGCTTCATTCCTGCTGGAAATGTCAGAGGGACATTTTGGCACTGGCATCTCGCCCCTTCCCTCTTCTGAAACGGCGCATGGGCAGAGAACTGAGCCTGGGGAGGCAGGGACAGCTCCTCTGGGGTCCCTCAGCAGGCAGGGACAGCAGATGTGGTCACTGAGAGCTCCACTTTGGTGTCAGCATGGAGAACATCCCTGTGGGGTGACAGGAGAGGGCTGGGCAGACGTGGCCCCTCAATGCCACCTGTTCTGAGGATCTGATGGAGTTTTACCCTCACAGAACATTTTGAAAGCTTCTCAGACATCACCCAGTGTCAGGATCTTTAGCTTGTCACAGTGACCCCGAGAAGAGTTGGAAAGTCTCTTTTCCCAGTCCGGTGCTTGAAGAAGGAGTCAGAGCTCTTCAGTTCTCCTTCTCAAGGTTGTTTATTGTATCTTATCTGTAAAATTCTTTCTCCTGTCCAGCCGAGGTCCATCCAGCAGGACAGTTCCAGGCACTCTGCCTGCCCCCAGGGTGGTGTTATGTCTTTATACTAAAAACTACATAAACAATGTTTACAATGACTTTCCAATACCTATCACCTATGTTAGACAGTGAGCTTCTACTCTAAACCAATCCAAAAGTGCCACCATCACAGCAGAAGATGGAGGCCAAGAAGAAGGAGAAAGGCTGGACACACCCAGATCCCTCCATCTTGCCTCCTGAACCCCCATACCAAAACCCCAAAATCTACCTTTCCACCCCATGATAACTTCACTATTATTTTACCTAAACTGTTGTGGCCTGCTGACCTTTATATAAGGTTGGTAATTTGCTCCACGGGTCATTATCAAACCCACAGGTGTTCTGGGCTCCGTGCCAGGGTCTCTGAGCCCCCTGGCAGGGGTCCTGGCCATCCTGGACAGCCAGAGGGATGCTCTGGGTTCCCACAACCCAGCACTCAAGACAGAGCTTCCCTGCTCTCCTCTGTGCACCCAGCTCAGCTCAGCACAGCCCCGGTGCTGATCCCTGCAGCTCAGTGGCACTGGCAGGGTGCTGGTTTGCTGCAGGACATCCCTGTGTGAGTGAGCAGACCCCAGGCTTGCTGCTCCCAGGCACAAGATTGTCCCCAGCCTGTCCCTGCTGGCCCATCCTAGGGGCACCAGGTGCACCCATTTCTCATCCTTGATTTCTTGTCTGGGTCTTGGATTCCTCTCAGCCATCCCTGGGGAGGATCAATCCCATCCCATCCCAGAAAGGGTTTCTCCTGCTGCAGGTCACCTCCCCCAGGAAGAGTCTCTGCTCTGCTGAGAACCTCTCTGAGAGCTTCAGGATCCTGAGGCTGCTGCCCCTGCCAGGGGGTCCAGGAGAGCTCTGCAGCACACAGGGAGCCCTCCCTGCAGGTTTTCCTTAGGAAGGGCTTGGCAGGGATGTGTTGGTGCCCATGTTCTTGGTCCTGGGAGTGCTGGAGAGCTGGAATGGGGCTGTCCCAGCACACAGTGTCAGGCCAGCCCCCACTGCAGACCCTCTTCCCCAAATTTTATCCCTCCCGGGGGTCACAATCCATCCCACCTGACCAGACACCTGTGTGGATTCTGCAGCCTGCAGAGAAACATCTCCATGACTCCTGTTGAGGTTGGGGAGGGCTAAATCAGGGCAAAGGACAAACTGATGGAAACATAAATGCTCTATTAATATTCAGTAGGAAGTAAAAACACCCAAGCAACTCACCAATCCTCTCCATATCAAGCTAAACTGCTTCTGAAGGTAGTTTTGGCAAGAGGCCACAGCACAGATGAGATTGATGGCTTCCAGGTATAAATATTTACTGTGTGACCTTGTTATTGTTCCATCAGCCAAAGGTTGTTACATATTTATATATTAGTATATATATATATACACATGTGTGTGTGTATATTTATGCTCACAAACTCTTTACATCTAAAAGTCAAACCTCTTTGTCTTTGAAAGCCAGAATGGCCACTTTTCATTATTTTACTTCCCTCTCATTCTCTTCGAGAGTGAGCTGAACCCTCCCCACTGTGCTTTGGGAGGCACAGGGAGTAAAGGGAGCAGGGAGCAGAGCCTCCCCCACTCTGGGGGCTCAGTGCAGGTTTGTTGCATGGAGCAGGCAGTGCTGGCAGTGCTGCAGGGACTTGCTGTGAGAGCATATCAGGGTTCCATTTTTATAGCTGATCTGTATAGAAATCCATCCGTACATGACCACTGAAAATCTAACCCACAGTTGTGCAGAGAGTGGGCACTGTGAACCTCAAGACTACGGGATTTCTTTTATAGGAAAAGAAAGGGTTTGGTTTTTTTTTCCAAAGTCTTTTTTTTTCCTAAGTCCTTTTTTCCTAAGTTTTCAGGAAAACTTAGTCCCCAGTGTCCCAGGTGCTCCAGCCCAGCCCTTGTCCTGCCCTGCCACAGGGATGTTCCTGGGATGCCTTTAACAGCTGAGTGCTACCAAGCAACTGCTCCTCAGCCCATGGCACAGCCAGGGAATGTGCAGGGGGAGTCTCCACGCTCAGTCTGCTCTGGGAGGGAGCACAACACCTGCTGGGATCCAATCCAGCCCTCCCTGGCCAGAGGAACACCTTGGCCTCTCCTGCCTAGCTCAGGGCAGTGCTGGCACCTGGGCCGTGTTCATCCTGCTCCAGGTGGGATGCAGGGATACCTGAGGGTGTGAGCATGCTGGGAGGTGTGAGCAGGAGCTGCTCTCCTGATCTCAGCCCCAGCAGGACCACACACTGGTGTTGGTGCCCTGTGAGCAGTGGGGCTGTGCTCACAGCCCCTCACAGACACCCAGCACCAGCTCCCCCAGCATCACCCCTGCCTGTCCCTGCCTCAGAGAAGCATTCAGTGAACCTGCAATTGCACTTGGAGCTCTCTGTTCCCTCCCCTGCTGCTGGAGAGAGCCTGTGGCAGTCAGCAGTGAGGGCTTTGAGGTGTCCCAGCCAGGAGAATGAAGGATGTCACCAATTCTTGTCCTGGGTGTGTGCCAGCCTCATCACAGGAATCTCTGCTGCTTTACAGCCCTGGCTTTGGGCTGGTCCCAGCACTGGGCCTGTCATCCTTCACCACCAAGCTGGTTTTTGCCCATGAAGCTCTAGGACAAACAGGTTCTGGCTATTCTGTCCTGTCCTGCTCCTCCCTGTCCCATTCCCCATCAGGGCAGATCTCTCCTGTAAAAACAACTTTCAAACTTTACCAGTCCCTTCTGCCGAGAGAGGGAAGCCTGGTTTCACGTTTGCTGCACAAGGCAGGGAGCTCCCGCAGCCTCTGAAGGCTCTTGGCTCTTCTCCCCAGTGCTGCTTGAAGGCCCTGGCAGCTTGATGAGACCATGAGCTGCGCCCTGGCTCCCCTGAAAAGTCTGTCAGTGCCTCCTGTCGTTCTGCAAGGCACCCAGCAAATGTAACAGCAGTCACACGTCAAATGATTTGATTTTTGCAAGCACAGAAAGCAGGGGCAGAGCTGGGAAACCTGAGTTTCTGCCACCCTGCCTTTGCCAGGCTGCATTCAGAGTGCAAGGCTTCCTCCCTGCTGTCACCAGGGAGTTTCTCAACGCCCCCAATCCTGCCAGGTGGCCTCGAGCATCCCTTCACCCCCCGGATTGTCACTGTCACTGACCTGGGGACAGCTGCAGGCAAATGTCCTGCCTGGAGGGGAGGGCACCAGCCGCTCCTTTAGGCACAGAGGGTGGCACCAGCACCGTGCCAGGGCAGCCCACCCTGGAACAGAGCACACCCAGCACCTCAGAGAGCACCTCCATTGTCACTGCCTCGGGTCCAGCCTGTGCCCAGCACATCCTCAGCTTTGTTTTCCATCTTGTGAGATTTTCTTTACTCCACTATGAGAAAGGATCTAGCTGGCAGCAGTTTAATGCATGACAATCCTGTTATTACAGCTGTAAATAAATAACATCTAGGGGGAAAAAAAGCATTTTTAAAACTTTTTGTTGACTTTGTTTTCACTACTGAGTAGCTGGTAGCCACTTTCTTAAGGGATTTCTCATGGAAACTGTGACCTTTATTCTCTCTATTTCTCTCTCTCTATTTCTTTCTGAGATTTTTTTCTGTGTTTCAAATGCTTTTTGGTGCAATGTTCAATGCCTGTTTGTATTTTTGAATTGTATTTTTCAACCTTTGCTGGAAAAAAGAAAAAAAAAGGCCCATTCTAATTGGCAGGATTTTTAGTCCTGCCATTTTTTTCAGCTTTTAGCTTTTTCAGTAAGTCAAAGCAACAGAAAAATGCCTCAAAAAATTACAGTGAAGTTCTGAGGAGAGATTAGAAAACATCAGAAACAAGAGGTACATGAGTAAGATCAGCAAGCTGAGTGGAGGAGGAGGAGGACTCTTGTGACACCTGCTAACCTCCTGATGTAGCACACAAGGTGGGACTAGACCTCTTCACTGAATTAAATCACTCTGCTGTTCCACTCTACCCACTCTCTCGAACTCCGATCAAAACAAATAAAAATTCATATTAAAAAAAAAAATCTGGGTTTTGTCATCATGGTTATTTCCCCCAGGTTTGGTTCTCAAAGCCAAACCCTCTGGGCTTTGCACCAGCAGCCCATTTGGGGAGTTTGTCCCACTGACAAGCAAACAAGCCATTAGAAAATCATATTCTGGGGGAAAGTAAAAACTTGAGAATATTTCCTGGTGTTACATTTAACAATGCTTTCCCTTCCAATGACAGGGGAGGGCACAAGGGCAATTAAGTCAGATTGGCTGGAAGGCAGGGTGGTGGTGATGTGAGTGGTGGGAGAGGGGTCTGAGGTGCTTTGCCCTCCCCGTGGGTGACCCATGGCCAGACACTGCTGCTCCAGGGAGCTTTTGGGCATTTCTCTGTGCACAGCATGAATCAAACTTTCTGCTTCTCCAGGGGCAAGGAGAAGACACTTGGCCAGGACCTGAACTGCCAGGGGGCAGGGTTAGATGGGATATTGGGAGGGGATTCTTTCTGTGTGAATGGTGAGGCCCTGGCAAAGATTACCCAGAGCAGCTGTGGCTGCCCCTGGATCCCTGGCAGTGCCCAAGGCCAGGCTGGACACTGGGGCTGGGAGCAGCCTGGGACAGTGGAAGGTGTCCATGCCACAGCAGGGGTGGCACTGGATGGGCTTTGAGGTCCCTTTCAACCCAAATTGTCCATGGTTCAGACACCTTTCACAGAATCACAGAATAATGAGGTTGGAAGAGACCTCTAAGATCATTGAGTGCATCCTATGCCCTCACACCTCACCCAGACTATAGCACCAAGTGCCATGGCCAGTCTTTTTTAAACACTTCCAGAGATGGTGATTCTATCACCTCCCTGGGAAGAGCATTCCAGTACTTTATTATTCTTTCGGTGAAAAATTTCTTCCTAATATCCAACCTGTACCTTCCCTGCCATAGCTGGAGACTGTGTCCTCTGGTTCTGTCAGAGACCGACCCCACCTGTCTGCAACCTCCCTTCAGGAAGGTGTAGAGAGCAATAAGGTCACCTCTAAGGTCACCTCCTCTTCTCCAGGCTAAACAGCCCCAGCTCCTTCAAACATTCCTCACAGGGCTTGTGTTTCCTGCAGGAGTTTTGATTGTGGCTCCCCTGTGGATATTAGATTCACACATGTTATATTTGACAGCACATGCCATGTCCCCCAGCCAGTGTGACATGTTCTGTGTGTGGTGTGCTGAAAGAGCAGTTCAGGGTGTGGAGGCTTCATTTGGACACTCCACTGCATCTCTTTGGAGCCATGAGTTAGTTTTCCCTACCTTTATGAGATGTTATATTTAGCAACTAATGGAAAGAAGGATTTTTCTCCCCCGTGTAGAAAGATCTGAAATGAAGTCAATCTCTCCAAATGCAAAAGCAGAGGCAAATCACGTGCAAGAAATGCTGAAGTTTATCCTATTGCATTAAGCTTGGAACTTCCAGTGTTTCCCTGGACCCTCTTCTGCATTTTTAGTCAAAATGTTGGTGATTTATCCAAATCCAACATATTCAGTGTGGACTTCCCCCTCCCCCCACATACCACTGGGAAGTAGCAGGAGAAGAAAATAACTCCAGTGAGAGCATCAGTTGTTCTCCAGGCCTGGAGAGGGAATGAAACACCCTCCACCTTCCCTGGATTCCCTGAGCACCATCTGTATGCTGCACCAGGGACTTGCTGGCGGGACAAGATCTCCAAACATACTGCAACCTTGGACAAAAAAAAAAAAAAAGAAAAGAAAAAAAAAAAAGTTAGGCATTTGAATTTGCTGCATTCAGCTGAATCCTCCCTCTTCCTCTGAGATTCAGATGCCAGAGGAGGCTTGGGAGAGCTGGGGCTCACAGCTGCTGTGGCAGATGGAGTGTTATGATGGGGCTGAGCAGCACAGTCTGCATACTTATGGCTTCCTCAGGAAGGAGCGGGGCTTGTGGCCTCAGCAGGAGCAGCCCACCACTGTCTGAAAGCATAAAAACTCCAATCTGAAGTTTTCCTCCCTTTCCCCACCACCCCTCCAGCCCCCTGCCTGAGTCCTTCCCTAATCAAGACTGCACAGGGCTGGTCCCAGCCTGAAAAGATCTTCCTGACTCAGAAGACAAAAATAAACAGCGATGTGAAATGCTTCCTTGCATTATCACTTCTCTATTTGAACCTAGAACAAGGGCCCTGAAGAGGAACAGAGTGTAATTGCAGTGTCCACAGAAAAGAAATAGTAATGAAAACAGACAGAGCTGGGAGAATTGGCAGAGAAGAGGCAGAGCTGAACAAGTATTTATTACCCCAGCACTTAGTGCTCAGCCTGACAGGTGTCTCAGGAATGCAAGAGCTGGATTGTATTATTAGGTGCTCATAACACAGCAGTGCTCAGGGTGAGGGGAGGGCAGAACTGCTGACGTGAGGCTGCTGAGGTGCTGGGAGCAGAGAATTCCTCCCCCAGAGAGGCCAGTGGGGATGGCTCAGCCCCACATGAAGGAAAGGATCCCCTCTGAGGCACAGTGGTTTCCTTCTGCCTTCAGAAACCTCTTCTGCAAACCAGCTCCTGGTGAGATGGGGCCAGGTCCCCAAAGCCAGCCCTCACACATTCATCATGCCTCAGGATTTTATATTTTCATAATTTGTAACCCTGCAGTTCTTTAGTGTATAACTCCAAACTCCACGTACAGTGTGAGCTGCTGCTTCCCCATTTTGGGCAGACACAACAATTCCTCTCCAGGCCTGGCAAGCAAGGACACCTCACTGACACAGACCCCAAGAAATGGAAAGAAAAGCAAGTTGGGGCAGCAAATTTGGGGTAAATTACTTCCTTACCTGAAGCTGTAATTGGAAGATTAACCCCAAATATGCAAATAGACCAAACTTATAAAAATGTGAAAACCTGTGTGTCACTGTCATATTTTCTGAAAAATCCCTTCACCAGGATTTCTTCTCCTGGGAAGCTGAGAAGCCTCAGAGAAAAAGGAAAACAATATGATCTCATTTGTTTCTCCTGTGTTTTGCTGCTTTGGAATGTGGTTGGAGATTGCTTATCCAACATGTGAATTGTTTTTACTTAATGAGCAATCACTGTCCAGCTGTGTTGGGACTCTGAGGAATCAGTCACGAGTTTTTTAATTAGCATCTTGTTAAGCCTTCTGTAAGTATCCTTTCTCTATTTTTTAGTATAGTTTTAGTATAGCATTCTTTAATATAAGTACATAAAATAATAAATTAGCCTTCTAAGAACATGGAGTCAGATTCATCAATTCCTCCTTCATCCTGGGGACCCAGCAAATACCACACCTGTGACCCATCATCTATTTTGGGTGCAGCCCCTGGGGGGCTTTGTCTGCCAAAATGTACCTAAGGCCCTTCAGTAAATAGAACTGCTTTTTATTCTCCTAATTTAGTCTGGCCTCTCTTTTATGAAGCCCCATAAAGGCGTCGTTTGGGGTGGTATGATCAAAAATGCCAGCACCAAGGCAGGGCTCCTCCTGCAGAAGGAGCTCTCTTCTCTTCCTTCCCCCTCTGAGACAGGTGGGTCCAACACTGCACCGCTCCCACCCATAGGGCTCTTCCCAGAACTATTGATGCTCAACGATTTTTGCCTCTTTTTCTTTTGTATATCTCTCTATTCTTTGCACATATGTTTGTAGCCTGTTATTCGTAGCTAGTTTTCCCTACCTTTATACCACCCTGACAGGCAAAAAGACAAAACGCATTCCAAGGCTGAGAAACAGCTCTTCATAAAAATACGTTTTTGTTTTTATAAATAAAGTTTTTTATTAAAAAAATATAAATATTTTTATAAATAAAGTTCCGTTTTCAGGTGAGGGGGGAGAATTTAGAGAGGGCAAAATTACCTCACCTCTTATATCTCTAATTGGTGATTTCTATCAAATTAACTAATTAGCTAAACTTATAAAACTGGAACTTTTGCTAATTTCCTAACTTCTAAAACTGTATTCACCAGGTGGGGGGGGTTGAGCATTTTGTGGATATTTTCCATATCTGCACCTTGAGGCCTCCAATAAAGACCAGCATTTATATTTATAATTTTATATTCATATATATTCATATATTTTTATATATAGATATGTATATATTTATATATTTCTATTGTATAATTTTATATTAAATATTTTTATTTCTATTTTATATTTTAGAATTTTACATTTTCTATTTCTATATTTGAATATTTTATATTTATATTTTATAATTTATAATTTTACATTATATATTTATATGTTTATATTATTATATTTTTATAATTTTACATTATATCTTCATATCTTTATATATTTATATTTTTATATTTTTATATTTTATGATTAAAATGTTGTCTTTTGAATTTATATATTTATATATTTTTATTTATATTACCTCCTATATTAGTATTATCTCAAAAGCATGTTATTTTATTTCAAAGTTCTTTCAGGCATCACTGTGGCTGTGCTGGCTGCTCTGTAAGCAAACATCTCTTTATTTCCACAGTTCCTCCTGACCCAAGGCATCCATCAGCAGCCTGTCGGCAGGAAAACACGACTGGAGATTTTGTGCTTGCCCCTGTGCACGGGGCAGGATTATGTATTCCTGGGATCCATTCCCTCCTAGGCAGCTGCAGAGGCTGCTCCAGCATCCTCACAGGGCTGGAGGTGGGAACAGCTCCTGTGGCTTTTCCTGTGTCCCCTTCCCACCCTCGTGGCTTTTCCTGTCCCTACCACGTCCCCTTCCACCCTTGGGGGGCTGAGGGGAGAGCAGCAGCCAGAGCAAACCTGTGGGAAATGGATTTTGTAGGAAAAGTTTCAAAACTTGACAGAAGGCTCACACAGGGTGCATCTGTATGCAAACCTTGAGATAAGAAATGCTGACTTAGAAATGCCATGGGATAGGACAGACATCGCTGAGAGAGAAATGGAAATAGAAATAAGTTTCAAAGGATGGCCTTGCAAATAAGACTAGGTATTTTGGAGAAGTGGAACTATGGAAGATGTATTGTAGTAGGACCCACGAGGAGTGGTTTCAAATGATTGGCTTTAAGGAATTTGTAGTATGGTGTGGCAAAAAGCTGATAGGCTAAGAAATATTTAAAGTGTTTTGTAATCAGGAAATAGTTGGCTTCTGATTGTGATGGAGTGAATTATAACACCTGTATTGTCTCACCCTTCACATGAGACTGAAAATAGTGTAAAAGTGCTTAAAACACCTCTCAGTTGCCCCATGTCTGGGTCAGAAAAGGGCTTAATCCAACAATCTCCCCCTGTGGAGCCTCACAGGCAGGGAGATGTCTCCTCATCCCCCCAAGGCACAGCAGGGTGAGCAGGGCACCTGCAGTGCTGGGGGTGGGTGCCAACCAGTGCAGAACCCTTCACCCCACAGCCACAGGCAGTGCCCCCATGGGCAGGGCTCCAGGGGAGGCAGGAGCTGCTCCAGCCCTGCTCTGACCCCAGGGAAAGGAGTGGGAATTTCCTCAGGTCTCCTCCTTGGACAGCTCTGCAGCATTTCCAGCAAAGCTGGTGTTCACCCTGTGTGCTGCTGTGGGCCCTGCTGCAGGGGGAGAGTCCAGGGGGGGTTCAGGCTCCCCCTCACCTCACCCCAGCATCACTGTCATATTTTCTGAAAAATCCTTTCGCCAGGATTTCTTCTCCTGGGAAGCTGAGAAGCCTCAGAGAAGAATGAAAACAATAATTATCTGATTGCTTCTCCTGTGTTTTGCTGCTTTGGAATGTGGTCTGGAGATTGTTTACCAACTGGTGAATGTTTGATTGGTTTCATGTGAATTGTTTTTACTTAATGACCAATCACGGTCAGGCCATGTAAGGACTCTGGAAGGAGTCAGGAGTTTTTCATTCATGTCTTGTTAAGCCTTCTGTCTGTATCCTTTCTCTATTCTTTAGTACAGTTTTAGCACGGTATTCTTTAATATAGTATAATATCATAAAATAATAAATTAGCTTTCTAAAAACATGGAGCCAGATTCTCAATTCCTCCTTAATCCTGGGGACCCAGCAAATGCCACACCCCAAGGCTACAGAGGGTCCTGCACTGGGGATTTGGCTGTCACAGCCACAGGGGACAGGGGACTCAGCCAGCCTGGGGACAGCAGGGACCCTGGGCCAACAGGGCTGTGCCACCCCCACCACGAGCACATCTGGCAGGCAGAGAGGAAACCTCTCTGAATAAACAGCCCCTGGGGCATTTTCTTCTGAAGGGGAGAGGGGCAGGGGCTGGCTGAGCATCAGGTACTTTATGGAAGCTCTTTGGGGTGCCCCATAAATAGAGTGGAGGCAGTGGCAGCAGTGGTTTGAGAGAAGCAGGACTGCAGCAGGGATAGTCCAAGGACATCAGGGAGGACAGGCTGGTAGGAAAAAGCAGTATTTTGTTTATTACACAGCTAGCACAGCTGGGGGAAAGAAGCCAGGCTTTTTCTGGTCTATAAACTCTCCTTGGGATGTGGTGCTGGAAACTCCAGGCTCAGAGCTGAGAACAGATCCAGGGAAAGTCTGTTCATGAGGCAATCAGAAGGCAAAGGCTCCCAGCTCCCAGCAGTGGCAACTTGCTTGAAAGGAGAAAGGTGCTTCTTGGGATTTTGAGAAGAATAGGAGACAAAATAGTATTGCTGAGCTTATCCAGGAAAAAAAAAAAAAAAAAAAAAAAAAAAAAAAAAAAAAAACCAGGCAGTGATCTGGATTTGTTAAAAGATACAGAAATCAGTATAATATAGAAAACTCTGAAGCTAACACACAATTTTCTCAGCATATTCAGGCTGTGCACTTGCCCAAGAAGCCTGGGAGCTGTCAGTCTATGGTGTGACCCCAGCCCAGCCATACATCAGCCCAGAGCTGTGCTGGAAATGCCCATAACTCACCAGCCCCTCTCCCAGCACTCAATGGAAGCTGCTTAGGCTCCTCTTCTGATTTCTCTTTGCTATAGTGAATTTTTCATATCTATGGCTGGTTGTAATCCCCAGTTTGCCTGTAAAACTAGCCTGTGCCTACTTACTGCTTTATTACACCCAGCATAAATCAGGAGGGGTGGTGAGACAGGACTGATAAGGAGGATTTATTATGCTTGAATAACCATCCATAAGCACTCATTGCTGAGGGACTCCCCCTCCTCCCTCTGGAGAGCAGCTGCTGCCAGTGTACAGTCCCTGTCAAGTGTGAGCACTCAATCAGCTGGGACTGGGCAGCCTCACTCACATCCCCAGGGCAGGGAGAGGGTTGGGTTCACCTCCCTGTGGTTACCACAGAATCACTGAATCAAGATCCCTTAAGGATCATCTCATTCCAACCCCCCACCATGGGCAGGACCACCTTCCACTAGAGCAGGGTGCTCAGAGCTCCATCCAGCCTGGCCCTGGGCACTCCCACGGATGACAGTGACACAAAGGAAAGCATCTCTAACTTTCTTTCTGCAACTTTCCCTGTCCCAGAGATGTAGAGGTGGGTTTATTGGTGAAAAAGCCCTGAGGTGGGGGTCTGTCACCACAGGTGTCCCAGGTAAGGAGCAGAGATGTGCAGAGCTCCCTGCTTGGCTAAAGATGCTCCAGGGCACATCGAGCTGGCCATGGGGAGCTCAGGGTGGCCAGAAATTGCATTTCACCCACAGCAGCCACTCCTCTCCCTTTTGGGTGGCCATTGTGTGCAAACCCAGGGCACCACAGGGAATATTTCTCTGTCTGCTCTGGGGTGCCCTGACCCCCAGGGCAGCACTGACTTTCACCCTCAGTCATGGAGAAAGTTTCCCAGACTTCAAGATAGACTGGATTCCACAAAAGTGCGCAATAGATTATAGAGAGCAGTGTAGGTGCATCACTCGGTGAGAAATTGAGGTTCTGGGATTTTTAGTATGTTGTGGATGGAAGCAAGATGGAGGGCACAGGGTGTTGTCCTGGGTTTCTTCTTCATGCTTCTTCTTCCTCCTTCCTCTTGGGTTTGGGTGGCATTTTGTAATTGGGCAGAAAAGTCCGCATTGCAGATCTTTGGGATCAGTTATTGGGTTAAAAGGGAAAATAATCCAGGTGTCAGCTCTTAATTGGATAGTTTAGTCTTAAAATACCTTGTAACAAGAGATTGTTGGCCATTTTGTGTAGGGGGATAGAGATAGTGTAGAAATTAATCTCACCCCTAAGGAGCTGCAGCTGGGCCAATTATCAAAGATTAGGAACAGGCCTGACTTTACCAGGCCACAGCTGTAAGCAGTGAGAAGAAGATGCTATAAAAGAGTGGGGTGGCCTTGAGAAGGGAACTGGGGTCAGTTGGTGGCTTTGTGATGCAGAAGAGTCAGTGCTCTGAGGAGCTGCCCACCAGAAACACCAAGGTATGAAACTTTTGTGACAAGGAGACAACAGTATGGAACCCCTGCAATAAGATGACAACAATTTTGTGCCCTCTAATGAAAAGCTGCCAAATTCATGGTTGTGAGACTGTTTTACTGATAAGAAGTAATAAACACCTGAGTCCCAACATGAACTACCCTCTCAAGTGCCTTCAATCCAGACCCAGAGAAACCCACAACTGGTGTCCCCACAGCCATGTAAGCAGTGTAGTGCAAACCTGGGGGTCAGCATCCCCTTGGGAACACCAGTGCCTGTCTGCTGGGCTCAGCTGGGTAGAAAATTCAGGGTGGAAATCCAGTCCAGCTGTCCCAGGGCAGCTCCTGCAAGGGACACAGAGAGGAGCTCAATACGTTTGGTGGCTTTTACAGAATTACTGCTGGGCAGTTGGGTGACATTTCCCTTCCCTTGCTAAGTTTAGAGAGTAATTGTTGTGCTGCTTGTTTGGGCTTTTTGCAGCCCTGCTGTCTGGGGACCTCATTTGCGTAATTTTTTCGGGTCCTGGCTAATAATGACATCATGGCAAAGCAATTCATAATGCTGGACTGAGAGTGGGCTTTGTTGTCATGGTAACTTTTGATTTGGAGGCTTGCAGGAAGGAGACAGGTAAGTGCTTGAAATTGCCATATTTCAGCATGGTTTCAAATGCCTTGGACGTCTGAGGCCCATTTTCCATAAATGAAATTTCAAGCCTTGTTGAAGTACTTTGTAAACAAAATTCATTTATTGCCTGAAGAAAATGGAGGGGAATTTAGTTGCAGAAAATACTTTTAGGAAAAAAATTAAGGTTTCATGAAGCACTCTACAAAATAATGGGAGTTCAACACAAGCAGAATGTGCCAATGCTGCTTTGTTCCCCAAACCCAGCCCTGGAGAGAAGTGATCCTTTCCCTGTGAGGTGACAAAGTCCAGTGGCTCCCAGGGCTGGTCCAGCAAGGCAACTTTAATGCTGGGGGAGATAATGAAGAGGACAGGAACAGCTCTGATGGGAGCAATTTCTAATTAATTTCAAACGCATCCCCCACAAGTGCGCTCTGTTCTACCTAGTCTGAATCAATGAGCCTCTCTGTTCCCAAAATTTGGGTCAATGTGTACTATATTAGTCAAAATACTCTGGGAGCTGAGATACTCATTCAGAGCTGGATATCAACATGCTTGTTTGGAGCTGTGATTATGAGAGCTTGTGGCTTCTCTGGAAATCAAACAGGAGCGATGATCCCCTCTGGGTACGAGTTAGTCTGAGCTGGGCTGTAGGGGGATATTTCCAGCTAGGAGGCCCTGGGCTTCTGAAGAAAGGTTCCCAGTTTGGAGAGGCTGTGTAAAATCAGCCAAAGCTGTGCAGAGCTGATTTCCTCTCAGTAAGAGCCTGAATGAGGGATGTGAGACTCCAGGCAGCTCTTCAAAATGCAGTTTATTGTGCCCAAGATGTTACAGCAGCCCAGGGTGACAGAGCCACACCTACAGCTCCCAGCTCCTGCTGCACACAAGCCTGAAGACCTTTAATTTTGCATTATATATTTTTCTTTGCTGTTCATCTCAATACATAACAACCAATCAATATTTTTTCTATTACCTACAGCCTATCACAACTACTATCATTACCATATTATGGTCAATACTACCCAATCACATGAGTTATTATGTTACAGTTTAAGCTGAAAGTTGTTTTTTCAGTTTTCTTGCAGCGGAAAATTCTTAGATCTTTTTTCTACTTGCCACATCAACATGTCCTGTTTGCCTGTGGTACCTTTCTGCTTGGTAAAAACACCTTTTTGTCTGTGCATCTTAATACATAACAACCAATCAACACCTTTACTATTACCTACCTATTACCTATTACTATTACCTAGCCTATCATAGCTACTATTACCATATTATGGTCACTACTATCCAATCACATGAGTCACTATGTTTAAGCTTAAAATTGTTTTTTCAGTTTTCTTGCAGTGGAAAATTCTTAGACTTTTTTTCTACTTTCCACATCGACATGTCCTGTTTGCCTGTGGTATCTTTCTGCTTGGTAAAAACATCTTTTTGTTTGTGGCCAGCTTATCCTTTGCTCTGAATCATAAAACCTCTTTGCAACTCAACATAACCTTTGCTTTCTTAGATGTCCAGCAAGACTGGCTGAGCAATCCTCAATTTACACATCCATTATTCTTCTATATCAAAACCTGCTTCCATCTCTATTCTGCTCTCAGGTTCTGCATTCAGAGATCTTTCTGCCAAGCACACATAGCTGTGAAACTTTCCTGTCAAACTTCCATCCCTCCCAACACCTCTCCAAGGGGAAGCCAGCCTGGACCCAGAGGCTTCCCACGGAAGGCATCACTCAGCATTTGGCATCTGCATCCAGCCAGGGCTCTGGTGCTGCAGCCTTTGGTTCTGCAGCCCCCTAAATGCTCTCCAAGGGGACATCCAGGGTCTGTGAGTGCAGCTCTTTGGCCAACCACGCTGTGAAAGGAGAGCCTGTGCATTGCTGTTACCAGGATCTGGGTTGCAGCCTTTACCCAAACCCTCTTCAGCATAATTTATATATTCCCCTCAAGTGTCTCTTCCCCTTCCTTCCCCCTTCAGTGTCTCCCCTGAAGTGTCCTTCCATAATTTATATATTCCCTTGAAGTGCTCTGTCTCTTCCTTTGCCTGGAACAGGGTGGCCACCTGGGGGAACTTCCCTCCAAAGCTCAAACAATCTCCTGGCACTTAAACCATTGCACAGAAAATGTCATTTTCCTCAAGGCAGGTGGCAAAAGAAACTGTTTAAGCTCAGCTGCAACTGGTGGTTTGAGGAGGGAGGGGGGATAATGAGAGGAAATTAAGTGTTCAAAGTCAGTTTGTACAGAGCTTGGAGCAACCTGAGGTGGTGGAAGGTGCTCCACCACCTTCCTTTGCTCTGATGAACCTAGATGATCTCTAGAGTGCTCTCCAGCCCAACCCATCCTGTGGTTTTATGAAATCCAGGTGGGAATGCAGAAATCCCCAGCCCAGGTGAGGTCATGGAGCCCCACAGCTGCTGCAGGAGGCTCCAGGTGGGAATATTTAGGTGGGGAATGCTCAAGGGCAGGGATGTGGGGAGAGGATTGTCCTGGGCTGGGTCAGGACCCTGCTCCAGCCCCAGGGGTGCTCAAAGCCTTTCCTGGGTGAAGGGGAGAGATTCCCCCAGCAGGATGGAGTGTGCTGGTGGGGAGGGAGCTCTGGGGGCTGTGAGCAGCAAACTGGGGCTGAGCTTCCTGGGCTCACCAGGAGCCTGTCCCTGGTGTACAGCAAGGGCCTGAAATAGAAACACTTGGGAAAAAGCAGGGAAGGAGGGGTTTGAATGGCTCCAACCCTTCTCCATGTGATTTTCCTCAAACCTTCAGAGCTTCTTTTGGTGGCAGGAGCTATTCAGGGAATTTGAACTGAATTTTTGCACCATTTTGGGTGCCTAGAAATTGCATTTATTTAAAGGAAATAAGTCATTTGCTGAAAACACACTGTCCTGCTATGCAAAGGAGAAAAGGCAGGTATTCCTGAAATTAACCCAATCTAAGTGTTTGCTGGGGGTTTGAATGGCTCCAACCTTTCTCCATGTGATTTTTCTCAAACCTTCAGAGCAGTTGTTGCTTCTTGTGATGGCAGAAGCTATTCAAGGAATTTGAAATGAATTTTTGCACCACTTTAGGTGCCTAAATATTGCATTTCTTTAAGGGAAATAAGTCATTTCCTGAAAACACAGTCCTGCTATGCAAAGGAGAAAAGGCAGGTATTCCTGAAATTAACCCAAGGCCAGTGCAAGTGTTTGCTGGGCTCCCAGTCTGCAGGCACTAACCTGGGAGAGCCCAAACCTTATCTAAAGAGCGTCTGATTTCTGACAGTCCTCAAGCAGCAGATGCCTCCTGTGATCCTGGGCTCTGTGTCACTCTCATGCATCTCACAGCTCCTCACCAGGGCTCTCTCCCAGCCCCCAGGGCTCTGTGCTGCAGGGAGCTGCTGTAGGAGCCCATCCTGGGGTTTAATTCTGTTCCCCTTCTGCTGGGGGGCTCTCACTGCTCCCTGCAGCTCCCTGGGGAGGGGAAGCAGGAGCTGAGCTCTTCTCCCCGGTGCCCAGGGATGGGATGTGGAGTGGCTCAAAGCTGTTCTAGGGGGGTTCAGAGTGGACATGAGGAGGCATTTCTTGCAGAGTGGACATTAGGAAGCATTTTTTTCTTTCCAGAGAGAGTGGTCAAACACTGGAGCAGCCTTCCTGGAGAGCTGCTGGGTGCTGCCCCAAGCCTGTCAGTGTTTGAGAATTGTTTGGACAATGCCTTTAATAGTTATTTTCACTTTTGGTCAGCCTTGAAGTGGTCATGGAGTTGGACTAAAGGGTCATTGTTGGTCCCTTTGGACTGGAAATCTCTGATTATATTAACTCTTGATGTGTTGCTCTATGATTTGGTCTCATCAGTGACCTCAGAAAGGAGTTGTCTGAGACACATTTTATGAACAATCCTTTTGCTAGGATTTTTTCTCCTGAGAAGCTGAGAGGCCTCAGAAATGGAATGTAAACAGTAATTATCTGCTGCTGTGGAATGCAACAGGTGCATCTGTGATTGGTCTCATGTGGTTGTTTCTAATTAATGGCCAATCACAGCCAGCTGGCTCAGACTCTCTGGTCAGTCACAAGATTTTATTATCATTCCTTTTCTATTCTTTTCAAGCCTTCTGATGAAATCCTTTCTTCTATTCTTTTATTATAGTTTTAATATATCATTTTAAAATAATAAATCAGCCCTCTGAAACATGGAGTAAAGATTCTCATCTCTTCCCTGGTCCTGGCACCCCTGTGAAGACCACCACAAGGAGTTTATTGTTTTAACTGTGGTATAAACCCCCACTTTATTTAGGTTTGAGGGCTCTGGTTTTCCCTTCCATTTGATGTCTCCTTCCATGCTTTCATCAGAAGAGAAGTTAAACCCTTGGTCTGTGTCCATCCTGTGCCTGCCTCTCACAATAACACACTTGGATTTTATGCACCATTTTAAAGAATCACAGAATGATTGGCTTGGAAGAGACCATCTTGGAAAGAACATCTAATTTCAACCCCTGTGGGCAGGGGCACGTTCTGCTAGAGCAGGAGTTATCCCAGAATTAAATATCTCAGTCAAGAGGGCTGAGAGAGCCAAGAGCTCTGCACAGAGACATCCCCAGCTGAGTGCAGCCCCAGCCATGGGGAGAGCTCAGCCCTCCCTGCCCCTCTGGCAGGCTGCACACTCACAGCCTGAGGCACTCCAGGGCTTCCTCACCTTCTGGAAACAGCTACAGGAGATCAGAGCTGGTTTGGTAGGAGCCTGCTGGAAGGGAATTGCCACAGGACAGAGTGAGGTTTCTGTGACTGAGGGCAGAGGAGAGCTCCGTGGGGCAGTGGCAGTGCCTGGAGGTGCTGCCCCTCTGCCCTGACCTGTTGGGATTCAGGACATCCCTCTGGCTGTCCTGGATGGCCCAAACCCCTGCCAGGGGGCTCAGAAACCTTGGCACAGAGCCCAAGACCCCTGTGCCTTTGATGTTGACCCATGGAAAAAATTACGAACCTTAGATGAGGATCTGCAAGCCATGAAAGTCTAAGTAGAATAATAATTAGTTTGTCATGGGGTGAAAAATAGATTTTTGGGGTTTTTAGAATGGGGGTTCAGAAGGCAAGGTGGAAGAATCTGGGCATGTTCAGTCTTCTTTCTTTCTTTTTTATTTTTCTTCTTGTTCCTTTTCTTCTTCTTCATCTTTTTCTTCTTCTTCTTTTCTTCTTTTCCTTCTCCTCCTTCTTCTCCTTCTCCTCCTTCTTCCTCTTCTCCTCCATCTTCTGCTGTGATGCTGGCACTTTTATATTGGTTTAGAGTAGAAGCTCACTGTCTAACATAGGTGATAGGTATTGGGAAGTTATGTTAAATAATGTACATGTAGTTTTTAGTATAAAAGATAACACTGCCCCAGGGTCAGGCAGAGTGCCTCTGTCTGACCTGCTGAACAGATCTTGGCAGGCCAGAGAAAGAATTTTATCGATAAGAAATAATAAACAACCTTGAGAATGAGAAGAACCCTGACTCCTTCTTCGAGTGCCAGGCTGGGAAAAGAGACTTTCTAACGCATCTCAGGGTCACTGTGAGCAGCAGAGATTCTGAGACTGACCCATTCCCCAGATCTGCTGATGCTGTCACAGCTCTGATGAGGCTTTTCCCCCCTCTCTTTGCCTCTTTTCCCCCTCTCTTTGCCCTTGCTCTGCTCAGCTGGGGCTCCCCAAGCTCAAGCTGAAGGATTTCCATTGTCCTGCTCCTGGCTGCTGCCTGCCTGTCATGCCCAGCTCCCGTGCAGCGGGGTCTGAAGATGGAGATAAACATTTCTTGAGAGCAGAGTTCACTTTATTAGTGATCAGCACAGCTTTTCAGGGACAAAACATGGATTTAGAGCTTAATCCCTGGCTCCTGCTGTGTTGCAAGCTCTCTCTAAAACCTTTGTGGACACCAAGGCCATTTTGGAGTTTCAAAGTTAAACAGTCCCTCTCTCCCCTGCATGTGAACATTGCAGGATTAGAGAATCAGAGCCCCAGTTGTGAATCTGGTTCTCAGGTGTCTCCCTGCCTTGAACCTGCTTGTGTGGCATGACTCCAAACCTTCCTAGTTTATTTCCTGTGCTCAAGGCTGGAGCTGGTCAGGGAAAATCAAAACAATCACAACCCTCCCGATGCATGAATATGCTGTAAACAAAAGGGACAGTGATTTTTAGCATAAATAAATATTAATTTTGTGGGGTTTTTTGAAGCTTTTCATTTATTTGCCATCTGTGATTCTGCTGATTAAAAAATCATCCCATCATCCTATCCAAGACAGCAAAGGTCTGGCTGGGGCTTGGCTGGCTCACTCTGTGGCACAGAGATCACTCTGGAGGCAGATGAACCCTATGGTTAATTTGTCCCTGACATGCTGAAAATGGCTCATCAAAAGTATCAGAAAAAGAGCTAAAAATTTGCCAGGGAGAATTCAAGCAGCACAGTGAGACCCCAGTGCAGGGTTCACCTCCCCTTTAGCAGTGGGGGCTCAGACCAGCAAAGCCTTTGCTTGGAATTGCACTTTCCTGGCCTTGCCTGAAGTTCTGGAAATATCCTCCAAACATACTAATTTGATGTTGGAGAGAGAGAGAGAGTGGGGAAAACACAAAAGATGACCAGCAAAGTAAATGTGCAAGGAAAGAAAAATCAGTGGACAGACAAAAGGCTTTGCTCTGCCAGCAGTCAAACCATTCAGGCAGCCACAATAGCTGCTCCCTCCTCATCCTGTGCACCCAGCCCTGTGCATTGGTGCTTATTATCTCTCCTGCACCAGACCGGTGTTGATAAACAAAATGTAGCTTTGATTTTCTGTGTGTGCAGGGCAGGGGGAGCTGTCAGCTGCCCCTCGGTGCCTGCTCCTCTCCCTGTCCTTGCCCTGCTTTATTCCCGTGGAACAAAGAGCTGAATGGTGGCAGAACATAAATTAAGGGTTTGAAAAACTATTAGGATAATTAGGCACTGAGGCACAGAGCTGAGGGGTTGCTCCTTCACAGGTTCTGGGTTTTGGGGAGCTTTTGGATATTAGGAAGAAATTTTTCACCAAAAGAATAATAAAGCACTGGAATGCTGTTCCCAGAGAGGTGGTAGAATCACCATCTCTAGATGTGTTTAAAAGAAGCCTGGACATGGCACTTGATGCTATAGTCTAGTTGAGGTGTGTCTGTGTTTGAAAAGACAGGAGTCTGCTGAGGAAGGCAGGAGCCTCCCCTGAAATGGAGAATGTAAACCCTCCCCCCCTCTCTGAATTGCTATAAATTTTAAATTAAGGGGCTCTCAGGCAAAAATATGGGAGTAGGAAATAACAGTTCTTTATTAGGGAAGAAAATAAAAGGATAAAATAAACAATGCAGTACACTAAAACAACACTGACAGAGTCAGAGCCCAACCTGACACCCTGTGGGTCAGGGTGCTGGCAGCAGTCCCACTGGAATTGTGGCTCAGCCCTCCTGCAGTGTCAGGGGTGGTTCTGCTGGAGCAGGAATCCTGGAGAAAGGTGCAGTCTCTTCCTCTGAAGATCCAGGGGAAGAGGCAGCTGCTGTTCCTCTGGGAAATCCAGTGGAGAAGCCGTGCTGGTGTTCCAGAATCTCCAGATTATATCCAGGTAGGAATGCTTGGCTCCTCCCTCTGGGCTCACATCTCCCAATGGGATGCTGCAGTTCTTATCAGCCATGCAGGGACATTCAATAGCTGTTATCAGCAGGTGTCCCCTCCCAGGGAGGAGTGATTGTGGTCATTCAGAGGGAGATAAGGAAAACTGCCCACTTGACAAAAGACAACTGCCATACAGTAATAGAATACATCTTGCCTTGCAATCTGGAACAAAGTGTTAGGGCATAGGTTGGACTCGATGATCTTAGAGGTCTCTTCCAACCCCATAATTCTGTGATTCTGTGATTCTGAGGCAGCAGATCCTCAGGAGAGGAGGGAGAGAGCTGCAGAAAGGCAGCAGGGGTGGTGGCTGCTGCCATCAGCTGTCCTGTCACTGGCTGCCCAGATAAGGGAATCTGACTGTGGGATTTTTAGGGTTTCCTGTGACAGGAAGGAAATGATGAATTTGACTCTATGTTCTCAGAATGTTAATTTATTAATTTATGTTACTATATTATATTAAAGAATGCTATACTAAACTATACTAAAGAATAGAGAAAGGATACAGACAGAAGGCTTAACAAGATTCTACTGAAAAACTTGTGACTCTTTCTTTAGAGTCTGACACAGCCTGACCATGATTGGTCATTAAGTAAAAACAATTCACATGTTGGATAAACAACCTCCAACCACATTCCAAAGCAGCAAAACACAGGAGAAGCAAATGAGATAATATTGTTTTCCTTTTTCTCTGAGGCTTCTCAGCTTCCCAGGAGAAGAATCCTGGGCAAAGAAATTTTTTCCAAAAAATATGACAATAACACCTGACAGCAAAGGCTTTTTTGGCTCCGCTTCTCCATCCTGAGCTGCACTGGGAAGCAAATAAATGAGAGAACAAGGGACGGGGGGAGTGAAAGCCTGGAAAGCAAATAAATGAGAAGACAAGGGTAAATCATGAGAGCTGAATGAAACATGGAGGGTTCTAGAAAGCGAGGAAGTGTCCAGGCACCTTCTCCTTTCCTCAGCATCTCCTCTGGAAGATGGGAAAAGAGGCACAGCAAGAACCTGGCTTCACCTGCCGTGGCCTCTTGTAAAATGCGCTGTTACTGTGCAGACCTCCTGCCTTATTTTCATGGGAAGGAGATTTCTGAGGAGGACAATGGCTGATGAGAGCAGTGCAGAGTTCCTTGGTGCTGAGGGCACATGCTGGAGATGAGGATTATTCCCTCCATTACACGGCTGGGGAGCTGAGCACTGAGAAATCCCCCGCAGGCTCCAATCAAGGCAGTTCAGAGCTGCAAACAGCCCCAGACCAGGATATTCCTCAATGGAAAATGCTGCTTCTCATGATGGCATGAGAGGCTGAAAATCTCTAGGGCACCTGGATGGCAAGAAATAGCAGCATGGAGGGAGAGGACAGAAAAACCCACAGAGTCAAGTCACTGTCATTAATTTAATGCTTACTAGATGTGCTGGGAGGCTGAGTGGTCCAGAGGTTTCCCTTCTGTGCTACTGTTCCCAGAGCACTCTGTTTATTCTTTAGGCCAGCTTTGGAGAAAAGCTTTTACCTCCCCAAAACCAGATTTGGTGTCAATGTAAAATGAGATCATTACTTTCTTGCTGGCAGAGTGGTGTGAAACAATGGTGACTCAAAAAACAGTAATCTCTATAAAACCAAGGCCTGCTCTCACTTGGCAGGTGTTATTTATTTTTCCTAGCAGAGGGAACAAGAAATTGTAGCTGGAATCTCCAGTTGGCTTCCCAAGATACTACTGTGACATTTTAATGATCTGATTCCCCTCAAAGGTGGCATTTTCACTTGTTCCCCTGACCTATCACTGTACGTTTGTTGTGAAACAAACTGTCTGCTATCAGCCCTGACATCTCAGGCTCAGAGGAAAATAAAATAACTATTTGGGAGTCCAGTGCAGTGAATGGACTGTTCCCCCTGTAAATCCTTATGAGGCCACAGGCTCTTTGGGATGTGTCAGTGCCACTCACCTTGGCTGTGACTTGGGGTGCACCTGTGGGATGCTCCTGGCCCATGAACACTCTGTTCCACGCATTAACACGTGGCTGAAGTTGGTGTTCATGCTGTGAGGCCCCTTTCCCCTCTGTCTGCCTTGTTTGGAGGAGTCACAGCATGCAGAAATGCTGTTTGTGACAGGCATGGCTTGGATGAGGTGACCTGCAGAGGATGTGGCTTCCAGGGTGCCCTGCCCCACAGCCAGGCTCTCCTTTCCACTCTCTGGAGAAAAAGTGGTTCATGCTGGTGTAAAATGTGTGCAATGAAGAACACAACTACAGCAAAATAGTTTATGTAAAGCACTGATGTGGGAGAAGTTTCATAAGAGGTTTCATACCTCAAAAAGGCCTTTTGTCAAAAATAGAAGCATTTTCTGTAAGGGAAAAAAAAAAATCAAGTTTCTTGCACAGTCTTCCTGTCGTGCTAGCTGCCATGGAGACCTCCTTTTCTCCCAGAGTGCAAAATGCTGCTCCAGCCCTTTTGTGAGCAGGACAGAGAGCACAGGCAGCCCTGTGGGGAGTGACTGGGCTGGGGACAGCAGCTGCCACCCACTGGGGCTGAACTCTTGGCCTGAGATGTCCCAAGGGGGCACAAGCAGAGTGAGTCCTGTCTGGTGGACACAGCCAGGGAAGGTGAGCTGCCAGTGTCACCTGGGAGGGAGCAGAGAGGAGGAACTGGCTGGGAAATTGTCTGGGCAAACCTCCACTGTCAGAATTCAGGACACCCGTCTGGCTGTCCTGGATGGCCCAAACCCCTGCCAGGGGGCTCAGAGACCCTGGCACAGACCCCAGGACGCCTGTGGTTTTTTTATGACCCATGGAAAAAATTACGAACCTTATACGAAGACCTGCAAGCCACAAAAGTCTAAGTAGAATAACAATTAGTTTGTCACGGGGTGAAAAATAGATTTTTTGGGGTTTTTAGAATGGGGGTTCAGGAGGCAAGATGGAGGAATCTGGGAGTGTCCAGCCTTTCTCCTTCTTCTTCTCGGCCTCCATCTTCTGCTGTGATGGTGGCACTTTTGGATTGGTTTAGAGTAGAAGCTCACTGTCTAGCATAGGTGATAGGTATTGGGAAGTTATGGTAAATAATGTACACGGAGTTTTTAGTATAAAAAGATAACACCACCCCAGGGCAGTCAGTGTGCCTCTGTCTGACCTCCTGAACAGACCTTGGCAGGGCAGAAAACGAATTTTATAGATAAGAAACAATAAACAACCTTGAGAATGAGAATGGAAGAGCTCTGACTCCTTCTTCAGCTGCCGGGCTGGGAAAAGAGACTTTCTAACACATCTTGGGATCGCTGTGAGCAGCAGAGATCCCGAGACTCCACCTGTGCCAGAGACTGGGACAGAGCAGAGCTCAGAGGGCTTTTCCTGCAGGTGAAGCTGGCACCAGCACCAAGAGCAGGCTCCCTTCCCCTGGGGAGGAAACAGGGACACAGCAAACCCCAGAGAGGGACAAAGCAGAGCTCCTGCTCCAGAGGGGCAGAGCAGGGCCAGGAATCCAGGCAGGGAAACCAGGCCATGGCAGTCAATGCAAATGACTTTGATCACAGAGCTCCAAGCCCATTTGCTCTGTAGGAAGCAGGGCTGTCAGCAGGGGTAGGCAGTGACAGGGGTGGGATCTCACAGCTTCTGACATCAAATCAAGAATGTGGCAGATGCCTTTTTTTTTTTTTCTCCCCTAGCTTCAGAGGGCCCTTAGCATCACTTTAGGGACCCAAAGGGGGCTGATTTCAAGCTCCATGCCTCTGCTTTTCTGTCGAGCTAAGTGGCAGCACTCTGGGTTAGTGAGAGGAATAGTGGATTTGTCTTTACAAAACCAGCACTGGGAGATAAAAGAAATAATGGCAAGGATTCCATTGATTGATGAATGGAAAAAGATATTCGCTTTTACAAATAAACTTTGGGTTGGCTGGGAAATGAAATTAGACATTGAAAGATGAAAGAAGCAATGGGGAAGAAAACACCCTAAATTCCATATAAATTAAAAATTAAAAGGGAGGGTTGTACATTAGAGGGAAATCTTTGGTATCAGGGGTTTTGGGAAGTTTGAACCTCTCAAGTACCTCAGAAATGGGGAAAGAGAGAGGGAATTGGGATAAAAAGGGATAAAAAGGGCCAAAAATTTGAGAGACCCAAGGGAATGCCCCATGGCCTCTCCCTTTATTGGAATAAAGTAAAAGGACTCCTCTGTCTCCTCTTTGGACATAAACCTCTGGTGTTTGTGGATTCATTTTCCTGTCAGTAGTGTTGGTATTGCTTCTGCAGGGCGATGGGATGGACTCCAGATGGGACTGGGGATGGAGCACCTGGTTTGGGGCAGGCTTGGGGCACAGGAAACCCCAAGAATGCCCTTGGAGGTGCCTGGTGAAGCAGCAGAGCCCCTCCAGGAGGCACAGGCAGCAGCATGGGCAGGGAGAGCGGCACCTGCACAGGGCTCTGTGCCCGCCCTGGGGAGCGCTCCGGAGAGGAAAAGCTCCAGTTCTGTCACTCATCATTTCTAGGCATTTTTAAAAAGAAATCCCTCGGGGCAGAGGCTCTGTTTTCATTCAGAGCTGCACATGATGGGATGTGTGCCTTTGCTCTGGTTTCTGAGTGCCACTGTTGTTGTAGGTTAATTATCATTAGTAATTAATCATCACCACTCACAGAAAGGATTTTCTCTGCAGGTCAGGAGTCACACAGAGCATTAACAGCTTCTTTTTTCCCCCTGCAAACACAGCTCCAGCTTGATTCAGGGATTCTTCTGCCCTTGGCAGCTGCCTTGGATCCTCACAGCCCTTGGGAGGTGGTTGAGAGGAGCCCAGGTTGCTGTCCTGCCTGGTAACTTTTTATTTTTTAACACTATTTAAATATGGGTAGCTAAATTCTCTTCATGAGAAGTGTTGAACAGACTCTTCTAGACCAAGTCTTGTTGACTTTCTCCTTTTAATAAGTTTCTGATGCAATGAAACAGCTGAAAAAAAAATAAAAACCCAAAACCTGATGATGCATCCAGTGGCAACACATCAGTTTTCAAAGGCATAGCTGAAAACAAACCAAGTAACTGTAGCTACAGCTTCTGCCACAATTGAAAAGTAAAACCAAGAGAAGGAAGAACATCAGGATGTGTCTGCTAGGGAAGGAGAGACCCCAGGAGAGACCCTCATTGCCACGCAGCCATGGGCACAGCCACGAGCTGCCTCCCCTGGCGCGGGGATGTCAGCAGTGCTGCCACTCCAGCATTGGCCTCTCCACAGCACTCGGGGCTTGGTTTATTCTTTCCCTCACAGATCCAGCCACCAAGAGCCTAAAACAGGTCAGGCATATGGGATCATGGCATGAGCAAACTCGGCTGGCTCAAGCCCAAATTTATAAGGAACTCAGTTGCTTTTTCATCTTTTTTTTTTTTTACCCCTTCCCTGTTCCAACTCCAACTAAATCCCAAACAAATGATGGCAACCAGGAACTCATGGGATCATGGCATGAGCAAACTTGGCTGGTTCAAGCTCAAATTTATAAGGAACTCAGTTGCCTTTTTATCTTTTCTTTTACCCTCCCACCACCTCTTCCAACTCCAACCAAATCCCAAACATAAATGATGTCAACCAGGCATTTATGGGATCATGGCATGAGCAAACTTGTCTGGTTTGAGCTCAAATTTATAAGAAACTCAGTTGCTTTTTTATCTTTTTTTTTGTTGTTGTTGTTTTTAACCCCGTCTTCCAATTCCAACCAAATCTCAAAAATTAATTATGGCAACCAGGCACGTATGGGATCATGGCATGAGCAAACTTGGCTGGCTCAAGCCCAAATTTATAAGGAATTCAGTTGCTTTTTTATAATTTGGTTTTTTCCTCCCCCTCTTCCAACTCCAACCAAATCCCAAACATAAATGATGGCAACCAGGCTCTTCCTGGTGCCTGCAGCTGCTCCGCAAAATTGACTTTTCCATCAGCGCTGCTGCTGGGAGCACAAACCTGGCAGCTGAGCACCGGCCCCAGTTGGAGCCCTGCTTCTCCCATTCAACAAAAGTTCAGCCAGCTCGGAGCATTTCAGACTCAGCGAATTATTTTCTGACAAACCCGTGGGTTTATTGGGAAATTTCCGCCTGCCTCTAATTGGGACAGCTGTTAAGGCGGCGGTTTTCACAAGAACTCAGAGTGGCTTTCAGATGAGCACAGCTCCTAAAACGGCTGCTGCTTTGATAGCTGCTCGTTGCCTTTCTTGTCTGATTATTGGGCTTAGTATCTCCCTGCAAGCTTAAAAAAAAAAAAAGTAAAATATCCACTTTGCCGGTCTCATCTTTCTCTTCTCTTCACCCAATATTATCTCCTGCTCCTCCTCCTACTTCAAGGAGACTCTGTCAGTTTGAATTTGACCCTAAATCTGAGCTTTGCAAAAATTAACGTGTAAGAGCATTTCAGATTAAGAGAATTTCTCTCTCTCTCTCTCTTTATTTCTTAGCCCCCCCAGGGTTCACAAACGCTGTTGAGAAGTCAGAGTAAACATTTGCCTTGTTGCTTTAACATGGGAGATCCTGCCAAGAAAATTAACAAAGAGAGAAAACTCATCTCCTTCTGATGGGGGTACTGAGAGACTCGCTGGCTTTCGGTAATGACTTTGTTTTTAATTTAATTGTTTTTCTTTCCTAATCCCACATACATTTTTGCCATTTAGCAAGGAAGTTGAATAAAGCATATGAAGGTTCATAAACAGCTAATTCAGTCCCAGAGTCTATGAGCTGGAAATTTTATGTCCTTAGGGAGCCTTGAGGGCTTGAAGAAAGCCCTTGATAAAAGGAGATTGAATCTTTCTCTGATCTGCTGGGAATTCCCACCAAAGCCACCTTGCTCCCCACATGGCAATGGGAAGACCTGGAGCCCCAGAAGCCCCAGGTATGTCCTGCAACGCACACAGCAGGTAGGAAAATTGCTTTGCAGCAAAGAGAGGAATGAATTACATTAGGTTCATAGCGAATCTTTCTTTTTTTTTTTTAATATTCCAGTGAAAGAGGAAAAATGAAAAAAATTCATCTTGTCATTTCAGTATGTTGTTCAAACCAAAACAGTGGTTCTTTTTCTGTTCTTTTATTTAAAGAAAGTGAGGTTTTAAATGAACAATAGTGTGCTGGAGTGGAAAAACTTGAAACATTTAATTTAGAACATGGATCAATGAAACATTTTGGCATTCTTAAGCAAAAGATTTTATTTCAAAACAGGTAGGAAAAAAGGGCTTTGATTGCAGCTGGTTTTGCTTGGACTGTGGTTTCATTTGTTTTTCTTCTCCTTTAAACTAATTGCCAAATTCTGCCTATATTTGCCAATTAATTTGATGCCCCGGGGCTCTGTTGTGCACCAGATTTGTGGTTCACTTGAAATGAAAAATCTTTGCTCACCAATCATGTGTACACAAGGAGCTAATGAAGGTCCCCTGACTTCTGCCTTCTGATGTGCAAGGGTTTTTTTTTGGCTGTGCCTCCTGCCAGTCCCCACGGGCAGCTCTGCTGCTGTTCACAACTTGGGTGTGAAAAATGCGTGTATTTTATGATTGGCTTTTTGCAAATATTCAAATGAATATATATGTGTTGTGTTAGAAAGTAATGATGTAATTATCTTAAGTACTGTGTTAAATATAGTTTCAGGTTATAACATAGTGTTAAAATAGAAACTAAGCTGTGTAGGATACTTTTTTAAAGAAAGGACTCACAGTGAGATAGCAGCCACAGGACACCTGAATCTTTCAGAGAAAAATAATTTATTGCTCCACTATCAGAACAAACGAACTTCTTCCTGCCTTGAAGGCACTGTTAGGATTCAGAGGAAGAAGCTGACACTGACCAGACAGAATCCTATGTTTGAATGGAATTTATGCATCATGTATGAGGTGTATGAATATGCAACAGGCTGTTGCTTTCAAGGGTTAATCCTCTGTTAAGTGGGTCCTTTTTCGGGCTCGTGCTGCCCAGAAAAAGGTACCCAGACTGTCCGTGACTCTTTGTTTCTATTGTTTCATTTTGTCCTAATTCAATTTGTCCAAGTTATTACTCTAATTGTATTACTATTTTTTTATAACCATTTTATTACTATTAAACTTTTAAAATTTTAAAAACAAGCGATTGGCGTTTTTCACACAGGGGAAGCACACACTGCCAGCGCCATCCCTCTGGTTTTCCTCACCAGAAAAGGTGCCCAGGACCTCTGGAATTCACACCTCCAGGTGCCAAGCACAGCCCCACCCCGGGGAGGCAGAGGGAAGCAATGTAAATCAAGAGGAGACAAGTTTCTATTCAGAGCTGGGGGCTGCTCCTCCATCAGATGATGCCGGGTTTAAGTAGGTCAGGCGGGAGACCCGAGATATCCGAGTCCCCTTCAAAGGCATCCGGCCGGCACTTATTATTCCAGGCATTTCCCTTTCACTCTGCCTCCCCTTCACAGCCCTTTGTGGCTGCTGCTGGCTCTCCCTGTCCTTCCCAACACTCCTTCCTTTCATTGCCTTCCCCACTCCTCCTCCCTGCTGGCTCTGGGACAGCCCTGGGGACAGTGGTGGCCTCAGCTGTGTCACCCAGCCTGGGGTGCTCAAGGCCACTGCTCTGGGGTGCAGCTGGGGGCCAGAGGGGAGGCTGCTGCTATGGGGGGACCCTCACAGCACCACATCCTCCCCCAGCTGGCTGTTCAACCTGAGCACACACGGGGTTGGGTAAAAGCCAGCAATGGCAGCAATAAAAACGCCCAAAATGCCAAAGAATTCCTCCAACCTCCCTGTTTATTCTAGGGAAACAATTTCTGTCCTGATGAGCCTGGGAGCACCTGCCTGCTCTGCCCAGCAGCCCTGGCACTCAGGCCCCCATTCCAGCCAGTTTGCCCTGTAATCAATCCTAATAATGAAGATTCTGGGCCAAAGAATTCCTCCAACCTCCCTGTTTACCCCTATTCTAGGGAAATTTCCTACAATTTCCTAGGGAAATTCCTACAATTTATTTAGGGAAATTTCCACAATTCCCTGCCCCGATCAGCCTGGGAGCACCTGCCTGCTCTGCCCAGCAGCCCTGGCACCCAGGCCCCCATTCCAGCCAGTTTGCCCTGTTATCAATCCTCATAATAAAGATTCTGGGCACATCCAGGCTCTTCCTGCACGTTCCTGGGCTGCCACACAAACAAATGCACACGAGGAGAGCATGGGGTGCTGCCCCAGGGCTCTGGGAGGCAGCAGCCTGTCACCTCCATTAGCCACAGAGGCTGAAATCCCCCTCCTTCAGCACGGGCAGGTCTGACGGGGCGAGGAGGGGATGGCAGAGGAGCGGCCCCTGAGGCTGCTCCTCCAGCAAACCCTTCAGAATGCATTAGGTTGTGTTTGCCCAGCTGACTGGGGTTATTTCAGTGCTCATAATTACACATTTCGCTGGGTGGTGGCAAGGACTTGGCACCTGAGAGAAGAGGGGCTTGGCTGATGATGGGCAGTGCCCTGTGTCACCCATGCCAGCCTCCCAGGCTGGACTGGGGCTAGGGATGGAGCAGACCCTCCTGTGGGTCACCCTAACACATTCTCCAGCCCAAAACCACCACCAAGTCATCCCCACCTGCATTTTTTGAGCCATACTCTTTGCTCCCTCCCAGTCTATTACATTTTTCAACTCTCAGGGGATTTTTTTTTTTTAACTCAAGTCCTCCTTCAAGCTGATCACAAGGGAATGCTGAGTGCTTGTTTTTTAATATTCTGACAGGTGCTATTTTGCTATTTGCTTGTGATGATTCAGGACATTTGCATGTCTTTGTCCTTAATTAAAAAGCACTTCACCCTTGCTGCAGGGGCATGGAAGATTTTTTCTTAATCTATTCATTTTGGGGGACTTTTAATCAACATATCCACTCTGTAGATGCGGGTGCCTTTCTGAGAGGGGGGTGAAGCAGTGAGGAGAGCTGCGTGGGTGTAATTATGGCTTACTCTTTTTTTTTTTTTTTTTTGGGGGGGTGTGGAGAGAGAAGGGTGAATTTTACTGCAGTTGAAAGGCATTTTCTGACATCCTCCTGGAAGACAGGAGTCCCCTGTCCACCAAGCACACGGGCAATGACAAAGGCAAAAATTTGCTGCAAAGGCTGGAGCTGGCAGAGCTGCCTGGGGACTCAGCCTCCCTGACACAGGCTCTGGCCAGGAGCCTGCAGACAGACTGTCCCCCAGCCTGCAGCACCTTCCTGAGACCCCCACCCTGCTTGCACAGCCAGCTCTGGCTCAGCTCATCCCCATCCCTGCAGTGCAAACCCCCAGGGCTGGGTTTGTCCCTCTGCAGTGTGTGGGACAGAGACCCGTGTGCCCCGTTTTCTGCCCTGGGGTGCATTTGGAGCATGCCATGGATGATCCTTGCTCTCCTCCAAACACAAGCAATTTTTTTGCAAGGTGAAAAGGCAGCACCTTTCACAGCAAGGCCTTTTTAAATGGCAGCACGTGTTGCCTTGGGCTGTCAGGGAGGCTAAAAGTGAGTTTGGAGGAGGGGATTCAGCAGCAGCAGCAGCAGCAGCTCAGCCCGCAGTGCCAAGTGCAGAGTCTGAAAGCAGCTCCCATGCAGGAGCCTCCCAGGCCCTAGGGGAGGATATGAGGAGAGGAGAGGCCCCTCCATGGATGTCCCTTGTTTGGGGATGAGAGGGTGCTGGCATGGGGCTCAGGGATGCTGCAGGCAGTGGGATGCAGAGGGGGGAGGCAGGAACAAGGGGCTGCTCTGCCCTGGCTCCTTGCCCTCAGAGGCCATCAGCCCCAGGTAACCCCTTTCATCCCCCAGGACAGGCAGTTTCTCTGCAGGTGTTCTCACTTGACTGGATCCCCCTTGCAGGTGGGGTGGTGCAAAGGGGCTGCAGACCCACCTGGAGCCCCTCCTGTGCTCTGTCTGGCCCTCACCCCCATGGGGAAATGGGAACCAGGCTCTGCCTTGGGCACCTGAGCCTGCCAGGCCAAAGAGACCCCAGGGAAGGAGTCAAACCCTGAGTGCTGAGATCCCACAAGTGCTCTCTGATATTCCAGCCTTTACATTTCTGCCTCCTCCTAGAAAACACCAGACTGAAAAACAACTCCAGCAAGTCTCAGTGTTTATATCTGCTCTGCTTTTCCAGTCTGGGGAGCGCAGGCTCATGGGAACCTTTGAAGATTATTTCTCTTCAGTTTTCTGAAGAGCCTTCAGCCTGCTCTTGAATCTTTTTATTTTGCCTCCTTTCAAGGCATCGGCCCGATTTCTCTGAGACTTAACAGCAATGAACAAGATTAAGATTGGAGCTTAGAGAGCATTAGGAGACGATCTCTCCTTCCCTGACGTGCTGGCAATTGGCAGATCCTGGTGCCAGCATCCCTCTCCTGGAGAGGCTCTGTGTGCGGGCATTTCTGCTCTGCTGGCTCTGGGAGCTCAGGGGCTGCAGGGCAGCGCACGGTGTCAGCTCCTCTGCACTTCAGCTGCCAGCAGAGGGGCTGGGATGGAGCCGGGAGCCAGAGGGGAGAGGGAAGGTGGGTGCTGGACACGGCAGCACTGCCTGCTGGTGGATGGGGTGTGGGTTTGCACACTTTTGGTTGGGCAGGAGAATGGTGGAGCAGGTACCTGGTGAGGCTGGCTGTGCCCAGCAGGCACACAGCACAGCCCCATGTGGCACAGGGCTGATCTGGGTCAGTGTTTCACAGGGCATCCTGGAGCTGAGGAACACAGCAGAGCTGGCATTTCCCCATGAACTCCTGTGAGCATGGGCTGAGGAGCGCCAGGGATGCACTGTGGGGGGAGAGGCGCAAATGGCAGTGCCAGCAATGCTCCGAGAGCAGCTGGATGGGCTCTGGGCTGGGGACAGGCTGGGAGTGGGACAACACCCTGATGGCAGGACCATGGGGGGCTCTCAGGGCTGCTGTGGGTTCAGCTTGTCCCACCTGGGCCAGAAGGGCACAGAAGGAGAGGCAGCCCCATTGATTCCCCCATCTGGGAGTGGGTAACAGCAGCACAGCACAGGCTCCCCTCTCCCTGCATGAATGATGTGTTGGGGCAGGGCTGCAGAGGATCTGCCAAGAGGATCTGCTCCCTTCTCCCTGCATGAATGATGCTTTGGGGCAGGGGGCAGAGGATCTGCAGAGGATCTGCCAAGCTGCTCCAGGGAAGGAGCAGGCACTGCCCCTGCCCTGAGCTGGGTGTGCTGGGAGCTCACATGCAGGATGGGCAAAGTGCCTCTGGGCACTGTCCTCAGCTGGTTCCCTCCCTGCTGAGCTCTTGCTGATGAAGCCCTGTTGGGGTGGCACTCTGGGCCACAGTGCCACTGTCCCAAGCACTGCCTCCCTAAAAAACAACAAAAAACAGCCCCTCCAAAATGTGTCCCTCAAGTCCTGGCATCTGGGAGAGAAGGGAGTCTCCCTCTTTTGCACAGGAACACTGGAGCTTCATGCAGGAGAAATTAAAGAGGCCTGGAAAATGTCTAAGAACTCCCAAGAAGGAAAGAAGCATGAAGAAATGGGCTTGCTGCAGGCAACCATCACAGAGCTTCAGAGTCAGTCCCATCACAGAACAGCTCCTGGGAGCCCAGATCAGGCAGCACCTGCCACAGGAGGGGAGGAAAGCTCCTTTCCCGGGTCTCTCTGCTTGTCAACAGTCCTGCCTTATCCCCAGGCTGACAAAATGTCAAACTGCCAGCAGCCCGCAGAGCCAGGCAAGGGGAGCACGGATCGGCTGTGGGAGAGGCTGTAATTGAACATCCACACCCGGACACAGATGAGCAGTTCCCATTATTTACTGGTGTATAAACATTCCTGAGCCAGTGGAGAGAGGAGGCATTGAAATCCCCACGCCCCTGGGCAGAAATGCCGACAGGTATTAACAGCAGAAGGCAGCCGTGCCTCCTTCTCTCATTTTCCTAAATCCTTGGGTCAGCAGGGACTGATGTGGCCTCAGCTGTGCCCTCGGGGCTGCAGCAGAGGAAGGACCAGGCAAAATCACTGCTGGCCAAGGGTTTTGATGGTCAGCACCACCTTCCACGTGTTGGCTCTGCTCTGAATCCCCTCTGGAGAGCCCCAAGCTCTTCCCAGCTGAGCAACCCTGGAATCACTGTGCTAAGAACAGTCTGCATCCCAATGACAATTTTTATTGGATCCATGACTTTCCTGGCTGTTTTTCCCCTTCCCTGAGCCATTGTGGCATGGGGTCACAAGGAGCAGTGGATCTCCATCCAGAAGCAGCCACATTTCTACAGTGAAGGGAAGCAGCTGTTCCTGCTCCTGCAGCTGCATGTGCCCAAAGTTTGTGTCAGCACTTGCACAGTTTTTAAAATAAGGATGGGATTATTCTGGTATCTAAACTACCAGCTCATGGTCCTGTGCTGGACGTATCACATCAGATGTACAGATGTAAATTCCACTTGAAAAAGTATTTAAATACCTGGTGCTCAGTTTAGCGAGATTTTCCCCTTTTTTCTGTCAAATGCTGCCAGTTCTCTTCCCCTTCCCAACCTTTCCCATGTACATGTTCTCTTTTTGCATTTCCATCCCTAGGAGAACTGTAACATGTGAAGCCCTGGGATGGGGATGGTTTCAGAAAAGCAGATCTATAAAAGCACAGGAAATGGCACCTTTCCCATCCCCAGGGTGACAGCAAGAGCTCTTCTGACACACAGCATCAGATCACCTAGCATTTGGTGATCCCTTTCCACTAAAAAACTAATTTTGAAGAGGGACTGCCTGCAATGGGAGGAAAGTAGAGACTCCTTCAGGCCTGACACAGCAGCAGAGGATGAAGGTAAAGTTCTCACTCCCATCCACGCTCTCATCACCCCCGGGACAGCCTGCACCAGCTCCTGCCACGGCCTGGGCTGTCCTCCCACACCCTTCACTCTCCTTGGAAAATATGCACGTCACATTTGTTCAGGCTCCAAACACATTTTTTAAATCTGTCAGCACTGCAAGTTCACTCCAGCACCTAAAAACCGAACTGTGCCCTGTCTGCTTCATCTATCACTGCTGTCCATAAAGGTGGGGAGGCAGAGCCCAGCTGAAGCTGTTATTGATGTCATGTGAGCCCAGATGCAGCATCTGCTGCTGTGCCTGGCGAGCCTGAAAAAGACAAAACCAGGGTTATGTTGAACAAATGCCCTGGTAGAGTAAACAAATGTTTCTACTGCACAGGACGTGCCCCAAGTCAGAGAGCAGGGCCAAGCCTTGCGCAGGGTGCTCATCCCCCAGGTTTTGCAGAGGGATCCTCAGCTGTCCTTGCCCTGGCTCATCCAGGTCTGTCAGGGTGCTCATCCCCCAAGATTTGCAGGGGGATCCTCAGCTGTCCTTCCCTCCTGTCAGGGCGCTCATCCCCCAGGTTTTGCAGGGGGATCCTCAGCTGTCCTTCCCCAGGCTCATCCAGGTCTGTCAGGGTGCTCATCCTCATGGGTGCTGCTGTGAGTGACCAGCCCTGGGCCCTGGCCATGGGGAGAGCGCTTGGCCTGGCCCTGAGCTGCCCCAAGGGATGCTCTGGCTCAGGGACAGCTCAAGGACCAGTTCAGTGCCAGGAGGACAGAGGACATCGAGGACAGTGGCTCTGGCTGTGCTCTGTCCTCAGCCAGATGACGTGGAGAGTGAGGGAGGAGGGGAAGGTGAGTTCACCTCCATGCAGCCCTTCAGAGCACTCTGCTGCATGGCCCTGGCACTGCTGCCTGCCAACGCCCTGGCAGCTCCTTGTCCTGGAGTGCCCAGCTCTGCCAGCAGTGCTCTCACACCTGACCTGTCCCTGCAGAGCCTCCGGGGTCTGCCTCTGCCTGGGGTCCTCCAGTCCTGCTGCAGGTGCTCCTCCACCCTTGAGAGAGACAGATCTGTCTGAGGGAGAGACTCTCGTGCAAGTGCCGAGAGCCTGAGCTTTCTCAGAAATGAGCTCCTGAACACCTTGGGATCATACTTTTCCCCACTTGTATCAGTTTTCCCTCTGATGTAGCCCAGAAGAAGAGCAGTCTCCTGAGGCAAGCGGTGACCAGCACTCTGCACAGGCAAGAGGTGGCAGAGCTTTGCCTCCTGCCTTCCCCTGCTGCTCCAAACACACCCCAGTGCAGGGGCAGGCAGCACACACCCCAAAAGGGGGCTCTGAGAGAGCACTGAGGGCTTTGGGAAGGGCTGCAGATGTGCCCAGATGTGCTCATCCCCCCAAGAGCACTGCCATCCTTGCACGGGTTGGGATCCTTGGGCCAGGGCTGGAATTGTCTCCTCGTCTCCCAGAGCTAAATCCTGCAGTGAGGGCTGCACAACCAAACCCTCATTTGCTGTGGCAGCTTGGCCCCCCAGGCTCTGGGCTCATGAGGACTCTGTAAATAATAGGTTTTATTAGTTTGCCAGTTAAACTGAAATACCAGAAGGGATAAAAAACATCTTGAATAAAACATTGCATCTCCTGTTTAAGTTTCGAATCCCATGACAGTAGACCTCAAAACAAATGTCTCTTCAAAGTGGAAAATAGGGCCTGCTCCCTCCCAAAACATAAGAGCAGGACATTTTGTCCTTCCCAGCGTTTGGACTGAGGGTGGTTTTCCTGGTCAGAACCAATCATGGTGAATTTGAAATGGATTTCTTCCCAGCCAAGCCTGTGCTGCTGATAAATAAGGTGTTTGCTGGAAAAGCAGTGCCCTTGCTCTCCAACACCATCAACAGGCTTCATTCTTGTCCTTGGTTCCAGGGAAACACTCAGCACCAGTTACAAAATGAAACCCCTGGAACTGAAGAAGACCAGAGAGGAGAATGGCTTGGAAGCTCCTGGTGCACAAAAATTGCCTGGAAGGTGTCCCCAAAACAGCATCATGAGGGGATGCTGTGATTGCCTGGCATTTCCCAGCCCATCTCCACTGCTCTGAGCACAGCCCTCCCCAGATCTCTCAGTTCTCAGGCAGCAAAACGGGGTAGTCAAAAGAAATCAGTCCAGTGGATTTCCCCACATACCACTTCACATCCTGCGTCTTGAGGGGGAGCTGAGAGCACATATATGAACCCCTGGATTTTCTGTGGTCTGCTCAGGACCAGAATCCTTGACAGCTACATCTTCCCTGCAGCTATTCTTGCACCTTTCCCAACTTCAGCTTCATCTGGATCCCTGAAGAACTTCTGGAACAATCCAATGGCTTGCTTTGAAGCTTAAAGAGCTCTTTCCACCTTTGCTGCTGCTTTGATATTCATTATTTACTCTTTTGACATGTGCTTCCTGTAAACTCTGACATCCAGAGCTGGCTTCTTTGCATGAACCAAAGGCAACATCATCTGTAGCTGCTTCATTCCAGGGAAATGCCATCTCGGAGCCCTGATATCTGCAGCTGCCTCTTGTGGCTTTGGGGCCGCTCAGATCTCAGCTCAAGGGCTTAAGGTGATCATTACAGCAATCAGCAAGGGAGAGAGCCTGGAAAAACCACCCAGGTGTGCTGCTGTTACTGCTGCTTGTGCTTCTGTGGTGTCCCCATCACCACCCAGACTGGTCCTGGGGGTGCCTGGGGAATGGGGATCTCCCCACCCTGAGCAAACCAGGCAGCAGCACCAGAATGCTGCACATGGAGAGCAGAGCAGGGATTTGCCCCTGCTCTTATGGAGAAGGCTGTGACAGGCCCAGGAGTGAGAGGAGTCAGCTCTCAGTAAAAGGGATGGTCCTGCTCTGCTCCAGAGGAGCTGGATTTGCCATCAGAATTACCAGCCTCCAGGAGAGGCAGGGCCAGCTCTGCGGACCAGCTCCTGCACCTCAGCCTGCAACTAAACAGCAAGGGACAATTCTTGGTACCTCGTGTAGGTCTGACAAACTTTGTTCTGAGCAACTCTCACCAAAGCTCCCCAGGAAGGAATCTGTTACTCCTCTTTGCCACTCGGATGTCAGTAAAGAAATGCCTCGGTGCATCTCGGCAAGCCCTGAAGGCAAAGAGCGACAGGCTGGAAGCCCCCAGCTGTCGCACAGCTCCTCCCCACACACCCTCCCGGCTGGTTTTGCGGGGCAGCAGCCCCAACAGGTGGGAAAGGACCCTCTCCGAGCTGCACCTCAGCCCAGCGGGGCCCGCCGCCTTGCGTAATTGAGCAATAATTACCCACTCTTTCTTTTTTTAGACAAACACCCTAACTGTTGTACATGTTAGAAAAAAAAAAAAAAAAAAGGGTGAGTATTAAGAGAAATCAAACGCCTCGTTCCGCAGAGGGGGAGCGAGCGCTGCTCGCAGCAGCTGACGATGCTCGCTCCGCGGCAGATGCGCCTCTCGGTGCTGCTCAGCCCCCCCGGCGGCGGCGCTCAGCCCCGGGGCTGCGGGGGAGGCCGGCCCCGTTGCGGGGAGGCAGGAGCCGCCGCCAGCCCCTCCCCGCCGCCGCCCGGAGCAGGAGCGATGCCCAAGTTTGCGGAGCGCGGCCGGAGCGGGGGGGGCGGCGGCGGGGCCGGAGCGCGGCGCTGCGGGCAGCGGGGGGGCCCCGTCGCCGCCCCCGGCCCGGCCCCGCGCTGAGCCCCGCACGGCCCCGCGCCGCCCCCCGGGGCCGCCGCTCGCCTCGCAGAGATGCCCCGGACGGTGCTGCTGCTCTGCCTGGCCCTCGGGCCGGTCCTGCGCGCCAGGTGAGTGCCACCCCCAACCCCCCCACGCCCCCTCCCTGCCTCAGTTTACCCGTCGGGGCAATGCGAGGGGAGGGGGTTGGAGTCGCAGCGCTTCTCCCCAAGCTCGCCAGCCCGGCTCCAGCGGGGATTTGGCACCCCCGTGCCCCCGGCTGTCCCTTCCAGAGGGTCCCGTCGCGGCAGCACCGAGTGCTCGCATGTCCTCCGCACCCCGGGCTCCCGCTCCGCATGCCGGAATGGAGAGGGCATCCCGCTTTCCGCCCTGCCATCACCCCGCTGGCTGGTCCTGCCGGGGGACCCTGCCGGGGCACCCTGCCATCACCCCGCTGGCTGGTCCTGCCGGGGGCCGAGCCCCTTCGAGGGTGCCCGGAGCAGGACCGGAGCGAGCTGGGCACCTCCGGGAGCTCCATCCACCACCGGGGCATTCCCACGTGGAGTCGGGCTGGCTGGGAAGGAGCTTGGATCCCCCTCCTCGCACTCCATCCCGGGACCCCGAAGCCCCCGCGGGGTGTGCAGCTTGGCAGCGGGAGGGCAGCGTGGCCTCCTGCCCTGCCCTGCTCTACAAGTCGGCCGCAGGTCGCGGCTTTGGGTGCCCGGTGCCAGCCCGGTGCCAGCCCGGTGCCCCCAAGGAGGCGAGCGGAGGCAGGGGCGGGCAGGTGGCAGTGCTCTCCCAGGGCCAGCCCTTCGTAGCGCTTTTCTGTAAACAGCGATGAAAGGGCCCACGCACAAGGGGGTTTCAAGTTTCTCTTTCCTTTTTTTTTCTTTTTTTTTTTTTTTTTTTTTTTTTTTTTTTTTACGATTCCTAGCCCTGCTGATGAGTTTAATGGCTAGATGGGGAAAGAACATGTTGTCAGCAGATTGTTACCCCCAGGGCTTGGGGGAAGAGGGATTTTACTGGCTGAAGCTAATTGGCAGAATAAGCCGCCTTAAAGCCGATCAAATCCCATTACAGATGCAGCCAGGGACAGGGAGCATGAATCCTGCTACTAATGGTCTGCCCTGCCAATGCTTCCCGACCCCGGGGGTGGGCACAAACTCCATCCCTGCCATGGTCCTGCGTGGTTTGGCTTTCCCAGGGTCGAGGAGCAAGAGCTGCCCCACTGCTCCTGCCCTGACACCCATCCTCTGCCGTGCCCTGGCACAAAACCTCCTGGAAGGGGATCCCTGCAGGTGCCGGGGGGCACTGGAGGGCTCAGAGGGGGTGGATCCATGGTGGTCCCGGTTCCTGCACCCCACCATCCCTGCAGAGCATTGCCACAAGCCCTGCCTCTCCAGAGGGTGAGTTGTGAGCTGCAGGATCACACGGAGGAGTAATTAAATGTATTGTATTAATGTATTCACATACCCTTGAGCAGGAATGCTCACCCCACAGCCTCTCTTCTGCCCGGTGCCTCAAGCCTGCCTCTACCCTGAGCCCTGCTTTGCCAGGAGCAGTGGCTGTGGACCTTGGGGGGGTGGGCATGATGGAGTGGGAGAGGAATCCTGTGAGAGGAGAAAAAAGAGCAAGTTATATCAGGGTCTTGCTCTGCATTTGCTGCGTTTTTCCTGGGTGCAGTTGTGGAGGGTTTAAAATCTCCTCTTCCCTGTTCCTCATAGTGGGTGCTGGGGTGAGGAGCTCTGTGAACAGAGCTGTGTGTGTGAGCTCTTCTCCTGGTACGAGCAGCAAGACCCTTCCCCTGGCACTGGAGGGGCTGGATGCTTTTTGCCAGGTGATCCAGCACTCCCCAGAGGATGCCCCCAGCACAGAGGCTCATTCACCAGCCTCTCCCAGGGCATTGCCTCGGCTGGGACCAGGGCAGCCAACTCTGAGCCCTGAAGGCAGGAGCCCTGCACAGCATCACACCAGACGCTGGGCTTGGCAGATGGTTCAAACTGTGCACATTGGACCACTGGGGCTTCATGGAGTGTGTTGTCAGAGGTAGGAAGAGATGTGAAATGGGTAGGGGGCAGTTAGAGATCCCCATCCTTAAATCCTCTGCCTACTTCTAATTCAGAGTCATCACCCCTGTGCCTACAACCCTAGGAGGCATTGGGATGGGTGACTAAGGACCCATTAGCATGTGGTAATTAGAATTGACCACAGTGCTTTTTGACCAAGGGAAACGTTGCTGTTGCATTTTGCTGCTCTCTTTTCCCTGGGAGCAGGGAAGGCTTTCAGCTGTGCTTGCAGCAGGGCTGGATCCAGCCCGGGGATCTGCATCTGTGCTGGGAGGCTCCTGCCTCGGGGCCACCAGCAGCAGTGAGTAACAGTGGGTGTGCAGCCCAGCCAAGCACCGCCAGCTGCCCCAGCAGGCGAGGAGCAGAAGTTCCTTCAAGGGCTCGTGGCTCTTGTTGTTCTTCCCCTCCTGCTGCCAAGGGAACACCTTGGCACACAGCTTGGGCACGGGGGAGGGAGCCAGGCACAGCTCCTCAGGTGACTTTCCCCAGCAGTGTGTGTTTGGAAGCCTCAGCCAAACAGGTGTCTGCTTGAGGAACAGGGAATCAGGGAGTGAGGCACGGCTCTGTCCTGCTGTAATGCCCAGGGAGAATTGTCCAGCCTCATCCACACGTGTGAGCACATCCGAAAGGACACCTCCCTGCCGTGCCAGCCTCCTGCTCAGGGCACCAGCAGGAGCTGCCATGGCCCCAGCTCCTCTGTCAGGACCAAGGATTTCCTTGCGATGCCCCCAGTTCTGCCCTGCTGTCACCCCCTGCCTACACTGTGGCTGTGTCCCAGCCCCATGGCCCTGCTCTGAGGAGGCTGTTCTGGCATCTCAGCATGCAGAGGTGAGGAAACACAGCTCTGCCTTTGCCCCTGGCTGCACAGGGACATATGAGAAGTGGCTGTCCCCTGTCACCAAGCCAGCTGCTTTGTGCCTGGAGACGGAGCTGCCAGGCCAGGCAGTCAGTGTTCACAGCACGCTGGGGATCTCTCAGGTCTGCAGTGTGACATTTCCATTAGCAGCTGGAGGGGGGATGCACATGTCACCTTAACACCTCTTCTCTGCAATAGATCTTGGGCTCTTCCCTTCTCAGTTTAAAGTGGGGCCACCAAGAAGAGAAGCCAGGGAGGAGGCAGTGGCTTGCAATAGGGTGATATGAGAGTTACACTCTTGACCAGCAAGGGCTGATGTGTGTCTGTGTGTGCACAGGCACTCAGAAAAATCATATTTTCTCCAGCAAAAGCTGGCTTGCTTATGCTAAGATGTTTTAGTATGGTTTAGTCGACTGGGATTAGCTCCATTAGCAAAAGCATATTTTTGGTAGCATCCCTGCATCTGTAATAGGGCTGTGACTCCCTGGAAATGCTACCCCAAGCCTTGGTGTGTTAATCAGTGACACTAAATGGGGGGAAACCAGAAGTCTGAGAGCAGGGCAAGCTCAGACGGGGTTTGCTCAGCCCACAAAGGGATGTTTCAATTTCTGCTGTAGCCTGACAGTTTCTCAGAGGCCCAGGATTTTTGGCAGGGCAGGCAGATGTGCAGAGTTCAGTGCTGGCAGGTGACTTCGAGTAAGGTCAAGGGAACGTGGAGAAAACATTTCAGTGCAGGAGGCAGCCTCTATCACCCAAAGCTCTGGCAGAAGGGAAACGGTTCAGATTGCATTTTGGTTTGCATTTTGGATTGCTTTCCCTCGCCCTGAGCTGCACTGCGGGCACATGTTCCTGGCAGGAGCAGGGCCAGCCCCGATGTGAGCCCTGTGCCACCCTGGGCTGGGCTGGCAGTGTCCCCTGTGCCACCCTGGCTGGGCTGGCAGTGTCCCCTGTGACCCCTGGGCTGGGCTGGCAGTGTGCCCTGTGCCACCCTGGGCTGGGCTGGCAGTGTCCCCCATGCCACCTTGGGCTGGGCTGGCAGTGTCCCCCATGCCACCCTGGGCTGAGCTGGCAGTGTCCCCCATGCTACCCTGGGCTGAGCTGGCAGTGTGCCCTGTGCCCCTCAGGGGTGGACTGGCAGTGTGCCCCATGCCACCCTGGGCTGGGCTGGCAGTGTGCCCCTTGCCACCCTGGGCTGGGCTGACAGTGTCCCCTGTGCCCCTCAGGGGTGGGCTGGCAGTGTGCCCCGTGCCCCTCTGGGCTGGGCTGGCAGTGTCCCCTGTGCCCCTCAGGGGTGGGCTGGCAGTGTGCCCTGTGCCCCTCAGGGGTGGGCTGGCAGTGTGTCCTGTGCCACCCTGGCTGGGCTGGCAGTGTGCCCCGTGCCCCTGCAGCTGCTGGCTGCTCGGAGCTCCCTGCCCGCCCCGCTTTGGGAGCCAACGCCGCCTTTGAGAGCGGGGCCGGAGCGGCGCTCGGATGGGGAAGAGCATCCTCCTGCCCGCGCTGTTTAACGCTCCTTCGGCGTGGTTACAAAGCGCGGCGCAATCAGACGGGAAACGATGCGCTGATGTAGCAACACCTAATGCGCGGCGGCAGGCAGCCAGCTGCGCTGCCCGGCCCGGGCGGGGGACACGTCCCGCCGCCCCCAGAACTGCAAAGAGTTTTAAAGAGATCGTGGAAGCGAGTTTTGGAAGGGGAGCATCTGACAAATGGGCCACAACGTGTCAATTTAATGCTTTTTCGACCCCTCCGAGTGCATCGGCCAGGCTGCGCCTCCCCAGGCGCTGGAGGGAGATGAGATCTGCTAAAAACGAGAGCATGCTCCCGGTGCTAAAGTGATTTCAGCATTTATTATAATAAAAAAAAGGCCTAAAGCAAGGGGGCCCCGGGCCGAGCAGGAGCGTTCCGTCGAGGATGGAGCAGTGCCGGCACTGGGGCTGCTCAGCAGCGATGGCCCTGATGGAGCAGCACAGATTCAGTGGGTCAAAGGCCCCTTTTTAATCCTGTTTTTTGTCCCTTTGGATTGGTTTCGTTTTGGATCCTTCATTTGCATGAAGGTTCAAGGCACTCTATTGGCCCATTACAGTTCTGTCCAGGCTGGCTCGTGGTGCACTTTACTGAGGTGTGTTATGGTACACTGAGTACCAGATTTCTTATAACTCCCCTTTTAACCCCTTTTACAATATAACAACCAAACTAACAGTACATGCTTAACGACGTATCAAGTATTTTACAACAGTCCCTAAGCTATTTTTAACAGACCCGTGGTGCCTGGTTGCACCTCGGAGCTGCGAGGCTCCAGCTGGGAAGTGTCAGCGCGGTGACAGCTCCTGCTGAGAGACCCTCGCTGTCACTGGAGCAGGTGACACGCTGCCCTGGCAGACGTGCAGGGGGCTGTGCTGGCATCCTCTCCCACACATGGCCATGGCATTCCAGGGACAGACTGGTGGATGAGCTGCCCTGAGCAGTGGCAGGTGGTTACAATTTCCTGGGTGACCATGTGGACCTAATGTAATTAGAGGGTTTAGGAAAACTCCTCTAGGAAAAGGGAGGAGTGTGGAAGGTTTAGAGAGGGCAGGGTTGAAAGGCAGTGAGAGAAGCTGTTGCTAAGTGGATGGTGTCCAAAGGAGGATGGATATGAGCTTTCCTTGCCTGGCTTGGAACTGGGAGATTGGGAAGATGGGGCATCCTTAAATGGGAGCTCACGCCACAGGCTGAGGAGGAAGGGTTGGTGAGTGCAGGGAATGGGTTGTGGCAGGTCCTGGCCTGGAGGCAGAGGAGTTTGCATAAGGCTTTAATTTCCAGGGATCTGTACAGGGCAGATGGCTGGCTTCCTGGCATGCAGGATGCCTGCGTGGTAGATTAGGACCTCTTTTCTCTGAAATGCATTTATTGCAAATGTCTTGCTCCCCAAAACCACTGTTTTGTCACTGTCTCTTCCCTCAGAGGAAGCCTGCTTCAGGTGTCAGCAGAGTAGTGGAGGTATTTGAGGTGAACAGGCAGCTCTGGCAGCAGGAGCTGCTGGGTGGGATGAGCAGGAAGGCAGGGAAAGCAGGGACTGCCTCCCACACCTCGGGGATGAGCAGTGTGCCTCCAAAGGGAGCTGAGGAGGAGGTGAAGCACTCCATGCTAGTCTTTCCCACTGGTGGCAAGGCCCCTGCACGTCTGGTGACCCTGAAGCGAGCAGAGGTGCCACATGAGTTTGCCTTCTTAGCAGTGTGGCTGAGAGGAGATCCCAGAGCTCCTCATGCTCTGCCTTTTAGCTGCACTGCATCCTCCTCCTTTGGTATCTCTGGACCACAGCTGTGCCCCAGCTCCCAGGGAGTGCCAGAGAGCTGCCACAGCCACGTCCCTGCCCTTTGTCTCTCCTCCCCAGGTGTGAGAGCACAGAGGAATACGATTATGATTACCTCAGCATCAATAAAACCTGGGTGCTCACGCCCAAGGCACAGGAGACCGATGCCACACAGATCCTCAACTCGCTGCTCAAGAACTATGACAACAAGCTGAGGCCTGACATTGGCAGTAAGTGTCCCCTGAAGCTCCCTGTGGCCACAGGTGGTGACCTGGCCTGGCCATGTCCTGTGTTTTCCATGCTTTGGTGCCTGCTGTAGCTGGGATTTTTGTTGTGGTAGAGCCACGCTCATCCCAGATGTTCCCCTTGCCTTCATCCCCCTGCCAACACTCCTGTCCCCAGCTGATGGTGCCTGTTTTCTTGTCTTTCCAGTCAAGCCCACCTTCATTGATGTGGATATCTACGTGAACAGCATCGGGCCGGTGTCTGTCATCCAGATGGTGAGTGCTGGTGTGCCTGCAGGGCACCGTGTCCCCTCCCTGCAGGGCACCGTGTCCCCTCCCTGCAGGGCACTGTGTCCCCTCCCTGCCACTGTGTCCCCTCCCCGTGGCAGTGTGAAGGTGGTGTTGGCATGAGAGGAGATTTCCTTTCCCTTGGTGAGGGTGCTCTGACCTGCTGGGAGCTGGAGAGACCTGAGCACCATCGATGGTGATTGTTCTTGTGCCTGCAGGGCACGGTGTCCCCTCCCTGGCAAGGTCTGGCCCAGCTGGGGCAGGTTGTGTCCTGCTGCCTAGACGTGGTGTGAAGGTGGTGTTGGCATCATTGGAAGTTTCCTTTCCCTTGGTGAGGGTGCTCTAACCTGCTGGGGAGCTGGAGAGACCTGAGCACCATCGATGGTGATTGCAGGGCACGGTGTCCCCTCCCCCAGTGCCTGCAGGGCACAGTGTCCCCTCCCCGTGGCAGTGTGAAGGTGGTATTGGCATGACAGGAGGTTCCCCTTTCCCTTTCCCTGGCCTGCTGGGAGCTGGAGCTGGAGAGCCCTGAGCACCATCCCTGGTGAGGAGCAAGGTTCTCGAGTGGCCTTGGTGAGCTCACAGCCCTTCCACTGTAGGATGATGCTGTCTGGTCTCTGCTGGCACGGGGTGGCAGACACTCCTGCCTGGTGGCTTTGCCCTCTCCTCCCTGGGGAGTGTGTGGGCACCAGGATGTTTAGGGCAAGGTGGAACCAGGGCAGCGTGTTCCAGGAGGACTGAGAGAGGTACCCGGAGATGGTTCCCATGGTTTCCATGGCAGTGTGAAACTTGGGTGCCCAGGCCTGGCCTGTGGTGCTGGGCAAGGGGAAAGCAGGGGGGCCTCAGCTCCAACGTTTCTTCTTCATAGTGTGGCACCTTAAAGAGATGCCACCAGGACTGTGACAATTTCTCCTTATGGCTCAGGACCCAGCTGTACCAAGAGCTGTGAAAACACCTAACAGAGACACTCTTTGATCAGGAGAGCAACTGTTGGCTATTTAATTTTCACAGGAAACTTATTATTATTATTATTATTATTATTATTATTATTATTATTATTATTATATTATTATATTATTATTATTATTATTATTATTATTATTATTATTATTTTCCCTGCAAAATCATCTTTTTTCCCTTTTCTAGTAAGGAACAAACCTGACTGCTGTCAGGTTTTGAAAGACTTCACCAGTCCATTGGGCAGCGAGGTCGAGGGGACAAAAGCAAGATACAGCCAGGACAAGTTGGCTTTTTTTATTTCTCCCAATGCAAAACAGAGCAGGAACAAAACCAGCCCCCTTGAACTGAAAAGAATAAAAAACACCAAGTTCCCAGGATGGGCAAGTTATTTTTACTTTCCAAAGTACAACATTTCCAAGGAACAAACCCCTCTGGGGATGGAGGGATGGTACAGTAGCTGAGGTACCAGTTCCACTCCAAGGAGCATTTTGAAGCAGCCCTTCTGGCTGCCACCGCCAAGGATGTGCCCCTGGCAGCTCCTGCTCACGAGCCACCAGATGGGCACTGGCTGGGCACCAGCTCACACGATGAGGGCACCATCAGGAGGCCCTGCAGGGATGGCCTCGAGGCTCAGAATTTCCTTGCATTGCTCCAGCATGCCCAGCTCGAGGAGCAGAACCACAGCCTGAGCTGGGTGGGTGTCACCCTCTGCTCTTGGGACTTCTGCTGCTCACAGTGACCCTGAGATGCATTAGAAAGTCTCTTTTCCCAGCCTGGCACTCGAAGAAGGAGTCAGAACTCTTCCATTCTCATTCTCAAGGTTGTTTATTGTTTCTTATCTAGAAAATTCTTTCTCTGGCCTGCTGAGGTCTGTCTAGCAGGTCAGTCAGAGGCACACTGACCACCTTGGGGTGGTGTTATCTTCTTATACTAAAAACTCCTGTACATTATTTACCATAACTTCCCAATACCTATCACCTATGTTAGACAGTGAGCTTCTACTCTAAACCAATCCAAAAGTGCCAGCATCACCCAGAACATGGAGGCCAAGAAGAAGAAGGAGAAAGACAGGACATGCCCAGATTCCTCCATCTTGCCTCCTGAACCCCCATTCTAAAACCCCCAAAAATCTATTTTTCATCCCATGACAAACTAATTACTATTCTAGTCAAACTTTCGTGGCTTGCAGATCCTCATCTAAGGTTCGTAATTTTTTCCATTGGTCATAATCAAAGTCACAGTGTCCTGGGCTCTGTGCCAGGGTCTCTGAGCCCCCTGGCAGGGGCTGGAGCCATCCAGGACAGCCAGAGGGATGCCCTGGGTTCTGACACCCTGCCACGAGCCCCTGCAGCCCCTGGGGGTGTGAGGCCAAGGTGGCACAAGAGCAGCAGTGCAGGGGCTGCAGGTGAGCCTGCAGGTAGAGCAGAAGGGTCATGTTACAGCTGGCTGCTCTACCTGCTTTGCACTGCCCAAGGATGTGCCAAGAAACCCACACAAAACCCAGGGCACATCCTCATCCTTCTCTTTCCCTCTCATCCGTTCCCACCACCCTTTTCCAGCCCTTTCTGCCATGGGAGCCCTGCAGAGCCAGGCAGGTGCTAGCAGCAGAGAGTGGTTTCTAGAATCCACTCTGCATCCAGAGTTCATCTCTCCTCCTAAACAGGGATGCTGCTGCTAGGCTGGTTTCCTAAGAAACACAGCTTCTGCCATGGTGATGGGGATGTGGGAACGTGCGTGCGTCCATCCCAGGCTTGCAGGATTGTGGATCTGCTGGGCTAGCACCAGCCAGAAATGGCTGCAGGTACAGCAGCTTCGGGCACATTCAGTATCTCTGGTATTTTTGGGAAAACAAGATGCCAGGCAATGGTAACAGCCACCCCCACCAAGGGGAAAAGCTGTTGTGTGAACTCAGCCCTTACTAGAGACCAGGAAATCATGTGAGAGAGCTCAGCCCATGTGTTCAGCTCTTTCTGAGAGTCAGAAGCTTTTTCTCTTTGTGAAATGGGGCTCCACAAGTGCACAGGACCCCTGGAACTGCCAGCATCTGCAGGGCTGTGCTGGGGGAACTGCTGCCGTAGGGCTGACCCACCCCTCTGCAGCCTTCCCACCTGAGGAGGGGATTGCTCCTTGTAGGAACAGCCAGGAACTGCTCAGGCAGGGAGGAAACTGCTCAGTGTGGACAATTTTGAGGGGTTTTGTTGCATCGGTCACAACTGGCTGCGCTGTGCCTCTGAAGTGCCTTGGTGCTGCCAGTGCAGGGGTCCCCACGGGGTCCCAGCAGTCACCTGTGATCTTGAGACACCTCCATGTGACATCTCCAGGGATATCTCTCCTTCCTTATTCCCTCGGGTAACCTTTTAAGCTTGAACCTGTGATGCCCTTGAACTGTGAAACCTTTTCCCACGAGACTGAGGTGATATTAAAGGTACTGAGGGCAGCTAGACCCAGGTCTGTCTGTCTGTACCCTGTATATTTCCCCCTGCTCTTGGGAGAAGCTGTATCCTGCTCCATGGTCTCCTGAAGCAAGAGGAGAGGGCACTGACAAAGCTGCCTTGGTGTCACCTCCAGACTTGGCTGCTTCACCCAGTTGTTTGGTGCTTGCTTTCCCATGCAATGAATTAAGTCATTCTGTGGGTCCTGCCAGCCCCTGTCAGGCTGGCATCAAACACATGATGGATGGTCTGTGCTGGGGACATGTCATTCCCACCCTGTCCCTGTTGGTTCAGTGTAGGAGCAATGGGGGGTGGGACGGTCAGGATGGATGGAGATGAGAGATCTCTGCAGCCAGGTCTGGAACTTGGGGTTTATTGCATTTATTGCAAAGGGCCTGGGTGCAGGGCCCTGCTGGGAGCTGCCAGCCACAGCTCAGAGCAGGCTGAGAGAAGAGAGGGGCAGAGAGGATGAGAGGGTAAGAGAGTAAAAGCATAAGAGAGTAAAAGGGTAAGAGCATAGAAAAGGAAGAGCTAAGAGAGCGAGGTTCCCGTTACAATACAATAAATCTTCTTCTGTGTTGAATATTCTGATTCTCACTAACAAATCTAGTACAAGATACAAATCCTACAGCATTTACGTACAGCCTATAAGAATCATTACATTGCCATACTGTGTTACATTTTAAACCCTAAAAACTCCTCTTTGGGCCCCTTCTGCCAAGCTGGCAGGGTCTGCTCTGACCCTTGGGCCTGCCTGCAAGCAGAGGGTGTTGTTTCATCAAAAGGGGATTACCTTCAGTCGGCCACACCATTGTTTTTTCATTGTTCAGTAACTGAGGTATCTCAAAGCTTGCTTTCATTTCAATCTCACTTATAGTTTCCATATTCTCAAAATCTTTTGCCAGGCAATCATATTTATAAGGCTTTCCTGTTTCATCTTCCCCAGCAGTACAGCTTCTCCCAACCTGAGAGGCTCTGCCCTCTCCCAGGGGCAGCCCCATCCCATGTGCCCCATCTTGCCTCTTCCCCATGCACAACCTGAGGAAATGCACATTTCCAAGGGAAGGCAGCTAGGATTTGTCTCAGAGCTAGATCTCTCTTGAGCCCATGGTGACATTTCACTGTGCCACAGACAGAGAGGCTTGTGTAGGCTGGAAGGGCCACTGGAGGGGAAATGTCCCATTGATCTCCTTTACGTGCATTGCCATGACAGTGCCTTATGTAAATATTTCTCTCTCACATAGGCTGTGTAGAGGACAAAAAAAACAAGTTCTGCTTTTCAGAGATATGGCAGCATTGCTGTGGCTGTTAGCCTGGACCACTGTGGCCTATAAATCTGCAGCTGGAGGCTACAGGATGGACTAGAAGGTTCCAACTTCAGCAATCTGGTTTAAATCCTGGTCTCCTGTGATGCTCACCCTCAAAGGGTTAATGTCTCACTGCTGTCTTTATCCTGCTGGTGCTCTGTCAGGGATTGGAAGCTGGTCCTGCATAGCCACTGCCCAGCCTCCAAATGATAAATCATGTCAGGATACAAAACCGATTCTGGTCCTTAAAAATGAATAGGTGATTTGAAAATGCCCTGTGCTGGGTGTGAATTCTGCATTCCCTCATCAATCACTTGTCATAAATAACATTAACATTCAGGAGTCAGCAGAAGGTGGGCAGCTTTGGAGCAGGAAAAAATGTAAAGTGATTTCCTGATATCTTTTGGACACCAGAATGGCAGTCTTGTCTCCGGTTTAGGTGGCTGAGCAGATTTTATTCTGAAAAATATTCAGAATATTCTATTCAGATTGTATTCCCTCTTTCTGAGGGAAAGGACCCTCTGTGCTCTCCAAGGACAATGTGGCAGTGACCAGAAGCAGAGCTAGAAGATCATTCAAGGACAGGGGGAAAAGTGGGACCATCAGGTCCCACAGCTCTTTACTCCAGTCACTGTGTGGACTGGGATTTCCTCCCCAGCCCCTTGAATCTTTGGGTGGGATTGGGGCACTCAGCACTTCTCAGGGAGTGGGAAGCTGTGCTTACACCATCAGGGGAAGGATGCACTGGGCCACGAGCCCCTCCAGAGCTCTGCTTAGCTGAGCACTGGCCAGCAGCCCCTGCAGCCAAATGAGTTATCACCCATGGTGCTGCAGTTCCCAAGCTGTGTCTAGAGCTGGAGGCCCAGTTAGATTCCCATTAACACAGTGCTGAGGTGTCCCTGGCTTATCAGAAGCTCAGCCTGATGCAAAGCCCTGCCTTCATTCTCTGAGCATGTTTGTGGGAAGAGGTGCCAGGGAGGAGACTTTGGGTTCAGATTTTTCGCTGACTGGTTGTTTGTTGGAGGGATTTGTTCCTGGTTTTGTTTTGTAATGGCTTTATTGCTATAGATTATAGCTTTAACTGGTGTCAAGGGCACCTAGAGCTCTGGATCACCTTCCTTTAGGGATGCTTAACTCTCAGAAAATGAAAGTAAAGCAGGTGCCAGCTATTGGGGCTGAGTGTCTCTCAGTCCTGAGGACGTCCCTGAAGTGTCCATGAGGGACAGCATGAGTGAGAGGGGGAGAAATGCTTCTGTTCTGAGCTTGGGGATGGAGCAAGTCTTGCCCAGAGCTTCTCAGATCCCTCCCAGAGGCCAGAGCTGAATGTCCTTTTCTTCCTTTCTTACACAAAACTGGGCATGAGGCTGAGGAACCAGACTGAGAGCATGGTCCAGACACCGTGGCAGCCTCCTGGCAAAGGTGAATGGAGACATTTCAGTCATCCTTGGTTACCTGCTTCAGGTGTCTGGGATCAGAGGCACTGCACCAAGGGCTGGTCTGGGTGCTGAGGACTCCTCTGTTTGCTATGTGTGAGGAGGAGATGCCCTTGTGTGCCAAATTTTGTAGCAAAACAGAATGACAGCGCTTCTGCTGGTGTTGTACACCGCCTCAATCTCATTACTTAACGATAATAAAGATGGAAAGAGCAAAATTGGCTTCCATCGTTCAGCCGGGGCCAGGTTCTGCTGCCTCGGAAGTGCCTGTGATTTCCAGTGGGCTTTCTGAGCTCCTGTCTCCATTGTTACAGCAAATTGTTCTCTCATCTCTGCCTGTGAGTGGGGGGCTGGAACCTGAAGAAGGTGATATGTCCAAATACAAGTGCTGGCTTTTCCCCCCTTGCCTGTCTAGGAAGGAGAAGCTGCACACTTAAATTCATAATGCTCTGCTTTTCTACATTAGTTACCGTGCAACACACTCATGAAATTGAGGGTGAAGAACATATTTTCCCACATCTGAAGTACTGCAGAAAGCATTTAATAGATTTGCACGTAGGGTGCATTCGTGGAGATGCTGTGAAAAAGGAGGAGGGGAGGGAAGAGGGAAAAGTTTATTCGTTATCAGCTGATGAATAATTAATTTACAAACATTGTCTTGTTAAATATAAATTAAATCCTCATTTGACACACTTTATAATTTAGAAGTATAAGCCCAGCATGAATGAAGAGAACCCCCCACTGACTCCTTTCATGTAAATCCCGAGGAGGCAGGGAGGGAGGCTTGGCTCTCAAAGTTAAAGCTGACAAGGGCTGGTGCTTAGGAAGGGGGTGATGCGACAGAGAGAGCTTGGGGACCTGGGGCACTTCACCCTGGCTCGTGGGGAGATGGCTGAGCAGGCCAGGGGGGCAGTGGGTGTCTGCAGAGCCCTTCTCCAAGGATTGCTGCTCCCCTTGGAGCTGCGGGTGGCTGAGCTCCGGATCGCAATCCCCGCCTGATCAGAGGCTGCAGCTGCTTGGGAAGGGCTGAGCTCCCCCAGCAGCAGGAGCAGAGACCCCCGAGAGGAGAGCAGGGCTCTGCAGGAGCTAAGCCAGCCTTGCAGAGAGCCCTGGGGCAGCTGGAGGCTGGGGAAGCTGAGCCACATCCCAAAAAGTGCTGTTAAAGCACCTCCTGTGACAGCCCCGCTGTCCCGCTGCAAGGCTCGGGTTAATTCCTTCCTTTCTCCCTGAAAGACAGGGAAACCAAGACCAGGAATAATTGTATGGCTCTGAGGAACACTTAAGTCTTGATTATACTTAGCTTTGGCTGCTTTGGAATAAGTAGGAAGGAAATGAATTGAAAATGGCACGCTGTTTAAAATGCTCCACTGTGTTGCTCTGGAGCACAAGATAAGCCTATAGGTAAAGGAAATTTGCTACCTCCCCCCTCCTTCCCTGATAATAATAGGTTCCAGCAGTTGCACAGCACTTCTCAACTGAAAGGACTTAAAAATCCTTCACAAATCATCTGTCTGGGAGGCAATAGCCCAGATGCACCCACTTTAGGGTGGATTGCAGTGCCTAAAGCACACTGCAGTGCTCTGCCAAGGGTTGGCCATCAGCATGAACCTGCTGGGGTTCTGCAGGACACACTCATGGGCTAGCCTGGGTTTTGGTCCCTGATAACGACGTGGATCACAGAAATTTAAAGTGTTGGGAGGTGGTGTTGTTCGCTAACAGCCCCAGTGCTTTTTCTGGCTGTTGTTTTCAGTGCCTGAGTGATGGCTCGGAGCTGTGCCGCATTTATTGTGTCTTCAAAATCCTCGTGTGCTTGGAGAGTGCTCACATCTCCTGATTCCTTGATGCTCAGGAGCAGTCACTGTCCCTCATGCTGGTGTTCACGCAGCAGTGAGGTCGGGTACAGAAGGGCAGCAGTTCTCCTCGTGAAAAGTTTGTCATTCCCTACCAAACCCCCCCTCAGGCCACTGAGAAATGACACCAACCATGTGTGACTTGTGTGGGACAAACCATGGGCTGCAGCTAAAGGTCTAATGAAATAAATAAGCTGCTCCCATCCTAAACATATCCCAAGAGCTTCCAGAATTGTCAAAGTTTGCTTCCAAAACGGAAAAGAGCTGATTTATTCACTATGAATAATTCAGCCAGCTCCTTTTATTATCCAGAACATACACTAATCCCCTCCAGATATTTTCTGTGTGACATCCGTGTTGGTATTTTATTTACAGGCTGTGCAGAAAACTCAAGGAGTCTGTTATCAGTGAAAAGCTGGAGGTTTGCATCTGAAATTTGGAGCTAAATAAAACCTGAAAATCTGGACAGTGGCCTCCTGGGGGCAGGGAAAGAGCTTTTCCTCGGAGACATTTCTGGAGAGCAAAGCCCTAAAGTTAATTAACATCTGTGCTCGCAGCCTGGTGCTAAATGGGGAATGTGGCTGTACTTAAAGGTTTCTTAAACTGCAGCATCAGTGCTGGCACACAGGTGCCTCCCGCAGCCGCAGTCGGGGCAGCCTCTGGCCCTGGGGCAGCGCGGGATAAATCAACATCCAGAATGAAGTAATCGGCTCTTGTAAATTCCTTCACGGATCCCATTTCCGCCCTTCTGCTGGCAGCAATGACTCAATCCCTCATTCATTCCGTGCCAGCCTCTGGAGAAAACTCGCATTTCTTCAGCTGGGCTGAATGCAGAAGGGATGTGCTGGCCCTGAGCCTTTGCAGGCAGCCTGGGAAGGATGCACCAGTGGCACCCACGGAGCTGCTGTGCTCGCTGGGCCTGACCTGAGACCATAATGGCTGTGGGGTCAGAGAATTCCTTCAGGATTTGGCCCACATCCTCCCATTTCCCACACCACTCCGGATTTTCCATGCCTGGGTCTACTCCTGGGTCAGGGGTCTCATGAAATGTCAGCCCTCATTCCGGAGAAGCTGCAGACTGTGTAGGGGAAGCTCACCAGATTGAATACCAGAAAGATGGTCTCTAACATTCAGGGGAAACTGAACATTCTCCAGTAGTAACAGATTCAGAGGAGAAGAAGGAGAGCAAAGGCTGAAAAGCCTCCTCACCCTTACCCACAGGAAACCTTTCCTACAGTCTGGGGTCGCAGCAGCTGCACCTGGTCCCCCTTTCCAGATGTTTCTGCCAGCAGTGGGGCTTCCTGCTTGGTAAAGGGCCACTTTTCAGTGACCAGGGGAGTGTCCTTGCTGGAGTCTGGCCCAGGCTGGAGAGATGTCCCTGCCCTGGCCACCCTGGCTGCTGGCTCTCAGCTTGGCAGGCCATTAAAAGAGGCTCTGCCGTGATGCAGAGGCTGCATTGCTGCAGGGTGGGCACACAGCTGTGCCCACTGCACTGCAGGGGCTGCAAAGCACTGGTTCCACCTCAGGCACCCAGAGGAGCTGCCCTGCAGATGCCCAGGCTGTGCTCATGGACAGGGCAGGAGGCTCTGTGTGATCCAGCTACTGATCTGTGCTCTGACCCTCATTAAATTGATTCTTCCAAGTCAAAGGGAGAGCGCTGCTGTGTCAAATTTGACAGATATATGGACTGTGAGCTGTACCAATAGTTGTCACTCGCTGGGCTGAATGATTTTTAGGCAGAGTTGATTTATTTGAACTGAAGGCCTTAGATGGCTCTGCAGGAGAGGATGGGGCATTTCAGGTGTGTGAGAATCAAGCCCAAGAGCTGGTCAGAACCCAGGGTTTGAGGCCAAACTTTCTGGTCTAGGGCAAACAGCAGCATCATAGGAGAGATAGGCTCATTCTCCCCTCCCACTTGGGACAAATAGCCAGAATTCTTTAGCATTTCCAAGGAGAAATGTTCAGGGTTCAGGGACAATCAAAACATTTACATTTGGTTTCATCAGATTGTTTTGATTTGCTCTTCATATGGTGATAAATTCTGTCCTGCATAAGTAAAGCAAGAAAATGAGTATTTGGAAATAAACGTCAAAGTGAAGTGCATCAACTAGATAAGGGTAAAACGAAATATTTTCTTAGCTTGCTGAAGAAAAAGAAGTTTTTGAATGAAATTATAAGGTTGAGGTAATTCATTTTAGGGTTTGACAATTTTAATTTATTTTGAGCAAAACACCCTTTTTTTTTTTTTCCAGTAGAAATCAGTTCTATTTATTTCCATGCATTCCCAGATGAAGCCATCCTACCATTTCCCTTAAAAGGCTGTTGTGAAATCTGCCTGCTATAAATGTGTCACAAAATGGAGACCATTTCTCAGAATTCAGTGGTTGTGGGTGACCATAATCAATATGCTTCAAGGACCTCTTCATGCCTCGCTGCTAAAAGCAGAATATTCTGATTATTGCATCCCATCTCCATGCACAGGAAGGGTTTAATTGCCCGTGGTACAAATTGGAAGTGAGAAGGCAGCATGAGCCTTCCTGGGGCTTTGCTTCTCCTCACATCTTTTCAAATTGCCTTGGTGTCTCTGTGGCTCCAGCTTGGTGAGATAAGGTCAGTGGGTGGGCAGGTGGACACTGCAGCCATTTCCCACCAGCACTGCCCCACCATCTCCCAGTTCCCAGCTTTTCATAGCCCCAGAGGGATCCTGCTGGCTGCTTGGGGCACTGTGGGTGGGGGAATAAAGGGGCATGATGGCTGGGGACCCTGGCACAAGCCTTGTGTGCCCATCTCTACATCCAGAGAACGTCACGGTGAGGATTTGTGTGTTTGTTCCCTGACCTGCAGTTGGCATTTGTGCGTTTGTTCCCTGACCAGGAATGGCTCCAGCCATCTGATCAGCTTTGTTCAACAGGGGAATTGCAGGTGCTGGTAAAGGCTCCCCCCGAAAGGCAGATGCCCGTGGGAGGTGTGAACCAAAACACTCGGGAGCGTGGGTGGGGGAACACCTTGTCTCCATGTGGCTGGGGAACAGGGGAGGTCACAGTGGGGATTCTCCAAATGCTGGAAGCTTTGTTTCTGACAGTTCCCCTCAATCAGCTTCTCTCTCCCTCCAAATTTGCCACCTGTGATGCCTCCCACAGCAGACTGTGGCCTTTAGTCTGTCATTCTCCTCCTCAGTCACCCAGAGCCCCCTCAGCAGTGTTGTAGAGGCAAGGAGAGGAAGCAGAGCAGCCGGGTAGAGGAGTGGGAAAAGCTTCAGGGGGTTGGGTTGGTTGTTCAGCCATACCTCAGTATTTCTGCTCTCACAGCCATAGGGGTGAAGTTAAGATGATAACTGGGTGATCTTCGTTTGCTTCTTGAAAAGAAAAGCTGAAGGCAGAGAGACCTGTAACATTCGGGGTAAACCATTTCCTTCCATGACCTGGCATGTCCAGGGATTGCAGCCTTAGTCTCTCATGTGACTCTGTACCTTGTGAGAAGGCACAATGGACCCTGGTTCCTCTCTCTGGACCAGCAAGATGAAAATACCTCAGTATTTCTGCTCTCACAAAAAGCCAAAGCCAAGTCCAGGTGCTGGAATGTGGTAAGGAGCATTAAAGATGTGTTGTCCAGCTCCCAGGACCTTTGGACTAAGCCAAAGATCCCAAATTGTTTGGTTTATTTCTGTGTATGATTCTGGGATATACAAGATCTGCCTGAGTATTTCTTACACCACTGTAAAGAAAACAGAGCCTTTATGTTTTTCACCACTTCCCAAAGATGTTCTAAAGCCATTGAGGGGAGCTGGGGAAGGTCAAGTGGTTGAGTCTCAAAGGAGGCATCTCCAGCTGGCAGAGGCTGTACAAAACAGTTGGGAGAAGGAAAAAAAGGCTGGGAATATCAATCCCTCATTTCTGAGGAGAGTAGTTTGCACCCACCAGGTGCCAGGGGAAGTGAGCAGCCCTCAGGAGCAGAGCTCAGCAGGTCCTGCTGGCCCAGGGCTGGTGACCTGACTGCCAGATGGCCTCCCCACTTGGCCTCAAGTGTGGATTTGTGCCTGGAGAGGGGAATCAGCTGCCCTGGTAACCCTTCTGCAACTGCACTCCTGCTGCTCTGCCCTCCCAGTGCCCAACAGGGGAGGCAGAGAGAAATTGTTCTTTTTTTGTAACCTGATTAGTTTCTCCCAGCTGCTTTCCACAGCCTGGTGCTCCCTTCAAATCTCATTAGGGCTGGGCTGTGATTGTGTGGTGGCTTGAAAAGAACTGCAGAAGGAAAAACAAAATGAGGCAGAGAGAAGGAATATCAAGGAGCTGGCAGGGCAGGAAGAGAGAGGTGGTAAGCACAGCAAGGGGGCATGAGAGACAACATGAAACAGATTTCCTTGAAAGAGTTGGTGAAGCTGAGCACTGTTCCCATCTCCTCCTTCACCTGGGGCTGGGAGAGAACGGTGTCAGGAGTGAGGATCTCTGCAGAGGGCACAAACTGCTCCCCTTTTGTGAAACCAGAACTTTCTCAGATGGTTTGAAACTGCTCCCCTTTTGTGAAACCAGAACTTTCTCAGATGGTTTGAATGTCCTTTTTTACCTTGAGGGTGACAATCAGACAGGGAGTTATACAGGTGGTTTTTCTCCTGGCCAGTGCAGGCATTTCCATAGCATGGGTGGCGTCCCAGGGACTTGGGGTGCACTGACCTTTCTCAGCCCAGGTCTGGGCTCTGCTGGATCTTCTCAAAGTGCTGCCAGCAGAGGTGGTTTGCCAGAGCTCAGTGTTTGTTGGGAGCAAGTCAGTGGTTCTCACAGAGCAGGGCTGCAGCAGCTGCTCCCCCAGTCCTGGGCAGTTCTGCACTGCCCATCCCAGGGTTTCATTTTAGTCACAGTGGGTGGCACGGGAATGGGAAATGCAATTAAAGAAATTCCAGCTTCTCATCTGAATCTTGTCAAGCTGTTCTGGGGGAGCAGTCCCAGGGAGTTAATTGCATGCAGTGAGAAGGTTTGTGTTCCAGCCCTTCCCAAGGAAATTTCCTTTTGTCTCCTCAAACACTCCATGAGCCAGAAGGACAGATGAACAACATCCTCCAATTATCCTATGTTGTCTCTGCTGCTCTGCCCTCACATCTTCCATCCTCATCTCTTCTCTTTCCACATCTGCTTTCTTCTTCTGCACAAAGTTCCTTTAACATTGTGGGGAGCAGTTAAGCATTTAGCAGTGAGGTGTGACATGAAGACAAGACTTTGGACAAACCTGGCTTTGCTCTGCCCAGGTATTTTGTGGAAGCTGGGCTGCATCTTTATCTGCATCGGAATTTCCACGTGACTTTGCACCCAGAGCAGGCCCTCTCCTGAGAGTGGAGGAAAAAAAATCAAGCTAAAAGGAGCTGGCTCCTTCCCTGAGGTGCTTTGCATAATATTTCAGTGTTCAGTACCTTCCCCTTTAATCAATTCTGCCCCATTGCATAGAGCATCCCGTGTCCACATCTCTGCCTTTTCAGTAATAACCTCATCAGGGACAGTGCAGACAGACTTGTGCTTCTGCAGAGCAGAGTCTGGCTGATGTCATGTCTGGCCTCAAGGACTTTCCTCAGTCCTCTGGGTGATGGCTGTTAACAGATGCTAAAACACACACGTGCAGGTCTTGTGCCCCTGGGGCTCACAGGGAGAGCCCATGGAAGGAGGAATGGGCACCCTGGGGCTGCCTGGGAGGAGATAACATCACTGCAAGGCATGAAGGAACATCTCTGAAGAAAGGATTTGGGGTGGTTGGCTGTCAGGAGTGTAAAACCTGCCTTTTAGATGTCCCCACCTGCACATCCAGGCAGCAGGAAGGAGCAGAGGTGCAGGGAGCAGGCAGATGGGGCTCTCAGAAGGCAGCACAGGTTTGAAAGCCCTGTCCAGTTCCCATCTGCCAGCTCCAGGGGTGAGCAAGCCGTGACTGGGGGAGTCTGCAATTGACAGAGCAGCATTTATAGCATGACTTGTTTGACAGCTCCTGGCACGAGCACAGGACATGGAGATGGCTTTTAATAGCACGTTTGTATTATAAAAAGAACTCTGTTTCATCTGAGATTCCCTGGACAGAGGCAAAAGACATTCAGGCAAGGACAGCACTGCCAGTGCTGCTGCAGAAGTGAAACAGATGGGAAGTTCAGCGTGTCACCTTGAAAGCACAGATCATCACAGCTCTGCCCCTGCTGTCCTTGAGAGCTCCCCCAGTCGCTCCAGCACCATGCCCAGAAATCTCTCTGGGGTCTGATTTAGAGGGGAGAGGACCTTGGAGGTGGAATTAAACTTATATTTGCATTATTCGGGTCGTTGTGTTGCAGAGACAGATCTCACCCAGAGCAGGGCCGTGGAGGTGGCCACAAGTGAGATGTCCCACACTGCTAATGGCAGAGCTGGGAGAGCCTGGCACTGCCCAGCCAGTCCCTGAAATGGTCGGGGTGAGGCACAGCACGCGCTGTCGGTGCCTGTCCCCTCTGCGGGCTGCCCACACGTGTCATGCTCAGGGGCACATTCCTGCCCACCAGCTGGGGGGACAACAAGGGGTGCATTCAGATGTCGAGATTGTTCTAAAATACAGTTATCTTATTTGGGTTGTTTGTTTAGTCTTGAAGGCATCTCCAGACTTTTTACTGCTGTAGAATGTGTTCCCTGGCATGTGGAGACACATGTGTGGTGCAACCCAGGATTTGTCTGAGATGTTTGCAGGCTGGAAGAGTGTTTGGGGTGTCCTGGAGCGGAAAGTGCTCACCTGGGCAGGGCTGGTGAGCACAGAGTGTCCTACCAGCCCCTGAAAAAAACCCACCCCATTTCTTGGTCTCCTCCAAGAAAGAACTTCTGAGAATTCCCTGAATTGCAGCATCCCTGAGATGCCTGTGACATTTGCTTTGCTCGGCTGTGTGATTGGCAGCATGGCCACATCACACCCACGTCAGAGCACCTGAAATGCTGTCCCTGCTTTATTGGACTGCAGCGAGGGATTTGCTTGGAGGTGAAGAGGGAAGGGAGCTCTGTGAGTAAAAACAAATATCAGAACAATGAAAGCTAGAAAGTGACTGTCTAGGAGATTCATCTCTCAGCTCCGCTGTTATTTAGGGTTTTTCACAGAGTATTCTGAGTTGGATGAGACTAAACGATCTCTCCAGCAGAGGAAAATTGAGGAAGGTGTTTCCAGGTCTCTGAGCCCTCTGTTCAGAGCTTTTCTTGTTGCTGTTGAATACAAGTGAAGTTGCAAAAACCACATTTAAAACTTCGTTTTATCGTAATTTATGAGGCCATTTATGGCATGTTTGTCTCATGGCTTTGCTCCTCTCTTTGACGTTTAGCAGAAAGCTGAGTTCTTAATTCAGAAAAAGCAGCTCATAAATGGAGCAGAGGAGCCACAGGGTCCCAGCCCCTCTGGTTCCCACTAATTGCACTCTTGAGAGGGGTCAGCTGAACTGAGCACACAAACTTGATAAGAGCCATTTGGAAAGGATGCTTTGGCAGAGCCCAGCTGTGTTTGTTTGGTGTGTAAGGTAACCTGAAAACACGCACTGTTCACTTCAAATCTTGTCATGCAAACCCTGTGAGTTTAAGCTGTTGTTCTGAAACTCAGCAGCCCTAAATTACATTTGCTCTGAACCCAGGATGGAACTTGGTCCAGAGCAGAGTTCCTAAAGCCAAATCTGCCTGGAAATGTGGGTTGATTCCCCATCTGTGAGGGCAGAGCAGCAGAGATAACCCAAGGAGCAAGCCTCAGGGTAGCACACAAGGCCAGCTCCCAGCTCCTCCGTGCTGGGGACAGGCTGATTTCTGAACAAGTCTCTTTTCTTTTGCATTGAAGATGTTTGGGGTTTTGTTAGAAATTACTTTTCACACAGCAAGGTCATAGCTTTTGAAAACTGAAAGGCTTTGAGAGCACAATAAAAATCTTTCTGTTGTTATTTTTTTCTTCCAATATGAAATACCCCCATCAGCTCCCCATCCTTTTATTTCTCACAAATGTTCTTTTACCGAACACCATTCTTTCCATTGAACATTTTCAGGTCATGCCATTCTCTGGAACTGTGTTTCCACCAGCATCTGTGCTGCCCACATGAGGAAAACCAGGTCTGATCAGGGGTGTGCAGCAGTGCCAGGTGATGGCAGTGCCCCAGGGCCAGCAGGGCTGGGCTGGAGCACACTCAGCCAGCAGAGGACACGCTGCAGGGCATCCCTTAGCACAGGATAAACTCATGAGTGACAGCATTTAGGGTAGGCAGCCCTCTGGGTTTGCCTCATGGGGAGTTGGATTTATTATTCCATGACTGAAATTTGATGTAATATTGCATGCGTGCCAACATGTGTGTGCTACCCCACGTGTGTGATCCAAATGGTGTGGCCAAACTGTTAAAGCAATTCCTCCTTCCTTCGTTAGCTCCTTCTGTTAAAGCCACTAAAAATGCCTGTGCCTTCACAGAGGAGTTAACAACCTCCATGTGCTGCACAGCAGATGGTGCAGTAATGGTGGGGGCGTATTTTACAATAACCCTTTTCCACATGGGGAAATCGAGGCATTGAGAAGTCTCTTTCTGATGGCTGAGTGTCGGGGGCAGAGAAAAACTACAGGGGTGCAGGAGATGGAGAAACAGTGCCCTGAGTTTTAGGGGCTGAGGTCATCCTGCCACACTTCAGCTACTCAGCTTTGATCAGTGGACTCTCCCAAGGTCAGGAAGAGTTTATTCTTAATTTATTATTAAGAGGTATTTCCATAACAGAACCTGGACTGCTTCGTGTTGAGATCCCCCTGCAGCAGTCCCTACCCCCCTCTAAAAGCTGTAGGAACCCCATGGCCAAGCACCTCCTGTTTTAATCACCTTGGCAGATGCCTGCAGCTAAGTGGGATCTCAGTAACACCCAGAGAGGGGTCTGAGCACCATCTCACAGCTGATCAGTGCAGACCCCCAGCCATGCAAGGCTTCTCAGCATCACTGGGGGTTCCTGGTGGGAATGGGTGCTGAATTCTTCAGGAGCTGTTGTGGTTTAGCCCCAGTGGGGCCACACAGCCGCTCACTCACTCAGCAGCACAGGGGAGGAAGTCAGAAGGGTAAAAGTCCTCCCAAAGGCCAGAGCACTTTTGTATAAATCTTGCCTCAGATAATTCTGAAAGAAAATACATTTGTAAATGCCAAAAACTCCCAATGGGCTCCCTACAGGGAGGCAAGGGAGCCAGCTCAGCTCCTAAGTTCTGCCTCGTGAGTAGCTGTGCTAATAATAGCCACTGAAATGAGATCAAACCACAGGACAGTGACAATAACAGCTCAGATTCCTTACAAGAGCTGAATGACTTGTGCACCACACCTTTTGCAAAGGCTGGCTATGAATGGCACAGGAGGAGCTCTTTAATGCTGATCCCTCCTGAAAATCTGGGCTTGACAACAAATGCTAAGCCCCTGGGATAGCTGACCCTCCACTCTTGCAGAGTGTTAGCATTGATTGTCCCAGACTTGAGTGCTGAACTTTAAGGCAGGACACAACTGAGCAGCCAGCCCAGAAGTGAGATGTCACCAGTGCCTCCAGTTGGGAGTTAAACACTGATAGTGAGATCAAACATTAATTTATCACTGCAGTTTTGGTTGCTTTCTCCTACACCAGAGATATTACTTAGGAGGAGCTATGTAAACTCACATGAACTCAAACAGGGCGTGCAGTGATGGGGGAGAATATGTCAAATATTGTGCTATTTTGGCCCCAATGCTGCGCCAATGCTGCTTTTATTTCACATTTTTACATGTCTCCATCACCACATACCCTAAATCCCAACAGTACCTGGTGTGACCCTGTGGCCACATTTCTCTTCACAGAGAAAAGCAAGGCACAACTTCCCAAGGATTTTCTGGGAATCACAGCAAGAACCTCAGAGAAAGAAAAAACGATTCTTATCTCATTTGCTGTGCCTGTGTTTGTGCCAAAGCAGAATGCAATATGGAGATTGTTTACCCAGAGTGATGGTGTTTTGTTTCCTTGGCCTGTCAGGGCCAGGTGTGTGTGCAGACTATGGGTCAGCAGACAGTCACGAGATTCTGGGCAGTTCAGTTGAGTTGGGTGCTCGTGCCAATTCAGTGTAATATAGTATAGAATAATACAGTATAATAAAGTAATTAATTAGCCTTCTGATATCCATGGAGTCAGATACATCATTCCTCCCCTTGCCGGGGTTGCCCTGTATTTCCTATAAGATCCAGCAGATTTAGGTGCTGGGCATTTCCTGTATGATCCAGCACATTCAGGTGCTGGGATGGGCATTTCCTACATGATCCAGCAGATTCAGGTGCTGGGATGGGCATTTCCTACATGATCCAGCACATTCAGGTGCTGGGATGGGCATTTCCTACATGATCCAGCAGATTCAGGTGCTGGGATGGGCTCCCCCAGCCCCTGCCTCTGGGCAGTGACCCTGCCTGTGCACCTGGCCGTGAGAGCTGCTGCTGTCCTTAACTCTGGCTCTGCTTTGAAACGAACTGTGGAGGCAAAGCCACCCTCTGAACGTGCTGCACCTGTCCCCATTCTCCCCCCTTGGACCTCCTTTGGGACCCTGTCCCTGTCCCCTTTGCTCATTCCCGTGTCTAACCAGGGTGAAGCATCAGCCCGGAGAGCGACTCGGGGATGGCAAAATCTCTTCCCTCACCATCTCATTCCTGTGCAAGGGACATGTCAGGGACCCATCACTCCTCTGTGCTGGCTGCCAGGGGAGGAGGACGGAGCAGGGCCTGTGCTGTGCCCCACAGGACACGCTGTCCCAGGGAGTGCTGCAGCCATTCCAGCAGCACGGCTGGAGGAGCCGCCTCTGAACCGGCAGCCAGGGGAGGATGTGCTGCAGTCATAAAAATTCCACCGAGAGAAATCAATAGAGGGAGGAGGAGAGTGAGAGGGAGGGATGGCAAAGTCAGACTTTCTTCATCTCTGCACACAAAAGAGAGGGAGGCAGTGGGGGTCGTGCGGGTTCAACAGCAGTGACAGGGACCAAAAGTCACGTCAGGAGCTCCCGGGAGCAGGTGACTGCAGCGTACACTGGTGGGACTGGATCTGGGTCTGCTTCAGACAGCTGCTGAGTGCCAGACTTGTTCCTGCATGGCATTAATTAGCACCTTCTCAGGCAGGCTGAAAAAGAGTTTAAGGAGCAAACTGAGCTGCAGCAGCGAGCAGCAGAGAGGTGGGCTAATGGTGTGGGCTACTGCCAGTCCAACCCGGGCAGGAGCCGCCTCTCAGATCTGCCAGTTATCCAAAGGTAGGACACACTCTCTTGCCAAAACTGGAGGTCCTTATTATAGTGGAAAATCTCTTTTCTGTCAGCAAAAGACCCAGGATTTTTAAACTGTTTTCACCCAGAGCTGGGACCATGCAGGCACAGCTTTCTTTTCTAATCTCCGGCAAGGGGTATCCACCCAAGGACCCAGAGTGCTCTGAGTTTTCAGATGAACCCTTTGCAGTGTAAATCCTGTAGCAAGGGGTGGATTGTTACTAGATTTATGCACAGCACTACTGTTGCTCTCTGTCCAAATGAGGTGTGTGGAGCAGGGCTGGGCTGTACCCCAGTAAATAACAAAAAGAGCTGTCTGCTTGCCTTCCCTGCTCAGCTGGGGAGCAGCTTTCCCTGCCTGTGATTGAAACTTAAGGGGGAGCTGAACTTAAGGCTGGATTCAGCCAACGTCCACACTGCCCCTTCATGCCTGTGCGTAAAAGGAGTATTGAGTTGTCTGCCAAGAGGAAGCCCCAGGTCTTGTTTGTATGGTCCTGGTTTTCCAGGCAAGGGCCAGGCTCAGCCCAGCAGTGAACACAGAGTCTTTGGCTCTTCCTGAGTGTGCCATGGTATAGCAATGCTGTGAGGGCTAATTAATTACTTTATTATACTATATTATTCTGTACATCCAAAACTGAATCTGCCAAGCACTCAGCCCTGCACACACTGCCCAGAATCTCGTGACTGTCACCCAACAGTCCGATACACACACAGCTGGTCCTGATAGGCCAAGGAAACAAAACACCATCACTCTGGGTAAACAATCCCCATATTACATTCTGCTTTGGCACAAACACAGGCACAGCAAATGAGATAAGAATTGTGTTTTCTTTCTCTGAGGTTCAGAGAATGTGAATCCTAGAAATATTCTTGGGAAGAATTGTGCCTTGCTTTTCTCTGGGAAGAGAAATGTGGGGCTACACCATGGATGTCCTGGCTGGGAGCTACTGGTGAGCCTGGAAAGGTGTCAGAGGCCACCAACACCTGCTCCCAGACTGAGAAAAGAAATGTTCTGCCTGCAGACCAGAGGAGCAGGCTCTGCTTGGCCTGAATCCCTCTCAGAACATCCCATTCTTCCCTGTCCTTCCCAGGAATACACCATTGACATCTTCTTTGCCCAGACGTGGTACGACCGGCGCCTGCGGTTCAACAGCACCCTGAAGGCTCTGACCCTGAACACCAACATGGTGAGCCGCATCTGGATCCCTGACACCTTCTTCAGGAACTCCAAACGGGCTGATTCCCACTGGATAACCACTCCAAATCAGCTCCTCCGCATCTGGAATGATGGAAAAGTGCTCTACACTCTCAGGTACATCCAGCAGCCTCTGGTCTGATGACAAAGAGATGGTCAAGTGGTTCCCTAAATTAAAATCCTTTAAATGTTGTCTTGGTCAGTCCAGCTGTTTTATTCTGTTAATAAACATTTGGCTCTTTGTTCCCATAACTTCTCACTTTCATAAATGGATCTGAAAAGTTGACTAAACAGAAGGGCTTTTTGAAGGTGAAATTTACATGTTTTTCCTCACCTTGAAAATATCCAAACATGTATTTTTGGTTTGGAATATTCTTGCAAACAGACCGATCTTCAGCAAATTAGTTCTCAAGGAAGTGAGAATGCCTCTGTCACATTTAGGTGCTGGAATCAAACCATCTTCACCAGCTCAAAATCTCTTTCTCTCTCTCCCCCTGTCTCAGGCTGACAATCGAGGCTGAATGTCTGCTCCAGCTGCAGAATTTCCCAATGGACACTCACTCCTGCCCTTTGGTTTTTTCCAGTTGTGAGTATACATATTTCAAAGATAGCTTTAGAAGGTGAGCAGAGAAACCTCAGTGGAGGTTTCTTTTCTGGGGAAGCCACCCTCCCTTTTAGCTACATTTTTTCACCTAATTTCTATGGCACCCTTCATGGCCTGAAGCATCCTTCCACTCCTGGGCTAGGAGAGGTCATCAGGAACAGAATCACAATATCTCTGAATTTCTCCTTAATTTGGGTGGATGGTTGGAGGAGATTGTTTCACTGACCTTCTGGTCACTCCAGACAGAACATGGATATATTCTGGTGGACAAATGGCACCCGTCCTGCCTTGCATCTTCTCCCACTCTCTGAGTGAGGTCTGGAAACATTCTGCTCCAAAGGAGGGTTACTCAGACCTCTCCTCCCAGGCACTACTCTTCCAGACTCTTCAGCAGAGAAGGCTTCTGGTGTTATCACATCTCCTCTGGTAATTTTGCAGGGAGCCTTCCTGCACCAAGAGATCCCTGTCCTCGTGCGTGGGTGGGAAATGTGATTTAATCATCTGAGCTCGGGTTCTCCTGCTTCCCCTGCCACTGAAGAGATGCAGCTCAGAGCTCTGAGGTGCTTCAGAAGGAGGCAGCATGCTGAGGAGATCTCATCCCTTCATCTCCCACCACCCCTCATCTTTGCTAATTAGTGGTGCACACCGTACATGCTTGATAATTAGAAACACGCTGTTAGTTAGCTGCCAAGCTCTTACTCCATCCTCCTCCTAGGGACTTTCTCCCAGGTCCCAGCTTCACTGCAGGCTTGTTTCTTTATCAAGAAAGCCAGAGGCAGGAGAAGCTGTGCTACAGCCTGCAGGGCCAGGTTTTCTTCTCCATGGAGAGTGTATCCCTTCTTTTCCATAGATCAGCTCCCAGGGCAAGAGGTACAGGGAGCACACGGAGCAGCCAGAGCCATGCTGGCAGCTTTGTATTCCTGAGGTTCTCATGGCACTCATGAGGTGCCAGCTGCCCCAGGGAGATAAAACCCTTAGAGATTTCAGGCTGGTGGAGTCACAGAATCACAGAAGAGTTGGGGCTGGAAGGGGCCTTTGGAGATCTTCTAGAACAGCCCCACTGGCAGGCAGCATCACCTAGAGCAGGTTACACAGAAATGCAGCCAGGTGGGGTTTGAATCCAGAGTTTTTACTCCAGAATCATGGGAGGGAGACTCCACAATCTCCCTGGGCACACACTGTTCCATTGCTCTGCCACCCTCAAACGAGTTCTTCCTCAAACCAGCAGAGTCCTCTTGGACCAACCCACATCTCATTCCCAGCAGTGCAGTCCTTAGAAAGGCTCTGTTTCTGGCAGTGCCTTGTTTCTGGCAGTGCCTTCCCCATCCCCAGGGTCTGAAGCAGCCCACGAGGGGAGGTTCAGTCCCTACTCCTGTTCCATGTGGGAATGCCTCAGGGGATTTAAACAAAAGGCACCAGAAACACCCGCTGAAGGGCTGCTGTTTGCAGAGCAGCTCTGCTGAGATGCCCGTGCTTTTGCCCAGGGTGGGGATAGATGGCATTGTGTTGCTCTGATGGCTTTTCCCAGATGGATACCCTCGGGAGGAGATCGTCTATCGCTGGAGACGCTACTCCATCGAGGTGTCTGACCAGCGCACCTGGAGGCTCTACCAGTTCGACTTCACGGGCCTGAGGAACACCTCAGAAGTCCTCAGGACTGGGGCAGGTGAGGCAAGGGGAGGCAGCCCACAGGAGCACCACTGTGGTGTGCTTTGGTGGGAGGCAAAGCAGTGGGGAAGGGAGGTTACAACAGCACGGTCAGAGACAAAACTAAAAATTAAAAGATGGAGCTTGTCTTGAGGGAGCAGAAGTGATAGGGATGAAGGGTGCAAGGAGAAACCAGAACCACTGACATCTGTGAACTGTGGGGTGACAATGCTGATGTGAATGAAGCTATCCCTAACTGAAGGGTCAGGAGAGAGAGGAGGGGGAGATTAAATCCCCTCTTGTTGCAGTGTGTGCACGCTGTGTGATCTCTGGGTGATGCTTATGATTGGAACTGGGCTGGAGAAATCAGAACTTACAGGCCTCGATCTTTCCTTCTGTAAACTCCTCTCAGGCTGATGAACACCTGAACTGTGCTTTAAGAGACAGGGACAAGGCTGCATGTGTGAAGAAACTAAATAATGGAAGCCCTTCAGCTCCTCCTCCTCCTCATAATAGCTCACATCCCCTTTCCTTCCCACAGCCAACTGAGGGAAGCCTCTGGATTGCTGAAGGTGGGCTGGGCTCATACTTTTCAGCCCTCTGGAACAGCCAGGAGCTTCTCCCACTCTGCAGGAAGCTGCTGCTCTCAACAGTGGCAGCCAGGGTAGAAAGGCAGCACAGACTGGGACAAGAAGTGAAAGTGTCTTGAATGCACCAGTGGCCCTCTGATGTTTGTAATTCTCTTTTTTTTTGTAATTGCTTGCGAGCTCCATCTTGACCCCAGAGCTGTCAGGTGACTTTTTTTCCAATACTCACTGTGAGCCTCTGAAAAAAGGAAGAGCCACCACTGTAAGTTGCCAAATGAGCAATTAGGATGTACAGCACCACATGCCTTTTCCAGAGGCAGGAGCAGACTCTCAGTGGAAGTGATTGAAGGACACCTCCTTTGTCACAGCTCAGGTAGTTCGTTAGCGAGCCAGCCCGTGCAGCCTGTTACAGCCAAAGAGCTTCTATAGAAAAGGAACCCTTGCAGCAATCAGCTGAAGATAATTGCTCCCTGCAGTTCCTTCCCTGAAATTTTTCCAAACTGTGTGCTTTTCAGTGTCCTTAGCCAGGCCAGTATGAATGCAGCTTGGTGGCCATATGGGCAGCCAGGCAAACAGCCAGTTGGGCAACCACAAAGTCAGCTCCTAAATTAGTCACAAAGGCAGCTACAGAGCCAGCCATGTAGCCACAGAATCCACTAGCAACAAGACCAGAGAGTCACCAAACCTGCTCAGCCAGCCACATGAAGTTAACAGTCTGGGCAGCTACCAAACCAGATGAACAGGCATTTAAAGCAATAAAAAAGCCTCACCAGAAACTCCAAATTCTGAAACTTTGCTGCTTTTCTGCTCTAGGAAGCCTCATGTTGTGATGCCAATGTCTGTTGCTTTTTCCTAGGGGAGTACATGGTGATGACAGTTTCTTTTGACCTAAGCAGACGTATGGGTTACTTTGCCATTCAGACCTACATTCCCTGCATCCTGACTGTTGTTCTTTCCTGGGTTTCCTTCTGGATCAAGAGAGACTCTACGCCAGCCAGGACATCTCTGGGTAAGAGACAGGATGATGCATGTCTGATGCTTGTCAAACTCTGCCAGGCAAGCAGACTGGCAGTGTTGGACTACAAAATCTCCTGAAGCACTTTGCCATTTTCTGGCATTTTTGAGCTTACCAGAGAATATTCCACCCCTTCAGCTTCCTGTGTGTAACATTCCATATCTCAACCAAATCTCCAGCTGTGCTGGCATGGGCTGTTGGATTATCTCAGGAGAGCACCTCACTCTTATGGTTTCATCTGAAACCCAAGCACAGCCTTTTTTGTGGGAAATCTAGGACTTTTGAACAATTAATATTATTAAGTAGAAGCTGTTTATTGTTTACATCATACATATATTTATAGATTTTATAAACTACTAAGTGCACACTTTTTGATTGGTGCTTTTGTCTTGTTCACTCATTTTCTGTTTGTGTTTCTTGGAGTGTATGATTGGTTACAGTCTAGGTCTTTTACAGTCTTCTGTCATCTAGTTCTTGTGGTCTTGGTATTTGGTTTCTCAGCCTCTTCTTTCTTAATTTAGCACAATTTTTGTTCTAATAGTCTTGATGAATTCTTGAGGTTTTGATAACAAACTTAGAAGTAGGTTAGCTGGTGCACACTGTGGCCTAACTTTTGCAAATACATTGCAACACTTTTCCAAGCTGACAATGGGATATTCTCACGCACCAAAAGGGGGAGAAAGGGGCTGAGCCGTGGCATTGCAGTGCTGCCCAAAGGGCTCCTGTCATGCACATTTTCCACATTTCCTCACAACTTCTCAAGGCTTCTGTGCAGGGCTGCTGACAGGAAGGTTGTAGGGTTAATGGGCAAAGTTGCTTGGCTGCATCCACAGGGCCCCAGGCTCTGGCAGGAGCTGGGAGCCCTGTAGGTAAAACCTCTTTCTGTCAGTCACCCCACAGGACCCGGGGAGTGACAACAGCTCTGCCTATTGTTGAGATTTTCTCAGCAAACTGCAGTGGCTCCTTAAGGCAGGAGAAATGCTTCTGTTAATTGAATGCTGCTCTGATGGGTGCTGGGGACATCTTTGCAGTTTTCAGTAGGTTTGGGCTGTATCTGCATTTTGCAGCAAGCTGTGATTCCCAGTGCTGTCCTTCCTATCAGCCCTGCTGACTTTGCCTTTAATTGGAGGCAGCATTCCCAGCCCTGCCTGCAGGTCTCTGTGGGGATGGAGAGGAGAGGAGGGGCCATCAGCTATTCAGAGCCCATCCATGATGGCCATGTCTCCCCACCTCCCTCTCAAAATTAATTAGTTTGGTGCTCCTGGAGGGAGGAGGAGGAGGAGGGTGTCATTTCCAATGAAGGTGAGGGTGTGCTATAGTCTGTGGCTGGTAAAGCAGTGAACAGCAAGAGGAAAATGTGCACAGCTCTAGTGGCTGTCTCAAAAACAAAGGCAGGTTTCCCCAGGAGAGGGGCCCCTCTCTATGGGAAGGGAGTACAGCCCATGAAGAATAATGTATTCTCTCCACAGCCCCCGTTGTACTTTACACAAATGATCCCCAGCACATTTTGAGCCTGCCAGCCTACATCAGGGAGATGTGAACTGGACCAGTTCCACTGGCACTGCAAAAAAACACGGGAAGTCACATCACATCTGCTATTGCAAGTACAGCAGGAAAACATGGAAATCTTTTGCCATGCTCACCCCCAGAGCCACTGAGGTGCCCTCAGGAAAGGGTGGCAGGTGGATGTAGGTGGATGCTGGAGAAGGAGGAACAGGTAGACTTCCTGCTTCTTCCCCACATCCTGAAAATCAGTGGATGAGATCACAGGACCAGCTCCTGTAGCTGATCCTTTGTTGGCTCCTGACACTTCATCTCTGGAAGCAGAAACGTGAGCACAGCTGCTCCTGCAAAAACGATTCCAAGCCCCACTCATGTCAAAAGAAATTCCTTATCACCTCCTACACACTTGCCCTCTGCATCAAGGGATGGATAGATTGTGAAGAGCTGTCTCTGAATAATAGCCAGGAGCAGACTGGAAATTTATGGAATCAGACCAAGGCAATAAAGGGAACCTTGTGGTTGGTATCTACTACAGGGCAGCCTGATGAGCAAGGAGCAGAACAGCACTGGCAGATTTTTCAGGACATTTTCCAAAGAGCACAAAGGCTCTCAATCCCCAGGTGTAAGAAATCAGGAAGGGAAGGCAAGAGACCAGCATGGATGTGCCAAGAGCTTCTGGTCAGACCAAAGGGTGAGAAGGAAATGCACAGGCAGTGAAAGCAGGGCCAGGTATCCTGGAAGGAGTACAGGGACACTGCCAGTTGTGTAGGGATGGGGTTAGGGATGCAGAGGATACTAACACAGGCTTCTCCAGGTTTGTCAGCCAGATAAGGAAGGTCAAAGCAAGTTGAATACAGCTGGCAAACTGGTAAAAATGGATGAGATGGAGGCTGAGGTACTTTTTTGCTTCAGTCTCCACTCGCAGACTCTGTCCCCACTTTGCACAGTGGGTGGACTGCAAGACAGGGACTGGAGCAGCAAAGTCCCTCTCACTGCAAGAGAAAATTAGATTTGAGACCACCTGAAGAACCTGAACATCCATAAATTGATGACAAGATACATCCCAGTGCATGGCTGATGTGGTTTCCAAGCCACTCTCTGTGACACTTGAAAAGTCATGGTAGTAACCAGAAAAGGGGAAATATTGCACCAATTTTTTCAAAGGGTGGAAAGGAGGACCCCAGGATCTACAGAGCTGTCAGCCTCCACTCTGTGCCTGGGAAGATTGTGGATCCTTCTAGAAGCTGTGCTGAGGCACATGGAGGACAGGAGGTGAGGGCAAGCCCTGCCTGACCAACCCAGCCTCATGCAGAGTCTGATTTCCCACTCATTTACCAGTCCACACTGATGGTCTGTGTGATACCTGAGTTTTGAACATCATTCTTTTTCATAGAGCATTGTCAGAGGGTTCCTCAAGACCAGAGTCTGGCTGAGCAGAGCCAAAATGGGGCCAGACAACCAGAGCAGAGAGAAAATGGGGCTGTTTTGAGGGGTGGATGTGTGTAGAAGACAGCTGTACTCCTTGTCAGTACTCAGCCTGCTGATTTCTCTCTCAGGTATCACGACTGTGCTCACCATGACCACCCTGAGCACCATCTCCCGCAAGCACCTGCCCCGTGTTTCCTACATCACTGCCATGGACCTCTTTGTCTCCGTGTGCTTCATCTTCGTCTTCGCCGCTCTCATGGAGTACGCCACGCTCAACTACCTGGTGGGAAACAAGAAACCCCTGGAGCACAGCCACAGGAAAGCCAGGCTGGTAGGTCAGAGGGGCCAGCAGGGGTGGATGCTGCTACAACCCCAAGCTATTTAAAAATATCCTTCCTGAGCCTGCATTGGAAACTGCTGATGTGGTTTAGGGCCTGACCCATACTGAGTTCACCCAGTGGGTCTGAGAGGTGAGACACGACCAGAAAAAGCAGCTGAGGCTCCCTTAAAACAAGGAAGCCCCTGTCAGAGCCAGGTATGCTGTGCCCTGTTCAGAATTGCTGGAGAGCTCATCAGAACAGTTTAGAATGACTCACATGACTGAATGTAAATGACACTCTAAGACACCTGTATCAGTTTGATCTCCAGATTACAGAGGTATCTCAGGTCACAGAGATGCAGGAACTGACTTGTCTTTGTGTCTTCTCCTGAGTGTGAGGATAGTGAGCCCATGATGGTCATCATTCTCTTCATCCTCCTCCTCTATCATGAGATCTGCCCAAGCTCATGGCAGGTATTTCTGGCACATGAACTGAAAGAGGCCTCTGACCTGGGGCAGAAGTGAAACAGAAAAAGACATATCTCTTCTGGGCCAAGCTCATTTCCCAGCACATCCCCCATATCACTGATATCCCATCCTCGTATCCCAGGGTGGACAGAGCTCTTCCATGAGGCTCCTGACAGGCCAAGAGGAGTCATACACAGCTTTTCTCCAGTAACAGGCAGCAACCAGCAGACACATCTGGGCTGTGTGCTGTGCCTTCAGAGACAGCTGAGCTCAGGGGAATGAGAGAAGAGGCCAGAACAGATCGAACAGGTCGTGTTCCTGCACTGACTGTTACTGGCACAGATGGGCAATCAGTGCAATCAGAGCTTTGCTGAGTAGGGCTGTGCCCTGGGGTGCCAGGGAGAACACTCACAGTCATGCAGGGAGCTGCCAGCGCCCCAAACGTGGTGATTCACAGCCAGGTGCAGAGACTGGGGATGATCAGTCATCCCCCTCCACTGAACTGCACCCATGGTGATCTGATCTGTTGCCAGCTGGGTGGGGGTTGGTGTCCAGGACACATTTTGCTGCCTTTTCCTCCCCTTTAACCTGCCTGCCTGTCCCCCTCACAGCCACCTGCGGGCGCACAGGTGATGCCAACCTTCACCGCCATCAACATCAACCACATCATGCACTGGCCCCCGGAGATAGAGGAGGATGAGGATGACGAGCCCGGCTCCCCGTGCCTGGAGGGGAAGGAGTGTGAGAGGTTCTTCTGCTGCATCGAGGACTGTCAGACGGGGATGTGGCGGGAGGGGCGGGTCCGCATCCACATATCCCGCCTGGACTCCTACTCCCGCGTCTTCTTCCCCACCGCCTTCCTGCTCTTCAACATCGTCTACTGGATTGCCTATCTCTATCTCTAGCCCTCCTTTGTCCTCAGCTGGAACGGGCAGGGCACCAGCAAGAGGGGCTTCTCGAGGAGCATAGAGAACAGCATCTCTCCTGTTGTAGTCAGCTGTCAGTCTGAGCTACCCGACCTGGTGATTCCCTCTCCCTGCTCTCTCATCTCTTCTGAGAAGAACCAAACAGCTTTTTTTTTTAGCCTTCTAACATATCTTTTTAGAGAATCTACCTTTCCCCAGACAGCCCTCTCTCCAACACCACCAGCATTGTACTCCTTGTAAAATTACCCAAAAACATCCTATTCCCATCTCAAGCATTAGGGATTTTGTCAAAAAAAAACCTTAATGCATTTCATTTTTCCATCCAATCCTACTCCGAAATTTCAAGGCAAGTGATGGCAAATGGAGTTTTCTGCATAGCTATTAAGGTAGTAATTAATATAGTTTTATTTCCTGCAAAGGAAATAAAATACATCTTATGACTTCTGCACCACTTCCACCAGAACAGACTTTGTGGGGTGCTAGAAGCTCGGAAAGGTCAGGAGGAAATAGTGTGGACAAGGACAGCAGTGCAGCTCTCCCACAGTATCTGGGCTTGGCTGAAATGTTTTGGGGCTGCCCAGACATCTGATGGTGGCACTGACGAGGATGGAGCTGCTGCAAGCCTCCCCCAGCTCCCCGCAGAGTATCTCTGAAGCATTCCTCACGGATCACTCCAGGACACCCTCCCACTGAGGCACTGCTCATTCCCACCCCACGGGGATGAAAAGCACTTCCAAGCTGGAAGAGCCCACCTGCCTTACTGGAGCAGGCTCTTCAGGGCCCACGGTGACATTTCTGCTGTGTGACCAGGACTCGGAGCAGGCTCTGCAGTTGGGCATAGCCGAAAGAGGGGGGAAGTCCTTGTGAGAAGGGCCAGAAGAAGCCTCCTGAGCCTGTAGTGAGGTAGTTCTCTCTGGGCTGTCTCACATGGGCTGTGAATCACAGAGGGGCAGTGCTGTCCTGGCGGTGACACTCACTGATGCCATCAGATCTGTGCTGGGTGGTCGGTGCCAACCTGAGGAAGGGGTGTAGGAAAGGGAACACACAGCTTCCAGTGCATTCCTGCAGCTCAGATGTGTTCCCTTCTTTATTTTTTTTTTCATAATTGCATAAAACAGGAGTTTTCACTCTTAACTGGATGGCTTCTCCCAGTTGCCATCATCATTTGGCCTGTTTCCTCATAAAATCAGGAAATGGAGTGAGTTGTCCCTGATGGATTTTAAGAAGGACAAGCGTAGTGAGATGGTCCCATCTTAAAGAGATGGAGAAATGCATTACACAGTTTCAGCTGGGGAGAAACTGCATAACAAAGAAGAGGAAACTGAGGCCCAAGATCCATAATGCGTCAACTGGCTGCCTCCCCATTTACACCAGCTGCTGATGTGGCCCACAGCATGATTGTGAGAAGCAGTGGGCCGTTAATAGTTACTTACTGTGTAAATTAGAAACAAAAAGATCTTTTTTTAAAAAAACAGCATGTTTTAGAAAAAAATTAGGACTTAAAAGGCTTGTCAGGAGAAGGAAGCTGGCATGGCTGCAGAGGAAAAGTTAGGAAAGGATGGCTCACAGGACAGCTAACAGGGGCATGAGGTTTTAGATATTCTTGGAGAGCAATTTGGTCTGGTTTAAAGATGGATTTTGACACTGTTAAATCTGATCTGAATAATGAAGTGTCATGTTTAATTCATTCACAAATGCAGCCTTACCTGGGTTCCAGATGAACAGCTAGAGCATCTTATTAAGTATACAATAGTACAACACTCAGCTAAGTATAACCTAATGGGGTCAGACCAGCAGAGCTCTGAAAGGGGAAATTGTGCCTGTCTAACCTGTTACAGTTCTTTTAAAATACCAAGGAAGAGATAAAGGTTACTCAGAAGCATAATTTGCTTAGCTACTCCGACAGCTTTTGAAAGGGAGGAAAGAAATTGTGGCGGGCGGTTCTAACTGAGGAAATTGATTTAGCAAAAGAATTATTAAGGAGGTTCTAATTAGAGGAAATTAACTGAGGAGAGGGGGGAAAAAAAGAATTGTTAAGGAGGCTCTAATTAGAGGAAATTAATGTTTTAGAGAGAAAGACACAGAGAGGGAGAAGTCTAAGAAAAGAATCAAAACAACTTGCAGACAAGGGAAGCTGCTGGGTGACAGTGCCGACTCCCAGCCAAGCTGGATGATGTTCTGCTCCCAGTAGCAAAGCGTTATTAGATGTAGCAACAGAAAAACCTCCTATGACTCAGCCCTACACCGACAGGGAGCTGGATTAAACAGGGTCCTGTGATCTCTTTGGGGAGCCAAAAGGAAAGAGCATCCTGGATGGAAAGTGGCTCACACGCCAGGCTTTGAGTGAAGCACGTCCTCGCGTTTGGGCAGTGTGGGAGGGGACGCCCCGGTGGCAAACCAGGGTCTCTGCCAGATCCCTCCCCAGCAGGATGGTGGCTTGAACGGCGTGCAGGCACTGGAGGCTGCACTGAGCACAGGGAGCAAAATGGGGAAGGGAAAAATTAACAGCCCCGTGCAATAGAGCCCGAACAGCTGCAATTTGCTGTAGCTTCGAAGCTCTTGGTGAACACAAATGATTGTCATGGGCACTGGAGAACAGACCTCAGCCCTGAGAAGAGCAACTTGTTGAAATTAGACCTTTTGCAAAATCAGCCAGGAGAGAAACGGGGTGTACAAAAACCTAAGAGGACAAAGTAGACTTGAAAGATTGTAAGATTTCACCAAAAAAAAGATAAAGCCAACACACACCTAGATAATTGAACCAATGATGGAGGATTTGACAGAGGAAAATAGTCTAGCGTGGGCTGGAGCACAAGGAAGCTGATTACTAAGGCTGGGGAAGGAGGAGGGAGGGGGCTTTTTGGCTTAGGGAAGTCTGTGCCCATCATCCATAGCACAATAAATAAAGGCATGCACAAATTCAATCATGTTTTTAATTTTCTATAGTATCCAAAAAAAAAAAAAAGGAAAGCTAAAAGAAAAATCTGCCATTCTTTTGGAATGACTTTGCAAGGCTCCAGTTTCCTTATAGAATGGTTTTTTCCAGCTATCAGGAGGGAACCCAGGGCACAGAGAAATCCAGTAGATGTGAGTTGCCCTGCTCAGCATGGCCCTGGAGTTGAGCCCCTCTGTGCCCTCCTAGGCTGGCCTTAGACACAGACCAAACCCCTGGGGGTGAGCTGTGCTGCTCTGGGCAGGGAGGACAGAGGCACCAGGGCTGCTGCAAAGCTCTCAGGTTGCTGCAAACACCTGTGTGGCTGTGCTGCCTCCTCCTCTCAGGGAGGTTTCACCGTTCTCCCCTTCCCAGGAATTGGATGGAGGAGCTGTCAGCCTCACAGCCAAGTGGGCACTGGGCTTCCCTCACCTCCTGCCTCCCCTTCCCAGGGAGCAGCCTGTCCCATTGCCACCCCTGCCATGGTGAAGACAAACACACCCAGGGCAGCAGGACCAGGGCAGTGACCTGTCCCTGTGTGCTGGGCATGGTGAGGCCACTCCTCAGCTCCTCAGGTCAGTTTTGGAAGGTCTGGAGCACAAGCCTGATGAGACGATGTCTTGGTTAGAACAGACAGGAGTCTGCTAAGGAAGGCAGGAGCCTCCCCTGAAATGGAAAATGTAAACCCCCCCCCCCCCCCCCCACACCTCCAAATTGCTATAAATTTTAAATTAAGGGCCTCTCAGGCAAAAAATATGGGAGCAGGAATAAGAGTTCTTTATTAGGGAAGAAAATAAAAGGATAAAATAAACAATGCACTAAACTAGAACAACACTGACAGAGTCAGAACCCAACCTGACACCCTGTGGGTCAGGCTGTTGGCAGCAGTCCCATTGGAATTGTGGCTGAGCCCTCCTGCAGTGTCAGGGGTGGTTCTGCTGGAGCAGGGATCCTGGAGAAAGGTGCAGTCTCTGCCTCTGAAGATCTAGGGGAAGAGGCAGCTGCTGTTCCTCTGGGAAATCCAGTGGAGAAGCTGTGCTGGTGTTCCAGAATCTCCAGATTATATCCGGGTAGGAATGCTTGGCTCCTCCCTCTGGGCTCACATCTCCCAATGGGATGCTGTAGTTCTTATCAGCCATGCAGGGACATTCAATAGCTGTTATCAGCAGGTGTCCCCTCCTGAGGGAGGAGTGGGTGTGGAAGAGGCATAAGGTAAACTGCCCAATTAACAGAAGACAACAGCCATGCAGATGGCAAATAGAATTCAATTTGCTTGGCAATCCAGGACAGGGGAAGCTGAGGGAGCTGTGGGGACTCAGCCTGGAGAAAAGGAGGCTCAGGAGAGACCTTATTGCTCTCTACAGCTCCCTGACAGGAGGGTGTGATGAGGGGTAGGTCAGTCTCTTCTCCCAGATAACAAGAAACAGGATAAGAGAGAACATACTCTAGTTGTGCCAGGGCAGGTCTAGGTTGGATATTGGGGAAAAATTCTTCATTGGAAGGGTAGTCAGGCTGTGGAACAGGCTGCCCAGGGAAGTGGTGGAGTTCCTGGAGGTGTTTAAAAGATGTGGAGATGTGACACCTGGGGAGATGGTTTAATGGAGCTCTTGGCAGTGTTAGATTTACATTTGGACACAATGATCATAAAAGGTCTTTTCCAACCTAAGTGATTCTGGGATTCTGTCACTCTACTAGCCTCGTATCTAATGATGGGGACTGGAAATTATGATCTCAGCATTCATGTCTTGTGGCCTTTCTTTGGAATATAAAAGGAAATCAGGAAGAAGGTTGATTTTTCATTTCTCTGCCTCCAATTCCTATTCTTACCCTCCAAATTGTGCCACATAAGGAACCATTTTTAGCCTGTATGCTCTTCAGGACAGGGATTCTGTTACTGTGTTTGTACCAGGGCTGGCACTCTGGAGCTTGGTCCTTAACTGAGATTTCTGGATGCTTCTTATTATACATAATAAACAACATTATACACTGCCCATCCTTACCACTGTCTATCTACACCTTGTAAGAGGGGTAAAAATTGTCCCCTGGCCCCCTCCTGATGGTGTTACTGGAGCTGGTTAATTTATTTATGTCCAGAGAGAACTATCTTGCTGGAAAGCAGGGGAAAATGTCACTGATGGTTTTGATGGTTGGTGGATGTTTTAGGGTTTGTTGTTTTTCTTTAAGAAAGGCAGAAGTTGCTTCAAGTCAGCGCTGCTCAGGAGCAGTCTCAGCCATTCAAAGTCATTCTTTGTAAAGCAGGAGAAGGCCTTGCTTGTCCCCCTCACTCAGTTGCCATTGTAAATAAAATAACTGATGTTTCCCCCAGTGTCTTGGGGTGGAGGGGGTTTGGCAGCAATGTTTGGTGGAGTTTATTTCAGCCTTTCTATATTTCCAATCATGCTGGTGACTTTTGGAGCAATCACAACCCAAAGGACAACCCCAGCTCTGGAGGAGACCTCGCTCAACAGCCACCCTCCTGTCCCTGGGCCCACACAGCCACATCTGTGTCACTTTAACCTTTTAATCATTTTATCCCCCTTTCCTCCCCACTTTTGAGTGCCAGGGGAGGCATTGTTATTTACCACCGAGGCACAGGGAGGGAAGGTGCTGCTTTCTGGGTGCCCTGGGGCAGAGACCCCCAGCCCACAAATGGAGCACCTCCACCTCTCCCTGGCACACTGTGCATCCCTCCAGGATTTAGCAGTTCCCAAAATGTTAAAAATATGAGGTCATGAAGGGGGAGGGAAGGGGAGAAGAGAAAGTTATATTAAGTCGTTACTTTTTATATTCCTAATATACATTCATTATAATTTGTCTTCCCCTTAATGCCTCAGATTTGTAGGCCTTGGGAAGATTGAATTGAAGGAGAATGAGAGTGGCCAAAAATGTTCCAAACTGTGTGGCTCAGAGTGAGGGGGGAGACACAAACACTCCAGGATGGGATGGGATGGGATGGGATGGGATGGGATGGGATGGGATGGGATGGGATGGGATGGGATGGGATGGGATGGGATGGGAGCTGCCTCCCCTCATGGAGAAATGGCCCCATCACCCAACACAACCTCTGGCAGCCCACGAAGGGTAGGAGGCACCTGCTGTGAAGGGCTGAGGAAGGACACACCTTGCTCCCAGTGTTGCCATCAGAGTGGGTGAGGAAACCCAGGAACCCAGGGGAAATGCACCATTGCCTGCAGACCTCCAATAAAAAAAAGAAAAAAAAATTTCTATTTTTTTTTTTTTTAAGGATTGTGCATGAGAAAATTGACTCAATTTTCTCTCTGAAGGACTCTCAGGTCTTTCAGGTTGTGTTTTGTTGTTGTTGTTGATGCTTGACACAATTTTACCCCTCTCTACTTGTTTTTTCCCCTTCTACCTACATCTTCCAGAAAAAGTAAATAATACAGTCTGGGCCCTCTCTGTCCCAGCCACACTTCTGGCACCATCTGAGCGTCGGTGAGAGTCAGAACAATGCACGATGGAGGAGAGCTGGGAAGCCTCAATAGCTGCTCTGAGCGGGTCGGCATAGCAACATCTCCAGGGAGAGCGCTCCATGGGGTAATTTCCATTCCCTTTAAAGCCCACTTGGGCTGCTGGAGTGGTATAAAAGGGACTCAGAAAAAGCCTGTTAATTAGGATTAGCAGCTTCAGGAACATCAAGCCACAGTGCTCTGAGCTGAGCCATTTATCTAAGAGAACTCAAGGCTCTTGACTGCCTCCTTCACAAGGCACAGCATACAAGGCTGACAACTTGGAAATCAGATGGCAGAGCCATCTTTGAGGGAAGGACCCCACCCTGGCTGCTGAATGGCTCTGCAGCTCCTCTCCTGTGTTCACACCACCCTTTGCTGGGCTCAGGAGGCATAGAGCCATCTCACCCACACAAATTGCACGGGGTGTGAAACCCACAGAGGGTGTGAAACGCACAGGGCACGTGCTGGGTGCCCATGGGTGAGGTTTTGGGATGATGCACTGATGTCTGAAGAGCCCCAAGAGAAAGCAGCCGCTGTGGACAGGAGATGTCACCACGCTCTTTCATGGATTCCTTGCAAAAACAAGGCAAGGGCATTTATTTTCACAGCTCCTGGGATATGACTTTTATTCAGCTGCCATAAGGTTCCTGCCTTTCATCATTCTGCTGCATGTAAGGCCTAAGGAAGGTGATAAATCTGTAAAAATGAAACCCATCTTTGCAGCAGCCTGTATCACACACATGGGCAAAAATAAGGCTGTAGGGAAAGGTTGAGTCACTGCCAGGCTGCCATTGGGCTGATTTGCATCTTTGGAGTGTTACTGACCCTGACAAACGTCCTCGGGAACTTTTGCTGCCACCTCCCCTTGCCAAATGTGTGGTGAAACACAGATGTCTCCCTCACATTATTCTGCTTCTCTGGGTGCTTTCACCTCCTCAGGGTAAAACACTACCTGAATCAGAGATGAGCTGAAGGCAGAGCTGCCCATCTGGGACTGGAGTACAAGTTTCCTGGTATAGATCACTCTTCCTGGAGAAATAACTTCAGGTCTGGTCAAAAAATACCCATGGCAGCAATTCAGTCCTTCTCACTGCAATCTGGTTTTCAAGATCATGCAGTGCAGGCCTGCTGGCAGCTGTGCCCATCAGAAAGGAAAAAGTCCTTTGCCATATTGACTGCTGGGCCAGGTTCAAGCAGCTCTGAAACACATTTTAAGGCAGAAAGGGGCCTATAGCCTTCCCCCCATTCTAGCCACAGAACCTCCCAGTAACCTCAAAAAAATTATATATAGCAGCAGAACCCCATCAGGCCAGAAAGACAGGGAATCTCTGTCCAAGAGTTTACAGTCAGCACCTTGAAAATGCTCAGTGTCTGCTGTGGTCCTTGCCATGAGGACATTCCATGAGGAACATCCTTCGCCTTCTGTCACAGCCAGCCCCCCCCAGCATCCAACAGAGATCAGGAGCCCAGGGAAGGAAGCCAGGACAATGTGTGAGAAGGAAAAGCTGTAGTAAAGATTTTTAGTCAGCTAGAACTGTCACACCTCAAAGTAACAGGTACAATAACAATTCTAGGTGACTGAATGTCTGAGTAAGACCACACATTGGCCAAAAAGGTAGAAACACAGAACTGAAGAATAGTTTGGTTTAGGAAGAGTCTTTCAATGCAATCTAACCCAACCTCCCTGCAATGAGCAGGGAAATGTTCATCTACCTGAGGTTGTTCAGAGCCTCAGAACCTGACCTTGGATGTTCTCAGACATGGGGCTTCTACCTGAGCAACCTATGCCAGGTTTTCACCACTCTCATTATATTAAAAAAAAATTGTCCTTGTATCTAGTCTGAACTCACCATCTTTGGGTTTAAAACCATTATTCCTTGTCCCATTTTGGCACTGAACCAAAGAGCAAAAGGAGCTGCACAGCCCCTGTTCCCCCTCTGTCCAGCACCACTGGGGATATTAAAGCCTAACAGCCGAGTGTTAGAACATGCTGAGTTCATTCAGGCATTTCTCATTAGTTTCCCATGACTTCTCAATATCCTGCCTCTCAATATATTCATCTGGCAGCAAATTAGAGATGAGGGAACAGCGTCTCTCCCTAAGTCATCCAGAGAACACAAAACGACGAAGCAAAATCATAACAGACAGGGAAACTTCTTGTGAGTCATCATCTTCCCTCCTTCCCCTCTCCCTTTTCAGCATTGCTGATAGCCCCAGGATTGCTCCATGAAGCCTGGAACCAGAAGGTATCATTCCCGCTTTTTTGGGCTTTCATTTCACATAAGAAAAGGAAGAAAGCAGCAATTGAATCTTTGTGTGTCTATTTCAGACATCCTGTACATGCTCTGCTGAGATTGATGGCCCAGTTATGCCAAATCCATGGCATAAATTAACTGTCTCTTTCCCACCGTGCCCAATAAGATCTTACCCACCCACCATCCCCAAAAAAGGAACACCAAACCAACAAAAGAAACAAACCCAAACAAATGGATTCATCAAAGAGAACACCAGAGCAGTTGTGATCAGTGCAGAACAATCCAGGGGTGCTACACATAAAAGGAAGGAAAATGGTCTCATGTCTGTAGAACAAAGAAAATGCTTTTGTCAAATCTTCAAATCCCTGTGTTCAAACTGCAAGGCAATTTCAGTGGCATTGGTTTTGCTGTATTCTACCACATATTTCAAATTATAGCTTGATCATCAACTTTCACTGCTCAAAAAGAAAGATAAAAACTTGCTCTAGGCTGCTGTATTTTAAAGAACCATTTCTGATTTCTTTGGCCAAATTTTCAGAACAAATGCATTTGTCCTTGAGATACTTTCTATTTGATCTGCATTGATATTCACAAAGTAACCCACTTCTCCCTGGCTGAAGGGACTGAAATGTTTGCTCCAGAGACTTTAGATAAGCCATTAATAAATGTTGCTGGGTTTAGGGGTGATAGGGTCACCATTCCTTGTGGACCTATAGGTGCCCCACATTCCTACAGTGTTTAGGACCTGAATTCAAATTCACTACCAGTGTGTATGTATCTATTAGGGGAAAGCTTGGCAGGTTGAAACCATCCCCATCTTTCATTAGCTAAAGCAATAGAAATAGCTAGTTTGGAGCTCTTGAAATCCAAAAGTGCAGGAAACTGTGTCCACCTACACCATCCCACCTGCGGAAAGAGGGATGAGGAGAAGTGAAGTCTAGGAAGGGAACACCGTGAGCTCAGCTCATCCCTGGTGTCTGCCTGTGACTCCTGTCCTGGTTTAGAGCAAATTTGGGAGAGAATCCCCAGAGGGGCTCTGGTTGGAAAGCAAATTCAATCGGCGCCTCCCCCCAATCGGTCTGGGAGAAAATACCTCCTTGGAGAAAAGTGGAAAAAAACTGTTTATTAAACAATAAAACCTAAACAATATTAAATAATAAAACCCCTTGCTGCTCTAAAAGAGATGACAAACTGAGAAAACCCCGTCCCCGGGTTGCAGCTGAGCTCACTCAGTCTCTGATCAGTCCCTCCGGTGCTGGAGATGTCACAGGCCAGGCCCAGCCCGGTGGGCCACAGGTGCAGCTGCTGGTGCTCCCCTGGGTGTTCAGTCCAGAGCGGGTTTGAACAGCTCCAAAGAAAAGGGGAAAAATCCACAGTCCAGGGAATTCTTTGCCTCAGCTAGCTAAAACTAACCAAAAGCAAAAAAGAGCTCTGTCCCGCTGTCTGTCCATCCGCAGACAACACAGTCCAGGAGCAGGAATGTGCAGGAGTGAGAGCAGTGTCTGAAAACAAACTGCTGCTTCTTCTCTGCCCTCTTCACTCTCTGCAACAAGTCTTAAAGGTGCAAAACTTATTATTCAGCATAAACAAAACGAGATGATTGGGGATGAAAGCATCATGTACTCAACCCAGGACACTCCCTACACTGAGGCTGCTGCCCTTGCAAACTGGAAAATCTGTATTAAGTGATGTGCAAAAACCATCCAAACACACAGGAGGCTGCTCACCCTGTTTGTTCCCTAAGCCACATCCACACACAGAAACACTTTCTGACACCAAGACCTCTTTCACCTGCTCATTGTCCCAGCTCCTCTCCAGGGGGGTTGGTTTTTCTGCTGCCTCTTGAAAATATCAAGCCAGGATGAGAGACCTGGCGTGCTGGAGCTCTGGAGTTTATGGACCATGCTGGCTTTTACCATTCTGGGCCAGCCAGAGGTCCAGGCTCTCCAGGAGCAGTGTCCCAAGGGAGCCGAAATCCATTTGGCTGATCCATGAGTTCGCAGGAAGAAGGGAGAGAAGCAGGATGTGACTTTAGAAGAGCTTTTACTCCAAAAGCAGAAGAGGTTTTTACTCAGGTAAGTCACCTGACCTCACATGTAGTTCATGACTTTGGATGGAACAAGCACAGAGGGGAAAATAAAAAAAAAAAAAAAAAGAAAGAAAGAAAAAAAATCAAAAAATAATATAGATTTTCAGCCACCTAAAAATGTATCAGAACAGAAACAACTTCTCACTGTGATCAGATTCTAGAGCAAAGCCAGAGCTCTCCTCAGAAGATCAGGCTCTTTGTTGGTGGCCTAAAACAACCTCTGTGAGCATAAAGCACAAGGACCTCACTTTCAAGCAATTAAAAGGCCTCCTGACCCTCAGCCACCCATAGCAGCTTGCTGTAACACTTCCCAGACCCAGCCTGGCCCTACACAGTCCCGCTGCATGGAGACAGGTGAAAATTGTCTCCTTCCCCAGAAATCCTACTGCTCTCCCTCACTGGGCCCCAGAAAATGACATCATAGCCATGCTGCATTCAGACATCCTGCTGCAGATGACCCCCAAGGGGTCTCGAGTGAAGAGGAAATAAATAGACAGAGGCACTTTGCATTTCCTCCCTGAAATCCAGGGCAGCCAGGACACAGCCAAGCTCCTCCTGCAGCCTGAAATGGGAGAGGGTCCCTGGCAGGATCCTCATCTCCTCATCTCAGGGATGGCTTATTGCATGGGCAGATTATTCTAGTGCAAATTTTATCTTAGCTAAAACTGGAAAAAGTAATCAAGGCAAATGCAACAGCTCAGAAGGAATCAGAGTAGGATTAGACATTTATATGAATAAGAATAGCTTCTGCACTTTGACTTGCTGTGATAAAAATAATAAGAACCTCAGTTTTCACGCTCCAGGGCAGAAAAAATGATCTCTGAACAAGGTGTTAGAAATAAATTTCCTCTCACCACAGTGGTCCTCAACTGCCCAGGTCACAGAACAGAATCTAGGGGTGTGTGGTAGCCACTGCTAGAGACAGAGCTGGCTGGAAGCCCCTGGACTTGCTCAGCAGCATGACATGGGTGCAGTTACCAGAAGTAAATGAAGTAAGGCCATCACTCCCTTTCCTCTTTGCATTTCCTTGCTAAACCCCAGTCCACACCAAATGAAGACCAGGTTGTGCACTGGAAGTTGTGCACTGAGGTTGTGCCCTGGATTCCAGAGATCTCCTCACTTTCTCTGGCATGTTTCTCTGCAGAGATGGATCACTGCCACCCCTCACCTCCTCCTCCTCCCCCCAGGCTGAGCCTTTAAGTGGTAATGGCCTGAGCTGATTAATAAACTGGCTTGAGACTGCTGATCTCTTTGCACCATTAAACCTTTCCCCAGCGACTCCTCATTAATCCCTCCCAAAGTCCTCCTAGATGAGGCTGTTGTTAGCACCATCAATCCTTTTTAAGGCCTCAATTTGCAGAGGAAAGGAGCAGGGAAGTGCGGGAAAGGGTGCATTTGTCAGGGGAGCCGTCTGTTCCCCGGGCAGCAGAGAGCTCAGTGCCTGCTCCCGGGTGAGGAGCAGCACACACCATCCACCACAGGGCAGGACAGCCTGCTCCAGGCAGCTGGGGGATTAAGGAAGGCCAGGAGAAATATCTGGCATTTATTTTCCTTAATTGCAGTGCCTTTGGTGGGGGCCAGAAGGCTCCAGCACACCTGGTCAATGATGAGTTCCTGCTGGTATCTGCAGAGATGCTCTCAAATAAACAGGTCTGGGACAGCAACCACCCACACCCACATAGGCCTGAGCAATCCTCCTTGTCTTAGCTCCTCTTTCTAATTATTAAAACAGCCACATCTTCAGCCAGAAGACTTGATTTGCCTTAATTCCTCTGGAAAGTGGAATTTTGTGAAAAATGCATGTATTTTATGATTGGCTTTTCGCAAATATTAAAATGAATATTATATGTGTTGTGTTAGAAAGTAATGCTGTATTCTCTTAAGTAGAGTGTTAAATATAGTTTTAGGTTATAACATAATGTTAAAATAGAAACTCTGCTATGTAGGATACTTTTTTTAAAGAAAGGACTCGCAGTGAGATAGCAGCTACAGGACACCTGAATCTTTCAGAGAAAGAGAATTTATTGCTCCATTATCAGAAGAAATGAACTCCCTCCTGCCTTGAAGGCGCTGTTAGGATTCAGAGGAAGAAGCTGACACTGACCAGACAGAATCCTGTGTTTGAATGGAATTTATGCATCATGTATGAGGTGTATGAATGTGCAACAGGCTGTTGTTTTTAAGGGTTAATCCTCTGTTAACGTGGGTCCTTTTTCGGGCTCATGCTGCCCAGAAAGAGGTACCCGGACTGTCTGTAACTCTTTGTCTCTATTGTCTCATATTGTCCTAATTCAAATTGTCCAAATTATTATTACTCTAATTGTATTACTATTTTTAGAACCGTTTTATTACTATTAAACTTTTAAAATTTTAAAAACAAGTGATGGGCGTTTTTCACAAATTTCAACGCCCCAGTCCATAGGCCCTTGCCACTTTCAGCCTCCTCCCTCATTGCCAGCACACTAGCCCTGATTATCTTTCCTTAGCTCTTGTAGGACTTTCTCACATCCTTAAATCTCATTACTTTGAGCCATGCTTAGGGGCTTGGAAGGAGGATGGTGGCAGTAGAGGTGCTGAACTGTCCCCACCACTGATGGTGGCAGCATGGAAATCACATCTGCAAAACCACAGCCCAATGTTTCTGCATTTTGACCTAAAACCTCACAGCTATTTTTCCCCTCCCCTGTGTCTGAAAACTTGCAACTTTTGAACTCTGGGTTTTATGTCCATGTGAGCTTTTCAAATGAATGTTTTAAGACCAGGTTTTATAGATATGAGGTCATATAAGCCTGTCAGCTGGAACCAAGCTACAACTGTGGCTGCACACAGAGCAAACTGTGCCACTGCTGCTAATGATCCACTGGAGTGGAGGGGAGGGAGAAGGGACAGAAGGGAGGGAGGGAAGGAGGGATGATGCTGGCACAGAAACTGTGGGCAGCAGTTTCCTTCTGGAGCCAGTTGTGGGGGGGATTGCAGCCCAGTGTTCAGGCAACATCAGAGCAAACAGTTTCAAAGCTGAAATTGGTGTCTTGATTTAACCATGATACCATTGTGTGGAAACCCAGGCACCGGGAATATTCCTCTGTCTGCTCTGGGGTGCCCTGACCCCCAGGGCAGCACTGACTTTCACCCTCAGTCATGGAGAAAGTTTCCCAGACTTCAAGACAGACTGGAATCCACAAAAGTGTGCAATAGATTATAGAGAGTAGTGTAGGTGTATCACTGGGTGAGAAATTGAGGTTTGGGGATTTTTAGTGTGTTGTGGGTGGAAGCAAGATGGAGGGCACAGGGTGTTGTCCTGGGTTTCTTCTTCATGCTTCTTCTTCCTCCTTTGCCATGGGTTTGGGTGGCATTTTGTAATTGGGTGGAAAAATCCGCATTGCAGCTCTTTGGGATCAGTTATTGGGTTAAAAGGGAAAATAATCTAGGTGTCAGTTCTTAATTGGATAGTTTAGCATTAAAAGACCTTGTAACAAGAGATTGTTGGCCATTTTTGTGGTGCTTTTCCAGTATGCTGAGCCTGGTGTGGACAATGTGCAAAACTCTAGGTAAGATAATAATAAACAAGAACCTGAAGATCAAAAAAATCCAGTGCGTCTCTCTTTCCTGACACAAAACCGCTCCAGGAGGGTCTCCCTGGACAAGGGAGCCCCCAGGGAGGGCCCAGCCTGAGATCCAGAACTCAGGGAATCAGCAACAGGTACCCCAGCACCATTGCTCCCCAAGTGTTGGAGCCCAGGGCACGGGGAATGTTCCTCTGCCTGTCCTGAGAAGTCCTGACCCCCAGGAGAACACTGCTTTCAACCTTCACCCATGGAGAAAGCTTCCAAGGCTTTGGGATTAACTGGAATCTACGAGTGTGTGAAATAGATTGTGGTGTAGTTCATCACAGGGTGAAAAACTTTGAGTTTTGGGTTTTTAGTTTGGAGGTAGATAGGAGACAAGATGGAGGATTTTGGGTGTTGTCTGATCTCCTTCTTGTTCTTCATCTGCTCCATTTTCTGCAGTGTTGGTGGCACAGGGGGATTGGTTGGAAAGAGCCCCAGTGCAGATGTTGTGTGAACAGGCAAATAATTAGTTATCGTTGGAAAGGTGGAAATAAAATTCCTTCTAAGACTTAATTGGACAAAATAGTTTTAAAAGACCTTGAACCTGTGTGTCTTGTGACTTTTGGTGCCTTTGTCTTTGTGTGCTAAGTCTGGTGTGCAGCCGGCGTGCTGAACTGTTGGTAAGAGAAAAAATAAACAACAACCTGAAGACAGAAAAAACCAAAAGTCTCATTCATCTCTCAGTGCTGGCACAGAACCTTTTAGGGGTCTCCCCATCAGGGGAACCTCAGGGGGGTTTCACACCAAAGCATGTCCAAGAGGGGCAGTGAGAGGGAAAACCCCTGGCATGGGCACAGCTTGGAAAAGGATTTCTCCATGCTCAGCCCAAGAGCTGATCAGTGCTGTGCTCCTGATTACACCTCCCATGTCTCTGTGCTTCATTTGCCAGCTGTAATTTGGAAATGACCCTGTCACTTCTGGGATGTTGGAGTTCTGGGTGTTGAGAATTTTAGACTTTTTATGCTAACAAACTCTAACTCCCAAGAAAACACTACATTTAACCTAACGCCATAGAGAAAACTTCCCAAATTAATTAATAACACTAAGATTACAAGGGCGTAGTTAATTAAAAGTGTGTAGTATCACAAAGTAGAAAACTCAAAGTTAAAAGTTTTAGAGTATAATAATATATTTAAAATTAAAATAAAAGTTTTAAAGCAGTAACTGATACTTCCTCTTCACCTTCTTCATCATAAGTTTAAGTAACTTTTTGTAATTAAACAAAAAAGTCCATATGACAAACTTTAAGTAATTCATTATTAAATTAAAAATAAAGATAATTTAAGTATCATTTCTTAACTAATTTAACCTTTAAAGACCTGATAAAAATAGTAAACCATTTTATAACTTACTAATAAAATACTATAAAACTCACAACTTACAAATAAAAAATAATAAACACCTAACTCTTAGTTTTAGAATATAATCATATATATAAAACTAAAATAAAAGTTTTAAAGCAGTAACTGATCCTTCCTCTTCACCTTCTTCTTCATAATTTCAAGTATTTTTGTAATTAAACAAAAAAGTCCACATTACAAACTTCAAGTAGTTAATTATTAAATTAAAAATAAAGATAATTTAAGTATTATTTCTTAAATAATTTAACCTTAAAAAAACTGATAAAAAATAGCAAACCATTTTATTACTTATTAGTAAAATACTATAAAACTCACAACTTATAAATAAGAAAAATAAACACCTACATCTTAATTTTAGAATATAATAATGTATATAAAGCTAAAATAAAAGATTTTAAGCAGTAACTCATCCTTTTTCTTCACTTTCTTCTTCATAATTTTAAGTATTTTTTGTAATTAAACAAAAAGTCCATATTACAAACTTTGAGTAATTAATTATTAAATTAAAAATAAAAATCATTTAAGTATCATTTCTTAATTAAATAATTTAACCTTAAAAAACCTTATAGATTAAAGTGCATTTTATAACTTATTAGTAAAATATTCACAACTTATAATGAGCAGGAGTTTTCAAAGGCCATGGTGGCTTTGGCAATGGTTTGGTTGGTGCTGAGCACACCAAGTATAACCAGCAACAGCTGGACTCCATGGGGGAAAAAAGGATATAACCACACACACATGCAAAAATCATCAGTCAGGCTCCTTTTAAATGATTAATGCGGCGCACAGAGAAAGGCTTTTCAGCTCTGAAATCTTCCCATGATTATATAAACCTTAACTCCTTGCAGCTACTGAGGAGCTGTGTTTGTTTGTGGGCATTGCCAGCTGCTGTGGTGTCAGAAATAGAGCAGAGAGGGAGGATCCCATGGGCAAACAGAGGAAACCCCAAATTGCTCCAGTCATTTAAACATTCAGGGAGATAAAACACTGCAGAGAGGGTCTGGAGTGAGCAGTGCTCGAGGGAGGGAGGGGTTACAGCCACCACTAAAGTTGTTTCTGCTCTCTTGGGTCCGTACAATTAATTGTGGTTATTCATTATTCATGATGTTACATAAATAAGTAATAATTAGTGCTATAATCACCTCAGCCACTGAAATCGTAGAATCACAGAATTATTTGGGTTGGGAGGGACCTTAAAGATGATGTTGTCCAACCCCTCTGCCATGGGCAGGGACACTTTCCACTGTTCCAGGCTGCTCCAAGCCCCATCCAGCCTGGCCTTGGACACTTCCAGGGATCCAGGGGCAGCCACAGCTGCTCTGGGCACCCTGTGCCAGGGCCTGCCCACCCTCCCACAGAACATTTCTTCCTCAAATCTAATCTAAACCTGCCCTCTGCCAGTTTAAAGCCATTACCCCTTGTCCCATCACTAAAAATCCTTGTCCAAATTCCCTCTCAAGCTCTTTTGGAGCCCCTTCAGTCTCCCTTGAGCCTTCCCTTCTTCAGGCTGACCAGTGTGGTCCTACTGCCCTGTTCCCCAGGCCTCTCTCTGTCCAGGGAGAACCTCCATGTGACCCCAAATTCATCCCTAGAGGATGGATTCCCCCAAATCCACTGCCCATTTCTGTGCTGGTGACCCCCATGGGCTGTCCCAGGACTGCTCACACTTGCAGCATGATGCTGTGATTTCTCCCTCTGTGATTTCTCCTTCTTCTCCATGGCTGTGGACATCATGGCCCAAGAGACATCTGAGAATGGAGGGCATTGCAGTGATCTGAGAGGTTTTGTTTCATCTTAGGGCTTTACAAGCAATTACCTCCCTCAGTGAGGACTGACCACACAGAGGCCACTTCCCATCCCACAGCCTCCCACCTCCATCCACCCATCAGGCAAATCAGGAGGACAGGAATGCCCCAAACCCGCTCCAGCCCCTCTGCTATCCATCCCATCAACTGACACCTCATGCACGAGGGTTCAACTCCACCAAAAATGAACACATTTTGCAATGCCCACACCCTGAAGAAACACCAGCCAAGAAACAACGCTGAAACCCAAGAGTCAGCTCTTCTTCTTGTCCACATCCAGCCCCTCTCTCCCCACACCAGGCAGGTCCCACCATCCAGGCCCTGGGGATGGCCCAGCAGGTGACACTGCCCAGCCCCCTGGGCACTTGCATAATGGGGAAGTGTCAGAGATTAGAGACGAGAGAGCAGCGGCTGCAATATAAAAGCAAACTGAATAATTAAAGAGAGGAGCTGTTCCTTGCAGAGAACAAAATGAAAGAGTTGTGTGATTTGAGCAGAAGTGACCTTTACACTTCATTACAAGGAGGTGGTGTCCTTGTGGGGTTATTAATATTTCCAGCTGAATTAGCTTGGGTTAAAAACGGCTCAAAGGAATGAAGAAGGAGAGGGAGAGTGAACAAAAATATATCATTCTGTCTTTTTCTCCTCCTCTTTGCTTTTTACTTTTTCTTTTAATTTGTTGACTTGAAAGCAGAAGGGGCTGAGTGGCCATGAGGAACGAGGCTTCATTAGAGACAGGGAGAGCTGCAGGGTGAGCTGGCTCAGGGGTCTTCCCTCCACCCTGGCTGTGCTTCAGAAGAAGCCTGTGGTGCCTCTGTGGCTGTTCCCACACTCACACCCAGGGCACAGAGGGGGCTGTCACTAACTGAGCTGCAGACACGTCACAGAAATGACATTCAGGTGGCTCTGAGCCAGCAGTGGAGCTCTGACATGGAGTCAGTGGGATCTCCTAGGGCAGACATGCTCCTGTGGTTACTGTTCACCACCCTGTGGGCCAGCTGATTCCCCTTGCCACAGAACATCAGTGTGGGAATGGACAGCCCTGCTCAGCACATTTTAACCCACCCTGACACAAGGGACAGACAAACACCCTCCCTCCCAAACAGAGACAGAGCCATGGCCTCCATCAGGGCTATTTTAGTAGAGGGCAGACCCCGAAATCCTGCAGAAAACAGAGCTGCTTCAGTTCGGTTCAGTTCAGTTTCATCCAGAAGTTCATGCACACACAGGAAAGAACCTTCACCTCAGCATGTCCCAGCAGGGGCAGCCCCACAGAAGCACGACTGCCAATAAAGCCCCAAAGCACTGGGTGAATTAAATGAGTAAAGTTCAGCTCAGCAACCTGAACCTAAATCCAAGCTGCAATTTTGCTGCTCAGAGCCTTGAGGTGAACACAGTTGTGCTTTTTGCTCTGATCACTCAGTCTCATTTTAGTCCCATCACTGAGATGCAAAAGTGTTGTTACCTCGATGACACAGCCAGACACCTGCTTGCTTCTCCACAAGCCTGGCCTGAACAATTTCTTTTACTGCCTCTCTCTGCCCACAGCAATAACAGGCATCAGGAAAACCCACCAGAGCAAACAGAAGGGGAGGGAAACATGAAAGCAGGTGCAGATCAATGAGGAGGGAAGTGCTGTGCTGGAGCCTGCAATCACTGCCAGGGCTGCAGTGTCACCACAGGGCTCCTTCCACAGCATCCTCCCCACCCTCCCAGCAGGGCACCTTGGAGGGGGCTCTTGCAAATGTCATGCAAAACCACAAATCAAATAAAGTCTCAAGGCTTTTGATCATGAAATGGCCACGGTGGCAGCTGCTTCTCCTCCAGTGGCTGCTGAATCACAGCCCCTCACTTATTCATAGGGCTCCCCAGGGCGCTCGAAGGCGAGTGGATGACAAATGCCAAAGAACATCCACCCTCACCCCCACAAGGTGTTGTTATCCTGGTGCAAAGGAGATGCAGAGTGAGGAAGCAGCACCCTGGCAGCTGTGCCAGACGGGTGGAGGCAGGCAGAGCACCCCAGACACTTCACCCACCAGCAGTGCCTCCAGCACCATCACTGAGAGCTGCTCCCAGCAAAGGCTCTCACCCTCCAGCGTGTAGCTCATGTCCATTCCTAATTCCCACTGTTTTTAGTGGGAATTGCTGATTCCCACAGTTTTTGATGCCATCTTCACTTTGACAAAGGGCACAACTCCTGTGAGCACAGTAAAGAGCAAGCACAGTGGTGCACAGAGCAGATTTATCTGGGCTCTGAAACAATTCCAGGGACACAGGCCAGGGTGCTGATGCTCCAGAGGGAGAAGCAGCAATAGATGCTGAGATCCAAAGTTTTCCCCTTATTGCTGGAGGCTATTGCATGTGGGCCAGGCATTGAACAGTTCCAAGGGCAAGAGAAGAGAAAATTCAGACTTAATATGGCCTTGGTGCTAGGAAAAGGCATGAAAGTGAGGTGAGAGGAAGGAAAAGGCTGAATCTTCCCCAGGCTGGGTCATAGAGGTAGGAAAACCTCTCAGGGAAAGCAAAGGTGAACAGTACCCCCTTGTTCTGACCCTAAGAGCATCCCCCCAGGTGATCTCCACCAGGGCTCTGCTCCAGGGGGAAGAAATAATTTCCTTTGCCATAGTGCCAGGGAGCTCTCTCTGGGTGCATCCACAAACTCTGTACAGCTGACAAAAGCAGGAGTCAGGCAGCAGGATCTCCATTATCAGAGATGATTCACAGGCCACAGAGATCACAGCTTGCCTTGTAGATGTCACTGGGACCTGGCAGTCCAGGAAAAGCATCTTATTTATAAACTGGGATGAATTATGACTGCTGGTATAGCCCACACGGGAGCTGCTGCCTGCTTTCTGGAATGGAATGACTCTTTAAATGATCCATGAGGCTGCAGGGTCCCTCCCCAGGGCTCTCTAGCTGGGAAAGGAGCCCCTGGGCAGGTGTGCAGAGCACTGTCTCTCACAGCCAGACCAGGGCTTTCACAGGCTTCCTGGTGTTAGCTGCACTGCTGTAGCTGGTTTTTAATTCAAGTCATCACTCATAGATTAAATCTGAAGTGGCTCTTTGGACTAGACTTGTTTTCTGTGAAAACTGTCACATAGGCTGGAAAAGCAATGGGATTTACAGGGAACAGCCAGGGACTTGTTCTGGTGCAATTCCAGGTGGCCCCAGGAAAGCCAGTGAGCTGCCCTGCCAGGGAAGCTGGGATTGCTGTGGAGTTTCTGGGGTGAAAATCTCTGAGGTCTGATTTAGGGCTGAGCGCACAGCGAGGACAACAGGACCACCGACAAAGTCTCTGCCTCGATTCTTCAGCTTCCTGATGTTTTTAAGTACACAGTTCCAGCTCTAGGTGGAATTAGCTGATGCCATAAAATGTTTTTGAAGCATGAGCTGGAGTCAGACAGACATAAAGGTCATCTAGGTCTTGTTTTCTTTGTTTCAACTTTCTTCAGCCAAACCCATGACTGATCTGAAAGGACTTGAGGCAGCAGCAGCAGCAGTCCCACACACCTGGCTGAGATCCACTGGGAAATGCAACTGTGGAGCAGTGGGGAGAGAAAGAGAAAGAGAAAAGAGGGAAGAGAAAAGAAAGAGGAAAGAGGAAAGAGGAAAGAGGAAAGAGGAAAGAGGAAAGAGGAAAGAGGAAAGAGGAAAGAGGAAAGAAGAAGAGGAAGAGGAAAAGGAAGAGGAAAGAGGAAAGGAAGAGAAGAGAGAAGAGAAGAGAAAAGAGAAGAGAAGAGAAGAGAAGAGAAGAGAAGAGAAGAGAAGAGAAGAGAAGAGAAGAGAAGAGAAGAGAAGAGAAGAGAAGAGAAGAGAAGAGAAGAGAAGAGAAGAGAAGAGAAGAGAAGAGAAGAGGTGCAGAAGACTGCTTGCTAATCTCAACAAGCAAATCCCACTTTAACTCCACTAACACAGAAAGCAGTAACAGCAGTAGCTCATCATCTGAATACTGTGACACGAAATTTATCTTTTTTCATTGCTTTCACAGCAATTTTGCACTGTGTTTGATAGCTGATGTGCATATCCAAATTCATGCAGCCCCACCACCCCTCTCCCTCTGCCTACTCACGCTCACCCACGCTCTTCTGCGTGTGACTCAGGATGAAAAGGGATTTAGAGAGATGCAGGGAACGTTTACAAGCCACCCACCCTTTCACCCCCAGCCTGGATGGCCACATTAGCACGTCCAATTTGGAGCCAAATCCCTGGGACAGGCTTTTCTTCTGTCCCCTGCACAGTCAGGCACAGAGCAAAGCTCTGCCTCAGTGGTTACTGCTGGCTGGGCATTGCAAGGCTGGGCTTGCTTTAAAACATGGGAAAATCCCCAACTTCTTGCTCAGTGCCTTGTCCATGTATGGGTCCAGGATGGTCACTGCAGCAGAGCCCAGAGATCTCCCCTCACCATAAGGAGGTCACTTGGTCACCCTGCAGTGTAGGGGGTGGGAGACGTTTGTAAAACAGCCACAGCCTGCCCTGCTCAGGAGCACAGCAAAACCAGGATTGTGTGAAAGTCCGGGGCTTTTTCTGGGCTGGTTGGGCTCGGTGTGGAGGCTTGAGCCTGACAATTCTCCAGTAAAATCTCTGCAGAGTGGGGGCACTGCTGCAGGTCCCACCAGCACAAAACCAGCAGCAAAAAAAAATCCCCCAGCAGCAGCTGACAGGGGACAAACTAACCAGATCTGGGTGACAAACCAAAGCCAGTCTCCCCCTTAACAGTGGTGCTGAGAAGCCATTTAGGGGAGTGTGTCACCACTAACATCATCCTGTTTCCATGGAGACCAGATTAACAGAGCTGTCGAGAGAAGCTGCACTCCTAATCTCTCCCTGAGAAAAGAGCTTGCTGATACAAGAGACTTTTAAACATCTTTAATCCAAATTCAGGGTTTTCCTTTCCATCTTCCCTCTAATCCTTCTGGAGGTTACCAGCCCCTTTCAGCCCCGAGCCCAGCACAATAGCAGCAAACAGTGCAGGCAGCCACAGCCTCTGCAGTCCCTTGCTAATATAAAATTTGCTATCTCTCTCTCCAGAATTTGGCTGTCTTGAAAATAGCAATCTTACCAGGCCATCGTGTGCAAGGGTCCTGAAAATTGATGTCTTCATTGGTGCACTCAGCCTATTTTCTAGAGATGGAATTAGAGCCTGAGGACAGGGATGGAGGCACCTTCTTCCACCAACAAAAAGATGCAGGTCCTGCTTTCTGCATTGCATGAGACACTTTCCATTGACTTTTTTCTCCTGAGCTTTTGTCTCTCCTGTGGAGCATCCCAGATAAGCTCAGGTCCCACAAGAACAGGGAATAATTTGCCCACTGGAATCGTTCACTGCAATTGCACAGCCTAACCTACGGATTTAGAGAATCACAGAATGGTTTGGGTTGGAAGGAACCTTAAACACCATTTGATCAAACTTCCCTGCCACAGGCAGGGACACGTCCCACTGTCCCAGGTTGCTCCAAGCCCCATCCAACCTGGCCTGGACACTTCCAGGGGTCCAGGGGCAGCCACAGCTTTTTTGGGTAACCTGTGCCAGGGTTTCCTCACCCTCACAGGGAAGAATTTCTTCCCAAGATCTGATCTAAATCTACCCTCCTTCAGTTTAAGGTTATTCCTTGTCAGAAATCCCTCTCCACCTCTCTTTCTCTCTCCCTCCAGACCCCGAATTTACTTCTGTTTTGGGAGGTAGGAGCACAGTTACCCCATTTACTTCCACCAGCCCAGCAGGTTTAAGCACAGCAGAACAAGGTTGCCTTCCCCCCAGATCTTTTTGGCTTGGACTGCCCTTTTCCTGGTAGACAATTCATATCTCCAAATGCTTCAGCAATTCCCATGCCCTCCCTGCCCATCCAAGGCAGGCATCCACACTTCCAAACCACCAGGCAGGGCCTTTGCCAAAGAGATTTTGTTGATTTTGTGGGATTCACACTGATGAAGCCTCCTGTCCCTCTCTAAGTCTCCAGGCAGGTGGGACACTGCCCACAGCCCTTTGTGCTGTCCATTGAGGGCACCCTGAACACTCCACATATGGCTCACAAAGCTCTCCAGCTCTCCATTGGAACATCTCTGCCTGCTAAGCTGAGCAAGGCATCAAAGGCTTTGCCACCTTCCTGTTGCTTCCAGAAGTTCAAAGAAATTGGGCTCCTTGCTTTTCCTTGCCTTTACCCCAAAATCCTGTCAGGAGGATCATGACATGGTTTGACAGTGCCAGAATGATGGAGAAGGAATCAGTGTGACTGGGAAAATGCTGTTCAATCTCAATTTCCTCCCTGCTCCCCTTGCCAGAGGGCTGGGTGATGTTCTGCACATCTGAAGGCTGAGCTGTGGCTTTGCACAGCCCTGCCCCAGAGGCCTGGAGCTTGTAGCTCAGCTGTGCTACAACATCTCACCCACAGCAGCCCTCTGGCCCTTCCCTTCACCTGTGTGCGCTGCTGCCTTGGCACACACAGTACACATGCCAGCCTGGAGCTCCCCAGAAGCTCTGAAACAGGCACACCATGATCTGGAAAAGGCCAGGCTGAGGCACATCTGTGTCCTGCAGCTGTGGGCAATGAAGGGTTAGCTTCTCTGCAGGCTCTGGAGGCACATCTCTGAAGCATCAGGCTATTTCTGCTCAGCGTGCCTGATTTCAGATGAGAGCTCTGCTGTGGGATAGAGCTGGCATGTGGGATAAGAGGGAATAAAATTATACACAGGGTATTTTGGTGCAGGGTTTCCTACACCTACTTCCATTGTCCTCCTCTGACAGAAGGCTCCATCTGGTTTGCTCACGGCTGGGCACAGAGGTAGGGGCAGCAGAAGGGGAAGCAAGGGCTAAGTTAAAGCAGGGTGCTGCAAAGGCTGGTTTGTAATACCTGCTGCTACAAGAGACTGACTTTTTGGTGGTTTGGGTTTTTTTTTTTTAATTTTTATTATTATTTTTGGCTGGGTTTGGGTTTTTTGGGGTGGTTTTATTGGTTGGGTTGGTTTGGCTTTTGGGGATTTTTTCTTTTTTTTTGTTGTTGTTTTTGTTGTTGTGTGTTTGCTTTGTTTTCGGGTGGGGTTTTTTTTGGTTTTTGGGGTTTTTTTGGGAGTTTTTTTGTTGTTGCTGTCGGTTGTCCCTGAATCAGCCCCTGGGCTCTGCCCTGTATCCACAGCCACTCTTGGCCAGTACTTCCATCTCCTCCATCCCACCCATCTCTCTGAACAGACAATGCCCAGAACAGAAGACAAAACTGCAGAATGTTATTATTACTGTTCTTATATTCATATTCTAATTTATTTTTAATGTAATTTGTATCTATAAGATAATATATATTATATAAAATATATAATCTTTATATATAATAATAAATTTTATATATTATATATAAATATATTTATAACATCACGTACAATATATCTATAATATAATTTACATTATAATTATTAACATTTGGAGCAAGCAGGTTGCAGTGTGCCCACCCCAGCCGCGTGCAGAGGCGCAGGGACCACAACCAGGGGCACTCAGGGAGGATGCTCTGCAGCGGCTGCTGGGGCCAGCCCTGCCCGGCTCTGCCCGGGGGATGTCAGAGGAGGGTGGGGGGCAGCAGGCGGTGGGGACAGGGCTGTCCTGAGCCCAGCACACAGCTGGTGGGATGTCACCGCCTCCCTCCTGCTCCTCCAGCCCCGGCCGGGCAGCGCAGCGAGCGCTGTCCAAGGGGCTGGGGCACCTTTGTGCCGCACCAGGGGACAGCAGAGGGGACTCTGCTGACTCGGCTGTCGGGATGATGTGGCTCCACGGGAGCTGTCACGCTGCTCTGCCAGCCTGGTTTGTTTTTGCTGGCGGGCAGGAGCTGAGCCAGGGCCAGGCAAAGCAAGGGGAGGGAAGCGGGGAGCAGAGGGGACAGGCGAGATAAATAGGTAGCGTGAGGATAATAAAGGAGGACAGCTGGCCTAGAAAACTCGAGAGATAAATCAGCAAGGGGGGGGGGGGAAATAAATCCTGAAATTAATTCCAAAGCGTGAGGTTCCTGCTGAGCCCACAGGAGAGAGGCACCTGCTGGCATCCACCTCATCCCTGGTGCCATGTCACAGACACATCTTATGAAAAATCCTTTCCTTAGGATTTTTCTCCTGAGAAGCTGAGAGGCCTCAGGAACAAAATGTAAACAATGATTATCTGCTGCTGTGGAATGCAACAGGTGCATCTGTGATTGGTCTCATGTGGTTGTTTCTAATTAATGGCCAATCACAGTCCAGCTGGCTCGGACTCTCTGGTCGGTCACAAGATTTTATTATCATTCTTTTCCTTTCCTTGCTAGCTTTCTGATTAAATCCTTTCTTCTATTCTTTTAGTATAGTTTTAATATAATATATATCATAAAATAATAAATCAGCCTTCAGAAACATGGAGTCAGATCCTCGTCTCTTCCCTCATCCTGGGACCCCTGTGAACACCACCACAGTGCCAAGCACTCCTGTGGCCAGCACAGCCACAGTGGGCACCTGCCCCAGCCTGTGAGAAATGGAGTTGTAAGGGATTTTTCAAATCTGATGGAAAGTTTACATCGTTTTGAACACGTGTATGCAAACACTAAGATGTGTTGGCTTAGGAAGGCCATGGAATAAAGATGACGTTGAGAGAGAGATTGAACCAGAAACAAGTTTCAACAAGTTTCAAAATATGGCCTTGCCAAAAGACCAGATATTTTAGAGAATTAGAACTGTGAAAGATGTATTGTAGCAGGGCCACGTGGGGTAAAAATATAGGTGGTTGGTGTTAGAACTAATACCAGCAAAAGCTAATCAGCTGAAAAACATTTGGCAGGTATTGTAACCAGGAAATAGGTTGGTTTCTGATAGAATGGCATTGAGTTTTACATCTCTTATGCCTCACCCTTCATTGAGACTGATCATGGAATAAAATCTTTTAAAATGCCTCTCAGTTGCCCCATGTCTGAAAAGCTGGGGAAACCAACAAGCCCTTCCCAGCAGCAGGGCTAAAGCCATGGAGAAGCAGCTGTCTGTCCCCAGGAGCAGGGGACCTGCTCAGCACAGGGCTGGCTGCTCAACCCTCACCAACCTGGCCATGCCAGTTCTCTGGTGCCTGGGGGATGCAAGCAGGGCTGAAGGGACCAGCAGGGACCTGTCTTTGCCTCCCTGTTCCAGTCCTTCCTTACTTTATCATTATCTGAGACCCCAAACCCCAACAGAGGAGCTGGGCAAGCGTCCCTGTACTGCCTTGGGGCAGCACCAAACCCCACAGAGCTCTGTGGGCATAGAGATGAGGGCTTGCCACCCTCCCAGTTGGGCCAGTGTGTCTGCACAAAGCAGCTGAGGATAAACGATATTTCATCATTCAAGTGCTGTGGGGTGTGGAAAAACCAGGGATGCACCACAGCAAAGATGTAGGAAGGTTCATTAACCTCTGCAGTAGTGCAGACACCCAAAAGTGCACCCTGCTGACCTAAGCAGGCTCTCAGGAGGTCCATAGCCCAGGCAGAGACAAATCTCTCTCTCAGCTCAGCATTTTTCCCGTGCAAATGAAGCTGGCATATAAACACACAGCACTGGTGCCTTCACAGATGGCACCAGCAAGCAAAGTTTCCCAAAGTTGCACAGAAAGACGGAGGGAAAGTTAGAACAGGATGAAACAGGGGACCAGGGAGTAGCTTATGCTTCCCAGTGTGACAGGAAAACTGTGAAAGAAAACAGAGCAGAGCCTTTATTCCCCGGCAGCCACCCTGCCCACAAGGCTCTCTCCCAGCATGGCAGAGGCAGCTCACAACAATCCTGCCTCCAGAGCCCGGGGCCGGGCTTGCAGAAGTGCAAACAGCCCTACAAAGTCAGGGCTCAGCGGCAGCTCCCCATTCCCAGCTGAGCAGACGGATAATCTCCCAGAACTGCTGCGATAAGGGTGCTGCTGAGTCCCCGGAATTGCCTAAGAGCTGCCATCGAGGATGCCGGGAATTGCCCAATTATTCTCCCCGTTTCCTCCCTCCCCCTCTCTAAGTTTTGTAAATCGGAAAAGAGCTGCTTTTTTTTTTTTTTTTTTCCCCCCTTTCTTTCTTTTCTCTTTTTCCCCTCTCAAAACCAGCTGGCACAGGATTTCTCAGCGTTTCAGGAGGGATGAAGAGATTATATCTGGGCTGGCTAATCCTGTGTGGGCAGGGAGAAGAAAATGGGGGAGCAGCGGTGGGATCCCAGTGGATGCAAAGGCTGCACTCACAGGTGATGGCTTGAACAGAATTCATCCCAGCAAGCCAGCACTGGCCCTGAGTACAAATCACATCCCATTTCCAGCTCCCCAATGGCTCTATTGAGGAATAAATCAGCTCCTCAAGCTGGCTGAAGCATTCACCCTCTCACAGTTACCTTACTCAGTGCTGAGAAGTTAAAACCTTCCTGCCAAGGCCAGCAGGCTGGGGAGAGTCAAACATCCAAATCCCCTAAGAGCTCAGCAGTGAAATACAAAACAAAACAAATGCCAAAGCCCACAAAGAGAAAACAAGTCCCTGAACTGCAGATCACCTGCACATCTCCATTTGTTCAGCTGTTTTTCTCCAGATGATGCAGTGGGCCAAGAAGTCATCTGGTATCATCAGAGAGGCAAACAAGCCAGGCCACTGTCTAATCCAATGCTGATCTGCACACACAGGCAGCAGCACTCAGCTCCCAGCTCCTGGCTGTCTTTGCAGCTGTTTAAACCTTGGGTTTGTCCCTAAATCCTTCATGACTGTCCCTTAGATGCCACTTTTAAGCTCCAGAATGGCAGCTTTTCTTTCACTCCAGAAGGAGTGAGGGGCTTAAAGTTCATTAATTTTTATGGGATTGGGGTTGTTCTTCTGTAAAGAGTTTGTAGAAATTTGGATACAAACACATTAAACATGCTCAGTCTGGACACCCAGGTGGGTCTGGGTTCTCTTTGGTGCTCTGCACTGCCAGCTCATGCCCTAACCCAGCTGCAAACAGCAACAACCACAGCATCCCTACCTCCAGCACATCTGGGGGTGGCTCTGCACCTCACAGCACATCCCTCCTGTTCCCCCCACTCCAGACCTAGAAGGCACCAGGTAGAACGAGTGAAATGCCAACTCCTGCCCTGGTTCAGTGTGACAGTGTTCACAGGGGTTTCAGATGAGAGAAGAGACGAGGATCTGACTCCGTGTTTCAGAAGGCTTGATTTATTATTTTATAATATAGATTACATTAAAACTATACTAAAAGAATAGAAGAAAAGGTTTCATCAGAAGGCTGGGTAAGAATAAAAAAAGAAGAAATTATAACAAAGGTTTGTGGCTCGGACTCTGTGTCTGAGCCAGCTGACTGTGATTGGCCATTAATTAGAAACAACCACATGAGACCAATCACAGATGCTCCTGTTGCATTCCACAGCAGCAGATAACCATTGGTTACATTTTGTTCCTGAGGCCTCTCAATTTCTTGGGAGGAAAAATCCTAAGGAAAGGATTTTTCACAAAAGTTGTCTGCGACAGTTCACTGCTGGGGATGTCTCAGTGTCCCCTCTCAGCTCAGTGTGAGCTAACACTGACCCCAAAGCCACTGGACACAAACCCACCCCATCCCACTCATGGGCAGGCTGGAAAGTGAGATGAACTAACAGAGATAGAGATTCTCAGCAAGGGGGGGGAATGGAGCAGAACAGGAGAAAAGATGACTTAAAACCCCACAGTGCAACTTCCACTCAATGAATGTCACCCCCTGTGCTGCAGGAGAGGAGTCAGGGATCACTGAGGCAGAGCTGAGCTGGAAGTTAATTTACTGAGTGGGTAATAGGCTGGTAAATGAGATAATATGTCAGATTTGCTGATCCCTTAATACCCACACATCCACTCATAGCTATTATACTTTGATATAAGATGTAATGGGACATATAAACAAAAGTAGAACAATTATTATAAAACTAAAACAAAACTACAATGATTAACAAGACTACAATTAGGTGGAACATCTAATTCATAGCTCTGGTGGCTGTTGGTGACCACTTGAGCAGATCTTCTCACCAGAGATGTTTTCCACCTTTCTTCACTCTTGCTGTGGCAGGGTGGGTTGTGGCTGAATAGTTAAAGCTGCATCCCATGATTTTAATAAAATTACAGATGCAGATATTTGAGGGACTGTGCATACTCTCTATAGAGAATCACAAAGGGCTCTCATGCAAACACATCCATTCCCAATGCATCCAAGTACAGTCTCAGAGGTCTCTCTGGGATGTATTTCAAAATGACAAACATTTTGTTCAGTGTCAAGACAAATGTCTTGGGTCTTAACAGTATTACACTCACAAATAAATCCTTGTTGTTTCTGCACAACACATGTGGCAGCAGTGACAGTTTACCATTTGTTCCCATTTTGCTGGGCCCATACTCCAGGCTCTAACAGAGTACAATTCCATGCTGATTCAATCCCAATGCAACAATTTGGTTTATAGATTCATTTAGGCTGGAAAACACCCTTAAATAATCAAGTCCAGCCACTAAACATTGTATAGAGTTAAGATAAAAGCTGTGGTCCTACTTCTGGTGTAGTCATAAGTGAAATTTAGTGGATTTCACCAAGACAGGAAATGCTTTTTGAATTAAAATAAATATTTTTAAAATACTCAGTGAGTTGAAATTATTTACCCAAATCACCTTTTGAAACTCAGTGGGTAAGTTGCCCTCATCACCTTCCCTTTTTGCTGTAGTGGATTGCACCTGCAACTGAGCTTGGATACAGCTCAGAGCTATGGAAATATTATTCTGGGTGATGCCAAGTGCATTCACAGTTAGGTGGGGGTCCTTTTCAATAATTCTTTGCTATTTAGACAACATACCAGCCAGGAGACATTGACCAGTTCCTAATGCCAACAAGGAAGATTTTAACTGGTGTTCTTGCTCACACAAATCACTTGTTGCCAAGCTTAATTTATTTGCCAGAACTCCAGCATCTGTGCTGTTTATTTAATACCCCTAATCCTGTTCCTGGGATGCCAGTCACAGCTCTCCTGGCTTGTTTTGGAGAGGTGAGGGCTCACTGTGCCACCCTGTGAGCAGCCCTGGGCAGATGTATTTAGGAATGATAAGCAGGTAGGTTTAAGTGCAGAGATATTAACCTGCAGTGACAGTTCCACAGGCCTGGGGCTTCATCCTGGATTAAGGATCACTTGTTGCTAGCCTGTCTTTTAATACCATGGGGCTCAATTTCAGAAATCTGTGAAGATTGCAACAGGTCCAAGAGGTAGTAGGATACACTGTGAGGTTTAAGGTGATTTTTGCTGTGTTGATAGAAACAATCCTAGTTTAAATTAAATTATATCTCCAAGATAAACAGATAAATTATGTCTGACACTATTTCTCTTCCTGTGTGTTCCTCTTATGTAACACTCATTGAACAGCTACCAGCCTGCTTAGATCTATACCCCTTTTCAAAGGAGCCACATTGAAAACTAAACAAGTAAATTTCCACTTCATTTTTGGGGGTTTGTCTTTCACATACTGTGCTTACATTTCCCTCTGCCAAATCCACATTAATGGGTGGGACTCCTAAATTTGTACAATTACAGCTTGCTTTTAGTGATTGTCATTGCAGTGCACTCAGGCTTAACCATGATTACAACCATTACCACATTGATTTGTACAAATAAAAGACCTGGGGGTTTTCACTCCATGCACCAGGGGATTATTGAGGGATAAACTAGAGCTGGGTCAAAGGGTTGGGTTTTGGGATTTTGGTATAACCCTGTGTGGGTCCTGGAAAGGAAATAGGACAAGTCTCAGTGGGGAGACTCCAAACTGGTTACCCCGTCTAGTGAGTGGCTCAGGTGTATCCACCCAACCTTGATGTGATGTTTAACTCCACTCTTGTCTTTTGGTTGGTCTCTTTTCATAAGGGGATAGAGTTTTAAAAGAGCAGGGGGGGTTCCACCTTCAAGGCCTGGGAGTCTGTGGGAGCTGAGACAGGGTTAAAATTTGCTCAATGAATATACAGGGAGAGCAGTTGTTTGTCTCACTCCCAAGGATCTATTCACAGAATGACCAGGTTGGAAGAGACCTCCAAGATCATGGAGTCCAAACCAGCCCCAACAGCTCAACTAAACCCTGGCACCCAGTACCACATCCAGGCTTTGTTAAACACACCCAGGGATGGGGACTGCACCACCTCCCTGGGCAGCCATTCCAGAACTTTATCACCTTTCTGTAAAACACTTTTTCCCTTGCACAGTGAGATGTTCAGTGTGTGGTGGAATGTGATTCATTGTTAGAATCTGCTTCCCTTGTTAAACACCAGCCCTGGTCCCCAACAGCCACCTCTGCTTCACCTTGGGTTTCACATGATCTCCCCTAATCGGAGACACAACAAATACCCAATTCCACTCTTACCAACCTTCTGGCCATATTTTTCTTGCAAATTATCCATTTGAAGAAGGTCCCACAGAATGGTTCTGGTGGTATTTCTTTGCTTAGCCCCTTGGGGCCCAAGGGACACTTCAATTTTAATAAGAGGTGTCACCTTAAACTTCACTCTCTTCACAACTCTCATCCCTAAATTCCCAGTCAGGGTCCCCTCCATATATATCTCCATCCCAATCTTCTGGGGATGCAATTAACTAATGGATCTTTATGCAACCTAATATAGCAGATCATAAATTCTAATTTGTTCTCTCCTCTTTTTCCTTCCCCCCACCCCAGTTGTTTCTGCAATTGTTCTAGTCTCAGAGATAACAGCACTTTTTGTCATTTTCTTTGTTCAAACTCATCTTGTAACATTCTCATTTCCTTTTCTTTGTATTCCTTACAATGACACACTGCTTCCAAACACATTTACAACATCTTGCATATTATTCCCTTTTCTTTACCATTTTTCAGTTTCTCTGTCATGCAATTTAACTGTTCCTCTATCTTTACTCCATTTATGCCAATTTTTGGATGCTCAATCCTCAAAAAGTCTTGGAGAAGATCTTATTCCATGCCAGTAATTGAATCTGCCACTCTACTGACTGTGTCAGTTTTGTCACAGGAGAGGAGCCAGAGATCACTCCGGTGGATCTGAGCTGGTGGTTAGTTTATGGAGCTCTAATCAGCACATTTAGGAGTGCAAATCTCAGTCCTGCCTTCCACCTGCACCCAGCAGAGACAGCCTCAGAGGCTGGACCATGACCACACCACCAATGACAGGAGGATTTTGTGCTTACCCAACCGGGTTTGTCACTGTACTGGCAGCAACAGTCTGGGGTGTCCCCAGAAGCTCTCTGGAGATAAAAAAGCAGGGGAAGAGGAGTGCAGAGCTGTGGAGAGCACCCATCCCAAGTCAGGCTGTCCTTTCCTCCCCCCTCAAACACATCCCCAGAACCCACAGCACCTGCAGCTGCCCTGGAATGGGAGCTCCAGGTTTGAGATCATCCAGGAAGAGTCCCCAGCTCCAAACATGGCCAAGGAATGCAATCCCATTGCTGTGCTCATCCCAGAGCCCTCACATTCCATAAAAACAATGGAATTCATTCCCATCCAGCCCCTGCAGAACAGAAGCACCTCCAGCCCTTTCCCCTCCCTGAGGTTTTCCTAGTTTTCCCCATTAAGAAGCCAAACTCAAACACTACAAACAACCAAAATCCCAGAATTCCAGCTGTCCTTGCCTCCTTCAAGGGATCTTGGAGCATAATTCCTGCATCCCACTAGACAAGGAAGGGGAAACAGGAATTCCAAAACCAATCAGAACACCAATAAATCCCTAAAATAGGAGCCACACCTTGCTTAGGATTCCTTTCCATGGACACAGCCTTTGGAAAATCCACCTGTACCTCCCAAACCCAAGTGCTTGGAGGTTTGGGAATCACTTCCAGGTGGCAGCAGCTCCACATCCCAAATCCCACCCCCTTCCCAGAGGATGGATTCCCACCCAAAGCCACCTGGGGCACCTCCCAAACCCACAGAGAACACCAGGAGGTGGCAAATGCTTCTTTTCTCTTTATTGGGATCACTGGGACATTCCCGGAGGGCAGAGCCTTTTCCGGCACATCCACAGGAGCATTCCCAGGGCAGTCAGGCTCAGCAGGGCGGCTGCTGCCAGCAGGAGCCCCTGGATCAGCACAGGAATTCCACCAGCAGCACCTGGAAGGGACAAAACCCTCTCAGAACTCGTTCATTGTCTTCCCAGCCTCCAGCCAACCCCTGGGAATCCTTGGGAAGGATCCCCCTAGGGCAGCTCTGGGGGATTATTCCAGAAAATCCCTTTGTGAAATCCCTGGGTGAGGGCTAGAGACACAGCCTCACAAAGAGCCCACACAGTGACCCCTACCCTGGGGGGTGTTCCCAGCTGCTCCTGGACTTCCAGAGGGGCTCATGAATCCCTGAGCAGGCTCCAGGATTAGGAGGGGTCCCACGGAGACATCGGCCTCAGTCAGCCCTGAGAGCCCACCTGGGAAGAGATAGGAATGAGTACCCAGGAGAGAGAATTCCTGCTTTGGGCTGGAATTTGGGACTTACAGAAAGATGGACACCAGAAGAGCAGAATTCCAGGGGTTTTAAATGCAAGGACACACTCGGGATAGAATCATGGAGTGGTTTGGGATGGAAGGAGCCTCAAAGCCCATCCAGTGCCATGGGCAGGGACACCTCCCACTATCCCAGGTGGCTCCAGCCTCACCTGGGACACTTCCAGGGATGAACAACGGCCCCAGGACCTCCCCACCTGCACAGAATTTTTTCCCCAAAACTCCCCTCTTTTCTTTTAAAATCCCTTCCCTACGGACACACCGGAGAGGAGCCGGGATCGCCCTTAAACTGTGCCGAAACCCCGCTGCCCTGTCCCGAGGGGACACCTTGGGGACACACCTCTCTGGCCGGTGCCATCCCTCCGCTGGCGCCTGCCCATCCGTGCGGCCGGGGCGCGGAATTCCCGGGAATCTCCTCCGGGGAGAGGACAGCTGCCGGTGTCACAGCAGCTGCAGATGGCCGCCGTGCCCTCCAGAGGTGCCCACCTGGAACAGAGTCACGCGTGAGCCCTGCCCGAGGCGGGGACGGTCCCCTCCCCGCGGCAGGGACACTCACAGCCCGCTGGCTCTGCTGAAGGAACAGGCTTTATTCCGGGAATTCGGGGCTTCACCCGCCGGCGACACCCGCAGGTGGCAGCTGATGTAGAGCTGGAGGGGAAATCAAGGAAAATTCAAGTTACTCAAGCTTGCCTCATCCCCTACAAGTCAAGTTAATCTTGGAGACTTTAGGGGTTTTTTTTCCCCTCATGGATAAACCGAGAAAGGAGGAGGGATGGCAACAACACCTCACCAAATTCCCGGCGTCTCCGGCGAATTTAAAGGCATCCAGCAGGAACCGCAGCGACTCCGGCCGGGGCCGCGGGGACACGAAGGCTGAGGCGGTGTCCTCTGCCCTGCTGTCCAGCAGGCACCTGGAGAAGGGCAGGGAATCACCGGGATGCTCCTGAGGAACCCGGGATGGCCCAGGCAGCCCCGAGCCCGCCTTACCCGCCCAGGTCGATGAAGGCGTAGCGGGGGGACGAGCTCCTGTCGGGGCTGGCCGTGGCCACGCAGCGATCCACGAAGAGCCGCAGGGGCACATGGCCCTCCGAGGTGACATCGGCCTGGAAACGGAGGCTGTCCCCAAGCTGGAAGCCATTGGAGAGCCTTTCCCTGCTCCAGTCGTCTGGAATGCAGATCCCAAGTAATGGGGTCACTTTGGGGAGTGTGGAACCTCTTTGGGGAGTGTGGGCTGGATTTGGCTCCGTTGAGGCTCCCAGGATGTCCCCAGAGCCACCAGGGAGGGGGAGCTGAGGGACATGAGGCCACCAAGGCTGTACCCACCGTCCATGAGGCGCAGGGAGAACCGGAGCCGCTCCTCCGCCGCCACCGTGGAGCGGAACGGGGCCCAGGTGGGGTGCACGGCGCCGCTGCTCACGTTGCTCCTCCTAAAGGGAAGCGATGGGAATTGCCTGGGGTGGCACCGGCACCTCGGGGCCCTGGCAGGGCGGGGACAGCCGCCAGCACTCACCTGGGGTAGTGACACTCAATGGGGACCTCGGCAGGGGTGGCCCTCACGATAAGGGGGTTGCCAGAACGGGTGGGTTTGTAGAACAGGGTGGTTCTGTAGATCAGGGAGTCCGGGGTCACCTGGAAGGAGGATTTAGGAGAAGGGAAAAATTCAGGAAAACGAACTCGGCACCAGCAGGAACTGTGCTGGGACACAGAAGCCACATTCCCGATCCTACAGGACACCACGGAGCTTTGTGCTGGCGTCCCAACAAGGCTCCAGCTTGAAGGAGATCACAGAGCCTCCAGGATTTAGGCACAGCACCTCAGGACCATTATCCCATCAATTCCTGCATCCAATCCCAAACCCACTACTGAGCGTGTGCCTCATCCAGGATATCCACACCCCAAAAATCCACTCCTTACTCCAAAGCCACCAGCACCCACACCAGGGCACATCCAGGGCTGTCCCCTTCACCTGGCCCCAGTGCCACTCACCTGCAGGGTGCTGCCACACTCGTGCAGCGCGGCCACGAAGGTGACAAAGGCCTGGGCAGGGTTTGGGGCCAGGGGCGGGCAGGAGGCCGTGCCCAGGCTCAGCTCCGCTGCCCGCACCGGGCGCCCGGTGCCAAAGAGGTCCCTGCGCACGGTGACCGCCAGCTGCCCCTCCTGGCAGCGCACGGCCACCGCGGGGCGAGGGGACAGCGCCCGCAGCTGCGACAGATCCACGCGAGCCCAGGGCTGCGAGCGGGGGGAGTCACCCCGCAGCCGCCACACCCCGGAATTCCGCGAAGGGAAACCCCAGGGATCGGAGGATGCGGCCAAAGCCAACACCCAGCAGAGCAGAGCGACCCCAAAGCGGCTCCCAAACCCCATCCTGAGCCCAGGAAAAGCAGCGCACGGCAAAGGGGCTGCTCGGGAGCTTTTTATGGGAGCATCCCGGGGGATTTCCCCGTCGGGATAACGGGATCCAGCTGGGCATTCCACTCGGGATAACGGGATCCAGCTGGGGATTCCCCGCCGGGTAACGGGATCCAGCTGGGCATTCCACTCGGGATAACGGGATCCAGCTGGATCCCATCCCTCCCGTGGGTGATTCCTTCCCCCTACAGCCAGGCATTGTCCCTTTTGTCCCATGTCCTGCTCGGCTGCGGTGGCACCAATGTCACCCATGTCCCCCTCGCTCCCTGAGCCGATTTTGGCCAAGCGAGCTCTCTCGGATTCCCAGGAATTCCCCAAAATGCAGGCGGTGCATTCAGAACTGGGGATGTGCCAACCCCAGCCGGGCGCTTTGGGATCGGCCCGTGCCCGATTTCCCTGGAATTGCGCCTGGCTAATGAGGGCACCGTAACGAGTTCATTTGCCTGGAAAGCAGAGGGGCAGAGCCGGTCAGGGACCGGCAGTCAGAATCCAGGGATTAATTAGCGTGCGAGTGTTAATTGCGCTGATTGGCACCACCGCTGGTGGGCACAGGAGGGTGACAATGGCCCTGTGCAGCTGCGGGAGGAGCTGGGGACACTGCGGAGAGTGGCATGGCCCGGCCAGGTCGTCCCCGTGCCCTGCGGGCATTCCCGGAAAATTCCCACTCCTCATCCATAGGGATGGGAGAGCTGGGAGGATTTTGCCCTCAGGATTTATTCCTGGTGTTGTAGGGGTTTTTGGGGGGTTTTTTTTGTTGTTGGATTTTGGGGGGAGTTTTGTGGGTTTTGTTGTTGTTTTGGTTTGGTTTTTTTTTTTTTTTTGTTTTGTTTTTTTGGGTTTTGTTTTTTGTTTGGGTGGGTGGGAGGTTTTTTGTTTTCTTTTGGTTTTTTTTTTGTTTTGTTTGGTTTTTTTTTGTTTTTGGGGTTTTTGGGGTTTTTTTTTTTTGTTTTGGTTTGGTTTTTTTGTTGGTTTTGTTTGTTTGTTTGTTTGTTTTTGTTTGTTTGTTTGTTGTTGTTGTTGTTGTTTGGGTTTTTTACCGGGAAACGGGGCTGGAGCATTTGCCTCCCTCTTCCAGGACCTGTGGGATGGGTTTGGGATGAAGGGACCCACTCGGGTCACTTGTAGGGGATGAGCCAAGCTCTGACCCAGCCCGAATTCCTGATGGAAATTCTTCTGTCAGGTCCTGCTGTCCCCTGCAGCATCCATAATGTCACTCCCACATTGTCACACCCCCCTCTGGCACCATCCTGGTGTCCTGGCATTGTCCTGGGTGCTTTTAGGGATGGTGAATAAATGGTGGGACACAAAAAATGTCTCCAGGCCTCTCCATGAATTCTGCAGGAATGGGGCAGCTCCCAGCCTGGCTCATCCTGAAGCTGCCCTGGAATGTTTTATCCAGTGGGATGGGGCTGTTTGGGAGGCTCCAGAGGGATGGGAGAGGATGTTCCTGCATCCAGAGGTATTCATGAGCATGGGAGGGGATGTTCCTGCATCCAGAAGGATCCATGGGTATGGGAGGGGATGTTCCTGCATCCAGAAGGATCCAGGGAGATGAGAAGGGATGTTCCTGTATCCAGGGGTATCCAGGGGATGGGAGGGGATGTTCCTGTATCCAGAAGGATCCAGGGAGATGGGGGAAGATGTTCCTGCATTCGGAGGTATCCAGGGGATGAGAGGGGATGTTCCTGCTTCCCACAGCCCCACTCCCCATCCCAACACCAGGAATGGCCCTGGAAATCCAGGATTTGATCCACCCAACCTCTGTGGGGCCCAGGTCTCCAGGGATGGGTGCCTGCTCCCAAAGCCCCTCATGCTACTCCACAGGGGGGGATCCAGGATTCCAAAGAGCCTTGCACAGCCCTAACCCACACTTTCCCTCTCCAGCATGGATTTCTCATCCCCTGGAACAGCTCAGCACTGTGCAGGTGCAGGTCCCAGCCCTGTGGCTCACTCTGTGCTCAGTGCAACAGCTCTGAGAGCTCTTCCCCTCTGACAGCACGCCCAGAGCAGCCATCCCTGCACCAAGGGCTCGCTGGGGAGGCCGCAGGAGCAGCGTTCTGCCCAGCATGAAAAGATGGCAGCCCTGTGATCTCCTACAAACACAGCTGAGCCCTCCCTGAGCCCTGTCCTGCTGCTGCCCCAGCCCAGGGGCGTTTCTGCCCCGCTGCTCCTGGGCCATGCTCCAAGAGCCAGCCCTGCTCTGCCCAGTGCTGAGCGCTCTTCCTTGTGCACGTCACACTTGGCTGAACCCTCGGGAGCCCCACGAAGCCTCTGCACAGCTGCTCCTCATGCAGAAGGCCGTGTGTGGGGCAGCAGGGAGGCAGGAGACCATAGACTCCAGCACGGGGACAATGAGGCACTCGCTGAGCCAGCGCTGCTGTGATGAGCCATTGTCATGACTGATGGCACCAGGACTCTGGGGGAGCAGATTTTCACAGCAGATGAGCGCTAATGAACAGAGAAATAACTCCCCGTGATGAGGGAGATGTGCAGAGCTCCAAAAGCCACGGTCCTGCAGGGAAGGGAACGCTTGATTGCCAGCAAGGCCACGGAGCAGCACGCGGGGCTGAGAAAGTGCATCTTCCTGCCGGCCTGGAGAGCAGGGGAGTGAGCCAGCACCTCAGTGCAGGAGGAGGAATAAGAGCACGAGGGTTGGTAGTGGAGCAGAGCAGGCTCACAGGGCTGCCCTGCACATCTGCCCTGCTGCAGAGAGAGCCAGAAAACTGCAGCTAAAATGCATCTCCTGCAGCAGCCAGAGTCCCCTGCAGCAGGGAAACTGAGGCACGGAGCCAAGGAGTCATTCCTGCAAAGCTGGGCACCCCTGCTTTAGGGAAAAGAAAGCTTTGAAACTCAGTATTGGTCTCTGCAGCTCACAAGCTGCTTCCCATAAGGAAACTCTGTCGCCTAATATTGGCTTGGGCCCATGGCACAGCTTTCCTGGGAGGAAGCTTTGCCACAGGAACTGCTGCCGAGCCACCTTGTATTAGGATTTACTACAGCTCTGCCTGGAAGCCTGCCCTGTGCTTTCTATTTTTAGCTGCAGGCAGACCTATTCATATCAGTCAGTGCTGAAACTCAAATCCTTTCCCAGCTTTGGCGCAGTAATTCAGGGACATGCATGAAGCCAGGGTCTCAGCTCTGAGGAGACCTCGCCACGATAAATAATAAACCCATCAGCTGAGTGGTCTCAAGGCTGGGGAACACAGGGTGTGCTTTGCTAAAGGCATTCTCATCACACACATTTATTCCACAGGATCACAGCACTGCTTAGGTGCAGAGCAAAGCAGGGACTGGAATGTGATTTACCAGCTCATAAACTGCAAGGAAAGCAGGAGAAATGGGATGAGAGAGAGGAAGGGTCCAGGGGAAGTGGAAAGGAGGTTTCCCTGCCTGTTAATTATTTTATCTTAAAATGCTTTTAGAAGGGAAGAACTTCATTAGTGCTCAACACATGTGACGGTGTTCACAGGGGTCTGAGGATGAGGGAAGAGATGAGGATCTGACTCCATGTTTCAGAAGGCTGATTTATTATTTTATGATATATATTACATTAAAACTATACTAAAAGAATAGAAGAAAGGATTTCATCAGAAGGCTAGCTAAGAATAGAAAAAGAAAGAATGATAACAAAGGCTTGTGCTTGGACAGAAAGTCCGAGCCAGCTGACTGTGATTGGCCATTAATTAGAAACGACCACATGAGACCAATCACAGATGCACCTGTTGCATTCCACAGCAGCAGATAACCATTGTTTACATTTTGTTCCTGAGGCCTCTCAGCTTCTCAGGAGGAAAAATCCTAAGGAAAGGATTTTTCATAAAAGATGTCTGTGACAAACACAGGACAAGTAAAAAATGTGTGCTTTTCCAGCTGGCCACAGTAAACATATGGAGGGTAAATCTCAGAGGTCTGCAGTCAGTCAGGAGGATTTGAGTAAACCAGTGCAGCACAGATACAGATGTTGGGTGATGGAGCTCCCAGTCAGGCAGCCCTTGCTCTAATGACACTTCATCATGCTCCCTCCTTCACGTGCGTGCCAGCACGTGCCACATCTGCTCAGGTGACTGGCAGTGTGACAAATAAAAGCTCTCAGCAGTGAGACTGCTACCCACCTCCTCCCTGAGAGCACTGATGTTACCCACTGACATCATCACTGCCCTCCATGGCAGCTGAACTCAACCTTGACAGGGCAAACGTGAGCACACAGCCAGCCCCAAGGCAGGGGGAGAGGCACAGCCAGGCCCTGCCAGTGCAGCTGACAGCCATTTGTATGGGCAATACCTGGGGGTTTGATCCCACCAGTTTGCACGGGAAGGAAACCCCTCACAGAGAGTTCAGTGGGATTCATCCTTCCTGCTGCAGTGCTGGCTCCTGCTCCTGCCTGCAGCAAGCAAGGAGCCTGAGGCTCTTGTGCAGGGTGCTGCAGAGGTGCCAGGAGGGTCCCCACACTTGCACACACTGCTGGTGCCCGTGCATTGCCCTTGGTCACTCAGTGTTGGAACCCAGGACACCCCTCTGGCTGCCCTGGATGACTCCAGATCCTGGCAGGGGGCTCAGAGACCTTGGCAAGGAGTAAAAAACACCTGTGCCTTTGATTTTAGCCCATGGAAACAATCACCAATGTTGTGTGAAGAGTTACAAGCCACAAGAGTTTGAATAGAATGATAGTGAATTTACCACAGGGTGAAAATTAGAATTGTGGGGATTTTAGAATGGGGTTCAAGAGGCAAGATGGAGAATCTGGGCATGTCCTGTCCTTCTTCTTATCCTCCATCTTCTGCTGTGATGGTGGCACTTTTGGATTGGTTCAAGGTAGAGACAGACTGTCTAACATAGGTGATAGGTATTGGAAAATTATTGTAAATAATGTACACGTAGCTTTTAGTATAAAAAGTTAACACTGCCCCAAGGCGGTCAGTGTGCCTCAACCCGACCTGCTGGACAGACCTTGGCAGGCCAGAAACAATTTTATAGATAAGAAATAATAATAATAATAATAATAATAATAATAATAATAATAATAATAATAATAATAATAAATAATAATAATAATAATAATAATAATAATAATAATAATAATAATAATAATATAAAAATAAATAAAAATAAATAATAAACAACTTTGAGAAGGAAAGCGAAGGAATCCTGTCTTCTTCTTCGGTCTCAGGGCTGGGAAAAAGAGACTTTCTAACACCTCAACACCAGAGACCCCATCAGCTCAGGATGGCATTGCTGAAGGCAGCCCCAGCCCTCCTGCCCGAGGTGTCAGCAGAGCTGATGGAACACGTGGGCAAAGGCTGCTTCCCCCATCCACGCACTTTCCAGGAGAAGCATGTCAAATTAATGAACAGAAAGAGCCCAAAACAAAACAACAAGGTGTGTGTGTGAGCACATTAAGTCCTTTTCCATCCCCACTTTATGCTTGAGCTGCTACCTTGAGGCTGACACAGAAGCCAATGTGCCATTTGCTTCACACAGCCCCTGGGATCTCCGTGGCACCGTTCATGCTTGGCTAACTCAGCTTCTGGAGGCCATTAGGCAGGGTAATTTCACCAGTTCCTGAGCAAATGCCTGGAGGGCTCCTTGCAAAGCCAGTTCAGCACAGCTGAAATATGGAGGAAATGTTTGTTTGGATCCTAAGGAGAAATGTAATGACTGCTTTGTAGTAAAGCACATTCAAATCAGCCCCACTTTGGCTGATCAAGGCACAATCTCATCAGCACTCTCCAAGAAGAAATACTTCTGATCCAGAAAGAGAGCTTAACATCTTTATGGAAGAGTTTTCATCAACTGACAACACCTATTTTGGGAAAAGCTAGCTCACAGCATCACTCAGGTGCAGACTTTAAAACAAGGGCTTTTTTTTTTTCTATTTTCTATTTTTCCCCTTTTTTCCTTTTTTTTTTTTTTTCCTTTTTGAAAAGGCACTTTCCATTTGATGGGCCCCCTCCACTGAGACACCAGCTGGCCAAACATTTCTGAGGGCTGTGGCCTGTTTATTCATGGATGTGTTGGTGAAAACAGGGCTCTGCAGAGCAGCTATGTGTGGGTGCTAACCAAGGTGGTTGGGACTGATTTTGGTTACAGGGATCAGGAAATTGGGAGAAGTCCTTGAAAAGCCTGGAAGTAAAAAGGCCCTGGGTCACCCCAGTGCAGCATGGAGGGCAAAAACATAGAGCAACCATTGTGGGACCAAGGAGCCAGGGTAGGTGCCACTGGTGCCACCAGATCAGCAGCACCTCGAGGAGGAACCGAGTGAGAAACCCAAAGGAAACACTCTGGGTTCAGTGGGAACTCATGAAGCAGATTGGAGAAACAGCCCCAGGTGGGTGTCTGTACTGATGTCCCCAGAAGGACACAGGTGTCAGGAGGGATGGCTCCCAGCCCATGCTGGGTGACAAAGCAGCTCTGGAAGTGGCAGTAGCTGGAAGTGTGTTGGCTCTCACTGTTTTGAGGTGCAGGTCCTCCTCAGCAATGTTTCACACACAGGAGGATGGGTGTGCTCCTCACTCTGCCTTGGAAATGGGAAAACAGAAGCAGAGAGCTGCAGCAATGGGTGAAAACAGCCAGGTTTATCCCATGGCTGATGGCTCCAAGCCTGCAGGCTGTCTCCTCCAGCTCCATACCTGTTCCTGTGCCCAGCCAGGCACCTGCAAAGGCTGCTCCCATCTAGTCCCACCTCTCCTTTCACACCCTGGCTTTGCCACCTGTGCCAGGCAGGACAGGAGGCAGGTGGCTTGTTAGAAACTGTCCCTGCACCATCCAAACTTGTGAATATGCAACGTGCATTGCATTTTAATGGATGGCTGGGGACAGAATTCATTAAAAGAGGAGGAGGCAGGACGAGTATGGAAGGTGCCTGTGAAGAGCAGCAGGCCAGGGTGTGTCAGCAAAGGCTGAGGGAGATGCAGGAGGAAAGCAGGGGGTTCTCAGTGCTGCCATTGCTGTTTTATCCAGGCACAGACTGGTACTTGGCCTTGGCAGCTGCCAGCACTTGCCTGCACTCCCCTGAGTGTGTTCCTGTGTGTGATGGTGCACAGATGTTCAGAGAGCCAGCTCTGTGCCCTGGGTCTGCTCAGGCAGAAACACCTGCGAGCAGAGAGCAGGAAAAAACCCCAGTAAACCCAGTTCCCTCTGGCTGTGGGGCAAAGTGTGGGGCTGGCACACGGGGTCCTGCCCAGTGACCATGGCTGAGTGTCCCTGCAGAGGAACCTGTTCAGGTGGAGGCATCACTCCAGGTATCTGCCCATGCCTTTGAACAAGGGGATCTATTAAAAAAACCCTCATATGCAAGTTTGGGTGGAACTCAAAAATTCCTGGTCCCTTCCAGAAAGGAGATCCTTTCACTCTCTGCCCCTGGCAAGCTCAAACCCCTGTGCCCTCCAGAAAGGGGATTCTTTGCCCCTGGTAAGCTCAAAGCCCTGGTCCCCTCCAGAAAGGGGATTCTTTGTCCCTGAGAAGCTCAAACCTCTGGTTCCCCTCCAGAAATTGGATTCTTTGCCCCTGGCAAGCTCAAACCCCTGGACCCCTCCAGAAAGAGGATCCTTTGTCCCTGGCAATCTCAAAGCCCTGGTCCCAAGCAGTGAGTGAGGAAGGAGGACTTGGCCCCTCACTCTGATCTCCTCTCCCAGGGGCTGTGCTGTCCCCAGCACAGACGGGCTGCTGGTACTGGGTGGGGAGCTCAGCTCCCAGCTCCCAGGATGGCACAGAGCGTGATTTGCCTTTGGTAACTCCCACCTGCCTTCCCTGATGTTTAGGGGCTGCTTGATCTGCGTGGGATTTTTTCATCTTCAGCACCGACAATCCTCTGATAGTGCCTGTGCTTTGCTTTGACTCTAACCAGAGCCCTCAAGTTGTTTCTCATATCAAACGCTCCCAGTCAATCTGATTTTTAGAAAACACAGCGTGTCTGGGGAGAAACCTGCAAAATATAGAACACATTCCCCATTTGCATCCCAATGTTGAAAAACCCCATCACTCCTCTATGGCACATCATATCAGCGCTACACCCGCCATGAAATATTCATGGCCATTTATTATCATGTTGTTTATTATCGTCATAAAACTCTCCAGCAATCAGTTTCTTTATTTGCTCAGCCTGCAGCATGGATGGGTGCTTTTGTGTCTCCTTCAGTGTTTGAATTTATCCAGGGCCCCTGTCAGTATAAGAACAGCACCACTGCTAGCCCAAGCTCAGTCCATCCCAGGCTGCTTGTGGCATCCACAGAGCACTGATTGGGAAATGTAGGGTGACCATGATATACTCTGCCTGTATTAGGTTGCTGGAATGGAATGAAATTCAACCCAAGATTGACTTCCTGAGCCCAGTGTGACAGCATGGGGAGCAGAGGAATTAAACCCAGTCCTGCTTGGGCTGGGAGGGCAGTGGGACACAGCACTGCTCTCACTGTCCCTACATCCTCCCTGTGAGGTTAAAAAGGAGCAGGGAAGCACTCAGTGAGGACAGCTCCTGAAGGTTTTATGGCAGCTGCCAGACTAATGTTAATGTAAGCTGCTAAAAGATTTTCAAATGGATTAGTTCTCCATTTCCTCCTCAGCACCCTGAGGGTCTGGTGCTGGAAGAACAGACCTGAATCACCTCTGCAGCCACAGAGTTCCCTCCTGGCAACACAGCAGAGGCCAGGGCTGGGCCTGGAGGGAGCCTGTGAGAAAGAGAGGGACACTTTCTGGAACAGATTCAGTTTCTTTATAGCACTTCTTTACAGCAGGACACTTTGTAAGAGTGCCCATTCTGCAAACCTTTTATTCCTCCTGCCAGAGCTCGCGAGCCCTGCCCTTTCCGTGAGGAGGGGAGTAAAAAAAGATCTCTGAGGACAGCGAGAGCAAGAGCTCTCCTTTCACAGGGATTGCAAAGCTGAGTCTCAGTGGAGTGACCTTGATATAACCTCTTGTTTCAAACACACAGCAAACATTTCTGTGTTGAACAAACTGCTGCGAGAGGATTCAGGCTCCTCTCTTGCCAAGGCACTGGCACTGCTTTTCCCCAGAGCACAGTGTCTTCCAAAAGCAAACTGCATCAGCCTCAGAAAAATAAATAAATCTACTTTTCACATCATTTCATCTTCTGATAACAGTAATGAACTCAGTCTGAGGCATTACTGGGAATTAATGACTGCCTGCCTCCTGACTCACCAGCTCTTCCCAGGCTATCATAAATTCCCAGGAAACATTGTGAACCACACATCACTGGTAAGCTGAAAATAAAGACCTTGTCCAGGACCCTGGAGCCAATATCCAGCATGCCAGTGCCACCTGGAAGCCTGGGAATGGAGATGAGCTCCCAGATAAACACTCTGATGGCTCACTGGGGCACCCTGAGCTGCTTCCTGGGGCTCCCTGCCAGATCCCAGCCCTGGCTCTGCATCACTCCTCCCAAATCAGCCTGGCTGAAAGCAGCACACCACCCTTGGGGAGCAGCACACCACCCTTGGGGAGCAGCAGATCACCCTTGGGGAGCAGCACATCCACCCTTGGGGAGCAGCACACCACCCTTGGGGAGCAGCACATCCACCCTTGGGGAGCAGCACACCACCCTTGGGGAGCACATCCACCCTTGGGGAGCAGCACATCCACCCTTGGGGAGCAGCACATCCACCCTTGGGGAGCACATCCACCCTTGGGAGCAGCACATCCACCCTTGGGGAGCAGCACATCCACCCTTGGGGAGCACATCCACCCTTGGGGAGCAGCACATCCACCCTTGGGGAGCAGCACATCCACCCTTGGGGAGCTGCTCCTCTGGGTAGTTAAACTCACACTGCCTGCCTTACCTTTAACCCTTTTTTCCTGGCTAACTCTCTTGTCTGAGAGATGAAGGAGTCTCTCCAAAGCTGCCCCTGCATGCAGGCACTTCCACACCGTTATCACTTCACCTCTAACCTGCTCTTAATAAACTAAAAAAGATAGTTCATTACTGAAGCCAAGCTCTGCAGCTCACACCTGCTAGGCAGGGGAAACCATCATGTTACACACATCAAGCCTTTGGGACTTTGTGCCTTTCAGCTTGCAGTGGGGAGAAGAAGAGCTGGTAAAATTGGCACATCTATATATTTATTTAAATATTGAGATTTCCTGCTCTCACAGTTGCAAATGTAAATTTTGTGCACTCAGATCCAGTAATTAGGGTTAATGACTAAAGAGCATTTGGAAATTGTGCAATTTGTGAAGTCCTCCATCAGAAAGGACCAATTAGGTTTGCTTCTCCTTTTGAAAAACACACATTTCTGTCACCAGCTGTTCAAGGGACATGGCTGTCTGGGCTGCTTGTCTCAAGAAATTTGATTAAATTGAGTTAAATTTAGTTAGATTTAGTTATCATGTATTAATTACAGGCCATGCTCAGATTTCTGTGAGTTCCAGCATTCCAGTGCCAGAACAGGTCAAGGCATGGCCGAGAGTGGAATATGTTTTAATCTGGAGGAAATATAGCTGCTAGATCAAACCAAAAGGCTGAGCAGCTCCACTCCAGCCCATAGCTGAATTCATTTACTCTTGGGTCTCACTTTTGCAGGAGTCATCCATCCAAACCACTTACTCTCCAAGGACAACTGCTGTGCAGTGCAGGCCAGTGCAGCAGAGAGATTTCTCTCCTGACAGATTATCCCCAGGGAGAAGCAGAGCAACGCTCCAGGGCCTTGCAGAAGATGAGGTCTGAAAAATAATTCTGCACTACAAACGTGTTCTTCTTCCCCTCCACAGGCACCTTGGGCCCCTCAGGGCAGAGCTGGGCACACAGGGGCTCCCAGAGCAGCTGGGTCATGGATGTTGGTCAGCCCAGGGGCTGTGGTTCTGTCCCTCCAGGTGTTTAATTAAGGCACTTGGGCTTCCCAAGCAGTGGGGTGTGAAAGCAGCACCTCATAAAAACATCCCAGCCCCAATAACATTCCTAAATCAGCTCCCTGGTGTGCTGTGTTCACAGGGGTCTGAGGATGAGGGAAGAGACGAGGATCTGACTCCATGTTTCAGAAGGCTGATTTATTATTTTATGATATATATTATATTAAAACTATACTAAAAGAATAGAAGAAAGGATTTCATCAGAAGGCTGGCTAAGAATAGAAAAAGAAGGAATGATAACAAAGGTTTGGCTTGGACTCTGACTGTGACTGGCCATTAATTATAAACAACCACATGAGACCAATCACAGATGCACCTGTTGCATTCCACAGCAGCAGATAATCATTGTTTACATTTTGTTCCTGAGGCCTCTCAGCTTCTCAGGAGGAAAAATCCTAAAGAAAAGATTTTTTATAAAAGATGTCTGCGACGTCCTGGGATGCAGCTGGAACAGCCCCCCTGGAGAGGCTGTGGCAGCACAGGGAAGGTTTTATGGGCTCTCAGTTATGAGCTTTGGCACAGAGGAGCATCCAGCACTGCAGCACCTCCACCAGCAGCTCCCCACTGCTCCCACACCCTGCCACGCACGAGTGCAGACACTGCAACACCTGCAGCCCACTTCTAATTCTCCAAACACCCAGAAATCAACACTGTCAGCTGCAACCTTGAGGGAAGTCCCACAGGTCAGGTCACAGGCTAAGAGCTGTTGAACACATCCCTAGAGGAGGAACCTCATGATTAACAGCTCTTTAACCCAACTGAACCCCTGCAGGCTGGATATGTTCAGAAAGACATGGTTAATTGTGGGAGCAATTAGCCTCTGCAAGAATTCACCAGGTACACGATGGATTCTCTGTACCTGGAAGTGTTTAAATCTCAGTGGAGGTTTTTTGGGAAGATAAGCTTCTGTCTGACCAGGGCGGACAGGCTTCATACAGGAATAGCCAATTTTATGCAAGAAGAGATGAACAGAATGGTCTTTTGAGCTGGAAAATCTCTAAAATCTCTGAAACTATTAAGAGAGAGTGAGACATTTCTAGTGGGTTTGACAGCTGGATGACAAATCTGTGTTAAATTCCACAGGATCTAAAGAAACTACTCAGCCTTGGTTTCTGATATCCTCCAAGGGGTTTCCCAGTGGGGGATTTTAGCTTTCCATTTTTTAGCTTCAGAATAATTTTCTGAGTTGGAAAACTTCTCAACCTCCCCTCCTCTCACCTCCCCTGCTCCTCCATCCTCTCCTGTGTCTCGGAGCAGGTGCCAAGCTGTGCGTGGGTGCACCCCTGGGAGAGGCAGCAGCAGAGCCAGCCCACACGTGTGAGGAGCAGAGCAGTGGGCACGAGTGGGAGAAGCCAAAGTTTGCACTTTCCCAGCCCAAAATGATCTCAGAGCCCGGGCATCACCCCCCTTGCCAGCCCTGGAGAAGCCCCACAGCACAGGGAGGGAGTGGCTATTCTGCTTCTCCAGAATAGTTTGGGTTATCAATATTTCTCTTTTAACTCCGTTGTGAAGCCAAATCTTCCCAAATCCATCAGGGCACAGCAGCTGTGCTTGGGGCTGGCTCATCCCCCTCCTGTAATGGAAGCAGTGGTGAAGCTCAAGGCATGCTGCAGGTGATTAAGAATTAATAATTGCTTCCAGGACCAATTGTTTCAGTCAAGACTGTTGAGTTTGGTATTTTATATCTGTTTGGAAAAAGACGGCAGATAATTGAAGGTGCAGAGTAACTCCCAATCAGTCATCACCTTCTGTGGACTTCCATCCCCACCAAAATAGAAACCTTTCACTCAGAATGCTGCACCCTCCCTCCCAGCCTTGCTCTGCTGGGCTGGCTTAGCAGGGAGACTCTTCAGGAAAGCCTGAAATACAAGTTTAGGCCCTCTCCTTCTCTGTCTTGAACTCAGCCACTCCTTAGCAAGATCAAGGAGGACAAACAACCAAGGGTCAATTAAAAGTGAAAGAAAATAATGAAAAGGTGGCTAGGCCCACCAATATTAATTAGAAAATATAAATATTTAGGCCATTAAATATAAAAGCAGTCAGCCTCTGCATTTTGGTGGGGCTTCCTGACAGGCATGACAGCAGGACTCTGTATGGGAGAAATCTGCTCTCTTCTGAGGCTGCCAGTCCTTCAGAGAGCAAAGAGGTTAATGAAATAGAGGCAGAAAAGATGGCAATGTTTCCTGCACTTCCTTGTAATTTAAGTGTGTGGTAAGTACTTTTCTTCCAGAAATCCCCAGTGGAAGGAGTAAAATAACAACCACTTGAAGGATTTAACCCAGAAGTCTCCAGCTGAATTCATATGTAAAATGGGAAGTTTGTATAAAGGAAAAAATTACATAAGCAGAAGCCACTGCTGAAACTTCTGGAATGGAGTAATTTGCAGAAGAACCCAAGACTTGCTCAGGCCTTTTGAAGGTGACAGTCCCCCTGTGATCATCCTCTGTGCACAATTCACTGTGCAGCACAGCAGGGTGGTGGGAAAGGGCTCTGGGACACAGAGCAGGAATTCAAACGCCAGGGAGGATTTAGCCCTTGGATCCTGCCTGCCCTGAGCTCCCCCAGGCTGGCTCAGGATGGGCAGGGCTGTGATGGGGCTGAGCCAGGGAGGAGATCAGCTCAGGGAGGGCAGGAGGGCAGCCCAGCAGCCAGCCTGCAGCGAAGATCATGGACATGGTCTCAGCTTTGGGCCCTGCTGAGCTGCACTGGGAATGGGCACCCTGGGCAGGCAGGAGTGAGCAGGCGAGTCCACAGGGCACATCAGCTGGAACATTGCTTCAGTGGCCATTAAAATCACCCCTAACATCTCCACACGTGTCTTGAGGCAACTTGTGGGGCAGCCCAAGGTGAGAGAGGCTGGAGAGGTGACCTCCTGCCATAAGAGCACCCTCCAGCACTGCAGAGCACCCCAAGGCTTCCTTGCCTGTCTGTGATTGCTTTCTTTCTGCAGATAGCACCCAGAGGGTCCTGTCACTGCCCATCTCCTCTCCCTGCCCAGCTGGCAGACACTGGAGCTGCCAGGCAGGAGCTGGCTCTGCCCACGAGCACAGCCAGCAGAGCTCTGGAAACCTTGCTCCCCTCCTCAGTGTTGGGGAAGATGAAACAGGAAAGCCTTATAAATGTGATTGTCTGGCAAAAGATTTTGAGAATATGGAAACTATAAGCAAGATTGAAACGAAAGCAAGCTTTGAGATACCTCAGTTACTGAACAACGGAAAAACAATGGTGTGGCCAGCTGAAGGTAATCCCCTTTTGGTGAAACAACACCCTCTGCTTGCAGACAGGCCCAAGGGTCAGAGCAGACCCTGCCAGCTTGGCAGAAGGGTCCAAAGAAGAGTTTTTAGGGTTTAAAATGTAGCACAGTATGGTAATGTAGTGATTCTTATAGGCTGTATGGAAATGCTGTAGGATTTGTATGTTGTACAGATTGGTTAGTGAGAATTAGAATATTCAACACAGAAGAAGATTTATTGTATTGTAACGGGAACCTTGCTGTCTTGTCTCTTGCCTCTCTTAGCTCTTACCTCTCTTACCCCTTTTATTCTCTTACTCTCTTACCCTCTCACCTCTCTACCCCTCTCTTCTCTCAGGCCTGCTCTGAGCTGTGGCTGGCAGCTCCCAGCAGGGCCCTGCACCCAGGCCCTCTGCAATAACCCACAAGTTCCTGACCTGGCTGCAGAGATCTCTCGTGTCCGTCCCGACCGTCCTACCCCCCGACACTCCAACACTCAGGAGATGGGTTTTGTCAGGTTTTGTCAGTGCACTGACACATCAGGGCCAGAGGTTCTCCCTCTCATTCCACAGGATCTGTTCCTGCCCCAAGAAAGAACAGAGATGAACATCAAGGCACAGCAGTGCAGGAGTGAGGCACTTGCACACACAGCTCCCAGAGACACTGTCATGCTTAAACTGCAGCTGAGATGCTGGTTTGTCCCCTATCAACACACTGTCCCCTCTTGTCACCCCCTGTGCTGGCCCTGGCAGCCCAGTGGGATGCCTCTGCCAGGCTCTGAGTGCCACAAACACCCTGGGAATGCTGAGCCAGCCAAACAAACCCTGGCTGGGCTTCTGGCTTTGCCCACAAAGAAACTGGCTGATGCTCACAGAGCTGCTCACAGGCAGCCAAGCTGTTTCATTTGGTTGGGTTTTCCTTCTCTTTTTGATTTGTATCTTGGTTCTTAGCTGGTTCTGAGCCTGCAGGAGGGGCCAGGCTGCAGTGGGTACATGTCAACACAGCCTGGCTGATTCAGAGTGACCAAGCATCTGACACAAATCCTCCCAAATCAGCAACGTGTGCTTGGTGACTACTGGCACTGCAGAAGTGGAAACCACACAGAGAGACCCTACAGATGTGATTTCTCATTCCTCTCCATACAGCCTGAGCCCTGGAGCCACAGTGACAGGCAGCTCTGCCCAGCACTCCCAGCCACATGGAGGGTGAGGTTAGGGAAAGGCAGGAGCTGTGCCATCTCCCTCTGTCCCAGCACAAGCACAGGACCCTGTTTCAAAGACAGCAAGAGCTTTGGGATCCTTCAGGTCACTCTGGAAGAGGCATTTGCTTCCAGCTCAGCTGGTCCCTGCTGCCTCAGTGATGGAGCACTGCAAAGTTTGTAGGGCACTTTCCCCTTGACAACCTAGACCTTCCTGTTCAGCTTCTCATGCCTTTCTGGAAGCTGTTCTGCCTTCCCCCAAGCTGAGTTATAAAGCCAGCAACACCACCAAAAAAAAAAGGTTCCTATAGCACTCTTTAATGATGTTCCTGGTCTAACAGAGCAGATTTCCTTTCTCCAGAGAAGGCTACAGAAAACATTGCTGTTCCATGTCTGTCTGTCTGCTCTCCCTCTTGCCCACTAGCTGTGAGCTGCTTGCAAGGGAAAACACACCTGAAAGCTCAGGTGTGCTCAAGACTTGTGGCTGTCCCTGTAAATCAGGGCTTTGCACAGCAGATCCTTCTTCTCCTGCAACAGCAGCAGAGGCTTGGTTGTCACCACATTCCTCTTCACAGAGAAAAGAAAGGCACAATTAATTCCAAGAATATTTCTGGGATTCACATTCTCTGAACCTCAGAGAAAGAAAAAAAAGAATTCTTATCTCATTTGCTGTGCCTGTGTTTGTGCCAAAGTAGAATGCAACATGGAGATTGTTTACCCAGAGTGATGGTGTTTTGTTTCCTTGGCCTGTCAGGGCCAGGGGTGTGTGTGTGTGTCAGGACTGTTGGGGGACAGTCACGAGATTCTGGGCAGTGTGTAAAGAGTTGAGTGCTTGGCAGATTCCGTTTAGATGTAATGTAACATGGAAGAATAGAATAGAATAGAATAGAATAGAATAGAATAGAATAGAATAGAATAGAATAGAATAGAATAGAATAGAATAATTAATTAGCCCTCTGATAAGATGGAGTCCTCCTCATCATTCCTCCCTGCCACAGGGGTCCCTGAAATACAATACTTGGTGGAGCTGTGAAGGCAGCGGACAGGAAATCCCTGCCTTGTGAGAAGATTCATGGGTGTGTTCTCTGAAGGTCAGCTTCATCTGCTGCAGGCAATTAGGGATAATCTATGGCTCCTGCTGCTGCTCCAGCCCTGGCCGTATGCTCCTTGTCAGCACCAGACCATTGGTCAAATAAAAGTCACAACTGGTCAGTGTCCTGCAGAGATGCAGTGCCCAGAGCAGGAGCAGGGAGCTCCTCAGGGATGGGCTCCCTGGGATCTTGCTTCTCTGAACAGCTGAGGACTGGCAGAGAGGAGGGACAGCCATAGCACCCCACAGCTTCTGTCCCAGCACTGTCCCCACAGAGCTCACAGGGCACCCTGTCTGGGTTTGGAAAGACAGGAGTCTGCTAAGGAAGGTAGACGCCTCCCCCCAACTCCGAATTGCTATAAATTTTAATTAAGGGGCTCTCAGGCAAAAAACTATGGGAGAAGGAAATAACAGTTCTTTAATGGGGAAGAAAATAAAAGGATAAAATAAACAATGCAGTACACAGAACAACACTGACAGAGTCAGAACCCAACCTGACACCCTGTGGGTCAGGGTGTTGGCAGCAGTCCCATTGGAATTGTGGCTCAGCCCTCCTGCAGTGTCAGGGGTGGTTCTGCTGGAGCAGGGATCCTGGAGAAAGGTGCAGTCTCTTCCTCTGAAGATCCAGTGGAAGAAGAGACAGCTGCTGTTCCTCTGGGGAATCCAGTGGAGAAGCTGTGCTGGTGTTCCAGAATCTCCAGATTATATCCAGGTAGGAATGCTTGGCTCCTCCCTCTGGGCTCACATCTCCCAATGGGATGCTGCAGTTCTTATCAGCCATGCAGGGACATTCAATAGCTGTTATCAGCAGGTGTCCTCTCCTGAGGGAGGAGTGATTGTGGAGGAGATAAGGAAAACTGCCCACTGAACAGAGGAGAACTGCCATACAGATGGCAAATAGCATTCAATTTGCTTGGCAATCCAGGACACACCCACAGCCCTTTGCTCTCTCCATTGCTCTCTTATCTCTCTTATCTCCTTCATCCTTGAGATTGCATCACTTGCTCACCTTCCTGCCCTGCCTAGAGCCCTGGTGCCTTCCTCAGGGCAAGGACTCCTCTTCCTGCCCTGGTCTCTCTCTGCATCTGCTTTTTGGAGTATTTCTCTGTTTGCAGGCAGACATGGATGCCTAATGATTTTTTCCCTTTTAGTTTTTTTTCCTTTTATATATTCTCTGTACACTTTACACATATATTTTCAGGTCTGTAGCCTATTGTTGTATCTCTGGCTAGTTTTCCCAGTACTTTTCCCTACCTTTTCCCTAAGCAGAAAGACAAAACACATTCCAGAGCCCCTATTTTCATCTACAAAGTTTAGTCCCATCTGAGGGGGGAGGATTTAAAAGGGGCTTGAACTGGAGGGGGTGGAATTGCATCACCACTTGTGCTCTTAATTGGTGATTTTTGTCAATTATGCTAATTTGCTAAACTTTTAAAACTGTATTTACCCCATGAAGGGGAGGGCATTTAGTGGACATTTTCCATATCTGCCCCTGGAGGCCTCCAGTAAAAAACAACTTTTATATTATCTCCTATACTAATATCAGTCACCAGGGACTGCAGCGAAGCCAGTTGGGGGCAGTGGTAACGAGGTCCCTGCTGGGGCCACTGGCAGCAGGGGGAATGTCACTGTCGTATTTCCTGAAAAATCCCTCTTTGCCCAGGATTTTCTCCTGGGAAGCTGAGAAGCCTCAGGTTCTCCTGTGTTTGCTGCTCTGGAATGTGGTCTGGAGATTGTTTATCTAAGCATGTGAATTGTTTTTTCTTAATGACCAATCTCCATCAGCTGTGTCAGACTGAGGAGTCAGTCACGAGTTTTTATTATTAGTTCTTGCTAAACCTTCTGTCTGTATCCTTCTCTTTCTTTCGTATAGTTTTAGAATAGCATAATATAATATAATATAATATAATATAATATAATATAATATAATATAATATAATATAATATAATATAATATAATATAATATAATATAATATAATATAATATAATATAATATAATATAATATAATATAATATCAGCCTTCTGAGAACATGGAGTCAGACTCCTCATCTCTCACCTCATCCTGGGGACCCTCACAAACACAGGGCAAGGATGAAGGGATGGCAGATACCTGGACCATGCCCCAGGAGCTGGTCCCTCCTCCCAGGCCTGCAGGGAACAGGAGCTGGGCCATGTTCTCCCTCTAAATTGTCTCTATAGGAGGAGGAGGTGGATGCGTTTCCAGCCTCCCTGGCTCTGTCTCTCCCTGTTTGTGTGCTTTGGTTTTGAGCAGCCCTCAAGGCTGTGTTTTGGAGGGTTTCATCAGGCAAAGGAAAGGTACAAAGATGAGTTAATGAGAACGATTATTCAGTGACAGCTGCTGCCACTCACCTCCTAACGAGTGCAAGGCACAGCCTTGCAGAAACAAGCCTTTCTCTGATGATTATGTTCAGGAGATTAATTTAGGAAACTCTGCTTAAGACCCGTGGTGATCTTATTTGAAATCTAGTCAATGAACAGGCAAGTGTAGGGGAAAAACAGCCCTTGTTTAAGGTTCAATTGCTGGGAGCATACAGATGCTGGGGCATCTCTTTCCCTCTTTCCCTCTTTCTCTCTTTCTCTCTTTCTTTCTCTCTTTCTCTCTCTCTCTTTCTCTCTCTCTTTCTTTCTTTCTCTCTCTCTCTCCTTCCTCACTTTCTCTCTTTCCTTCCTTCCTTCCTTCCTTCCTTCCTTCCTTCCTTCCTTCCTTCCTTCCTTCTTCCTTCCTTCCCTTCCTTCCTTCCTTCCTTCCTTCCTTCCTTCCTTCCTTCCTTCCTTCCTTCCTTCCTTCCTTCCTTCCTTCCTTCCTTCCTTCCTTCCTTCCTTCCTTCCTTCCTCCTTTCCTTTCTTTCTCCTTCCTCACTTTCCTTCCTCCCTTCCCTTTCCTTCTCATTTCTTTCTTTCTCTCTTTCCAGACTGTGGCAGAGCAGAGATGTGCAGTCCCTGCCCTGCTGTCCCTGGGCTCTCCCCAGCACCCTGGGGCTGTGTGGCTCACACAGGGCTTGGCCCACCTGGAGCTCAGCCTGGCTGCAGAACCATCTCATTCCCTGACTGCTGCAGAACCATCTCATTCCCTGACTGCTGCACTCCACAAATCCAATCCCCCACCTCACACCCGCGGCTGGGGAAGGGCTGGAAGGGCTGCTCCTGCAGGGAGACTCCTCTCTGCAGCCACAGTCAGGTGTGCCAATGGCCATCCCTGTGTCTGTGCCTGGGAGCTGCTCATCCCAGCCTCTCCACACAGGTGCGAAATGGCCAAGCTCAGCACATGCCGCCTGCTATTTAATGTCCCCATCAAGGCACAGAGAAACCAAATGGACTGGAAAACTGGCCCAGGATCAGTGCTTTCCTTCCAAACTGGCACCCACAGAAGGCAGGACTCCTCTCCTGGCATGCCCAGCAGCCCCTGCCCAGCTGGGCACAGCCAGGGACAGCAGCGCTGCCAGGGGCTCTGTGCCCAAGCTGCAGAGGGTGGCACAGGCTGTCCCTGCTGTGCCCCAGGCTGTCCCTGCTGTGTCCCTGCTGTGTCCCAGGGTGTCCCTGCTGTGTCCCTGCTGTGCCCCTGCTGTGTCCCAGGGTGTCCCTGCTGTGCCCCAGAGTGTCCCTGTGGCCTGGCACAGCTGACTGGGGGACTGTCCCAGCTGCCCAGTGCAGGCACAATGCTCAGCTCCCCTTGGGGCTGGCATCAGAGCCCTGCCACCAGCTCAGACAGATGGAGAGCCAGCCCAGCTCCATCTCCTGGGGCTCTCTGGCCACTACAGAGAGCTGAATTGGGCTGGCAGGTGTCCAGACCCCAAATGGAAACATTTGGCCAGGAGTGGCTGTGAGCCCAGGGGATGAGACTCTGTTTCCCATCAAAGACAGGGAGGGAGGTCTGTCCCACAGCAGCTTCTGGGATTTCCTCACCTGGAGACACCAAATCTGGTGCTCAGGAGCCTGCACAGGCTCTTCCTCAGCTGCATTTTGGGCATCCACACTTTCTGCCAGGGCTGATCTCACTCTCAGGGCAGTATCCCAAAGTATTGGCTGTAGAAATCTGCATTTCCCTTCTGGTCTCTCTTTGGTCTGTGGCTGTTCCCCCTCAGCTCCTCCTGCAGTGACCCCTGAGCTCCAGGGCCCTGCTGTGGTCTGTAGGGAGCAGCCAGTGCCAGTCAACCCCTGGTTCTTTTCATAAAGCTCTGGATATTTTCTGGTGTTTTCTAAGGGATGTCTTTCAATTCTACCCCTTCAGTGCCTCCTTCACACCCTCTCCGTGGATGGAGGAGCACATGGAGGCTCTTGGAAGGGCTGCAGGGGTTTCACTGCTATCTTCAATTCCCAAGGCCCAGGAACTGAAACCAGTCTTTCCCTACACAAATCTGTAATATCCCTTGCACACAGCCAGTGCCTGTGGCAGTAAAACTCCCATCACTAATCCATACTAGTCCCTTCCTAGAGAAAAGAAAGGAGTGGGGTTACCATGCTCTCAAGGGATGATGAAACCATTGTGCTCTTCTCTATACACCCAAAAGAAACCTTTATCAGCCTGTGTTTTGGGCCAGAGGTCTGCAAAAAGCCATGCTCTTAAAAACTAAATAAGAAGCCTTGAAGAATTCTTATTGGCTATCTCTGCTCACAGAAAATTAGAGGAGCAGGACATGAGGTCTGGTTTTATGTGGAGGCTTTCTTTCTTTCTTTCTTTCTTTCTTTCTTTCTTTCTTTCTTTCTTTCTTTCTTTCTTTCTTTCTTTCTTTCTTTCTTTCTTTCTTTCTTTCTTTTCTTTCTTTCTTTTTCCTTCTTTCTTTCTTTTCCTTCTTTCTTTTCCTTCTTTCTTTCTTTCTTTCTTTCTTTCCTTCCTTTCTTTCCTTTTTTTCCTTCTTTCCTTTTTCTCTCTTTCCATTTCTCTCTTTCTCTCTTTCCTTCTCTCTCTTTCTTTCTTTCATTTTCTCTCTTTCTTTCTTTCTTTCTTTCTTTCTTTCTTTCTTTCTTTCTTTCTTTCTTTTTCTTTCTTTCTTTCTTTCTTTCCTCTCTTTTTCTCTTTTTCTCTCTTTCCTTCTCTCTCTTTCTTTCTTTCCTCTCTTTCTCTCTCTTTCCTTTTCTCTCTTTCTCTCTTTCCTTCTCTCTCTCTTTTCTTTCTTTCTCTTTCTTTCTTTCTTTCTTTCTTTTTTTCTTTCTTTCTTTCTTTCTTTCTTTCTTTCTTTCTTTCTTTCTTTCTTTCTTTCTTTCTTTCTTTCTTTCTTTCTTTCTTTCTTTCTTTCTCTCTCTCTCTCTCTCTCTCTCTCTCAGTTTGTTTTAATTGCATACCTCTTGAACCACAGAAATGTGTCTTGCATGAGAACTAAAGGCAGAAAGAACACTCACTCCACAAAAAGTCTGATCAATACCGCTTGGCAGCCAGAGCCAAAAACATGTCAAAAGTGAGCTGGGAATTCAGAGAAAGCAGCAGCTGTCATTCAGAACCCCAGGGTGTGACAAAGGGCTGAGTCCTGCCCTGCCTGGCTGAGCAGCCCTGGCAGTCTGGGAGCTCTGGGACCAGGGAATCCCTGAGCTTTGGGCATCAGATGGAAACCACAGGAGCAGCAAGAGGGGGAACTGCCCAGCCAGCACTGAGAGCTGACCCTGCTGCAGGAGAAATGGGAGGGACAGGACACCAAGAGCACTGCAGTCAATGGCACTGGAGGTGGGGACAGCAGGGATGTCAGGGACCATGGGGCGAGGGCAGCAGGGGGACAGCACTGCTGGGGAAGATGGAACAGGAAAGCCTTATCAATATGATTGCCTGGCAAAATATTTTGAGAATATGGAAACTATCAGCGAGATTGAAATTAAAGCAAGCTTTGAGATACTTCAGTTACTGAACAACTGGAAAACAATGGTGTGGCCAGCTGAAGGTAATCCCCTTTTGATGGAACAACACCCTCTGCTTGCAGACAGGCCCAAGGGTCAGAGCAGACCCTGCCAGCTTGGCAGAAGGGGCCCAAAGAGGAGTTTTTAGGGTTTAAAATGTAACACAGTATGGTAAAGTAATGATTCTTATAGGTTGTATGTAAATGTTATAGGATTTGTATCTTGTAATGGATTGGTTAGTAAAAATCAGAATATTCAACACAGCAGAAGATTTATTGTGTTGTAATGGGAACCTCACTCTGTCTCATTCTCTTTACCTCTCTCTCCCTCTCTGGGACCTGCTCTGAGCTGTGGCTGGCAGCTCCCAGCAGGGCCCTGCACCCAGGCCCTTGGCAATAAATGAAATAAACCACAAGTTCTATGACCTGGCTGCAGAGATCTCTGTCTCTGTCCATCCTGACTGTCCTACCCCTGCCGTTCCTACACATCACCCAGTGCTGAGCCCAGGGTGGCCCTGCTGGGGGAGAGCGCCGAAAGGGCAGAGCAGGAGGATTTATGGGCACAGCCATAATGAGAGCCAGTTATCCATGACCATCCTAAATCTTGTCAGGGAGGGGATGAAGGGCATCTCCAGTGGACAGGCTGGAAGATTTAACACCCCCGTTCCACAGTGTAATCACAAAATGAGCCCCTGGGCTGGCAGGACAGGGACTGACTCCTCCCAGGGCCAGACAGGGCTGAGCCACGCCTCAGACAGGAGGAAGGGAGATTAAATAACATCAGAGGCACTGCAGAGAGGCACAGCATCTCTCCCACAACCCAGGGAGGGTCAGGATGCTGCCAGCATCTCTCCCTGACCCCAGGGAGGGTCAAGAGGCTGCCAGCATCTCTCCCAAAGCCCATGGAGGGTCAGGATGCTGCCAGCCTGCTGCAGGTGCAGCAGGGTCTCATGGTGGCCCTGCCCAGTGGCACATACCAGCAGAGCCACACACCCATTCCCCCACAGTTTTTACTAATGACATTAATAAAACATTAATTACACATTAATAAACATTTATTACCACATTTCCAGCCCCACAGCTGCTGCAGTGCCCCTTGTCCCAGGCACAGGAAAGAGGGGCCAGCCCCACAGCAGCAGCCCAGGGGCTGAGGAGGTGCTTTCCTTCCCAGCACCAGTGATGCCTTGGGAAGGCTGACCTAGAACAGAGATGTGACAGAGTTAAAGAATAAAGTAGGGATTTTTTAAGAGGCCTCAATAGATCCACCTTGGGCAGCATAACCCAAAATGGTCACAAAAATGCACAACCGGTCACGGGGTCTCACACTTTTATAAGTTCTGCATTTTGGAGTTCATTGTCCAATTCCAGCTTCAGCCCATGCAGTCCCATCCTGCTTGTTTTTCTCTCTTCAGCCCACATTGTTTGTGCTCTTGGGCCTGAGATTTGGATCATTTGTCCTTGGTCCCCAGCTGGAGAAGGAATTGTTTTGTCTCCCTGCTCTGTGCAGAGCCCTCACCATAACCTCATATGAACCCCAGACCCACACACCAAAGCATCACAGAATGTGAAAAACATAAAAGCCAAACCCTGAGGCATCACCAGGTGTGCAGAACTCTCAGAGCTGCTCCTGTGTGTGGCTCCCATTGCTCAGAGTCCGTGCTGGGGCACTCACACTGCTCTGCCTGCCCTCCACACATGCCCTGCTCTCAGCCCAGCCCTCAGCTCCTGGCACAGCTCTCAGACCAGCAGCAGTGCCCAGTGGGCTGAGATTGCACAGCAAGGCCTTGGGGAATGTGAACCCAGCCAGCAACAGAGAGAACCCAGGGGCTGTCACCCTGATTTTTTAAGATTTTCTAAGCCTTCTGATGTTCACATTCTTGTAACGAATGGTCTCACACACTTTATGTAAATAACTAATTGTTTTGCGTTCTTTTATGGAGGAGGAGAAATTTGATGGACTGTTGGTTTGTCCAGTGTCATTGGAGAGGTGGCACTGTCACCCTCCAACCCACTGTCACTTTTGGAAATCTGTAAATGTTGGAGTCAGAAATTTAAAAGTCTCTTTTACCTTGAAAAGAGCAGTGTGACCGTGTTCACAGGGATCCGAGGATGAGGGAAGAGACGAGGATCTGACTCCATGTTTCAGAAGGCTTGATTTATTATTTTATGATATATATTACATTAAAACTATACTAAAAGAATAGAAGAAAGGATTTCATCAGAAGGCCAGCTAAGAATAGAAAAAGAAAGAAGAATGATAACAAAAGCTTCTGTCTGGGACAGAGAGTCCGAGCCAGCTGACTGTGATTGGCCATTAATTAGAAACAGCCACATGAGACCAATCACAGATGCACCTGTTGCATTCCACAGCAGCAGATAACCATTGTTTGCATTTTGTTCCTGAGGCCTCTCAGCTTCTCAGGAGGAAAAATCCTAAGGAAAGGATTTTTCAGAAAAGATGTCTGTGACAGAGCAGTGTGTCCGTGTCATGTTATTTCATGTCCTATGGTGACATGGGGCCTCTCCCCAGCCTGAGGACATCAGTCACTGCCACCTCCCATGGGACATGGGGGCACAGGGGACATGGGGAGGGCAGTCACAGCCCCTGCAGCCCCCACACCCACAGAGGGAGGCCAGGGGAGCTGCCTGCCTCCCCCTCAAGCAGCCTCCTCATCTGTCCCCAAGAGAGAGGGAAATCAGGTAAGCAATGTCTACGAGCCCATATGGACGGGCTGGGATGCTGCCCAAGCTTCAGCTCGGAAAAAAAGTGCACATTTGATGGTATAAATATTTTGGTTTGCCTCCTCCTCGCCAGCCCACGGGCTGCAGCGCAGGAAGCACAGCAGCAGAGCAGCCTGGCAAGAGGCTGATCCCCACAGCTCCCAATGTGTGCTGCAACAAAAGCCCACACACACTGACCTGCCTGCCCACGTGCCTCCCAGGCACTGCCACCAAGCAGAGAGGCTTCTGGCAGAGTGAAGTGGGGCTTTCAGTCCCTGCAAGGTGCTGCTTCCCAAAGAACCTTAGTGGTTGCCACATTTAGGACCAAGGCGCTGCCTCGTGACACCATCCAGTTCTGATGGAGCTGTTTGGTACCTTTTGTTGCTCCCATGATAGAAAAGAGCTGATTCCCTTCCTGTTAGCAGCCTGAAATCACAGAATGATTTGGGTTGGAAGGGACTTTAAAGTTCATTTCATTTCACTCCCTGCTGGATTGCCCAGGGACACACTGGGAGCAGCTCCTCACTGCTGGATTGCCCAGGGACACACTGGGAGCAGCTCCTCACTGCTGGATTGTTCTTAAACACCCAGAGCAGGACAAGGAACCTGCAGCACTCACTCAGACAGTGCCTCCCTGTGTGTGTGTGCTCCTCAGAGCCAAAGCTGAGCCTGGGATCTGCACTTACCTGGGCAAACATTTGTTTTGTGCTCTATCAGCAAGGTGAGTGTGCTATTCCCCTGTGTAAACAGCAGCTCCTCAGACATAAGCACTTCTGAGCTGTGCTGCACTCCCCTCTTGAAACAGCCACTTTGCACATGAAATCTGCTGCACTCTCCTGTGTCAGCAGAGTCAGTGCTCCAGGTTGTGCTGGGCTCCTCCGAAATGTCTCTTGTCTTGCATGGTGTATTGGTTTGGAAAGACAGGAGTCTGCTAAGGAAGGCAGGAGCCTCCCCTGAAATGGAGAATGTAAACCCTCCCCACCCCTCCGAATTGCTATAAATTTTAAATTAAGGGGCTCTCAGGCAAAAATATGGGAGCAGGAAATAACAGTTCTTTAACAGGGAAAGAAAAAAAATAAAAGGATAAAATAAACAATAAACTAGAACAACACTGACAGAGTCAGAGCCCAACCTGACACCCTGTGGGTCAGGGTGTTGGGAGCAGTCCCATTGGAATTGTGGCTGCAGCCCTGCTGCAGTGTTAGGGGTGGTTCTGTTGGAGCAAGAGGGATCTGTAGAGAAGGATGTATTCTTCCTCTGAAGATCCAGGGGAAGAGGCAGCTGCTGTTCCTCTGGGAATCCAGTGCAGAAGCCGTGCTGGTGTTTCAGAATCTCCAGATTATATCCAGGTAGGAATGCTTGGCTCCTCCCTCTGGGCTCACATCTCCCCATGGGATGCTGTAGTTCTTATCAGCCATGCAGGGACATTCCATAGCTGTTATCAGCAGATGTCCCCTCCTGAGGGAGGAGTGATTGTGGTCACTCAGAGAGAGAGATAAGGCAAACTGCCCACTTGACAAAGGTCATCTGCCATACAGATGGCAATTGAAAACATCTTGCATTGCAATCTTCAACACATGGGAACAGTCCCAGGGTGTTTGTTTATCCATTTGTAGGTGCACTCTGTTCCTTCTGCCATCTCAGTGGATGGGTTTGCAAGGCAGGAGCAGGAAGAAAGGAGGATCAGCAGCATGGACACAGGAGAAAAGGGTTAAACACACTGGGTTTGACCTGCCAGGGTAACATAGGACCTGTCTGAAAGAGAAAGCAAAGGGATAAAGTAGTTTCCCCTCTCTGGCCTTAGTGCTGGAGCTCCCTGGGAGATGGTGACCAAAGCGGGAACGTGTGGGGAGTGGGAGGACCCAAAAGCAGCCAAAAGTGAGTCCTGGAATGGGAAGAATGAGGCTGGAGGGAAGGTGCCAGCATCCTGTGAGCTTGGTTGTTAATTGCAGCCCTGAGATATGCAAAAGGTCTCTGTTCCAGCCCGCACGTCCAAAGAACAAGTCAGAGCTCTTCAGTTTTCAGTCTTGAAGCTGTTTATTAAGTCTTGTCTATAAAATTTTCTTTCTGCCCAGCCAAGGTCTGCTCAGCAAGGCAGCCAGTGGCACTCTGACCCCCCTCGGGGTGGTGTTATGTCTTTATACTACAAACTACGTATAACATATTTGCAATGACTTTCCAATACCTATCACCTACGTTAGACAGTGAGCTTCTATTCCAAACCAATCCCAAAGTGCCAGCATCACAGCAGAAGATGGAGACCAAGAAAAAGAAGAAGGAAGGCTGGACATGTCCAGATTCCTCCATCTTGTCCCCAAAACCCCCATTCTAGAAATCCTAAAATCTACCTTTTTACCTGGTGATAATTTTATTATTATACCATTTAAACTTTTGTGACTTTCAGGTCCTCATACAAAGCTGGTAATTTGCTCCACGGGTCATAATCAAACCCGCAGGTGTTCTGGGCTGCGTGCCAGGGTCTCCGGGCCCCCCGGCAGGGGCCACAGCAACTCTGGACACCTGGAGGGATGTCCTGGGTTCCGACACCAGAAGAGCTCCCTGCAGGGCAGGTTTGTGACCCCTCCCAGGGTCTCATCTGTGACCTGATGCTGGTTTTGGAGCTGGTGTGGGGCCAGCAGGGGCAGAGGGAGCTGCACAGCCCAGCAGCCAGCCTGGAGCCTGCTGGGGGGGGGAATGAGGAGCACAACCTGCAGGGCTCAGGAGCTTGGGGATGGGAGCAGCTCCTTCCACTGCCCAGCAAGGGCTCATCCATGGGAAGGGCCAAGGAAGAAAATTGTCACAGACATCTTTTCTGAAAAATCCTTTCCTTAGGATTTTTCCTCCCGAGAAGCTGAGAGGCCTCAGGAACAAAATGCAAACAATGATTATCTGCTGCTGTGGAATGCAACAGGTGCATCTGGGATTGGTCTCATGCGGTTGTTTCTAATTAACGGCCAATCACAGCCGCAAGCTTTTGTTATTCTTTCTTTCTTTTTTCTATTCTTAGCCAGCCTTCTGATGAAATCCTTTCTTCTATTCTTTTAGTACAGTTTTAATATAATATATATCATAAAGTAATAAATCAAGCCTTCTGAAACATGGAGCCAGATCCCCATCTCTTCCCTCTTCCTTGGACCCCTGTGAACACGGTCACAGAAAATTATGTGAGCCAATGAGCCCAGGAAAGCTTTGATAAACCCTGAGTGTGACAGAACACCTGAGGAGAAAATGTCTATGGGACAAATGTCTCCTGAGACACTCAGGAAAGCCCTTCAGCCTCAGCAGATGGTGGCACCACACAAGCCTCCAGCTGCTGCTGTTTTCACTGGAAGGCATTTTTGCCACGACTTTTCCCCCTGGTTTGAGGCTCCTGTCAGGCCATGTTTGGTGGTGTGGGGGTGAGCTATCCCCACCCAGCCCACTCTGGAGGCTCAGCTGGGTTGCTCAGCTATTCTGAGCTGCCTGCAGTGGTCTGGGGCAGGACTGGTGGTTCCATATCTCTGCTGTTTATGTTTCTGTTGAGATGGAAATGCACAGAATACTGAAATGAGCCCACGTGGAGGAGCCAGGCTGGGAAGGAGAAATCTCCTGTACCTCCTATAGCACCTAACTCACACCATGCCACAGGGTGGGACACTGTCTTCTCTCTATAGGTAGGGAAGACAAGGCAAGGAAAGCAAAATATTTGCCCAGGATCACTCATCAGAAGGCTCTGCACATTCAGGAGGGTTCAGAAGGAGCAGAGAAGGGCACCTGAGTGAGCTGGTGAATGGAGGACACATGGTATAAAAGCTCTGTGGAAGAACAGAGCTTGCTCAGCCTTGATAAAGCAAACTGGCAGTGATGTGATTTTTTTTCTCTATAAATACACCTGGAGGCCAAACACCAGGGGGCGGGGAGGGGGGAAGCTATTTAAGCTGAAGGACGATAGTGGCACATGAAAACATCCATATTTATGCCTGAATAAGTGAACGAGCAAGTCTGAGGAGAGGGAAGGGAGAAATGAATGACCTGAAGGGTAGGCAGAGGAGAGGCAGGCAGGGGCCAAGCAGGAGCTGCCTCTCCCAGAGGAGGATTCCTGTGGGATCAATGGCCTTGCAGAGTTCAGGCTCCTCACCCTTCCTGCAGGATTAGACAAGAGAAGGGAGGGGAAGCAGGAGCAGGGCTGTGGAGGAGAGGAAGAGATGTTCAGCCCTGTGTGGTGTTCAGGGAGCTCTGGGTGTTTATCTGGGTGTGTGTCCCATCACCATCCGTCAGAGCTGGGGCAGTTATCTCTGCTCATGGGGCAGTTTTATCTTTGTCTCTCCCACAGCCAACCCTCCCTCCAGGAGATCTCTGCTGTCCATGGCCACTGAGTGTCCCTGCAGGGCTGATCCAATTCCAGCATCCCATGGGGAGATGCTGCGCCCAGGGGAGGAGCCAAGCATTCCTACCTGGATCCAATCTGAGCCTGGCCCAGCACAGCAGCCTTTGCCCACTGCATTCCCAGAGGAGCAGCTTTCTGCTGCCCTGCATTCCCAGAGGGAGCCCAGGCCCATCTGCAGCAGCCCTGGAGCTGCAGAGGAAAACTCCCCCCTTGTGCAGGATCCCTGCTGCAGCAGAACCACAGCTGGCACTGCAGGAGGGCTGAGCCCCCATGGGATGGGGCTGTGCCACCCCCTGGCACACAGGGGGGCAGCTCCTGCTCTCACTCTATCAGTATAGGGTTTTTTTGTTTGTTCGTTTGTACTATTGAATTTTTTAGCTTCCCTAATAAAAAAACTGTATTCCTACTCCCATATCTTTGCCTGAGAGCCCCTTAATTTCAAAATTATAACAATTTGGAGGGAGGGGGTTTACATTTTCCCCTTTCAAGGGAGGCTCTGCCCTCCTTATCAGACACCTGGCTTTTCAAACCCAGACACTGGGGAAGAAGGTGATTGCCAAACGGCTCCTCAACGTGAGCAGCAGGAAAACAGCTGCCTGGGCTCACAGGAGGAGCTGGTGCTTCATCCTCACATCCCCCAGGCTTTCCACACACACTTGGCAGGTGCTGGGAGGAGTTCTTACATCCCACAGGCCAGCAAGGGGTACAGACCCCCAAAATGTCACCCCACAGCAGCCCCAGCACACCCCTGTGCTCTGCTGCCCTCCTGGCTCAGAAGCAGAGCCAGGCATTGCTTCCTCACCCCTGCTTCTAGGAGCAAGCTGGGATTTCCATAACCATTAAAAACAAGCCTTTGTTATTAGCCCTGTGAATTATTTATCCTGTTATAATTAATGCAGGACTGTGAGGGGGCCGTGGCAGAGCTCCCCTGGCAGCAAACACCAGCCCTGCTCACCACTGGGGCATTAAATATGCATTGGGGCTGATAGATGGCTCCAGCTCCTGATCCCTGCCAGGCTGGGATCCAGCAAAGTGCCCTGGGCATGGACACCTCCCTTGGGAAGGGCTGGATGAGCTGGGGGTGGCAGAGGAGGGAGGCAGCCCCAGGCAGCCCAGCTCACCCCTCCTGCAGCTCATCCATGAGCAGAGACACCTTCCTGGGGTGGGATCTGAGCCATCCTCAGACACATCCCTGCCCTCAGGCTCTGCATTCATTCTGGCCCCTCTGTTTTCAGGTCAGGTTTAGGTAGGATGAGCCCCTGCAAGTCCTCCTGGCTGTTCAGAGATGCCAGCTGGGCTGCAGGGCTCCAGGGACACAGCCCAGAGGGAGATGCCCACCCTGCCTGGGCTCCCAGGACCCTGCAGACAAGGGCTGGGATCTGCCTTGGTGGCTCCACAGGTTTTAATCAATTGCCTGCAAAAAGGAGGGAGATGGGGAATAGCTTGCCTGATCAATAAAACAAGAGGAAATCAACAGCTGCTCTGAAGCTGCTGAAGTCTTTTGCTCATTGCTCAGACCAGCCCTTAAGAAGCGAAGCAATTCCAGAGTCTGAGGTTTCTCAAACTCATCAGGCTTTTAGGCAGAGAGCTGTGCTGAGAGCCTGGGGAGCAGGATCCCATGGGCACAGGTATTACAGGACACCACAGGCACTCTGTAACAAACTCACTGGTCAGCAGGATGGTGAAAAACAAACCAAAAAACAAACCAAATCCAGGCCCAGTGCCACAAATCAAGCTGCCAGGGATCAGCACCTGGATGCTGACACTCCTCACCCCACCAAAACCCTCTCCCTTTAACTTCCCTCTGTCAGGCTGGCTCCTCCAGGACACTCTGTACCTCAGCACCCCAATCCTGCTTGGTTTACAACTTCTTTCCCTTTTTTCCCCTTTTAGTTTAGAAAAAAAGTTTACACCTTTTTTTCCTTTTTTCCCAAAACTGCCACTCCTTATGGATGACAATGGCAGTGTCCAGAGAAAAACTGGTCCCAAGTACAGCTAAATTGATTTAAATCCAATATATGATACAGAGCACATAGATTTGATCAAGATATATATATGTCTGTGCTCAGATATATATAACTGTAAGAGCAGCAGTTTTGCAGCCTGGTCCCATAAAATTGCTGCAAGCAGCCTTTCCCTGGTGCCTGAGAAAGGATTATTCCAAAATATTCAATTAACTGACTCTGCCACACAGGTCTGAACCCACTGGCATGAGTGGAGCTGCTCCCATCCCACCACTTAGGAGGTTTAAACCTAGGAGAAGAAAAAAGAAGCATTAAAACTTATTGTGTGGGCTAATCCTGGCCCAGCAGTGAAGTGCACTTAAAATGACCCTTCTCTCATTTGATGTTTCTCTTATTCGAGGATCTTTCTGGCTCCAACATCCATTTCTCTGTCAACAGCCCTCAGTGCATCTCTCCTGCTATCTTTAGGCTCAGTTTATTGATCCCTCATTCCTATCTATCCATCTCATTCTTTTGTGCTCATTCCTGCCTGTCACTCCATTTACTGCAGGACGCCTGTCCTGGTTTACAATGTGCAGCTCATTTCAGCCCCTTTTTTCCACATTTCCCCTTCCCTGGTGAGGAGATCCATGAGGCAGGGACCTGCTGGCAGCCTGCAGTGCCCGCCCAGCTGGGAGATGAGCACACGGAGCTGCTTTCTGTGCAGGAGCATCCCCCTTTGGCAGGGCGGGAGCATCCCCTCGACCGCTCCTGGGAGGGAGTTAAATATAAACCAAGCGCCAGAGCCGTGGTGTCAGACCTTCTGGCCTGCAACTCCTGCTGTGGCACTCCTTATCTGAGGAGATTAGTCAGAACTCTGTCCTAAAGCTGCCTCTGAATCCCAAACACCAGCCATACCCTTGGAGATAAGGGCATCAGTGTCAGCAGCCTCAGTGCTGGATCACAGCCGAGCAAGAACAGGGAAAGGCAGGGGAATGGAGGGGAAAAAAAGGCTGAGAAAAGGGGGAGGATGAAGGTGTGCCCTCAGAGCTGCTCTGGTTTTGTTTTCACCTTTCATGTCTCAAAAGGTGAGCTGGGCAAAAGAGAGGCCAAGAACAAAGCCCTGTCACTTATCCTGGCTGGTTAACTCATTATCCCTAATGTGTGCCATGCTGTGGCAGGCAGGACAAGGTGAAGGAGAAGGGTTTTCTGTCTCAGAGCAGGGAAATGAAGCCCCTCCCTGCTCAGCAGACAGCCACTTTTCAGAGGATTTGAGCTGAGGGTTGCCCAGACAACCCTCCCCAGGGCTTGGCAGGGCTGAGACCCTCACAGAGGAAACCCAGCTTCCCTAAGGATGGTTTGTAACTAAGAAACACCCTGCCCTGCAAGCAGGGACACACACAGAGTGTGTGAAAACCAGCTGGGAGCCCAGTGCCTCGGTGTGAATGAGAGTGAGGCCTCAGAAAATCTCAGGGAATCCCCAAATCCTGAACTCACCAGGAGTACAGCGTGGAGCAGCGAGAAAGGCTGAGGGGGAACAGGCAGCTCCATGAAAATGTGGCCATGAAAATAATGGAATTGCCAAACCTGACACCCCTCTCAGTGAAAACAGATACACCTCAGGGCCATCAAAACTTAGGGGTTTGCACTCTAAACTTTCCTTTACTTATCTTACCATGTCTCTGCTTTAAACTATAAATTCACATTCTCACTTCTTGCACCTAAGTTTGGAAGCTTTTTCCAAGGCTTCAGATCAAATCCTGTGTTTAAGTCTAAGCTTTGGCTTAAAAGTTCTGAGAGTTCCTTGCATTTCGGATTCCAACACAGACCCAAAGTTCTGAGAGGTCCTTCAATTTCAGATTCCAGCACTGACAGCTGGTTTGTGACCACCAGGGACATGGGGACAGTCTTGGGTTGTTTTAGGGGAAAGGAAAGGGAAGGGAAGGGAAGGGAAGGGAAGGGAAGGGAAGGGAAGGGAAGGGAAGGGAAGGGAAGGGAAGGGAAGGGAAGGGAAGGAAGGGAAGGGAAGGGAAGGGAAGGAAGGGAAGGGAAGGGAAGGGAAGGGAAGGGAAGGGAAGGGAAGGGAAGGGAAGGGAAGGGAAGGGAAGGGAAGGGAAGGGAAGGGAAGGGAAGGGAAGGGAAGGGAAGGGAAGGGAAGGGAAGGGAAGGGAAGGGAAGGGAAGGGAAGGGAAGGGAAGGGAAGGGTGGGACTCAGCCTTAATTCATCTGGTAATTTCTCTGAATTTACAGAGATTGTTAGCAGCATCAATACAACTCATTTGCTGCACAGCACAGTCCTGAGCTGCCATGGCAGAAGGCAGTGCCGAGCATCCTGTGCTGGAGCCAGAGGATGAGCCCAGTGGGTCAGTGCACAGAGCTCCATCAGCACCTGGGGCACTCCCCAGTCCAGGCCAGAGCTGGGTTTGGAGCTGGCAGCTGAGGAAGTTTCTGTGCTCAGGAGACACCACCTGTGTAGGAGCACCTCGGCCTGAGGGGTGCCAGCAGCACAGCCCCACCATCCTCCTGGCCAAAACTGAGGCTGGAGAAGGGAACAGGAGCAGCCTCCATGCAAACAGGTCTGTCAGGCTGAGCTCTCCCACAAGCACCAGCTCTCTGTGCCTGACAGAAAGCAATCAAGCCAAGGCCAGCTTACAGGCAACTGCTTTGCAGCAGAAAGATTTCCATAAACTGCTGGTTTGGTTGTTCCTTTCATGAGCCATTTTGTCTCAATTTGTCTTTCCCTAAAGGTCATTCTCACAGACAGCAGCCCACTGGCTCCCATCAGTCAGAGGCTCTGACAAGCCAGAGGATCTGTCAGACCACAGTTTGCCTCCCAGCTACATTCAAGGTTTTACATTCAACACTTTTAATTCCCCTAATGGAGTTTTCCCTCCAAGGCTAGCACACCATCAGAAACCAGGGAGGCAGGAGCTGGCACAGGAGAACTCTTAAAATGCTCTTTACTGCCAGGGAAATGCAGGCAGCCACAGCAGGAGAGCTCAAAGCAGACATTGGGTAAGAGGACACAGAACAGCCCCAAATTTGGGAGCATCCAGGTGAAGGTGAGATGCACAGGGATCCCAGCAGCTTGAAGAGGGGTCAGATTCTGTGTGTCCCAGGTGAGCAGGCTGGGGAGTGCATCAGGAGATGGCAAAGCCTTGTCTGGAGCAGGACACATCTCTGTGTCACCTGCTGGCTGCAGAGCTGGCAGAGACCCTGCCACAGGGTGTGGAATGGTGAAGGAACTCTACAAGAGACTTGTCCTGCTCCTGCCAGTGCTTCTGGAGGGCAGCACCCCAGCAGGGGCTGCAGCTGGATGGCCAAAAACCATGCACGTGGCAGTACGTGCTCCAAGAAGAGCTGTGTCAGCACACAGCATTAAATATAATCATTTCCACTCCCTTTTGTTGAGGTGCTGTGTGGTATTTGCAGGGGTCCCCAGGATGAGGTGAGAGATGAGTGAATCTGACTCCATGTTCTTAGAAGGCTAATATAATATCATATAATATAAATTATATCATGCATTATATATTATATATTATATATTATATATTATATATTATATATTATATATTATATATTATATATTATATATTATATATTATATATTATATATATATTTATATATTATATTTATATTATATAACATTACATTATATTACATTATATTACATTATATTATGAATACTATACTAAAACTATACTATAGAATACAGAAAGGATACAGACAGAAGGCTTATCAAGAATGATAATGAAAAACTCATGACTCTCCAGAGCCTCGACACAGCTGAACATGATTGGCCATTAATTAAAAACAATTCACATGAAAGCAATCAAAAATTGACCAGTTGGTAAACAATGTCCAAACCACATTCCAAAGCAGCAAACACAGGAGAAGCAATCAGATAATTATTGTTTTCATTTCTCTCTGAGGCTTCTCAGCTTCCCAGGAGAAGAAATCCTGGGCAAAGGGATTTTTCAGTGGCAGTGCTGGAGGCAGGTGTGAGCCATGCAAGGGCTCAGGCAGCCCAGATTTATTTCACTGAGGGTGTGAAAGGTGGCTCTGGGTACCTCAGGACAGCAGCCTGGACCTGGTGGGAGGGCCAGTGGTCTCACTGTGGAGTTCAGCACATACAGCTCAAAATCATGATATAAATAAATGATTTAAAAGCTGAGGTGGGATGAACCCCCTAAGCCCCAGAAAAAGCTGCAGGGGCAGCATTGTGAGCTGAGTCTTGAAGATGTGGGCAGAGATGGCGTGGGACCCCAACATCTCAGGGATGGCCGTGCACACTTGAGAGCTGAGCAGAATTCAGGGTAACAGGAGCATGGGGCAGGAGCTGTCCCCTGGATGTGCAGGGAACAGGTTCAGTCAGACGAACCTGCAGATCAGTGAAGAGTGAGATGAGCACAAACGCTGTTGAAAAATACATAAAACCTGTCCCAAGTGGATTCCAGGAGGGAGAAGAAGCCCCTGTGGTGAGTGGCACGGTGCTCCTGGCAAAGAGCTGAGGAGGGGGATGGCTTCTGGTCCCTTCTGGACCCCAGGGCACCTGGGGGAGCCCAGTGCCAGGGGCACAGGGGAAATCCTGGCTCTGACTGCAGCACTGCTGATAGCATTTGTTAGGCATTGATTGCACAATCAATGGGCTGTCAGTGTTAGTAGCATTTTAACTGGAATTATAATATCAACAACTGTTTATTGCATTTTTGGTTATATTGTTAGAACTTCTAATTAGCCAAACAATGAATTTTGGGCTTGGCATAAGACAGTGTGTTTGGCTTTTGGTAGGCAACACCCCCAAGCTGGGCTAACACATCTCTGCCCTGCCCTGCCTCAGGGGATGAGCTCAGGGTCTCTGGCTGCAAGGAAAGCTCAGCCCCACACCCACCTGATGCAGGGTCCATCCCTGCCTGCTTCACCTCCTGCAGCCTTCCCCAGGCTGCTCCTGGGGACAGATGTGCCAGGCAACATCCTGAAAATGGGCACGAGCCTGACAGCCCCAAATTCTGCCCCAGTGTGGGGCTGCTTGGCCCTGGCAAAGCCCCTCTGAGTGCCCATGACAGCTTCACCTTCTCAGTCCAGTCCTTCATCCCACCATGAAGGCACAGAGGAGTTTGGCCAACCAGCACAGAGCTGGTGAGCCCCAGTTCCCTTATCTCAAGTGAAGACTTCGTCCAGCTTCCCCCAGCATCCCAAATAATCCAGGCATGTCTCCATTTCCCAAATAATCCAGGCATTTCCCCATTTCCCAAATAATCCAGGCATTTCCCCATCTCCCAAATAATCCAGGCATTTCCCCATCTCCCAAATAATCCAGGCATTTCCCCATCTCCCAAATAATCCAGGCACGTCTCCATCACCCAAATAATCCAGGCATGTCTCCATCTCCCAAATAATCCAGGCATTTCCCCATCTCCCAAATAATCCAGGCATGTCTCCATCTCCCAAATAATCCAGGCATTTCTCCATCTCCCAAATAATCCAGGCGTTTCCCCATCTCCCAAATAATCCAGGCATTTCTCCATCTCCCCTGCATGCCCTCTCTTGCCACTCCTCTGAGCCCCTGTCTCAGTGTCTGGCAGCATCTCAGGGCTCCCAGGGGTAAGGGCAGCCCATGCTCACAGCCCACCCAAGGTAACAGCTCACCACAGCGTGCTCACTTTCAATGTGCTTGTCCAAGCAATAAAGCAGAGATGAGGAATGGCAGCTAATTAAAAGTATCGATTCATGTGGCACTCAAACCACCCGGACCAAGTCAGGCTGGGGCAGGGAAGGAGGGATGAGGAGCCTGGAACAGAACAGGGCGCAGCAGGGCTGCAGTCAGGTGTGTCCTTGCTCCCTACATGGGATTTCCTACATGGGGAAAACTCTGCTCTAACAACCCTCTCCTACAAGGTGCCATCCCTGAGGCACTGGGTCTTTTCCTTGCCAGAGTGTAGGAATGTGTCCCCTGTTCACAGAGTGACAAATTATCCTTTGTCTCCTCAAAAAGGAAAAGAGCCCAGAAGTTTCTCTCCTCAATTAGGTGAAAAGACACCTCACAGGACCTGGGGGACTTCACCTCAAACTTAAGGATCGCCAATTGGACAGGAGCCAGAAAGTCCCTCCTATGCAATTTATTAGAAAAAGAAGAGAACAAATAAACTAATCACTTTTGTGAGGTGTTTTACCAGGAGCAAGAGCCTCTTGCACCTGGCTCAGTTTTTCTCTGTAAAGAGTTTTGTTATTTTGCCTTTTATTAAAACTTTTTGTTTCCAACACTGCCACAGAAGCCATCCTGCTGATTTCACGCCTTCTAAGGTAGCTGAGCTATCTTGGGTGTTAAATAGATCTCCAAGAGCTTATGAGACCTGGCTGCCCCCCTATTTCCCCAGAGGAATCTCCAAGGTCCCCATTCCCTCAGCTCCCTGTGCATCCTCATTTGACTTGGCCCATGTATTTTTAAGGCTGGCTGACAGCAGGCAGGCAGGCAGCCACCCAGAAATGGGGGGGAACACAGTCAGGATGTGTTTCTGCAGCGAGGCTCTCAAAGGTCACTGCTTGCAGAGCCCTCTGCCCTTCACATCAGGAGAAAGCATGCCAGAGATGTTTGTCTCTGTGACTCAGGTACGGGCAGGACTCACAGCGTGCCTGGGGCCAGAAAATCCAGACAACTTCCAACTCACCTGCTCTGCACACCATTGCACAAGGTGGTTTTTAAAGCCAAAGTCAGGATCTGTTACTCACGTGGGAATGGGAATGGGAGAGATGAGGGCCGGCACCAGGGTCTCAGGTGTGCCCAGGTGTCTCTTAGCAGAGAGCTGATAGGAATGGATTCACACTGAGAGTAGGTTTAGATCAGCTATTAGCAAGATTTTTTTCCGTGAGGGTGGTGAGGCACTGGCACCAGTGAAACTGTGGCTGCCCCGTCCCTGGCAGTGCTCAAGTGCAGGCTGGATGGAGCTCTGAGCAGCCTGGTCTAAGGGAAGGTGTCCCTGTTGGGTTGGAACCAGGTAATCTTTAAGGTCAACCAGGCCATTCTACAGTTCTGTGAAGCGGTAGATGCTGATGACAAGACTGGAGCTGGGGTTGCCTGAGCCTAGCCAGCGTGGGTCTGTCTGGAGGGGAAGGTGGCTGCTGAATCCTCACTTCCCACCAGAGTAAAAACTTTGCATGCATCTCAAGAGATGAGCCAAGTGAGGAGCATCCAGGGAGTGCTGTGCCAGAGACAGAGCTGGAAACAGGCTCAGGAGCATCCACAGCCACTCAGGAGGTAAGAAACTGTCACTCTCTTCTTGCTCTGCATTACCCATCCCATCGTCTCCCCATCCCTCTGTGTGGCACAGCTACCTACAGCTGTGCTCATGGGCTCCCTAAAGAGCCAGAAACTCTGACAGAAAGCTTGCTCCCTGTCCCTCTGAGCTCACACAGCAAGCAGATGCCACCATGGCCTGGAGTACAAAGGGAGCAGAGTCTCCCAAGTGCATCATCCCCATCCCAGCACTTAGAAGCAAAGAGGAACCTGCAGGAAAGGACTCCTGCTCTGAATATGAGAGAGACAAAGTACCTTCTCGTTTTTAAAGCTGCCCTGGCAGCCTCCTCAGTAAGGTTTGCATCCAAATTGTGGGCATGGACCCCGGGGGCTCTCCATCCTCTGCCTGGGGTGGTATCACAGCACAGCTTCCTCTGAGCTCTGGGGGACTGCAGGCACAGCTCAGGCTCCTGCTCTGCTTCCTCTCCTGCCTTCCCAGCCAGCAGCCTGCTCCACCCAGGCCATGGCAGACCCTCCTGCCCTGCCAAGCACTCAGGCAGCTCTTCCCAGAGCTCAGCTGTCACCCTGATTTTTTAAGATTTTTTTAAGCCTTCTGATATTCACATTCTTGTAACAAACATTCTCACACACTTTCTGTAAATAACTCATTGTTTTGCATTCTTTTATGGAGGAGGAGAAATTTGACCGACTGTTGGTTTGTCCAGTGTCATTGGAGAGGTGGCACTGTCACCCTCCAATCCACTGTCACTTTTGGAAAACTATAAATGTTGGAGTCAGAAATTAAACTTTCCTTTTTTTCACCTTGAGAGCAGCGGTGTGTGCCCTGGTGTTGTTTTGTGTCCTACAGTGACACAGCCAGACACAGAGAGGGCCAGTGCCATTTCACAGCTGCTTGTCCCCATCCCACCCCACACCTGGGCATCACAGCCCTGCAGGAGATCAAAGATCCTGCTGAGGAATCCATCCAGGCAAGCAGGAGAGGGATTCACTCTCTGTGAAAGGCTTTATCTGGCTCCCAAAAGGATAAACCTAAATCCTCTCCTGTGTTTCCCCTCCGCCCTCCAGCCCAGCAGATGAAATGTGACATGTGGCCAAGACCCAAAGGCAAAGTTTAGGACCAGGCAGGGCTGGGCTGAGGAGAGCACCAGGGAGAGTCCGTGATGGGACAAGGGAACCTTCACCCTCAGGAGCCCCAGACTGCTGGGTGAGGGGCAGAAGGGCTGTTGGGAAGGCATCCCAGGATCTTCCATTCCATCCCTCCGAGGGAGGTGGTTGAGATGGCTTCACCTCCTGCTCACCCATCACCCTGAGCTGCTGTCATGGCAACGCATGCTTGGATTCAGGAAGGAACAGGTACTTCAGCTTGTTTACCCAAGAAGGAGGCAGCATCCTGGTATTCAGAGCAGGAGAGAAGGAGGGGAGTGAGGCAGCAGGCAGCTCACAGAGCTGGACCTGCCTGGTGTGCAGCCTGCAGCCTCCTGGCACCCACAAGAGGGGTGCAGCCTCCATCCACTCTGGTCCTGCTGCTCGTGGCTGGCAGATGTGCTCGTGGGGGTGGTGACAGTGCCCACACCTCACTGGGAGCCCACATGAACGTGGGCTGATTGAGGGTTTAACTGCACAGGACAAAACTGGGACATGCTGGGCACTCAGCACCAGCCTTGCCCTCCAGAGGGGAGACCACAAACGCGGATTGCAGCTCCACCAAGGCTCTGGCAGGGGCTCCTGCTTCTCCAGCCATTTATTTCCCAAGAGCAGCCCTAGCACATGGCACATCCAGCACCACCCAAGGACCACGAGAACAGCTGAGGGCAGAGCCTTTCCTTTGGAGCCTCCCTCTCCCTGCAGGAGAAGCAGGCAGTGCTTTGATCTCAGAGCTCCTGAACCCAAAGGAGCCTGAGCAGGATGTTTCCCCCTGCAGGAACCAGCTGCATGGGAGGCTGGTGACCACCTCCACCCCCTCCACGTGCCAGCCCCTTGGGAAGGGGTGGAATCTCACTTGCAGCAGCCCTGGCTCCCCTGGGCACAGAGGAGGCAGGAGCTGGGGAAGAAAAGCTGTCTAGGAAGCTCTACAAGAGGCCCATGCTGGAGTTGCCTCCAAACTCTCCTGATTTTCAAGAGATTTGGGTGCAACCAGCCCACAGGAGAGACACAGTGGGGTTAGGATGACAGAGCAAGATGGGAGCTTGCCCCTGAGCTTCACACCATCCCCCTGGCACACAGATCTTCTCAGCAGGCTGGGCTTGCTGTGCTTCGGGCTTCATGCCAGACCCTCTCTGCAATCCCCAAATCCACTGCTCCAAGCTGGTTTGCAGCTTGCTGACCTCACTCAGCTCTGGAGAAGGGGCAAAGCCAGATGGCCTCCAGCGCTGCAGCCCTGCTGCCCACAGCCTGAGCAGAGGCTGTTTTGGGGTTTGCTCACTATCACCAAGTGGCCTCTTCATGAACACCTTAAGAAGAGCAGCAAGCAGGCAGCTGGGAGGCAGCAGTTATCACTGTGGTGTCCTGCAGGCTCCCTCCATTTCCCCAGCTGGGAAATGGGGACCTGCCCTCCCAGAGGCCAGTGAGAGCTTGTCTGGGTGCCATCCAGTGACATCCATTTCATTCCTCGAAGTGATGCTCACAGGGGAGGGAAACCCAGCGTGGCACAACACAGTTATGGGTGATTCAGCTGAGCATCCCAGGCCTTTTCCTGCAGCTCTGGCAGGCAGGTCAGCTCTGAAGATCCTTTGATAGCAGAAACATCTGTTACAGATGTCAGGGGGCTTCCCTGGTCTGATGGGTGGCTGCCTGGTGAAGTACATGTTTCCCCCTGGCATGACCTCTCCCAAAGTCAATATATTTGCTCCATATTTGATGTCTCCCATCCACAGCACACAGCTGAGAAACCCCCTGGACAACAGAAGCTATCTTTGGAGGGAGCTAAAAGGAGGAAATTATTAATAATATATGGACAAGGCAGCTCAGTGCTTTGTGTCTCTGCAGGGCACTGAGCAGACCCTTACAGAGGGGTTTTCGTCCTGGATGCCTTTGGCAGCTCTCTGCTCCCCATCTCCAGCAGAGCCTTAGGGAAACCACCTGTAAAACGGGCAGCAGCCAAAGCTGGATCTGCTGAGCCCCGTGTCTGCTCTGCTGGGAATTGAGGCAGCCTGCAAGTGCAGCTGTGCCACTGTGTGCTTCCCTCCAACATCTGCCTGTCCTGCTCGCTGAAAAAACCATGGAGCTGCTGCTAATTTCATTAGCAGGCCCGTCAAGCGGTTCATCAATCCATGATTTCCTGGCTTGCCGCCCTGAGGAAACAAGCGGGATCTGCTCTGAATTCACAAAGCCATCCCCTGGGGTCGTTTGTCTGAAGGCTTAAAATTTCCCGAGTGCATTATTATCTCGGATTAAAACTGGGGGAGGGAGGGGCCTTGATTGGTTTTTCTGTCCATCCCCGGGGGTAAAGCAGAGCTCCCTCAGCCTCCAGCAGCTCCCGACCCGCGGCAGGAGCTGCTCTGCTCCGTCCTGCCCCTGCTCCTACCCGGGCAGGGGTAAAGATGGGGCAGAGCCCACGGCGCTGGGCGGTGGAAGGAGGGGACATCGAGAAACAGCCGTGGTGGCGTTGCCAAAGGCCACACCGAGGGTCCCGCAGGCAGGGTCCCACCCGCTCGCAAGGAGGGTCCCGCACAGAGGGTCCCTTCTCCCGCATGGGGCGTCCCGCCCGCAAAGACGGTCCCGCCTGCATGGTCCTGCTGCCCGCAAGAAGAGTCCCGCACAGAGTCCCCCTCCCGCCCGGTGATGTCGTACTGAGGGTCCCCTCTGTCGCACTGAGGGTCCCCTGTGTCGCACTGAGGGCCCTCTGCCCGCACGAGGATGTAGCACTGAGGGTCCCCCCTATCCTGCACGGCGATGTCGCACTGAGGGTCCCCTCTCCCGCACGGAGGGTGCCTATCCCGCACGGGGATGTCGCATTGAAGGTCCCCTATCCCGCACGGGGATGTCGCAATGAGGGTCCCCCTCTGTCGCACGGGGATATCGCACGGAGGGTCTCCTCTGTCTCACTGAGGGTCCCTTCCCGCATGGGGACGTCGCACTGAGGGTCCCCTCCTGCACGGGGATGTCGCACTGAGGGCCCCCCCTATCCCGCACGGGGATGTCTCACTCAGTGTCCCCCGTGTCTCACGCAGTGTCCCCTGTGTCTCACTCAGTGTCCCCCGTGTCTCACGCAGTGTCCCCTGTGTCTCACGCAGTGTCCCCCGTGTCTCACTCAGTGTCCCCTGTGTCTCACTCAGTGTCCCCTGTGTCTCACGCAGTGTCCCCTGTGTCTCACTCAGTGTCCCCCGTGTCTCACGCAGTGTCCCCTTTGTCTCACGCAGTGTCCCCTGTGTCTCACGCAGTGTCCCCTGTGTCTCACGCAGTGTCCCCCGTGTCTCACTCAGTGTCCCCTGTGTCTCACTCAGTGTCCCCTGTGTCTCACGCAGTGTCCCCTGTGTCTCACTCAGTGTCCCCCGTGTCTCACGCAGTGTCCCCTTTGTCTCACGCAGTGTCCCCCGTGTCTCACTCAGTGTCCCCTGTGTCTCACTCAGTGTCCCCTGTGTCTCACGCAGTGTCCCCTCTCTCCCGCACGGTCGGGTCCCGGAGGGTCCCGCGCGGACGCGGCGGTTCCGCGGCCCACAGCGCCCTCTGCCGCCCGCCCGCGGCACCGCAGCGCCGGCTGGGAAACGGGGGGAACGGGAAACGGGGAACGGATGGTGCGGGAGGGAACGGGCGGTGCGGGAGGGAACGGGCGGTGCGGGAGGGAGAACGGGCGGTGCGGAGGAGAACGGATGGTGCGGGGGAGAACGGATGGTGCGGGAGGGAGAACGGGCTGTTCCGGGAGGGAACGGGCGGTGTGGGGAAATAACGGGCGGTGCGGGAGGGAACGGGCGGTGCGAGGGAGAAGGGGCGGTGCGGGATGGAACAGGCGGTGCGGGATGGAACAGGCGGTGCGGGATGGAACGGGCGGTGCGGGATGGTACGGGCGGTGCGGGATGGTACGGGCGGTGCGGGAGGGAACGGGCGGTGCAGGAGGGAACGGGCGGTGCCGGGGGGAACAGGCGGTGCGGGAGGGAGAACGGGCGGTGCGGGATGGAACGGGCGGTGCGGGAGGGAGAACAGTGCGGGAGGGAACGGGCGGTGCGGGAGGGAACGGGCGGTGCGGGAGGGAGAAGGAGCGGTGCGGGAGGGAACGGGCGGTGCGGGGGGAGGAACAGGCAGTGCGGGAAGGAGAACGGGCGGTGCAGGGGAGAGAACGGGCTGTGTGGGGAGAATGGGCGGTGCGGGAGGAGAACGGATGGAGAGGGAGGGAGAAGGGGCTGTGTGGGGCAAAGGGCGGGCTCTGCAAAGTGCCAGGTGCAAATCCATGACCGATCCTCCCAGGAAAGGGGGAATTTGGGAGCCGTGGCTCATGGCATTACAAGGAGTAGGAACTGCAACTATGCTGACTTCAGCCAAGAGCTACTTTATCATAAAAGGAAAAAAAAAACCCAAACAAATAACAACAACAAAAAACAACAACAACAACAAAACAACAAACCCAGAAATATCACAGTTTAATTTAGAGATTATGAAAACTTTTATTCTTACCCCAACTTCTAATTCTGGTACTGTAACCATTCCTACCCCCACAACCCCAAAACATTAGGCCATTATTTTTAAAAGGAAAACATTCCTATGAAATGCAGAGAGGCAGTTTTAGATTGGAGGGAACAAACAAAGGAAAGAACAAAGGAAACACCCCCAGTTTTCCACTATGAACCCTTCTGGGTTGGTATTTCCCCAAATGTCCTCCCATCATTTTAACCAAATTCTTGGCTCAATTTGACCCAGAACATGAATTCCCTTCTGCATCAAATATTTCCCTGCTTGGAAACCAGCCCAAGCCCACCCCATGGGTGCACAGGTCCATATCCAAGAAATGAGGCGTCATCCTGCAGTGCCAGCACTGCCCCATGCCCTGAGGCAGAGGTGACCCTGCTGCTTGCACTGGTGCTGCTGCTGCTTGCAGGGGTTTGGGGCTGCCCCTGCACTGTCCCCCTCTCCCATCAAGCTGCTCACACCACGGAGCCCCCATGGCTGCAGCACAGCCTGGCAGAGCTTTGCTGGCTCTCACAATGGTGCCACATTTCCACCCTCACATGTGTCCCTGTGGCTCTGCCACTCATCTCTCCTCCAGAAGGCAGGGGCTTCTGCAGCCTGCAAAGCCCCAAAACTCCCACTGAGTACAAGAAAACCCCCTGCCTAAGGAAATAAATGTGTTCTGTGCTCTCTCTGAGCTACCCACAGCCAAGCAAATATGGGCACAGTTGGCTCCCACCATGGCTTTATTCCTTAAAAACACGTCCTTTCAGTCAGACCTGTCCTGGCACATCGGGCTGTCATTAGAGGAGAGAGACGCTCTCAGTGTGACTCCGGCTCGTGGCACTGCACCTCTGCATTGCACTTGTCATGCAAGGCGCCCACAGCCCCAGTGGGAACCACGCTGCTTCCACAGCAGCAGGGCTTGGGAAGGCTGTCCCAGGAAGGTGCAGTGCTCAGGGCACCAGGCCACCTGCCCCAGGTGCCCCCTGGCAGCACCAAACAACAGAAGAGAGAGACAGCAGCTGCAGGCCCTGCCAGCTCAGTGCCCAGGGCAGTGACAGTGGCCCAGAGGAGCCTCTCTGTCTGCAGATGTCAGAGGCACAGTTTGGGCACTTTGTGGGTAAAGTTTCTGGGTAGTGTTTGCAGACACTCACTGAGGACTGATGACATGAGGTGAGTTATAAAGGCTGAACCCAAAAGGCAATGAAAAAAGTGACAGGACAGAGGAGGAGCTGGGACAATCCCCTGATTTGGAGCCACCTCAGGGGCTGCCATCAAGGCAGTGCCACAACAGCAGTGCTAAGGACCCAAGAAAAGGCCCTGGCAAGGCAGCCACAGGGTCTGCCTTGCGAAACAGCAAACACTGCCTCAGCACCAGGTCAGACATCGTCCAGCTGACTCTGTTTCCCTCACTGCATCCCACCCCCAGGTGAAGCTTTCTCCTCATCCTCAAACAGACTGTCTGAGCTGTCAGAGAAGAAATCCTCCAGTTCCTCCTGCCTCATCCTGGACTCCAGAGCAGTGATGCGCTGCTTGAGCTTCATCTGGGCATCGTTGTACTCGGTCAGGAGCCGGCCAAAGCGGGTGTGCAGCGTGTCCAGGTTCGAGGCCACCCTGTCCAGCCTCTCCTCCACGCTCTTCCCTTCTGTGCTTTCCTCTGCAGCTGACTCATCCAGCAGCCCTTCCTTCATTAGGATCTCCCTGCCACGCTCCTCCAAGATCCTTTTGGCATCGGGATACTCTGTGACTGCTTCCATGAGATCTTCCTTAGACAGGCAGAAGAGATCAGAGTAGCCCAAGCTGATGATGTTGGCCGTGCGCCTGTTGCCCATCTTGCTGCCTTTGATGTTGAGGATGCTGATCTCACCAAAGCAGCCCCCTGCAGTGAGCAGAGCATACTGCGTCGTGCCATCATCCCCCACCACAGCCAGCTTGCCCTCCTTGATGATGTACATCTCCTTCCCGATGTCCCCTTTCCGGCACACGAAATCCCCCGGGCTGAACACCTGAGGGCGAAGCTTCAGCACCAGCTCCACCAGCAGCCCCGCCTCACAATTCTGGAAGATCCTCACCTTCTTCAAGGTCTCCAGGTGAACATTGATGGCAATCTCTGCCCTTAACTTATCAGGGAGGTTCTTGAGGACCTCCTGTTCGTCCACCGCCTTCTTGTTGGTCCACAGGTAGTCGAACCACTTGATGACTTTGGTTTCCAGCTCTTTGCTCACCTTGCGGAACTGCATGTAGTGTTTGACGGCATCGATCCTGGCCTGGAACTCCGCCCTGGTGGCGTTCATGTTGGAGATCATGGAGCCCACGTTGCCCACGATGGTGGCGAAGATGAGGACGCCGACGAGGAAGTCAAAGATCACAAAGAGGTACTCTTCATCCCGCACGGGAGGAGGCGTCTCCCCAATGGTGGTCAGCGTCAGCGTGGACCAGTAGAGGCAGTAGACGTACTCCCGGCTCAGAGAGCCATACTCAGGATCTGTGACGTTGGGGTAGACCCAGCTGTCCTCCCCGAAGCCGATGGCCTTGGAGATGGCATAATAAATGCAGGCGTTCCAGTGGATGATGACCAGGATGTAGAGAACCAGGTTGCTGATGCGGAAGATGTTGGGGTGGCTGGTTCTGGTCTCGGTCCTGTCGAAGAACTCGAACATGCGGGAGAAGCGCAGCAGCCTGTTGAAACGCAGCTCCGGGCAGTGCAATCCCACCCAAAAATAGGCCAGGTCTGTGGGCAGGCTGGAGAGAACATCCAGCTTGAACTGCAGCGTGGGGATGTAGTTATCCCGTAACTTCTTCAGGTCCTTGACCAGGAGGCCCTGTTCCAAGAACCCTAAAGAGAAGCAAATTACAGGATTATCTCGGTTGAAGTTTGATTTTTCTGCAGGTTTTGTGAGCACCTGGGCAATAGTCTATGGCATGCCATGGATTTGTGTGCATAAATACTCAGGGTCACTCAAATATTACCAGTCCCTGCTCTACTCAGTTTGTTATCACTCAAGGCCTTCATCTGGCAAAAGCCACCCAAAGATATAACTCAGGGATTTAGACTCTTGCCACGAAGAAAAAGGAACAAAAAGGTTTCCATCCTCCAGATCATGAATTATTGCAGTTCTGACAGAAAATGTAGAGCCAAGTGCTGCCTTCCGAGAACATTAAATTCTACCATTTTTCATGCAGATAATTCATTAGCTGAACTGATGCAAAATCAGAGATACAGACCTTCAACCATGCCCGAATACTAATAGTAATGCAGGTAATTTTGTACAATTATTCAAAGGTGAAGTTGAAAGTTGGGATGATTAATCTTTCATATTGAAACTTGCTCCATTTCTCAGATCCTCTAATTAGATTCTTTCTCTGGAGACTGTTTCATACTAGTGAACACCGAGGTAGGCAAAACCCTCCTTCTAATGGAACTGTGCATTGGCCTGTCCCTTGCAGCTCATCTCCACTTGTAAGGGATTAAAGGAAAGCTCCTGCTCACCTGTGTGCAGGCGGATCACTGTGTCCCCAAGGTAGAGAGCATCTGAGATGTAATCCAACACCAGCCACAGCACAAAATAGGTCTTTTGCAGGTCAGTGAAGCAAGCCCTGGTGGAGGAAGGTCATCAAACAGGGTGTGAGACCACAAATCCCCGTATCTTCTCTAACTATTACAGCTGAATGTTGGCTGATCCCGAGGCACCCAGCTCTGCAACTGAGCTTGGCCACTGGGAGCTCCTCTTCCAGGAATTTAAACTCTCTCCTCTGAAAAATCTGCCCTCCCTTGATGGAGGTGAAGCAACACCTTGAAACCACCTCCCAAATGACCCTGAAACCAAGGTCCTTTCCAGCTGGGCCAGAATTGACAGTGATGGGAAGGGTCTCTTTCCTTTCAGTGCCCACCAGTGTCAGTTTGGTCCTGGTTGAGCCGCAGCCAGCAGGTGATCAGGAGGGTCAGAGGTGGCAGGAACAACCTCCCAGCTCACCTGGCTACGAGCAGGCACCAGTTGTAGAGGACAGGAACTGCAATCACAGCCAGCCAGTGGTAATAGCAGTCCCCCGCAGGGTCCACCACAAAGAACAGCCATTTCCTCCTGGAAATGTGGAAAACAGGGTTGGAACAAACCATGTGAGCCACATCCTTCATCCCCTGCACCACACTGCCTCCAGCAGAGCTGCAGCTTGGGTGCCAGCCTTGAGCCAGGACAATCCCAGCAGTGCAGAATCCCAGCGCTGTTCAGGTTCCTTTATCCCTAAAACTGAGCTGAGAATGCAGCAGAAGAGGAACCTGTGGGATGGTGAGGCAAAGCAGGTGGCCCACATGCCACAGCACCCCCGTGGCAGAGCCAGGAACAGATGTATGGAAGGGGGGATCAGAAAAGTTCCTGTGATGTACATGACATTGCTTCTCCCAGGTGAGGCAGGGACCGGTGCCAGGCACATCTGAAGAGAAGAGTAATTGGAACAGGGAGGAAAGCGTGCTGCAGAACAGTGGCAGCACCAGGAGGGGCTGCCCAAGCCCCGGAGCAGTGGCCCTGGGGGCAGCTGGCACGGCAGGGCTGCCTCCTGTGCCTCCTGCAGGCTGCACAGCCCGGCCTCCAGCCTTTGAACTGCTCCCAAGTGTTTGATCCTGCTCGCCCTGGGACTCTGAGATAAGGAGTGTGTGCTCCACTTGCCAGATTCGCTGGAGAAGCTGGGGAAGAGAAACTCTGTGGCTGGGTTGATAGGCTTGTAGCAGCCTGGTGGGGCAAAGCATCCTCCTTCCCTCCTTCCCTCCCTCCCAGCTTTTGAACACGTAAAACTCCCTCCAGTGACAGAAAAAAACCCCAACCCACTTGCCAACAGATGCCCCATGCCCACCCATTACTCTGGCAGCTTCAAAGGCAGAACCTCTGCTTGGAAGTGTCCTTTCCCTGGAGTACAGGCAGTGCCCAGAGTGTGGGGACTGGCACTCAGCTCAAAGCCAGCCCAGTCCCTCATGTTCACCCTCTGTGCACCCACAGACAAGTGATGATCCAGCCTCCCCATTAAAAGGGCTTATTTTTAACCAGAAAGTGCAGCTTGAATATTTGTTTTTTGAGACAGGGACTCTGCTCCCTGGGACAGACAGCAGTGCCACAGGGGAAGGACTCACCTGCAGCCAGCACCCACAACCACCAACAGCCTCAGTAATGCTGCTCATGGTGTTGGTAATTTCAGCTTTAAATCATCACTGCTGCCATGACAGGAGGCCAGAATCACTGATTCTGGGCAGCAGGGCCAGGACTGGAAAAACAGAGTTAACCCAGGAGGAGGGAATAATCATCTGCCTCTTCCCAAAGGCTTTGGAGCCTGCCACGGCCACGAGCAGCTCATGTGTGGGATTACCAGACTTGGGGCTCTGCTTACCTGTGGAGATGAGCACCTAGAAAACCCCAGCAGTTCCCACTGGATCCCCAGAACCCACAGGCACTGAGCAGCCCTTTCCCAGCACACCTCAGCTCCCTCTAGTCATGAACAAGCCGCCCTCAGCCTCGCAGGGCAGAACAGCCTTTTCTTCCATTACTAGTAAAGACCCAGATACAAGGCTCAGATTATTTTTCTCCTACAGAAAACAATTATTTCTTGGTGTTTTAATTACCATGTGTAATGGTAGGGTCCAGAGTAGGCTGTGAGCTTTGCCCTCTAATTAGCCAGCAGAAGAAAAGCCAGGTTATTGCTTCTCACCAGGAGTGTGAGCTGAGGAGATGAAAGGGCTGGATTTCAAAGAGCCTTTTCAGAAAGCTGCTCTTTGTGGGGACACAGGCAGCAAACACGCTCCCTTCATGCTGCAGATGATGAATGAGACTGGCAAATCCCAGGTTTGTGGCTCCTGGGTGGGATGCAGTGGCTGCTAGGTGCAGTCCTGCATCCCTTGGCTTGGGTCCAGACCCTGACATGAACAAGCTGCTCCTGCACGTTATTACAGACCCAGGGCTGGCTCCAAAAACAGCCCTATGAAACTGGGGAGGTCTGATGTTATATCCCACCAGGGCATGGACCAGGAGGGATGGTCCCCCATGGCTGAGGGACATGCCAGGTCTGAGATTTCCACAGGAACACTCCACCAGCTCCTGTGTGTCAGCAAAACAGCCCAGCAGAGCCAGGCTGGTGCCAAGACAGGGGCTGGAGAGGGCAGGAGGGACCCTTCCCACCACCCCACCCCAGCTCCTTCTTTCCCACCCCCATGGGAGCCCCCAAGCTCCACACACAGCTGATCCCCAGCCAAGGTGGCAGGGACCACAGCAAAGGGACCCTACTTTTTGTTTAACTTCTCAGTCTCCTCATCCTCAAGCCCATCAGCAGCTCCTGCGGGCACTGTCAGGAGCTCAGCGACTTGGAAACGCTCCAGGAAGGGGTCTGGCCTCTGCTGCTCCTCGTGCAGGCTCTTGTTGGCCCAGTCCCTGAGCACCAGCACCAGCCGGACTATCCTGCACAGGGAGACAGGCACACCAGGGGTTAACAGCACAGCAAGGACAAAGGAAAGCTTCAACAGAGACCTCAGGGGAGCTGCAGCTGGGGAGAAAACTCTCACAGCTCCCTCTCAGGTGTGCTGGTGTTCACAGGGGTCCCAGGACCAGGGAAGAGATGAGAATCTTGACTCCATCGTTCAGAAGGCTGATTTATTATTTTATGATATATATTATATTAAAAGAAAATTATATATTAAAACTATACTAAAGAATAGAAGAAAGGATTTCATCAGAAGGCTACCAAGGAATAGAAAAGAATGATAATAAAATCTTGTGACTGACCAGAGAGTCCGAGCCAGCTGACTGTGATTGGCCATTAATTAGAAACAACCGCATGAGACCAATCACAGATGCACCTGTTGCATTCCACAGCCACAGATAACCATTGTTTGCATTTTGTTCCTGAGGCCTCTCAGCTTCTCAGGAGAAAAAAATCCTAACAAAAGGATTTTTCATAAAATGTGTCTGTGACACTCAAGCACTGGAATTTGTGGTTTACCCCTTTTAGTGAGGATATGGGACCAAAAATATGCAAGCAATAGAGACCACCCTGATAGAGTTCCACAACTTCTACCCCAGTCCTGCAGGCACTCCCACAGGGATATGAGGGATCTGTGGGGCACTGAGGCAGAGGGAGGCTGCCTGCAGGGAAAGGAGCCTCTGAGCACAGTGGGGGTGAAGCCATCCCACACCAAAACCCTCTCCACGGGCACTGGGGCACAAAGAGCAGCATTCACAGATGCTCATCCCATGAATTCCATACAGCAGAAGGGGATCCTGAGCCCACAGAACAAAGGGCTGTGCACAAAGGGCTCACCCCACACCAGGGGCACACAGCAGTACCTGGCCAAGGCTCCCTGGCCTTGGAAAGCACGGTCAGCCCTCTGCTCGCCCCCACGCAGGCTGGCTCCTCTCTGCAGCTCCGAGCTGGTGCCATCCTGGGTTGAGCAGGTCCTGCCACGGGGAAAAAGGGAATTATTGTACTAGTGAGCCCCAGAATAATGAGTATTGACTCCGTGATTGTAGGAGGCTGATTAAATGTTTCATTATGTTATACTATATTTACACTATACTGTACCATACTAGAAAGAAAAACCTGTGACCCACAGTTTTGACCTAATTGGTTAATAAATTAAAACACTATCACCAAAGTCTAATTAAGACTAATTATCCCTGTTGGTAAATAATCTCCATAACATGTTCCACATGTGTCAAACAGCAGATGTAGCAAGTGAAGATAAGAATTTATTTTTCTTCTGAGTTTTCCCACAGCCCCTCCCAGGAAATCCTGGTAAAGTCTGTGTCTCTCTCCGTTGTGTGATACTACAGGGGATCACACCCACCCTGTGCCACCACACACGGGCACACTGGAGGAAGCTGGCAGCAGAGATTGGGCATCACAGCCCTGCCCTGTGCTGGTGTTCACAGGGGTCCCAGGACCAGGGAAGAGATGAGAATCTTGACTCCATCGTTCAGAAGGCTGATTTATTATTTTATTATATATATTATATTAAAAGAAAATTATATACTAAAACTATACTAAAAGAATAGAAGAAAGGATTTCATCACAAGGCTAGCAAGGAATAGGAAAGGAATGGAATGATAATAAAATCTTGTGAGTGATCAGAGAGTTTGAGCCAGCTGGACTGTGATTGGCCATTAATTAAAAACAACCACATGAGACCAATCACAGATCCACCTGTTGCATTCCACAGCAGCAGATAACCATTGTTTACATTTTGTTTCTGAGGCCTCTCAGCTTCTCAGGAGAAAAAAATCCTAGCAAAAGGATTTTTGATAAAATATGTCTGTGACAGTGCCATGCCAGGCGTTTCCCTCCCCTCCCCAAAGCAGGGAGCAGCTGACCTGCTGGTGCTGAGCCCTGTCCCCTCCGTGCCCCCCCGGGGCTGGTGGTTGGCTGGGGAGCTGTGCACACCATTGCTCCTGGCTGGCATCCTCACGGAGAGGGGACCAGGGCACACGCCCTGCCCAGGGACCTGCAACAAGCACAGGACAGCCACAGGGAAACACATGCAGGACACTTCACAGGTTTGAATGCAGGAATCCAGCACAGCATGGGAAGAGAGGGTCCCACACCATGTTCCCCAGGAGTCCTCCAAGAGATCCCAAAGCTGCCTGGAGCCATGAGAGATGCTCTCCTCATCATTCAGGCTCCTCATCCATTGCCAGAGGAGCACCTCTGTTTCCTTCTCTTCCCTGGTTCTGCCCACTTCTCCTTTGCCTTTCCTGCTCTCCTCGCCCTCGGCTGCCCTGCCTTGCCTGCCCCTCCTCTTCCCATTCCTTACCTTGTGCACTCCTCCTTTTCCCTTCCCTGCCTGCCCCTCCTTTGCCTTTCCCACTCCAACCCCTCCTTTTACCCTGCTTGCTTTCCCCTCCCTGCCTTGCCTTTACTTGCCTTGTCCTTCCTACCCCTCCTTCCCTTGCCCTGCCTGCCTCCTCCTCCTTTGCCTTGCTTTGGGTTGCCTTGCCTGGCTTCTCTATGCTTTGTCTTGTCTCCTTTCCTTTCCTCTCCTGTCTGTCTTTCCTTTCCTTGTCTTGTCTTTCCTTTCCTTTCCTTGTCTTGTCTTTCCTTTCCTCCCCTTTCTCCTTGCCTACTTTCCTTGTCTCCTTTTCCTTGTCTCCTTTTCCTTGTCTCCTTTTCCTTGTCTCCTTTTCCTCTTTCCTTTCCTTTCCTTTCCTTTCCTTTCCTTTCCTTTCCTTTCCTTTCCTTTCCTTTCCTTTCCTTTCCTTTCCTTTCCTTTCCTTTCCTTTCCTTTCCTTTCCTTTCCTTTCCTTTCCTTTCCTTTCCTTTCCTTTCCTTTCCTTTCCTTTCCTTTCCTTTCCTTTCCTTTCCTTTCCTTTCCTTTCCTTTCCTTTCCTTTCCGGTGCAGCCACCATCACCCACTTAGGAGCCCGGTGTCCCCGGAGCCTTGAGCGCTGCCTCAGGCGGGCTGGCAGGGCTGGCTGGGTCACATCCCTGCCCCAGGAGCTCCCTCGGGCTTTTCAGGCACGAGGGCAGGGCAGGAGCAGCGGAGGTACCAGCACGGTGACGGGGGGACAGTGCCCACCCCGTGTGGCTGTCACAGCGCCACAGCAGCCCCCGTGCCCTGAGCAGCAAGGCACACTCCGAGGAGCAGGCAGCAGCCGTGTCTGGGATGAAAGGGGAGGGGGGAAATGTGCTGCTTGGGGATGTTCCATTTCCCTATGCAGGTGTTCCCTTCTCCCCCAGCCATCACCTCCTGGGTGTTGGAGGGACCCCAGACAGTTCCCAGCTGGGGATCCCAGCCCTGCTGAGCTGCTCTGTGGTCTGGGGATCCCAGCCCTGCTGAGCTGCTCTGTGGTCTGGAGATCCCAGCCCTGCTGAGCTGCTCTGTGTCCTGGAGATCCCAGCCCTGCTGAGCTGCTCTGTGTCCTGGAGATCCCAGTTCTGCTGAGCTGCTCTGTGTCCTGGAGATCCCAGCCCTGCTGAGCTGCTCTGTGTCCTGGGATCCCAGCCCTGCTGAGCTGCTCTGTGTCCTGGAGATCCCAGCCCTGCTGAGCTGCTCTGTGTCCTGGGTCACTGTGCAGCCAGGGACAGGCACAGCCAGCAGCCCCAGCTGGGCTCAGGTGCTGCCACACCAGGGGATGCACCCAGATTGCTGCCAGGGTTCTGCTCCCACTCCCCTCCCAGCCCTGCCCTGGGGAAGTGCAAAATGGTGATTCTATCCCTGCTTCAGAGGTGTGGCACAGCTACTGCTAGGATGGAGAACTGGGAAAAGCAGACATATTTTAACACCCTCACATCCACTTACCTCTTTGCCTGCCGGCAGAACAGGGGACCAAAAGTGCTGCTCTGGAGTCCCAGCAAAGAGAGCTGCAGAGTTTGAAGGTGATCATGAAATGCACCGTTCACCAATTTCTGTCCTCTTATTTTGCTCAGGAAGTCATTCTAATGCCCAGTTAGCAAAAAATCTGCATCCCCAAGGCAGTCAGGAAGAGGTCAGCTTTTCTCCTCTCCCTCAGGATGTAACCATTAGCAGTGGCTGAGGCTGGATCCATCCCCAACAGGCACACGGAGTCCTGCACCTTGTGCAGGGATGATCTGAAAGCACCAGCACCTCTTTTATCTTTGCTATCAAAGGTTTACCTTTTCCTTTCCCCTTCAAAGCTTTAAATTCCACTCGTTCTGATCTCCCTGAGCACCCACGCAGCAGGCAGTCCAAAGGAACAAACAGAATTTCCCAGCCTTGGCTGGGGCTCCTGGGCGAGCACCCAGCAGCACAGGATGTCACCCTGCTCTTGTCCCCACATCACAGACTCCAGGTGACAGCTCACCAGGAGCACTGGCAGCAATGTGCCTCTATTCCAATTCTCTGTTTGCTCCCTGCCTGCAGCTGCCTCCAAAAGGAACACGGGAGCTCCAGAGCTGCTCCCTCGAGCACCATCATGCACAAAACACTTTATTTGCTGTGCAGTTGTCGTGGTAGTGGCCCTTGGGGACACCCGGCCCTGCCACGTGTGCTGCCGTGGGACAAAGCAGCCCGGGAGGAGGAGGAAAGGAAGAGAAAAAAGGAAATAAAAGCATCACACTCCAACAGGGACAGCATTAACCAGAAGCTTTCCTACTCAGGATTCTCCCTCAGCCAGGGCAGCTGAGACACCCACGAGCAGGTGACAGTCCTGCTGCCAAGGGAATAAACCTTACCTGCTCCCACTGACTGGGACATCAGCACCAGACTCCACAGAAAATACACACATCCAGAACACAAAAAGTTTATTAAAATATGCATTCTGTGGTCAGTGTTTCCAGATTTACACTAGCATTTATGCCTTACATAGAAGTAATATTTTCCACAATCTGCCCATGAGAACACATCCAGTTTGACCACCTCTCCTCCAAACACCTTCAAGCCACACTTTGAAGGTGGTGTGCCTTCCCAAAGTCATCCTTTTTCACCCTAAAATAAACCCCAAGCACAAGCTTCCTCCACAACACACTAACACCGCTCAAAGGAGAGAAACCAGACAATTCACCTCATTTCCTGGCCCCAGTCACACCCCCTTACCCAGAACAGCTGTGCAAGGTCCTCTGGTGACCCTGCCACAGGAGCCACCCACCCTGCACACCCCCCTGCCACAGCACCCAGCACACCACCCTGGCTCTGGTGTGCAGTGAATGCCAGCACTGTCCCCAGCTCAGCAATCAGCCCCTGGTTCAGAGCTGCGATTTCTTGGGGAAATTATTATCAGTTATTCATCAGTCCCTGTCCAGCTGCCAGATTTACAGTCACAGACGCTTGGTGTGGTGTCAAGCAGAAAACACCCGAGCTCTGATGTCTGTAAATAAGCTATTGGGACATCTGGATGACATGTAGATCCAGCTATAATTAGGTACAGGTGACACAGAGAGGTCCTGTTAAGCCTTGCCAAAACCTGCCCCCAGGGCCTGCGTGCACAACTCCAGCAGATGTGCTGGATGAACCACCAAAAACATCTCAAAGTCACCTCAGAATCAAGTGTTAATAAACTCTGGAGAAGGGAACAAACAGAAAAGCTGTTAAACTGGGCTTGTTCACAGCCAAAGAGCATCTGGGTCAGGAATTTCCCTCACCCATGTTCTTCCACCATCACTGAAGTTGCAGCTTGGCAGCAAGACCTGGGAGAGACACTCCTCCACTCCCCTCTGCCATGGGGAGCCTAACAAATATCTATTTTCCCTGACCTGTTTGGTGCTATTGCTGTTGCTCTGAGGTTTTATAATCCAGAGAGTCACCATGGGCAGGTTTCCCATGTAAATCCCTCTGGGAAAGAGCCAAGCCCCTGGATAAGCCCAGATGCCAGCAAGGCTCTCACATGTGAACATCTGCAAATCTGCTGTGGCTGCAGGGATGGGAGCTCCTGGCCCCTCCAGCTCCACTCCTGCAAGAGGGGCTGTGGCACTGGAGCACCACCTCCACCAAACAGCACTTGCACAAGGAAAAAAAGAGAACCCAGCAGAAGTTTAGGAACACTCAGTCACTCTATAGAAGGTGAAGAACAGACCACAGCAGCTGGCTGAGAACTTTTATGGGGTCAGAGTTGAGATCTCCAAGGTGGGATGTGCCCAGGCTGTGACTGTAACAGGACCCCACACCCACAAACACCCAGTTCCTCAGGTTTGCATCTCCTCTGGCAGCCTGAGGGCAACTGCACAGGACAGACACCTCCTGTGCCAGCCAACAGCTCTTCAGAGAAATCAGCTCTTCACAGCAGCTTCTCACACCTTCTCTGTCACCAAGGCCTGAAGGACACACACTCTTGAGGGCCCACAGTGCAGAAAGCAGTCCTAGACAAGAAAAAAAGAGTTTCACTGCTGGCAAGTACACAAGAAATGCTCCTCTGCCCGCCCTCACCCACCCTGCCAGGTGAGCAGGGGAGGCTGGGCACGGGCTGTCATCTTCTGAGCCAGAGCCAGGTGTTGATGAGGCAAGCAGAGATCATCACAGAGTACACCAGGGCCTCCTTCTGTCTCCAGGCGTGGCACTGCTCCTCCAGCACACGCAGCCTCCCCGAGATCCTGGCCAGCTGCAAGGGAAGCACAGGGGCACTGTCAGCACCCAGAGGGGCTCTGCCACCTGCCATGGCACAGCAAGGGAGGCACAGATGGAGCTCTGCTCCTTCAGTGTAGGAGTGTCAGGGGGTAGGACGGTCAGGGACAGAGATCTCTGAAGCCAGGTCTGGAACTTGGGGTTTATTGCAAGGGCCAAGTGCAGGGCCCTGCTGGGAGCTGCCAGCCACAGCTCAGAGCAGGCCCCAAAGAGGGAGAGAGAGGCAAAGAGAAAGAATGCATGAGTGTGGTAAAGAGAAAATGAGAGAGTGAGGAAGAGTAAAAGAGAGAGAAGTTCCCATTCCAATACCATAAATCTTCTTCTGCGCTGAATATTCTAATTCTCAAGAACAAGACACAAATCCTATAACATTTCCATACAGCCTATAAGAATCATTACATTGCCATACTGTGTTTACATTTTAAACCCTATAAACTCCTCTTTGGGCCCCTTCTGCCAAGCTGGCAGGGTCTGCTCTGACCCTCGGGCCTGTCTGCAAGCAGAGGGTGTTGTTCCATCAAAAGGGAATTACCTTCAGTCCAGCCACACCATTGTTTTCCAGTTGTTCAGTAACTGAGGTATCTCAAAGCTTGCTTGCATTTCAATCTCACTTATAGTTTCCATATTCTCAGAACCTTTTGCCAGACAATCATATTTATAAGGCTTTCCTGTTTCATCTTCCCTGACACTTCAGGGCCTCCTTCTCTAAAGCAGAAGTTCCCTTTGTGTGGGAGGAGTGGCAGCAGCACCTCGGGTCTGCAGCAGATGCTTCAGGAAGATTCTTCCCTTCAGAAAGCATCTGAGCCCCTCTCAGTGCCACCAGAGGGGTCTGGCTGGGTCCTGCAGCCCCTCGGGGTAGGAGCTCCATGGATAGCACAGATGTAAGCCCTCTCCTGAAGGCAGGGCCAGTCTGACAGCAGCAGCCCACCAGGACTGAGCAGCTGCCCCAGCAGCCTCCTCACCCATCCCCTGTGGCTTTCCCAGCAAGCATTTGCAGCCCTTTGCCCCATCTCACCTGCCTTCTCATTGCTGCCACCTCTGTCACCCCTGCCTCCTCCGAGGTGCTCTCTGCAGCTGGGACGGGCTCCTGAGAGCTGGGAAGGAAAGCAGAGATGCAGGGGGGCCAGAACTGCTCGTGGGGTGCAGCTGACCCCCACAAATGCAGCGCTGCCCCAGGGAGCTGAGCCATGCAGTGTCACCATGATATTTTCTGAAAAATCCTTCGCCAGGATTTCTCCTGGGAAGCTGAGAGGTCTCAGAAAAGAATGTAAACAATAATTATCTGATTGCTTGGGAATGTGGTCTGGAGATCGTTTTCCAACAGGTGCATCTTTGATTGGTTCCATGTGAATTGTTTTTAATCAATGACCAATCACTATCAGCTGTGTCAGACTGAGGAGTCAGATACAAGCTTTCATTATCATTCTTTTCTAGCCTTCTGATGTATCCTTTTCTCTTTCTTTATATAGATTTAGTATATAATTTCTAATATAAAAAAATATATATAATATAGATAATATTATATAATATAGATAATATTCTATAATATAATATAGATAATATTATATAATGTAATATAATATGTAATATATAATGTAATATATAATATATAAACATGTATAATAAGTATAATATATTATATATAATAATATATATATAATTAATATAATATAATTAATATAATATAAATAATAATATATCATATTATATAATAACATATATCAACCTTCTGAGAACATGCAGTCAAAGTCTCATCTCCCACCTCATCCTGGGGACCCTCACAACACCACAATGCATGGAGTGTGTGCCCAGGCTGTGCTGCAGCAGGAGAAGGCAAACAGCCCCTGCACAGCATGCACTCATCTCTCCTGAACCCCCTCCATGCACATTGGTACCCTCCAGCATGCACCCAAAGGGGCCAGACAGACAGACAGCACGTGCCAGGACAGGTCACAGGAAACACAGGCTTGTATTTCTTTAGAGGTGCAACAGAGAGAAAACAGAGAGAAAACATTTCTACTAAGCATCCATCCTCTGTAGTGCCAGGAGTTCACTGAGGGCTGGGTAAAACATCTTTAGAGCCAGCCAGGTAAGCAGGTGTGACAGGACAGGGCTGAAATGCAGGGGTGATCCTGTCTGCATCAGCAGGTGGGGAAGCTGCCATCAGCTGGAGGGAACTATCACTTTTTGCTCTTGTGGCACATTTTACCTGCAATTTGAAACATAAACAAGCAACCCGAATGTTCAGCACTTTGTTTCCTCCCTGGAAACACAGGGCCCCCACTGGAATGGGCTGCTGCACTGGCAGAGGCAGCACAGACCACTGATGTCCAGGGCAGCCCCTGGAGGCACAGCCTCACTGCACGGTCCACACCACTGAATCACAAAATAAAGCAGATCCACAGTGAGAAAAATACAAATTCCTGTCATCACAGGCTAGCCCAAAGTCAGCTATTCTATCACCAAAACTCCCCTGTGCACACCAATAACTCACAGGGGCACTCACTGATCCCCTAGGGGTTAATAGGCCCCTAACCCCACTCCTTGGAGCCCTGGGGAGGAAAGGGTGTTTATCTCTGCTACATGATGCTGATCTCACTGAAGACAAGCCAGAAGAGCACCTGGAGATTCACTGAATCCCTGTCTGAAACTCCATTTGTGAGATAATACCTGCACAAAATGTAGCTGCAGTGTAAAATGACAGTCACAACAGAAAGAAAATGCAATTTTCCCCAGTAGAGAAGCATGAAAAAAGGACACATCCTGCAGCTTTTCACTCAAAATCCCAGTTGATACAGGTAGACATCCTTTAAAGTAGAGACTAGAAATTGCCTTCTGGTGACTCATATCCTTCAAGAGGTCACTGTCAGCCAGATATTCCAGCTCTGTCTGAGACCAGACTTTGCTAAAATTTCAGGACAAACAAGTCAGCACAGTCCTTTTGGTTTTTTTACTGTTGCACAGGGGTACAAAGTTGTCACACTGAAGGGATGTCTGCACCTGAAGGGATGTAAAGCACTAAGAAGAGGTGTTTGAGGGTGGCTGCTTTCAAAGGGAGATCAGTGCCTGGGGAGAAGCCCAGAGTGACCCCACTGCATTACAGCAGCTCTGCAGGCTACCATGGCCTGCATGCCCTCCACTGCCACAGGGAGGAGGGAGAAGGTCCTTTGCAGCCACTAACCAGATCTCTTGGCCATTAAGAAATGAAAATGATGTCTGAAGACAGCCTCAGCCTCCAGTTTTTAAGAGCAGAGACATCACTTTGGATCCTCAGCAAGCAGCAGGCAGCTGGGGAGGGAAGGCAGGACATGCCCCTGATGATGGATGTGATGATGGATGCTGGTTCTCCTCCCTGTCTGCCTGGAGGCTTTGCTCAAGGAGAATGAGGAGTATTTAGATGTTCCTGCAGGTGCTCAGCAGCCTTAGAGCAGTGGGGACACCTTAAGGCTGCACGGATGTCTTTGAGCAAAGAGAATTTACTGCAGGGGCACAGATGAGGGTGGTGGAGATGGTTCCTCCAGCACATCTGGAGGCACTGAGGCCACTGCACACCTGCTCCAGGGAGCACAGAGGGACACCACAGCCTGCCCAGGGCACTGGCTGTGGGATGAGTTCATGGAAAGGTTAATTAAGAGTGACCAAGACACAGCCAAAGGTGTGTGCTGTCTCAGGGACAGCACCTGGGTCAGGCATCTGCTCTGGATTTCGTTCCCTTCACACACCCCTCTCCAACAAGCTATGAAAGCACACAGAAAAATTAGTCCTTGCTTATCAGCAACCCCCCAGCAATGCCACAGCAGCACAGGGGCACTCAGTGTGCCCAGGGACTGGTGTTAAGCTGAGCAGCAGACTCAAGGCTGGTTAGTGAGGCTCACCCAGGCCTGGCACCCAGAGCTGGCACAGGTGAGAAAGGCAGCCCAAGGCAGCCATGCAGGAGCACCCTGCAGCCCAGAGCTTACAGAGCTCGTGCCCCAGCAAGGCCCAGGCCAGTCCTCGCAGGGTGACACAGAGCTGGCTCAGGACACGTCACCTGCACGGCGCCGGGTCCCGCAGAGAGTCCTGGACACGCTGGAAGAGCACCTGGCCCAGCAGGTACATGGTCTGGAAGATGTTCTGCATGGAGTAGATCCTGCCTGCCTCTGTGAAGAGGGGCAGTGGGGCACTGGGAGCAGGCAGGGGACAGGAGCCTGGCCTGGGGGCACACAGAATCACACCTGTTACTCCCTGTCCCCCACAGCAGGGCACAGCCTGGCACAAGGCACTGCCCCTCATCCCTTCAGCAGCTCCACAATCTCTGGGCAATGCCGCTGGCACCCAGGCCCCAACGGCATCAGCTGGGAGAACCCTCAGAGAACCCTCTCCAGCAGCCCCCAGGCTCAGAGGGCCACCTGACTGCTCCAAAGCCAAGCACAGCTGTGTGCCATGCTGCTCTCCTGCCACCCAGGGCAGCTCTGGCCTTCAAGGGGGACAGCAGTCCCTGCTCCAGGATGAGCTCAGAGACAAATTCCCCACTGCAGAGACTCATGAGCAGAAGCCTGGGGAACAACACAGCTGCCTTCAAAGCTGCCCAGCACAAACCACTCCTCCTCTCATGGACGAGCAGGACCTGCCAGGCACTGCAGTGCTCTGATTTGGATCCCCCCTGCCCCTCCCAGGACACCAAAACAGCTCCAAAACAGCCCAGTGAGAGGAGATGCTGCTCCCCAGCCACCCTGGGTGCTCTGGGCCCATGCTCACCCTCGTGGTGCTGTCCTGGGCTGTGCAAGGCCAGCTGGGCACTGTCACTCGGGGTCCTGTCCCTCCGTGCCCTGCTGCTGTGGTGGCCCTGTGGGAACGGAACAGAACCACATCAGCACAGGGCTGAGCCCAGCCTGGAGCCCTGGGTGGGCTGCAGGGGCCCATCAGCACAGGGAGAGCACTCAGAGGGAGCTCTGCAGGAGCCCCAGCCTGGTGATGCTGCTGCAGGTGGGGAGACGTGCCCAGAGCAGACACAGGGTCCCCAGCAGGAGCCTGCTGAGCTGAACTCTAGCCAGATCAAAAACCCTGAACCTAACCCACCCAGCACCAGCTCTCCAATCTCAGGGAGGTTGAAGCACTTGAGGAGGCAGAACAGCAGCTCCAGCAGCCAAATCAAGTCAAGCCTGCCCATGCCTGGGACCTCTCTTTGAAAGGTTCTCACACAAGGCTAAAATCTGCTTTTGGCTCTGACCCCAGAACCCTTTACACTGCTGTAATGAACCAGCTCTGCCACATACTTCATCAAGAAGGAAAACAGGACTTAAAAAGCATCAGCAGCAGCCAGTGGTGGGACTGCAGGTACCTTAGCCTGCCCCCTGCCCACAAAATGCAGCAGGAGATGTGGCTGGATCAAGGTCCCAGCACACAGGTGTGCACAGGCTCTGGGGCAGAAAGAGATCCCACCATCCCTACCCCCTCACTCCCAGGGCCTCCTGGAAGATGAATCCTGCCTTGGGGTGATAACAGCCATCTGGAGAACCCCGAATTTGGGATTGTTCCCCTTCCCACCCCAGCAGCCCGTCCCTGCCCCCACGGTACCGCTCGCTTGCGTCGCTGGGCGCTGGCTCTGCTGGCTGGGGGCAGGAAAGGGACGTCCCCAGAGGGCTCTGGGGACACGTGCACCACCACAGAGGGCACCTTCCTTGGCTGGGGCAGCAGCACTGGCCTCAAACTGGTGTCTGGTATCTCTACAGGAAGGAGAGAGGGAAGAATTAAGCCAACGTGAATGGCCTCAGGAGGGGGAAGAGAGATGCACCCAGCTGGAGAGTCAAGCCTGTGTTTAATGCCAGATGAACACCATGCCCGGGGTTTTTTGGGCAGCCCAGAGAGGCAGAGCCACTGCTTCAGGACAGCAAGGTTTCAGAGCTGTCTGTCAAAGACAGGGCCAAACATCCTGCACCCCAAAGCAGCGACCCTACCAAAGGCCAAGAGGGAACTGCAAGAGACATGGAGGGAGATGCCTCCACATTTTGCTCCTCACCTGTTGGAATTAAGGTGTAGGGGGATAGAATATAAGTAAATAAAGGTAGTATAGAAAGTAATCTTACCCCCTAAAGAGTTGCAGCTGGGTTAATTATTAAAGATTAGGAGCAGGCCTGATTTTAACAGGCCACAGCTGTAGCAAATAAGAAGAGTGTTATAAAAGAGTGGATTGGTTGGCTGAAGGGAGCTGGAGTCAGTTGGCTGCTGTGAGGACAAGAAAGAGTTAGTGCCTAGAGGAGCTGCCTACAAGAAACATCAAGGAGGTACAAAACTCTAGCAATGTGGACACCCTTGCAATGTAATGACAACATTAGGACCCCTCCAGACCTCTGCTGGTGACTTTTTCCCACCTCTCCCAAGCCATCCACCATGCTGCCCTGCATTCCTGAAGAGAACTGCCTGCATTATCTGCCCCATCCTCTCCTCTAGCAAAGCCCACAAAAGGGGGATTTATAAAAGGGTTCTACTCCCCAGGATGTTGTGCCCCACCCCAAAAGACAACCCAGGGCTTTACCTGCCAGAGAAATCCTCTCAGGGATGTGCATCCTAAAGGATGCAGGGACATCCTCTGCCACTGTCCCCCTGTCCCCAGGGCTGCAGCTCTCTGCCACCTTCAGCCTGCTGGGAACCTGCATCCTCTGGTTGATGGCTTCTGTGAAGAGCAGGTCACAGCGCACCCGGTTCAGGTCCAGTCCCCAGAGCGGCCACATCTGGGGGTGAAGAAGGAGGGATTACAAGGGACTCACCCCTGGAAAGTCACAGGTGGATCAATTACCAAAGAACAGCCTTGTCCTGAATGGGTTACAGCTGTGACTAACGAAGATAAGGGGGATAAAAGGGGTGGGTTGGGTGGTCAGGGAGAGCCTGGAGGAAGAGGACCTTGAAGAAGAAGGAATAATCCAGAGAGGCACAAAAAAAAAAAAAAAAAAAAAAAAAAAAAAATAAAACAAGGAAGAGAGTTACTGCTACAAAAGATCTGCTGTGAGGTCAGTCTGGGTCTCATAAAATCAGAGCCTGCAGTCACAGTTGAGCCAGGTAAAAGCCTGTGGTCATACCAAGGAAACATCTGCAGTCATATTCCAGCAGGAACAGCCAACAGAGTCTGTCAGAGAAGCCAACAGCAGGAGTTTGCTGTAGTCACTCAGGGTGGCTAAGCTGTGAAGAAGAATAAACAGGGCCCCTTTTCGTGTTGTTAAATGAGAGTCTGTGCCTTGGCTCAGTTCTACACCTAAGGAGAGGTGTGCTGCAGCACACATCTTTGCAGGTGTCCTCAGGTGTCCTGGGGTTTCACACAGAGGGAAAGAAAGCTGCGAAGTGGCAACAGGAGCAGCACTTCCAAAAGTGACAACAGGGACAGCACAACGTACTGTAAGACAGCTGAAACCCAGGCAGAAACAAGCCAGAAGACAGACCCTGCAGGAGTGGCCTGGGACAAGGGGATGTCCCACAGGGACAAGGCTGCAGGTGTCCTGGGAGCCATGGATGAGCTTAGCATCCGCTGTCTCAACTGACAGCAAGGAAAGGGCTCAGCACACAATTCAGTGCTAGTGGGAAAAACTATTTGCCGTCCAGAAGTAACGTTTTCTGGAGGGCTGGGATCACATTTTTGTGTTCATTTACACCTTTGAGGAAAAACGAGATTTTCTAAAAGCAAAACAAACTTTTTTGGTGATGGGCTTCCAAGTTATCATAGGCAAGGCTTTGGTGCTTGGTTTTTCTCAACACACACGTGACCACTACAGTGGGGCCATACCCAATTCCCCCCCCAACCCAGCCCTCCTTGGGTAACCCACATTCAGCAAGGATGGACTTTGCTCTGAGCAGAGCTGCCAGATGCTGAACCACCCTCCCAGAGGGGAAGGAAACCACACATCCCCTTCCTCAGCATGGAGCAGAGCCCCCAACTCAGCTTTCTTCCAGGTGGGGAGCAGCTCCAAGTAGGGACACAGCCCCCAGCTCTCCTGGGAGCAGCTGACAGCAGCACCAGGACAGGGTATATTGGATTATAATTTTCTTTTTCACTTAGAGATGGGGCAACTGAGAGGCGTTTTAAAAACTTTTATTCTATTTTTAGTCTTATGTGAAGGGTGAGACAGTACAGATATTTTCATTTACACTATTATAATCAGAAGTTTACTATTTCTTAATTACAATACACTGTAACTTTTTCTTGTATGATGGGTAAATCTTTTTTCTCTCTGTTTTCTCTGGATGATTTTTTAATACTAGGTGTTATCACAGTGAGCTTTATGATTTTTCTATAAATCCACTTCCCACAATGGGACATGGACACCACTGGGGCTTTGCAGCTCTCAGCACACACAGTGGCCCTGTGCCTCAGTTTCCCTTTTGCCAACTCCCAGTGTTCTGAGAAGTGCTCTGGAGCCACAACGTCCCAAGACTTTCATAAGCCACATAAGCAGAGGACAATCAATGCACACTTTTGGGAGAGGAGCTCCAAAATTCACTTTCCTGGCTCCCAGCATATGCACTCTTTATTCTTTTTCAAAAAGCTGCAGCTGAGGAGAAAGCCCCAACAAGCAAGAGGTGCTGAGGCTGGAAGGCCCCAGCCTAACCCCAGTGCTGCCCAGGCTCCCCAGTCATGCATGAACAGCATCCTGCACCCTCCTTGCTGGCACCTTTTGATCTCAGGGTGCCCAAAAAGGTCCTTCTTTGCTTCTAGAAAAAATTCTCCACCCTAAGAGGGCACTTTGGACGCCCCTCACCTTCCCCAGCCCCCTGCAACCCTTTAGGAAATCCCTGGGGAAGGACCATGGGATGTGTCCCCTGTCCAGGCCTTGACACTCTATGTACAGGAGGGTGGCAGAACCAGCTCTGCACTGCCACAACCAGCACTTCCAGTGATCACTCACCTCCTCCTCTGCCATTAAAAACCTTTTAATTACCCAAGGATTTGCCCAGCACAAGCAGTGGTGAATCCCTGCTTGCAGACAGAATCCCTGTCCTGGGTCTGTCCTGGAGGCACTGTGGGGACCCAGTGGGGGCCCCACACCATCCCCACCACCCTGCCCAGCCCCAACCCATGGGTCTCATCACACACACACACACTCCCAAAACCCCAAAGGAAATTATTTGGCTTCTCCCAAAACCCCAAAGAAACTGGATTTTTGCAGGCAGCTCCCACTCAGAAACAGGAGAGTAATTCCTGGGATGGTCCCAGATGTGTCAGTCCCACAGGAGAAACCTCAGACCCCCAGGCAGGGTACAGAGCCATGGAGAGCACCAGGATTCTCCTTCACATCTGTGGTGCTGCAGAGGAGCCTGTGCTGCATTCCCAGCCTGTTCTCAGGGAAACCAGCTTATATTAATAACAGTAAATCTGGAGAGGGCAGAGCTGTTCATTTTCTAATCACCTGTGAAACCACTGCAGCTCCCAAGGAACAGAGGGATGGGAGGGGGTGAGAAGCAGGCTCTGAGACTGGGCTATTAAGAAAGGAGAAAAAAATAAATCAGCTGTCAAAACTCATAAGAACAAAATGCTTAAGTGGCTGGATTTCCTCCTTTAACTTTCTTTAGGGCTTTTTCGAGCTCTTGCCAAGCACCCCCCACTCGCCTGGAGAGGCTCAGCCTCTGCTTTGGCACTTCTCCTTGGATTTGCAGCAACAGGGAATTTCCAGCTCACTAAACCAGAGGAGCTTTAAGTCCTGCAAGCCAGGAAAATCTGCCCTGGGGAAGGAAACTCCACAACTTCCCTCTCTCTGTCCCTCTCCAGCCCGGGACACACCAAACGAGGCAGGCCTGGTGCAGCACACCCCGTTCGGGCTGGGGAGCTGGAGGGGACAGTGGGTTTGCTCCCAGCTCTGCCCTGCGGCTCGGGGGCACCCCTCTGTCACAGACATCTTTTCTGAAAAATCTTTTCTTTAGGATTTTTCCTCCTGAGAAGCTGAGAGGCCTCAGGAACAAAATGTAAACATTGATTATCTGTGCTGTGGAATGCAACAGGTGCATCTGTGATAGGTCTCATGTGGTTGTTTCTAATTAATGGCCAATCACAGTCAGCTGGCTCGGACTTTCTGTCTGAACCAGCTGTCTGAACCACAAGTTCTTGTTATCATTCTTTCCTTTTCTATTCTTAGCTGGCCTTCTGATGAAATCCTGTCTTCTATTCTTTTAGTATAGTTTTAATATATCATAAAATAATAAAAATAAATCAAGTCTTCTGAAACATGGAGTCAGATCCTCGTCTCTTCCCTCATCCTAAGACCCCTGTGAACACGTCACACCCTTGTCCCGGCAGAGAGGGACACGGCAGGGCAAATCACCCGGCTCGGGGACAGAGAGGGACACGGGCACGGCAGGGCAAATCATCCGGCTCGAGCCCTCTGCCCCGGCATGGCTCCGGAGACACACACGGCACAGGGGGGTCCCTCGCCCTCCCGGCCCTGGGGACATCCCGGCCCTGCCCCGGGGTCGCTGCAGCGGCCCGCAGACCCCCGTACGAGCGGACAAGGGGACACTGCGGGCGGGGAGAGACATGGGACACTTACTGCGTGTCGCAGACCGACGGGACTTGCCGGACCTGTAAACAGCCGGGGCGGGGCGGTGCCGGTGAGGACAGCCCGGCCCCCCTCCGTAATTAGCCCAGCCCCCGGTGATGAGCCCGGCCCCCAGGTAATGAGTCCAGCCCCGGTAATGAGCCCAGCCCCCGGCACCCAACCCGCCCCCTCCCCGTAATTAGCCCAGCCCCCGGCAATGAGCCCAGCCCCCGGTGTCCAGCCCAGCCCCCGGTGTCCAGCCCAGCCCCCGGTGCCCAGCCGCTCCCTCCTCGCTTAAAGCCGCAGCCGGTGATTATTAACACGTTGCGACTCATCCTGGTGCCAGATCCCCCGGGAGCCCCCCTGTGCCCAGCCCTGCTCAGCACACAGGGATTGCTGTCGCCAGGGGCAGGAGCAAACCCAGCACCTTCCCCGTGTCCCCAGCCCCCGGCCCAGCCCCGCAGCCCCCGGCCCAGCACAGCCCCGGGCCGCCCTGTGCCGGAGCTAATCTCTGCCCTCCGCAGCGATAAATGATCCCTCCGGGATTAACGGCACTTTTAAACACTTCTGAATGGGGACAGGGTCCAAGACCTGACCGTAAAATCTGGGTTTGAAAGGACTTAAAATAAATCCCCCGCTGCCCTAGTCTTGCTATTTAAAGGGGATTATCTAAGGGGTTTAGGAGCGCACAGAGGACGGCAGGACAACCTGTGCACCTCAATCCCCTCAAAGACCCTCAGAAAACCTTTCTGCATCTCACCTGCCGGCAGCTCGGGGCTCACAGGACACCCTTCAGGTTTCCCAGACCTCATCACATGGCCAGGTGAAGTTCAGGGCTCCAGTTGGATGTGTGGGGTTCACTCCTGGACACTCCCATCCTCACTGGGGACAGTCCAGCAGCTGTGGCAGGGGTTATTGGTGTCACTGTCCCCCACAACACCCTTTGTGGGAAAAAGCCACCCTGTGCCACTCAGACAGTGAGGGTTTTTTAATAAATACCTTTTTTTTTTTTGCACAGAAATATACCAAGTTTTACAGAATACAAACTGCAGGGATAATGACCGAGCATCAAAGACAGCGGATGCAGAGCACCCTTGTGTCTCCCTCTGGTGTTCTCTAGCTCCGGCCCTGAGCTGTCAGCTCTCCCCATACCCCCACCCTGCTAAGGCTGGGGAGGGGACAGACGAGGTGCCAGCATGTCCTGCCCCAGGAGCAGCCAGGCTGGGCAAGCCCCAGCTCTGGGCTGAGGGCACCAGCTGGAGGGCATCGCTGGGGCTGGGCGGGATGCAGGCCACTGATGGATGGACAATAGCCTTTTGGTGCTGGTGGAGAGGCTGCTGCTGGGTGAACAGTGGGTGGTGGCAGTGCTGGGAGCTTCTGGGCTGCTTCTGGGGGGTCTGAGCACAACCCTTGGATTAATCCATCAGCATGACTGGGGAAGGACAGCCCCGTTGCCTGGACCCTACAGGCAGCTGCCCAGGGAAAGGGGATGCTGATCCCACAGCAAAGTACCCTGCTCTGCCCTGCCCTGCCAACACAACCACCTGAGCAGAGCTTGGCCCTGCTCCTGACTGTCAAGGCATGGTCTTGTAGCTCCTGCCCCTGTCAGCAGGACTTCCAGGCCACAGCCCTGGACACTCAGCCCACCCGAGAGGTCGGGAGGAGAGTGGGGTCCCTCATTCCACTGTACCTGCTCTGGAGGACAAAGAGCCCCAAAGAGAGGGGCCAGGCAGGGCAGAGAGGTTGGGGTAGGGAGAGGGGACGTTTGGCCTGTCTGCAGGCTCTCACCTTTGGGGCAGATGCCAGATAGGCCATGCTCCAGGAGAGAGTTGAATCCCCATCACTTAAAGCCATGAGACCACAGTTGGCTCAGGGTCAGAGAGGACCCCCTTGGCCAGCTCTGCAGCAGCCACACCTCCAGCTGCTCAGCACCCACAGGGGGAGAGCAGAGAGCATCAGGAAAAGGCCCTGCTACTCCAAAGTCACTTACCTCAAGTACAAGACCACCATGAGCCCTTTCTCCCTTTCCAAAGAGATCTAGGAGATCAGAGAGCACATCCTAGCTGCTCCTCCCTGATCTCCACACAGCAAATATCCCTACAGGCACCACAGTGTGGCCCGGGCTCCCCACTCCCACTCAGCAACAAATCCACATGGGGGAATCACCATCTCCCCACAGAGCTGGCCCCACCAGCTGCAGGGATGGACAAAAATTTGCCACAACAATCCTGCATCTCCATCACCTAATCAGAGCCCTGAGCAGTAGAACAGGCCCCAGAACATGGGGTGAGGCTGAGCAGCAGCCCAGGGAGGCAGCAAGGCTGCTTTAATCATGGGAAATGTTATGTCTGTTTGAGGGGGAAGTGAGGAGATCAAATGCACCATGGGGAGACCCCACATTGAGCCAGGAACAAGCTGCTGCTGTGCTCTGGCTGGTACAGCACTTACGTGAGTGGGGAGTGAGGGGCAGGAGATGGCTCCAGAGCCATCCCACAGCCAGCCCTGCCTCACCCCACCTGGGGACAGCCATTTTTGGTTAGGAGGGTAAGGCTATTGTGTGATGGCACCAGATTGTACAGGTGAGATGGGGGCCTGACGAACACCTGAAGGGGGTCCCAGGCACGGCGAAGGGAGGGTGGCTGGGTGAGTGTGACAGTGTGAAGAGGCAGCAGGGAGGCACACCCGCTATTTGCCCGCGGCGGGGGCCGTGGCCACGATCTCCTCGTACTTGGGCGGAGGCTCATTGTAGGAGACGCTGGTCTCCTCGCCGCTGCTGCTGCTCTCCGGGTGGCCCGTCACCTCCTCGTAGGAAGGCGGGGGTGTGGCGCTGGACAGTCTGGAGAGGACGGACACGGAATGCTCGGGCGGGCACAGGGTGCCGTCTGCCTGGGGGGTGCTCCCGGCCCGGGCATCCCCAGCCCCGCGGCTGCTGGCTTCCCGCTGGTACTGGGTCTCGCCCTGGCTCTGCGAGCGCTCCCGGTACACCATGACCCTGGGCAGGCTGCGGCCCGTCCGGCTGGCCAGGTAACGGTTCTGGGCGTAGGAGGGGCGGTGCCGGGTGGCCTTCTGCAGCTGGCACCTCCAGATGATGAAGAGGGCGATGACTATGAGGAGAGCCACGCCCAAGAGGGGCACCACCACGTACATAGCGTCAGAGCGCTCCGTGCTGTGCCCGGGGTCCTTGACAGAGTACACAGAGCTGGTGTAGCCTTTCCAGAACTCCATCTGTGACAGGAACAGAGAAACAACCATCAAACAACCATCAAACAACCATCACGTGCTGCAGGTGGGAGAAGGACCCCAGCCACCACCAGCAATATCCACTGCCCTCCCCAGGCCCACAGAAGGGGCAGCATTTTGGATGTCCCCCAGCCTTTCAACCTGAGGTGCTGTGGGACCAACACAGAAGGTCCTGGGAACATCCCTCAATATCCCACAACGAGCACGGAAAAATTTATTCCACACCAAGCCCAGCCTAGAGAATCATGGACAATAGCTCAGATTTACCACACATGCCATGGGAGCACCAGCTCAACCTGCAGCTGTGGGCAGGGAGTCCTGGCAAAAGCAATGCCTGGGAAGGGAAAGCCATGCTGGGAAGTGAGGCCACAAGATGCTGCCTTCAGCCAGGAGAGGATAAAAGGAACAGGAGAGGGTGCTCCCCTTGTGCTCTCCCTCTGTCTCCAGCCTGCTGAGTGTGAGCCCTCCCACATGCCCTGGGACACACACGCAGGACACACGCACCGTCTTCTCCTTGTTCTCAAACACCTCCTTGACCTCCTCATAGCTGCAGACCTCCTCGATGCACTCGCGCTCGATGGTGCCCTGCCGGATCTCCTCCAGGAAGCCATTGGCTCTGGGAAAACGTTTCAGGAGCGAGTGGGCATTCCTGGCCCCCAAGAACACTGCAACACACAAGGCACAGACATTCTGAGCAGGGACAGATACCCATACCCCTAGCTGGCCTCTGCCCAGCCAAGCTTTCCAACCCAGCTTCCTGATGCCACATGCATGCCCAACACCAAAAACCCAGGGCTACAATCAGGTAGGACAGCAGGTGGGACAACCAAAGGGGCACAGGACTCTTGGGGTCTGCCCAGAGACATGGCACCAGGAGCCCTCCTCTCAGGGCTGAGGTGCTAGAGACACCAGAAGCAGCAGCTGCAGCCACACAGGGCAACTGAGGAAGAGACAAAAGGTTCCAAAAGTATTTGTTTCCAACCTTCTGTCCCTGATGGATTTCATCTTTCTGCCCCTTTGCTGCAGGGCAAGGGAGATCCCACCAGGAGAGCAAGACCCCGCAGGGCTGGGACACAGAGCTGTGCCAGGACACGGGGCCAGCACTGAGAGGGACTCAGAGCCCACAGTTCAACATGACAGCCTGCTGGGAGCTGGTGTCCCTGCTGCCAGCTGCTCAGGGTCATGCAAGCTCAGGTGGCATCAAGGACTCTGTCCAGGCCCCAGAGAAACCAGTCTTCTCCCAGGCCCAGGAGAACAAGGGCAAACATCCCCAAAACACAGGGACAGCACAGGGGGTATGAGTCAGGGGCCTGAGCAACCCCTCCTCACACAGCAGCACATTCTCACTCACTTTCCTCTGCTCCCAAAACCTGGGAGACTCCAAGTCTTCCCACAGTGCATGCAGTCCTGAAGTCAGGAGCAGGAACAGCACCTTCCTGCCTGCAAGAGGGACACCAAAGCCTCTCCCCATATCCTGCAGGAGGGACACCTCCAGGGGGTGCAGGAGGCCAGCACCTGCCAGGACCTGCAGCAGCACAGGAGGCAAAGAAGCTGTTTGCTCAGAGAGCAGAAACTTCACACAGAACACGATCCTTCCAGGATCCAAACACGCATTCCATGAATGAGTGTTTCCACAAAGCAGTTCAACACACTCGGCTCTAGGCTGCTTCCAGCTCTTCCCACCAAGCCACAAAATCCTGCTGCTTCCCTTGGGAAGATGAATCAGTTCAGCTGGGTGATCCACAGGAACCTATTTACCTCCTTCACCCTCAGGCTCGGTCTTCCACTGGATCAACAAGGTGAACCCATTCACACAGCAGCAGGAGTACCAGAGGAGGCAGGGGGACACAATCTCCCATCTGACCAGCTTGGTGCTAACAAAATACTGGCTCCACAAGCAAAACAGTCAGTGAAAAGCCACCAACTTCTTTCCTTAGGAGCCTTTTGCCAGGAAGAAAGGCAAGTTTCCTTCTGCTTTACCTTCCATGTATCCTGCTGCTGAAACAATACAGCAAGGTATTTGTGAGAGTATTTGGAAATAAGAAACAACTACTACTGTGCTCCACCAGCCTGGGCTTGGAGACACTGAGCTGCTTTTGTGCTGTGTAGGTGCATTTTCCCCTCGTGATTTATTAATGCCTTGCTTCTGTGAGAGTTTGCAGAGGGCTGAACCACTGAGGTGTGAATGAAGAGCAGCATGAATGATGTGAGTCACAGATCTTCCCTCAGAATCGACTTTATTATGCAAACCATTTTTTTTTTTTTTACAAGGACAACCGAAAAAGCATTTTCAAGAGGCACAGAAGGCATCTTGCAGAAGGGCAGGGATCAGCTTGCCTTGGCTTTCACAGTTGAGGAGGGCTATGCTGGCTGGAGAGGGAACAGGCTGGCAGGCTGACCTTGTCTTGAGCCTTTCCAGAAGGAGATGAAGTTTTACAAAGACAACATTCACTCTGCAAATGTCCTGTACTTTGCTGGAGAAGTCTGGCCTCACCTCCTTTGCCTCCCACCTTGATCAGGCCGTGGTATAAACTCTCCCCTCCTTGGCACTTGAGCCTGAGACTTGGATTTCAACTTCCTCAGCACATCTTAGAGCAACAAGCTTGGCTGCAGATCTCACAGTCAGGGTTTTCCATCCCTGCAGAAAGCAGTCACTGGACCCCTTCCCTGCTTTGCCATGCTGAGCTGGCCACTAAGGTAGGAAATAAAAACAGACACACAGGCAGGCAGGTATCAAAAGCACTTTCCCAACTGCAAGCATGCTGTGACAGAGGTGTGTGTTTTTCCCCACATGCAATTTCCCTCAGGGACATAGAAATGGCAGGAGAGCAGAAACTGAGTCACTGCTCCTTCCCCTTGAAAGTGCAAAGTGGCTCAGGACCAGAGCAGGAAACCAGTGGCCCTCAGGAAATGAGCCTCTCATCTCTACTGGATCCCCGGGTGACATGAAGAGCAGACAGCCAAGCAGGTCCTGTCCCCAAACCAGGGGGCTGAGGGGACCTGCCAATGCCCAGCAGCCTCAGTGCTGATCCCCTGTGCCTCTCCAAGCCTCCCCACACCAGCTGGAGAACCGGTGCTCAGGAAAGATCAGAGCTTTTAGGCAGGGGAAGCAGGAGCAAGGGCTGGGTTCACCTCAGCCCTGCTGGCTTTCCTGAGGTGTTGCTGGCCCCTGGTGGACACCACCCCATGTCTCAGCTGCTCTGCTTGGGGGGCTGCTTCTCTGGGGATGACTGTGGCTGTGCCTGCAGAGGGACAGCTAGGGATGGCAGGGACCATGTGGTGGAGAACCTGCCCATCACCACATCCCCCCCTGAACATAAGGGTCACCATGAAGGGGACACTGCCACCACACAGGGCACCTTCCACCACCAGGACATGCTGGTGAGCCAGCACCTGAGCTCTGGGAAGGAGAAAAGGCAGCAGTGGAGGAAGGCAGGGACCCAGCTGGGCACCCTCCTCATTAACTGAAGATTAAAGCAGCCTTTTAAAAACACTGCCTGAAGATCTCTGCTCCCTCCCGCACCAGCACAGCACAGATAATGAAAGAAGGCATACCTGTCATCCCTGGGGTCCTCCTCCTCCTCCCCAGCGTGGCTACTGCCTCCACCTTCACAGCTGGCTCTGGTGGCACTCCGAGCAAATCCTGAGATCCCAGACAGATCTCTCCATCTCCCCTTCACTACTGCCATCCTCCTTACGCTCCCATCACACCAGGGCACACAGCCTCCATGCAGGCTGCCCAGGAGAGCCAGAGGGAGGCTTGAGCCCAGCCCTGGACAGGCCACACACCTCTCTGCAGCCTCGCCAGGCTCAGCCCATCTTTAGTGCTGGCCCAGCAGTGCTCTGGGTGTGGCACAGCGAGCTCGGGGTGGGGCTGAGCTTGGCAGCGTGCACAGAACACAGAGCCCTGGTGCCACATAGGGCAGTGTGGCCCCCAGGGTGGGCACTGCCAGGGTGCCAGCCATGGGCACGAGGAGCACTGCTGATGAGAGATGTTGGAGCAGACAGGCAGCCCACAGAGCCCTGGGGAGTCCCGTCCTGCACAGCAAGCAGCACACAGAGACAGAAATGCTGCAGCTCCGGGTAGTCCCGGAGAGGTCAGACCTTCAGCACCTCCTCTCGACTCCCACCTTGCAGAGGAGAGAGAGAAGCACAAGTCAGGCCGGACCTCAGACCTCACCCAGGGCCAACAGCAGATGGCAGCTGCTCCCCAGAGAGGATAACACCCCCCAAAATGCACAGGCACCCCTTTGTTGAGAGGTGGCTGTCAAACAGCCCCCTTCTCTCCAACACCACCAGCACCTCTCTGCCTTGCCTGGAGCACTTACTTGCCATGCTGCCTCACTCGGCCAAGGGGGGCTCCTGCCTACCTGCAGGGAAGAAAACAGGAGAGTCACTGACAGCTTAAATTTCCAACCCAGTTTCAAAGCCCAAGCTTCCATCACCCAGGATCAGATTGATGCAGAAAGCATGGTGCTGAGTGGTGGACCCACAGCAGATCCAGCCCAGCAGTGCCCCTGCAGAGAGCCAAGGATTCCAGCTGCCTCCCTGCTCCTCACCTGCCTGGAGGGGCTGGAGGCACTCAGGGCACCCTCAGCTCCCAGGGAGAAGCAGGGCCCTTGCAGACCAGCAAAGTAGGAAGGGAAAAACTGGATGAAGGATAAGACTCCATTTCTCACCAGCAGATGAGATGACCTGCATGTCAGAGACTGCTGGGAGCAGCCTGGTGCTCTTCCCTTCCACAAGAGATTGATGGATACAGGTGAAGCAATCATCTTATTTTAGAGCAACTTCACAGACGTGCCAGTTCTCACTTCTGCAACTCCTACCCACAATCTGGTTGTTGGGCCAAGCTAAGGGCAGCAGCAAGAGTGACAGAGCTGCCTGCACACCCAGGACAACAGCTCTCCAGCTGGACAAGCACTTTTTGTGCTTTAAAAGCAAAACTGAACTAAACAAAACCCCACAGAAGTCAAACGAAGCCCTGCAGAGGATATCTGCTTGTTTTCCATGCTTTGTCTTCTCCCTGTGCTCAATGCCCCATGGATTAGAGTGCCCTGGGCTAGCTATTGCTGTGTGTGACACTTGCTGTGGCAAAGCCACAACTCTGTCAGGAGACAGAGGGGACAGGACTGCCCAGCTCCTGCAGGGATTTACTGCAGATGAAAGAGCAGGCATGGTTAGAAACAGCAGGAACTAAACCACACGCTGGTCTCGGGCCCAGGACTTTAGATATCCAGTTGCTCCTAAAGCACTTGGATCTGCCCTGCTGGGGTCAGGGACAGCACAGAGCTGCCCACAGGGTCAGCAGGGCTGGAAACACACTTCTCCTTTCACATGAAAGGCAGACACCCAGAAGGGCTGATGCTGCACACCAGCACACCTCACAACAGCCACCTTCCAGCAAATGCAGCACCTCTCCCTGCCAGCATCAAGTTTGCTGTGTTTTCCAAGGCTCCTACACCTCAAAGTGCCAAGAGGGCATGCAAGCCTGGAGCTGTGTCCAGAGAGAGAAAGTAGCTTCTTCCCAACAGTTTGGGAAGCTCAGATTGCAAACCTCAGTCTGGAGTAGAAGCAGGAGTGAGGGAAAGCAGCACCAGAAGTACACGGGAGAGGTCTGCTGCCTCCAGTGCCTCACAGCCCAATCCTGCTTCTCTGAGCCCTGCTGGGGGATGTCAGAGGCCTCTGGATCCATGAATTCCCCCACAGGCTCTGGGCAGGGACCACCTGACCCACTTCTGCTGTCATCAGTTCTTACAAAGAGACCCAAAGCCCCAGGATAAAAGAAAGCACAGCACAGAGCACATGCCACAGTTTCCACACAAACCCTCCTTGTTACAGGCATCCTCCCCCTCTGATGGACAGGAGAACAAAGACACAGAAACGATATTCTCACATCACACACCAGGCAACAAATTTAATGCTGTTTCATTGAATTTACACTCTTTTACTTTCTTCCACGTATCTGTGTCAGTGCACCCAGTGCCATAATCAGGAAGCTGCACACAAGCCTCCAAGCACAAACAATGCCGGTGAGAAGGGCAGACGTCCCAGACGCTTATTTTTATTTCCACATGCAAATTCCTGGCCACCTCCCCTGGCTCCAGCGAGCAGGAAAAGCTGGAGCAGCGCACACGCTGACACCAAGGGGAGCAGCATCCCTCCTGCCCCCACGCAAGCCGAGAGAAGCCTGAAGCTGGAGGCTGACCTAGCAGACGCCCACCCATTCCCGATGCCCCCCCTCCGGCTTCCCATCCTCTATAAATACCCCATCGATAGGAGGTTGCTAAGGCAACCGTGAGGAGGCGCGAGGGATGCAGCCATGGGAGTGAGGATGCTGCAGTCGCACATTTGTGTCTCCCCCAGGCTCCCCCCATCTCCGCCCCCGCTCCCGTCACTGCTGCCAAAGGAGGAAATCGTGCCGGGAAAACACGGAGCGCGCCTGGAGCCGGCTCCCCGCGGACCCCGAGGGGACCTGGGGGTCCACAATGGGAGGTGGCACCTCCTCGACAGGCTGGGGGTGGCCCAGGTAGGGGTCGGGGAAACCCAGAGCCCCCAGTGCCGCGCCACGGCGCGCAGGGAGGGTGCTGACTGTGCCGGCATCACGTAGCCGCGGTGCCAGCTGGATGCCAGCAATATTGGGGCTTTTCCGTGCCAAGATCCACGGCGAGGAGAAGAGGCTACGCCGGCTACGCCTGACAGGGCAGGAAGCCTCGCCCTCCCAAAACAGCCGTCACACCCCACCCTGCTCCCTGGCTGCTGCTCACGCTGCCCTGGCAGTGCCAGCCCGGCCCCTCTGTGCCCAAACCCAGCTCCCAATGATCCCCACTGCGCTCGGCTCCCAGAGCAACCCCACAGCTGGGACCCCCAGCTCATCTGTCACCCTGCAGCAGGGACCCCCAGCTCATCTCTCACCCTGCAGCAGGGATCCCCCAGCTCATCTGTCACCCCGCGGCTGGGACCCCCCAGCTCATCTGTCACCCTGCAGCAGGGACCCCCCAGCTCATCTGTCACCCTGCAGCAGGGACCCCCAGCTCATGTGTCACCCTGCAGCAGGGACCCCCCGGCTCATCTGTCACCCCGCGGCTGGGACCCCCCAGCTCATCTGTCACCCTGCAGCAGGGACCCCCAGCTCATGTGTCACCCTGCAGCAGGGACCCCCCAGCTCATCTGTCACCCCGCGGCTGGGACCCCCAGCTCATCTGTCACCCTGCAGCAGGGACCCCCAGCTCATCTGTCACCCTGCAGCAGGGATCCCCAGCCCACCTACCCAGGTGTGCAGGGGCTTTCCAGTCCCCCCTCAGCCTTCGGTGCCACCCCACGGCCGAGCTCTAAAGCCTAAGTGTCACCCCACAGCTGAGACACCCAGCTCACCTGTGACCCCACAACAGGGACCCTCAGCTTACCTGCCACCCCACAACAGGAATCCCCAGCTCACCTGTGACCCCACAACAGGGACCCTCAGCTTACCTGTCACCCCACAACAGGGACCCCCAGTTCACCTGCCACCCCACGGCAGAGCCCCCCTGCCTACCTGTCACCCCACAGTGGGGTCCCCTTCTTCACCTGTCACCCTATAGCGGGGTCCCCTAGCTCATCTGCCACCCCATAGTGGGGTCCCCTAGCTCACCTGCCACCCCATAGCGGAATCCCCTAGCTCACCTGTCACCCTACAACAGGGACCCCCATGCCACCTCCCCCCCCATAGCGGGACTCCCTAGCTCACCTCCCCCCCATAGCAGGATCCCCTTCTTCACCTGCCACCCTATAGCGGGGTTCCCTAGCTCACCTGTCACCCCATAGCGGGGTCCCTTTCCTCACCTGTCACCCTACAACAGGGACCCCCATGTCGCCTGTCACCCCACAGCGGGGTCCCCCAGTCCCACCTCCCCGGCTGTGCGGGGTTCTTCCAGCCCCACCCTCCGCCCCACCGACACGTCCTCCTCGTCTCCGCCGCTCTGCTGCTCGCCGCGCGCCCGGACACGCCGCACCAGTCCCAGCTCTCCCGGCTCCCCTCTCCGCGGCACCAGCCCCTTCATCCCCGCTCCAGCCCCGCAGCCGCGGTCCCACGGCTGCGCTGTCCTCCCCCCGGCCCCGGCCGCACCCCGCGCCCCGCCGGTACCTCATGGCGGCCCCGCGCCCGCCGCAGCCGCTCCCTCCCGCCGACGGGCAGGGGAGGGCAGGCCCCGCCCCCGACACGCCCCCTCCCGCCCCTCGGCCAATCGCGTCCCTCCGCGGCCCGCGCGCACCGCCTTCCTCTTGCAATGGGGATGCGGGGCGGGAGGGTGGGCGGGGCCACACGCTCCTCCCCCTGCTCGGGATGGATCGGCAGCCAATCAGAGCGGGCTGCGGCTGCCGGGCGGTGCCGCGGTGGCTGCTGGGAGCTGTAGTCCTAAGCTCCGCCGTGGTTCCGCGGAGCGCGGGCGCGGCCCGGGGGCGGCCCCGGGGGTTGGCCGGGGCTCCAGGCGGGTCTGACCCCGCTGCCGCACGCAGCGCTGTCTGCCTTCACCTGCCTGTTGCCTCACGCCGGCCTGCTAAGGCCGGGGCTGCTAGCATTCCGCGGGTGTCCCGCGGTCACATCCCCTGTCGCCTCCTCCTCTTCATCATCCCTCTCTTCTTCCTCCTCCTCCTCCTCCTCCTCCTCCTCCTCCTCCTCCTCCTCCTCCTCCTCCTCCTCCTCGCTGCCCGAGTCCTCATAAAAGAAGAGGGTGGCCTGCACCGGGAAGTTCTCCAGCAGCTTCTCCCCCACGGTGTACAGGTGGTCAAAGGCCTTGGACTTGGGCCAGAGGAGCCTGTGTGGGGAGAGCCCGTGTGAGCCCGCGCCCACCGCGCCCCCGCGTCCGCCCGCGGCCCCGGGGCCAGGGCACGTACCTGACCGGGTGCTGGAAGAACGCCAGCGCTTTGCTGGGACCGCCGTGCCCCTCCGCCGCCCGAGCCTGGGGAGACACAGCCGGGTGGTACCGGGCTCCCGCTGCCCGGGCTGGCACCGGGGTGCCACACACACAGCGACTCCCCCCTCCCCTGCCCCCGAGCTGAGGTGCTCACAGCACCGCAGGGAAGCTGGCATCTACCCCCACACCCTCCTGACGGGCTTTTTGCCAGTGTAATCTCTGCCCCGTGCTCCAGAGCGGGTGCCCAGGCATGCCGCTAACGCCCTGAGGAATGCCCGCCCGGCTGGGAACAGGCGGCCCCCTCAGGGCTGCTGTGGCCGTGTCCCCTCAGGGGCTCTGCCTGGCTGGTGCTCCAGGGGAGCTGGGCACGGCACGGCCCTGGGACAAAGCACAGAGTGACGGCCTCTGGGGTGAGAGGCTGGTTTAGTGCCAGCAGAGACCCCACGGGCATGGGGACAGTGCCAAACTCACAGTGTCCATCTCCTCCGGCCGCGGCGCGGGTCCCTCCTGGGCTCGGGGCAGCCACGGTCTCCAGAGAGGAAGGGCTCTAGGGGAGACAGAGAGAGCAGCTTCAGCCCCACAGCCACTCATCCTGGCCCGTTCCCTTTGCCTTGCTCGGGTGAGGCAGCCCCACAGCCTGACCCGCCCGGCCAGCCCTGCCCGAGTGCCAGCACCTCTGTGCCACCCACGGCCGCTGGCATCAGAGGTGTCCCCAGCTCCGCAGCCTTCACCCAAACCCAGCTGGAGCTCCTCCATCCCACCTTCCTCACCCCCCTGCCAGCCCCATTCCCCCCGTACCTTGCCCCTTGCTCCAGCCCCGGGGGTGGGCAGGCACTGGGCACCGGCACCCGGAGCCCGTGGGCAGTCAGGCAGCAGGCAGCAGCTTGCATGGTGGCAGGAGATGCTGTCCCTTGTGACACTGCAGACCTTGGTGGGGACACATTTATAGCTCTGCCTCAGCCGTGACTCACAAATTCTTTGGGGCAGGGGAGCGAGGGACTGGGGCTGTGGGGACAGCGGTGTGAAATTTGTCCCAGTTGTGTAAACAGAGGGCCGGGGGGAGGCTGGGGGCGGAGAGGCTGCGATCTCTGGTGGAAAAGCAAAACACAAAAGGGAAAATTTGGACACCATTTGTGAGAAAATCCCCGGGGGGGGACAGGGGAGGGTAGAGACAATTAACAAGGATGATTAAGTGCTCTTTGTAGCCATTTGCATAAGGGAGGCAAGGGAGATGGGAAATGGTGGAGCAGCATGATGGGTATAGGATTGGGACAGTGCAGTGGGCATGGGATGGGACAGTGTGGTGGGCTTGTGTTGGGGACAGCACAAAGGGCATGATGAGGACGCTGATGGGCTACAGTGGTGGCAAGCACAGAGCAACCAGGAGGAAGCTGAAGGCTTGAGAGAGGCTCAAGAGCAGACAGGGAGGGGGGACACGTGGCAGGGATGGACCCCAGGCACTATCAGGGCAATAGTCTTGCTCAGGCACTCATGACCCCAGGGAGCTGCCAGATCCCATTTCCACAGACAGCAGAGCAAGCACTTGCCAGTGCTCCTTGCCCTCTCCTTTGAGTTTTTGAGATGTGGGCCACGCCAGGAGGTTCAGAAAAGCTCCTCAATGTGAAGGTGCAAGGCTGATGCAACCCTTGGCCCCAGCAGGGCCACTCAAAAGCGCCACTGGCAGCTCCTGGGAGAGTTTCAGTTTGGGACAAGGAAAGAAAATAGCAAATGGTCCCTGCTGTAGCTCTGCTATCAGCATCCAAACACCGCTGTCCAAACGCTGGCCGGACCCTGCTCAGCTCTGAGCACAATTTGTCACCAGAGGCCCTGCCTGCCCCTCTCCATCTGTGGCAGCCGGTGAGCAGGAGGGGGCACGGGGCCAGCACAGCTCTCATTACCTTCCCCATTTGCTCCTCATTTGGGCCAGTAGTCTTACAACAACAAACCCCGTGGAGGACAAGCAGGGCCAGGAAGAGTAAACCAAAAGTTCAGGCTGGCTCTGAGGAGTGGGGAGCTCAACCTGCTGGTGTTTCACTGCCCCTCGAACCCCAATACAGGCAGCACAGCCCAGAGTGGACACATGGATGGTGGCACAGTCACCTGCCAGCCACTAAGGCTGTCCAGAAGGATGACAGCAAGCCTCAAAGCTGAACCCATTAGGTGAACCTACCCCAATAATTCATAGACAACCAGCAAAGCGTTGGGCATCCCAGCTCCCCAGTCCTTCCCGACACCCAAAGGGTTTAATTCTGATCTGCAATAAGCCTCTGATCCACGAGATTTGCAGGTGGATTGTGCAAAGCTGGAGCGGAACAACTGCAGCCCCTGATCCCCTGGGCTGAGGCCCTGGCTGCTCACCCTGCCCCGAGCAGCCGCCTCCAGTCCTGGGTGACCCCCGGCTGCAGCCACCCTGGGTCCCACCCTGCACCTCCAGCCACCTCCGTAAGTACCTCAGAGCTCCCTCCCTCGCCTTCTGCCAGCACCCTGAGCACCCAGGCTTTTTCTTTTCTAGGTGTGGGAGGTCTTGGTGAGAGCAGACAGAAAGCTGCCAAACTTTGGTGCCGAGCATTTGAGGTGGCGGGGGGGGACAGGAGCAGGGGCAGGCCCCGGGTGGTGGCAGCACGCTCCGCCAGGAGCACTCCCAGGGGGAGGGAGGCCACTGGCCGCCGTGCCGGGCTCAGCCCGGTTTCGCAAGGCACCACAGAAGGAGGAATTTTTAAACAAAGCAGAGGGAAAACAAACCAACCCTCTCCACCACCTCTGCCAACCCCCCCGGCCTGTGTGCAGGGCTGTGGGCGGGAGGTGGCACTGGCACAAAATCCCAGAGGAGCTGCACCCCGAACTGCTCACCCTCCACAGGGCAGGTCTCCCTGCTTGGCCGGCATGCTTCCACAAAGCATCCCAAAGGAGATGCCAGCCCTGATGGAATTCTGCCCTCTGTGGGCCTCCAGGCTCTCCTGGGGATGCAGGTGTCACTGTCACATGCATCCCTCTCCATCCTTGTCCCCAGCAGCACAGAAAGGCTGGTATCCATGGTTCCATTTCAGGTGGCCGTGTCCCTTTGTGTCAAAGGAGCCTCAGCAGCTCGGGGTGGGTCATGGGTGGCTGCAGATGCCTCGGGTGAGCTCCATGCAGACGGGGACGAGGTGCCATCCCCTTTCCTCAGCTGGGGGAGCTTTGGCTTCACCACCTGAAGTCACCTCCAGCAGGTCCCAAAGAAGATGGTGCAGCCATAGCTTTTTGGCTTCCTCAGAAGACAAGGGACCTCGAGGAAGGCAGTGGGCACTTTCCTCCCAGCAGCAGCTGGCTCTCCATCGCTGCCCGCGGCGTCAGTGCAGGGGAGGGCTTTGGCGTCCGTCCTGGGCACGCTGCTCGGCCTCTGGAGCCTGCCTGGGGAGATAGCGGGGGTGAAAGGGCGCCTGGCGCTCCTCTACGGGCTCGGGTCAATCGTTAATCGGGAGGGATTGCTTTCCGCTCCCGCAGGTAACTCCCCGCGGCTCCCACCCCGCACAAAACCGGCGCCCCCGGCAGCGGGGTGGAGCTGCAGCGCTGCGAGCGGAGCCTCTCGCAGGGCCATGGGAACGTGAGCACACGGGAGGGACCTGGGCGACAAGCTGCGAGCCTCGGCTAGCGACAGAGGTGACAGCCAGCCCCCACCATGGTGTCCATGGGGCTCCAGCTGCTGGGCTACACCGTGGCCTTCCTGGGCTACATCGGCACGCTGACGGCCACGCTGCTGCCCAGCTGGAAAACCAGCTCCTACATCGGCTCCAGCATCGTGACAGCGATCAGCTTCACCAAGGGGCTGTGGATGGAGTGCGCCACGTACAGCACGGGCATCACCCAGTGCGACATCTACAGCTCCCTGCTCAACCTGCCCGCCGACATCCAGGCGGCCCAGGCGCTCATGGTGAGCTCCTGCGCCGTGTCCTCGCTGGCCTGCCTGCTCTCCGTGTTCGGCATGAGGTGCACCGTGTTCAGCCAGGGCTCGCCGGGCAAGGACCGCGTGGCGGTGGCGGGAGGCGCGGTCTTCGTCCTCGGGGGGCTGCTGTGCTTCATCCCGCTGGTGTGGAACATCCACGTGGTGCTGCGGGATTTCCGCAACCCCGTCATCCCCGACAGCATGAAGTTCGAGCTCGGGGAGGCTCTTTACCTCGGCATCATCTCCTCCCTCCTCTCCCTCGTCGGCGGCTTCATCCTCTGCAGCTCCTGCCCTGCCCGGGGCACCACCACCGCCTACTCCAGCGCCTACCAGCCCCAGCTGCTGGCGAGCAAGAGCCCCCAGCCCTCTGCCAGCCAGGTGCACAAGACCAAGAGTGAAGTCAATTCCTACAACCTGACAGGATACGTGTAGTGGCTGCAGGGGGAACCAGGCTGGCACCTCTCCCGGCTCCCAGGGCATCCGGGCTGGCACCGAGGGAGCGCGGTAAGAGAAGAGGGCACGGGCATCACCGTGTGTTTGGGGGTTGGTCCCACTCTGTCCCCGGCATTCTGAGAGCTTTGTGACTGCTCGGAGGTCCCAGCTGGTGGCTTACACTGCTGAAGGACCCTGAACCCGGCTCCCGCTCTTTACCCCGTGCTGCCAGCTCGCAGGCAGCTCCCGGGACCCCAGCCCGCAGCCCCAATGAACCTGCCTGCACAGGGGAGTGGGCTTGTGGCCGCAGGGAGCGGCCCGCTGGCCATGGAGGCCGCGCAGCAGGGTCAAGGGCATGTGTGTGGGTCTGGAGGTGCTGCTGGGGGTGGGGGGGTGAGTGCTGGTTGCAAACCGATGTCGCAATAAATACGTCTTTCTAGCCACACTGTATCCGAGCTTTTCTCTGGCACCGAGGGGCCGGCACGGGGCTGTGGAGGGGGCTAAGATGTGAAAGGTGCCTCTGGCCCTTGCTCTGGCCTGGCTCCCCCAGCCCACGGCTGATGGCTTTGTCACCCGGGAGCCCCGGCAGGTGGGAGCCCTGCTGAGGGGGAGGAGGGCCACTCCCTGGCACAGTTTGTCCCTGGGCACCACGCTGGGACGTTGCCATGCACCACTACTGCCAAGGTGCCAGCAGGGACATGCAGAGCTCCCTGTGGGATAATAATGGGCAGCACCTTCCCTCTGTCCCCCCAGCCCTTCTTGCTCCTGGGGGTGCAGGTGTGATGAGACTGTGGGGTGCCCACAGGGGGATTCATTGTCCCTGTGTGCACAGCCCAGTCCCCAGGAGGTGGGCGGCCCTGGCATTCCCACATCCCCATCCCAGTGAGCACTGGCACCCTGGGCAAACATGGTCCCAAGGACCAGGGGCAGCTCCTGGCTATGGTGGAGTCTGAGCAGCCCAGCTCAGCTGCAGGGAGGCCTCACAGGCAGGTCCTGAGCCCTGAGGTCCTTGAAGGGTCTGTTTGGGGAGAAAAATGCCACCAGTGAGGCACTAGAAAGCTGCAAGGGATAGGCAGGCAGGAGCCAAGTGTGTGGAGGGAGAGGCTGTGTGGCTGCAGCCCTGCACAGGAACAGCAGCAGGACATCCACACAGGCTGCTGGTGGCACTGGGGGGTGCTGGCACATGCCAGGCCATGGCAGGACAGGTGGTGCAGGCAGCCCAGCCCCACAGCCCACCAGGGAGCAAGAGCATTTGAATCCATCTGCTGTAGCACTGCCCCAGGTGAGAGAACCCCTGCCCTGCTGTGCCACAGCACAGGGCCACCCAGAGACCACCCCAGGGAGCAGCAGGCCTTGGTCTACCTGCTGACCCCTCATAAAGCAATTTAGATTAGGCCATGGAGAGGAGGGGACCATGTTCTGCACTCGAACGTCACCACCATCACCCCTGCACCAGTGAAATCGTGTTTGCTGTGGGGTTAGCACGCTCCTGATAACGCTGGGTCTTGCTTTCTCCCCTCCTCAGAGGACAAGAAGCCACACAGGGACCCATCCCAGAGTGACACTCGCTGAAGGGGACCAAGGTGGATCTCCAGGCAAAGGCCAGTGACCTCATTTCCATGGCCAAGGGACAAAGCACAAAGCGCAGCATCAACCCTGGACCAGCAGAGTTATTTATTCCTGCCCTGGGGAAAAGAGTGCCCTGCGGTATGCAAGAGGCTTAACCTGCTGTTGCAGCCCCCCAGGAGATGCTGCAAGTTCTGAGGGTCCTTTGGCCATAAATGGTTTTTTTCTGAGCAGCTGGTGGAGAGAGTGGGAGAGAAAATAGTTGGCACAAAACATCACACCTTAAAGAGGAGGAATTCCTGGGCACTGGGTCCTTGCCCCTCGCCTCCCACCCCTGTCTGCAGGCAGAGGCTGTGCTAATTAAACAAAGGGGCATTTGAAACGCTCAGAGCTTGATTGGTGCTGGGCTTATTAATGCTTTAATTCAAGGAGCAGAAGGGAAGCTTCCCCCAGAAGGAGAAAGGCAGCTGGTACAGGCAGAGCTCAGAGCTGGGCTACAGAAACACCATCACACTGCAACAGGGACCAGTTCCCCAGGCCCCTGGGCCACCAGCCCTGCCACAGGGGAGCCCCTGCATTAAGCACTGGGTGGGTTCAGGGAGAGGAATGGTTTTTCCCTCCAGCTTTCCTGGCCTTCAATGTGAATGAACCCAAAGATGTGAAACCTGGCTACAGAGCAAGGCAGGGTGACACAGATTTTCCACTTGGGAAGGAGGATGGGGAAGGAGAGGGGAGGACACTGGGTGCACAGCTGTGGTGGCAATGGTTATCTCTGCATCCTGCAATAGCCATGTTCTCATTATTGATAAAGCAGGTTCTTGAGGGCAGCCTGGATGTGGCCCAGCCTAGGGACAGAGAGAACAGGAGCCCAGACTGCCCCAGGGGCAGCTCTGCTGATGGTGAGTGTGAGGGAAGGGATGGAGCCCAGCCAGCCAGCACAGAGCCAGCCCCTTGAAGGCTCTTGCCTCTCACAGCTCGGTGGCAAAAGCTGAGGGTGCTCCAGGATTCCTGCAGGAAAGGCACAGGGGAGCACAGCCAAGTTCAGGATGGGATGCGGGAGCAGGGCTGGGCAGAGGGCTGGGTGGGCAGAGGGCTCTCTCCATCTGAAGCCCCCACCTCACAGGCCAGTGTGGTGGAGTGGGGAGCCTTGCAGCCCTCTCTGCAGTGACTAATCCCCTGCCATAAGGAAATGTTCCCTCTCTCCCCTCTGGACGATGCCTCGATGGAAGGAGCAATAAAATAATGTGCCCTTATCTTCAAAAGTGATAGAGGCGCTGTAAACACTCAGTACACCCCAACCCAGGATCAGGGACTGCAACCTCATCAGCTGGTCACGAGAAATGTGCAGAAAGTCACAACTTCTTCCAAAGAGGGAACAATCCAGCCCATCTGCAAGGGCCCTGCATGCAGCCCTTGCCCACCAAGCACTGCCCCAGGGCAAGCAGAGCCTCTTCTCATGCAGAGCACTGGGCAGGGATGCCCAGGTAAAAAAGGGCACAGGTTTGCCCTAAAGCCACCAGGATCACACACCTCCTGCCTCCCTGGAGCCCTGCAGGCAGGCAGAGCTCCTTCTGGCATTCCCAACCTGCTGCTCATCTCTGCCTGGCACAGCTGACCTGGAGCAGCAGCAAATAATCCATACAAGCTCTCTGGGGAATATCAGGCCACGTGCTGGGAGGGCCCATCTCTGCCCACAGCCCCCAGGAATTGCTCAGATCGGAGAGAAAGGAGGGGGAAGGAGGTTCAGGCCAGGTTCCTGATGGGCTGAGGCACTTGGAAAGGACCAGCACATTCCTCCACCCTCTCTCCAGCCACAGCACACTCCCAGCTGCCTCCCACGCCGTGTCAGAGCCTCCTGGCCCTTCAGCAAGCCAGGGCTGATGTGGAGCTTTGCCCATGGCTCTGCAGCCGCCTTTTCAGGAGCAGCAGAAGATACACAGCTGAAAGGGGCTGCTCTGGACGCCCCAAATCCTGACTGCCAGGCTGGGCTCAAGTCACACACTGGCAGGAGTGGGAGAGGCATTCCCTCCTCCAGCCATGCCCCTGAGCCCAGGAAAGAGCCTCATGTGTTCACCTCTGGTATCTGTGGTGCTCAGCTGGCAATTGCAGTCACATTTCACCTCCACATTTGCCCTCCTGGGGCTGTGGGGATGGCCCTGCCTGGAGTCAGGGCACACAACACAGGCTGTTGGTGCCCAGCTCTTCTGGTCCTGCTGGGAGACCCTGCACTGGAGGTGAGGAACAAGCTCCTCTTTGGAAAACACCTTCCATCAGGGGAAAAACTGGTGCACAAACTCACAGCTGTCCACAGCCTCCCAGGTGAGACCTATTTACAGGAATGTTAAAGGATCTTTCGGTCTTGAAGGAAAGATATGAGGGCAGAACGAACTCCATGACACTGCAGGGGACAGAGGCCTTTGGAGATTGCTAGAAAGCACCTTCCTGTTTGAACAACAGCTCAGAAATCTATCAGGAGGGTTATAAAAGGTGTTTATCTCAGAAAAGCTGATACCCGTGGAGAGGACACGGATGTTTGATCTTCCAGGCATTGCATTAACATCACAATCGGATTGTTCCATAATAATTGGAGTCTAACCTCTACTGGAGGAGCTTCAGTTAGTGATCTCAGCAAGCCTCATGTACATGCAATCTGTAGCAGCAAAAAAAGGCTTTGTAGTAGAGCCCACACCAATTCAGTGAGCAAGGCATACTTGTATAGTGGTAAAATATAAGGTCTTCCACAGATTTTAAAGAAGTATTGGGAAAAACATCTCCAAAATCTGCCAAAATCTGCTTTGGAAAACTGGTTTAGAGAATTGCAGATAAATTGTGATGGTTCCACAGCACCACACTGGACAGAAGAGAGGAAGAGCAGAGGATCCCAAACACCTTCACATGGACAAATAGAGCTGCAACCCCCTTAGCAAGTCTAGAGAGTCATCCCAAGCAATCCCTGCCATCCTGTCACCTCCATGCCTGAGGGCACCAACATTTTGGCAGCTGCTAACAAAGGTTCATACCTAGAAGATGCTCAGACTACAGGCACAGCTGAGCCCCTCCAGGTTCCCTGCTGAGCACCACGAGTCTGGAAGGAACAGATCTCCCCATAAGCAGAGAAACCAGACAGCTTTGGGGCTGCCTTTTATCTCCACTCAGGATTTCAGGGTGTGCTTTGAATGAAGTTTTTCCTTCACTGGCAAGCTAATCTTTCCCCAAGTCAGGTGTCTTTTTTCACAGAACTTACAACACCCTCTATTTCTGGGATGTCCAGCCTGCTCAGAAGGGCTGAGAGCAGAACGAGACTCACGTCAGAAGCAGCATGATTGCCTCGAACTTGCTTTCCCAGAAAAGCTGTCTCTCTAGGTTTCTCAGGTCACTGGAGCAAAGTCCCACAGCACCAGCTCTACCTGGCAGGTGCTTCTAAGATTTCTCCAACAGATGCATTTTCATTACTCAAATGTCTAGCCCTTTCCTTTTGAGGCAGTGGGCACAGCTTCAGCCTTCAGTATTTTTCAGGGCATAGAAAAGCAATTACAGAGCTGAGGGCTGACTTCAGCTATCCCTGGATGCACCACTGTGATGCTGACATGCCCTTTGGACAATTGCAGCACACTTTTACAGGAATAAGGGCACTGCTCTTTGTCTCTGGTTCTTCCCCACTGCCACAGAAGCCAGGCACACATCTCACTGACCACTGGAGCCTCTGATCCTCCCACGACTGAGCACCTCTTCCTCAGCCTTCTGCCCTTCCCAAACACCCTTTATTTTAATGTCTCCAGATGGTGAACTGGCAGGATGTCTCACCCCAGGCCTGGCTGCTGGCCAGGGCAAGGCTCACTCCACCTCTGTGCTGCTGGGGAGGTGGCAGGGGAGAGATATCAGGAAGAAAAACAATTAACTCCTTGTTTCAAGGCAAGGAGAGCAGGCTTTGGGTCCAGGGACATCCTCAGCAAGGTGAAGGACCCCCCCCCCCCCATTGGAAGGCAAAGCCCCTGGAAGTGGCTCCCAGAGCAGAGTCCCCATAGCCCAGCCCAGGGAGCTGCCAGGATCCTGCTAGCACACAATAAATTTCCACCTGCCTGGGCAGACCTGTGCCTGTAGCTGACACCCCAGGGCCTGCTCACAAACAAGGGTCTTGCTGTGGGTTATGGCCTCATTTCCAAAGCTCAGGGAGCCCCATCTCCCTGCTGTGCTGGGTGATCAGTGTGCCAAGGGGCTGATTTCTGCCCTGGGATTCTGCAGCTGAAAACTCTTTTACCTCACAGGCCACAGGCAGATGCAGCTAATCCAGCCAACTTCAGCACTGAGTAAAATCCTCATGAGGAATAAAAGGGAATAATCAGTGCAAAACACAGTGTAAAGGCAGCCTAGTCCTATGTGAGGAGGCAAGTTTATCCTCAGCTGTCCCTGAGTGCAGCTGCCCTTTCCCATGGAAGATCTTTGCAAAGCAGAGGGAGGCTGCCCAGGAAATGCAGGACTAAAGCTCCAGCTCAATGAGGGGATGAAGAGAGCCACAGTGCCTTCAGCACAGTGAGCTTAGGAGAAACACTCCACTGCTCTTCCCTGGCTCCATGCACCCCTGCCTGCTCCTGCACGCCCCCATGCAATGCTGGGACCAAGGGCAGGACAAGCTGGGTCCCCACAAGCCTTGCCAGAGCTGCTGGCTGCAGCCCCAGGACTTCATGGGGCACAGCACGGTGCTGGCACGGTGGGCACTGGGAGGAGAAGGCTTTACCAAACATCCTTATCTCTGAAGATGCCTTTCTGACCTCCTCACCTCCAATATGTGTTTATCTCCACTACACAACTTAATCCTCCAAACTACTCTGGCAGCAACTCCTGGCACAGGCATCCTCGAGAGAGTTTTGAAAGATGCACAAGAGAAGTGCCAAGTTTCAAACCCAGCTACTCTGATACTAGTTTATCCAAGGAAAATTCATAGCTGCAGCTTGCCAAGCTACATCCATTTAGGAAACATTCCATCACAGAACTACTTTGTGTGTTATTTCTTCACACTGGGGAAAACAAACCAGCTCAAGAAATGCCAAAAGACCCATGTATTGCTGTAAGGAGCATATATTTTTATCTTGCTGCTGATGTCAGACACAGAGAGGTGAGAATATGAAGCCTGCTAGCTGTTCACAGGCTGCTGAACGCTTCCGTAGGCTCAGGGATCTCTGCTGATGGATGCTTGCATCAAAGCTGCCCTTTGCTCACCACCTCCTCATTCAGCACAGCCCATTCCTCTCGCTAACTCGAGTGTCTGTTTTCTGCGCATCACCGGGCTGGGCTTGGCTGGGCAGACTGAATTTCCTTCTCAGCAGCTGCTGTGGGGCTGGGTGTGGCTTTGTGCTGATAACCCAGGGATGTTTGAGCTCTCCCTGAGCAGGGATTGCACACAGCCAGGGCCTGTCCTGCTCCTCACCCTCGCCCGTGAGGAGCTGGGGGGCACAGCCAGGACAGCTGATCCCAGCTGACCCCAGGGACAGCCCAGACCTTATGGCATCGCCCTCAGCACACAAAACTGGGGGAGAAGGAGGAAGGGGAACATTCTGAGTTTGTCTTCCCAAGTAATTGATGGAGCCCTGCCTTCCTGGAGCACCTGCCTGCCATGGCAGGCAGTGGATGAATTCCCTGTTTTGCTTTGCTTGCATACACGACTTTTGCTTTAATTATTAAACTGTCTTTATCTCAACCCACAGGTTTTCTCACTTTTACTTTCCCAATTCTCTCCCCCATCCCACCAGCAGGGAGGGAGTGAGTGGCTGCGTGGGGCTGAGTTGCCGGCTGGGGTTAAAGCATGACAATCACTCAGCCATGTTCTCCTTTCCCTGGGTGGCAGGAATAAACCAGGAGACAGGTTTTAGCCCAAGGGCTTGACACACGCCATGAAAAACTCTGGGGATGTCTGTGAATAATCTGCTGAAAAATAAGGTCAAGTATGTTAGGGATAAAGTTCAGATCACAGAGCAACTTAAATGGGAGGGAATAAAAAAAGATGCAAAGAGGAGGAGCAGCAGCAGCTAAGATTATGCATATGTGCCGTGAAGAACATTGAGATCAAGTCTGAAGGAGGTGTGGACATTTCCTGCTTTAGAAGCAGCTTTGGAGAAGAAAATAAAGGTCTGTCTTTTCACCCACCCAGGGTAGATGCTTCAAAGCATGATTGGCTTTGGGGATAAAACTTCCCAGAATGGTCAGAAGCATGGATGCTCCCAAGATCATTGGCTGTTTTGTACTTCAGAAAATATATTTCATGCAACCACAAAAACTGGTGCAAGCATCCCAAACACTGCTAAAGTAAAACTTCAGCTCATTGCAATATTCTGATACAGATTCAATCTCCTCAACAGCTCTATTGAAAATTGAATATGATGTGGTTTGAGGACTGGCTGGAGAGATGTCAGAAGCAAAACACCAAACAATGAGTGAAGGTAAGAAATGCTACTTTTCAAACCATGAGTGGAGGGAGATAAGGGGCATACCTTCAATCTCAAGTGTTCCCACCTGCAGCACTGACCTGGAAACACAGTAAACAACACAATCTGAAAAAGTCAAGAGAAGCCACAGAAACAGCTCTGAAATCTCAAAAGATGAGCTGGAAACTAATCAGGACTCAACCAAGCAGGAGATCAGGAATGGTAGAGACAGACACAGGTCCTACAGACTGCAAAAAAACCCCACAGCTGTATAGACATGTCCTTTCTGCCTGCAATAGCAACAGAGAAAGTCCCTTCTGGTAAGTTGTAAGTAGTAAGTTATAAATGCAGCCCTTTCCAGGAGGAAATGATGTGGACAACCCTCACCATGCAGGATGCGGGATCTCTGTCCACAGCACTGCATTGCTCAACTCTGACTCTCAGGAAACGCACACAGCACACGTTTGGTGGTATCACCTAAGCACTGGTTTCTGTCACATGGCCTCATGCCTTTCCAGGTAAAATGAAGAGTTTCAGTCAAAGGAGTGATGCTGGGCTGGCCACCCACACATCCTCTTCTCCACACCTACAGCCTGGGTGAAAGAATGCACTTCAGAAGGGACAGGGAATGTGTGACTGTAAGGGTGGGCTCTCCTCAGCTCCTTGGAGCCAGTCGTTTTAAGGCATGAAGGAGGAAATCAGGTTTCAAGATGTTTCTGCACTGGAAACCACCTCAGGTTTGAACAATATTGGACTACTTGCACTTGTTTTCTTCCCATGAACCATATACTGCAGGCAGCACAGGGAATTGAAGCATCTTTTGGGTGCAACCCCTCCCCTTTGTCACATCTGGCTGCTCCCAAACCCCTCATCTCCCTCAAACTCCCCATCATCCCCGATATTTCCAAGTTTAAAGTACAGCCATGTGTCACTGTGATATTTTATGAAAAATCCCTTCACCAGGATTTCTTCTCCTGGCAAGATGAGAAGCCTCAGCTTCTCCATGTTTTGCTCCTCTGGAATGTGATTTGGAGAATTGTTTACCCAGCATGTGAATTGTTTTTAATTAATGGCCAATCACAGCCAGCTGTGTCAGACTCTCTGAGTCTGTCATAGGTTTTTATTATTCATTCTTGTCGAGCCTTCTGATGTCTCCTTTCTCTTTCTGTAGCATAGTTTTAGTATATAATATAATATAATATAATATAATATAATATAATATAATATAATATAATATAATATAATATAATATAATATAATATAATATAATATAATATAATATAATATAATATAATATAATATAATATATCAGCCTTCTGAGAACTTGGAGTCAATTCTCATCTCTCACCTCGTCCTGGGGACCCTCACAACATCACAACAATTGGTGACCACAGCCATGCTGCTGGCTGAAGAAGAGTCTAAGAAGACAAGTCTGAACGAGTGAAGCTGCCAGGCAGGACAGCATCAGCTGGAGATGGAGGGAGCAGGGCTCAGGCAGGCTCACCAGAGCCTTCCTTGCAGCAGATCTGAGGCAAGCCCGGCTCAGAATGAGCCAGCTGTTCCCATGGCTACCCGGGAAGATAAATTGAGTTCAAGGAACCTCGTGTCGCTACATTATTTAACAAACAGACAGTCACGCTCGGAGGAAAACACAGGCGGGACCCAGTTTAGCAGCTCAGACCCATGGATGCCCTCACGGCGTGGAAAGGCCAAAATCCAGCTCAGCCCAAGCCTGGCAGGGTGTTAGCCACAAGGAGAGTCCAGCATGGACACACAAAAGAGCCATGCTGGTCCTGCAAGGCACAGCTGTTTGTCCAGAAACACAGCCAGACCCTGCACCTGACACAGCCCTGGGTGCCTGAGCCCTTTATGAAAGAATCCAAAGCCTGACTGCAGGAAAGGAAAGGCCTCCCCAGCTGCCAGCCTGTGCTCTGGCCCAGCAGAACTGCTCAAAGCAGCACTGGGCAAAGAGGAAAGGGATGTGGGCACAAAGGAAAGCACAGGAGGAAAAAAGACCACGGAGGAGTATTGCCATGCTGTGATGGCCCCAGCGAGGGGAGGGAATGATGCATCTGACTCCATGGACATCGAAGGCTAATTAATTACTTTATTATACTATATTAGTCTGTACATCTAAAACTGGATCTGCCAAGCACTCAACCCTGCACACACTGCCCAGAATCTCATTACTGGCCCCCAACAGCCCCAACACACACACTTGGCCCTGGCAGGCCAAGGAAACAAAACACCATCACTGTGGGTAAACAATCTCCATATTGCATTCTACTTTGGCACAAACACAGGCACAGCAAATGATAAGAATTGTGTTTCCTTTCTCTGAGGTTCAGAGAATGTGAATCCCAGAAATATTCTTGGGAAGAATTGTGCCTTGCTTTTCTCTGGGAAGAGAAATGTGGGGCTACAGAGGAGTTATAGGGGTGCTGGGAGAGATGAACAGGCTTTGAGGGAAAAGGCATTGATGGAGCTTATGTTGGAAAAGTGGCTCAGCATGGCAGCAGTGAGGAGAAACAAGAGGGGGCTGGGGGGAGCTGAGGCAGGGAAAGCAGGAGCAACAGGAGGGGTTTGGCCCCATGAGTGCCCTGAGCCAGCGAGGGATGAGCAGGGCTGCTCTCACCACACCATGTTCTCAGTGCTGGTGTAACCCAGCCTTTCCCCTTCCCCAAAACGCTGCAAGGAGGAGCAGAAGGTGACCCAGATCGCTCTGTGATTCACCAGCCAGCTGCACAGGGCCACGATGCTGGGGTTCTGTGAGATGCCAGGGCCCACCGAGCCATGCTGAGGACCCTTCCTGGGCAGGCAGGGGACACGTGCAGGACACAGGCAGGCCAGCAGTGCCACCGTGTGGGAACAGGTCACCTCCCTCTGCAGGACACGGGCAGCGAGCTCTGCAGCGTGACAGAGAGCAGTGGGAAACACAAACACACATACATCTATAAATAAACTCAGCTCTCAACCTCCCCCTGTCCCAAAACTTGAAAAGAATGAGAGATTTATCCAGAGAAATTTTCTCAGCCAAAAACCTGCTCCTTGCTGGAAGCCAAAAGACTGTGTTGTCTCTCAAGTGATTTTCAATAAGGCCCAGAAAAATAACTCTCTTTTACCAGGCACTGGAGTGAGACTGACAGGACTGTAAATACCAGGGTCTTTCTTCTTGCTCATCTTGAAAACTAGGACTTTGGCCAGCTTCCAGTGTGCAGGGACCTCTCCAGGCTCCCAAGACTTGAAAAATAATGGAGAGAGATCCTGTGATGACAGGCCCAGCATTTTCATTTCACCCTGGGATGAACCCCATCGTGCCCCATAGATTTGTGTGCATCCAGCTGGAGCAGCAAGCCTCAAACACGTTCAGTTTTGGCTGGGAGTTTATCCTGCCCCTAATCACAGCTCCAGGGGTCCCAGGGCCCATCTCATGTTAATGACAGAGGTGAAGAAGGCATTAAACCTCTCTGCTTTTTCCATGTCCCTGTTTGTAAGGTGTCTGACCTCACCAAGTGCAGACTGATGTTATTTCTGAACCTCCTTTTGCTGTTAGCATGTTTTAACAAGTCCTTCTTGCTGTCTTTCACAGCACTGGCAAGCTTGAACACTAATCAGGGGCTCTGGCCACATGAACTGTTGAACAGCATCTCCCTCATTTTCCTGTGTAACCTGTCCTTGCTTCCAATGTCTATACGCTGGGCCTTGTGTTCCGCCCAGAAATGAGTCCCTGTGACAATAACCTGACCTTTTTTCCTCCACAGGAGTGATTCTGATATGGAATGCAGGTCAGCTTGACCTCATTGATGCCTCCAACCTCAATGGAGCATAGTCCTCAGCACTGGTTCCACTTCCTCTGACCCAAGGGCACCTGAGAAGGTGGAGTAATCCCAGAGGAGTACACAAGAAATGCAATTTAACCCTTGTGTGCAGCACAGAGCACTGGGAACAGCTGATTCCAGGGGAAGGCATCAGCACAGTCAGGAGTTACAAGGAAACAGTGTTAGAAGGATTTCTCTCTAGGCACCACTGTCCATTTGTGTTGGTGTCCTGAAGCACAAGGTAAAAATCCGGCATGTAGGGGTTTAGAACAGAAATGTAACTATCATTTTTCTGGCAGCCACAAGTACTGCACATGTGTTTTCACTGAATTTTCCAACACATTCATAGGTCTCCATCCTCAGACAGCGCTGCTGACTTTAACATTGCTTCCTTCTGTTGAAAAGTGCCTTTATTATCTGGTTTCTAAGTTATAAAAATTTACTTCTTGGCCTCCGGAGCCAGCTGGTTTCCTTTCTACTTAATGACAAAGGCTATCTTATCTGGCTTTATGGAATGCTGAACTTCAACAGCTAACAGCCATTGAGCCATATGAACTGGTTGCACCCCAGAATTTGTTGATCAGAGAAAATAATTTTCCTTCAGTAATATCCAGATAATTGTCCAAACTCTAGCAGTTCTTCCCATTTGGCATTTGAGCTGAAATTTTTGGTAAGAAAGTAAAGCTTGTCCTGCAACAGGTCAGGAGTTCTCAACAGGAAATTAATTTTTCTATTGCTGTTTTGCCATTGGAATGTAACTCAATCAGCACATTTAACTAACACCCGCCCAATTTTCTAGAAATGATCTCATTGAAATGGACAGATTCCTCTGGAATGAAAGGCTGTTATTTTTAACAGGAAAAAAAGAGGTCAGACAGTGATCAAAGAAAGCAGGCAGTGGAAAAAGTTCCTGATTTAATGTCGCCTGTTTGAAGGAGAGGCAGATATTGGCAGGTACGTGTTCCTATCCTGCAATTCCAGCCTGGTGTCCCCTGTCCCGCACCCCGACCCAGCGTCCCTTGTCCCTCACTCCGGTCCCGCACCCCGGTCCATCTCTCCCCCGTCCCTCACTCCGGTCTCTCCCCCGTCCTTCACTCCGGTCTCTCCCCCGTCCTTCACTCCGGTCTCTCCCCTGTCCCTCACTCTGGTCTCTCCCCCGTCCCTCACTCCGCTCCGTCTCTCCCCCGTCCCTCACTCCGCTCCCGCCGCCGCGTCCCCCGTCCCCACAGTAACGCCGACACGCCCCGCCCCTCACGCCCCCACAGCCAATCGAAGCCGCCATCCCGCGAGTGGCGGCCGCCCTGCCCAATGCCCGCCGAGGGCGGGAAGGCGCGGGGGCGGGCGAGGCGGGCCGCGGTGACGCCATCGCCGCGCGCGGTCCCGGTGCCGGGGGCGCTGCCGGAGCTCGGCCCGCGCCGCCGCCGCCGCCGCACGGCCATGAGCCAGTTCAACTTCGGGACGGCCGCGCCCGGCGGCGCCTTCGGCTTGGGCGCGCCCCGAGCCGCCGCCACCACGGCCACCAGCGGCTTCTCCTTCTCCGCGCCGGCGCCCGCCCCCGCCTCCACCGGCTTCAGCTTCGGCAGCGCGGCGCCGGCGGCGGGCGGCAGCCAGCCCGCCGGGCTCTTCTCCTTCAGCAGGCCGGGTACGGCCGCGCAGCCCTCCGGCTTCAGCTTCGGCTCGGCCAGCGCGGCCCCCGCCGCCACGGCAGCCGCCGCCTTCCCAATGGGGTGAGAGCCGGGGCCGGGCGGGGACGGACGGACGGACAGAGGGACGGACAGAGGGATGGAGGGAGCGCGGTCCTGTGGCTGCCGGGCGAGGGCTCTGCGGGGAAAGCTGCTCGGAGCGAGCCTTGGCCCCTGTGCCCGGCTCTTCCCAGCGCCCCGCAGGGCCCGGCGAGCCCCGGCCCCGGTCCCGCTCCGTTCGCACGGGAGCCCCCGCAGCGGGGGGAAGGAGATGTTCCGTGATCCCGGCCGGAGCGGGGCTGGAGACGCGAGCACGCAGAAATGCTGAAGCGCTGCTGCCCTGTATCAAACGTCTCGTTCTCTCTGACCCGGATCCGGAGTGCTCTGAATGCTTTCCCGGCAGTTGGCGAGGGATTTGCCGATCACGAAAGGCGGCGAGCTCTGGAGCGGTTCTGCAGAGCTGCTGCTGCTGGCAAAGCTGCCAGATGGGAGCTGTGGGAAGGGAGCTCAAATGGGGACGAGCAGGAAAAAACCAGCCTTGTGTAGAGGGAGTGGAAATGGTGAGCTGAGAGAAGCAGCAGCTCCGTGTGTGCTGCCATAAGATGCCCTGTGGTAGCTGGGTGGGTGGAGGCAATGAAGGGACAGGCAGTAGAATGAGCCCTAAGAGGGGTGGCAGGTGACAGCAGCTGGATGGAGCCTGTTGTCAGAACTGGGACACAGCCTGGCCAGCTGTGCATCTCTCTGGAAGGAGGTTTCTGCTGTCAGCAAATGCTCAGGGAGGAAGCCAGCTGTGGACTTGGGTGGATGTGTGTCTCAAGCAGAATGGCTTCCTTTCTTTTCTTTCCTCCCTAGGGCAAACACCCCAAAAGTGACCTTTGGAGCCAGCACTGCCACTCCAGCCCCTGCGATCACGGGGGGCTTTTCCTTTGGTGCCCCTGTGGCAACCAGCACGCCCTCGAGCCAGGCAGCAGCCCCGTCTGGCTTTGCCTTTGGCACCGCTGCCAGCAGCAGCACGGCTCCCTCTGGGACCCCAGGAGGCTTCACCTTCTCCAGTGGCACCACGAGCCAGGCGGGCACGGCCGGGTTCGGCATCGGCACCGCGGCTGCGCCGGCCACGTCGGCAGGGCTGAGCTTTGGCACGGCCCCTGCGGCTGCTGCCAGCACCAGCACGGCCACCCTGGCAGCTGCCACCCCCACAGCAGCACCCTTCAGCCTCGGGGGGCAGCCCTCAGGTGGGTGAGCAGCCTGGGGGGCGCGGAGTGTCAGACTGGGACACGGGGACACACTTTGGGGTCACTGGGATGGGGCTGTAGGCACAGTTTGGGGTCACTGGGATGGGGCTGTAGGCACAGTTTGGGGTCACTGGGATGGGGCTGGCCCAGCCTCATCCCCAGTGGGCACAGCTGTGAGCAGCAGGTGAGCAGCACTGACAGCAATGAGCCATGGAGTGCCCAGGTGTGCTGAGCAACCACCAAAGGGAACAGAAGGCACACAGGGGCAGGCCATCAACAGGAGGGGGGTAAAGGGTTGGGCTAAAGAACAAGAAGGGCAGATGCTTGTAGCCTTCTGAGGTGGTTTGGTGTCACTCTGTGTGGGTTGAAGCCTTCTGAAATTGTTTTTGTTACTCTGTGTTTCAGTGGCCATCTCAGCTGTGCCCTGTGCTGTGACACAGCCTTGGGGGCAGCAGGGGGCTGGGAGCCTTTGGCATGGGGGTATCTGAGGGTGCAGTGGGGTTTGGCTCTGCAGCCTCTGGGCTGTGCTGGGGCAGAGAGCAGCGAGGGGCTGGGGCCAGAGGTGTTTCTGACAGGCCTGTCCAGGGGCTGCAGTGCTGGGCAGCAATTGCTCTTTAGCCTGGAGGAAGGAATTCCATCTTTTCCTTTTGCTCCTGGTTCTAGGCCTGACCTTTGGGGCTCAGCCTTCAACAGCAGCCACCAGTGCAAGCACAGCAACGCTGACCACAAGCACCAGCCAGGCACCCACCCTGAGCTTTGGAACCAAGCTGGGAGGTAGGAAGCTGTTCTAGAAGACAATTCCTCAAGGCTCTGGGGACTCTGCTCTCCTCCTGGCTAGAGCTGTCTGTTGCAAGTAGACAAATCTCTTATACTGGGGTGTGGGGAGGGGCCACAAGTGTTTGTTCCTGTGGGTTTGCCCTGGCAGTGGGGATCTGTGACAGCTCCCAGAGCCATTGCACAGTGTGTCCTGTGGTTCTGATTGTGTCCCACCCGCCAGAATCTGTTCTGTGCTTGTTTGGGGAGCACAGGGGAAGGGAGGCACAATCTTAAAGGGGCACATTGTGCAAGATAGGGAGGGGAGGGAGAATAAGAGGAAAAGGAGGTTAAAATGCTGATATGCCCAAGAACCAGGTGTGGCTGGGCAGTTGGTGTCACCCTCCCAGCAGGGTTGTAGTGCAGGGGCTGGGAGCTCAGTGTGCTCTGCTTGTACAGCTGGAGCTGTTTGTCCCTGCAGTGACATCCACAGCTGCCAGCACAGCCTCCACCACCAGCACCACCTCAGTGCTGGGCTCCACGGGGCCCTCCTTGTTTGCATCCGTGGCAACTTCTTCAGCCCCAGCCTCCTCCAGCACCACGGGCCTCTCACGTGAGTCTCTGCAGGCAGGTTTGTCCCTGGGGCAATCAAGGGGCAGCCAGGCTGCTGCTGCTGCTCCCTGGGGCTGCTGCTGCTGCTGCTGCTGCAGGGGGAGGGAAGCAGGCTGGGCACAGCTTCTCCAAGGGCCCTGCATTCCATGGCTCATGCAACCTGGTAATGGTGCCTTCTCTTCACAGTGGGTGCCACCTCCACTGGTTCCACTGGGACAGCCAGTCTGGGGACACTTGGCTTTGGATTAAAGGTTCCTGGAACCACAGCTGCCACCACAAGCACTGCCACTGGTAGGAACAGGATGCTGAAAGTCCCTGAAGAGAAGGGAGACTCAATTCAGTGCTCTGTACAGGTGTAAAGGGCCATGTCAGAGTAGCAGCTCAGCAGCTGTGATTTGTAAAGCCCTCAAGTAACTGAAAACAGCACAGTCTGTCTTTCTCTGATCCTTTTCCATCTCCTTGTGAAAACACAGTTCTGTCATCCGCTGCAGAGGTGCAGGGGAGGAGCTGGGTGTGTTGGCACTTCTTGGTTCTAGCAGTAGAACATGGGGATATTGACAAGGGGTTGGGCTGGGAATGTTTTCATTCCCTCCTTGACTGATGTAGGATCTGCTGTTGTTCCCTTCAGAGGGATCTGCTACAGCTCCTCCAGCCATGGGCACCCTGGAGCTGCTCTCTGTCTGAGAGGTGCCAGCTGTGTCCCCTTCTGCTGCCTGACTTGAATCTCTTCCTGCAGGGACAACTTCTGCTTCTGGCTTCCCTTTGAACCTGAAGCCACTGACCACCACTGGTGCCATTGGAGCTGTGACCTCCACAGCTGCCACAACCACCACCACCACAGCCAGGTGGGACTTTGCTGCCATTGACCCTTTCCTGCCTGGGCTGGAGCAGCTGCAGGGCTCAGGCTGGGCTCTGCAGGAGGGAGGGGAAATCAGTGAGAGTTGTGCTGTTTGTCTGTCCTGACCTCGTGTCCTGTGCTGCCCTCACTCCTCTCAGTGCCCCCCCAGTGATGACTTATGCCCAGCTGGAGAGTTTGATCAACAAGTGGAGCCTGGAGCTGGAGGACCAGGAGAAGCACTTCCTGCATCAGGCCACACAAGTCAATGCCTGGGACCGCATGCTGATCGAGAACGGGGAGAAGGTGAGGAGGCCTCCAGAGCAACCTCATTCTGCTGCCTTGCCTCCTTCAGGGGCTCTGTTACAGGTGCAACAGGCATCTAGAACATGGTACAAATAGCTGTGAGCTCCCCCTGGCTGCTTTTCACAGTCTCTGTGTGTGTCTCTTCTGGCCTTTAGGCCTTGGAGCTGGAAATCTCTTCTGTGCTTTTGCTCTGTGATACCAAGTTCTCTTCGGGGGGATTATTCCAAGTTTATTCCATCACTGTGATGGAATAGGGAGGAGGAAAAAGGAATAAGGGAGGATCATTCCTCCCTAATTCCATCCTGGGTCTGTAAATCTTTGTGTCCATCTCTCGTTTCCAGCTGAACTTGCACAGTGCTGCTTTCTCCCTCCCACCTCTCTTCTTTGCAGAGCTGACTTCTTGGTTTTCAAGGTGTAATGAAGTGTCTTCTGTTTCCAGATTACTTCCTTACACAGAGAAGTAGAGAAGGTGAAGGTTGACCAGAAGAGGTAGGAGACCACGAGCACTTGAAATGATTTTATTTCTTCTCTGCACTGTCCTGCCTGGTTGTGGGACAGCTCTGCAATGTCTGCAACACGAAAGGGAAGCAGTTAGCATTTCTCTTTGCAGGCTGGATCAGGAACTGGACTTCATTCTGTCCCAGCAGAAGGAGCTGGAGGACTTGCTGACCCCTCTGGAGGAGTCTGTGAAGGAGCAGAGCGGGACCATCTACCTGCAGCACGCGGATGAGGAACGGGAGAGGACGTGAGGCACCGACCTGCTGGGGATGGGGATGGGCACTGTGCTGGGCTCACAGCAGCCAGCAGCACGTGGAGCTGGGATGGGGGACAGGATTGAACAAGCAGTGGCTGCTGTCAGATATTTAATCCTGTTTTATGCATGGCAACTTAGATTTTACTCTTTAGAAACTAGAACTGTGAGTGGAAGCCCTCGAATCAGCATGAAAAGCTCTTTGGATGTTGGTGCAATTAGCTGTCTGGGAAGAGGTTACTAATTTTGGCATAATCTTGGAAAGTTAATGGTTCTTCAGTGCCAGCAGTGGTGAGAGCAGAGAACTCTGTGTGGCACAAGTCCCCTCGTAAGGCTTTAGTGGTGCATCATGGCTGGGTAATTAAAGGCAGTGCTTGTCTGGTTCAGGAGAGAAGGCATCTTGAATCCAGGCTTGCTCCTTTCTTCAGTTCTTACAAAGCCTTGCAGGACATCCTCCACTCTCCTGCTTGTCTGTAGATCAAGGGAGACAGGCGTTGGGGTCCCTTCATGTGGGTTTGGAGCCTCTCTGGCTGCTCTTCCCAGGTCTCTGCTGCTCTTGGCTGCAGATGTGGAAGCTCATTCTGATTGCCCAGAGTTGCTGTGACTGCAAGCAGCTCTTCAGAGTTTTCTTTAACCATTCTGATCTTGTTTCCTGTGCGCTCTGCAGCTACAAACTGGCTGAAAATATCGATGCTCAGCTGAAGCGCATGGCACAAGATCTGAAGGACATCACTGAGCACCTGAACACATCCAGGGGCCCAGCAGACACAAGTGACCCTGTAAGTGCAAGCTTCTTTTTTTTATTATTTACATTAAATTGATCTTAATACTCCTTATGGCTGTACTCAGCAGCTTTTTTTTCAGTAAAAGTTTCACTTCAGTATTGCAGACTGAGTTTTTCCACATTCATTTTGAATTTTGCCACCTCAAGCCTGAGGTGAGGAATATTCTGCTGGTTCCTAGATCTAAATTAAAATAAGCCAAAGCCACAGACATATCATCTAAACTGTGCAGTTTTCTTGCTGGTTTGGAGGAGCAAAGTAGCAGCATTGCTGCACACACTTCCCTGGCCAAGTGGCTGCTGCCTTAGGGTAGGTGGGCAAGGAGAAACTTGCCTTTGACTCCTCTTGCTGTTTATGCAGTCTCACAGCTGACTTGCACCTTCTCTCTCTGCCCAGCTTCAGCAGATCTGTAAAATTTTGAATGCACACATGGATTCCCTGCAGTGGATTGACCAGAATTCAGGTGAGCTTTGTCCTGCAGCCTTTTGGGACTGTGAATGGGAAGCAGGAGCCTGTGTGTGTTTGTTCATCCCTGAATTCCTGAGGAATCTTCCTCCTTACCTTCAGTGGCACTGTCCCTTCTGGGCTTGAATTCTCCTGCTGTGCCTGATTAGAGGCCTCTGCTGAAAAGTTACTCCTGACAACTGCTGGTGTTTTACCAAAAAATCCTTCCTAAAATGGTTTTCTTTCTCCTGCAAGCAAAACTGTGCAGGGTTGTGTTCTGGGGTGACTGTGACATTAATCCTTTGTCTCTGCCACAGCTGTGCTGCAGAGGAAGGTGGAAGAGGTGACAAAAGTTTGTGAGAGTCGCCGCAAGGAGCAGGAGCGCAGCTTTAGGATCACCTTTGATTGAAACACTCCCATGTTCAAAGGATGGACATAAACACCCCTCTTTTCTGTGCAGGTTTTGAGATCCAAAATGATGACCTGGCTTTTGTTTCCTTTTCTTGCAATAAAATGTGTTGTTTGTTCCCAAAGTTGATCTTTGTTGTGTTGGACAGGAGAAGCTGCCTGACGTTTGTGGGGAAGTGTGGTCTCTGTGCTTTAGCTGTGCCTGCAGACTGCTGTGATACACAAATGCTGCTTTGGAGGGCTTGGGGCAGTCTCTGTCTCCAGGGGAGCCAGGAGAGCTGGGAGGCTCCCAGGACTGAGGTGTGGACACAGTCCTACAGCAGCAGCAGACTGCAGCACACTTGGCCCTATAAGACTTAGGACTATAAACATCAAGAAGCACACACTAAGGAACTACCACAATTAGTGCATTTATTCACCTGGCCTCTTCCCTCCCTCCTTGCCACAACAGTGTGTGGGCACTGCCCAGCTCTCAGGAAGAGCCCAGTCCCCAGCTCTCCCTTCCCCACTCTGAGATTGCTGGTCCTGCTCTGTCCCAGGTTCACCCACAGCTTTTCCACAGCTCACTGAACTCCACAAGGCTGCTGGTTCTCCATCCCTCACGTGGCAGGAGGGTTCTCTGCAGCAGAGGAGCTGGGGATGGCAGAGTCAGCCTCTGGCAAATGCTTCCTGCTTTTCCCAAAAGCGATGACCAGGGGCTTCCCCTGCAGCTTGTACCCGTTCAGCAGCTGCAGGGCTCTCTGGGCTGACTCTGTGTCTGCAAGGAGAGGGCACAGTGGGCACAGGCACCTGCTGGCACGAGGACACAGGGTCATCCTCTGGGTGTTCCCATCTGCTGGCCACTCAGCCTGCTCTGACGTGCTGAATGAACACTGCACATGACAGACCACATCACTTCTGCCCTGGTAAATCCCCCTTCCGACCCAGGAAAAGGACCATGGCACAACAGGAAGATAAAAGGAGTGAATTCCTCTCTTCTTGGCAGCAGCACAGTGCCCTGCAGGAGGATGTGACACCTCTGGGAGTCAGGGAAGAACAGAGAGGCACAAGGCTGCAACTCACCAGGGAAGGTGATGAAGGCCTGATCCCTCATGCGGCCGCTCAGGAGGCGGAACTGGATCGGGGGGCTGTCCTCCCTCTGGAACCGAGCAAACAGGGACACCAGGTCCCTCACTGTCACTCGGGGGCCCAGGTTCTTCAAATACAGCACCTGTAACAGGGACACACAGGGTCAGCCAGCCTTTGCCATGCAAACACACCTTCCAGCCTGTACAGCTCAAGGTGTGAATTAGCTCAACCCTCACACCCACATGCTAGTGATGGCATTTAGAGCACAGGTGGGTGTACAGAGAAAGGCAGCTCTGAAGTCAAGGCATCACCATGCTTGCCTGCATCAAAAGCTGACAGTTTCAGTTTATTACAAAACAGTTCAGTTTATTTAGTACAGTTTATTTATAAAACAGTTTATTCAGTTCATTCTATTTATAAAATGCAATCATCTCCAGCTACCAGACAGGAACAGTCTGAGTAAAGTGACAGCAGGACTCAGCCAGGCCCAGACAGACAGAGCACATCTTGACAGGTGAGCTGCTGGAGCCAGGGAGGGCTGGGCTCACAGGTACAGCTCTTTGCCAGGCTGGTGCCTCCCCATCAGAGCCCAAGGTCCCTTTTCCCCCCACAGTGGAGGCTCCTCTCCCCCCTGGCCTGCAGGATCAGCCCAGCAACTTCAAGGCAACAGCAAAGAGGAGCCTTTGCCTACTGACACAGCTTCAGGGCATCCTGCTGAGCAGGGATAAACCCTGGTTCGTGTCAGCTTACCCTGCTGGGCTCCCCTGGATGGTAGGATGAGAACCTGGGGATTTTCCGGAGTTCCTCCTCTGAGAGGCGGTTCCTGAGGATCTCCTCTTCTGGGACAAACTCAACTGGCTCTTTGATAACCACAGGCCTTGGAGGGGACTGCTGGGGCTCTGTTGCAGACACACTGGGACCTGCTGCTTGTTCTGCTTGCTCCTCCTGGTCAGGAAGTGATGAAGTCTCCTCAGTCCTAGACCCCTGTGGGGTGGGGGACGAGCAGGGGTCACTTGCAGCAGACTGGACTTTTTCAGGGCATTTCTTGCTCAGCAGCTCCTGGTAAACACTCTCCAGATGAACCATGGGGTCCTTTTCATCTGTTCCCCTCTTCTGAGTGTCATCTAATTCATAACAGAGATTTGTGGTAACTATCACCAATAACCTGGAAAACACAGACTGCAAGAAGAGACACAAAAAGGAAAAACCTGTTTCACCCCAGCCTCTGTGCCCAGCCCTGCAGGTTGTTTAAAAGAGCAGCCCCAGCAAGTGCTGGTTCCTCAGCTCAGGATGAACCTGCAGAGAGCAGCAGCTCCACATGTGCTACATCAGAGCTCTTTTCAGAGGTGCCCTCACTTGCTTATCTGCAGCCACATTTCAGCACTTTCTAGTGACTCCTTCAACACACTTTCCTCCTCCAGCATGCGCAGCAAGGGTGGGCCATGCTGCCTTCCTGTTCCACTACCTGGAATAGGAACATTTGGCTTTCAAGGACATCAGATTAAGGTTCTGGGTTTAAAAAGGTCCATGACACGGACTGATCAATGATCTCTTTCAATTCTCTTTAATGGAAATGAGGACAAATGTGAGAGCAGCATCTCCCAGCCTTCAACTGGATCCAAATCCACTTCAGGGATGAAGCTTTAACAAGTCATTCCTCCTCCTACCTGCTCTGTGCCTTTGCTTCCTTCACCCCCTGCAGATAAGGAACAATCCCCAGTCCCACCCAGGCACTTTGTGTAACTCAGAGCTCGAGGCTCTACCAAAGCATCACCCCAGCTCCTCTCCCACACCCTGAGCTGCTCTGCACTACATGCACCACCTCAAGGAGACCCAGAAATGCACTTTTGTGACGGTGCTCACAGGGGTCTTATGTTGAAGGAAGAGATGAGGATTTGACTCCATATTTCAGAAGGCTTGATTTATTATTTTATGATATATATTACATTAAAACTATACTAAAAGAATAGAAGGAAAGGTTCTCAGAAGGCTAGCTAAGCTAAGAATAGAAAGGAATTAATAACAAAGGTCTGTGCCTCGGACAGAGAGCTGAGCTAGCTGGGCTGTGATTGGCCATTAATTATAAACATTTAAGATGAGCCAACCACAGATGCACCTATTGTATTCCACAGCAGCAGAAAACTATTGTTTACATTTTGTTCCTGAAGCTTCTTAGCTTCTCAGCAGGAAAAAATCTTAATGAAAGGATTTTCATGAAAAGATGTCTGCAACACACTTAAAAAGCAGGCACTTTGCTTAACTCAGGCACTTTGCTTAACCAGGCACTTTGCTTAACTCAGACCTCGAGGCTCTACCAAAGCATCACCCCAGCTCCCCTCCCACACCCCAAGCTGCTCTGCACTACATGCAACACCTCAAGGAGACCTAGAAATGCACTCTAAAAGCCTCTAAGTTCTCATAAAAGCGAACCAACTCTTCCTGCTCCTGTAAGACAGGAAAATATCTCCTCCCACACAGCACCAAAGCAGAACCACATCCTCAGGGGCTCGCACATGGGCTGGCTGTGTGTGCAGGAGGAGCCCTGGGTGGGGGCAGCACCTTGGTGGTAGAGGGCCCTGAGGAAGGAGTGGCGGTCTGTGCCCTGGAAGAGGGCCTGCTCGATCTCCATCTCCCGCCGGCTCAGCTGCTTGCTGCCCGCGAAGCGCTGCGGCAGCGCCAGGATGCGGCGCCGCTCCTCCAGCTTCTCCCGGATGGCATCCAGCCGCTCCTGCGTGGCCTCGGGGGCTGCCCCCAGCCCCGAGCCCTGCAAAACAACACAGCTGGCATCAGCACCAGCACGGGCTCCTCCCCAGAGCCAGCCGAATGGCACAGCCCCAAGCCTGCAAAACAACCAAAGGTGGGATCAGCAACTCTGGTATTTTCTGAGACCCCCACTGTTGGAAGGAATGAATGAATCTGACTCCATGTTCTTAGAAGGCTAATTTATTATTTTGTGATCTGTTGTAGTGTGTTTTTGGGCTTTATAATTATTGGAACCTGTGACTGTGTTCACAGGGGTCCCAGGATGAGGGAAGAGATGAGGATCTGACTCCATGTTTCAGAAGGCTTGATTAATTATTTTATGATATATATTACATTAAAACTATACTAAAAGAATAGAAGAAAGGATTTAATCAGAAGGCTAGCTAAGAATAGAAAAAGAATGAATAACAAAGGTTTGTGGCTCGGACTCTCTGTCCGAGCCAGCTGACTGTGATTGGCCATTAATTAGAAACAACCACATGAGACCAATCACAGATGTACCTGTTGCATTCCACAGCAGCAGATAACCATTGTTTACATTTTGTTCCTGAGGCCTCTCAGCTTCTCAGGAGGAAAAATCCTAAGGAAAGGATTTTTCATAAAAGATGTCTGTGACAGGAACCCAGGAAATTCCTCTGGCTGCCCTGAAGGACTCAAGCCCCTGCCCAGGGGGCTCAGAGACCTTGGCACAGAGCCCAAGACCCCCGTGCCTTTGATTTAGCCCTTGGAAAAAACAATTACCAACCTTATATGAAGAATTACAAGCCACAGAAGTTTAAGTAGAATGATAGTGAATTTATCACAGGGTGAAAAATAGATTTTTTGGGGTTTTTAGAATGGGGATTCAGGAGGCAAGATGGAGGAATCTGGGCGTGTCCAGCCTTTCTCCTTCTTCTTCTCGGCCTCCATGTTCTGGGTGATGGTGGCACTTTTGGATTGGTTTAGAGTAGAAGCTCACTGTCTAACATAGGTGATAGGTATTGGGAAGTAATGGTAAATAATGTACACGGAGTTTTTAGTATAAAAGATAACACCACCCTGAGGGCATCAGTGTGCTTCTGTTTGACCTGCTGGACAGACCTTGGCAGGCCAGAGAAAGAATTTTATAGCTAAGAAACAATAAACAACCTTGAGAACGAGACCAGAAGAGTTCTGACTCCTTCTTCAACTGCCAGGCTGGGAAAAGAGACTTTCTAACACATCTCGGGGTCACTGTGAGCAGCAGAGATCCCGAGAGGAAGGACTGAATGAATCTGACTCCATGCTCTTAGAAGGCTGATTTATTATTTTATGTGTCCCTATAGAGCGTGACATGGCACAAAGCACCAAGGCTCCATCAGAAGGGTGCAAAAAAGGGATTTATTATAGCAACATGTTGCTTTTATAGTCTTTCAAGATATTTACATTTACTTAACAGATACATTCACTGCCCATGGGAAATAAGAAAGAAACAAAGTTCTCAGTTGGTGAACAAGGAGCCACATCATTCTGTGAGCCAGCCAGAGTCTGTATCTTTTAACTTCCTCTCCTTCATCACATCTCCATGGTGACAGCCTTGGTGTCTTCCTCAGGAGAGACACAGGGCTTTCCTCATCTTTAGGAAGCCTTTGCTGGCTCACAAGAACAGCACAAAATGCCTTTCCTACATTTATGATAAATATTATATAAAAGAATACTATACTAAAACTATACTAAAGAATAGAGGATACTATAGGATACTTACAGAAAGCCAAAAGATACTAATGAAAACTCATGACTCCTTCCAGAGCCTCAACACAGCCTAGGTGTGATTGGCCATTAAGTAAAAACAATTCACATGTTGGATAAACAATCTCCAGCCACATTCCAAAGCAGCAAAACACAGGAGAAGCAAATGAGATCATATTGTTTTCCTTTTTCTCTGAGGCTTCTCAGCTTCCCAGGAGAAGAATCCTGGGCAAAGGGATTTTTCAGAAAATATGATGATGACAAGCAACATCATGGGCCTCCTCCCCAGAGCCAGCCAAACCTCACAGCCCCAGCCCTGCAGTGGATGTGTGGGGGCAGCTCCCTGGTCAGAGAGAGAGAAGCTAGGTAAGTTTTCCCAGAAGAATTCTAAACAATCTGCACCTGCTGTTTTGTAATAAGCTGTTCTGCCCATAAGGTTTTTTACAAATGGGTGTCTTGTTAATTAGTCAGTCGTGTGAAATGCACTGATTAAATGACCAATCAGGTCCACCGTTAAGGGACCAGTTTATAAAAGAAGCAGTTTCAGCAAAGCTGGGGCTTCCAGGCTATCAGCCTTCTTCCCTAGAGTCTGTGTCACTTATGACCCACTCCTGACCCTTACAGTGACATGGCTGCAATCAGGAACCATCCCCCAGGCACCAACAGGTCCCATTACTGCAAGGGTAGGACAAACACAACCCACAGCATGCTCAGCTCTTGAGGGGAGTGGAGAAACAGCTCCTTTGTCATGGCCTGTCTGTGCTGCTTCCCTTTCCCTCTGTCCCTGCTGCCCCGGACAGCCACAGCTGTCACCACAGCCACCTTCAGCGACTGCACCACCATCCTCTGGCAGTTCTTTCCCCACACTACAGCATCACCAAGCTCAAGTTCCCACCAAGCTCTTATTCTGTGACCCTGAGAACCTTATTTGCCGAAAAGTAGACCCTCAGCTGCTGCTTGGCACGCGAAAGGAGATTTATGCTGAGGACTAAGCCCCAACCAGCCTCACTGAGCCAACTTCCAGACACCACAGAGGAGCTGCAGCACAGCCCTACAGCTCAGCTGTGAGCAGGGAGCATCCCTGGGCAAACAAACCTGACTGCAGGGGCCACTTGATGCTGCCAAAGCACACCCCAGCTGCTGGAAGGGCATTTCTGCTCCATCAGAACACGCTTTCACGGGGCTGGGGGTGCATTTTCTGTTCTCAAACTCACTTTCAGAATTACTGTGGCAGATCCTTCTGCCTCAGGCAAGAAACCAGACTTTACTGTACTGAGCACAGCCCAGCGGAGCTTCCCATGGTACCTCTGCCCCACATCTGCACAGCTTCTGCCATTCACCATTTCACAGCTTCCCCCAGGCACAAAAGGCTGTTTGTACAGAAGAGCAATTCCCGGAAATCATTTGTTGTACTTTGTTTTCAAAAAAGCTGCCACTTAGCAGCTGAAAATAACAGAAATCTGCACTCAGTACTTTGCCAAGAGCTCCCCAGGCAATCTGAAGTTCTGTCTCAGCTGACATTATTCATCATTCATGGTGGAATATTTCACTCAGGGCCTCCACCTCCAAAGCTGCACATCACTACCTGATTTAGGCTTTCTCCCTAAATATTCTCCTCTCAGAACCTGTAGAAGACATACCCTGATGTCACCCTTTTTCTTCTGTCAGAGGAGTGTTTTCCATACAAATAATTTTTTCTGAACGTCCCAGAATACATTTCATACTAAATATAACAGCTGGTACTGACGACATTGATTTTCATTCTTAAATTAACACCACTCCTCTCTGCACCAAGCTTTAATCAGGCCACACCAGGGCTGGATTTGCATTTAAACACCAAAGCAAGTAATGACTTCAGCTGAAAAGAGGCAAGCCCTTGATCACCACAGACAACTCTCTCCTGCACCCAGCTCTCACTCAGGAAGAGGAGACAAAGGGAAGCCAAGGATCAGCCCAAGTCCTGGTTTGCATTTTCTAGTTTGGCAAGCTAAGAGCAGGACACCCCAGTGCACCTGACATAGGAAAATCACAAAAGCCTCTTGTGTTTGGAATGTGAAAAAATAAGGGTGAAGGTGGGGGAAGGGGAAAAACCTGCTGGAAGAGCACCCAAGGAGGAGCCAAGGCAGTGCCACCACACACACGGTCTGAGAGCTCTGCACCATTTTCATGTGGCTGTCCCAGGGCCCCTGAAGGACCTGCAAGCCCCCAAGGAGAGCACTCCCTACAAACAGCCATCCCAAATCAGCAGTGGGATCCACGGATCTATCAGGATACTCAAAGGAGGATGTTGAGGTGCTTTGAAATATTTTCTCCTTCTCTTCTAGCACTTAAATTCTTCACACACAGGTATAAACAGGTGAAATGATTTAAGATCAAGACAGAGGCAGTAATATCCTCATGTCCTGCTCTGTTCCAAAGGACCCACTCCTGTCTCCACCACACCTTTTAACACCGACCATTCCACCAAAGAAAAGAGGCCAGAAGAAATGTAGGATAGTGCTGGGCTAAAGGCAAAGGATACAGGAATGGCCATTATTTACCAATGGCTTACAAAGGACTGGAATTTTCTACCAGAATGCCACAGGGTCAGAGGAAGCTGACCACCCTCAGGTGAGAGTAGAGCAAGCCCACCTGTCACTGTCATATTTTCTGAAAAATCCTTTCGCCAGGATTTCTTCTCCTGGGAAGCTGAGAAGCCTCAGAGAGAAATGAAAACAATAATTAGCTGATTGCTTCTCCTGTGCTTGCTGCTTTGGAATGTGGTCTGGAGATTGTTTAACAACTGGTCGTTGTTCGATTGGTTTCACATGAATTGTTTTTACTTAATGACCAATCACCATCAGCTGTGCTGGACTCTGAGAAACGAGTTTTTCATTATCATTCTTGTTAAGCCTTCTGATGTATCCTTTCTCTTTCTTTAGTATAGTTTATAATATAATATAATATAATATAATATAATATAATATAATATAATATAATATAATATAATATAATATAATATAATATAATATAAATGTGACCGTGTTCACAGGGGTCCAAGAATGAGGGAAGAGATGAGGATCTGATTCCATGTTTCAGAAGGCTGATTTATTATTTTATGATATATATTATATTAAAACTATACTAAAAGAATAGAAGAAAGGATTTCATCAGAAGGCTGGCTAAGAATAGAAAAAAAAAATTATAACAAATGCTTGTGGCTTGGACAAAGAGTCTGAGCCAGCTGACTGTGATTGGCCATTAATTAAAAACAACTCTATGAGACCAATCACAGATCCACTTGTTACATTCCACAGCAGCAGATAACTATTGCTTACGTTTTGTTCTTGAAGCCTCTCAGCTTCTCAAGAAGAAAAATTCTAAAGAAAAGGAATTTTAAAAGAGATGTCTGTAACTATAATACAATATAATATAACATAATAGCCTTCTGAGAACATGAAGTCAGATTCTCAATTCCTCCTTCATCCTGGGGACCCCCTAAAACACCAGACCCACCTTCCTTGCTGAATCCTGGTTCTTCCAGAGCAGGATCTCCGAGTCAGAGAGCCCCAACTCCCGGAGAGAGGAGGTTTCCTTGTCACTCTCCTGCAGGGCCTGGAATTGTGACAGGCTTAAAGCCCCCGCAGCCTCTTCCCCAAAGGGTTTGTAAAAAGCTGCAGGGGCAAAGCATCTCCGCTTTGACTTGCACCTGTGAGCCAAAGGAACAGCACAAACAGCTCAGCACTGAGGAACGGCGGGCAGCAAGGGGTTGCTCCCTCCCAAACCACACCAGATCAGGACTTACTGCTCGATGGAGACACTGGTGTCCAGCTGGTGGTGAAGGAGGCTCTTCAGCTGCCTCTCTCCTTCTGTCTCCAGGTCCTCCAGGAGGAGCTCATCGCTGGACAGGCTGCTGTTCACCCTGGGGCACACAAACACAGCACAGGCATGGGAAATCAGGCAACAGGGGAAACACTGCTCAAAACACATCCCTGCTACAGCTCCTCCACCTCTTGGGCTGGTTTTATGGGATTTAAAAAATCAAGGAACCAAAACTAAATGACTAAAACTCCCTTTAACATTACTAGAAAAGTCAACAGATTTGGGATTCCTTTGAGAACATTAAAGTACCCCAAGGAATCTTCGGGTGTTTTTGTATTGATGAGGAGGGTGTTTGTTCACTTTAAAATCGCACATCATCATTTTTATTGACGGAAATCATCTTGCATCTAGCATCTAGATGCAGGATGATGCATAACTTCCATTCAAACACAGGATCTAGCATCTAGCAGTGCCTGGCTAGTTTGAAATGAGTCAGGCAAGAAAGAAGTGAAACCGCGACGCCGAAACGAAACTGTGAATTTCAGCAGCGCTTTTCCCTTTCCGGGGTCACCTGCTCCGGAGCAGAGAGCCCCCAAACCCAAAACCCACCCCAGAGCCAGACCCACCCCACAGCCAGACCCACGCCAGCCCGGCCCGGCCCATGCCGCGCTCCCGGGCCCACTCCGGGCCCGGCGCCGCTCCGGCCGCAGCACCGGGGGTGGCACCGGGGATGGCACCGGGCCCGGGCCGTGCCCGGCAGCCCGTGGGGGCTCTCTGGGCACCCGGGAGCCGCGGCTGCCCCGCTCACCGGCGCATGGCCCCGCCGCTCCGCACCGCCAGCGCCTGAGGGGAGCACCGGGAGCCGCCCCGGAAGGAGCGGCCGGGCCGGGCAGCGGCACCGAGCGGAGCCGGGCACGGAGCGGAGCCCCGGAGCTGCTGCACCGAGCGCTGCCCGCCGTGGGGTGAGCGGGGACAGGGGACAGGCACACCCCAAAAACACCCGCACCCCTCTGCAGCTGAACGGAGGAGAGAACAGTGAATGCAGCGCTGAGAGAAGCACCGGAAGAGGTCGCTCGTCAAATGTCGTCACGGGCAAAACGGGCTGAACGGAGATGGGAAAAACGCCAGTCGCTTGGTTTTGAAATTTTGAAAGTTTAATGGTAATTAAATGGTTATAAAGATAGCAATATAATTAGAGTAATAAAAATTTTGGATAATTTGAATTAGGACAATAAGAAACAATAGAAATGAAGAGTTACGGACAGTCCGAGTACCTCTTTCTAGGCAAGTTAAGTCCGAAAAAAGACCCACGTTAACAGAGGATTAACCCTTAAAAGCAACAGCCTGTTGCATATTCATACACCTCATACATGATGCATAAAATCCATTCAAACACAGGATTCGGTTTGGTCATCATCAACTTCTTCCTCTGAATCCTGACGGCATCGTTAAACCAGAGCGAGGCAGGAAGAAGTTCATTTCTTCTGATAATGGGGCAATAAATTCTTTTTCTCTGAAAGATTTAGGTGTCCGGTGGCTGCTATCTCGCTGTGAGTCCTTTCTTTAAAAAAGTATCTTACACAGTTTCTATTTTAACATTTTGTTATAACCTAAAACTATATTTAACACACTACTTAAGAAAATTAATACAGCGTAACTTTCTAACATAACACATATCATATTCATTTTAATATTTGCGAAAAGCCAATCATACAATACTCATTTTTCACAGTAGAGATACTAAATAAGTTTATTGCTAACCAAAGCAGAGCAGGATAAAGGGAAATAAAATCAGCCCTTAGAAAGGCCTTCCCTCCCACCCATCCCTCCTACCCCAACAGTGCAGGGAGATGGGAATGGGGGTTAGGATCAGTTCACAGGGACAGGGAATGGGGGTCTGTGGCAGTGTTCACAGGGGTCCCAGGATGAGGGAAGAGACGAGAATGTTGACTCCATGGTTCAGAAGGCTGATTTGTTATTTTATGATATATATATATCACATTAAAACTACACTAACAGAATAGAAGAAATGATTTCATCAGAAGGCTTGAAAGGAAAGGAAGGAATGGAATGATAATAAAATCTTGTGACTGACCAGAGAGTCCGAGACAGCCGGACCATGATTGGCAATTAATTAAAAACAACCACATGAGACCAATCAAAGTTGCACCTGTTGCATTCCACAGCAGCAGATAATAATTGTTTACATTTCGTTTCTGAGGCCTCTCAGCTTCTCAGGAGAAAAGATCCTAACGAAAGGATTTTTCAGAAAATATGTCAGTGACAGGGGTCATGGTCAGTTCATAGGGAGAGGAAATAGGGGTCATGGTCAATTCACTGGGAGATGGGAATGGGGGTCATAGTTTGTAGGGAGACAGGAATGGGGGTCATGGTCAGTTCAGCACCCCAGGTTTGGGGTCCCTCCCATGGGAGACAGTCTCTGTGAGCTTCTCTGACATGAGTCCATCCTATGGGCAACAGCCCCTCTCAAACTGCTGCAGTGTGGGTCCCTCTGCCTTCCAGGACAGCTGCTCCAGCCTGGGAGCAGAGCACCTCAGCCACAGGCTCACAGCCTCCTCCCAGGCATGCCCCTGCTCTGCCCTGGGGCACCTCCATGGGCTGGATGGAGGTGGATCTCTGCAGGGGCACAGCTGCTTCACCATGGTCCTCACCACAGGCTGCAGAGCAATCTCAGCCCTAGTGCTTGGAACACGTCTTCCCCTCTTCTCCTTTTCCACTGACCCTGGTGGCTGCAGCGTTGTTCCCGTCACAGGTTTTAACCCCGCTCTTCTCTGGCCACAATTACAACTAAGCCACAAATTTGTTTTTATTTCTTCTTAAATCTGTTTCATAGAGGCATTACTGCCCTATCTGACTGGCCCAGCCCTGGCCACCAACTTGTCCATTTTTTTGGAGCCACCAGGGACTGGCTCTGCTGGACATGGTGGAAGCTTCTGCAGCCTCCTCCCAAAACCAGGCCATGCAAAACCACACAGAGCCCTCCAAGGCAGCATTTCTGTTACCTCACCAGTCTGCAGGCACAGCTAAAGCACAAGGAGCACAAACTTCATCCAGTTTTTGATGGGAGCAGGTGAAATCCTGTCCAACACCACAAAGACTGGCTCTGAACAAACAACATATTTTATTGTAAAAAAGGAAACAAAAAACAGGTCATCATTTCAGTCCTTAGCTCCCAAACACCTCTGTTTTCTGTGGAGGTTTTATGTCCATCCTTTGAACTTGGGAATGTTTCAATCAAAGGTGATCCTAAAGCTGCGCTCCTGCTCCTTGCGGCGACTCTCACAAACCTTGGTCACCTCTTCCACCTTCCTCTGCAGCACAGCTGTGGCAGAAACAAGAATTAATGTCACAGTCACCCCAGAACACAACCCTGCACAGTTCTACCTGCACAATGAAAAATTATTCTTGATGAAAGTCACTCAGATTTGACAGTGGACAAAGCAGAAGGAAAACAACCCAAAGCACTGCCAATAAAAAAACTTCTTCATTATTGAATGGCAGAGGAAAAAATGAGTCTCCTTTCTAGGAAAATTTAAAGGAAACAGATAGCTATTTTCACACACATTCTGTAAAGAATTCAGGTGTCACAGGAGCTGTACCAGATTTCCTAAAAAAAGCATGTTTGGAATGTGGCGCTTAGCAGCAGTGCTATGAAAGAAAACACCTAATTAGACCCCGACCTAAGCCAATAATTCTGTGTGAACACGGAGAACAGCAGGCCTGCTTTCACACAAGCAGTTACCCCAGGTGTGAGCATTTCCCAGCACTGCAGCCAGGCAGAGCACTCGAGCTGCTGAGAGGAGAGCTGCTTTATTCTGCCGTGCCCCCGTGTGGCTGCTACCGGTTAAAATCCAAACGGCACAGAATTACAGAATCCCTCACCAGGAGGCACTCTCCCAGGGAGAAAAACTCCTTTTTTGTGTCTTTAGTATGACTCCACTGTCAAATGTTCACTCCTGAATGCATCTCTCTGTGCATTGGATCTCAAGCTTTTGAGGCTGTGAAATTCCCAGATTATTCCTCCAATTACCCCACCTGCAGATAAAGGCAGGCTGCTCCATCTTACCTGGATGTGGCTTCCCATTTTCAGATTCAAGGGATGAAAACACTCAACACACACACTTCCCCTCATCAATTTTCCTGCATCATAAGCAAACCCCACACTCCTTTAGAAGTTGAACTACTTAACATTAGTTTGACACAATGAATAAGGTTTTTAAGTTCTCTGCTTCGCACTGACACATTTCAAGGAGGGCTTTTTGGGGTAAAAAATATCAGTTGTCAGGAGTAATTTATCAGCAGATGCCTCTAATCAGGCACAGCAGGAGAATGCAAGCCCAGAAGGGACAGTGCCACTGAAGGTAAGGAGGAAGATTCCTCAGGCATTCTCAGGAATTCAGGGATGAACAAACACACACAGGCTCCTGCTTCCCATTCACAGTCCCAAAAGGCTGCAGGACAAAGCTCACCTGAATTCTGGTCAATCCACTGCAGGGAATCCATGTGTGCATTCAAAATTTTACAGATCTGCTGAAGCTGAGCAGAGAGAGAAGGTGCAAGTCAGCTGTGAGACTGCATAAACAGCAAGAGGAGTCAAAGGCAAGTTTCTCCTTGCCCACCTACCCTAAGGCAGCAGCCACTTGGCCAGGGAAGTGTGTGCAGCAATGCTGCTACTTTGCTCCTCCAAACCAGCAAGAAAACTGCACAGTTTAGATGATATGTCTGTGGCTTTGGCTTATTTTAATTGAGCCCTAGGAACTAGCAGAACATTCCTCACCTCAGGCTTGAGGTGGCAAAATTCAAAATGAATGTGGAAAGACTCAGTCTGCAATACTGAAGTGAAACTTTTACTGAAAAAAAGCTTCTCAGTAAAGCCATAAGAAGCAACAAAATCAATTTGATATCAGAAGGAGCTGGTTATTCAGATCTTGTTTAATGAGGATATTAAAAACAGTATAAAGTATGAGTGGAGTATCCACATGGGGACAAATGAAGAGTGAGAACGATTTCAATATCCTTTGCCTCTTCAGCAATATAAAATAAAAGCTTGCCCTTACAGGGTCACTTGTGTCTGCTGGGCCTCCTGATGTGTTCAAGTGATCAATGATGTCCTTCAGATCTTGTGCCATGCGCTTCAGCTGAGCATCGATATTTTCAGCCAGTTTGTAGCTGCAGAGCGCACAGGAAACAAGATCAGAATGGTTAAAGAAAACTCTGAAGAGCTGCTTGCAGTCACAGCAACTGTGGGCAATCAGAATGAGCTTCCACATCTGCAGCCAAGAGCAGCAGAGACCTGGGAAGAGCAGCCAGAGAGGCTCCAAACCCACATGAAGGGACTCCCAACCCGTCTCCCTTGATCTCCACACGGAGAAAGACAAGCAAGAGAGGGGAGGACTATGAGTAAAATCTAAGTTGCCATGCATAAAACAGGATTAAATATCTGACAGCAGCCACTGCTTGTTCAATCCTGTCCCCCATCCCAGCTCCACGTGCTGCTGGCTGCTGTGAGCCCAGCACAGTGCCCATCCCCATCCCCAGCAGGTCGGTGCCTCACGTCCTCTCCCGTTCCTCATCCGCGTGCTGCAGGTAGATGGTCCCGCTCTGCTCCTTCACAGACTCCTCCAGAGGGGTCAGCAAGTCCTCCAGCTCCTTCTGCTGGGACAGAATGAAGTCCAGTTCCTGATCCAGCCTGCAAAGAGAAATGCCAACTGCTTCCCCTTCATGTTGCAGACATTGCAGAGCTGTCCCACAACCAGGCAGGACAGTGCAGAGAAGAAATAAAATCAATTCAAGTGCTCGTGGTCTCCTACCTCTTCTGGTCAACCTTCACCTTCTCTACTTCTCTGTGTAAGGAAGTAATCTGGAAACAGAAGACACTTCATTACACCTTGAAAACCAAGAAGTCAGCTCTGCAAAGAAGAGAGGTGGGAGGGAGAAAGCAGCACTGTGCAAGTTCAGCTGGAAACGAGAGATGGAAACAAAGATTTAGAGACCCAAGAGGGAATAAGGGAGGAATGATCCTCCCTTATTCCTTTTTCCTCCTCCCTATTCCATCACAGTGATGGAATAAACTTGGAATAATCCCCCCCAAGAGAACTTGGTATCACAGAGCAAAGGCACAGAACAGATTTCCAGCTCCAAGGCCCAAAGGCCAGAAGAGACACACACAGAGACTGTGAAAAGCAGCCAGGGGGAGCTCACAGCTATTTGTACCATGTTCTAGATGCCTGTTGCACCTGTAACAGAGCCCCTGAAGGAGGCAAGGCAGCAGAATGAGGTTGCTCTGGAGGCCTCCTCACCTTCTCCCCGTTCTCGATCAGCATGCGGTCCCAGGCATTGACTTGTGTGGCCTGATGCAGGAAGTGCTTCTCCTGGTCCTCCAGCTCCAGGCTCCACTTGTTGATCAAACTCTCCAGCTGGGCATAAGTCATCACTGGGGGGGCACTGAGAGCAGTGAGGGCAGCACAGGACACGAGGTCAGGACAGACAAACAGCACAACTCTCACTGATTTCCCCTCCCTCCTGCAGAGCCCAGCCTGAGCCCTGCAGCTGCTCCAGCCCAGGCAGGAAAGGGTCAATGGCAGCAAAGTCCCACCTGGCTGTGGTGGTGGTGGTTGTGGCAGCTGTGGAGGTCACAGCTCCAATGGCACCAGTGGTGGTCAGTGGCTTCAGGTTCAAGGGGAAGCCAGAAGCAGAAGTTGTCCCTGCAGGAAGAGATTCAAGTCAGGCAGCAGAAGGGGACACAGCTGGCACCTCTCAAACAGAGAGCAGCTCCAGGGTGCCCATGGCTGGAGGAGCTGTAGCAGATCCCTCTGAAGGGAACAACAGCAGATCCTACATCAGTCAAGGAGGGAATGAAAACATGCCCAGCCCAACCCCTTGTCAGTATCCCCATGTTTTACTGCTAGAACCAAGAAGTGCCAGCACACCCAGCTCCTCCCCTGCACCTCTGCAGTGGATGAGAGAACTTCTGTGTTTTCACAAGGAGATGGAAAAGGATCAGAGAAAGACAGACTGTGCTGTTTTCAGTTACTTGAGGGCTTTACAAATCACAGCTGCTGAGCTGCTACTCTGACATGGCCCTTTACACCTGTACAGAGCACTGAATTGAGTCTCCCTTTTCTTCAGGGACTTTCAGCATCCTGTTCCTACCAGTGGCAGTGCTTGTGGTGGCAGCTGTGGTTCCAGGAACCTTTAATCCAAAGCCAAGTGTCCCCAGACTGGCTGTCCCAGTGGAACCAGTGGAGGTGGCACCCACTGTGAAGAGAAGGCACCATTACCAGGTTGCATGAGCCATGGAATGCAGGGCCCTTGGAGAAGCTGTGCCCAGCCTGCTTCCCTCCCCCTGCAGCAGCAGCAGCCCCAGGGAGCAGCAGCAGCCTGGCTGCCCCTTGATTGCCCCAGGGACAAACCTGCCTGCAGAGACTCACGTGAGAGGCCCGTGGTGCTGGAGGAGGCTGGGGCTGAAGAAGTTGCCACGGATGCAAACAAGGAGGGCCCCGTGGAGCCCAGCACTGAGGTGGTGCTGGTGGTGGAGGCTGTGCTGGCAGCTGTGGATGTCACTGCAGGGACAAACAGCTCCAGCTGTACAAGCAGAGCACACTGAGCTCCCAGCCCCTGCACTACAACCCTGCTGGGAGGGTGACACCAACTGCCCAGCCACACCTGGTTCTTGGGCATATCAGCATTTTAACCTCCTTTTCCTCTTATTCTCCCTCTCCTCCCTATCTTGCACAATGTGCCCCTTTAAGATTGTGCCTCCCTTCCCCTGTGCTCCCCAAACAAGCACAGAACAGATTCTGGCAGGTGGGACACAATCAGAACCACAGGACACGCTGTGCAATGGCTCTGGGAGCTGTCACAGATCCCCACTGCCAGGGCAAACCCACAGGAACAAACACTTGTGGCCCCTCCCCACACCCCAGTATAAGAGATTTGTCTACTTGCAACAGACAGCTCTAGCCAGGAGGAGAGCAGAGTCCCCAAAGCCTTGAAGAATTGTTTTCTAGAACAGCTTCCTACCTCCCAGCTTGGTTCCAAAGCTCAGGGTGGGTGCCTGGCTGGTGCTTGTGGTCAGTGTTGCTGTGCTTGCACTGGTGGCTGCTGTTGAAGGCTGAGCCCCAAAGGTCAGGCCTGGAACCAGGAGCAAAAGGAAAAGATGGAATTCCTTCCTCCAGGCTAAAGAGCAATTGCTGCCCAGCACTGCAGCCCCTGCACAGGCCTGTCAGAAACACCTCTGGGCCCAGTCCCTCGCTGCTCTCTGCCCCAGCACAGCCCAGAGGCTGCAGAGCCAAACCCCACTGCACCCTCAGATACCCCCATGCCAAAGGCTCCCAGCCCCCTGCTGCCCCCAAGGCTGTGTCACAGCACAGGGCACAGCTGAGATGGCCACTGAAACACAGAGTAACAAAAACAATTTCAGAAGGCTTCAACCCACACAGAGTGACACGAAACCACCTCAGAGGGCTGCAAGCATCTGCCCTTCTTGTTCTTTAGCCCAACCCTTTACCCCCCTCCTGTTGATGCAGTGCCCCTGTGTGCCCTCTGTTCCCTTTGGTGGTTGCTCAGCACACCTGGGCACTCCATGGCTCATTGCTGTCAGTGCTGCTCACCTGCTGCTCACAGCTGTGCCCACTGGGGATGAGGCTGGGCCAGCCCCATCCCAGTGACCCCAAACTGTGCCTACAGCCCCATCCCAGTGACCCCAAACTGTGCCTACAGCACAGCCCCATCCCAGTGACCCCAAACTGTGCCTGCACCACAGCCCCATCCCAGTGACCCCAAAGTGTGCCTACAGCCCAGCCCCATCCCAGTGACCCCAAACTGTGTCCCCGTGTCCCAGTCTGACACTCCGCGCCCCCCAGGCTGCTCACCCACCTGAGGGCTGCCCCCCGAGGCTGAAGGGCGCTGCTGTGGGGGTGGCAGCTGCCAGGGTGGCCGTGCTGGTGCTGGCAGCAGCCGCAGGGGCCGTGCCAAAGCTCAGCCCTGCCGACGTGGCCGGCGCAGCCGCGGTGCCGATGCCGAACCCGGCCGTGCCCGCCTGGCTCGTGGTGCCACTGGAGAAGGTGAAGCCTCCTGGGGTCCCAGAGGGAGCCGTGCTGCTGCTGGCAGCGGTGCCAAAGGCAAAGCCAGACGGGGCTGCTGCCTGGCTCGAGGGCGTGCTGGTTGCCACAGGGGCACCAAAGGAAAAGCCCCCCGTGATCGCAGGAGCTGGAGTGGCAGTGCTGGCTCCAAAGGTCACTTTTGGGGTGTTTGCCCTAGGGAGGAAAGAAAAGAAAGGAAGCCATTCTGCTTGAGGCACACATCTACCCAAGTCCACAGCTGGCTTCCTCCCTGAGCATTTGCTGACAGCAGAAACCTCCTTCCAGAGAGACGCACAGCTGCCAGGCTGTGTCCCAGTTCTGACAACAGGCGCCATGCAGCTGCTGTCACCTGCCACCCCTCTTAGGGCTCATTCTACAGCCTGTCCCTTCATTGCCTCCACCCACCCAGCTACCACAAGGCATCTTATGGCAGCACACGCGGAGCTGCTGCTTCTCTCAGCTCACCATTTCCACTCCCTTTACACAAGGCTGGTTTTTTCCTGCTCGTCCCCATTTGAGCTCCTTTCCCACAGCTCCCATCTGGCAAACTTTGCCAGCAGCAGCAGCTCTGCAGAACCGCTCCAGAGCTCACCGCCTTTTCTGATCGGCAAATCCCTCGCCAACTGCCGGGAAAGCATTCAGAGCACTCCGGATCCGGGTCAGAGAGAACGAGACGTTTGATACAGGGCAGCAGCGCTTCAGCATTTCTGCGTGCTCGCGTCTCCAGCCCCGTTCCGGCCGGGATCACGAACATCTCCTTCCCCCCGCTGCGGGGGCTCCCGTGCGAACGGAGCGGGACCGGGGCCGGGGCTCGCCGGGCTCTGCGGGGCGCTGGGAAGAGCCGGGCACAGGGGCCAAGGCTCGCTCCGAGCAGCTTTCCCCGCAGAGCCCTCGCCCGGCAGCCACAGGACCGCGCTCCCTCCATCCCTCTGTCCGTCCCTCTGTCCGTCCGTCCGTCCCCGCCCGGCCCCGGCTCTCACCCCATTGGGAAGGCGGCGGCTGCCGTGGCGGCGGGGGCCGCGCTGGCCGAGCTGAAGCTGAAGCCGGAGGGCTGCGCGGCCGTGCCCGGCCTGCTGAAGGAGAAGAGCCCGGCGGGCTGGCTGCCGCCCGCCGCCGGCGCCGCGCTGCCGAAGCTGAAGCCGGTGGAGGCGGGGGCGGGCGCCGGCGCGGAGAAGGAGAAGCCGCTGGTGGCCGTGGTGGCGGCGGCGGCTCGGGGCGCGCCCAGGCCGAAGGCGCCGCCGGGCGCGGCCGTCCCGAAGTTGAACTGGCTCATGGCCGTGCGGCGGCGGCGGCGGCGCGGGCCGAGCTCCGGCAGCGCCCCCGGCACCGGGACCGCGCGCGGCGATGGCGTCACCGCGGCCCGCCTCGCCCGCCCCCGCGCCTTCCCGCCCTCGGCGGGCATTGGGCAGGGTGGCCGCCACTCGCGGGATGGCGGCTTCGATTGGCTGTGGGGGCGTGAGGGGCGGGGCGTGTCGGCGTTACTGTGGGGACGGGGGACGCGGCGGCGGGAGCGGAGTGAGGGACGGGGGACCCCGGGCCGGGGTAAGGGACATGGGGTGCGGGACAGGGGACACCGGGACCCGAGGGATCAGCTGGAGCTCGCTCAGGGGATATTTAGCTTGGGTATCTGCAATGGTTCTTCCCCCAGAGGTGATCGGGCACGGGAACAGGATCCCAGGGAGTGGTCACAGCCCCGGGGCAGTAAGGAGCATTTGGGACAGCGCTTCCAGGTATTATTTTTTTTTTTTTTTTCCCCCTGACAAGGGGAGAGAATGGTTCATCTGACTCCATCTTCTCAGAAGGCTAATTAATTGCTTTATTACACGATATTGTTCTATACTATATTACCCTGTGTTACGTTACATCTAAACTGAATCTGCCAAGCACACCACTGCACTCCACTGTGCAGAATCTCATGACTGTCCCCTAACAGTCCCAACACACACATACACACCTGGCCCTCACAGGCCAAGGAAACAAAACACCATCACTGTGGGTTGCATTCTACTTTGGCACAAGCACAGGCACTGCAAATGAGATAAAAATTCTGTTTTCTTTCTCTGAGGTTCAGAGAATGTGAATCCCAGAAATATTATTGGGAAGAATTGTGCCTGCTTTTCTCTGTGAAGAGGAATGTGGAGACATCCAGGCACGTGCTGGGGCTCGGGCTGTCCTGCACAGGGCCAGGAGATCCCGATGGCCCCTGTCCCACTCAGCATGTTCTTTGATTTTATGTTCCATATTCTGTGATTTTATGTTCCATTTTACATGTTTTGTCATCACACACACAGGAGCTTGGCTAAACTTTTCCTTCCCAAGCACACAGCAGGAAATTTGTGCTTTGCAGGCTGTTTCAAGCACATTTAGTTCCTGTTTCGTCTGCCACTTGTTTTCCCTGCACAGGTGAGCAGTGGGTATGGATTTGGACAGCGTGTTCTCAGGCTCTTCCCTGCAGAGCCTCGCCAAACTGCTGCGTGATGCTCCAGAAGAGGATGATGATGGTGATGATGATGATGATGTGGTGAGCCTTTCATGGGAGTTGCTGCTTCTTTTACATGTTGTACCATAGCCTTATGTTGTTAATCAAGGAGAAGGAAATCTCTTTTTCTCCAGAGTGAGTAAAAGCAGAATGAAAACTGTGGTGGTGTTCACAGGGGTCCCAGGACGAGGGAAGAGATGAGAATCTTGACTCCATGTTTCAGAAGGCTGATTTATTATTTTATGATATATATTATATTAAAACTATACTAAAAGAATAGAAGAAAGGATTTCATCAGAAGGCTAGCAAGGAAAAGAATGGAATGATAATAAAATCTTGTGACTGACCAGAGAGTCCGAGCCAGCTGACTGTGATTGGCCATTAATTAGAAACAACCACATGAGACCAATCAAAGATGCAACTGTTGCATTCCACAGCAGCAGATAACCATTGTTTACATTTTGTTTCTGGAGCCTCTCAGCTTCTCAGGAGGAAAAATCCTAAGGAAAGGATTTTTCATAAAATATGTCAGTGACAGAAAACCTTAGAAGGTTTTGGTCGGAGTGAAACAGCTCGAGGATCCTTTCAGAGTAACAAGCTCTTGAGAATGAGCAAAATGCCCAGGAAAACAAGGAGACATTGTGAGCACATGTGAGGGAGGTTTAGTTTTTCAGCCTGAAGGAAAAGAGAACATGGACTTGAAAGAGCTTTAGATACTTCAGGCTTCCCCTACTTTTCCCTGAACTCTGCTGGAGATGAAGGCAATTACAGCCAGATATGAGGGGGAAAATTTGCTGCTCAGCTTCTGAGTAAGGACCAAAATATCCAGAGGCAACTGAGTGTATTAATTGCATATGTCAGGCATTAAAGAGCTGCAGAGATAATTGATCACTGAAGTACAACAGGTGTTTGGTGGTTGTAAAATAGGGAAAGGGGAACAATCATTCTAACGTGCATAATCTGATTGAATAATGAGAGAAATATCTGAATGTGTTTTTCTGTATCAATTCCTCTCAGGAGCAGATGAAAATCACAGTGTTTGGAGAACATGCATTATTCCTGCAACATGCAACACCTGATTTTGTCCAGGCCTGCCCCTGCCTGTGTGCTGGGAAGAAATATTCCCAGGAGCCACAAAGGTGCCAGCAATGTAGAAGGCCTCTGTGAAGGTTCAAAACTTGGCCAAGTCCCTCAGAATTTTGAACAGATCATATTATGACATGGGTAACAAAAAAAAAAAAAAAAAACCAAACCCAAACAAAAAAACCCCACCAAAAACAGAAAACAAAAAAAAAACCCAAAACCCCAAAAAAAACCAAATAAAAACCCAAACAAACAAAAAACTAGATAACAAAAAAACCCCAAAAATCAAACAAAAAATCCAAACAAACAAACAAAAGAACAGGTAACCAAAAAAACCCAAAAACCAAATAACAAAAATGGAAATACCTGAGTGTTCCTCCAAATCATTCCTCAACAAAGAACTGACCAGCCCCAGTAGTGGCAATGCAAGTGATATTTGGGATAAAAGGGGTGCATATCCCTTAAAGTTTTATTTCAGTGGGTTACAGATGTGGTCCTTCACACCCCAAATATCCTCCAGCTGTTTAATGACTGCCTTTTAAACCCTGAATTATTGCTGTACATCTCTACAGTAAACATCCTGATTTTAAAAGGAGTTTGTTTACATCTTATTAATAAAATGAATGACACTTCAGAGACAGAAATGGAAAGTTGCCACAAGAGATGTCAATTAAGTCTGAGTCAATCTGGGTAAATTGAAATCTTTATTTTGATTTAATTTAATGCTCTGTGCATATGAGGCACTTTTATTGAACCAAGGAATCTTCATATATAGAGAAATGCCTCACATTGGCCTATTAGCACTAAATTGATTCATAATTAGAGGAAAATGTTCTTGCCTCATGATCTCTACAGTAAAAAGCAATCCAAATGCTGTGATGGGGCTTTCATGTAGCACCCTTGGTTTCCTGTAATATTTTCGTGGCAGGCAAAGCATGGAAATTTTGCCAAAATGCCATGGAAACCAAAACTCACAAAGCACATCTGTCTGTATGGCTGGGCTTCTGTGAGTCCTGCTTCAACCCAGCGTGTCAAGGTCACCTTCTGCTTTGTGAGAATGAAGAAAAGAGAATTTTCAGTGGTTCACTCATGAAACTGTGGGATAGTGTGTTTTCAATTCCATCAGGGATTTGTTTGACCTTAGATGATGTGTTGTATTTACTGACATCATGGTTGTAACCAAGCTTGGCTCTATAAAAATTGATTTAAGGTGCTCTTGCCTTTCTTTGCAGCCACGCTGTTCTGTTGGTGCCATGACTCCTGGGAGTGTTGGACCAGTCAAAAAAGAGACGACCAGTAAGGAGAAGCATTTGTGTGTTTTGGCATTCAGTCTCATTTACAGTTCAGCTTTTTAAAAATTTTAATTTAAAATTTTAAATTTAAATTCTGCTGAATTTAGAATTCAGTTACAGCAGACTGTAACAGCTATAAAAGAGGGGTCAGTGATGTTTGAGATGGGCATAGCATGACATTCCTTACAATTACACTGTAAAATTATTCCTTTCCCGAAAGCTTAGCTCTAAAACATGCAAAGAGGAGCAGAAAGGGTAATGCCAGAGCAGCCTCCAGTGGAAATGATAATAGTTCAGAGTACAGCCGGGTCAGGGGCTGCAGGGATCATAACTGAGCAGCAAAAGCTCCATAGAAGTACTCAGGAAAGACAGGAAGGCAGTTTTGGTAGAGACTTGGCAAAGTTAAGGTTTTTCGGAGCTGAGGCTGTCATATTATTGAGCCCTGAGAAAGCCCCACAAGGGCCAGGGTGAGTTTTGCAGGAAGGGAACTGTGACAAATGAAATAGATTATTTTTGCTTTTATTGCTATCCAACAATAGCCAGGGATTCTAATCTAAAATCTTCAAGTTTCACATTTGCCAGCTTACCAAAAGAATGTTTTTCCATGCAGCACAGACATAAACCATACTATTCTGCCCAAAAAACTTTCATGTGTCTTCAGCACCTTGTCTGGGCTGTGCCCAATAATGAATGGGAAGAGCTGGATTTCTGTGTGAGGAGGTGATCCTCTTGTGAATGACTCTGCTCACTGAAAATCTCATGTCAGGGGGCTTGTGGAAGATTAGTATTTCATCCCTCTACACTTTACTGATTTTGAAGTGCTTGATATTATATGCCAGAAAGGAGGATTTCCAGGAAATAAAGGTTGGGTAAAGAAGATTTAAGTGAAAGGAAAACATCCTCCCTCTGCAAATCCTCATTCATAAGAGAGTAAGGTGAAGAAGACTGTAATCATTACCTAGAATGCTTTTAATGCAAAGATTTTTCTAAAGCCTAGAAATACTTTTCCAGGCTTTAGAAAAGGCTTTTCTTTCTTTTCTTTTTTTTTTTTTTTCATTCTTGAAAAATATTCTAAGCTTTCAGCAACACTTGAGGAACAGAGACATTTCAAAATGTGTCAGTGAGATTTTTCTCCTCACTCACAGGTACTTTTCAAGTGAAATCTGAAAACAAGAAAACCATTTGGAATACAGAGGAGGTCCCAGAAGGATCTGAATTTGATGATACATGGGACCCTAGAGAAAAACCAGAGTAAGAAAGCTGAGACTGCCTGTGTGGGCTTCACATAGCATTAATGGAAATGAGAGTTAAACAGCATCTACAGCCAGCTGAAAAGATTGTGTTGTGCAAGAAGAAAGGGAAGATATCAGAGTTGCATCTAAAGCAATATGTGAAGAATGGTTTTAACCCCTCTCTTGAAGTCTTCTGATCTCAGAACAGAAACTTAGTGTTGGTTTTTCCAGCATAAGTTTATGTGCAGTGTCAGTTACTTGTATAAAGTGGGATTAGGAGGGGAAGTAGGTCAGAAAAACGATTTATTAACTTTAAAATATGCCATTTGTGTGAAATACCTGCTTTTTCCTGCTGCAACTGAGATGCATCCATTTTTCCATACTCATAAATTCATAAAGTACTCCAATGTATATTTGCATTTCAAAGATTTAAGCTCTTTAGAGACAAATAGTACTGCAGAAGGAAAGCTGTGTGCAGGCAATTTTGAGCTCTTAAATCTTGTCGCTCAATCTTAGTCTGTCAAAGCACAGCTTAGAACCAGAGCCTTTTCCCTTGCTCATAGAAAAACAGTAGCAAAAAATATTCTTGAAATCAGGCATGTGATTTGGAGTTTGTAGAGGTCAGAAAGCCCTGAGGGTCAGTCCATAAAGCAGCTTTTGCACTTCCAGTCGTTGCTGCACATTGTGCCCCAGAATCTTCACTTTTTCCTGCATGTAAGTCAGGACATGAGGAGTCCAATTTCCCAGTTAAACACAGGACCTGAGACTCACCTTTCTGAAAATGGGGTTTTCAATTTCCCAGTTAAACACAGGACCTGAGATGCACCTAAATGGGGACTCAGCCTGTCTGAAAATGGGGTTTTCAATTACCCAATTAAACAGAGGGCCTGAGACCCACCTGAACAGGGACTCAGCCTTTCTGAAAGTGATTTGGAATTCACCCTCACACACAGTTGTCCCTGAAATGGTCACCTGTCAGGTACAGAACACACTGTCAGTATTGTGGGCACAGAGAAGATTTTCTTGTGCTGTTCTTTGACCCTTCCCCTCTGCAATGCTTCTCCAGCCTCAAGCACTTCTGACCCTTGTTGCACAGATGAAGAGAGAGAATATAAGTCTTTGCAATAGTTCATCAAATGAAGCAAAGAAAATGTGCTAAAAGGAAAACAGATGGCTACAGAGGTGCATCCAGAGCTATTAGACAAATTTGTCACTGACTTAGGAATTATTACATATGCAGATGCACACTGGAGATGTGAAAGACTTTCTAACAGCTTAGACAAGTGATCCACCCCAGTAATTTTGCTGAACTTAGTAGGAGTAGCATATGTTATAGATACAAATTCAGTTTTCCTTTCCTCATTCATTAATTACCAAGAGCAGGGGAATACGTGAGTCCACATTTTGTAGATGTGAAGGAGAAGAAAATAAATGTTAGCTGAATGCAAAACCACAGTCTGGCTTAAGAGTGTTATGCTCAGGCTGCAAGAATATGCTAAAGGACAGAACAAAACACATGTAATTGTGGCATCCCCCTTTTCAAATCCATTTCCAGGAGTTTGTGGTGTTTGACTTTTTGATAGGCACTAGGAAGCATTTCCTGGTCCTGCCAAGGCTGGTTGGGGAAGCAGAGGCAGCACAGTGAGAGCTTTGGGAGGTGGAATGAGTGATTTTAACCTGCCTCCCAGCTGTCCCAGTCATGGCTCTGAACAGAAACACAGTGCAGATGGATTGGAGCCTTGAAGGGAGACTGCAAAGGAGGAGAGACAGCGTGAGGAGGATTTAGAGTCCTCTGAGAATCACAGTCTCCTTCAGCCTCCTGCTCCAGTATTCCTAGGCAATGGCTTCTCTTTGGCAGGTATGAGATTTCCTTCAAGCAGCACGTGGGAACAGAGGATGTCTTCTTTGGGATGACTGGGAAAGACCCCTCCACTGCCTGCTGTGAGGATATAGTGGTGAGCTGAGCCTGGAGCTCTGGTCCCTTCCCTGTGCTCTTTCTCTGCCATTTCCACCTCCCCATCTTTCTGAGGGGCGGAATGTAAACACCAAGCTCCACTGCTGCCTTTGATTGACCTCCTGCAGCATTTTCTCGTGGTTCTCCAAGCATTTTTAGATGACATTTACACTTGTTAACCTGAGGAACTTGTGTATCTCCTCAAGGACCCAGTGTGCTCAAGGCAATCTCTGCAAATGCATATGCCCCATATAAACTTAAAGGGAATAAAATGTAGCTCTAAGATGAAGTTTCATCTTGGACACAGTTTTGGAGATGAGAGGGGCTGGGAAGGAGATTTTTTTTCATCTTCCTGCATTTTTTACAAGGTATGTGGGCTAGCAAAATGCTACAATGCTGACAGCCTTTAAAGTTCCAGGTATCAGATCCTGCCTCATCATTATATAATCAAAGACCCCCCTGGTTTCTGAGCTCCAGGACAGGTAGAACTGCTGTGTTATCTGTGTTATCTTTCTAGAAGAAGCAAACTGTCCCTGCAATGCACAAAGCCTGAGGCTTTGCTGAGTGTTGAACACCTGTCAAGCACATTAGCAGCTCAGGAACTGGAAGAGAATAGGATATCAATACACATCACTAAGCTATTGAAAGCAGTCATTATCACTGTCGGATTTGCTCTGATACAAATTACCTACTCAAAACGTTGCTCTTTGATACTAGCATTGAAATATTCATGAAAATGAGCTCTTTTATGGCTTTTAGGGCAACATATGTAATCACAGCTTTACCTCTGCCCATCGTTTCAGATTAAAATCAAGCTGCCAGAGACAAAGTACTCAGACATCACATTAGACATCCAGGACAAGGTTCTTGACCTTCGAACTCCCAAAAAGTAAGTGTAGCACAACTGATAAAAGTCCAGTTAATATCCTGTTTGAAATGGGGTTTAGCCAAGCTTTTAACTGCAGTCTGTGTGGACAGTTTAAGATTGCACTATTAATTACTTGTGAGACATAAATACAGAAAAACCACCCATAGTCCATCCATAGGTGTGCAATCTGCTGGCTTTGAATCTGTGATACTGTCCAGTAAAAAGCTTTGGGACACATTTTGGCTACTTAAACAACAAGTATCAGGGACTCAAAACATCTGGCAAAAAGCTGCCCAAGGTCTTGAAATACTTAGTCCAGTATTCCTAAGCACTAATTTGTACAAATACGTATGACCAAAGATGGTAAAAAAAGTGCAGATAAATTTTCAGTAGCTGAAAGCCAAATTATGGACATACCCAAGCACAAATGCAGAGATGGAAATGTTACAAGGTTTTCTAAAGAGTTTTCCTTTGATTTTTTTAAATAGGACTATTTCAAGCCTACAAAGATAACTGATAATACACTCTTGGATTTCTCAGTCTTCCTCCATCTCTCCCTCAGTGTGCAATTCGCCTGCCTGAGATTTCCAGATAATTCCCATGTCTGTTTTTCTCAAAGTCCTTCTTCACAAAGACTGTTTTCATAAGAAACCTTAATCCTCTCTGGGCTGACTTGCTGCACTGAATGGGGTGTGGGAAGATCTATATGAGAATAGCTTTCTGCAGATAAATTCCAGGAGCAGGCCATGGATTAAGGCCTAAATAAGTCCCCAGCAGACTAACTATAGAAAAGCCATTTTTCTCTGCCAAAACCAGGCAAATTCAGTTACCCTGTGCTTAGTTTTAACCCAAGGATGCAACAGGAGTGAAAGAAGGTTTGGGAATGTTAGTTTTGAAATTGGAAAATTGGGAGGAATAATTGTTCAGCTAATGACTTGCTGAACCTAAAAAAGAAAAAGAAAAAGAAGGAGCTTAATGCAATGCTGCAGATGTAGGAAAATCTCAGCATCCTTTTCCTTTTGCAATTCTATCTTTTTTGGTGACTCAGATCTGCCATTATCTTCTCAGTACCCAGCTGTCTCTAGTCACAAGCCTAGCAAATAAAAAGTTCACCATAAATCTGATGGTTGCTTGGGTACAGCCTGAACCAGTGCTGCTTTCACAAATATAAGTGCAAGTCTTCTCAGTATGAAGGAAACAATCAAGATGTCAAGTTCTACATGCTGAAAAACTTTGTTCTCCCACAGATGGGTAAAAAGATTCCAAGAAACTGCTTCCAGTTCTGTAGTTCTGGGGCTGCTTCTAAGCCAGGCTGCTTTTAAGTGATAGAAATATTTCAATATTTCTATCAATATCCAGTTTTGCTGTGCATGAGGTTGTTGCAGGAGCCCCACAACCCATCACAATAAGGAGATCTGTTGGGATAACATTCCCTGGCATACTGACTGAGGAATTGCAGGAGTAATTTGCAATGATATCTCAACTGCTCACCTAGTCTGAGACACTGACATCCCCTGTGTCCTCTTTTACAGCAAGCTGCTGCTGCACCTCCCCTACCCTGTGAACAGCAAGGAGGGCAGAGCTCGTTTCCTCTCTGAAGAGGAGATCTTGGAAGTCACCTTGAGAGTATCAAGGAAGTTGGATTTCATCAATTTTTCTGATGGGTAGAAAGATAGAGAAAGTTTGCAAAAACTAATGTTCTAGTTTGAAGTCTTTTGGAAACCCAACTTGTTCTGAAGAGTAGATGGCTTCCCTTGAGCAGTCCAGGGGAATGTCTCTGGAGAAATGAGTCAGGAGGGGCACAGACCAGAGGTCCTAACAGCTGATGCTGTCTGGCCTTTACACTGCTCTGGTTAACTTTCTGCTTCCTGCAGTCTGGTACAGACCCTGTGAGTCAGAAAGTGGGAGATTTCAGTTCAAAAGCCACAGGAAGCCTCTTGTGTGGTCATGGCTGAGGTAGCACAGTGAGGCTCAGGACAATGTCTGCTGCTTTGGTACCATTTCAAACCCTGCAAGTGCTTGCTTGTCTCCTTGCTTGGTCTCCAGTGCTGGGACTGGGGCCAGTTCAGAATCTTCTCTTGCCTGTTTCTTGGTGAGAAGATCATTCTGCAGGGATCCATACCCACATCTGAGGCTCCTTTACACTGGCAGAACAAGTTAACCGGCTATAGTTGGGTTGCTGAACATCTCAGCTCTTTTGAATGTTTTTTTGACAATTTATGATTCAGTGTTGTCTAGTCATCTGCTGTCCCTCCACCTATTTTTCTGATCTTTCTTGATCAATAAAGTAACAGGTTCTAAGGAACAGTTCCAGTTATCTTTGAGTCTGCCTTCTCTATATTATGCTCTGAGAGACCTCATGAAAGTTGAGATAAGAGGAATTTTGCATAACAAAGCTTTTCTCAAAGGGCTGAAATGCTGCAAAATCTGTTCTTTGGCCTTCAGGTCCAATCTGGAGATACAGAATTGGGTAACCAGGGTGTTTCTCTCTGTGTAGCTGCTGGGCAAATATATTAATTTGACATTGTTAGTCCTGCAGGAAGCAAAGGTACTTTCTCAATGATCAAAGTGGAGGGGAGAAGCAGGCCCTGGCATGTTAATGGCACACTTAACCAAAAGCCTGTGAGTACTTTCAGAGCAAAATGGCTTGAGTCCTGCATTTTTCTGGGGGTGGAAGTAGAGGAAAATAATTGACCAGCTAGGCTGCAGACAGCACCCATGCAGCTAAACTTGTGGCAGGCTGTAATGAGAAGATGGATAGTCCATGATGGACTGCAGACACTGACAGTGAGTTTAAGGCTGCAGTCACTGTATGTTTGTAATTCACTGCATTATAACTCCAGGACAAATTAGGCTGATGTCTGGGCATTTCAACCCCTTCCCTGAAAAGGAACCATTGTTTGGGTCAGAATAATCCTAATCTACTTCTGCTTTAGCCTTAATGCACTGGAAAGCAGATATTTCATTTATGATTCATCACAAGCTATGAAATATGCTGATAACACTCGGGGGCTACTCCAATTGGTATGTGCTGAAGCTTTCATAAATTAGATCTGAATGTCTCTTATTCCAAAGCTGTGGTTGAGCAGGACAATGTGGATGTATGAGAAAAGGCTGACATCATTCCTCCTGACTCAGTTTTCCCCTCCTGTGCTTGCCAAACAAGCTGTTTCTTGGAAAAAGGTTGTCTTTGTGGTCCCTAGACAATATGCTCCTTCATTTTTGCATTTCTTATACACATTACAAGAAAACTGGAAGATTGACCAGTATTGATATACATGTGAAAGTAACATTTGTCCAAATTAATTCAGAATATCCATGGCAGGGTACAGCTCTTCTGAGCCCCACTCCAGTGCTCTATCCACAAGGTTATATTGCCTTTATAATTGGCAGTAGTAATTTACTAAGCCTTAAATCATCAAGCTCTGCTTAATATAATGTCAGTGTTTGATACTGAAAACAGTGATGAGTCTGGCTCATTGTGCCTCCCTCCAGTGTTAGTTTCTTATGGAAATGAGCATATGCCACACTGGTATCCATGTCATAATTTATCTCCAAATATTTTTTAACCTGAGGGCATTTTATCAGCATTCAGAAGACAAAAACCTGAGGTAAGTATGTTTTGTAAGAAATAGAAAGGGGAAATACAAATTTGTGCTGCTTAGGAGGGAGGTTGTAATGTGATTTCTTGTACCTGCTGGGCACTCTCTGTGCATCCCCCTCCAGGCTCCTGTAAGTCACCCATGAGGAGGAGATGGCAGGTTCTGACACTGTAGGGTGGTATCCTGGCAGGGGGAGGCTGAAATCACAAAATGAGGATAGAGGAACACGAGGGACAAACTCCTAACCAGGCTTTGTGTGTTCCACTCAGGATGAGCTCTGCTGCCCTTTTCACTGGAGCAGGGATACTGCTCTGGGGGTGGGCAGTTTGCTGGGCTGGTTGGATCCCCTGCCTGAAAGCACCACCATCACCTGGAGAGCCTCTCACATCCTCTCTTCCTTCCTATCAAGTACACAGAGGCTACCCTGGACAAAAGTTTGAGTTTTGGGGTTTGGATTTCTCCATACCTCCTCCCAAAACGACTCACAGGTTGTCAGAATTCCCAGAAATCTGGAGGCTACTGCCAGCTACAAGGGTTGACTTTTTTGCACAGGTTTGGGGGCAGCTTTGCTTTGCTGAAGTAGCACTGGCAGAAATCCTCCAGGAGGGGAACCCCCTTTGCCTCTGAACATCAACACTGATGTGGAAGTGCCTCTCCAACACCTGCAAGCATCTTAATTAATCAAAATTATGAGCCCAGTTAAACAACCCAGCCATTAAGCCCCAGCCATTAAGCATCATCAAGCTTTATTTAGTTCCCATAAGAAGCAGCTTGATTAAATGTATTGCAGTTAAGTGGAGGGCACTGCAGATGTGGAACTGAAATAGAGGCTTGTTTGCAGCAGCATCCCAATAAACTGCAGGTTCTCATCTCACCTTGTTCACACATTCTGCCCTCCAGTTGTGGTTGCAGAGCCACCATCCCCATTTTAACTTGTTCCTGCCTTCTCTCAGAATGATGGAGATGTGCTAAAATACATGGCCCAACTCACTCTCTGAATTTCACCTCTTTTCATATTCCTCTTTGTCCACTTACTGCCTGGGGCCAAGACACTTGCCTTATTCTGTTGCTAGAGGAAGAGAAAACCCAGATGAGTTGCTCCATATAAACACCTGAGACAATGCAAGAACTTAAATTTAGATTCTTCCCTTAAAACCTGCAAGCTCTCATTCTCATCTCCCTCCAGATCTGCTGTTGATACCATCATATACCCCTTCTGTTTGTCTTAAAAGACTACTTCATTTTTCTGCTGTTCAGTCTGAAGTTTGTATCCAAACTCTGTGTACTTCTTGCACTGTGTGAAACACTGCTTTATCAGTATATCCTTCCCTCCAGACCGAGTTTATCTAAAATGACTCAGCTGTACCTACGTGTACAGACACATCTGTCTCCCTCATGCTGCAGCAGCTCCTTTCAACCTGCTGCTGTTGCTGTGGACTTTCACCCTCTGCTCTGCAGCACCTGCAGCTTGGATTCCTCCTTTTTCCCTGGGATCCCCTTCAGGAGCTGCTGCCACAGACAGAGGCATTGTCTGCCCCTGGTCCTGGCTCCAGGGAAGGTGCCTGGAATATGCTGGGGGCTGGTTTGTTTTTTTCCTGTGATCTTCACAAGCAGGAGATGATTTTTCTCTTGGTGTCTGTCTTTGCTGTCTTGGTGTCTCTCTTCATTCTGTTTTCTCCTTCGGGCAAAATTCACTTTCAGGTTGTAATGAATTCATCAGAGGATGGTGAGCAGCATCTCTGTTTTTCCCTTCCCATCACGGTTGTTTGTTCTGAGCTCTTTTCAGGAGACTCTGATCTCTTCTCTCCTTTCCTAAGTGCTTTATCTCCCCTGATTGTTCTCCCATTAGGACATTTCTCACCAGAGCCTCCTGGCAGGCTGCAGTTGGCATATCTGACCCTTGCTGGATGTTCCTAATGTGAGTGAAGGGTGTGATTCATTTCTCCTCACTCAGATCAGAGCTGGGGGAAGAGCTCTGTCCTCCCTTGATGTGTGTCCTGTCTGTGTGGGTGGGAAGGGGTCACAAGCACCACAGGCAGAACCTGGAGGGTGTTAAGGCACTCCTAATGAACGACCATGGCACAAAAGCAGCAGATGCTGCAGGCTCTGAGGAGTGTTGACAGAATTGAGAGGCCTCTTGAGCCCTTGCTTCAAAGGTAGCCAGTGCCACACATCCCCAGTGGAATCTGGTTATAAAGAAATTAACCAATTCAGAAAAAGTCGGAGTCATTCAGAATTTCAGCCTTCTCCAAGGCCTGAAAAGTTTCATTCTGCTTCCTGATGTGTGTCCCCACATCCCAGGTGAATGCTTAAAGAAGGTTTTGAAATCCACTCCAGGGCAACAGTGACACAGGCAACAGAGGAATGCCTTTGGTTCTGGAGTACTTCTCTCAATCCATGGGAATCTTTGATCATTTGGGGCTTTCTCATCTCAAGGCCTCCCTTTCATCTTTTTTCTCTGCCTCCACACACTCATTTCTGAAGAGAAGATCATAGGAAGCTGCCAGAATGATAGCAGCTACTGTCCACCTCCAGTCCTTAGAGACCATCTTTCTTTAATTGGGTGTCTCCTTTGTGCAGCTCAGCAGCCTGGAAACTCACTTCTGATGCTGATCAATATATTTTTTTAACCATGCCATTTTAACTTGATGGTATCACAACCCAGCAACCACTTCCAAGAGTGCTATGTTGTATTTACTGAAACAATCCTCTGATTCTATTTGGCAGCCTGTCTCCTGCAGCTTGCTGGGCAGAGAGAAAAAGAACCACACACCTCTTCTGGAAAACTCTTGTCATGTCAGAAAGCTGTGTAAAAAGGAACAGGATAGGAATGGAGATGGACACAGCTGATTTTGTTAACTCATCAGGTGATGTGGGCAAGGCAGACATTTGCCAAACAGTGGCAGATTAGGAAATGTAAGCACCAATACCTGAGTTAAATGATACTGTGAGCTCTGGGTGGGTTCCACCCCTGACAGGGGCCAGGTAATGAGAGTTTAACACCCCTGGGGATTTCTGTGACTGGGAACTGGTGACTGATTCCTGTAGTTATATCCCCAGAGCTGCTCTTGGGGGTCACTGGGGCAAGCTGGCAAGTAAATAGAGGGGGATGAGGGATTGACTTCACCTGGGATAGTCAGCCATGCCTTTTCTCACCTGAGCTGAGCCCCAGGGAGCCAGAGAATTCCATCTAGGATGAGTTAAATGGTGAGGAACAGCACTGTGAGAAACTAGATGAGCCTTAAACTGTGTTTAGGGCAAACTAAGTGGTGGGTGTGGACTGAGAAGCTGAAAGTGAGGGAGTGATGTGAACTGGGCAAAAGCACAAGTGGGAGAAGAAAGACATGATCAAAGTTTCTTTAAAACCGCTGTGTTGAAAGGGAAGTTCAGAGCAGCAGCCACCCTGAGCTCGGGGCTGATGAGATACCTTTGTTAGAATGTCACCAGCACTGAAAATCCTGTGCCAAAAGAAGCTGTGGGAAGGGGACTGTGCCTGGAATAGCTATGAGGTCTCCAAGAGGGCCTGAGCACTTGAGTCATGGAGATTTATAGGGCTGGGAACCTTGTCTCACTCTGGGGGTCAGGCTAAGGTGGCCCATTGCAATTACTTTTATCAACGGCAGATGAAAGGGGAATTGGTGTTGGGAGTTCATGAACCCTCTCAAATGCTCCCAACAGCCTGAGTCTCTGTGCTGTCCTTGCAGCACCTATTTCTGGGTAAGCAGAGCTGTGTGTGCAGTGCCTGGGTGACAGATTGCTGTGCCCTGACCTGGAACAGGGGATGTCACATCTAGTTTTAGGCCTACATGCGTATGCATGCTTGCCTCCATCCTTTTCCCTATTTAGAGCAGCCCGTGTTTATTTTTAAAAATTTAAAAATAAAAACAAACAAACAAAAAAACCACCCGCAGAAATAAACACAAATAAATACCACAAAGTTCTGCTCTAAGATCAATAGGTAAATAGACAAATGAGGGCATTAGAATTGTTCTTATTCTGGAGCCAGGTGCTACCTTCAGACCAGGGGTAGGGCATCCCTCAGATGAAGGGAAAAGTTTCACAAAGATTCTGCAAGGTTGTCCTGAGCCAGTGCTTGGATAAGAGAGCTGATTAACTGCTTGCTGTGATTCAGATGCTGAATGAAGAGAATGCCTGAAGTAATAGAAAACCCCATTTCTGTTCTTTTGCATCATGAGTTCCCAAGTTTATGCTCAGTGAGTTTATTTAAATTGGACCACTGCTTCTATTTGGAACTAATATTCTTGTTTTCTTGAATAAAATGTGTTTTCCAATGTTGTTGCCTTTCCAAACTACAGCCAAGCAACATCTCAGCCTACTTTCTTAAATTAAGAGAATTGTTTATGTCCTTGGGAGCTGGCATAATAACATCTGAAGGAAGCCATGAGACACTACAGGAATTCATTCATAAGTTAATGAAAGCTGTGCAGTGCAGCATAAGGATGATCAGGGCAGGTGTTGGGCAGCATTTGTCAAGCCAAATTCCTTTCTGTTGAAATTGTTTTCCTTGGAAGGATCATGGACCAGCTTAAATACTGCTTCTATACAAGTTTGCTACATAGTATTTTTTGATAAAAAAAATGTGTAATAGAAGAGAGTGCAGCACAGAAACAGGAGAAAGTTGATATGGATCAAAAAAGAAAGAGAAAATTGCTTAAATGCCCTACCAAAGAGGGGAAAAACCCATCTGGGTAGTGCGGCATATTTTCCATGGAATTTGTCACCTGGAAGCAGAATGTTTTGGTACCCACTGGAGGGAACTGGACACAGGGCTGATGCCAAACAGCTGATAAAACCAAAGCACACAGAGCCTGAAGCCATGTGAAGAAACTCTGAAAGAGCTGGGAATGAGTTTGTGTGCAAGATGTTACCAGAAGACGAGCTGCTATGGTGAGCAAGGTCAACTCTCCCCCTTGATTTGGGATTGCTCTTGTGGTGAGAAAATGAGGTCCTTGAGTAAATATGGCCTTGAATGCTAAAGCTGTGCCTCAGAGCAGGTGGACAGAGCAGGCCAGTGGTGGAATATCACAGCATCTCCTGGGCTGTGAGTCAGAGCAGACTCGTCACCATCACGCAGCTCTCCCGTCACAAGGACGTGTTTGTCCCCTTGCACTGCCCTGTGCCTTCCAGGAAAAGGAGCCCCTGCTCAGCTCTGTGCCCTGCTCTGCCCCAGGTCTGCAGCAGGACACTGTGCCCAAAGGAACTGACCTGCTTCTGCCTCCTCTTGCTGCAAATCCAAGTGGGAGTGTGGGAATGGAGATGCCCATGGCTGTCCCTGGCACTGCTGAGGGCACACCCTGAGTGCTGTGCCCAGCTCTGGCCCCTCAGCTTGGGAAGGACCTTGGGACACTGAGCACATTCAGAGGGGACAACGAGGCTGGAGAGGGGCTGGGAACACAAACCCTGAGAGGAACCCCTGAGGGAGCTGGGGGTGCTCAGCCTGGAGAAAAGGGGACTCAGGGGTGCCCCCATCACCCTGCACAGCTCCTGAAAGGTGCCTGTGCTCAGCTGGGGCTGGGCTCTTTCTGCAGCAGCACTGACACAACCAGAGCACACAGCCTCGAGCTGCACCAGGGGAAATACAGGTTGGACATTAGGAAAAAGCTTTTTTTTTTATCACCTTTTAGCCACTCCTCTGCCCCAGAGAGGCTCATCCTTTTCTCTTGGCATAACCTCTCCGTTTTTTGGAGGGTGAATTCAGAGTCATGAGTCAGGAGGGCAGGACTCCTGGCACATCCCTGCCAAGCATTCAGCCTCACACAGCTCACCAGGAGGGTCTGATGGAGGCAGTGTTCACCACAGCTGGGTGAGATTGGTGCCCTGTAAAGAAAACCACCTCTCCTTCAGCAGGGGAGGTGTAATAAAGGTGATAAAGTTCTGGAATGGCTGCCCAGGGAGGTGGTGGAGTCCCCATCCCTGGGTGTGTTTAACAAAGCCTGGATGTGGCACTGGGTGCCAGGGTTTAGTTGGGGCTGGGCTGGACTCGATGATCTTAGAGGTCTATTCCAACCTCATCATTCTGTGATTCTATGAAGGTTTTTTTCAACCCAGTCATTCTGTGAATTCTGTGAAAATGCCCTCCTGAGGCGCAGGCTGGAAGAGAAGCTGGGAGTGTTAGCCCTCTCCCACATGGAGGTGGTCCCGTGCTTTTCCTGTCTGGGAAAAGTTCAACAGAGTCAATTTTGCATGTGTGAACAACCTCTGTCAAATGAGAGCGAGGTGCTGAGCTACCAAAGCCTGTTTTCCATGGATCTGTCCCTCAGTGCACACAGGAGGATCCAACAGGGCCCTCAGTGATCAGAGCTCTGCTGCAGAGCAGGATGTGCCTGTCATCTACATGGATTGAGATGCCTGAATCAGCACACTCCTTTCCCCAACAGTGGGAGCATCAGTAGGTTTATTTTCCATCTAGATGCTTGTTGACATGCATGGTGTAAACCCATCATTCCAGCTAACACTGACAGAGGCAGAGAGGTCTCATAGTCATTAACCACCAAGCTCAGATGTTGCTGAGAGTGGGAGGGGAGAGGAGCTGCAAACAGCATACTGGCATCAGCTGCCTCTTTCTTAAAAAAAAAAAATAAAATCTACCAAACAAGTTTAAATTGCTTAGAAAGCTTTGGGAGTGGAAATAAAAAAAATAAATAAATAAAAAGCCAAGTACAATTGCTCTGGGGAAGGAAGAGAAAGGCAGATTTGTGGTACTCTAACAAAGCTGCCAAGAGCCTAGCTCAGAATAGCTAGAGAAGATAGACATCATGCTTGCAGTGACTGCTCAGACTGGAAGGGGTTAACCAAGCTGTTAACTTTTCCATTCCCAGCACCTCAGGCTACCAGATAAAGTTGAGTTCCCAGGAAAGACCCCATGCCCAAATATTGGCAAGCTGTGAGCCACAGCTGGCGTTTGGCTGAGACTAATCCATGAAAGCCCAACTGCCTGTGTTCCCCAAGGCTGCTCATCAGCCTGAGCCTCGAGGGAATGACGTGCCCAGCAGGAGCAGGGAGGTCATTGTGCCCCTGTCCTTGTCACTGCTGAGGGCACACCCTGAGTGCTGTGCCCAGCTCTGGCCCCTCAGCTTGGGAAGGACCTTGGGACACTGAGCACATCCAGAGGGGACAACGAGGCTGGAGAGGGGCTGGGAACACAAACCCTGAGAGGAACCCCTGAGGGAGCTGGGGGTGCTCAGCCTGGAGAAAAGGGACTCAGGGGTGCCCCCATCACTCTGCACAGCTCCTGAAAGGTGCCTGTGCTCAGCTGGGGCTGGGCTCTTTCTGCAGCAGCACTGACACAACCAGAGCACACAGCCTCAAGCTGCACCAGGGGAAATACAGGCTGGATATTAGGAAAAAGATTTTACAGAAAGGTGATAAAGTTCTGGAATGGCTGCCCAGGGAGGTGGTGGAGTCCCCATCCCTGGGTGTGTTTAGCAAAGCCTGGATGTGGCACTGGGGGCCAGGATTTGGTTGGGGCTGGGGTGGACTCGATGGTCTTGAAGGTCCCTTCCAACCCAGTGATTCTGTGAATTCTGTGAAAGATCCACATGCAGCACCTGCAGCCCCTGTACTCACAGGTAAATGGGGGCAGTGGCTTTTTCATTTGCTGCAATTCTGCTTCTGCTTTGTAGAAAAGAAGAGTTAGTGGGCAGTGGAGCAGCCACTCCTCAAACTGGGCTGCAATGAAAGTGGGGCTGTCATGGGTGGAATTTACCTGCCCCAGAGCCACTCCCTGCTCTCTGCTCTGTGCAGTCTCAGGCTGCAGCTACACCAGCACAAGTGAGGCAGTCCCAAACCGCTGGTTTATTTTCCTGTCTCTGCTTTATCTCACTGAGATCTGTCTGCTGCCTCCTGGCCGGAGCTCTGCAGGCTGGTTCAGTTGCCAAGGGAAGCAGACATTCCTCCCCAGGTCTCAGCTCTTGCTGCTGCTGTCTGAGCTCGATGGAGATCAGGGGCTCTGTGGGCAGGGACACGGCTGCCCTCTTGCTGATGCAATGCCAGGAGGGCTGGGAGCTTTCAATAAAAAGTAATTAATGGCAAAGCAGACTCCTGCAATCCTGCAGTCTCTTCTATTTCTGTTACTTAGGCTTTTAAAGGCAACGGGATCACAGTGGTTTGACTTCTTTCTCTGGCCAAAAAAAGGAAGCACCCTTAATCTGGTGACCTCACATCCATCTCCTGCCCTTTCTTAGCACCATCTGTCTCCTTCTGCCTGCTGAAAGGAGACTCTGCCTATCCTCATGGCTGGGACAATACAAATATTGCTCAATTACAGCCATGCTCCAAATGCAATTATTCAATTGCAGTGTTAATTGAATTATTCGAGTTTAATTATTCCATTAGGACTTTTGTCAGTACAGTCTAAGCTGCTTGCTTTCTCTCTGGGCTAGCATCACAATGCAGCGTCTGGCTGCACAGGGAAGGACTGATTTCACTCTCTCAGACCCAGTTAGGCTGAGGGAAGTCTGGCACTCTGCAGAAATGGTGCTCTCAGGTTCAAGGAGAGGTGCCAAGGCTGCAGGGACCTTCTCTTCTCCAGTCCAAGCACAATGCTTGCAAGCAGAGAGCAGGGACTATTTATGCAGAAATAACTTTGTCTGAAGAGTCAGTGATAAAAATACCTGTGAGGGTTTTGTAAGTGGAGGGATCAGTCCTAAAAGATGCTTGGCAGAAATCAAAAGGAGCAGTTGCACAACATGAGCCTGTGATAGGGGCAATATATACTCAGTGAGGAGCTGCTAAGGGTTCCTTACAGCCCAGAGAGGGGCTGAGGTGGGGCTGCAGTGGGAACTTCTCCAGTTCTTGTGGTAAATTCACCTGGGCAAGCAGAAAAACTGCTTGGAATTTATTTCTGATTCCTATCCTGCCATAATCACCAAATCACAGAGTTGTTAAGGTGAGAAGGCACCTCTGGAGATCATCTAACCCCACCCATCCTTGGGTTTTCCTCACTCTTAGCATCACGCAGGGCCCTTGACTCATGGTGCACACTATTATTAAAAAGGGTATTCAAATCTTGCCCTCCCTCCAGCCATATGAGCTGCCCTGGTGGATGTCAGTCCTGCCAGGTGCACTGGGGACAGCCCTGCCTATGTCAGAAGGAGCTTTTCATCCACAGGCTCTCCTGTGAGCAGAGCTCAGGCTGTGACCCTCTGCTCTGCAGCATTCAGACCCCACAGACAGCCCTGTGCTCTGCTCTTGGTGTGTGTGCTGTGCTTTGGAAATCCTTCCCTTGCCTTGAAGCTGCTGCCCTTGCAGCTCTGGGAGCAGGAGTTCCTGGGATTTGCAGGTGCAGGCATCACCTTTCCCAGAGACAGCAGCATGTGAGGCAGGGATCTCTCAGGTGGGGACATCTCTGGGGTCATGGGGTTTCTTGAGGTATCAGATGGACCTTTCCTTACAGAACCCTGTGGGTTCAAGCTGCTGGGACTGTGCTTCCTCAGTCCTTGGTGCCTGCTGATCCCAGGGAATCCATCCCTTTGTCTCTTTGTCCCAACACAGCCCTCTCTCACACTCCCCTGTGCTCCAGGGTTTTATTGCACTGATTTCATTGACCCAGTGGGGCACAGGAGAGGAAGAAGAGGTCAGAATCAGGGTGTGAAATGGTAATTTGGGGGCAGCTTCAAGTAAAATGCTCTGCCCTAGCAACCAGAAATATCAAGGGATCATAGTTAATCACAGATGTGAGGGAATTAGCTAAAACAAAGTCGTGCCTTAAATATTTTTTGCAAACATGGACTTTATCTGCCACGTGCCTCATTAACAGTATAGAGATATTGGCACCTTGATCCTGGCTGATGTGCTGGAGTTTGAAGGCGGCAGGACCTGCTGTGGCTGTCATTTCTCAGCCCCACTTTGCAAACATCCCTCCCCTGCTGAAGGAGAGGTGGTTTTCTTTACAGAGCACCAATCTCACCCAGCTGTGGTGAGCAGTGCCTCCATCAGACCCTCCTGGTGAGCTGTGTGAGGCTGAATGCTTGGCAGGGATGTGCCAGGAGTCCTGCCCTCCTGTTCATGACTCTGAATTCACCCTCCAGAAAACGGAGAGGTTATGCCAGGAGAAAAGGATGAGCCTCTCTGGGGCAGAGGGGTGGCTAAACATCCTACAGAATAACTGCAGAAAATTGTGAAAATAACTCCTAAACAGGCTCAGAGGCTGAGTGACCCTCAGTGCCCTGGGTGCCACATCTCCCTGGCGTGGCTGCAGGGCTCTGTCTGCTGCTCAGGGTGCATTCAGCCCATTGCATGGCCCTGGTGGCTTGAATTTCCCAGGTTTTTTGCTTGTTAATTCCTACATTTGCTTGTTAATTCCTACATTTTTGCTTGTTAATTCCCATTCCCAGATGAATTTTCCAGTAATTCATCTGGGACTCTGTCAATCCTTTCCTCTCCATGCCCACGTGCTCCTTTCTGCATCTCCAACCTGCAGCATCATCCCAGTTGGAGAGGTGACACCCCATTAGTGTTGTTATCAAAGCCCTGCATTTTCCAGCTAAACCAGGAATTGGATTTCCATGCCTGCAGTACCTCAGCATCTCTCCCCTCTGTACCTGCCCTGTTTGCTCTCTGGGATGTCTCTTTATTTCACTGCTGGCAGATCTCAGGTGTTTGAAGCTCAGTTTTGCAAAGCTGCTTCAGTGCCAGCAGAGGCACCAAGGCACTGACTGGGGCTTTCCACAAGCTCCTGTGGCAGCCTCCTGCTGGGCCTTCCTGGCTATTCCCGTGGCAAAATGGGAAAAATTGTGGGAAAAGCAGTGGCCTGGCACTGAGAAGCCCTCACCCCTCACTCTGCTCTGTGGCAGTCATATTTTCTGGAAAAATCCCTTTGCCCAGGATTTTTCTCCTGGGAAGCTGAGAGGCCTCAGAGAAAAGGAAAACAATTCTTATCTCATTTGCTTCTCCTGTGTTGTGCTCACGTGTGGAATGTGTTTGGAGATTGTTTACCCACAGGTGATTGTTCCATTGGTTTCATGTGAATTGTTTTTGACTCAATGGCAAATCAGGGCCAAGCTGTGTCAGGGCTCTGGAAAGAGTCACGAGTTTTCATTATTGTCTTTTTAGCCTTCTGTAAGTATCCTTTCTGTGTTCTTTAGTATAGTTTAGTGCAGTATTCTTTAACATAATATAGCATCATAAAATAATAAATTAGTCCTTTAAGAACATGGAGCCAGATTCATCATTCCTTCCCTCGTCTGGGAACCCCACAAATACAATCCTGCTCTGCCCCAGGCTCTGTGGGAGCTCTGAATCCTGACATTCTCCTGTTTGAAGCAGGAAGGAGCTGAGGGGCTCTAAGCATCACCAGGGCCCTGCAGTGAGGCAGGGCCAGAGCAGCAGCAGCCCTGCCTGAGGCTCAGGGGTGTGGATGTGCAGGGCCACCCCCTGTCCCCTGCCAGCCCTGGTGCCCCCGCTTGGTGGCTTTGCCATAAATCCATCCCTGGTTACGTCACAGCCAGCCCCAGCCAAGCCCGGGGGGCATGGAAAGCAGCCTCTGGATTTGTAATTTTGTTCTTTTTTGACTCCAATGCCTCATTTAATATTTCACAGCCCCAGCAATGCATTCCTGTGCCAGAGACAAAGGCTGGCTGGAGGTTCAGCCACTGACATTTACATTATTAGGCTGGGGCTCCAGAGCTTGTGCTCAGCGAGGTGAGCAGGGTTCTTCCTGTGCTCCTAGCTGGAAATACAGGGTTGGCAAAAACTTTTGGCACTTGACTTTTAGTGCTGATCCAGCTGATGGTTATGGATGGTGGAGAATAATTGAGATAACATTGCTTTTGGAAACTTTGCCCCAAGTTTGCTTTAAATGTGAAGTCTGGATTTGGGTGAAGCCATCAAGAAGAGTGTTGGGCCCACACAATCCCAAGTCAGAAGCTGTTTTCAGTGCTCCTGCTCTGAACAGCTTCCAGACCCTCTAAATACACAGGTTTAAATAATTGCCCTTCAGTCTGGAAATATTGGCTCTTCTCTTGTATCAAATAACACCTAATGTCATTGTGGCTGAAGGCAAGCAGGATGAAATTGCCTGCCTTATTTTTCCCGGTGTGTTGGCTTTATGCACTTGGCAGCATTTGGAGTCAAATCAATCTTGCTTTCCTCTCCTGGACAGGTACTTAGTTTTGCTGATGTCAGGGTCCAGCTTTAGCGCAGAGAAGGGAGAGGAGGCAGGCCATGGCTGAGAGCACAGGGACTTGGCTTGCAAAGCCCCACAGGCTCGAGGAGGCTTGGGGCGAGTGCATTAAATCATAGAATGGTTGGGTTGGAAGGGATCTCAAGGACCACCTCACTCCACCCCCCTGCCCTGGCAGGGACACCTTCCCCTATCCCAGACTGCTCCAAGCCCCATCCAGCCTGGCCTTGGACATGTCCATGGATGGGGCAGCCACGGCTGCTCTGGGCAACCTGTGCCAGGGCCTCACCCTCCCTGTAAACCACTTTTCCCTTATGTCTAATCTAAACCTGCCTTCTGTCAGTTTAAAGCCATTGCCCCCTTCCTATCACTCAATGCACTTGTTAAAAGTCCCTCTCCAGCTCTCTTGGAGCTCCTTTGGATACTGGAAGGGTATTCTCCAGACTGAAGAGGTTCTCCAGGGTTCTCCAGGCTGAACAATCCAAATTTTCTCAGCCTGCCTCCACATGAGAGGTGCTACAATCTGAGTTTCCCTGGCCCAGTGCTTCTACCTTCTGCAAAAAGGGCTGGCAGAGGTTTGGAGAGCTCAGCTGGGGATTTGTACCTGCTGCAGCCCCAGAGGTGTTCCTTGGCCTGCACCAGAAGCTCCCCCTGTGGCAGAGCTGCCTTTCAGATAAAGGGCATTGGATGCTCTGCAGAGGAGATTCAAGGGACAATGAAGTACCCCAGGACCTGTGGGGACTCCTGACCAGTGGATGGGTGACAAATCAGCTTTGAGAGGAGCTCAGGGGATGTGCTCTGCTGTACACTGAACATGTGTACAGCATCCCCTGAACTGTGAGTGCCCAACTGGCTCACAGAGCCAGACCTTCCCTTCCCTTCCCTCCCCTGTGCTGTCTCTTCTCTCCATTTCTGTAGATTGTTGTCGCAGACATCTTTTATGAAAAATCTTTTCCTTAGGATTTTTCCTCCTGAGAAGCTGAGAGGCCTCAGGAACAAAATGTAAACATTGATTATCTGCTGCTGTGGAATGCAACAGGTGCATCTGTGATTGGTCTCATGTGGTTGTTTCTAATTAATGGCCAATCACAGCCTAGCTGGCTCAGACTCTCTGTCCGAGACAGAAGCTTTTGTTATCATTCTTTCCTATTCTATTCTTAGCTAGCCTTCTGATGAAATCCTTTCTTCTATTCTTTTAGCATTGTTTTAATGTAATATATGTCATAAAATAATAAATCAGCCTTCTGAAACATGGAGTCAGATCCTCGTCTCTTCCCTTATCCTCAGACCCCTGTGAACACGCTCACAGATTATTCCTTTCATCCTCTTCAAGAGGCCTCCTGCTGCCTCTCAAATCTCTTTTTTCACCTTGTTTAAACACTGCAGCCCAGTCCAGGAGCTGAAAAGGCTGAGCATGACCAAGATTATGGCTCTCCCTGTGGGCAGAGGATCCCCCTCCCTGTGGGGTGCCCGTGGGCAGCCTGGTGGCAGCTGGACAGAGCCCTGCCACGGGTGCTTGAGACGGCCAGGGGTGACCTCCCCGGGCACACAGATCTTTAGGAGGTTTGATCTTTAGGATCTTTGCTGGTTTGAGCATTTCACTTTGTTAAATTGCCTTCATCTTGACCCATGAGTGGTTTTTCCACCTTATTTTCTCCTCCCACCCCATCCGATTCCCTCTCCTGCTGAGGAGGGGAGGGATAGAGCAGCTTGGTGGGCACCTGGCCTCCAACCCAGGTCAGCTCACCACAGGAGTGCAATCTTCATTCCTGCTTTATTTGTGCTGCGACTGCTTTGAGCTAGTTACCTTTAATTACTGGCTCTGCTGAGGCTGGTTGAGTCTTTTCCAGTGAATGGTTTGGAGGTCCTTGCTCCCAAAGAATGAAACCACTTACCATCACTTATCTTTTAAATCAGAGTTCATATTTAGCTGGTGCCTTCCATCCAGGCTGCCTCCCCACACCTGCACAGAAGAAAGCTCTGCAGTCCTGCTGTTCACAGGAGGATTGCAATGCTCTCCCAGCCCTGCTGTTCACAGGAGGATTGCAATGCTCTCCCAGCCCTGCTGTTCACAGGAGGATTGCAATGCTCTCCCCAGCCCTGCTGTTCACAGGAGGATTGCAATGCCCTCCCCAGCCCTGCTGTTCACGGGAGGATTGCAATGCTCTCCCAGCCCTGCTGTTCACGGGAGGATTGCAATGCTCTCCCAGCCCTGCTGTTCACGGGAGGATTGCAATGCTCTCCCAGCCCTGCTGTTCACAGGAGGATTGCAATGCCCTCCCCAGCCCTGCTGTTCACAGGAGGATTGCAATGCTCTCCCAGCCCTGCTGTTCACGGGAGGATTGCAATGCTCTCCCAGCCCTGCTGTTCACGGGAGGATTGCAATGCTCTCCCAGCCCTGCTGTTCACGGGAGGATTGCAATGCTCTCCCCAGCCCTGCTGTTCACGGGAGGATTGCAATGCCCTCCCCAGCCCTGCTGTTCACAGGAGGATTGCAATGCTCTCCCAGCCCTGCTGTTCACAGGAGGATTGCAATGCTCTCCCAGCCCTGCTGTTCACAGGAGGATTGCAATGCTCTCCCCAGCCCTGCTGTTCACGGGAGGATTGCAATGCTCTCCCCAGCCCTGCTGCCCAGCTGAGATGTGATCTCCAGGAGGACATCCAGGCCCACACTGCTTGCCTTGATGTCAAGCTCAGTTTTGGCAATTCCTTCACTTTGATCATCATTATAGAGTGGAAAAGTCCTCTAAGTGTGTACAGAGACATTAAAGCTCTCACAGCCACCACAAAGAGGAGAGGGCAGCTGAGTCCCCTGACTGTGTGAGAGCAGCTCTGCTTCTCTTTCCTGGGGGTGGGAGCAGAGCTCAGTGAGGGGACCAAGCATCTGCTCTGGATCCCAAAGGGTTTGAGACTTCTGAATGTGAGTGTTGTAAACCAGGAGATGGGATGGTTTGTCCTGAAAGAACTTGTGTTTAATGCAGGCTGAAGGGAGCTGGGAGCAGCCTCAGCATTCCCCAGCCTGTTGTTTCCCTTTACACACAGCCCCAGGAGCAGAAACTGCTGCAAGGATTTCCTTCGGCGAGCACTGGCTGCACCAGCAAGAGCTGTGCTCTCACCAGCCCTGCAGAAATGGGGCAGTGGGCAGGGAAACTGTCCTTCCACTCATCCCACCCCACTGATCATGGCTTTGGGATAACTGTCTGGGGAGATTTTGGAGGACACAGTGCTTTAACACCATGGGATCCCTTTGGTGCAGTGACCCACACCCAGCAGCCAAACCCAGCTGTGGGGTGCCCCCTTGGAGCTGGGGGTGTCTGGGTGCAGAAACCCCCCGAGGTTCCCCTGATGGGGAGGCCCCTAAATAGTTCTGTGCCAGGATTGAGAGGTGAACAGACTTTTGGTTTTTTCAGTCTTCAGGTTGTTGTTTATTTTTTCTCTTATCAACAGTTCAGCATGATGTCTGCACACCAGACTTAGCACACAAAGAGAAAGGCACCAAAAGTCACAAGACACACAGGTTCAAGGTGTTTTAAAACTATTTTGTCCAATTAACCCTTAGAATGAATTTTATTTCTGCCTTTCTACCAATATCTAATTATTTGTCTGTTCACACAACATCTGCATTGGGGCTCTTTCCAACCAATCCCCCTGTGCCACCAACACTGCAGAAAATGGAGCAGATGAAGAACGAGATCAGACAACACCCAAAATCCTCCATCTTGTCTCCTATCTACCTCTATACTAAAAACCCAAAACTCAAAGTTTTTCACCCTGTGATAAACTATATGTTCTGGTTTGAAAGCAGTGAGAGAATCCAAGTCAGAAATACAATTTATTAGGAAAAGAAAAACCAAAATACATGCAATAATACAAAAGAAAAAACACTGACAAAGTCAGAATACAACCTGATACCCTGTGGGTCAGGGTGTTGGTAGCAGTCCAGTTGGATTGGTGGCTGCAGCCCTCCTGGGGTGGCAGATGTGGTTCTGTTGGAGCAGGGATCCTGTGGAAAAGGGTGTAGTCTTCCTCTGAAGATCCAGTGGAAAAGACAGCCATTCCTCTGGGAATCCAGTGGAAAGGCTGCCTGCTCTGTCCCAAACCCCAGGTTATGTCCAGGTGGGGATGCTGAGCTGCTCCCCCTGGGTAGAGCATCTCACAATGGGCTGATATTGTTCTGTGATAGCCATTAAACAGAAATGGCTTTTGGAGGGAGTTATCTCTGAGTCATGGAAAGGCATTGATGGGCCCATTTACAGGAGATAAGGGAAAAAACGATGCCCCTTCTGGGTTCAGCAGCTCTTGAGGATGGGAACAGAATACATCTTTGTATTCTAACCTAGGACACTACCACAATCTATTTCACACACTCGTAGATTCCAGTTCATCCCAAAGCCTTGGAAGCTTTCTCCGTGGATGAAGGTTGAAAGCAGTGTTCTCCTGGGGGTCAGGACATCTCAGGACAGGCAGAGGAACATTCCCCGTGCCCTGGGTTCCCACACCTGGGGGCTGTCCTCCCGTTTCCCAGGAGGGAGGGGTGTTTGGGGTGAGGCTGTGTGCTCAGAGGATGCTGTGCCCAGCCCCACACACCCTGCTGGCTGCCTGACCCTGCTCCACACAGGACAAGATGCCAACCAGAGGGCAAAGAGCCCTCATCTAATTATTGTGCTATATTTGTACATGAGAGAAGGAAAGTGAGCAAGAGCCACGCTGCTGCTGGGAACTTGATGGCTTTAGGTGAATTGAGAGACAGGGCACTCCAATTAAGGCTTTTTCTTTCCTTTTTTCACACAATTCCTCCCTTTTGCTCTGCCTGCCTGGGAGGCTGGACTACCTGCAGTGCTTCCCGTGGCTGCAGGGGGGTCAGTTTGTGATCCCTGGGGGGATGCAGAGGGTGCAGGGGCAGTCAGGAGCGTCAGGGGACAGCCTGTCCCACCAAGGGTTTGTGACAACGCCCTCCTGGCAGTGGCCATGCACAGAGGGAAATGAAATGCACCACTCTCTTGACGGTGTTTCAAAATGCCATTAAGGGATCAGAGCATGCTCCAGCCCGGGTGCTGGCAGCAGGCAGGGGAGTGAAATAATTGATTGGCTTCTCCCTGTGATCCAAAAGGGTTCCGATGTCAGGCCATTCATTGTGGTGGCTGGAATGCTAGCACCATCCACCGGAGCCAATGGGTGACTGTGCTAATGGCTAATCCGGGCTGATGGATGGCCTGGGGGAGATGCCGCTGCTGCTGCTAAGGGGGAGGCAGCAAGGGGAGAGGGAGGCAGCAACAGGCTGGGACCCAGCAGGCACTTTCCCAGTGAGAAAAACGCCAATCACTTGTTTTTAAAATTTTAAAAGTTTAATAGTAATGAAATGGTTATGAAAATAGTAATATAATTAGAGTAATAATAATTTGGACAATTTGAATTAGGACAATATGAGACAATAGAAACAAAGAGTTATGGACAGTCCAGGTACCTCTTTCTGGGCAAAATAAGCCCGAAAAAGGACCCACGTTAACAGAGGATTAACCCTTAAAAGCAATAGCCTGTTGCATATTCATACACCTCATACATGATGCATAAATTCCATTCAAACACAGGATTCTGTCTGGTCAGTGTCAGCGTCTTCCTCTTAATCCTGACGTCTTCATGGCTGAGCGAGGTGGGAAGAAGTTCATTTCTTCTGACAATGGAGCAATAAATTCTCTGAAAGACTTAGGTGTCCTGTGTCTGCTATCTCCACATGAATACCTCATTCCTTTCTTTAAAAAAATATCCCACATACATAGTTTCTATTTTAACATTATGTTATAACCTAAAACTATATTTAACACACTACTTAAGAAAATTAATACAGCATAACTTTCTAACATAACACATATCATGTTCACTTTAATATTTGCAAAAGCCAATCATAAAATACATGCATTTTTCATACCAACCAGTGCGAGAGCTGGAAGGGGGAGGCAGTGGGCAGGCAGCTCAGGCAAGTACCCATGTCCTGGCCCCCTACCTCACACAACAGGTAACATCTGAATTTAGCCACTTGGTTTTTGCCAGGTCTGGACTACAGAGTAACAAAGAGATGGCAAAAGCCTTGTCTCTGTCCTCTCTGCAGCCCTTCTCAAAACTCAGATATATTGCTTTATTTCAAATTAAAAGTGCACCGGGGTTGCCAGCATCTTCAGGTAAATGAAAAACAAAGCTGAATGCAAAAGAGAGGGCAGTAGGAAATAATAAGATTAATGATCCCAGGGAGGGCAGTTGTGCCAATTAGCAGCAGACAGGGGCTGATGTGTTCCCCAGCACACCAGCCCAGACCTGCTGTGGCTCTAGGGACAGGTCCTGCCTCCCCAGGCACATCTCTGTGTTATGGGATCATTGCTCCTGGTTTGCACTGGGCTGGGTAGGAGCAGAGCTGGTGCCTGCCCTACTTCCAGGCCTGCCCTGAAGGAGATGTCCACTGGAGAAGGCTTGACTACATCCTACCCTGTGGGGGGATAGAATGTGAGAAAACAGAGTGCAGAAGGCAATCTCACCCCTGAGGAGTTGCAGCTGTGCTAATCCCCAAAGATTAGGAACAGGCCTGCCCTTAACAGGGCACAGCTGTGTCCAGTGAGGATGAGTGCTGCAAAAGAGTGGGTGAGCTGAGTGAGGAGGGAGTAGGAGTTTGTTGGCTGTGCTGTGAGGAGCTGTCCATGAGAAATCACCAAGCAGGTATGGAACTTTTGCAATAAGATGACACCACCACCCCAAACCATGGCTCGTGCTGAGCTTTCAGTTCATGGCCAGGCTGGGGCTTGCCAGACCCCTGGTTCAATCTGCATGAAGGGGACCGTGCTGGGCTCTCCCAGCAGCACCTTTCCTCCCAAAACACAGCTTCCATACCTGCCTGCAAGGGAACAGATTGGCTTTAAATGGTTGCAGCTCAAGGAGCCTCTCTTGGTGTTATTGATCACCCACTGATTGCTCCTGCACTTGGTATTCAGCTTGTAAATAAGATTACAGGGTAAATCTAAAATAGAAGCAGAGGGATGATAAAATTCTGCTCATTTACAATAAACTCAAAGAACTTTCCCCCTTCTGCCCCCGCTCTGGCTTTATTATGAAGTCCAATAAAATACCCTGGGGAGAAGAAGGAAGAGAGAGTAGCAATTCAAAGGCAACATCAAAAGGCATCTCTATTTATTTTAGCGTGTCAACAGGCACAGAGAGATGCTCCCAGCCAAACCTGGCAGCTGCTCCAAGTGCAGCAGCCCAGCCCCTTCCCTGCCATCCCCTGCCAGCTCTGCTCAGCCCAGGGCTGTGCTGGAAAGACAGGCCCAAGCCCATCCATTTCCTTCAGACCCCAAATAAGTTTCTATTTTGATGGCAAGCACTTCAGGTGTAAGATGGGGAGTTCAGTGCCATAGACTGTTCTCACTGCTTCCAGCCTATCTCTGCAAAACAGAGAAAACCCAAATGCTCTGTGGCTAAAAATAGGTATTCCTCTTCTCTCTCTGTGCTCTGCAGGGCTGTCCTTTGGGCTCCCAGCAGTGCCAGGTGCCCTGCACCTTCCACAACCAGCTGAAGGAGACTGTGATTTAAGGGCAGGATGTTCAAGAGCTATACCCACCTTTGCTAGCCACTGATATCACATCAGTTTGTGATATCCAGTGGCTGAAGTAAGCCCCAGCTGCTGGAGTCATGGGGATTCATGAGGATTTTAAACCCTGGAAGAAACCCAGGGTTCACAGCCCACAGGACAGCCATGGGAGGTTTCTCCCAGCTCCATCCTCTGAGGGCAGGGGAAGCATCTCCCTGCCCTAAGCACACCCAGGACACCTGTCACCACAGGCCTCCAGCCAGGCAAAAATTAGCATTGATTCCATGATTGCAGAAGGCTGATCAATTGCTTTATTACACTACGTCATCTTATACTATACTGTATTTCTTAAGAATCTCTGTCTTACAGACAATGCAATACAGCTTTGACCTAATTGGTCAATCCAAACACCATCCAGTGTGTTAAGAAGCACCCTTTGGTAAGCAAATCTCCTGCACCTACCACAGCCAGCTGAAGGAGACTGTGATTTCATGGCAGGAGGTTTAAGAGCTATGCCCACCTTTGCCAGCCTTGCAAACATCAGTTTGTGATATCCCATGGCTGAAGTTAGCCCCAGCTGCTGGGGTCATGGGAATCCATGAGGATTTAAAACCTGGAAAAAGCCCAGTCTCTTCCACAGGACAGCCATGGGAGGTTTCTTGCATCCTCTGAGGGCAGGGGAAGCATCTCCCTGCCCTGAGCACACCCAGGACACCTGTCACCGCAGGCCTCCAGCCAGGCAAAAATTAGCATTGATTCCATGATTGCAGAAGGCTGATCAATTGCTTTATTACACTATATCACCTTATACTATCTATACTTCTTAAGAAACCCATCCCCTTCCAGACAGCCCAATACAGCTTTGACCTAACTGGTCAATCCATCCAAACACCATCCAGCGTCCAATTAAGAAGCCACCCTCTGGTAAACAAACCTTCAGAACACATTCCACATGTACACAACACCAGGTGCAACAATTAGAGATAAGAATTTTTTTCTCATTGTTTCCTCTGATCTTCTCACAGCCTTCCCCAGGACAATGCCTGGGAAAGTTGTCTGTTGCTGTCTGTGGCCAGAGAGCTGCTGCCACACCTCCTCTCTCTCCCTTTCTCTCTCTGCAGGGCTGTCCTTTGGGCTCCCACCAGTGCCAGGTGCCCTGCACCTACCACAGCCAGCTGAAGGAGACTGTGATTTAATGGCAGGAGGTTTAAGAGCTATGCCCACCTTCGCCAGCCTTGCAAACATCAGTTTGTGCTATCCCATGGCTGAAGTAAGCCCCAGCTGCTGGGGTCATGGGAATTCATGAGGATTTAAAACCTGGAAAAAGCCCAGTCTCTTCCACAGGACAGCCATGGGAGGTTTCTCCCATCCTCTGAGGGCAGGGGAAGCATCTTCCTGCTCTGACACCCTCACAGGGACCTGTGCAGGCTCTGCCCAAAAGCCAAGGCTTATCTGCACCTCCTTTATGGAAAAAGCAGCCTTGTGCCCACCACTGAAGCCTATCCATAAGTATTAATAATATTTAATGTGTGTTTTTTGTCATTGTTCTTGCATTATAATGGTCTAATTTGACTAAACAGTATTTGGTAAATCAGCTGTTTTCTGGTCAGTTTAGCTGAGTGATGTTAATCTAGTCTTTCTTTGATAAAAAGACTGACTAGAATTGGTCAGAAAATGTCAGAAAAGCAAGTCCAAAACTAAAGAAAATGTTTCCATACAGGAGAAAGTATGACAGTATTGGGTAGAAGTATATGGCAAGTTGTATTTCTTTGGAAAGTACATTGATGCTAAGTAAGGAAAATGCTACTTTTTGTCAGTAGCAAATTATAGTTCTAGGTAGAAGGATTTTGGACACTGGCTTAATTATGATCAACACAGGTTTGTTTTCTTTCTACTGCTTCAAGCAAGGGAAAAAAATCTCCTGCAGTTAATTGAGGACCTGACACCTCCAGGTGCTCCAAAGCTCAGGAGGATGGGCTGTCCTGACCTTCCCCTCTGGGCTCTTTAGGAGACTTGGGAACATTTTGTCTAAATTGTGCTTCTCCCCAGGAACTTTTGAGGTGATTGGCCCTCGGCAGGAGTTGTGCCAAGCTGTTATCCCTCAGTGCCATGCCAGGGGAAGCTGCAGCCCCCATCCCCTGGGCAGATTTGGGCTCCCTGGTGCTTGGGGCAGGTTGTGTCCTTGCTGCTGGTGTGGGGCACCAGCCCTGCTCCCCACCAAGGGTGTCACACTCAGTGCCAGCACTGAGGACAGAGTACTTTTGTGGCAGTGTTCCCTCAGGAGTGAGGCTTTTAAATGTAGCAGGATTGACTCAAAATCCCAGATTAATTCACTTTTAAATACCAGCTCTGGGATTCTCATCCTCTGCTTCTAGGTGCATATCCCCAAGCCTCAGTGGGTGTTTATGAGATCTTGAAATTTAATCCTTGAAGAATACATTAAAACTTCAATTCCTTGTGCAGTCCAGTGATTTTGGAGGCTGAGGCCTGGAGGAACAAATAAACATTCTGAGACAATCAGAACCAGCAGTGTTTTGTGCTGATCCCCTTGGGGCAGTGACAGCCCTGCACAGCCTGAGGCATTTATAAGGTGGATTGAATGAGGGATTTCACAGCCTTTGGGTAGCCACTGAGTTTCCCTTTTTCCTGCGTTAAGAGAAGGCAAAATCCTTCCCTTAACTTCCTTCAGGGCAAGGGCTCCTTGTGATCCACAGAGCCTGAGTGCCCATGGATTATTTTTTGGGGTGAGGAAAAAGATGAAGTGTTTGAAGCCTCTAAGTGCAAGGGTAAATTTCCAGAGGGGGTTGTGCCTCCTGGAGAAATTTCAGTGGCATCTACAAAGCCTTTCACATGCAGGGATGGGGCAGCCCCTGAGCTGTGGAATCACTGGCATGGAGCTTCAAGATATTTGCAAGCCCAGCTGAAAGTCCCCTCAATTTATGTTTTCAAGCCCACGGCCTCACCAAGCTGCTGGGGAATCTTCAGGTTTTCAGCAGAAAAAACCCCCAGCACCCAAGGAACACCTATGCCACCCCACAGCCTCTGCTGCTGGGCTGGAATGGTTGGGGAGCAAAGCCTGCAGCCTCATTTCCCCAGCAAGAGGAGACCTCTCCAGCCTTCAATGTACTCACAAGAATTCACAGCCATGCTGAGGAAAAAAAAAGAAAAAAAAAAGCTTCCTCCTCCAATCCAAAAAGGTGAAAAGAGAGGACAAAGTTAAAAGCAACTCCAAAAATGACTGCTGAGAATAGAAATACCCTGTGTAACCATGGCTTCCTCACCACATCCATGCCTGAAATGCAGGTGCCTGATGCAGGCACAGCCTGGGAAGTGGCCCAGGAAAATGCTGCACTGCTGGCTGTGGGTGATGCTGGGGACAGTGATGTCCTCAGCCCAGGGTGGGAGTCCCTGAAAGTGCCTGAGCAGGGGGCACAGCAGTGGAAACACCAATGAGCCCTTGTCCCAGAGGTGCCTGAAGGAGCTCGGTCTCTCCTGCCAGAGCCAACCCCAGTGGAGGAGCTGTCCTGGCTGGTGTTACAGCCACCTCCCTTGGCAGCACAGCTGAAATCCTCCTGGGACAGGCAAAGGCCACTCTGCCCCAGCACAACTTTTCTTTCAGCCTCTTGGGTGCCCTTTGATCCTCACTGGCAGAGAGCCCCCAGCACTTGTGTTGGCATCCTATCACAGGGGTTCCACACTGTTGTCTCCTTATCACAGAAGTTCCACACCTTCTCAGTGTTTCTTGTGGGCAGCTCCTCAGAGCTCTGACTCTTTCTTCTTCACAAAGCAGCCAACTGACCCCAGTTCCCTTCTCAATACCACCCCACTCTTTTATAGCATCTTCTCATTGCTTACAGCTGTGGCCTGGTAAAGTCAGGCCTGCTCCTAATCTTTGATAATCAGCCCAGCTGCAGCTCCTCAGGGGTGAGATTACTTTCTACTCTGTTTTCTTATATTCTATCCCCCCGCACACTTGAGGCTCCCTGCACACCCCAGAGCCCCAATCCTGCTGCCACCAGCTCTCCCAGCCCCAGGCCCTGCACCATGGAGGGATTTATCATGCAGGCAGGCAACAGGGGAATAAACACGTGCCAAGACTGAGAATGGCAATATCTGAATGCCTCCAGTTCCTTCCTCCAAATAAATCACTGTGACTCTAATTACCACACTTGCCCTGGCTACACGCTGGCTTAATATGGAAAATGAGTGTGGAGCATTTATTGCTGCTGATCCTAGAGCCTTCATTTTTGATATTAAACCATGTTTAATGCATTGCAATGCAGATTAAAGTAAGGCAGGCCATGGGCAGGCTCTGGTTTGCTTGGGGAGGGTTTGGTTGCTCCCTGTCCAGGAGCAGGATGGTGCTGGCCCTGCTCCCTCTGTGCTGACTCTGTGTCAAGCCCTGCCTGAATCCTGTCGGCTTTCACCACCACACCTCCTCTGTGTGTGGATTTATGGTTGTTTAGACACCAGGACTAGGGAGACTGCTGTAAATGTGTTATTTTCACTGAAGGGACAGGTTGCAGCAGAGCTTATAACCCTGCTAGATGCAGCAGAAGTGGTGGTTTCTGAGGTTTTAAGCTTTCCTAAATAGATGGCCATGCCTGTCAGTATGAATCAGCTCTTGCTTTCAGAAAAGCTTTCTTTCTTTATTTTGTTACAAGAGCCCTTGACCTTCAGTGACTAGTTTGCATTGAATCTTCAACAATTGTGAAATCATTTCTCACACAATCTGGGAGCGTGCTGCAGAGCCCAAACCTTTTTTGCCCTATTTTGCAGTACAGCTTCTGCAGGGTGATGGAACTTGGCCACTTACACAGGGCCTTGGTCATGGTTGTAGGCACAGTTTGGGGTCACTGGGATGGGGCTGTGGTGCAGGCACAGTTTGGGGTCACTGGGATGGGGCTGTGGTGCAGGCACAGTTTGGGGTCACTGGGATGGGGCTGTAGGCACACTTTGGGGTCACTGGGATGGGGCTGTAGGCACAGTTTGGGGTCACAGGGATGGGGCTGTGCTGTAGGCACAGTTTGGGGTCACTGGGATGGGGCTGTGGTGCAGGCACAGTTTGGGGTCACTGGGATGGGGCTGTAGGCACACTTTGGGGTCACTGGGATGGGGCTGTAGGCACAGTTTGGGGTCACAGGGATGGGGCTGTGCTGTAGGCACAGTTTGGGGTCACTGGGATGGGGCTGTAGGCACACTTTGGGGTCACTGGGATGGGGCTGTAGGCACAGTTTGGGGTCACTGGGATGGGGCTGTAGGCACAGTTTGGGGTCGCTGGGATGGGGCTGTAGGCACAGTTTGGGGTCACTGGGATGGGGCTGGCCCAGCCTCATCCCCAGTGGGCACAGCTGTGAGCAGCAGGTGAGCAGCACTGACAGCAATGAGCCATGGAGTGCCCAGGTGTGCTGAGCAACCACCAAAGGGAACAGAGGGCACACAGGGGCAGGGCATCAACAGGAGGGTGTAAAAGGTTGGGCTAAAGACCAAGAAGAGCAGATGATTGCAGCCTTCTGAGGTGGTTTGGTGTCACTCTGTGTGGGCAGAGACCTGAAGCCTTCTGATGAGGTTTGGTGTCACTCTATATGGGTTGAAGCCTTCTGAAATTGTATGGTGACACTCTGTATTGTGGCTGTCTTGTCTGTGGCATATGCTGTGACACGTGGGGTCTCAGAGTGATTTTTTCAGGGCAGGGGAGGGAGCAGAGAGGGTCCAGGGATGAAAAGGCATGGAGCAAACACAGGTCCACTGAGCTTATGGTTCACCCTGAGCAGGGCAGCACAGGCCAGGTGGGGAAAGGGAAAAGCAAGGCAAGGCCAGCCTGAGCAGGAGGGCTCCCTGGTGGCACTGGTGACATCCCAGGCAGCCCAGCTTCTTGCACACACACCTGGTGACAGCAGGCTGGGCACCAGCTGCTGCTCTGTCTTTACGGGAGCGATCTGCAGCAGCTCCACCCATCCAATGCTTTCCTATTTCCATCCCTGGAGGCAGCTCAGGTGTGTGTGAAATGCGACTCATTCGGAGCAGGCGAAGGGGAGGAGTGGCCGCTGCTGAATAATTCATCCCTGCCAGAGCAGAGTGTGCCCTCCCAGGGCAGAGGAGGAGGAGGAGGAGGGTGTCACCTCGGGCTGGGTGTTGTCCCTGTCCCTGGAGGGGGAATGAGGATCTGCCCTCCCTGCTCGGCCAGGGCATCTCCAGCCCTGTGGCATCAGGACAGCCCTCCCGGGGCAGCTGCACATCTCAGACTCCCTCTAGAGCACCCGGGAGTGCCAAGGCTGGGATCCATTCCTCTGAGCACACCTGGACAGAACGTGTCTGTGATTTGGAGCACACGAGGAGGGGAGTCCTGGAGGAATTAGCTGGCTGGAGGGAGGAATCAGTCTCTGGGGCATCAGTGTTTTGTCTTCCACAGCTCTGCAAACCCCACTCCTGCTGCCACCACTGATGCACATCTGATGGGAGAGGAGCTGCTCCAGCCACGGGCCTGGGAAGGACAAGAAAGGAGAAGAGAAAAGCACAGGAAGGAATGGAGGGAAACCACATGGCTCACCCTGGCATCTCCTTCCCTCTCAGGCCAGCCAGCCCTGAGCTTGTGTCTGGTGGTGGGACAGAGGATGGGGGATGCACCCCAGAGCTGTCCCGGCAGGCACAAGGAGCCCAAACCTGCCCCGAGGGAGATCTGCGGCTGTCAGGGTCCTGTCCCACCCCAGGGACAGAGCAGGGAGGTGGCAGCGCTCCACGTCACCATGGCAACCAGCCAGACGGCTCCTCTGCTGGAATCCCGAATCTCTGGATGAGCCCTGGCAAACCACTGACCCCAGCAGAGACAGACAGACAGACAGGCTCGGGCTGGGGGTCCCCTCCTGAGCATTGGCCACAGGGTGTCTCTGCCCTCTGAACACCGATTTGCTAATCCTCTCTGGAGCAGTTTTGTCCCGTGCCAGCACAGCTGAGCCAGAGGTGCTGCTTCTGACAGGGCATCAGTGTTTCTCTGCATGGATGTTTCCTTTTGGGGAGGTTCCCTGCTGCTGAAATTCGGTGGAGCCTTGGTTAGTGCATGGCAAGGCAGAGGCTGTGTCAGAGCTGACGGGGAGCTGGCGTCCCCTGTGCTGGTGGAGCTGCTGGTTAGGGACATGTTCCTGCATTTCTAACACTCTGGAGATTTGGTCCAGGGAGATCCTCAGAGGAGATCAGCAGCCTGGAGATGCTCTTGCAAGGCACAGTGTTTCTGCTCCAGGGGGGCGTGTGCCCATCTCCCTGCTGTGGTGACACGCAGGTGCCTGGGTACCCCCACTCTTCCATCTCATCAGCATGGCCCCACATGGGACCAGAGCATGGATGGGTGAGTGGGACTTCCCAGCTTTGCCCCTGCTGCAGTTCCATCCACACCTCCTGGTGTGGGAACCCAGGACATCCCTCTGGCTGTCCAGGACGGCCAGGACCCTGCCAGGGGGCTCAGAGACCCTGGCACGGAGCCCAGGATGCCCCTGTGGGTTTGATTATGACCCGTGGAGCAAATTACCAACCTTATATGAAGATCTGCAAGCCACAACAGTTTAAGTAGAATAATAGTGAAGTTATCACGGGCTGGAAAAGTCGATTTTGGGGTTTCTGGAATGGGGGTTCAGGAGGCAAGATGGAGGGATCTGGGCATGTCCAGCCTTTCTCCTTCTCCTTCTTCTTCTTGGCCTCCATCTTCTGCTGTGATGGTGGCACTTTCAGATTGGTCTAGAGTAGAAGCTCACTGTCTAACACAGGTGATAGGTATTGGAAAGTCATTGTAAACATTGTTTATGTAGTTTTTAGTATAAAGACATAACACTGCCCTGGGGGCAGGCAGGGTGCCTGGAATTGTCCTGCTGGATGGACCTCAGCAGGGCAGGAGAAAACTTTTGATAGATAAGATACAATAAACAACCTTGAGACCGAGAAATGAAGAGCTCTGACTCCTTCTTCAAGCGCTCGGGCTGGGAAAAGAGACTTTTAACATTCTCAGGGTCACAGCAACCAAAAGATCCCGAGATCCTGGGAGAAGAGGCTTTGAGGAGTCCCATTTTCGGAGGAAGTCCTGGGGCTGGGTGCAGGCCGTGCTGCCTGTCACGTTTCCCACCCTCCTGATCTGCCTGGTGCTGAGGTCCTGCCCCGTGAGCATTCCCAGCCACAGGAGCCACTGTGTCCCAGCAGGTCCTTGAGACACAGAGCACATCCCAAGGCTTCCCAAGAGCCTGGCATGGGCACAGTGCTGTGCCCAGCCTTCCCCAGAGCAATGGCCAGGGATGGCCTCGTGTATGATGAGTTTGTGCCTGCTCAGCACGGGGCAGTGTGATCTCCCCAGCCCTGCTGCTGTCTGCCCTTCATTCCCAGCTGAGTCATTTAACACATGGCTGCATGAGCCACCACATCAACCCTGTGCCACCCTGCCCAGCTCCCTGTCCCCTGCTCAGGCCAGACCCCTCAGCACTCCTGCCTCCCCTTTCCAGACCCCTCAGCACTCCTGCCTTCCCTTTCCAGACCCCTCAGCACTCCTGCCTTCCCTTTCCCCAGCTCTGCTCCCCCTTCCAGCCTTCCCCCAGAGCTTACATTTATTCGGGCAGATTTGTTCTGTGGCAGAGGAGCCATTAAGGCTCTTGTTAGCAGAGAGGGAAGGATGCTGCTGTGTGCCTGTGGCCACGTTAGGAGGCTGGGTGAGGGCAGTAAATAAAGTCTCACTCTATTACAATGATTGGAAAGTCTTGAACGAGAGCAGCAGGCTGGCAGAGCTGCAGAGGAGGTGTCCTCCAAGGGGCAATTGTCACACAGCAACCTGCCAGCTGTCCCCATTTGTCTTCCTGTCTTGCCAGAGATGATATCAAGCTCCTTGTGCTGCTCGAGGTGCTGAGGTGGCCACAGGTGTCCCTGGGGTTGTCCTGTGGGACAGGACAAAGGGAAGGACTCCTTCAGCAGCAGCAGGTCTGGCACTTTGCTGGGTTATGGGCACAAAATCTGCTTCCAGGGGATTGTGGAGGAAAGTGAAACGTGGGAAGGGTCTGACCTGCCACAGGTGGCATGGAGCCAGAGCTGCAGCTGCCCCTGGCTGGGATGCAGAGGGTGGTGGAGATCCCCACTCCTGCCTGGAGATCTCCCTCCCTCACCTGAGCATCTCTGTGTGCTGGTTTCACCCCCAGCCCAGCAGCAGCTCTGCTTTCCTCTCCTGGCTGGGTGTTGGGACACTTAATCCATTAGCATTAACGAGGTGTGCCTGGCTGTGCTGCAGCAGCACCGTGGCACAGCTCAGCTGGAGGAGTCTCAGCCCTGGGAGATGCTCACAGAGTAAATGTGCTGTGCTTACAGCCCTCTCTTCCCCCTGCTGCTGAGTCACAGCCAGGCTCAGCTGCAAAACAGGCCGTGAAGTCCTTGCTGAGGGTTTATGGGGTCCCTGGACCATTGCAGCATGTCTGAGCAGCTCCAGTGGCCCTGCAATGGGCCAGGCTGGCAGCAGGGCTGAGCTCAGCAGCTCCGAGGCAGCCCCAGACACGCAGGCAGCATCAGGAGAGGGGCAGTGCTCGCTGAAGGACTCACAGTCCTTAACTCATCGCTCTGAAGGGCAGCACCGGGTGCCTAAAATTAGACTCCCACCTCCTAATTTAGGTAGTTCAGAAAATAGGCTGATTTGTGTATTCCTTTCTCCCTACCCTGCTGGCACAGCTCAGCATCCAGAGACTTCCAGGGAGCTGCTCTGTTCTCAGGCAGCTTGGAGCACTCCAGCAGCACCCAGTGAAGGAATCCCAAATGTTCCTGTATCCCTGGTTAACCCCAAGTAGGAAACGAGGAGCTGCTGTTCCATCTCTGCAGGGGAGAGCCCTCCTGGTGCTGCAGGAGCCTGATTGAACCAGAATTATCAAAGAGCAGCCTGGTCCTGGGCCTCAGCTTACTTATGGTGAGCTGGGGTTGCACCTCAGCCTAAGGGGTTTGTGATACCCCAAATCAGTGTCCCTGCAGCACCTCTCTGCTGCCTCTGCTCAGCCAGGTCCTGGGGTGCCCCGGGGCTGTGCCAGGGTGCAGCAGGCAAGGACAGAGCTGCCACCATGTGTAGCCATGATATTTTCTGAAAAATCCTTTCCTTAGGATTTTTCCTCCTGAGAAGCTGAGAGGCCTCAGGAACAAAATGTAAACATTGATTATCTGCTGCTGTGGGATGCAACAGGAGCATCTGTGATTGGTCTCATGTGGTTGCTTCTAATTAATGGCCAATCACAGCCCAGCTGGCTCAGACAGAGAGTTTGAGCCACAAACCTTTGTTATCATTCTTTCTTTTTCTATTCTTAGCCAGCCTTCTGATGAAATCCTTTCTTCTACTCTTTTAGTATAGTTTTAATATAATATATATCATAAAATAATAAATCAGCCTTCTGAAACATGGAGTCAGATCCTCGTCTCTTCCCTCATCCTCAGACCCCTGTGAGCACCGTCACAACCAAGGGGCAGCAGTGTGGAGATGCTGGGGCAGCAGCACCCTGGGGATGGCTGTGAGCTGGAGGGCCCTGAGATGTTGGAGTGACAGGGCTGCTCTCCATATGGCAACCTCTGGAACCACCAGAGTGGTCCCACCCTCTGCATCCCAGCACAGGGAACGGATGCAGTAGGAAAATGTTGGACGTGGCCAGTGTTGTGCAGGCACAGCTGGGGCTCTGACCCTGTGTGAAGGGAGCCATGGGGGCATAGCAATGCCAGCCTGGTCCCTGCTGGGGGCTGGCTGAGCTGGCCCCAGTGCTCCTCCCCGTGCCTGGGAAGGTGACAGCCTGGCAGCTCCTCACACGAGCCTGCAGCTGCAGGGATCTGCACGTTTCATAGTACACGTGTCCCATTAAGAAAAAGATCAGAGTTCCCAGGAGCTAAAAATAACAGCAGGCAGTGGAGTTTGTCCAGGAGACAGTGAGGGATGTGGGGGTGTGGAGCAGAAGGTGTAATTTCACTGCTGGCTCCACCAGTGACAGGGTGCAGGAGAAGGGAGTGAATCAATCCTGCCCTGGTGCAGGAGATCACTGCGAGGGAGCAGCCTGGGGCTGTGGTTACTCAGCTCCAGACCCTCTCCTGTCACACCTGAGGCGGTGCAGGGGGTGCCCTGGGGCTGTGCCAGGGTGCAGCAGGCAAGGACAGAGCTGGCACGATGCTCCCAAGGGGCAGCTGTGTGGAGATGCTGGGGCAGCAGCACCCTGGGGATGGCTGTGAGCTGGAGGGCCCTGAGATGTTGGAGTGACAGGGCTGCTCTCCATATGGCAACCTCTGGTGCTGAGTGAAAGAGTGAGTGCAAACACAGATCCTAATTACCACAGCTCCTCCACAGCCAGCTCTGCCTGCTCTCCCCAAGCTGTCAGATGCTCTCTAGCAAATGCCTCCATCTCTCTTCCATGGCTGAATTGAAGCTATTTATTCTCTCCTCAAGATCCAGCAGCTTCTGTTTTACCACTAGTTGAACAGCTGGGAGAGAGCAGGAGGAGTGAGGAGGGGAGAAACCCCCGGAGCTCCTTTTAGCACAATCCTAAATCCCAATTCCTTTAGGACTAGAAAATCCAAGCCCTGTGTGAAAGAGAGAACAGAGGCCAATGCCTGTCCTGGGCCATGGAAGCTCCTGGCCTGAAGCAAGTTTGCTGGAGAAATGACCTTCATTCCCTGAATGTTGTCAGGAGGCAGGAGGAATGCGATGGGCAAAAGGATTTGTTCTTCAAGGTTATTTAGCACATTACCCCCCAGGTCTTGCATCCCAGCATGGGTCAGAGCACCTGGCAGGGCTCAGATCACCCTGTGAGGACAGACTGGGAGATGGGGTATCCAGCCTGGAGAAGCAAAGGCTCCAAGGAGACCCTAGAGCCCCTTCCAGTGCCCAAAGGGACTCCAAGAGAGCCAGGGAAGGACTTTGGGCAAGGACCTAAAGTGACTGCAAAAGGGACAAAGGCCTTAAGCTGAAAAAAAGGCAGGGTTAGGTTAGACATTAGGAAGAAACTCTCTGCTGTGAGGGTGGTGAAGCCCTGGCACAGGTTGGAACAAGAGGATTTTTAAGGTCCCTTCCAACCCAAACCATTTTGTGATTCTAACCCCAGGCTCTCACCACAGCCTGGAAGGGAAACCACAAAAAAAAACCAAAAAACCAAACAAACAAAAAACCAAAAAACAAATTTAAAAAACCTAAGCAAGCAAACATGGTAACAGGTCCAATTAGCAAAGGCATTTGGCTTCCCAGCACCACTCCCCATTGCTGCTGGCTTTTGGAAGGGGCTGGGTGAGATGAGTGGCAGCTCCAGCAGCTCTGTGCAGATGGACACATCCACTCTCTATCTGGAGAGCTCTTGTCCCCCCAGCCAGCCCTGGCACTCCTCAGCTGCTGCAGCCAGAACAGAACCAGCATCCATCACCTCTCCTGCTCCCAGCCTCATCCTGCTGGGACCTCGGGGTGGGTCAGCACCCACAGCAGGTCCGGGGTGGCCGTTCCTGGGTGCTGCATCCCTGCAGGAGCTGGGCTTGGAGCCCCAGGTGTGCAGTTATTCTGCCCCAGGACCTTGAGATTCCTGCATTTGGGGGCTCACACTCTCAGCATCACTTCCCTGGGTACCTGTGCATGTTTGCCCCCCTGGCCTGCCCTCAGCTTTGGGGTGAAACCCAAAATCTGTTTAAATCTGAGATTATCAAAGATGATATCCAACAGGTTTCTGGAAAATCAGCAACTGAGTGGAAGATGGAAACTGTTTCTTGCCCTCCACTGTGCGGGGAAAAAATCTGGTCTGAAGTAGGAGGCAAGTTCCCCTTGGTACCTGTCAAGGGGAACTTCCATGGTCCTCATGGGTCCCTTCCAGCTCAGGATATTCTATGATGTCCAGTGAAATAATTGCAGGTGCCAGCCTGTCCTGCCTGCTGTGATGAGCCCTTTGGAAAAGGCAGGGGTTCCCCACTGCTCCCAGCCCTGCTCCCTCGTGCTGCTGCTCTCCTCCCAGCTGGTGAGCCTGTGGATTATCTAAACTGCTCATTCTCAACATTGATAGAGCTGTTTGCCTCCCACCCCACTGGGCTTTGCAAGCTATTTTTTGTTTTTTCTCGACTTAACGGGATGTTTACTGCTCAACAGCTTTCCCTCAGCAGCCAGCAGGAGGAACTCTGAGCCACCACCCCAACAACCTGCTGGCTTTCACACTGACATGGGAGTAGACGTGAGTTTCCTCCCTGCTGCAGCTCCCGACACTGTTGGGGTTGAATGTTGGTCCCCAAATCCAACTGAGAGGTCTTGCAGCTGATTTCTACCCCGGGGAAGAAGGAGGGAGCTCATAGGTTTGCAGAAAGGAGCTCTCAGGTTTGGATGCTGAGGGCTCTTCACCTCGGGCTGGGTCTGAGGTGTGTCCTGCCCCGTGGTGACAGTGCAGCTCTAACCAGGCGACAGGGAGGTGGCTTGGCAGCTGCCAGCCTTGCCTCATGACAGCTGCCAGGCAGGCATCAGGTAGTCGTGATTTCTCCTACTCCCTCTGCCTTGGAGCGAGGGACAGAGTGGGAGGGGTCTGCTCAGCTTCTCCTGGGGAAGAAAGCAAACCCGGGTATGCACAGACCCCTTTCCCATCTGTCCACCTTAGATGAGTGTGACACCCGTGCTCCCCACCTGCTCCCTTCAGGTGCTGCTCCTGGGGCAGGGAGGGTTGTGCCAGGGCAGGAGTTCTCACAGCATCAATGAAATGATCAGTGATGATCAGTGAGATGATCAGTGCCTGTCCATATTGATGGGCTCCATGACACCTCTGCCACATGCTGGTGCCATCTTCCCTTACCATGACACCTCTGCCACATGCTGGTGCCATCTTCCCTTACCTGAGCCTCCAGCATTGAGGTGGCCATCACTGCTCATTGCTTCAGAACAAGAGCCCTGTGGAAGTTTGTTTCTTGCTTTCCATGAGCTCTGTGGTGTATTTTGGCTGTCTTGGTCTCACCTCCATCCTGCTGCTCTTTCTGATTGTCAAAACCCCAGCAGGCTCTCACCTGAGCTTCTCCCAGTGCTGCAGTGAAGCTCTCACCTTGTCATGACAGGACAGCAGGAGTCCCTGGGGGGAAAGCAGCAAAGCAGCTGATTCCCAAGGGGATAATCCAGCAGGGAGCAGTGTGAAGAGTGGCAAGAGTGCAGTGCAAAGCCAGCAGCCTTTGTCCCATCCTGCAGCACGGAGCTGGGGACATGAGTGTGGTGGTTCACAGGGGTCCCAGGATGAGGGAAGAGATGAGAATCTTGACTCCATGTTTCAGAAGGCTGATTTATTATTTTATGATATATACTATATTAAAAGAAAAAGATATATTAAAGCTATACAAAAAGAATAGAAGAAAGGATTTCATCAGAAAGCTAGCAAGGAATAGAAAGGAACGAATAACAAAAGCTCGTGACTCTCAGAGAGTCCGAGCTGGCTGACTGTGATTGGCCATTAATTAAAAACAACCAACATGGACCAATCAAAGATGCACCTGTTGCATTCCACAGCAGCAGATAATTATTGTTTTTCTTTTCTTCTGAGGCTTCTTGGCTTCTCAGGAGAAACATCCTGGCAAAAGGATTTTTCATAAAATATGTCTGTGACACATGAGCAAGGGGCAGGGCAAGCCCACGGCACCCATGGGAGGGTGGCCTATGGTGATGGCGTTGTGAGAGCAGGAGATGCCAGAGAACTGTCTCTGAATTAACTGCAGCAGGTAGGGAGCCTTAAAACATTTGAAGAGGGCAACACATAACCACAAAGGTGCCCAAGGAAGAGAAATAAATTTGTGTTTCCCTCACAGGAAGTGCACAGGATAGGGAGCAAGTTGTTCATGTTACAGTTTCCCACTGCTTCCCAACTCTCACCCAACACCAACTGCAGAACAGTTGTCTGGCAAATCAGCTATGAAAAAATAAGGAAGCTTTGCCAAAATCGCAGCTGAAAGAGTAAAACTCTCACAGATGATACTGCTGCTCAGAGACACTTGCCTCCTGCCTTTAAGCAGGCTTTATACCAGCATCCAAACATAAAGAAAGAAAATCTGACAGGTGTATATAAGCAGTTGGGCACAAACAAACAAATCCTCAAACTCTGAAAGGAATAGGTTATGTTTTGAGGGGGCTGTCTTCATGTACAGACATGCAGGAAGAAGGGCGTTTTATTTTGGGGAAAAGATTCTGATATTGAAATCTAGAAAAGCATTTGAGCTTTGCTATACCTTCTCAATTTTCATTCTGGAAACATTCTTTTAAAATCCATAGCTGTATCTGTAAAGGGCCAGAAAATACAAACAGGTTTAAAATAGATATGTGAATGAGTCAAATAGATGTTAACAGCCAACCTTAAAAGGTGCATGCTGTATCAAACAGGGAAAACAGGAGAGGATATCAATTTGGGGTGAGACAAGTTTTAAGGTGTGACATGCTAAAAGCATAAGAACATATCATGAAGACTATGCCAAGTCATTAGAAGAAAGGCAGCCAGTGCTCTGCTGGATTCTTGTGTTTCTGTGGCTGCAAAGAGCTCTGACATTAGGGCATCACATAAACCAGAATTAATCCCTGTACATCAGGATCTGCCATGAACAATGTTGGAAAATTCACATACTCTGCCCTTTCCAGTAGCAGATAAATGTAAAGAACATTTCTTAAACTGAAATGTCAGAAAATGCTTTTGGAAAATACTGATGAGATGGAGAGCAAGGGATTGCCAGGACCAGGCAGGATTTCCCTACAGGCTGCGGAGAAGGAGCAGGTGGAGTTACTGAGCCTGGGGTTGGGTGCCCTGGTCCTGGGATGAGCTCTGAGATCATGGAGATGGGAGGCAGCAATTGTGACTGCAATTCCTGTCAAAGCTTAGAGCCAGGAAACTACATCCAAGTCCAACTTCTACACAGAGCAAATGAGTTGCTTGAAGCTCTGATAAAGAATAGAATGGGAAGATGCGGAAAGTCATATGATGGAAGTCAGTCATATTTTCAAAGGAGGAATTCGTGGCTTGCAAATTATTCTCTATTGAGTGTGTTAGCCAGCTAATAGTGCACTTGAATTCCTCAATTCCATGGTAACCTACCTCCCAGCCCTTGCTTCTCAATCTATTTGGAAGAAATGCACACAAGCCTCCTTTCATGCATTGATAATGTAGTTTCCTTAAGAGGTTTTGTTGATTTTTTCCCCGCCAAGACTGAGAGAGTGGTTACCATGGAGTTACCTATGGACAGGCAGGCAGACAATCCCATGCCTTTGGAAAAGGGGACGAAGAGTAAGGTGACAATGTTTGCACACCACATATAGTGTCTAAAGGTAATTAACAAGAAAGCTAACGAAGCACTGCAGAAGGGTTTCATGCTGTTTAGCGATCCGATGACAATATGGCAAGCGGCATCCAAAGAGAAGTGCCACAGGCAGCAGGGCTCGCAGGGCAGGCCGGTGGCCGCCCGCAACCGGAGCTGCCCGGGGAAGGAGCCGCGGCCGGGCAGGCTGGGGAAGGCACCGGGCTGCCGGGAAGGGGTGCGGGAGGTGCGGCGGTTTGCGGTGCCGGAGCGGGGACACCCGGCGGGAGACACCGGCGCGACGCTGCGGCTGGGCCGGGGCGAACCGCGCGGGGCGTGAGGGGGTGGGCGAGGGGTTCCTGCGGTGCCCGCCGCCGGAGTCCCGGCCCTCCGCTACCCGCCGAGCGTGCCCGTCCGTGCGCGGCCGGCGGGGCCCGGGGGGCGATACCCGCGGCGGGGCCCGGGGGGCCATACCCGAGACGGGGCCCGGGGGGCCATACCCGAGACGGGGCCCGGGGGGCGATGCCCGCGGCGGGGCCCGGGGGCGATGCCCGCCGCTCCCGTAGGGGGCGGGAGGGCTCCGCAGCCCCCGGCCCGGGGGGGCCCGCCCGCCTCCGCCCGCCTCCGCCCGCCCCGCGCCCGCCCCGCCCCGCCGAGCCGCCGCCCGCCCTCGCCCCGCAGAGCCGCGCACCGCGCTCGCCGCCGCCGCCGCGGGCACGGAGCAGCGGGCCGGGCCGGGCCGGGCCGGCATGGCGGGGGCGGGCCCCGCGGGGCGGCGGCAGCAGCGGCGGCGGGCCCCGTCCGAGCGCTGAGCGCGGCGGGCCATGGGGGCGGCGGCGGCGGGGGGCTGCGGGAGCCCTGCCCTGCCCTGCCCGCCCGCCCGCCGAGCCCGCGGCGCTTCCTGAGGGAGCGGCGGCGGCGGAGCCCAGGTGAGCCCTTGCCGGCCGTGCCCGGGGACGGCCGTCGGTCCTGCGTGCCGCCGGGGGAGTTCGCCGGCTGCCCCGGGATGCTCCGGCGGCACCGAGGGGACCGCGAGGGGCGGGAGCTGCCGCCCCCTCCCCGGCAGCTCCTCGCGTCCCGGTGCTCCCGCGGCGTGTCGCAAGGGATGCCCGCTCCTGGGCGCGGGGTGCCCGGAGCCATCGCCGGCGCGGAGCGGTCTCGTCCTCTGCTGGGTCCGCCGGAGATGTGCCTGTGGCCTTCTGCCGGTGCCGGGGTGCTGGTGATGGGGTCCCCCGTTCCTGCCCCGTGTCCCTGCCGCCGCCTCGGTGGCCCCGGCTCGGTGCACCCGCGGGAGGTTCGCGCCGGGATGCGCGGCAGGAGGAGGGAATGTGGCCGGAGGGGCTGGAGCGGATCGGTGCAGTCCGGCACCGCGCGTACCTGACCGAGATGGCTTTCCCCCATGGAGGGGAAGGGTGAGCACAGAAAGTGGGGCTCGGGGCACGGAGCTCCACCAGTTCCCCCTCGGGTCACCTTGGCGTGCTCCTGGGTGACAGTGTTCCTGCTATTGGTCTGGTATCATGGCAGTTGCCATCGTGAAGTGTGGCTGATTGAGCTGAAAGAACAGAGACAAACGCACTTGGCTTCTGGCTTGAGGCTTGTTTGGGTTTGGTTGGTTTTCCTCATTTTCGTATTTCAGAGCAATTTGGATGGGATGAGTTTTCCTCCTCGTCGGCAGCAGAAGTGGTAGAGAGACGTGGCTTGCTTTTAAGGAAGTGCAGTTTGAAAACATTCTCACCTTTCTCTTCTCTGATGACAACCAGAGGGCTGTGTGCCACCTTTAGCCTTCCAGTGCCTCAGTTTCCCCGTGTCCACAAGGGAAAAGTGGAGGAGAGAAAAGCTGTTTTACATTGGGGTGGGCCGGGATGTGTGGTTTTGTGTGTGAGAACCACTGCTGCTATGAGACTGCCTCGAGGGCAGAGTGGCTCTGGGTGAAGCCCCAGGCAAGCTGAGCCTGTGGCCCACCCTTGTGAGGAGGCAGGTGCAGAGTGCAGGGGAGGGCTGGCACTGCCCCTGTTCTGGGCACAGACCCTGGCAGGATGCTCCCTGGGTTTAGCAGCCCTCCATACCCATCCACGAGCTGCTGGCATCCATGTTGTCCTGCAGTGAGGAGTTCCTGCTGCACCTGAGCAGCAAACAAAACAGCATCCTGGTTTTTTTCATAACAAATTGGGGGGTTTTGGCTCTGACATCCCCTCTGGTCATTTCCTGTGCCCTGTCCCTGTGCCTTGGAGCACCAGCCTGTGCTGAGCCTGCAGCCTCCCACTCTCTGGCTGCTGGCTGAGGACCCCCATGATGCTGAACTTCCTCTTGCCTTTGCTGCCATCTCCTTGCACTGTGGCTGTCACCAGAGCCACCAGGACTCATGTGTGTCCACAGCTCCTGACTGGAGCTGGGCTATGGGGTGCTGGGGACTGGCTCTGGGTGCTCTGCCTGCATGGAGGAGTGCTTGGTGCTGGGAGCAGCTGGGCTCCTTGTGCTCTGTGATGCTGCTGCAGGAGCCTCTGGGGGAAATCAGCCCCCTGGGACACCCTGGCATGGGTGGGGAGCGTGGCTGCTCTCCTGGATTGACAGTTCAACGTGCCAGCTGCCCACTTGATTGGCATGGCAACAGCCACTGTGCTGCAGCTCTGCTTGTGAGGCACAACTTCAGCCTTGCTGCAGGACCAGCCCATGAGGGGACACAGGGTGCTGCTGGTTGGGTGCTCCACCATGGACAGCACTGGGCCAGCAGTGTCCCACAGCTGGAGTGTGCCTGCCCCTTCCCAGGGCTTCAGCACTGCTGCCACCAAGGGCTGTCCCTGCAGCAGCCCCAGCTGATGTGGCTTGTCCTGGTGTGAGGTCCCTGGGGGCCAGTGCTGCTGCCAGCAGCTCACTCGGCTGCCCAGGGAGCTCTGGCAGCTCAAGGGAATTGGGATCACTTGTTAAGGATGTACCCATGGAGCAGATGCAAACCCACATCCTCTTGGCACAGGGGCAGGTGTGGGGAGCACAGTGGGGATGCAACAGAAGTGGGCTCAGGCCCGGTCCCTTCTGCAAACCACCAGGTGCAGGGCTGGAGATAAGGCTGGGCAAGGGAAGAGGTGCCACATGTACTAGGGTGGACAGGGACCTCAATCTTCCTAAGGCAGGAGGGCAGGCACAGGCTTGCAGTTCACAACAGTGAGGTTGCAGCGAGCCTTGGAGCTCATTTCTGCCTCAGACCAAGGCAGTCTGAGCTTTGGACTGGGACTGAAGCCCTGTCTAGCACAGGAAAGGTCCCTGAGAGAGAGAAGATGCTGTTTGCACCAGCCACCTTCATGTTCACCACCTGAGCTCCTGGGAGCTGACCTGCAGTGCTGGGGCTGAGCAGAGCTCTGGGACCTGCCCATGGATCTTCAGAGCTGGGATTTTACCTCCAATGCCACCCCCAGGATGGCAGGAAGATGCTTTTGTCATTTGCTTGGTGGCTGCACCCTGACACTGAAGGACAAAGCCTCCAGTCCTCAGCTTTGCCTTAGCACTGCTCCCACTGAAGTCAGTAGCAAGCCTCTCTCCTGATTCATGCCCATGAGTTCTGTGCCCTTTGCCAGGGCAGCTCCAGCACTCAGGTTGCGTGGTTTTGTTGTGAAAAAGTGTTTAGATAAAAGTCAGGTCGGGTGCTGCCTTGAGGAGTCTCTAGGCTGGCTGGAGCAAGGCTCAGATCATCTGAGGGTCTTCCACAGAATGGGTGCCCCCACCACCACAGGGGCAGCAAGGCTGCTCCCATCTCTCCTACCATGGGGCAGAAAACAGCCCAAACCTCCCAGGGCTGAGATGCTTTTTGATGCCACCTTCATCTGCCAGGACAGAGGAGATGCTTTTTGATGCCACCTTCCTCTGAGACATCACCAGGACATCCCTGGTGATGTCTCCAGGGCTGCAATGGCGGGAGGGAGAGGAGCTGATAGAATGGGGCTTTTTCCTCCCTGACAGAGCAGGGCTTGTTTGGGTGTGTCCTCCCCATCCACAGCATCCAGGCTGTTGGACTACCCCAGCTTTGAAAGTAGGGGACAGAGACATGGATCCACATCAGCCAGGGAGAAGCATTTGGGAGTGTGGAAGGAAAAATGGCCCCATCAAGTCATGCAGCTCATCTAAGCAGTAGCCTTGGGCTCTGTGAGCTGGAAGCTGCCTCTGGCATGTTGAAGGACACACTTTTTCCACTTGATCCACCTAAAACAGAGTCTTTCTTCTCCTGTGGCTCCTTCTGGGGGTGTGTGCAGCTCCCTGCTTCTTGGAGGGCTGGAAATCTCTGATCTGGCTGGATATTAATCCTTGTGGCTGGCTGTCCTCCACAGGGAACAGAGGGATAGCTGCTTCACAGCCTTCTGTGAGGCTGAGTGAGCTCTGCTCTCACCTGTCATGGTGGGAGTTATCTTCCCTGAAAATGGAGAGCCAGGAGAGGGCTGGGGGAGGCCCTGCATGTACCAGAGCAGAGACTTCTACAGCCAGGACAGACATAATGGCCAGGAGCCACCTTGGAGGACCTGACAGTCAAGAATCTCTTCCATGCCACTTGAAGAGATGATCAGAGCACCATGGCTGGCTGTGGGGTGGTAGAGGAGCCTCAAATCTGGTGCAGCCACAGCTGCACTGAGGGAACAGCATGCCCAGATTTAATTTTTGCTCAGTACTGCGAGTGCTCACATGCATTCACAGATGGGCTTTTGCTCCCTAAGAGTGCACAGATCCTCCACTGTGGAAAAACCACTGTGCTTCTGCCTGGCCATACCTCCATCCCTGACCCCTCCATCCCTGCCTGCACAGCCTGAGCATGCACATGGATGCCTGGTGACGTTGGGAACACTTCAGAGCTCCCTCGTCATCCTCCCTCTCTTTCAAATTAAGCAAGAGCTGGGCTCAACAGCCAGTCAATAGCAAGACTTATCTCTTAAATAGCATTATTGATTGCCCAGGAAGCCTGGGTTTGTATCAATAGATACATGCACACGCAGGCAGGTCCTGTGCCAGCTCCTGGTGGTGAATGGCACAGAGGAACACGCAGAGATGGTTTGCTGCAGGTGGGGACACACGTGTGAGTCCATGTGAGGAAGATGCAGCTCTCCATTGGAGAGGCACCCCAGGGTCTTTGGTTATGGGCCTTTCACATTTGACCAGCATTATTGTGCTGCCTTGACCACTCTTGAACGCGTCTCCCTTTCTTCCTGACACGTGACATTGTGATGCAGGTTCTGCCAGCTTGCTTTGCCTCTGTGGTTGCAGGGAGGCTTCTGGACTCTGCCTTTGGAGATGTGCAGATGTCTGCCCACAAATTCTGTGGTCTCCTCAAAGGTCACTGACCCTGCAAGGATTCTTCATGTGGAGACTTGGGATAGATGTGCAAAATTCACTCTGCTGTAGCATCACCCAGAGGGACTGGTTGGAGAGGGGGATAGATGAGACCCATCCTGCCAGGGAGGGCATTGCCTTGTGTCCAGCTGTGGGCTGGCAGTGCAGGCTGTGAGCTGGCACGTGTGGGGAGTGTGGTGGCTCCGAGCAGCTGGAGCCATGGGAGTGTGGCAGGAAGGCAGCTCGCTGCCGTGCCTGCTCGGGAACGGCAAGGTGTGCTGCTGCTCTGCAGCTGTCTCCCTCCAGGTAATGGGCAGTGGGTGGAGAAGGGCTCCCATGGGCTGCGGGGCTTTGTCCCCTCAGGGCTCAGAGTGGCCCTTGTCCCCCGGAGGTGGCAGAGTGCTTGCAGCAGCCGGGTCAGGTGTGGCTCACTGCCCAAGTCCCTGTTTGCCAAGGCTCCTGCACTGCCCGTGCCTTCCTAGCATGGAGCCAGCCCCTCGTGTGGGGGCAGCCAGGAGAGGGCAGGGAGTGGAGCAGGGTGTGATCAGAGCTGTGTCCTTCCTCCCGTGCAGCACCACTGCTCTCCCTGGGGCAGCTCAGCCCTGGCTGCTCTGTCCTCCAGGGTCGTGGAGCACAGCCAAGCTACAGTGATGCTCATGAAAAGAATTGCAAAACCTCCTGCTGGCTTTGCTGTAGCAAAGTTCAGGCTGGGGCAGTTTTGCCCTGGTGCTGCAGAGCCCTATTGCCCAGCCTGGGGCTGGGAGCCCTGTGGCTGCCACAGAGCCAGCCTTGCTCACCTCACCACATCTGCTAACTCACACTCACTCTGGGACAGAGCCCCATGTCCCATACCTGGCATCCAGCCTTGCTTTGGACCGTGCTGCCTGATGTTCTGCTCCCTCCTGGGATTACCTAAAGCTGAGGGAAGTGTCAGCAGTGTGATCACAGGCAGCTGAAACAGCACAGATGATCTGTAGGGTCAGCTCACCCAAGCCTGGCGAGCCCCTACAAGTAGGGGCTTGTAAGACCTCTGGCTGTGTCACTTTAGCTGATCAGCGGGCATGAGAAGTTCTTGGCTGTCATGGCTATGTTTCCATGTGTATAAATGTGTGTGGATATGTAGCACTGTAAGATCCTTCTCCTGTTTGGACCCTCTCAGCATTTTTCTAGGCAGTGCCTGCCCGCAGCGAGCGCCGGTTGCTTGATCTTAGCCAGCCAATCTATGCAGGATCTCAGGAAAGAACAGTTGGGGTTTTATGAAGCTGGCATAATTTACAGCTAAAATAGCACACCAGATATATGTCCAATCCAATCTCCTTTGTAATCTTGTTTTCATTAATGCCTCCAGGGTGGTGATGGGGGGAGTAAGGCAAGCAAACTGCGAAGGGAGTTTATTACCCGTGCCAGGGAGATTTGCATGATGCTCTGCACCAAGTGACCTCAATTTGCAGAGGTTAAAGCTGGCTGTGGTGGTCCCTGGCTTGGAGGGGTGTCTCCTGCCTGTGCTGGGGGCACTGAGCACAAATCCTTGTGCAGATGGCCGTGGGTGTGTTCAGGACCATGCACACTGGAGCCATCCCAGGCAGGAAGAGCCGTGGATGCATCCGTGTCACCCTGGCCAGCTCCAGGGGAAAAGGAAGGAAATGATCTCGCTGCCTTTGCAGGCTGCATTTCTCTTTAGTGTTCAAACCACATATTGTCCCAGATCTCCTGCCAATAGCAGGGAGCAAACTGATAATGCAGCTGCTATTAATAAAGCAGCGTTGTTACATATTCATATCAATCAGACTTGTAATTCCACAACATTTTTTCTCAAGAAGAAAAGGCAGTGCTTCACTGGGGCGATGGAGAAGCTGTCAGGTGGGATGGTGTTGGAGATGCCTTCCACCAGCACTGGCAGAACCTGCTCCCCTCACGTTTCTTCCCTCGGGGATCCCTGCACTGGGCTCCTCATCCACCTCCCCTTCAGCTTTCCTTCTCCCTGGGGGTGCTGAGCTAAAAGGGGGGATCCCCAAGGCAGCTCCAGGATCCCCAGGGTGCTGTCACTGTGGGGAAACACGAGCAGTGTGAGACAGAGAAGTGCTGAATTCCAGTGGCTGGTTTGGTAGGAGCTGCTCCATGCTCTTCTCCATTTTATACAGGAATTTTCACATATTATGCAAATTTCAAAGCAAAGTATGGAAAATCTGGGAATAAATCTGGGATGTATGTATGTTTGTGCAGCCATTAGATAGGAAGTATACCACAAAATTCTGGCCAGTGGATAAATATACTTACACTGCCATTCCTACAGTAAAATATGTTTTTTGTCATTGCTATAGTATAACAAAAAGTACTGTCTCCAAAACTGCAGCAGCACTTTATGGTACACTATAAATTGGAAGAGATACCTGATTATTCATAGAGTATTATGGAGGTCTCAGTGACTTCACCATTAAGCCCACACCAATACTTTGTCCATAAAGCAAAACCCTCTCTCTGACTTCTTTATGATTGAATTCAATGTCCAGATTTGGCCAAATAAATCTTGTGAGGCTGAGCACGTTTTTCCATGAATGTTTTTCTGGAAACTCTCCCTTACCCTCGGGCTGGGAACATTTTGAAGTCTTAGCTGTGGGATCTCCAAGTCCTCAACCAAGGCTCGCAGCCCTCGAGCCTTTCCAGGCTCTCTCATCCCTGGCGCGTGGCAGAGCTGCTCCCAGCTCATCCCTGAATCCCCTGGCTGCTGGCACGTGCCAGGGAATGGAGCATGGCTGCTCCACCAGGTTCTGTGGTGGCAGCCCTGGGGAGTGGGCTGGCATTGAGCCCTCCTGGCAGCAGCTGTCAGTCACTGCAGCAAACAGTTTCCAAGCAACTCAGAGGCTGGAAAGACTCCTGATAGAGGTTTGTGATATTAATTGGGTTTATGGAAAGGAGCAACTCAGAGGTTGAGAAGACTCCTGATAGAGGTTTGTGATATTAATTGGGTTTATGGAAAGGAGCAGCACTGAAGGGCAGCTGGTGTGGTGTCACCAATGTCCTCCTGCCTTCAGTCGTGCCACAAGTGCTGGAGAGGCTGGCACAGCCACAGCTCTGGTTCCCCTCTGCTGCCATGGCCTGCAGGGCATTGCTGTCCTGCCAGATCTTCAGCTGGGGCGGATGGAGAGGGGGCAAAAGGTGTAGTCCCTGCCCCAAAGAGTTTGTGTCTGGGGCCTCCATGCAGCTTTGGCACCTTCTCTGAGCATTGCTCAGCTGTGTCACAGCCTGCACGAGTGCTCTGCTCACCTGGGGACAGGTGGGACGAGGGCACTGGGTGCATCAGGTGGGTCTGGCTGCCTGTGCAGATATCCAGCCTCAATCCATCCATGCATTTTCTCTCTGGAGGCTTAACTGCTTCTTTCAGGTCATATTTCCTTGTTCTGCCTCTCTTTATTCTCTATATTTCCAATATTTCAATGTTCCCTTGCATCCTGTGCCCACTTCCACCATGGTCAGCAGCACCTTGGAGCATCCATCCCCTTCTCTTCACTTTGCTGTTGCTTGCACCCACTGGGCTGTAATGGGGGCATTCCCACATGGACTGCTCAGTGCTGGCAGCTACCAGCCAGTGCTGCCTTCAGGTGGGGAGAGCAGTGGGAAGGCAGTGTCCACAGGCACTTGGAGCAATGTGTCCCTACCCATGGAGCACTTTGGAGGTTGTTCCCTCCATTCCTTGACAAGGACAAGCTGGAAATGCTCCTGCTGCTGCTGCTCAGAGCCCTGGAGGCTGATGTGGTGCTGGTGGGACGTGGACCAGTGTCACAGACACATTTTATGAAGAATCCTTTCCTTAGGATTTTTCCTCCTGAGAAGCTGAGAGGCCTCAGGAACAAAATGTAAACAATGGTTATCTGCTGCTGTGGAATGCAACAGGTGCATCTGTGATTGGTCTCATGTGGTTGTTTTTAATTAATGGCCAATCACAGTCAGCTGGCCTGGACTCTCTGAGACACAAACCTTTGTTATTCTTCTTTCTTTTTCTATTCTTAGCCAGCCTTCTGATGAAATCCTTTCTTCTATACTTTTAATATATTTTTAATATAATATATATAATAAAATAATAAATCAAGCCTTCTGAAGGAAGGAGTCAGATCCTCATCTCTTCCCTCATCCTCAGACCCCTGGGAACACCGTCACAGACCAGGAGCTGCCACCAGTGTCACATCTGCCTTGGCTGTCACATCCCTCCCACCAGCTGCTGGGTTGGACCCAGGTCTCTCTGGGAGAGGCTTGCAGTGGTGCCTGGGTGGTTCCTACCATGGCTGGTTGCTCTCCAGCCCCATGCAGGCATCTTCCATCCCAGGGGCAAGCACAGATACCAGCACTACACTCTGGTTGGGGTCTGGGAGGGATCTAGTGGCTTCTTGTCATGTAAGTGGTGAGTGTCCCTAAGTGCACTGGCAGCAAAAATCCCTAAACATCTCCAGAGGACCATGATGGTGCCTGGAAAAGTTCCAGTACAACAGAGGGGGATTTTACTGCCTGGATGCCTGAGGGTAGTGAAAACACAGGCTGGGACTTGTTGGCCTGGGGAGATGGGAGGGTGGGCAGCTCAGGGGTTCAGGTGCACAAAACTCTGTGGTCACAGGAGGAGGCAAGCAGGATCTCTGCCTTCATCCCCATCAGCAAAAGCATGGCAAGGAGTGCTGGGACACTTCCCTGTGGCCAGCTGATGCTGTGGGAGAGGCCAGCAGTGCTCCTGCCAGGGTTTCTGACCTCTCAGAAACCTGAGCCCGAGGGAGGAGAGATGCCATGGCAGTGCTCACCAGGATTTGAGCTCTGATGCCCAAAGCTAGGCCCTTCCTTTGTCCAGTGGGGTGTGAGAGACAGCTGGGAACAAGTCCAGTTTGCCCACATTGGAGGCTGGACCTCCAGTGCCACGTGAGAGATGTGCACAGACTCTGTGAGCAGTCTCTGGTGTGCAGCCATGGCAGGAGCTGTGTCTGCCACCCTCCCTGCCTCTGTTCAGGTTCCACATCAGCTCCTTGGGCTGATGCAGGGGTTGGAATTTTGGGGAGAAGGAAGGTGGAGGAGCAGCCTGTGGGGTGTTGGACAGGAGGGAGGAGAGAGCAGGCACTGCCAGCTGTCCCTTGGTCCCCAGCAGGGCAGAGCAGTGGAGGCCAGCCTCGTTCCATGTGAAGTGGGTAGAAACTGAGGTTAGTCCTGAACTGGCACCTCCAGCAAGCCCCTTGCCCCCAGCAGAGCTCAGGATGCTTGGTTTTGGGAAGGAATAAGAGAGTCAGGGCTAACAGAGAGAAGCCAGGAGCTGTGCTGGCAGCAGGTGGATTACTGGTGTCACAGGGGAGCTGTGAGGTGCCTGTGCTGTTTGCTGTGGCTCTGCAAGCAGGAGGCATCTGGCTTTTCTTACCTTGTCTGTGAATTTAACTTTCTGTCTCTTCTCAGGCAGTGTCAGCTCAGGATGGCAAGGGAGATAAGGAGGAGTTGGGTTTTTTGGTGATCAAAAACAAATCCAGCAGACACATGGTTGTGAGCAATTACTGACCTTGCAGGAGTGCAGAGGCCACAAAGAGCTTTCTGTGGAAGAGAAGATCTGACTGGGGATACTGGGGGTGAGCTCCATCTCTCCCTGTGCATGGGAATAAACTGCTGGGTGTGTCATTGGGACACTCAAATCCAGAGATGGATTTCAAGAGGCAATGGCTGTCATGGACCAAATGGGCAAAGTCCTGGTCCTCAGGCAGATATTTCAACCTGGAAATGGAAAATGGGTGACTTGGCAGCTCCTCTGTGTTCTGGTGTGGGCTGAGCCCCTACCTGCTGCCAGAGCCCCCAGTGTGGCCACTCAGCCCAGGGCAGCAGCCAGGGGAGCCACACAGCTCCTGGGCAAGGGACACCCAGGGTATCTGTGACACTCCCAATGTGTGCCAGAGCTGCACAAGGCTGTGTGCAAACAGGCTGAGCTGGAAGGTGCCCAGAGAGGGGCTGTGACAGGAGGAGGGAGGACAGGGCCATCCTGCAGGGCTGGGGCTGCCCTGCAGCACAGGATCCCAGGTGCAGGGACAGCCAGGCTGTCAGGAGCACATGGGCTGTCTGTCTGTCTGTCTGCTCGGTCCAGCATCCCCTCTGCTGCTCCAGCAGGGCAGGACATGGGTCCCCAGCTGCCTGGAACACTGGATGAGGTGCTGGGTGTCACCTGCAGTGCTGGGTGAGCCGTGGCAGGGTGCTGCCCACAGAGACACTGGCACTGGGCACTGCTCCTGGCACAGCTGTGGGAGGGGATGCTGGGACCAGCATAGCAGCGCCTGTGCTGTCATAAATCTGCCTGGGAGGGATCAGTGCCAAGAGCACTCCTGCTGACTTATGGCTTCTGTGCTCCACCAGGGTAGGAAACAGCCTCTCATGGCGGGCTCTGCTGGCATCCAGTGCGTCATGAGCTGTCCTTCCTCCCTGTGTGACGTCAGTGGGACACAGAGAGTGGCTGCTGCTGAGGGCAGGGGTGCTGTGCTGGCAGCTCAGACCCGTGCCAGGCTCTGGTGGCTCCAGCAGCACGGTGAGAGGCAGCTGTCCCCACTCAGGGAAGCTGTATGGTTGTGGCAGAGCAGTGTCACATCAGCTGCCACTCTTAGTCCCACTTGCACTGAGGACAGGGGGGTGGCCAGGTGTGAATGGTGTCACCCCTGCTGTGCTACCTGAGGGCCGTTGTCTGTGTGTGTGTGTTACCCTCCATCCTTGCAGGTCAGTGCTCTGTCCTCCCAAAGCTGCCTTGCTTGCAGAGCTGGAATGGCTGTCAGGGTCCTCTGCCACCCCCGAGGATGGCACCACTCCTGTGGCACCGCTCCCAGCAGTGGGGCAGCCACACTCACCCCTGTGGCACCAGAACAGACCCATGGTGGCAGTGGATCAGGCTGGGAGAAGTCCAGGGCAGCAGAGCACAGCCAGGGCTGTGCAGGGTGGTGTGACCGTGTTCGCAGGGGTCTGAGGATGAGGGAAGAGATGAGGATCTGACTCTGTGTTTCAGAAGGCTGATTTATTATTTTATGATATATATTATATTAAAACTATCCTAAAAGAATAGAAGAAAGGATTTCATCAGAAGGCTAGCTAAGAATAGAATAGAAAAGAATGATAACAAAGGCTTGTGGCTTGGACAGAGTCTGAGCCAGCTGTCTGTGATTGGCCATTAATTAGAAACAACCACATGAGACCAATCCCAGATGCACCTGTTGCATTCCACAGCAGCAGATAACCATAGTTTACATTTTGTTCCTGAGGCCTCTCAGCTTCTCAGGAAGAAAAACCCTAAGGAAAGGATTTCTCATAAAAGATGTCTGTGACAGGGTGGCACACTGAGCCCTGCTCCTCTCGAGCCAGCGGTGCCAGGCCTGGGAATGCCATTGTCCCCATCCCAGAGAGGATGCGCTGTGGCAGACAGTCCCTGCCTGGTGAATTGAGACTCACAGGTTCCCCTTGAGCCTCACTCTCACCAGTCTTGTGGCTGCTGCTGTCCCAGCCCATTCTGGGTGTTCACAGAGGCATTTTTCCCCCTGTGCCGTTCTCTGCTGTTGCCTCTCTCTGCACTGTGCTGCAGCTCTGGCAGGTCTGACCTGTCCCACGCAGGGCACTGGGCAGCAGTGGGGTACCCTGCTCTGCTCCTGGCAGCACCTCAGCCTCTCCTCTGCACTCTGGCTCTCATTGGCCAAGTGCCTTCTGCTTCTGTGCCTCAGTTTCCTTGTTCTTGCAAGGAGAGTGTCTTGAAGTAAAGGGAAAAGCCACGCAGCATCTCTGTCCCTGATGTGACGGTCACCAGGCTGTGGTGGCCTCCTAAAGCCTCTTTGCCCAGGGAGGTCCCTCTCCACCTCTCAGCACTATAAATAGATGCGATGCAGCTCTTGGCTAAACAAATTTTCTCCACGGCTCTTTTCTTTCCTACTCAGAATTCAGGGAACAGCATTTTGGTAACCAAGGCATTTGCATAATCAGTGTTTTGTGGTAATTGCTCCCTTTCAGAAGAGGTGCTTATCATCCCATCGGGTTTTGAGGAGCTTGTGCTGTCTTTGAGGCCAGGCAGGGAGGTGCTTTCCAAAGGGGAGTGCCTGGGCTGCTGCCCTGTGCTTTGGGGGATGCCTCCCCCAGGATGAGCAGGATCAGAAGAGCCTTTTGCCTCTGGGCTTCACTGATTTGCTGCAAGTCCTTTCCTCCCCCCGTGCCTCAGTTTCCCCTTAGTCCCAAAGTCTCTGAGCTGGGAGGGAGGAGATGCCCCAGTGCAGTGGGACACAAGGTGTCCCTCTCTGCAGGAGCTGCCTTCCCAGGGCTGCTCCTTCTCTCCCTGATGTGGTGGCACAGAAAAGCAGCTTTTGGGGCTGGATTTGCAGTGCTTTTACAGCTACCAGCCCAGTGGAGCAGGGTGGGAGGGGTGGGGCTGTCCCCCAGCTGCAGTCTCGGGATCTCTGCTGCTCACAGTGATCCCAAGATGTGTTAGAAAGTCTCTTTTCCCAGCCCGGCAGTCGAAGAAGGAGTCAGGATTCTTCCATTCTCATTCTCAGGGTTGTTTATTATTTCTTATCTATAAAATTCTTTCTCTGGCCTGCCGAGGTCTGTTCAGCAGGTCAGTCAGAGGCACTCTGCCTGACCCTGGGGCGGTGTTATCTTTTCATACTAAAAACTCCGTGTACATTATTTACCATAACTTCCCAATCCCTATCACCTATGTTAGACAGTGAGTTTCTACCTTAAACCAATCCAAAAGTGCCAGCATCACCCAGAATATGGAGCCGAGAAGAAGGAGAAAGAAGGACAGGGTACACCCAAATTCCTCCATCTTGGGACCCCGAGCCCCCATTCTAAAAACCCCAAAAATCTATTTTTCACCCCTGACAAACTATTATTCTACTTAAACTTTCGTGGCTGGTAAATCCTCATATAAGGTTGGTAATTTTTTCCATGGGTCAAGATCAAAGGCACAGGGGTCTTAGGCTCTGTGCCAAGGTCTCTGAGCCCCCTGGCAGGGGCTCGAGCCATCCAGGACTGTCACGGACGTATTTTATGAAAAATCCTTTTGCAAGGATTTTTTCTCCTGAGAAGCTGAGAGGCCTCAGGAACAAAATGTAAACATTGATTATCTGCTGCTGTGGAATGCAACAGGTGCATCTGTGATTGGTCTCATGTGGTTGTTTCTAATTAATGGCCAATCACACTCTGGCTGTCTCATACTCTCTGGTCAGTCACAAGATTTTATCATTCCATTCCTTTCCTTTCAAGCCTTCTGATGAAATCCTTCTGTTCTTTTAGTATAGTTTTAATACATCATTTTAATATAATACATATAATAAAATAATAAGTCAGCGTTCTGAAACATGGAGTCAAGATTCTCTTCCCTTGTCCTGGGACCCCTGTGAACACCACCACACAGGCCAGCCAGAGGGATGTCCTGGGTTCTGACACTGCAGGAGACACTGCTCCATGGGGACAGCCTGGCTCTGTGCACCGTGTCACTGTCACTGCAGCTCTGGGCGGGCGAGTGGCAGCCAGAGCCCGGTGCCACCCTCGCCCAGCGCCGTGAGTCACTCCCTGACTGAGTGGCAGCTCCCACTGGCAGCGTTTCCAAGGAGCCCAGGGGATGTCTCCCGCTGGCAGAGGCTGCGATGGGGAGCCTGGCACCCCGACCTGGGGATGGGCAGGCTGGGAGCTCCCCTGTGCCAAGGAGGCAAAGCAGGCAGCCCGCTCCGGAGCCAAAAGCAGCAAAGCCTGGTGTTCCCTGTCATTATAGACATGCACACACTGCTGTTCTCAGGGTAAAAAAGGGAATTTATTTTCTGACTCCCAACATTTATAGATTTCCAAAAGTGACAGTGGATTGGAGGGTGACAGTGCTGTGACCGTGTTCACAGGGGTCTTAGGATGAGGGAAGAGACGAGGATCTGACTCCATGTTTCAGAAGACTTGATTTATTATTTTATGATATATATTATATTAAAACTATACTAAAAGAATAGAAGAAAGGATTTCATCAGAAGGCTAGCTAAGAATAGGAAAAGAAGGAATCTTAACAAAGGCTTGTGGCTCGGACACAGCTAGGCTGTGATTGTCCATTAATTAGAAACAACCAACATGGGCCAATCCCAGATGCACCTGTTGCATTCCACAGCAGCAGATAACCATTGTTTACATTTTGTTCCTGAGGCCTCTCAGCTTCTCAGGAGGAAAAATCCTAAGGAAAGGATTTTTCATAAAAGATGTCTGTGACAAAGTGCCATCTCTCCAATGACACTGGACAAACCAACATTCCATCAAATTTCTCCTCCTCCGTAAAAGAATGCAAAAAAATAAGTTATTTACAGAAAGTGTGTACAAAAATTTTTTACTAGAATGTAAACATTAGAAAGCTTAAAAAATCTTAAAAATCAAAACAACAGTTTCCCAGCACTGGCAAAGGCTGCAAAAGCTGTGAGGAGGGTGCTGCTGGCTGGGATGTGGCAGAGAGCAAGGGAAATGCCCAGCTCTGATGTAGTGTTTTTGGGGTCCCCCGATGAAGGGAGGAATTGATGAATCTGACTCCATGTTCTTAGAAGGCTAATTTATTATTATATTATATTATATTATATTATATTATATTATATTATATTATATTATAGAATGCTATATTACAGAATGCTATATTATAGAATGCTATATTAAGCTACACTAAAGAATAGAGAAAGGATACAGAAGGCTAAAAAATAATAATGAAAAACTCATAACTCTTTCTTCAGAGTCCAACACAACCTGACTGTGATTGGTCATTAAGTCAAAAACAATTCACATGTTGGATAAACAATCTCCAGCCACATTCCAAAGCAGCAAAACGCAGGAGAAGCAAATGAGATAATATTGTTTTCCCTTTTCTCTGAAGCTTCTCAGCTTCTCAGGAGAAGAATCCTGGGCAAAGAGGATTTTTCAGAAAATGTGATGGTGCCATTCTGAGGGCTCAGGTACCCCCAGTCCTGGAGGAGAGGCAGGCAGGCAGCTCTCTGCAGGCTGCTCTCAGGTTTGCTGCATTCACCCTCTTCTGCCTTGCTCTTGCCAAGCCCAGGTGTGCTGTGCACAGCTCCTGGCGTGCCTGTGGGTCAGGACAGGCAGTGATTCAGGACCCAGCCCGGCAGTGGTGCAGAGGTTGAAGCATCCCTGTGCTCCCTGGCTGCAGAGGGAAAACAGCCTGTCCTGTTCCTGCCCGCTGCTGCCTGAGCTGCCTGCTAAGCAGGGCTGGGGCTCCTTGCAGCACTGATCTCAGTGCTCACCCAGCCATCCCTGCCTCTTCCTCTGCCTCTGTCCCCCTCCCTGCACTGCCATCATCCCCAGGGTGGCTCTGCTGTGCAAAGCCAGCTCCTCTCCTGCCTGCCCCATCCTCTGTGCCCTGCTCCTGTGCTGCCATCAGCCCGAGAGCACAGGCTGCTCCTGCCCCAGCACCGACTGTTCCCCCAGCTGTATTGTCTCTATTTATCTATATAAAATTTCATGTCATTCATTGTGCTAAAAGGCTGGCAGGTAATTCTGTAATTACCATCCCTCCTATGGTGTTGGCCTCTCCTCTCTCCCTGCTAGTTGGATATCCTCTTCAAGTTTAATCCCCTGGGAATTTACATTGTGTTTGCCATCCCCAAGGGAATAGTGCTGCTAAATCCAGGTGTCAGTTCTGGCCTCTGGGAAGCCCTTAATTACCTTTCCCATTAGCAGAATGCCCAATTAACAACCCCTTGTGACTCCTCTGCTGGTCCTTCTCCTGACAGAAGTGGTCTGGGGCTGGCTGTGTGGGCTTGGATGTGATGGAGTCCCTGCCCTCATCCCAGACAATCCAGCCTGGGGTGCTGGGATGTGCCAGCACTGTTTGTCCCACACCCTGCAGACCCCTTTGATTCCTTCCAGGGGCAGGGAAGGCTTCAAACTGCTTTGCACCCACCACTTTTCCTCAGAGACTCCAAGCCCCATGGAGGTTTCCCATTGCAGCCCCCCAGACCATCTCATGAGCAGGGTGGGCGGTGGGAAGGGGGGAGGCTGCCCTGGAGCATCTCCCAGGCTTGGGGTCTCAGTGGCAGAGAGCATTTGCAAGGGCCATTTCTTCTGGTGAGGCAGGGGATGCTGTGAAGCACTTCAGTGCTTCGTTGGTTTTTGTGCTTTGCTTTTTTGTTCCCTGTAATGGGAATTGTATTTTGTGCATGGAGAAGCTGGTGATGCTTCTGGCTGCTGCTGCATCACCTTTGAGCAGCGCTCGTGAGACTCCTCTTTTCACTGCCTGTACAGAGACCTGGAGCTGAGGAGCCCTGGGTGTGTTCCTGCTGTGACCCTACTGATGAGAGAGACATTTCTGAGAAGGCAGGAGACACCTGGTCCTGCCTGGGGTGGGGACACAGGGAGAGACCTTGGGAGCTGTGGGGTTTCACCCAGGGTCTGTATAATCACAGCCAGCAAAGCACACTGTGTGCCCTACTGATGGGTAACAGCAGTAAAAGGCTAGGTTTTGATTGTTATTTCTTCTTTAAAAAGGTGCTTTCCTCAGTCAGAATCCTCAGGTTGCAGAGGGGAACCAGGCCTGAGCCAGGGAAGGGTAGAGAGCATTCCCAGGGTGTGGGGGCCTTTCCAGAGCTGTGGATTCCTCCTGGGAGGAAGAAAGGCTGTGGGAGAGAAGCTGGATGCTCCAGTCTCAACTCCCATCCCTTGGGCTCTGTAAGAGGGAGATGCTGGGGTTTGCTTTGTTTCAGCTCTTCAGAGGAGATCCCTTAATAAAAAGGGAACATCTTCCCTTGCTGCCTGTTCGGGCAGGGTAAGATCCCAGTTAGGCACTCTCTGCTGATGTGATACTGATGACTTGCCTGTGTTTACCTGCTCCTGGCAGGATTGCTGCAAATGAGGTGTCAGCAGGGATGCAGGCAGTGTGGGGCTTGCAGCAGGCTGAGGCTGTGCTCAGGGATGCTGCTGGCTCCCAGGGTGTCAGCAGGGATGCAGGCAGTGTGGGGTTTGCAGCAGCACTGGAGCATGCTGAGGCTGTGCTCAGGGATGCTGCTGGCTCCCAGCCATCGGCACGTGAGGAGCTTTGAGCTGACACTGCCTCATCACTTGCTCATCCACCTGGCACCCCTCCAGCTCAGGGACTTTGTGGGAATGGCTGGAGCACCAGGTGTGCTGAGCACAGCTCCTGCAGCCCCTCTGCTGAGGAGGTGGGATTTGTTACCCCAGCTCCTGCACAGCCTGCTTCCCCAGGAAGCTCCTGCTTGTCATCAAGAGCAAAGGCCACATAGAACACCTGTGGGTCTCTCAGTTCCTGTGTGATGTGGCTGCAGAGCCCTGCTCTGTGGCTGCATTTCTCTTCACAGAGAAAAGCAAGGCACAGCTTCCCAAGGATATTTCTGGGATTCACATTCTCTGAACCTCAGAGAAAGAAAAAACAATTCTTATCTCATTTACTGCTCCTGTGTTTTGGAACAAGTGCAATGCATTGAGGAAGATTATTTACCTGAAGGAATTTGCTTGATTTGATTCTGGTGTGTTTTGATTCACTGACCAGTTGAATCCGTGTGTGTGTGTGTTGGGACTGTGGGCTGACAGTCATGAGATTCTGGGCAGTTCAGTGCAGTTGGGTGCTTGTGCAGATTCAGTGTAATATAGTATAGAATAATATAGTGTAATAAAGTAATTAATTTGCCTTCTGATATCCATGGAGTCCAGCTTGTTTTCTCTCCCTGCATCAATGGCTGGCTTTTACAATGCTGCTCCTTCCTGCCCGTGAAGGAGCAGAGGAGTCTCTGATCTGCCTATCCTGCACAGGGTGTCAGGTGTCTCTGAGGGGAGTGGGAAGCACATCTCCATCCCCAACACCGTGTCTCTGTCTCAGATTGATTTGCTCCAGTGTCTGTTGGTGAAGGCAGAGCAGTGGTGCTGTGGGCAGATCTGGTTGCTTCACTCTCCAGCAGCTCGAGGGCACAGGGCAAGGGAGGGCATGCAGGGCTGTGTCCCACAGACTCAGCCAGCCCCACCAGGACTGGCATGAGGAGATGTTTTGCCCCATGCCAAGCTCTCCATGCCACCACCAGCCATTATTTAGAAACTGCCCCTAGACCCTGAGCTTTGTATTGCCTGTAGCCTCTAACATATCCCGACCATTCAGTCTGCAGCAGCAGGACTGGTGGGGCTGTAAAACGGTGACCAGAGACTTGGGAGCATCTCATCTCTGTCCTGCAGATGTGTGGTACCAAAATGCTGCTGGGTAATCCATCCCCAGTGTGTGCCCAGGCTGGCACAGAGCTGTGGCTCCAGGGATCTGCTCCTCCTTCCTCCACCACTGGCACTGGCATCAGGGTTTGCAGATGCTCTTGGCCACAGGGCTTTGTCTCTCCTCCCTTTTAATTGCCACAAGGATAATTGGGTTTGTGTTGAGCAGGGGGAGTCCATGAGCTCTCGTTCCTCTGCAGCACCCATGCAGCTCCCTGCCAGCAAGCTGAGTGCTGAGAGGGTGCCAGAGCATCCCAAGGTGGGAGCTGAAATCCTTCCTACTCCTTGCCCAGCTCTCCCAGATGGATGTCCCCAGGATGGAGCTTGCAGCTCCTGTCCACCCATGACAATGAGCTGCTGGCAGCCAGGAGGAGGGAAGGACCAACTGGCTCATCTGCTGAGAGCATTTGATTGATGCTGTTATCGTTTTGATTACCTTTTTTATAGGCTGACAGAAGGATTTTAATCTGAACAGTGAAGCAGGAAATGGGAGAAGCTGTGCCTGGAACATGACAAGGAGGCAGCGAGGGCTGGTGGCTCCTTGTCCACGCTCCTGGGAGGTGATTTTGGAGCTGCTGGCCAAGCTGAGAGTGTCAGGTAGAGGCATTCCTGATCTTACAGGAACTGCAGCTGCCTCTGTTATTTACAATGCAGCTGGAGCCCAAGCAGCTTAACCCCACCTCACAGCTGCCCAGAGCCAGGTGCTGCCTTGAAGCATCGATCTGAGCCAGCAGAGGAAGGGACAGCGAGCTCTGGGGCCAAGCTCAGCTCTCTGCCACTTCTTGTGACTCAGGACAAAGTCATCTGATGTCATGCCACCAGTGGCCAGGAATTGTCATTCTCCATGAGTGCCAAGGTGACAGCTGTGGGGACCCCGGGCGGTGCTGGTCCTGGCTCTGCAGTGCTCCCTGGATGTGAATGCTGCATCAGAGAGCTGCTGCTGCTCTGCTAAGTGGGCCACCTCTCCTCTGAGGCTTCTCTGAGGCTCTACCAGTGCCCTGCAGAGGGTTCAACCTGCCCCAAAACTGATTTGCTCCAGTGTCTGTTGGTGAAGGCAGAGCAGTGGTGCTCTGGTTGCTTCACTCTCCAGCAGCTGGAGGGCACAGGCCAGGGCTGGTGGCACAGGGCAAGGGAGGGGATGCAGGGCCATGTCCCACAGGACTCAGAACCCCACCAGCACTGGCATGAGGAGATGTTTTGCCCCATGCCAGGCTCTCCATGCCACCACAGATGGTTCCTGGAGGGTATTACAGGGTGGGTGTGAGGTGGGCTGGGCTGTAGCACGGTACCTCCATCTCCATCCTTCCCCCCCTATCACCAAAGGGGTGTCAGGGACAGCCAAAGGTGATACACAGACTCCATCCTCAGATGGCGTGAAAAGGCACTTTACTATTAGAAATCCACTGTTCTTATAGAAACAATGGTGCACCTAGGACCTGTTTGGCCTTTAGGAATGTTCTCTCACCTATTGGTCAAGAAGGGACAACTCCTTCTTATAAACATCTTTGACAATCAGAGATTGCCTGCCAGGTGCAGAGATTGAGATAATAATTGTTTTAATTATTTCTCTGAGCTTTCTAACAGTTTCTCACAGCTTCCCAGGAAAATCCTGGGAGAGCTGTGTCTCTCTCTGTTCAGAGGATTTGTGATTACCACTCCCCTGTGCCTGCCCCAACTCCTGGTGCTTCAGGGTGGGGGATAGAATGTAAGAAAATAAAGATAGTGCAGAAGGCAATCTCACCCCTGAGGAGTTACAGCTGTGCTAATCCCCAAAGATTAGGAGCAGGCCTGCCCTTAACAGGGCACAGCTGTGTCCAATGAGGATGAGTACTACAGAAGAGTGGGTGAGCTGAGTGAGGAGGGAGTTGGAGTTTGTTGGCTGTGCTGTGAAGAAGAAGGAGTCAGTGCTGTAAGTAAGTAGAAATCACCAAGAAGGTATGGGACTTTTGCAATACGATGGCAACACTTCAGTGGCAGCTGGGTGGTGATTTCAGCCTGATCCCATCAGCCTGCCATGGGCTGCGAAGCCACGAGTGTCCTGCTGCAGGAGAAGACATGCAGGGAGCCAGGTGCCAAAGGCAGTGGCTGGCAGCCCTTGGGCAGGGCCCAAGAGAGGTGATGGGGCTCCCACACGGCAGGCTCTGAGTGCTGTGGCGTGGCAGGGGGGTGCAGGGTGTTGTGCAGGAATGTGTTGCAGCTAATGCAGTGTGACAGTTTGACACGTCCTGCTGGGACATGTCATCTCCAGGGCTGTCACAGGCTGCCACAGCACGGTGTTGGCTGTACACAGGATTGCTTTCCCCTGTGTGAGGAGGGAGAAGGGCTCTGGGCTTATTTGCATGTCCTCAGATGATCAGGAACATGAATGTGTCACTTGGCACTGGGATGGATGCTTCAGAGAGATGGAGCCAGCTGGGGTGAGGGCAGAGAGGAGGGGGGGTCTGACGTCCCCCTAATCCAAGGAGGTGATGCTGAGCATCTCCTTTAGAAGATTCTGGCATGAGCAGAGCATTGCCTGCCAGCCCCAGGGAGGGGTTTCACACCCACCCAGGCAAGCTGGGGCTGCCACAGTGCCCAAGGGCATGGCACAGGCTCTTTGGGGCTGGGGTAGCCACTGATCCCTGGGGGATGCTCATGTGGGGCCCAGAGAAGGCTCTTGAGGCAGCTCCTGCCCAGCCCCACAGTTAAACCTGGAGCTGGATGTGGTATTTCACAAGTGAAATGCAGGAGCAGAAGGACACAATGCTGCCTTTTCCAGCCTGCTGAACTTCACCCAGGGTGTGAGCAGTGTCCTCTATGGACCACTGTCCCCTGGCAGGAGTTCTGGGGCATGAGGTGCCCCCATGGAGCAGCCCTGGGGATGCTTGTGATCCTGCACCTCCCATTTCTCTGCTCTGCCTGCTGCTTTTGATGCTCCTCAAGAGCACTGAGGCTGACAGTGCTGAAACCCTTTCTCTCTGAGAGAGAAGCAAATGTGGCACAGGCCCAGGGGAGCAGAATTCCCCGTGTGTCTGGGGAGGCAGGGACTGGAACCAGGCAGGCTCTGACAGCTGCTTCCAGGTCTGCAGAGACCCAGCAGCGTGTCAGCCACGCACAGCTCATCCTGCACAGCGTCAGCCTCCGTTTTCCTGGCTGCTTTTGCCATGATCAGCCTGTCCAGCTCCCAGGAGCTGCCTGGTTTTACCTGTCCTGGCTGTGAAATGTGTTTGGGGTGAGAGCTGGGGTGGCAGCCTTGGGCTGCTTCCTCGTGGGATGAGCGGTGGGGCCGTGCCAGTCCTGGCAGTGGGGCTGGGAAGCAGAATGTGTTTCCAGGCTGAGTCATGCTGAGGATTGTCTTGTGCCTTGTTACAGGTCCACTTGCAATATTCACTTGGCAGAATCAGCCCATCCTCCCTCCCTCTTCTCCCCATTTGTGTGTCTGTCTGTCCCTCCCTCCCACCTCCTTCACACAGCAGCAGAGTAGCACTTTTAGAGAGAAAAAAAAGAATTAAAATCTCTACCTGGAAGCTCTGCAGGGCTGTAAGGTATCAGGACAGCAAGCACTGCTCACTATGCAAGGCAGAGCTGGTGTGCTGGGCAGGCAGGTACTCACCCAGCTGCAGGGCTGGCTTGGGGGGAATTGCATCCATGGGAGGGGGAAATGATGCCAGCAGGGCCAGAAAGGGGTGGTGGGGAGATGGAGACACACAGCTCCTGTCCTCCCTGCCAGCCAGGCAGTGGGAGCTGCAGAGAGGGACAGGGCACCTGCCCTGCTCTGTGCCCTCTCCCTGAGCTGCCTCTGCTCAGCTGCTCTGTGTGTCTAGGTTATTTTAGCTTTGATTCAGCTCTGAAATTGCCTTGGCTGAAACTCTGTCTCTATTGTTTTCAGTCTGCAGAAGCATCATTGAATGTGTCAAAAAGATAAATTGGAGAAAAAGAGAGGAAGGGGAAAAAAAAAGAGGAGTGCAGTGCATTTGGTGAGGAGAGCCGTGCTGGTTGTGGTTTCCCAGAGCAGCTGGCTGCTCCAAGCCCTCACTCCCTTTCCAGAGGCAGCTCCTTGCAGCCCTGTCCCCTTCCCTGCAGGACTGAGACACCCCTCCTCCTTTACTTTCTGCCAGAGGGCTTTTCCCCCTTGGCAAAGCTCATTTAGGCTGAGCATCTGTCCTGCCTGAGCCTTGTCTGGAGCATGGTGAGCAGTCTGAGACCTGCTCACTGTCTCTGCCCAGCCTGGTGGGTCAGCCAGAGCACCACAGCAGGGCTTTGGAGATCAGAGAATAAATAGGATGGGCAGCAGGAGGGGTCCTGGGTGGGGCAGGGGCTCAGAGCAGACTTGTGTGTGTCCCCAGGGGTTTCATTCACTGGTGGCCTCTCGGGTTTTGTGTGCTTGAAATGGCTCCCGAGGTATTAAAAGTCTCTTTTTCCCAGCCTTGAGACCAAAGAAGAAGTCAAGATTCCTCGGTTCTGGTTTTCAAGGTTGTTTATTTTCCCTCATCTGTAACATTCTTTCTCTGTCCTGCTGAGATCTGTCCAGCAGGTCGGGTTGAGGCTCACTGACCACCGTTGGGGTGGTGTTGGGTTTTTATACTAAGAACTACGTGTACTTTATTTACAATAATTTTCCAATACCTGTCACCTCTGTTAGACAGTCTGTCTCTACTCTAAACCAACCCGAAAGTGCCACCATCACAGCAGAAGATGGAGGACAAGAAGAAAAAGAAGGACAGGACATGCCCAGATTCCTCCATCTTGGCTCCTGAACCCCCATTCTAAATCCCCAAAGTTCTACATTTTCACCCTGTGACAAATTCACTATCATTCTACTCAAACCCTTGTGGTTTGTAACTCTCCACACAAAGTTGGTGATTGTTTCCATGGGCTAAAATCAAAGGCACAGGTGTTTGTGACTCCATGCCAAGGTCTCTGAGCCCCCTGCCAGGGTCTGGAGTCATCCAGGGCAGCCAGAGGGGTGTCCTGGGTTCCAGCAGTGGCCTTGTGCACACCTTGGGGTCCAGCACCACAGCGCCTGGTCCAGGGTGCACAGAGCTGGGGAGGTCTGTGCGGGTCTGATGGGTCAGTTTGGGCTCCAGCCCAGGAGTTCAGGGCACCACTGTCCCCAAGGTTTGAACAGGGCTCAGGTTTCTGCATGCCTGGAAGGATCAAGCCTGAGGGATGAGGTTTGGGGTCTGTTTGGGGTACCATTGGCTCTGGAGGACATGGTGCTGCCCATGAGCCAGCCCTGGGGCTGTGGTGTTGAACAGCATGGGGTGGGTTGCTGTGTAACACCTTCATAATTGCTAATTACCTCTGGGGATGAGGGGGAGGCACCTGGGAAAGGAGCTGGCAGTGAGTTATGGGAGGTGGCAGAAGTGGTTGCTGCTGCTGAGGACGCTGGGGCAAATGAATAACCTGTTAAATAAAATGTCAGCCAGGAGTGGATGGGAACTGGCATTGCTTTTTCCGCTTGCACTTTACAAAATGAATCTCCCTGTGCGTGGTTGATTTGCTTATTCAAAATAGGCTGTGGTGGAGGGGCTCTCCTGCTGAACCTGCTGGCACCAAGGGCTAAATTGTGTAAATTCCGTTATCCAAATGCTCCTCTGAATGGCTGCAGTAATCTAAGGACATAATCCATTGCCAGAGGAGAGAGATTTTCAGAGCCTAATTCCTTTGTTTCTGGGAACAATGAGAATGTGAGAAATGAAGCTGAGAAATTGCCATGGAGCTCCAAGCTGCAGTCCAGTGCTGAGAAAGGTGAAACCATTCCCTGCCCCAGTTGCCTTTCACACCTGCAACGGGGAAGATCGATCTGTGTGAAAACTCCAGGAGGCAAATACTGAGTGGGCTCCATTAGATAAGGCTGGTTTCAAATGGAAACTGATTTGCATGGGCTGATTAAGCTCATTACTACAGCAGGAACTCAGAAAATCATCAGATCCCTATGCAGCAGGAGTGCTGAGCTCTGCTGCCATGGTGCTTGGGGTGCAGCACTGCTGTGCCTTCAGCATCTCCTGGGGCTGCACACAGCACCTGGCCAGCTTGTGACACCAATATTTATAAATTATTTGGGCTTGTTTAGAATCCTATTGGGGCATTTCTGTCATTACAGGTGCTTTCAAAGCACCCTGGTGAGTGCAGGGCTGTGGGCAAAGCAAAGCTGTGAGCACCCACAGCACTTGGGCAATGAGCTCCTGCCTCTTGCTCTGGTCCCATCTGGTACCCAGGGACCAGAGGGCTGTGCTGGCAGCCCCTTCCCTGCCACAGCCAGGTCAGTGTGACCCTGGGAGCTCTGGCAATAGGGGGGCTGTGTGCCAGTGGGGACCAGCATGGAGCTGTCCCTTGGGCTTTCCCCTGGGGACAGTGTGTGTGTGTATGCAGCCCACAGGGAGCCAGCTGCTTGTGTCCTGTGAGGGACAATGTGTGCGTGCCAGGAGCAGCTCTGTGTCCCCGTGTCTCTTTCAAACTGAGAGCAGATTTAGATTAGATATTAGGAAATAATTCTTCCCTGTGACAGTGGGGAGGCCCTGGCACGGGCTGCCCAGAGAAGCTGTGGCTGCCCCCCATCCATGGAGGTGTTCAAAGCCAGCTTGGATGGAGCTCTGAGCAGCCTGGTCTGGTGAAAGGTGGTGCTGCCCATGGCAGGGGGCTGGAACTGGATGAGCTTTGAGATCCCTTCCAACCCAGGCCATTCTGTGGTGCTATTCCTGCTACATTTCCCTTGTGGTGGCCTGAGGGTGAGGAGTCACAGGGCTGTACACAAACAGGTGCTGCTGCTTCTTCAGTGCAGCATTTGTACACCCACGTGTTGAAAACAGAGTCCACGTGGGCAGGTGTGCCTCTAAATATATATAAATATACATACACCTGGCAAATGCACTGCTCTGATGAGCACACACAGATTCTGCAGTTTCCCCTCCCCACCCTGCACCCCCAGGGCCACCCTGGCACAGGCAGCAGAGCTGGGAGCTGATTCTGAGGCGATTATAAAGAAGTATAAACTAAACCTCTCTGCTGGAAAGGCCAGGAGCCCCAGGCTGGAAGCATCACACACAAAAGCTCCTCTGCTCTGGTGCATTTTCTCTTTTTAATGTTTTTGCCTTTATCTTGCATCAGCTCAAGAGCTTTGCTGAGCCCTGGAGCACGGAGAGGGATCCTAGGGAAGGCAGGGGTGGAGGGGACTCTGTGGGGCTGTGTTTGTCACCTCCATGGGCAGGTTCCTGTGCAGCTCTTGCCAAGGCTGGTGACAGTACTGGGGGCTTGTTGGGACAGTCCCTGCTGCCATGCAGGCGAGCTTGTTGGGCCAGTTGTGTCACAGCCTGGGGGACCATCTCACCAGTGCTGTAGTGCCAGAAATGCTCCAGTGTTTGCCACCTCTGGATGGGCTGGCAGGGCTCTGGGTTGCTGGAGCTGCTGGGTGAGCTTTGAGTCCAGCTCAGGCTCCCTGTGCAGCCAGGGGCTGTCCCCAGCAGTCTGGGCTGGGGATGCTGTTATCTGTCCTGCTGTCCTGCCTGCTCTGGCACTCCTTCCCCCAGGTCCCTGCCATGCCCTGTGCTGGGTAGAGATAGCAGTGCAAGTCATCCACTGAGGAAATTGCTCCCTGTAAATCCACACTGAAAGTCCTGGGATTCCTGAAGGCCCAGAGGAAAGTGCTTGATTGGATTTTCAAGCCTCCCTGCCAGCTGTGGGAGAGGAGGGTTGACAGCCTCCCTGAATCTTCCTCCCTGGTGCCTGGGAGGGGATGCAGGCTGTGCCTGCTCACTAATGGAATGTAAAGGATGTGTAAATCTCCTGCCTTATTTAACTCCCCCCTGAACTTTATATGCAGCCATAAATTTCTCCTCCTGCAAATCTGCTGGAGCAAGGTGGGCCCTGGGTGCCTGGTGCCCACACAGGTGTGGGGGGAGCCATTCTCCTGGCTGTGCCATGCAGCACAGACCCTGTCCCTCAGGGGCACGAGGCTCTGGGGACATGCTGGGTGCACTTGGGGGCTCCTGCAGGAAAGGCTCAGTTTGGGTTCAAGCCGCCTGTGCCAGCAGGAGAGGTGCAGGAACACCCGGGGCTGGTGTCATCCCCCTCCTCCCCATGGGGCCAGGGGTGGTTGCCTCCAGTGCCACCAGAAAGCAAATAAAACACAGAGATCTCCTGAATTACAACTGCAGCAGTGACAGGCAGAGAGTGGCCAGGCTGTGGTGGGGAACTGGTATCACTCCAAGCCCCCATCATGCAGCTGAGCATCACACAAAGAATGGAGAAAAATGCTGCAAATTTTATTCTATTGCTCCTTATCTCTGATTAATCCTCTTATGTGTTCATCTCATTTTATCTCAGTGTTGACTGTCTGTTTATTGTATTTCTGTAGTCCTCACAAAGACAAAAATCCCTCTGAGTCTTGCCTGGCTGGGCAAGGGGGGGCTCCTGTGGGCTGGCACCAGTGGAGCACCACAGAGGGGAGGACCAAGGCAACATGCCCGTGGTCACCACAGCAGATGGTGGCAGAGGAGGGGCTGGAAACAAGTTTTTCCCAGGCCCTAGATTAGTGCCCAGCTGCTTGGGCATCCCCAAATGTAAAGAAAGCCTAAAAAACAATTTTCCGTTGGTGTGGCTTTGCAGCCTGTGCTCAGGGCATGTTCTCCGTGCACTAGAGAGCAGACAGGCTTTCCTCTTCACACCCCTCTCTCACTGCAGGCAGATTTGTTAGAGCCCTGCAAGGAAAGCCCTGCCTGTCTCAAGTCCCTCTTCTCCAGCCCAGGCTCTCCAGCTCTGCTCAGTTTTGCCAGCAGCCCCCTGGTCCCCTACCTGCTGCTGGCTGAGTCAGGAGCATGAGCCTTCTGGGCCTGACCCTATTGCTAAAGGACTTTGCTTTGATCCTCTTCTCCAGCTGGGGAGAACAAAAATCCCTTAAACAGCCAAAAAACGTAGGGAATATTGGAGGAGAATTTTTTTACCTGAGTGGGAGCCCCTGGTTGGAACAATTTGGTGGAGGAGGATGGTGACTGTAATAGCGTTAAACAGTTTGGAGGAGAATGGTGTTTGTAATGTGGTGGAGACTTGCACAGATGAGAGAACCCACTGTCTTTGGGAGGGCATTTAGGCAGGTTCCAGCACCCCAGCCTGTCCCAAACTTGTGCAGGCATGGCCAGGCTGTGTGAGTGAGCAATCTGGAGGTTGTCATCATCTCACACTCAGCATCCTTCACTCCTGCAGGTGCTGAGTGCTTGCCCTGGGGCCTGAGGGCATCCAGTGGCACGCTCAGCTCAGTCCCATCTCTGCCACACCCAGGTGCACCTTGGGCAGCCCATGCAGGTGCACTGTGCCACTGAGGTGGGCTCAGGTCCTCTCTCCTGCTGCACATTGATCAGACAACTCTTGGTATAAATTCTCAAAGGATCTGGCAAGCTACAGCAAGGAAAATGTGGAGGCCTCTGGCTTTAGTAGCTGGAAATTGCTTTTCAAACTCAGTAGAATTTCCAGCCTCCCCAGCATCCTGTGGCAGGCAGCTCCTGGGATTAACTGTTTTCTGTGTGGCGAAGTGCTGCCTTTTCCATGTGTCAAACCTCCTTCCACAGGTGCCTTCCAGTTCTCACCAGTGCCAGCTCCCTGCCCAGTGCCAGGCTGCTCTCAGGGTCCATGATCCCTCTGCTTCTTTCTAGCCTGGAATGCCAGGTCTCAGCTGGGGAAGGCAATGTCTGTGTGTGTCTGCCTCTGGAAAGTGCAATACAGGCTGAGCTGCAGATTCTCCTCTGGCTGTGTCTCCCAGGGCTCGTTTCAGGACAGCCTCTCCCTCTGCAGAAGCTGTTTTTTCTGGTGACCTGAGCGTGGCTGGAGGTTGTGGTGACACACAGGGTCTTTGCTAGCCATGCTTATACTCTGTTTTTTTGAATTGGCATCATTACTTTGGGAATTTTTGAGCCCCTCTTTCCACCAGCACCTTGTTGAGCTGGCTCCTCTCCTTGCCAGAGGGATTTAAGTCCATCTCTGCCATCCCCAGGATATAACAGGTGCTAGGATTTCCAGCTAGCCCCCAACTCACCTGGCCCCTCAGCCTGTGTTTATCTCCAGGTGAGATGCCAGGAGCATTTAAAAAGCTGCAGGCTGAGCAGCAGAAGGCTGCAGCTGCTGCCCGGAGCCAGGCTGCGGCTGCTGCCTCGTTATTTACAGCTGCCCTTGGCTGCTCATCAGCTTCTCCAGCAGCTCTGCTGGACACTGCTCACTGTCTGCTTGTCCCTGCTCTGAGAGCCAGGGGTATTTGTGCCCTCCAAGGGGTGCCATCTGGCACCCACCTTTGTACCAGCAGCATTCCCAGCTCGCCTGCCAGCTCGGGACCGCCAGCTCCCTCCGACGAGCTCTGCTGGTTTCAAACTGCTTCCCAATCCTGACAGCAAATCCAAGCTGGAGCATGGGGATAAAGTCGTGGGCCATATGGCAGAGCTGTGTGCAGGCTGCATTCTCCTGGCTGGGTGCAGGAAGGATTTCACCCGTGAAGGCCAGGGTTATTGTGCTGCCCTCAGTGTTGGTCTCAGCCAGGCTGGCACCCCTCACCCAGCTCTCCTCACTTCAGTCAGCTGTTAAACACTGCCAGAGCAGGGGCAGCATTACCAGCCTGTCTGGGTCTGTGTGGCCAAGCAGCTCCTCAGGAAGGACAGCATCTGTTTGCCTGTGCTGGGGGTGTCTGACACCTAAACGTGGGCCAAATGGCACTGCCAAGGTGCCCAGATGCCTGCTGGGTGCAGATGCAGGGCTGATGGAGCAGACACACTGTGGTAGATCCCGTGCCAGCCAGCTCTGCCTGCTCTGCCTTTGTCCCTGCTGTTGGTCCCCACGTGCCCTGGCACACCCCAGTCTGAGATGCAGACTGGGGTGTGACGCTGGAGCTGCCATATGTTCCCCATAAAAACCCTTCCTGGCCCATTCCCCAGCCCTCCCTGCCACTGCCACGCGTGCTCAGGATCCCACATGCCTCACCAGCCGCTCACCAACTGCAGCCTGGCAGATGGAGGAGCAGCCATGGGCTTGCAGTAGGAGAGGCAGGACTCTGTTCTTGGGGTGTTCATGGCAGCAGAGGACGGTGGAGGAGAGCTGGCACACCTGCAAACTGCCCCTCTGCAGAAGGGACAAGACCTCCCTGTCCCCACTGCCCATCCCAGAGCTCAGCTGTGAGCCCTTCCTGGGCTGCACAAAGGGCTTTCACCTGGTGCACTTGTTTAAAGGCAGTTGGAAATGGTGTGAGTGTCCTGGGTAGAGGGAGACCATGGTTCCTCCCGGGCAGGTGGTGCTGGTTTGTTCTGGTGGCAGATGGCCAGGCAGCATTGAGAGCAAAGGTAGAAAATCAGTCCTCAGAGGGAGCAGAGATTTATTGCGGTAGGAAATTAAAAACGGATGCGTCAGCTTTTGGAGTAACTCCTGTTCTGCCTTTATCTGTTTGGGGGGGGGGGGGGGGTGAGGGCTCTGTGTTCAGCCCTGTTCATGGCAGGGAGGGCTGAAGGTGCTCAGGAGGCTGAAGGCACATCCCTTGGTGGTGGGTGAATCATGATGGGCAGTGACTGATCAGCACTGAGCTGATGTCTCTCTCACCTTGGGTGGCGGAGTGTGACCAGATCAGTGTCAGCTCTGAGCAGATGAGTGTCACAGAAGATGAGTGTCCCAGCCTCAGGAGTGGGATATCTTCATGCCACATCAGTCAAGACACTGTGAAGAGCCAGGTGCTCCCACAGGGCTACATCTGTGGTGGGCTCCTGCTGCTGCTGGGCACAGAGAGGTTTCTCCTGATAAGTCCTTTCAGTTTGTGCTGAGCTGTTTTCCAATGACTGTGCCATGGTGGTCACAAGGGGATGCAGAGCAGGCGCTTGGGCTAAGGGTGGGCAGCAGGCAGGTAAGGACACCAGCAGGGTGGGGACAGGGACACAAACAGCCACTGGCTCCCTGCAGGAGGATGGGGTCAGTGCTGGTCCCTGCCCCAAGGTGGTGGCAGTGTGGCCCCAGGGTGAGGCTGGGTTTGGGTGCTGCTGATGGCCCCAGAGCTGCTGAGCTCCCGGGATTGTTTCATATCCTCACTCCCTGCTGGGAGAGCGAGCCCATGAGCTTTGCAGCCCAGCACAGCTCTCTGCCCAGAAATCAAAAGAAGAAACACAAAAAAAATCAGGCTCCAAAGTGATAGCTCCTGGGGTGATGCAGCCAGTTACCAGTGTTAGGGAGAGAGCTGCCTTAGCCACTGCTGCTGCTGGTTTCTCTGACCTCTCCCTCTGGTCCGGGGTGAGCACACGTTAATCCCCGAGCCCGGCAAGGGAGAGCTGCTGCAGGAAGGATGCTCAGAGCCACAGCCTGGAGAAGGCATGTTGTACCTGCTGCTGAGCATATTACTGCTTCTCCAGGAGTGTGTAAGTCCTGCTTAGGAGGACTCTCGTCCTCTTTTATTTAATTTCCCGGTAATGCTTCTGCAGCGTCCAAGTCTTATCAGGAGAGGAGCAGCTTAAGAGGCCGGTAAAGGAGTTTTTATTGTCAGTATCCATCTCTTTATTCCCCTTTTCCCTTTGACGCTGGATGGCAGGCTGGTTGTGGCTGAAGTGAGGTGTGCTTTCTTTTCCTTTTGTCTGTTAAAGCTGCAAAGATTTCCCGGCTATCCAATTCTGATGGTAATTTGGGCTGCGGGAGCCGCCGCTGTCCCTGGTGCTGGGCTGTCACCGGCTGTGCCTCAGCCGCGGGGTCCCTGGGGGCACTGAGGGTGACACCGACACCCCCATCGCACACAGAAGGACACATCTGGGCACACAACTGGGCAGCTCTGCTCTGGGACTCGCCACCCACTTTGCTGTGACTTGGTGAGCAAAGCCCTGCCTCTGTTTCCCCGGAGCCAGGCTCTGAGCTCAGCCCCATCCCCGAGCATCCCACTGCTCCGAGCCCTGCTGCTCATCCTCATCTTCATCTGCTGGGGGGCTGCAGTGGCTGTGGGCAGCACGGGTGGGATGAAAGGAGTGTCCCCTGGGAGCCAGCAGCTCGGTGCCCGCTGTCTTGTGGCAGCCAGCTCTGGCATCCTCCCTGGCCGTGCCGGCGTGTGGAGACGCAGTGCTGCATTCAGCCTTTTCAGCTGCACACAATGGCCTTGGAGAACGTTTGTTTGAGAGAATTGGCTGGATCGCGTGATTCTTTTTGCTGTGGTTGTTACTGTTGTTCTTTTGAATGCTCATGGGAGTAGCAGAGCAGCTAATGAGGCGGTGCAGAGACGGTGGCTGGGGAGATGCTCTCGGCGGCGCTTCCCTGCAGCTGCACTCTCCCGGCGCTGGGCTGGGCTGGCTCTGCTCCTGCTGGGAGCACTGATGGGTGCGGCACCTCCCGGGCTCGGGGGTGCCAGAGCCTGCTGCTCCTCACCAGTTCCCTGCCCCAGGCATCGCTGCTTTCTTCTCCAGCCATGTGCCGCTGCAGGCGGGAGGGGAAATGGCACTGGGAATGGGTCACCTGGCTGTGGTGACATCCCATTGTCACAGAGCACAGCTCACCATGGCCAGCGCTGGATCCCTGACCCTGGGCAGGCTCACCTGTGCTCAGAGCCCTCCTGGCTCCCGTGGCAGACATGGCATCCTCCCTTGGAGGGTTTTGGGTGGTTACCTGGGGATCAGGCTCGGCACTGGGCTGTCTTTGCTGATTGTGATGTCCTCAAGCCCCAAGCTGTGTGTGCTGGTGTGGAGCTGCCAGGGGCTCCTGTCCCCTCCAGCCCCACGTGCTGTCCCTCCTGGCTCTGCAGCAGGTGCCAAACACAGTGCTGGGAGCAGGTGGGGATGTCAGAAATGCAGACAGATAGCATTAGATGGATGATGCATCAAATCCTAAACTGATAAGAGATGGAGCAATTGGTGTGTTGTCAAAAGGCCGGGAAGGATGTCTTTTAAACAGACTAAATAGTCTGGACAGGAACAAGCAATGAGCAGCACAGAAACAACAGCACGTTCACCACTTTGTTTTTCTGGCTGGGCTGTGTGTGTTGCCATCTGTGCTGTGCTCTGTGGCCATCCTGTGATGCTGGGATTGCTCCCCCATGGCAGGCTCACAGCCTGGAGCCATGGCTGGCCTTGCTCCAGGATGCCAAGGGCAGCTTTGACATGACCTTGCCCTGGGCTGCATCTTCCCATCTTCTGGTTGTCTCCATTCCAGGAAGTCCTTGGGCTGATGGTGGAGATTCGGTTGTAGCAGCACAGCTGAGCCTGCCTTAATCCCAGTTTTTAGAGTGGCTAAACTTGTTTTCACTTATCTCTGATATTGCTGAGCTGTGTTACACAGCATGAATAAGCCAACCCTGGGGTTTGCTCTGAAAGCTCTGCAGAATGGCAGAGAGAGCTCTCAGTCTGCTGCTGTCTGCCCTGACCCTCAGGGAATGGCCAGAGCCACACCAGCAGTGGTTTACCCCGCAGAGATGTCCCATCTCATGAGGGCAGGGGTGGGACAGTGAGGTGCTGGAGAGGACGGTGTGATTTACCCTCATATGGCACCTCCGTCAGTGTCCCCTGCCTGATCTGCCGGTGCTGTGGCAGGGACAGGCACGGGTCAGCACGGCTCTGCAGGGAGGACGGGGCTGTGGCTGCCCCAGGAAGGGGCTGGGAGCTCTGCAGGGACAGTGAGGTGGTGGAGAGGATGGTGTGATTTATCCACGTGTGGCACCTCCATGAATGTCCCCTGCCTGAGCTGCCGGTGCAGTGGCAGGGACGGGCAGTGAACAGCACGGCTCTGTGGCAGGGACAGGCACGGGTCAGCACGGCTCTGCGCGGCAGGACGGGGCCGTGGCCGGCCCGGGAAGGCGCTGGGAGCTCTGCAGGGACAGTGGGGTGCTGGGACAGATGTTGTGATTTACTCTTGTGTAGCACCTTCATCAGTGTCCCCTGCTGGTGCTGTGGCACGGATCAGCATGGCTCTGCAGGGGGATCGGGGCTGCCCCGGGAAGGGCTGGGAGCGCTGCAGGGGGATCGGGGCTGGGAGCGCTGCAGGGGGATCGGGGCTGTCCCGCAGCCCCGGAGGGCTCGGAGCGGCGGGCAGGGCTCTCGGAGGGGCCCCTCACATACAGCCTGTCCCTGTGCCTGCAGCGCAGCCATGTGATGCCGGAGGAGCGCGGTGGCGATGATATGGAATGTGGGCAGCTGCCTCCGGCCACGCTCCGACAGGTGACGGTCCAGCGCCACCCCCTCCACGGATTCGGCTTTGTGGCTGGCAGCGAGAGGCCCGTGGTGGTGCGCTCGGTGGCTGCAGGTAGGGTGTGGGGCTGCTCCTGGACGCGGCTGCAGCGTGCCGGGAAACACAGCCCCGCTTCCCTCCCTGGGCTCCTGTCCTCTCCTGTCCCCTCTGCTGGGCCTCCTGCAGGGCGTCCTCCACGGCCACAGAGGTGGGCAAATGCTTTGGGGATGCTTGGGACCCCCGTGCTTCCCCTCCGCCCCGCAGCTCCGGGATGCCCGGGTTGGCCCTGACCCTCTCTCCTGGCAGGCGGCCCCTCTGAGGATAAACTCCTGCCAGGAGACCAGATCTTGGCCATCAACGATGAGGATGTGAGTGAAGCCCCCAGAGAGAGATTCATCGAGCTTGTCAGGTGAGGACAACGCCCCTGAGGAGGGGCTCACGCCAGGCTGCTGTGCCCATAGTGCCCAAAGCCTCGCAGTGCCAGTGCACACCCACGGCACCAGTGGTCACTGCTGGGGTGGGGAACTCCCAGCCTGAGCAGGGGGACAGCCTTGGAGCCAGTGCCACAGCCGTTCCCAGCTGGCCAAGAAGTGGGAAAGAATCCACAGCCACGTTGTCAAGCACCCCAAGGAGTCCACAAAGGTCCTGGCCGCCACTGGGCTGGAAGGGTGGGATGTGCTCTCAGTAGCCAGTTGCACATGTTGAGCTCCATCACCATGAGGCTCCATGTATCTTCATTTCTCCTTTCTGTCACAGGAAGGCCAAGGACTTCATCATCCTCACAGTCCTGCACACCCACCAGGTGAGACTGGCAGGGCCATGCCCAGCTCCAGGGGAGCCAGGACAGGGGTGAAAAGCCCTTTTGGAGACCAAGGCAGGGTCCCTGGAGACCCTGGGAGACCTGGAGACCATTTAGGCAGCTCAACTGATCCCTGAGGCTCTTCCAGGCTGTGGGGTCTGAGAGCTGCCACAGCCCCTTGGGGTCAGTGGGCATCACCAGGAGGGAGGGAGGGAAAATATCCCCATCCCATGTGTCCAATGGAGTAACCCACCGTGGCAGGGGTGGCAGGGAGGGGTCGCTGCTGGCCCGGGCTGGGAGGGCTGGGGATGCTGATGGTGCACTGGGGCACACCAAGCTGTCATGCCAGAGGCACCGTCTGTGCTTCACCAAGTCTTTGATGTTGGGAAAAGACAGAAGTGAGAGCTCCCCTGTGCTCCCCTCCTCTCCAGAAAGGAGATGCCCCACCCAGCGCTGCCCTGTCAGGAGCGGGGGCGTGTGCCACACTCCAAAAAAGCTTTTTTCCTCCCGGCCTGGGATGGCAGCCAGCCAGGACAGGCAGCTCAGCTGGTGCTGGCACCATCAGACACACACAGCTCTGGCATGACCGTCTCTGAGCTGGAGTGTGTGCAGCACTGCCACCAGAACATCCTGCAGGGATGCCCGGGGTGCTGCCATCTCCCTGGGGCTGCAAACCCACATCCAAGGGGTTCATCTTTGCCATCCAGCTGGTGCCAGTGCCTCCAGGCAAGTCCTGGCTGACATCTGCTGGAGCTCAGCATGCACAAGGGCTGCCAGGCACTGGGGTGCAGCCTCCCTGCCACACTGATGCTGCTGGTGTGACTTCAGGGGCTGCTGTTCATCCTTCTGGCCATGCCTGCAGCACTGGGTAACCACAGCCAAGTGCTTTCCACCCTCCCCATCTCATGGTTTGCTGGCTAACCGCAGCCAAGGGGATTGGCTTTCCATCCTCCCCATTTCATGGTTTGGTAACCACAGCCAAGGGGATTTGCCTTCCACCCTTCCCATCTCATGGTTTGCTGCCCAGTCCCCATCACCACGCTGGCTCCAGAGGGGTTTCCTCTGTGTGTCTGCCTTTCCCCACACCGTGGCTCCCAGGGCAGGCCGGTGATTTACCCAGTGCTCTCTTTGCAGTCTCCCAAATCCGCTTTCATCAGCGCAGCCAAGAAGGCGAAGCTCAGGTCCAACCCGGCCAAAGTCCGATTCTCTGAGCAGGTGACGGTCGGCGAGACAGACCCAGTAAGTCCTGCCAAGTCCTGCCCTGCCTTCCCCCTGTGGTTCATCCCCTGAGCTGTCCCCAGGGCCACGGGCTGTGGGGTGGTTGGGGGCCACAGGGCTCCTCTTGGCTGCTTTGGGTGAGAGCAGCTGTGCGGCCTGGGGAGCCCCACAGGACAGATGCCCTTGGGCACAGTCAGTGTATTGGGTCACTGCTGGGGGGACTTTCTGTGATTGTCCCCTGTCCCTCTGAAGGAGCCCCAAAAACTGGCTCAGAAACCTGCTCTCAGCTGAGTCCCCCTGAGCACCCAGGCAGTGCCAGTGCCTGCTCTAAGGAAGATCTGTGGCTTCCAGCCTGATCCCAAAAGCTTTGGAATGCCTCTGTGTGGGGCAGGGTGACCAGGGCACTGCTGAATGGCTGTGGAAGCTGCAGAGTTCCAGCCCAATGCTTTTATCTCTTAATTGCAGAAAGGTTTTATTAACAACAAAACTAAACTGAAAAAAAAAACCTGTAAAGCGCTTCTAGCATGTTCTATTTTTAAGCAAAATCAATTAGGTAATTATCTGATTGAAAAGCTTCTCACCAAATAAAATCAGCCTTCTCCCAACTTCCTGCAGAGGGGATGGGCAGGGCTGAGGGGGGATAGGCTTGGGGTGAGGGTCAGGAAGGGGAGATCAGCTCTGAGCCACCCCAGCCATGCCTCCTGTCTGGGACAGCAGTGGGGAGCAGGACAGGCTGCCAGGCGTGGGCACTGGGGTGTGCTGGGCAGAGCCAGGTGCTCTGTTGCTCTGCAGCTGCTGGGAGCTGAGCAGGTGAATCTGTCAGGCAGCTCTGAATTGCCTCAGCTCTGTGCTTCTTGATGGCTCAACAGAACGCTGGCTTTTCAGGGGAAATGTGCCTCTTAGCACAAAGCCCAGAGCAGCAGAGGATGCCATGAGTGCTCCATCGCTGACACTCTCTCTCTCCCCGCCCTCCCTCCTTCTCTCCGTGCCCCCCCACCCTCCTCGGCTCCCCCTTTGCTGGCCCCACATGCCAGGACATGTTGAAGAAAGAAGCTCTCCTCCTCATTCCCAACGTGCTGAAGGTTTTCCTGGAGAACGGGCAGATCAAATCCTTCACGTTCGATGGCCGAACCACTGTGAAGGTGAGCCCCTCCTCTCCCCCAGGGCTCCCTGGCACTCCTCCCACCTGCCCGATCCATTTCTGCTTCCTGAGCACGACCAGCAGCGCTGGGCTGGCTGTGAGCCGCTCTGGCATGATGGATGGCCCGTCTGCCTCCCCAGGCAGCACGCTCTGCAGCTGGCAGGGATGGGGCTTTGCTGGCTCTGCCTCTCCTGACTTCTCTCCCTGCTGTGAGCCTGCCCTCCATCCAGGCTGGATATCCTGGGAGTGTTCCTGCCAGGGGCAGCTCCCTCAGCACACCCAGGGTTAACCCAGGTGCTGGGCTGCTGGTCATCTCCCGCTGCACAGTCACTGATGCCACCCTGGGCACCCTCTCAGCCTCATCCTGGCACTGCCCCGGCTGCTGGGGGCTCAGAGTGGGCTCTCAGCGAGGTCCCAGCTCCCCCTTGGGAAGCAGCCCGTCCCTGGCACCCAGGGCTGTCCGTGGTGTTTGCAGGACGTGATGGTGACGTTGCAGGACCGCCTGTCACTGAGGCACATCGAGCACTTTGCCCTGGTCCTGGAGTATTCCAGCCCCGAGCAGAGCCACCGCTTCCTGCTGCTCCAGGACAAGCAGCCCCTGGCCCACGTGAGCTGCTGGGGTGGGAGGGTGTTGGGATGGCCCAGGTGAGGGGCTGGGCATGGAGAGCCTCCCCTTCCCCCAGTGTGGGCTTGGCTGGAGTAGGGGCACAGTTCGGGGTCACTGGGATGGGGCTGTAGGCACAGTTTGGGGTCACTGGGATGGGGCTGTAGGCACAGTTTGGGGTCACTGGGATGGGGCTGGCCCAGCCTCATCCCCAGTGGGCACAGCTGTGAGCAGCAGGTGAGCAGCACTGACAGCAATGAGCCATGGAGTGCCCAGGTGTGCTGAGCAACCACCAAAGGGAACAGAGGGCACACAGGGGCAGGGCATCAACATGAGGGGTGTAAAAGGCTGGGCTTAAGAATAAGAAAGAGGAGATGCTTACACCTTACAGCCTTTCTGAAGTGACCTGATGTCACTCTGTCTGGGTTGAAGCCTTCTGAAACTGTATGATGACACTCTGTGTATTGTGGCCATTTCAAATGTGACATGTGCTGTGACAGGCTGGGATTGTGCTGTGGGGTGGCACAGCCTCTCCTTGCCTCTGGCATGGTCCTGCAGGCTCAGGGTGAAAAGGGTGGCCACAGAGGGAGACAGTCAGGGTTTTATCCACCCCACACTGACAGCACCATGGAGCTGCTCTGTGCTCCAGCCTGGGCAGCTGCAGGCAGCACTCATGAACATCCTTGGCTGGGAGAGCCAATAAGACCAGGGATAAAATGGGGATCATGGAGCAAACGTTAGCCTGAGTGGCATAAACCCTACAGCACCAGGCAAAGCTGTCCCACCAGGGAAGGCTGGGATGTTGTCGGGATTAAAGGTGGTGCATGTAGGAGAGAAATCAAATATAACACTAGAAGAGAGGAGAGGGCATCTCGTGCCCTGCAGCCAATGGTTCCTGGGCTCACTGCTCATCTCTGCTCCTGCCACAGGTGGTGCAGAGAACACACTACCATGGCATGAGATGCCTCTTCCGTGTGAGCTTCTTCCCCAAGGACCCGGTGGAGCTGCTGCGCCGGGACCCTGCAGCTTTCGAGTACCTGTACATCCAGGTACTGGGGACTGGGGGCTGCTGGGGCACATCTGCCAAGGCTGGGCCCTGTGGTGGCACCCCTCAGGTGGCAGTGGCTGTCCCTGGGGCTGTGTGAGGACACCTCTTCTCCCTCCCGCAGAGCCGCAACGATGTGATCAGAGAGCGCTTCGGCACAGAGCCCAAGCCTGAGATGCTGCTGGGGCTGGCTGCCCTCCACATCTACATCACTGTCTCAGCCACCCGCCCCAGCCAGAAGGTCTCCCTCAAGAACGTGGAGTGAGTCCTCCTGCCTGTCCCCAAGCTCCCACACAGCTTTCCTTTGTTGTCCCTTCCCTGTGTCCCTGTGTCACAGCCATGTTTGGGGTGTGGAGCATGACCTGCTCTGAGCTGGGCAGTGGCTCAGGGGCTCGGCAGCAGTGACAGCCACCCCACATCCCACCACAGGGCTGTGTAAGGCCCCCTCACACTGACCTGCAGCAGCCAGGGCTGGGGACAGTTGCTGTGAGCCCAGGATCATTTCCATGGGAACCCCGGCTGATTTTCCACCTCCATCCCAGGCAAGGACATGTGGCTGTGTAACCTCAGCCTGTCACCAAGCACTGGCTCAGCCCTCCTGTGGCTCCTGGGGGACCTAAACCCATACCCAGCCCATGTGTGCAGGCTGGCCTTGCCCATTGGCACAGGGAGGAAGAGGGAGGGTGTCGCAGACATCGTTTTTATGAAAAATCCTTTCTTGGGATTTTTCCTGCTGAAGCTGAGAGGTTTCAGCGACAAGGTGTAAACAATGATTGTCTGCTGCTGTGGAATGCAACAGGTGGATCCGTGGTTAGTCTAGTGTAGATGTTTTTGTTCAGTGACCAGTCACGGGAGAGCTGATGGAGAGCTGCCTTTGTAATCATTCTTGCCTATTCTACTCTTAGCTAGCTTCTGGAGGAAACCTTTCCTTCTTTTTCTTTTTAGTATAGTTATAATGTAAAATATATATATATCATAAAATAATAAATCAAGCCTTCTGAACATGGAGGCAGATCTACGTCTCTCCCTTCATCCTGAAAACCCCCGTGACCACTGTCACAGGAGAGGTCACCCCAAAAGAGGTTTGGGAATTTGCCCTGCATCCCTAAGTTTACATGATTGCGAGTGGGGCCCAGGGTCTGCTGCAGAGCGTGGCACTGCTGTTCCCCAGCCTGCAGCTGGTGGCTGTGTCACCTGCCTGGGGTCCCATCCCCTTGGGGACCCGAGCTGGGGGCTGCTGCTGCTCTGGCTGCCGTGCCAAGGAAGTGCTGGTGTGGCTCCAGCTCCCTCTGACGGCAAGAGGATGCTCTGGGATAGTTTCTGTCCCTCTGTGCTCACTGGCAGCGCCTCCGACCTGGCAGCTCATGCAGGTTTCCCTTCCCACAGGAAGGAGTGGGGCCTGGAGCCCTTCCTGCCCCCCTCGCTCCTGCAGCTCATCAAAGAGAAGAGCCTCCGGAAATCCCTCTCGCAGCAGCTCAAGGCCCACCAGCACCAGCCTGGGGGCACCAAGGTGAGCCCAGCCCACAGAGCCCCTGTCCAGGCCTGGGGGTGGCAGCCTGCCCTCCACCCCAGCCTGCTGTCCCCAGCTCCTCAGGGACTCCTTAAATCCCCTGGGATGGCAGATAAATCCCACAGCCAGGTAGAGTCTCTCTCCAGAATCTGCTCTCAGGGGCTGATGTGGATTGCAGGGAGTGCAGTGAGGATCAGGGCTGAGATCAAGTGGCACACACCAGCTCATTGTTATCTCTGCTCTGGGCTTGGAAAGCTCTGGAGGTGGCAGCTGAGCCATTGCCCTGGTCCCTGCAGCCTTCACAGCTCCCCAGGGAGGGAGGGAGTGTGGGCTGTGCATCTCAGGGGGGTTATACATCAAGCACTGGGGCTCCTTCCTGGCTGTGCCCCTGCTCTGAGTTACCTCCCAACAGCTGCCCAGGATGGCAGGGGAGTGGAGACCCCCCTCACCCACAGCTCAGACCCACTGCCATGCCCAGAGCTGCCTGACAGCTCGCTGTGCCCCCCTAGCTGAGAGCCCCAGCTCTGCCCCAGCCTCCTGCCTCTTTTGCTGTGCTCACAGTGATCAGCTGTGTGTGTTTTGGCAGGTCTCCACAGCCCAGGCAAAGCTGCAGTACCTGAGGATCCTGAACGAGCTGCCCACCTTCGCTGGGGTTCTCTTCAACACAGTGGGACTGGTACGGTAACCCAGGCTGGGCTGGGGGGTGCCTGCCCCTGACTGTGCCAGGGGGACACATGGCTCCCACAGAAATCACTCCCCTCAGTCTCCTGCTCTGCCCTGCTGAGCTCCAAGCCCCCCCAGAAAGCCTTGGATGCTCTGCTGTCGGCAGGTTGGGTTTTTGGGTCTGCAGGGTCAGGATTTGCTCTGCTGTCTGTTCCTGCCAGCCTGTGGGGCAGAGAGGTGACCCGCTCAGTGAAGTTGGAGGAGTTTCAGGCATGTGTTTGTAGCTAGATGTGCCCTGGCACATCCTGCCATCCATCCTGGAGGAGGGCAGCTCCTGGCCAAGGCCACGGTGGCCCCTGCTTGCCCACAGCTGGGCTTGCTGTCCTGTCACGGGTGCTGCAGCCTGATCCCTGCCACAGTGATCCTTCATCTGCACTGCTCACCAAAGCACCTCAGCAGGAGGAAAGCCACCAGCCCAAACAGGAGCTGGCTCACCCTTCATCCCTCTCACTCCACCTCCCACCCAGAGGTCCCCACGTAGGTGTCACCTCTCTGCCATCCTTCCCCTTACCCCCACCTGGGCTCTCAGCACTTCCCTGGCTTCCCGTGCTCTGCCTGCTGGGTTCCATCTCTGGCAGCCTTTGGTCTGCTCTGTCTGTCCCTCACAGCTCAAAGGGCTGCCTGCAGGAATTCAGTGCAGGCACAGCTTCATGGGGTCTGCTGGGTGCCACGGCAGAGCACTCAGAGCCTGCCCCTGACACTGAGTAGACAGCATTTATGTTTTTTATCTCTGACACCAAAGCAATGCCTCTGAGCCAGCCTGTGAGTTGAACTGTGTTGAAGTGGTAAAAGGTATTCCATTATTATCTTCTGCAAGGTCTGCCCAGCCCCTCTTCCCCTCCACACCTGGCTTGAAGCATCCTTTTAGACCAGAGCAAGAAACATCATCCCTATTTCCAGTCAAGCTTTGGTCTTTCTTCTTTTCTGAAATCCATTCACTCCCTCCTTTGCTTCCTTCTCTCAGAGGCAGTGTGAGATCAGACAGATTTGTAACACACTTCCTTTAGTGTAGTGACACCAGTGAGCCTGAATATTTTATGTGGACACTCAGTTCAGAGCTTTACTTGTAAACAGCCTTGGCATCCTGCACACCACTCCCAGCTCTGCCAAGGGGCTCAGGGAGGCAGGTTGGTGGCACCAGCCTCACCTTCTGCTCTACCAAAGCCATCCTGGTCCTGACCAGGCTGCCAGCACTGAGGCTGGGTTCCATGGAGAGAGCCATGTGCAGGCTGTGCCACGCTGGCTGTGTCTGTTCACCCTGCCTGTCTGTCTGTCCGTCTCTCTCCCCATGTGGCAGCAGGATGAGAAGCAGCCAGCCACCACCCTGCTGGTGGGACCCCGGCACGGCATCAGCCACGTCATTGACCTGAAAACCAACCTCACCACGGTGCTGTCAGAGTTCAGCAAGGTCAGCAAGATCCAGCTGTTCAGGGAGAACCAGGGCGTGGCCCGGGTGGAGACCAGCATCCTGGACGCCAAGGTAGGCATGGGTGCTGTGGAGATGAGGCTGGGGCTTTGGGGCCAGCCTTTGAGGGGATTCACATCACAGCTATGTGCTGGACAATCTGCTTGGGGATCCCTAGAGACTCCAAAACCCCTTCACAGCAGGGCCTGCAGCATCTCCCCTGCTGGCCTGACTCCCTGTGCCACACAGGAATGGCTGCTGAGGCTCACAGGGCAGGCATGGTGCTCTTCTGGCCATCACCCAGGCTCACAGGGCAGGCATGGTGCCCTTCTGGCCATGACCCAGGGTCACAGGAGAGGCATGGTGCCCTTCTGGCCATGACCCAGGGTCACAGGAGAGGCATGGTGCCCTTCTGGCCATGACCCAGGGCCACAGGAGAGGCATGGTGTCCTTCTGGCCATGACCCAAACACCTTCCTAATGGTTCAAGCAGGGTCCTTGGGGCAGATGAGGTGGCACAGGCCAGGCAGGCAGCAGGACCCTTTGGAGGCAGGACAGCACCTCCCCTGTGCTCAGGGCTGGAGAGCAGCAGTGCATGGCCATAGCTGGGCTGGCTGCAGCTACTGCAGGGGACTGGGAAGTTTTATGCATTAGTATCACTTGTGGAACTTGTCAAGGCAGGCAGGATTGTTGGATGAAGTGGAAATGATGGGAAGGAGTTGTCATGCTCAGGGTGAGCACAGATGGCTGTGTGTCCCTGGGCCAGTAGCCACCCCCTGGGTACCCTGCCAGCTGCCCCTGTTATCCCCCCTTCAGCCCCCAGGGCACTCCTTGGCACGCCCTGAGCCCTGTGTGTTGTTATGCCCCATCTCCTGCTGTGGTTGTGTAGTGCAGTGCTGGTTCTGATGGTCAGTCCCTGTGGTCAGCCCCTGCCACCCCTCTTCACCCCTCAAGGGTCCCAAACCCTCCAAGAAAAGTGTCAGCAGCACAGTAAGATCTTTATTTCCTTCTTTGGTGCCTGGTACAGGAGCCACAAGATGCTAAGGAGATCTTCCCTTGGCCTTTGCTGAGCTTTTCAACAAGCTGGGACACGACCCTGGCAGACTCAAAGGCACATAGCTGTGTGTGTCCCCAGGGCATCTTCAGTGTCACTGCCCCGTGGGGAAGGACAGCTGCGAGGCAGAGATCTCACTGATAAATGCCAAGCCTTCTCCTCTCCTCCCACCTTGAATTCAACAGGACAGAGCTAGGATTGAGTTTGGGGTTAATCAGTCACGAGCAGTACTTGGCAGAGAGTCTGGCACAGTGGGGCTCTGTGGGGCAGGGAGGTGCTGCACAAACCCTCTGAGCCTTTGGCTGTGGGTCAGCTTTCCTTCCCCTGCATTCATCCCTTTTTCCCCCCAAGACTGATGAAGCTGAGCTGTTTTGCCAGCTGTCTGTGTTTCATCTCCTGCAAGGTCTCCAAGCCTCAGCCCTCTCTGCAGCCTCTTTGCACTGTTCCAGTCATAGTCTCACAGCTGTAATCATGGTGGATTTGTTTAGGATTCTCCTGCTGCCTCCTGTCCTGGTGGATTTTAGGACTCTCTCCCACCCAGCTCATTAATTCCTCCAAGTCTGTTTTCCTGCTGCCACTGTGCCTGCTCCAGCAGCTCTGCTCACCTGCACTAACACCCCAGGAGCCTCTGCCAGAGCTGTGCTAATCCTCATCCCCTCCACAGCCTCATCCACAAAGTCCTTTCTTTGAATTCCTAATCCAGTGGGTATTTGGTCAACTGTAACATTTTTAACATTCTCTCTTCTGCATCCCACCGAGGTCAGCTGTTGTGCAGTTCAAGCCTGGGTGTCCTGCTGCGCCTGTCCTAACCCTTCAAAGCCCTCACCCTCCCCTGCTCAAAGCCCTCCAGCTGCCTGGGCTGTGCAGGAATCCATCCATTTTCTCCTTACAGAGCAGGAACAACCCGGGGATATTGGCTGCACCACGAGCAGCCCTGCTGGTTCCTCCTGCTGCCCACGTTCCTTGGATTTGTGTGTATAAAACCACCCCATTAATGCATTAATAATGGGGGGTTTGTGTGTATGAAACCACCCCATTAATGCATTAATAATGTGGTGTTTGTGTGTATAAAACCACCCCATTAATGCATTAATAACAGGCTGCTCATGCCCCTCTTCCTGTGGCTCACTGAGTGCTCTGAGCGTGGCTGTCCCCACTGTCACCCAGCTCCACGGCACTCTGTCCCCTCCCTGGTGTGGAGGAGAGCACTGTCCCCCCCAGCACAGGCTGGCCACAGGAGGGACAGATGCTCTGGAGGTTTGGGTGCTGCTGGCATCCATCTGCTCTAAATTAGGTGGCAATTCCCACGCACTTGTCCACAGACCCTGCAGCGCTGCTCCCCACAGCCATTCCCCGCTGCAGAAATCCACTCTGTGCCTCCACCAGCCCTTTCCTGCTGCAGGAGCAGACTCTCCCCTGTGACCCTGCTATCCAGCCCCCCAGAGGCTGGAGAAGAGCCAGCTCGCTGGGGTAAGCAGCTCACACCTTCCTGCGAGCGTGCACGATGCCTTTATCTCCAGGAGAAATTCCAGGCAGCTGCCTCTGGCCACCAAAAGCCTCTCTGCCTGCCTGGAATGGAGCAAAAACTCCATTTATGGATCTCAGCAGGCTCAACAGCACCATGCCAGGGCAGAGGCTGCTGTTATCTGTCTTCATTTAGCCATTATCTGAAGGGCTGGGTTTTAAAGCAGAATGTTTGCTCCAAAACCCAGGCATATGCTAATCCCACGCAGGACAGGGATGGATGAGGCAGGCTAAGAAAAGCAGGCAAAAAGATCATTACCTCACAGTGCTGATCTGCTCTCTGCAATTATTCTATTGCACTGAACGTGTCACTGGCTAAAGCCCCAGGTTGCAAATCAATCAGTTTCTGCTGTGAGTTGCAAACCATTAGTGGGCTCAAAGTGGTGTCCTGGCTGCTCTGGGGACCTGTCAAATCCATGTCACCCTTGGGAACCTGTCAGAGCTCCAGTGTAGGAGGGGATGTCCCCCTGGGCTATTCACCCTGCTGTCAGGGGATGCTGTGCTGGGGCAGCTCCCAGCCTGAATCTGTAGGAGGTGCTCACTGAGTTACTGTGGAAACACAGATCGTCAGTGATGCTTTAGGGTTTTGTGCAGAAAGACCATCTTGAAGTTCTAAGTGTAGCTTAAATGGGTTAAAAAAGGGGTCAGGTGATGGAGCAGCCCTCAGCTGGGGGGTCTGAACCCCCTGACCAAACCAGCCAGCACAGTCCAGACATCCCTACCTGCTGCTGAGCTGCACCCACAGCCCAGACTCACCTGCCAGGAAGGAGCTGGGGGAGATTTTCAGGTAACAAACAGGCTTGAGGAGATCATAAACCATTTGCATTTATTTTGGGTGGAAAAGAAATACTGTTTGTCTTATGAATTATTCACTAGGTGTAGTTAATTGGTTTGTTTTGGAGCTTATCCATCCTGGGCTTCAATTTCTGTTTAGAACAGCCCAGGGATACAAACCCAGGGCTAAGACCTCTGCTTTGCCTTCTTTAGCTTTTTGCCACTGTGGCAAGAGGGGGGCTTACAGATGCTGACAGAACCCCTCAGAGAGGAGCCACACAACCTTGGGACAGAAAAACAAAAACCTCCAGGCTTCTGCTGCTGGTTCCAAGGGTTTTTGTTCCCTGCAAGGTCTGTGAGAGCTGCAGGTAGGACAGGAGCAGGTTTTGTCTCAGCAGTCACAGAAAGAGTGAGCAGTTCCGTTTGGGAATGCTGAGAAAGTTCCAGCCTGCAGCTGGGGGCAGGACTGCACATCCCCAGCTGCACTGCAGTGAGTAGTGCAGGTGGTCATTTGGCAGGTTCCAGTGGTCATTTGGCAGGTTCCAGTGGTCATTTGGCAGGTTCCAGTGGTCATTCTCACCTGACAAAGCCTCCTTTCTGCTGGGGCTGTTGCTTCTCTGTTCCTCCTCGTGTTTGGGCACTGATGCTGGAGCTCAGTGCTGGGGCCAGGGAGGTGGCACAGGGTGTCTCCTGTGATCTTTATGCATTTTACATCATCTTTATTAAGTGCATCTTGCCGGGTTTAGGGGGTTCTGCATCTCCCAGGGGCTTCCCCCTCCTGCTGGGAGCAGCATTTGAGAGTGGCCAGTGCTTCTGAGGCAGCTCAGAATGGAGCTGCAGGCATGCACCTCCCTTCCTCCCTGGTGCAGCACTGCCAATTCCTCCTGTACCTGCCAGGAAGGACAATGCCAGCACCTCCTGCCTGGCACCTGGGCAAGCCTGGCAGCCTGGAGGGGGCACAGGAGGTGGCTGCTCCCCAGTGCAGGCTCCAGGAGCTGTGGGGAGAGCTGCTCAGCTCCAGGCTCCCCTGGCTGTGCAGCTCCACAGCTCCCACAGGAGCAGAGGGTTTGTTCTTTCTGAAATGGCTTTTCCAATGGAGCGTTTCTCCTCTCTGATTTACACAGCTGCATACTGCTGGGCTTTTTGTTATTAACAGTCCTGACATTGGGAAGAAGGCTGCTGAAGCACTCTGAATGTGAATGACAGGAGGTGCTTGGGGGACAGCTGGATCACCTGAGCCTGGGCAAGCTCTGCAGAGGAGCAGAGGAGCTGGCCCAGGCTGTGCCTGTCCCTGTGCTGGGCTCTGGGGCAGGAGCCTGGGGCACTGGCTGTTTGCCAGGCACAATTCAATCAAAGGCATCGGGGTAATTGACTTTGGTCTCCCAGCAGGGCCTGCAGCCAGCCTGGTGCTTAAGCTGAGATCAAGACTTGAGAGAGGAAACCAAAGGAAAAATTAATTCAGAAAGGTCCCTGGCTGCTGCTGCTGCTGTGCCTGGAGTGTGGGCACTGGTGTTGGTGTCCCAGGGTGTGCTTCCAGCCTGCCATGGAAAACAGAGCACCATGCACAGCTGGGTTCAGCCCTCTGCTCTCCTCCTGGAAGGAGCCAAGGAGCCCCTTCCTCTCACAGGTGATGGATGATGAGCCAGCCCCAAGCCTGGCTGTGCTCCCCGGGCTGATCACAGCAGGGATGGGCTGTGCTGCTGAGCCCAGTGCCTGATGTGCATTTGCCAACCCCCAGTGTGAAAGCAGTGGGGAGCCCCATCAAAGTCACCAGGGCAGGCCAGGCTGACGTTCCTCCTGCTCCTGCAAGCACTGACTGAAGCCCCTGGGATTTCTCCTACAGGAAGAGCGAGGCTTTGGAGAGACAATGGGCCTGCAGCTCTCATTCCTTACACTGAATTAATCTTTATTTGCATGAAACCATTCTGAAACACCATCATCTCATGGGAGGGAGGGAGGGATTGAGATTTCCTTTGGCTCAGTACCTGGGTGGGAGGGGCAGACACAGATCCCTGCTTGCAGTGGGATGAAAAGCAGAGGAATGGAATATAAAGCAAGGGAATGGGATGAAAAGCAGAGGAATGGGATGTAAAGCAAAGCACTGGGATGCAAAACTAAGCACTTCCCAGCTCCAGCACCATCCAGAGCACTGCTTGCAGGTGCCCAGGAGAGGAGCCAGCCAGGAACACGAGAGGCAGGCAACATGTGGAGGGGATGAGTTTCCAAGCCTGCAAAGCCAAAATTGATTTGTTCATTAAAAAAAAAAAAAAAAAAAAAAAAGCCCCAAACCCAACCAAAAAATGCAGCCCTCTAAGGAAGAAGAGACTGCAGGTCTAACCAAGGCAGTGCCCTTACTGATCAACAAGTGGGAAATAGTGGTCCTAGTCACAAGCAGCCTGGTATCGATAGAGCTGAGTTAATAATGCTGCAGGGGAGAGAAGGAAAGGTCAAAGTAGAAGTGAAAAATTGACTGCTGCCTTGTCAGGCCCAGGTGCCTGTATTATTAAATAAAAACTTGGCAGTGCACCTCAAGTAAACCAAGGAACATAAATTATGTAAATTCATCTCCCATCTTTCTGCTGCAGTGCATTAAAGGAAGCAGGGTGGGACCCAAAGTACATGATAAAGGGGGGAGATTAAAAGGAAATGCATATCATCTTAGAGGTTATAGTATTAATAGATTGGGTCATAAATTAATTTCAGTATGAGGACTGTTAAAATCATCTAGCATAACCCTGGCCAGAAAATTTCCTACAGACCTTTGTTTGAGCAAGAAAATACCCTCCAGAAGGACACTGAGATCTTATTTAAAAGCAGAGCATTATAGAAAAATCACTTTATCAATTATAAGCTAATGCAAAAGTAATTTCTTCTATCCAGTATAAACATATTTTGTTTTACTTCACAGAGAGACTGGTTGTCAAGCAGGAAACTTTGAATAAAAAGGTGTCCTTTCCTCATGAGGTCTAAAAAATCTAGGAAACCATTATGCATGAAAGATCAAACCATCAGTAATTTCAGGCTGGTGTTACACATTTAGACATAGGAAGAGCATCCTTGTGAAAATTTGCTTCTTTACATGTTGGCACATTACAGGTCAGAGATGAACCTTTACCTGGGAATGTGATGTTTGGCCATTTTATAGAGCAGTAGGATTATCCCAGTAAGTTTGCTTCTGTGTAAAACTTGGAGTTTTCATCCTAAAGGTGCTGCTGTGCTGCCAAAACACAGACAGGCATTTCTGCTTTGCAGAGCCCTGGGGGCTGCTGAGGAGCTGGAGCAGCAAGAATGTGCCAGAGAGACTGAGGAAGAGGATGGGCTGGCGGGCATGAGGCAGGCCAGAGGAGCCTGGTGGGAGGACAGACAGGGTTTTCCAGGTTGATAAGTGTCTTGGTTTGGAAAGACAGGGACCAGCTAAGGAAGGCAGGAGCCTCCCCTGAAATGGAGAAAATTAACCCCCCTCCCTCCAAATTGCTATAAATCTTAAATTAAGGGGCTCTCAGGCAACAAAAATTATGGGAGCAGGAATAACAGTTCTTTATTAGGGAAGAAAAAAAATGGATAAAATAAACAATGCAGTAAACTAGAACAACACTGACAGAGTCAGAACCCAACCGACACCCTGTGGGTCAGGGTGCTGGCAGCAGTCCCATTGGAATTGTGGCTCAGCCCTCCTGCAGTGTCAGGGGTGGTTCTGCTGGAGCAGGGATCCTGGAGAAAGGTGCAGTCTCTTCCTCTGAAGATCCAGTGGAAGAGGCAGCTGCTGTTCCTCTGGGAAATCCAGTGCAGAAGCCGTGCTGGTGTTCCAGAATCTCCAGATTATATCCAGGTAGGAATGCTTGGCTCCTCCCTCTGGGCTCACACCTCCCAATGGGATGCTGTAGTTCTTATCAGCCATGCAGGGACATTCAATGGCTGTTATCAGCAGGTGTCCCCTCCTGAGGGAGGAGTGATTGTGGTCACTCAGAGAGAGAGATAAGGCAAACTGCCCACCTGACAAAAGATAATCTGCCATACAGATGGTAATGGAAAACATCTTGCCTTGCAATCTGGAGCAATAAGCTGTTCAACATCAGTGATCATCATCTCCTGGTCAGCAGCTGGGACAGAGAGCTCTGCACTGTGTGGCCGTGGTGCTGCTGAGCAGGGCTCAGGGGAACAGCACTGCTCTTGCCCCTGCTGCATCCATCCCTGCCTTCCAGCTGCTCTCACAAGTCTCTGCCCTACGGCACCCCTGGGTTTGGAAAACTTGAAAGGATTTATGCTCTTCCAGGTTGCTGCCTTTTTGTTGGGTTTGGTTGAGATTGAGCAGCGAGTTGAGAAAACTGCAGGGAGATAAAAAGGGATGACAAACACAATAAACCCCAGCCCTGTGGGCACCAGGCCAGTCCTGACCTCAGGCAGGAGCCCTCACTGCCTCTTGCAGGGTGTTTCCAAGGGAAAGGAGGTGAATCCCATTTGCCAGAAGCCAAGGAAGCCCAAAGCACAGACTGCAGTTCTTCAGGGTTGTTCTCATTTAGAGCAGCTCCCCACAAAGCTGCCCTGAATTTGCCATCTAAAGCCCTCAGCACCCTGAGCTGGAAGTGCCTGGTGCACCTGCTCACAAAGTCAATATTTGCTCAGCTCACCGTGCCTGGCTGTCTCCACAGGATCTCATTTGCTTTGCCCACATGGAGCAGGGTGGCCAAGGGTGCCAATGCCTAAAAATAACACCTCCATTATTAACAGCTGCCAGCCCTGGCACCTCCTCCTTGTGGAATCATGTCCCAAGGGAACAGGGCTGCTGCAATCATGTTGTCTCTTTGCCTCTTGGCCCCATAAATCACTTCCAGATCTGCTGGCCACTCTCAGGGGGATGTGGCAGCAGGGTGGACATGCCAAAGGCAGCTCAGCTGTTGCAATCTCAGCAAAACTACTTAATAGAGTAGAGTGGAAGAGAGAGGGTCAGTCTTGTAACCCCATGTGGGAAAGGCTCAGATCCTGTGCCAGAACTCTGTCAGTGAGCAGCAGAGGAGCCAGCAGGGCCAGGGGGGATGCACAGCCTGACTGCAGCAGCTTTGCTCACCATCAGTGTCTTTGTAAACAGCTCATAACCCATGAGCAGGACACAGACCCAGGTGTTGCTCTAGGACACAAAATAAAATTACATGACACTGGACTCTCCAAGGTAGAAAAGAGGGAAAGTTTAATTTCTGACTCCAGCATTTACAGATTTCCAAAAGTGACAGCAGATTGGAGGATGACAGTGCCACCTCTCCAATGACGCTGGACAAACCAACAGTCCATCAAATTTCTCCTCCTCCATAAAGGAATGCAAAACAATGAGTTATTTACATAAAGTGTGTGAGGAAGGTCGTTACAAGAATGTAAACATCAGAAGGCTTAGAAGAACTTAAAAAAACAGGATGACACCCAGGCCATGGGGAGATGACACATCCACAGCATGGGTGGATGGCTCCAAGCTGCACCTGAACTGATTTAATCCCCAATAACAGTATTTAAATGCTTGACAATTGAAGAACCCTCACACAGCTTCCCTGACAGTATATCAGAGTAATCTTTCCTAAGCTGTAACATTAACCAGGTTTAAGACTCCTCCTTTTCAAAGCAGAGTGCCACAGTTAACCCCTGCATGCCATGCAGTTATAGCTGGAAGCCATTCTGGAGGCTGGATTGCTTGGAGAACTGCTGGGGAACTGACAGCACCCTGGTGTTTCATTTGTAGTCCAGAAACACCAGTCAGGGTTGTTGTATCTCAGTCCTGTCACCCTTCAGGAGGACTGATCCAGGGGCTGTGTCCTGCCAGCAAGAACCTACAGTCCCATCTCTGGATGGGTGGGAGCATCCTGAGGCACAGGCAGCTGAGCCAAGATGGAAATATGGAAAGATGGAAATGGGTCCTGGAGATGGAAATGGGTCCTGGAGATGCTGGTCACCAGCTGGGATATGGAAAGATGGAAGTGGGTCCTGGAGATGCTGGTCACCAGCTGGGGCACTGGGGCTGCCCTGGGGCTGCAGGGTGAGCGCTGACAGGGAGGCAGTGAAGGTTCACAGTCCTGTGCCACTCTGCCCTGGTGGGATTCACACGTGGTGGAAACTATGCCCTGGTTCTCCTTTTGGAGGGGGACTCTCAGCCCACCTTGGCCTCTTGGTTTAATCTCCCAGCAGTGGGTGTTCATCAGCCACTGCCTCCCTCCCACTGGGATTTGCTCCCTCCCTTGCTGCTGGCACTACAAACTCTGCAGGGCAGAGCAGGAGAAATGCACAAATATGTCCTCATTCAACAGGCTTGAAAAATCCAGGAGGGCTTAGCCCTGTGTAGAAGCCACTTGTTTTAAGGATGCTTCATACACAGAACACATGGTTTCCTTTCATCACTTATGTCAAGACTGGAGCTGGGCTAAGGGGTGTCACCCCCCACCACTGCATGCCTGCCTCCTCTGAGCTATGTTGAGAACCTCTTCACTCCTCTCTCTCAGGTTTGGTGCTTCCCCTTTGATCTGTGTCATCTCAGGTTTATTTTCCGAGATTCAGAAAGAGCCTTGTCAAGCAGGCAGGGGCAGAGCCTCTCAGCAGAGCACGTTCACTTGTCAGGCTGCTCCTCTTCCACATCAAGTTATTGCTTTCCCTTTATCTTCCTGCACAGCAGCCAAAGAGGGAACTTCTTCACCCTGGCCCTGGGAGAAATCTGCCAGGGGCTGGCATGGCTTGGGGATCTCATGTTGATGGCTTCACACCCAAGGTTGTTGCACTTTATGGTCCAGAGCATGACACTGGCCTAAGGTGGGCCTTGCTGTGCCAGAATGGGCTTGGTGGCTCACAGAAGGAAATATTAAGCAGAGCACAAAACTGGCCAGTGGGTGCCAGGAACCTCTTGTGGTTATAAAACAAGAAAACCAAAATAGCTTAAATGCTTTTCACACTGTGTAGGCTTAAGCGTTTTGTAAAACAGCCTTGGTGTTCCCTGAATGTGGTAAATGAGTTCTTCTGAGTCCTGGAGGGCTCTCAGTGTGCAAGAGGCTGAGTGTGGCAGGACAGGCAGCCTGAGAGAGCAGCAGTTCAGCATCCCCAGTTGGCTCAGAAATCCCCAGTACCTGGAGGTGCTTTGTGCAAGGGCTAGGTGAGGGCAGGAGCTGCATTTGCCAGAACTGTTGAAGGCACTTGTCAATCTTTTCCATCTCATGGGTCTGTCCTGAGCAGTGCTGGGGGCTCAGATGGAACAAGGACCTCCCAGGTGAGCTGTGCTGACCGAGGCTGCTCTGCCCAGCCTGCTCCCAGCAGTGCACAGGACCTCACTGGGTGGGTAACAGTGAATCCCACCCCAACAGCTCTCCTGGCAAGCTGATCTTCTCCTTGGGACAACTGGGAACTGGGAGTCACACTGTCTGCTGCTAGATTGTGCTGTGAGGTTATATGTGTCACACTGATCATGTCTGAGTTTTATTTCTCTTTAAAGCAAAGATCTTTTTTAGTATGCAAGTAAATGCTCTCCTAAAAGGGAAGGCACCATCTGCTCCTGAGCACAAATTTAATTTTCCAAAGGGTTAGGTTTAAATAAGATCCACAGTCTCAGAATGGTAGCTGGGGGAACCTGTAATGGGGTTTGGCCCTTTTGGCATCTTGCTGGAAGCAGATATTTTAATTTATGGCAGGAAGACACGGTGCCTGCAATGAAAGAGGGGTTCTGGCAGCTCTGGAGACTCCCAAACTCCCTGTGCTCCTCCCGAGGCCCTGATGGTTGAACAGGTGGGCTCAGAGCACTGATATGGAGACACAGGATCAGAAGGACATTGTTGTGGGTCCCTCAGCAAACAGGAATCACAGCTGCAGCTAGGCACTGTCCTGTGCTCAGCTGGGTGAGCTGGAGCCAGGCTGTGCAGCTGGCTGGTTTCACCTGGCAGTGCTGGCAGCAGCAGCAGCTCACCAGTTCCACCAGTGCAGGGCCCAGCAGAGCCCTGTGCAGCTCTGGTGCCCATCAGCTGAGCCAGGGGCCCTCACTCTCTTTGTCCCTCTTGCCTTGCAGCCCCTGGTGTTGCTGATGGAGTGGCCTGAAGCCACCAACTTCGCCTGCCTGATCGCGGGCTACTGCCGGCTCCTGGTGGACTCCAAGAAGATGATCCTGTCCAGGGCCCCCAGCCAGCCACCCCCACCTCAGATTATCAAGGCAGGTACGTTTCAGCCTCTGCTTTCTGTGCCAGCCCCTTGCCCAGCCTCCTGCCCTCCCCTGCAGCATCAGGGAGGGAAAGGCTTTCTCTGACACCTCCCTCTGCTCCCATCCACCTGCAGAACCAGCAGGCTTCCTCTTTAACCAGAAAGCAAGGAGCAGGGAGACAGGTGCTCCTTTTGGGTCAGCCAAAATGACTTGTGGTGTCAGCTCAGGCCCTAAACACTCCCCATGAGCTGTGCTGGCAGCTCCTGGAGCAGCTCCAGGAGGTGCTGTTTGAGGAGACCTGTAAGGCTGCCAGCCACAAGCTGGGGCTCACAGAGCAGCCTGTGCATTCCCTGGCTGGCATCCTGCTCCCAGCTGAGTGTGTGAGCTCAGGGGCTGCGTTCCTGCTGCCTCTGACACTGCTGCCCCCAGCCTGGGGCTCTGAGCCTCAGGGGCAGCCCTGTGAGTGTGGCTGCTCTGCTGATTCCCTAAATCAGGAAGGAAACTTGGCTGTCCCAGCTTTTCAGGGAGCAGAAGGCTGGTCTGGACACAGCAGGAGCTTCTGTCCCAGCAGGCACTGATGCTGTCCCTAAAGGATGGATTGCAGGTGTGAGTCACCCTCCAAAAAGAGCAATGATTCTCAAGAGTGATTTCAAACAGGAGCCAACCATGAACCACATGCTGCTGCTCACATCCAGTATATTCTGTATAGGAAATATAAAATATGGGTTTAGTGACTGGAGATGGGCAAAATACCAACCCAAGGTCACTCCCAGACCCCCCAAGTGACACTGCAGCTCCAGAGAGCTGTGACAAGTGCTCTGTTTAGCTGCCAGTGTAAAAACTCCCGTCTCAAGGTGGGCCTGGCTTGGGGAGGTGGGAGGAGTGCAGAGGGTCCTTGGGAAAGCCCTTGGTGCCTTTGAGGAAGGCACCCAAGCGTGGATTTGGCACCTGTGGGAGGACACACTCACAAGAGGGATCAGGAAAGCATCTGCAGCAGCCTCAGTGAATCCAGGACAGGCCTGGCAGGTGATTTTGGTGTAAGTATAAGCAGTTTCCTCTCCTTTCTTCCTCTGTGCCCCTGACTGACAGCTGTCACTGTGCTCTGCCCTGGTTGCCCTATGGAAATGTCTTTAATCACATTTGCTGTGAGCAGAGGGTGTTAACAACTGGACTGGTTTAGCTGCCATCAGAGTGCTCCTTCCCTGGCTTGTGGGACACAGGGACACAGGGGACACGTGGCTGTGGGGAGTCAGAGAAGGGCAGAGCATCCCACAGCCAAGGGCTTGGCAGGGGGCTGGCAGCACCTACAGTTCCTGGCCTCTCTGGGGATGTCTCAGCACGTGCAAGTGCTGTTTTCCCACATTCTAGCTACTGTGACAACAGCCAGAATTTTTTCTTGAGATTTTGCTTCAGGGTCTTCATCCAAACCTCTACCAAAAAGAGTTGTAGATCTTGTCCTGCTCTTGTCAGTCTCAAGTAACCAATCTCAGTAACCCTGCGGGGTGGGAGTGAGTGTGAGAGGGAGCCACAGAGTGGGCAGGGCAGCAGTGGGTCTGTGCCAGCCCTCTCAGGGTGGCCTGGTCCATCCTCCTGGGTGCACTGAAAACCTCTGGGACCCGTGGAGTGGAGCAGGTCCCTTGCAGACCCAGGGCACTCAGCCCAGTCACTCAGGCACCCTTCAGGAGTGGATTTAGGGTGTGCTGGGCAGACAGTCTGCTCACATCCTGCTCTCCTCGGGGCTGCAGGCTGAGCTGTCAGAGCTGGGTGGATCACAGGGAGCAGGGCTGCTGATCATTAGCACATCCTTGCAGGAGAGAGCCCCACTGGGATGAATTAAGTTAGCCCAGACTTCCCAGGCTGCAGGCAGACTGTGCCAGAATCTTAAATGTAAAAATCAAGCCTTGGCCCATGCTTTTACCTAGAAGAGGAGCACATCCATCTTCCCTGAGGCCCATTAGAGCCTCCTGCTGAACAGCAGACATTTTTAGAAATGCACACGCTGTCTGGATGTTGTCAGTGAGATCCATCTCTGCATTTCCCTGTGGAGCCATATGCCACAGCCTTGCCCTCCACTGTGCCCTGCTGGAGCTGCCCAGGTGATTCAGCTCCCTGTCCCTTCTTCTCCCCACTCTCACCACCAGCCATCATCAGCCAAGCAGCTCTGTGCCCTTACCTGCTCTCTCAGCTCCTTGTCAGGCAGTTTTCTCCTTCCTGAGCATGCAGCAGCTGGATTTTGGATTTTTGGGGTTTGGCCCCACTCAGCAGCAGGCCTTGGCTCGGCATGGGCAGCCAGCAAGCCTCTGCCTCAGCCTTTGCCACCCTTGTAGAGCCCACACCTCCCCAGCTCTGGCAGCCTTGTGCTCCCTCACCCAGCTGTCATTTCTGAGCGCTGCCATGGCCAGGCATCAAAGAGATTTTGTTTTTATTGGGATTTTAGCATTGCAGGTGATGAACAGTATAATACAAACATGTGTTTGGGGAGACAAATTGTCCAATTTGTCCAGCTAATGAATTTAATTAGGATTTATTTTATTTAATTTCCCCTTGGTCAGACAGAATCTGCATCCCCTGGCTCTCAGCACAGCTGCACAATCCAACCTGCAATGCAGACAGATTCCCGTCCTGAGGGATGGACCTCTGGCCAGAAATTCAAGTAGTATTTCAGCACTTTGCCTGCACAAGGGAACAAGGGGAGGCTGTCACTGGGAGATGCTTAACAGCAAGAGCAGCAGGCTCTGTTCTAGCCAGCCTGATCCAATAGCTGTCAGCCAGATAGAAATAGCACATGGATCACAGGCAGTGAGGGACAAGGGGCTGTTCCTGTCACTGGAACCCAGCCAAACTGCAGTGGATGTCTCCCCAAAAGGCAATATTACTCCACTTTTAGTAGTCTCCTGAGGAACACTGCTTGGTGTGGCCAACATAACCCAAAAATGGCAACAATTCCTTTGGCCATATTACATGTGAGCTGGCAGGCTGGGGCTGGAGGTCCTTGTTGGAGCAGCTGGGCTGCTCCTGCTGCCCTCTGGACACAGCTGGTGGGTCAGTGATGACACCCACATCCCTGTGTCCAGTGCCAGCTGTGCTGGCCAGCCCTCCTCTGGCTCTGCCCACCCTGCCCCAGCAGAGGGATCGAGCTCAGGGACCTGTCCTGGGACCAGGACTCTTTCATGTCCTCATCAAGGACGCAGTGGATTGAGAGCACCCTCAGCAAGTTTGCAGATGACACCAGGCTGAGTCATTCATGCCTGAGGGACACAGTGACAGCCACAGGGACCTGGACAAGCTCCCATGGGAATCTCATGAGGTTCAACAAGGCCAAGGTGCTGCACCTGGGGCAGAGCAACCCCAGTATTGATCTAGGATGGGGGATGAACAGGATTCTGAGGGATGAGAGGCTGGACAGGACCCAGCCATGTGCACTCACAGCCCAGAAAGCCAAGAGTGTCCTGGGCTGCCCAAAAAGCAGCATGACCGCAGGTCAAGGGAGAGGATTTTGCTTCTGCTCCACCCTGGTCAGACCCCACCTGCAGTGCTGCCTCCAGCACAGGAAGGACATGGAGCTGTTGGAGCGAGTCCAGAGGAGGCCATGAAGATGATCAGAGTGCTGGAGCACCTCTCCTAGGTGAGAGAGTTGGAGGTTTAATCTTGAGAAGAGAAGGCTCCAGGGAGGTTTTTTAATAGGGCTTGTAGCTATAGCACAAGGGGCAGTGGTTTTAAATTGAGAGTAGATTCAGATTAGATACAAGGAGGAAGGTTTTGTGATGAGGGTGGTGAGGTGTAGGCACAGGAATATTCAAGATTTCCTTGAATGTTGGACATGGGGCTCTGAGCAACCTGATCTGGTTGGTGTCCCTGCCATTGGACCAGATGGCCTTGAAATGCCCCTTCCAGCTCCTTCTGTGGTGCAGGACATTTCTCCTACCCTGTTCCTGGCAGACAGGCCCAGCAGGTTTTCCGAAGGACGGCCAGGTGGCCTGGCTGTGCTGCAGGGTGCGTGGGTGTCCCGCTGGAGGGCAGAGAGCACAGGGGTGCTGCTCCAGGGTGGGCAGGAGCTTCCCCAGCTGTTTTCCCCCATCCCGGGTGCTGCTGCTAACGTGCCTGTTGTGGTTTTGGTTTAGATTACATCAACGCACACAACTTCCAGCGGCCTGCCACGGCAGGGCACGTGGGAAAGAAAGAGAATGGGCTGGTGGGTGGCTCTGCCACTGTCCCCGGAGCAGCCGGGGCTGCTGCCAGCAGGGACTCGGAGCTCATCCGCTTCTGCTACCTGCACATGCGAGAGCAGAGGAAGGAGAGGGAGAGCGCCACGGATATCAATGAAAACCTGATCTTTTTTGAGGAAACTCGTCCCAGGACCAAATCTGACCCCACTTCCAAAAGCTCTGGCCAAGGCTACAACGGGGCAGCCAAGGAGCACGAGCCGGCTGGCCTTGAGCAGGAGAGGCAGGGCAGCAGGGCCAGGGCTCACACCATAGACACGCACCTGCGCAGCGACAGCGCCCACCTGTACTGCGAGTCCTGCCAGGCCAAGATCAGGAGCCGGCTGGCCTCGGGCACGGCGGGCAAGCCCGGCAGCACCCGCGACACCACCGTGGACTTGATGTCGCTTCCCCCTCCCGGGAACGACGAGGAAGAAGACGAGACAACATCCCTGCTCCCCGCCATCGCCGCTCCCCCTCCTGGCTTCCGAGACAACAGCTCCGACGAGGACGACCCCAAGCGCCGGGCAGCTGCCCAGAGCCAGGAGCAGGGCCGGCACCTCTGTGGCATCCTCTACGACGAGATCCCGGTCACCCTGATCGACAGCGTGCAGCCACGGACCGTCCGAGACCACGCCCAGGAGCTGGATGATGCCCTGGTGTCCACCCTGCAGGCGCTGGAAGCCCTGGCTGCTTCAGAGGATTGTCCACATCCCCCACCACAGCAGACAGCAGGTATTTTAGTGGCTGTGACTCCCTTTTTTCCCTGTAGCCTTTCTTTCCTACTGTACGTCCTTCCCTTTAGTGTCCTCCCGTCCTGTAAGTGACTGTGAAGAAGCTTCTAGTAAAAACTAGGTTGTGGTAGCAGGAGCAGCCAAGCTGCTGCTCAGAAGACTTCTGAGAAGCTGAGGTGGGACTCCTCTCCCTGACAGAGGCTGAAGGAGTCTCTTGGTTTGTCCCAAATCTGCCATATGCCACGATGCTGGGGCGAGTCTCTAACCAGCCAGCACTGTGAGCATGAGTTCCTCCCCACTGTCACCCCCCTCAGTGGGACCTTTGGCCATCGGTCTCTGCAGGTTCCCACCCAGGTTTTGCAGTGTATGAGCCCTTCACAAGGCAAACCTGCTGCCAGATGGGTGACTCTGGGACCAGCCTGCTGGCAGCACAGTCCTTTGTCCCTCTTCCCACCTTGGCTGCCCTACTCACTGTGGCAGAGTACCTGTTGCCCAATTTTCCTTCTTGTGCCAGACACATCCCTATAGCTCTGCTACCATCAACAGTGGAAAGCTCCTCAAGATCTTTTCCTGGGCCAGAAGCTCTTGCTGAATTGAGCTATCAAGCCAGCTCAATGCTGACAAAATTATTTCCCTTACAAGCCTTAACTCTTAGTTGTGAGAAGCCACAGAAGTTTCTCCAATGTGCCCTGCATTCCTGGGAGCCTCCTGCCACAAGGAGTTCCCCTCTCCTCCGCACAGCACTGTGGTGTGAGGGTTGTTGTGGGGTTTTCTTTGTGTCCCTCCTCAGGTCTTATTGTCCTGGCTGCCATCACTCCTGAGTCATCCCTGGACTCTGGCCACGAGACGAACTCCTCAGAGCTGACCGATGTCTCGGAGATGGTCTCTGCTATGAAGCAGCACCAGAACGCAGCCTACTTCCTCACCCAGCACATCAACAAAGAAAACCTCCTGGCCAGGAAGGACTTGCCTTTCCGAATCCAGAGCTGTTCTGCCCAGGCTGTTCTCACCTCCCCCTACCCCCTGAGCCGCCAGGACCCCTCACTGAAGCCAGCCTTCTCCACTCAAAGTCCCAGCCTTACCAACTGCAAGAGCAAGCAGGAGCAGCAGGCCAGGGAGCAGAGCTGCACCTCGGCTGCCCAGCCAGGGCTGAGCCCCCAGCTCAGTGAGCACAGCAAGGGGGCTGCCGTGCCAAGCTCTGAGTGCAAAGCTGCAGGTCACACAAAAGCTGCCTTTGAGGTATCTCTGCATGCCACAGCAGCCCCGAGCAGGGAGCAGGCACAGGATCTACAAGAGAAGATGCCCAAAGAGGTGCAGCCGAGCTCCAAGCTGCTCCTGGATCAGAAAAGCAGTGTAACTCCAGCCATGGTTTCAGCTGCTCTGCAGCAGGTGGCAAATGCAAAAGCCTCAGCTCCCCAAGTGGTATCAGCCTTAAAAGAAGACCAGAACATGAATGGTACCAGCAGCAAGCCTTTGACACTTAAAGGAGGTCCACAAACTGCAGAGACATCGTGCAACTGTCAGCAGCAGCAGCAGCAGCAGGTCTCTCCGCAGCAGCACTGTGAAGTTTCTCCAGGTCCTAAGGAAGCTCCTGGCAGTCAGGCTGAAGCTTTCCACCTCGCCTCAGCAGGTGAGGAAATGATGTCCAGTAAGACTTTTGCCTCTAAAAGCTACCAGCAAAAAGTGAGTAGAGATGCTCCAGGAAAAGCTGCAAGCGGAGAGACAGGTCAGAAGGCGGGTGGGGAAGCCACAAGCCTCATCTCGCTGAAACACTCAGCTCCTTCAAACCAAGGACAGAAAATACAACAGGAAAGCTCAGCCAAAATCTTAAAAGCTGAGAGCAGCAATGTGCACTCTCCATCACCTGGTAGCACTTTCAGGAGCACCAGTGAGGAAGCCAAAGGGCCAATCCAGCTGATGCCCAGACCCGAGAGCCTGCAGATTAGCACTGTGCCTTCCAAAAAAGTAGAGAAAGTCCTGGAGGTAACCCAGCAAGATGCTGATGTCCCAGCTAAACCCAAAGCCCCAAAAGCTCCCTTCAGGCTTAGGAACCTGTTCTCTGCAACATTTCCCACGCGGCTGAAGAAGGAGACGGACGAGCGGCAGGCCCAGCTGCAGAAGGTGAAGCAGTATGAGCTGGAGTTCCTTGAAGAGCTGCTCAAGCCAAAGAGCAAAGGTGACCTCCCACCACAGGAGTACCTGCACCCGCCTGCCCCTGGGCGCTGCAGCTGCCAGCTGAGGAGCAGTCCTGTGCAGAAAGTCCCGGGGATGTCCAGGGAGCAAAGGCGCAGCTGCGACTGCAAGCGGATTTGCAGGGGAATGAGGCCACCCCCCAACCAGCTGGTGGTGCCAGAACTGGAGAGGCGAGGCAGGGATAAAGCTGCAGATGACCAGAAGCAGGTGGAAGCCATTAGGCTGACCAGCATGAGCAGCCCTTCCAAAGGCAAACGGATACGATCCACAAGTCTGGAGTCCCGAGACAACCGGTCAGACCCGGAGAACGGCATGTCCTGTTTGACAACGTGCACCTCCCGGGGGGAGTGCATGGGTGCACCCCACTACAGGAAGCTCTTGCGTCGCTACAGTGTCAGTGAAATAGATAAGACTGAAAGGACATCCCTGTCCTCTGATGTCTACCAGAACATCTACACAACCAAGCAGAAAGGCCCCCAGAAAGAGCCTGAGCCCAGCATCCTCTGTCCTGTTCTGAAGAGCAAAATCCAGGAAGCCTCTGGAGTGGCTGACCCCTCCTATGTCCAGATAGCACAGGACAAAAAGAGCCAGAAGGGTTCAGCAGTGTTCTCTGTCCAGGAGGAGATGTACCCGAGTCCTGCTGAGCTGCGGGATGAAGACATGGAGGATGAGAAGTGCTGCTCCATCCGGTACTGCTTCTACTACAGGAAATGCGATGTGGCAGATGACGGGAGCGAGAAGGATGAGCTGTCCTATTCCATCCCCATGCAGATACTCCCGGGAATGAAGCTGGACAATCAGATGGTCCCAGTCATGAGCAGGACTCTTCAGGTCCTGGATGCAACAGCCTGCACCAGTCCCAATGAGAGCCAGACCCAGGAGATAGACTTAAGGACCTCCAGTTTTGAGGGGAGCTTGGCGAAGATCAACAACCTTCGAGGCCACACCTACAGCTTCCCCAATGGGTTTCTGCAAGTGCAGCTGGACACCAATGAGCTCCTGACCATCCTGAGGCAGTGTGTGCTGAGCCCCGAGGTGCGGGACTGCAAGCCCTACATCTCCCAGCTGGCTGAGTACAAGCAGGAGCTGGCCCTCAAGTTCAAGGAGTTCCGGGCGTCCTGCCGCCGTGTGGCCGCCGTCGACAAGAGTCCCACCCACATGCTCTCGGCCATCACGAGCAGCTTCCAGGTGCTAAGCAGCCTCATCGAGACCTTTGTGAGGCTGGTGTACGTCGTGCGCTCCGAGTCCCAGCGCCAAGAGCTGCTGAGCAAGGTGGAGGAGGTGGTGAGGAACTACACCTTCCTGCTGAAGGCTGCCGAGGAGTCCACGGCCAGGACGCTGAGCCACCAGCAGACTGTGGAGCAGCTCGCCCGCCAGTCAGCCACAGTGGCCACGGTCATGAGCACCCTGACACGCTCCCTGAAGACGTTGATCAATAAGTAAAGCCAGCTGTGAAGACCAAGGAGGCAGTGTGTGCCAGGCCATGCTGTCACATCTCACAGGTCTGGTGAGGATGCGATGCCTGCAGGCCCACGCTGACCGGGGTCTGCGGTAGCCAAGACACTCTTTGATCTCTGCAGAATGCATGGTTGTGTTGGTGATGGGTTTGAAGGGTGAATTTTTGCCCTGCCACAAGCTGTGCAATCTGCTGGTCCAGGGGCTCAAGCAGCTTCTCTGCTTGTTGTCCCACACTGGCTGGTTGGTGACAGTACTGGGGAGGTACAGGCACCCCATCCCCACACCAGTTTGGTTCCATGGGGTTCTGGGCCTCGCTCCTGCAGACATTTGTCACAGTTTGTGGTGGGCCAGTGAGCTATCAGGAGCTGAGATCTCCTGGCTTCACTTGGGCACTCTGGAGCCAAACCAGTGTCTTGCCACGTAAACAACTCTTCTGCCTCCAGGATCTTCCTGGCCCACAAACACAACGTAATCAGCAGCAGAAGGGATCTGTGGGGTGCAAGCCCCTGCTGCTGTGCTAGGGCTTGGGAAGCAGTCCTAGCAGGTTATGGCAGGTTGCCATCATGCTGGCCCAGAGCTGGGGCACCCTACTGGGCTCTGCTCTCACAGCTTAGGCCCCAGTACTCTAGTCCTGAGCACAGGCACTGCCTGTGCCACGGGCAAGGGCTCAATGCCTGCAAGGGGGGACAATCCAGAGAACTACAGGACTGTCAGTCCGACCTCGGTGCCAAGAAGGTCACGGAGCAGATGATCTTGAGTGCCATGCCATGGCACACACAGAACAAGGGGATCAGGCCCAGGCAGCACAGGGGAAAGGCAGGTGCTGCTTGAGCAGCCTGGCCTCCTTCTGTGACAGGGTGACTCTCTGTGGGTGAGGGAAAGACTGTGGATTTTAGTAAAAAATCTAACACTGTGTTCTTCACTGTGTTCTTCAGCATTCTCCTGGAGAAACATGGATGGATGGATGGATGGATGGATGGATGGATGGATGGATGGATGGATGGATGGATGGATGGATGAATGATGGATGCATGGATGGATGCATGGATGGATGGATAGCTGGGCCCCAGAGAGTGGTGGAGAATGGAGTTAAACCCAGCTGGGGCTATCACCAGTGGTGTTCCCCAGGGCTCCATGCTGGGGCCTGTCCTGTTTAGTACCTTTTGAGGACACCCCCAGTCAGTCTGCAGGTGACCCCAGTTTGGGTGGGAGTGCTGTGCTGCAGGGCAGGAAGGCTCTGCAGAGGATCTGGCCAGGCTGGCTCCATGGGCTGAGGGTCAGCCAGGTCCTGTCCTGGGTCACAACAACCCCTGCAGCTCCAGGCTGGGGCAGAGGGGCTGGAAAGGGCCTGGTGGGAAAGGCCCTGGGGGTGCTGCTCACCAGCAGCTCAACAGGAGCCAGGTGTGCCCAGGTGGGCAAGAGGCCAAGGGCACCTGGCCTGTCCCAGCCATGGTGGGGCCAGCAGGACCAGGACAGTGACTGTCCCCTGCCTGGGCACTGCTGAGGCCACTCCTCAAATCCTGTGTCCAGCTCTGGGCCCCTCACATCAAGAAAGACACTGAGGGGCTGGAGCGTGTCCAGAGAAGGGAACGGAGCTGGGGAGGGCTCTGGAACACAGATCTGAGGAGGAGCAGCTGGGGGAGATCAGTCTGGAGAGAAGGAGGCTCAGGGGGGACCTTCTGGCTCTGCACAACTCCTGACAGGAGGGGGCAGCCAGGTGGGGATTGGTCTCTTCCCCCAGAGACAGGATGAGAGGAAAGGGCTTCATGTTGTGCCAGGGGAGGTTTAGATTGGATGTAAGAAATTTTCTGCACTGATGAGGGTCAGGTTTTGGAACAGGCTGCTTAGGGAAGTGGTGGAGTCACCATCCCTGGAGGCGTTTAAAAGACCTTTAGTTGTGCCATTTGGGTAAATGGTTTAGTGATGCCCTTGGCAGTGCTGGGGGAATGGTTGGACTCAATAACCTTAGAGGTCTTTTCCAACCAAAACAATTCTGTGTTCTTCTTCTGGATGGCTGAATCCATGCTAAAGACCCTGCAAGGAACCCAGATTGATTGATCTTTGACCACTGCAAGCCAGAAGATGGGCTAGCACCTGTGGGGAGACCACTTCCACACCATTCTCCAGAGGTTAGGTTCATGCCCCCAAGGCTCAGCCCAAACCCTCTCCTATTCTTTTCACTGTGACCATCAGAGAAGAGCCCTGGATCAGCACTGACTGTGAGCCAGGCAGGGACTGTCCTCCTTGCCAGGGTGTTGGGGTTCTTCTTCTGTCTTCACCAGGCTGACTGCCATAAGAAGCATTATTTAGTTCTCTGAGGTGGTTATTTACTTGGAGTTGGGCTTTTTCAATTGTTTTGGGGTTTTTGTTTTCACTCCTAGGTGAATGGTAAAATGGTTCCTAGTTGTGTTCCTCCCCACCCCAAGGTTCCCCTCCTCCTCCTCCCAGTCTAGTAACAGACATAATCACTGAGACAGCCTTAACTGGTGTTTCCCTGCAGCCACCCACCCTCCAAAAGAGAGCAAGGAGAGAAATGCAAGGTCACACATGGCATTGCCCTCACCCTGCCACCCACTGCAGCTCGCGTGTCCTGCCAGGATCCCGGTGCCTGTCCCTGTCCCACCCCTCTGGCCGGGCAGGAGGGCACAGCCCTGGCCACAGCCCTGGCCTCAGGGGGCTGAGGGCAGCTCTCCCAGCCAGGCAGCTCGCCCCAGCCCTTGGGGATGAGCAGTCGCTTCCCATCTCTATGATTTATGATAAATATGCACATTGGAAATGTCTCGTTCTTCCATAGGAGCTATGGAAATGCACAAATGTGCTTTTAACACTGCATCCTCGGAGTGCAATAACCTCCCCTGGCCCGTGGCTGTCAGCAAGGCGCAGAGCATCCTGCTGTGGGGGCAGCCTCCTGACTTCAAGAACCATGTAGCAAATATCCAGTGGAAGAGCCAATTGGGACTTCAGTCCATGGTGGGCAAGGCCTGTTTTAGTGCTGAAGGCTGACAGGGTGTTTTCCTTTTCCCTGGGAATTACCTAGTATGAAACTCTGAGTTTCTTCAAAGCTCCCCGTTATGCCTATATCATTCCTCCATAAATCTCTCAGTCTAATACAGAGGAAAATTTTTTTATTGTCTGTATATATTATATATAAATAAAAAAATATATGTTATATCTATACACAAATTTATGTCTTGTTTTACAAACAAGAAAGATTAAATATATTAATCTTAATATCCAAACTAGAATTTGTGTCTTTTTTAAAGAATTTTGTGGAAATGTGGCTATTCTTAGATGTACAAGACAGTGTTTGTAAGCAAAACCTCCTATTTTTGTTGCTATAGAAATGCAGGTATCCCAGGTTTGAAATTAACTGTTTGACTTGCCAAGGTCGCTTTTGTTTTGCTGATAGCTGTTCTGGTTTAATTTTCCCCCAGAAGGGGAAGGCAGCAGCAGTCACCCCTTCAGTGCTGGCACTGGGCAGTGTGGCTGTGCTGGGACACCCTCCTGCCCTAAAGCTGGGGAGAAAGGGGGGATTTAACAAAGCCCTGCCTGATCCCTCTCAGGTGAGCCAAGGTGAGCCCCCACTGACCAGCTCCAGTCTGTGTTTTCACATAAGCCTTTCCCAGCTCTTCTGCCAGGGAAGAGGTGACAGTGTGGCCCTGCCATCGGTGGCCTGATGGCTCTGCTGCCCTCTGGGACTGCTCTGGTGTGTCTGCAGGGGAAAGCCCAGCAGAGCAGAATGCCAGACCTGGGGAGAATTCAGAGCCCGGCAAACAATTTCCTAGCTACAGACGATATGCAATGTACACGTTTTTGCCTGGCACCATGAACTGCTCTCTGCTTATCAGGGAGGGTTGTCCCTGCATCCCCACAGTCTGCTCCCTGCCTTAATCTCCCCCAATCATGTCTACTCTCAAGGAATTCTCACCAAGGCTCTATCAGTGACCATGCACAGAAAAGGAACAACATTTGGGCCAGGCTGGTCCCTCTAATGCTCAGGAGACCAACAGAGGACCTGGACTAGCTCCAGTCTGTGTTTTCACCCAAGCCTTTCCCATCTTTTCTGCCAGGGAAGAGGTGACAGTGTGGCCCTGCCATCGGTGGCCTGATGGCTCTGCTGCCCTCTGGGACTGCTCTGGTGTGTCTGCAGGGGAAAGCCCAGCAGAGCAGAATGCCAGACCTGGGGAGAATTCAGAGCCAGGCAAACAATTTCCTAGCTACAGATGATATCCAATGTATTTTCCTGGCACCGTGAACTGCTCTCTGTTTATCAGGGAGGAAGGTGTTGATGTGTGTTCCCTCTATACACCCCAAAGCCTCCAGGAATTATAAAAGCCAAGTCTAATAAGGATCCAACCCAAAAAAAGCCCCTGTAGGAACTGGGTCATTCTCTAGACGGGGGTTGAACGTGTTGTCTAAAGCAAAGGCGGCAGCCCTTGAGACTCACACAGCACTTGAGCTCTCTGTGCCTCCAGGCTCGTTATTTTAATCTGCATCACACCCTTTCCCATGCTGAACTAACAGTGACACTGAATGGCACAAAACCCACCTATTTATAAAGCTGGATATGGATCAAAACCATGGAAAAGCCAAGAGGTTTTCTAACAACCCCCAGAGTCTGAAAATTTTTTTTGACAGCAGGCAGTTAAATCAGCGATTTCAGACTTGGTGCTTGGTACCATCTAGAGGGCAAGAGGCACACATCAGAGTGGTGTTATTTGTACAGGGATATTATCCAGGAGCAGCCAGATGTCCCTCTGTGAGCAGAGCAGCTGCACTGGTACATTCCCTGCAGGATGACATTGCTGTACTCCAATCTTAGGTTTGGTCCCTGCTCTTGTTGGGGATTTGTAAATACTCTCAAAGGAAATGATCCGGGTAAAACGTTCTTGTTAATGGTTCTGAATCACAGCTATTTTTAAAAAATGCATCTCAGTAACATAGCACAGAGAAAAGTGGTTTTATTTCCTCCAAGTCTAGTTCCTATTTCACTGCCCATCTCCCTGCAGACTGCCTGGTTCTCATTTAGCACCAACAGTTCTTCACCTCAAAGCCACTGTGCCCCAGGAAGTCAAAGTTAAAATACTGTGTGATAAACCAATTTTTCTGCATCCCCTCCCACCAGAGCAATCTGCCTGAGTGGCAGATTTTGTTTGCTGCCCTTCAGCACCTTCTCAGAGCAAACCAGCAGTACCTGCCCTTCTCACATTGCCTCCCCTGAGTGTTCTGCTGTAGCCTCACAGCTGGTGCAGATTTCCTCCAGGACCTTCCCAGCTCCTGGACCCAGCCACAGCAGGCACTCCTGGCCATCTGATGTCCCTGCATCCCCACAGTCTGCTCCCTGCCTTAATCTCCTCTAATCTGTGTCTACTCTCAAGGAGTTCTCACCAAGGCTCTATCAGTGACCATGGACAGAAAAGGAACAACATTTGGGCCAGGCTGGTCCCTCTAATGCTCAGGAGATCAACAGAGGATCTGGTGTGCTGGTTTTGGATGGGGTAGAGTTAATTTTCCTCAGAGCAGCTGCTGTGGGTTTGTTTTTATGCTGGGAGCAGGGCTGATAACCCAGGGATGTTTGAGCTCTCCCTGAGCAGGGATTGCACACAGCCAGGGCCTGTCCTGCTCCTCACCCTCACCAGTGAGGAGCTGGGGGGCACAGCCAGGACAGCCGATCCCAGCTGACCCCAGGGACAGCCCAGACCTTATGGCATCACCCTCAGCACACAAAGCTGGGGGAGAAGGAGAAAGGGGAACATTCTGAGTTTGTCTTCCCAAGTAATTGATGGAGCCCTGCCTTCCTGGAGCACCTGCCTGCCATGGCAGGCAGTGGATGAATTCCTTATTTTGCTTTGCTTGCTTGAGCAGCTTTTGCTTTATCTGTCCAGCTGTGTGGTGCTGCTTTGCCAGCTGAGGTTAAACCCCCCCACCTGGCTGTCAGGGGTTAAAGTGTCAAAGGCAGAGGCTGGAAAACCAGCAGGCCTCAAGCAGCAGTCCCAAGACAGGTTTTGTGTCTCCATGAACTTTGCTGGTCATTGTCAGCTGGAGACAGCAACTGGGCACCATGGCTGAGAGCACTTTGAACTCTAATCCCCATGGCAGAGCAGTCACATTCTCCTGTCAGGATTTCCACCCTCTCCAAGGTCTTGGCAGCACTACACAGGACTTGCAGGAGCCCCAGATACAACAGCAGAGCAAGCTGAATAACTGGGACCCACTTCTGCTTTCATCATGCCCGGGGGAGCTGACAGTCAAATGGAAGTGAGTAATGTCTAAATTTTATCCTCATTTAAAGCATGGTGTCTGGATTCCTGTGTGAAATATCCTAACAAATCCTGGATTCCTGTGTGAAAAATATCCCAACAAATTCCTCTCATGGGCAGTCACAGTGGGGCTGGGCAGGACACCTATGGCCTTCCGTGCACATGGAGATGTCTGCCAGGGAGCAGAGTCATCTCAGCCTATTGACAACACCCAAACATGCCTGATCTACACAAAAACAGTCTGGTTTCGTGTATGTTAGGAAATTTTCCCAGAGGTTTTGTGTCGTGTGATGTAGTTCCATGTCAGGGCACGAGCAGACCCCTCGTCCCATTGCAGCTGCTGCAGAACCCCCCAGGCCAGCTGAGATGGTGCCCCTGGCTGTCACCTGTCCCCTACTCACAGAATGGATGGAGGGGGGTTCCTGCAGCTGCAATATTAACGTTATTAAAAAGCAAAAGTTATTAAAGTTATTAAAAAGCAAACACACCATGCCCAAAGTGGCAGAAATTCCAGTGCTGCCCCTCTAAGGTTGAGAAGATGAAAGGGCTGGGGACGTGCTCTAGGTCAGGACACTTTAAAATGCTTTACTAAATCCCTCTTTCGAAAAGCACCTTGGAAATACTCCCAAATCTAATGAATATTCACCTCTTCCCAAGGCAAGAGGGCTCATTCCTCATACTTTTACCTGGGCTCCTTAGAAAGGCACAGTAAAAACGCTGAGTGGAAAGAGCAGGAACAAAGGGAACCAGTCAGGATCCTTTAAAAACGATCTCTAAGTCTGTATTGGTTCCAGGGGAGACTTGGCAAAACCATATATTTCCCAGAATTTCACTTTTTCCCGATAAACCGTGTGCTTTTCCTTGGTGGGTGTGGTCCAGGGATGTCCTGTGTATCTCTGGGAATATTTACAGTGCTAAGGGTGAGCACCATTCCTAAATTTCCCCCTCTCCGCCTGCCCTCATGTCAGTCTCTCACCCCTTTTTGGCATCAATTTTCAACCTCCCTCCCCTTTTTAGCCTCTACTTTTCAGCCTTCCAACCTTTTTGGCTTTTTTTTTTTTTTTCCTCATCTACTTTCCTATCCATTCTCCCACTTTTTCTCTACCTCTACTTTACTTTTTTTTTTTTTTTTTGACCTCCAATTTTTCCCGGCTCCTACTTTCAGCCACCAAGGCAAAAGGGCAGAGCCCGGTGTAATTTCCATCAAGTGCCATTCATTAACAGAACCGGCTGTGAGAACTGAAGTCACAAGGCAACAGAAAGAAATAACAACCCTCAGCCACGGGATTTTTGCATGAAAATGTGCTCTTGATTAGTGGCTGGTGGTAATTGAGTGGCAATTGTATGCAGGAAAGTGCCAAGAGGGGGGGATGAGGGCTCCTTGTCTTGATTGACGTCGCCATGAAATGTGATGCTGGTAATGGGCTGCTGGAAACTTCCTGGGAATTTCATTCTCAGCTTGTGACACGCAAAGGTATTTCTGATTAATTGCACCTCCTTCGAATCAGGTAAGTAAAGATTTTTTTTGGCTATTTGTGTGTTTTCAGGTTCTCCTCAGTTGGACGCTAATTTAATTCACAGTTTTCAGAACTTGATGGAACACGGCACCTCAGGCTATAAGCTTGTCCTTTCTGCTTGTCCAGGCCAGCTTGTGCTTGTCCCTACTGTAGACCACTGGAAAATTAAATAAACTCCTTTCGATTGAAAGGAAATAATTCAATTGCTTGTATTTTGCTTCCAGAATGAGGCTCACCAGCTGCAATGAGGTGCTTTGAGGTGAATAAGGGCATCCACACCAGAGCTGAGACGCTCCAATGCACTTTTTTCATGATCTGTGAACATTTTCATGATCTGTGATCATTTCCCTGAGCATCCTTTGACAGAAATCCTGACTCCCAAGCCAGTTTGGTTTGGTTTTCAAGGGATGCAAGCAGAGTCTCTCCTTTGATCTCAGGAACCAGATAAACCTCTCACTCTTCAAAGCTGCTCCTCCTTGTCCCTGCATGGCAAAGCGCCCTGCTCTAGACCAGCTGTGGCTGAGGAACCTCCTGAGCGAGTTTTGCCTTTGTTTAACTCAGACCCTGGTGCATTAAGAGCTTCTCCTTAAGCGAATCCCTGAGGTTATCTTGTTCCAGGAGCTCTGGCAGTCGTTGGTGGAGGTGGACTTTTGTCCTCAGGAACAAAGCGCTGGCGAATCTACAAAGGCTCCGTGGAGGCTGAAATAGGAGGGAAGCAGGTGGGTATGAAAACACACCTGGCTGCCAGCTCAGAAAGGGAAAAAATATCTTTGATTTTACACAGAACAGGTTGCTAGTTCCTGGTTTTAGGATTAAGGATTTAATTACTTTTGTGTGTGTGTGATTTCAGGATTAAGGATGTAATTCCTTTTTTTTTTTGGTCAGATTTTTCACTCCCCCAAATCAGATCTCTGTGATGCCAGGAGGATCCTGATAGGAAAGCTGCTTCCCAAGTCCCGTGGAGGGAAGCCCAGGCAGGGTTCATCAATGAGAGACATAATTTGCATGTTTAAATATACCCTCTGCTGCCTTCAGCCTCAGGGTCCCAGTACCTGGTTCACAAATAAACTGAGATGTTTCTGTTTTCTGTGCCTGGGCATAGAAAACTCTCGTTCTGCATTCAATTAAATGGAATTTAAAACAAGAGTTTTGAGCAAATACTGCAAAAACCAAGGTGTGCCCAAGATTAAAGGCCTGGAGGCAGCAGTGAATGGCTGCAGGGATGTGGATTTGGGGCAAAAATGTCTCTGCTGGAAATTTAGGAGGTAGCCTCAAATCCCATCACTTGAACCATCAGGTAGCCACCCCCCTGTGAAGTTTTCTTCACTGCTAAGATTAATTTTGTTTGTTAAAATGACTGTTCTTTAAGATGAGCAATAATTAGCAACAATTTAGAAGCAAAGCGCTGTGTTCTGCCTTCCCCATTCCCCGCATTTGTTGTCTGTCACCACATCTCAAATCTGCTGCAGCTACACCAGAAAATAATCAAAACTACCAGTATTAATATTCCAGTTCCATCCATGCAAAGCATGGGAATCGATATCTATTTTTATGCAGATGAATTCCAAATTTAATGACACTGTACAAAGTGTTCTGGAAAACCTCCTCCAAGTATGGTATTGCAGTCATTAATTTATGGGTCTTTGGGGATAGTGGCAGCAGCATTTGGGGCCAGGGGAGTTTAAGAAAATAAAGAAAACATGGCCAGCCCTACCCCCCCCTTGATTGTGGATGCTTTCTTCTGGTTGAATTCTCAAGGACTGGAAGCAAATCAATGTCAAATTCACTGCAGAAGTTTATTGCCTCTCAGAAATTCAAGTAGCATGAGTAGGAACTACACAATTGCATGAAAATACTGAAGAAGCTGTGGCTTATTTTGATATATATTTTTGTATATTTATACAAATGTGTCAATCTTCCTCCTTCATTTTGTGGGGAAACAAGCACAGACAGGGAGTGCAGAGTCCCTTGCTTGGTCTCATCATTATCCTGAACCTGCTGCTGTTGTGTGTCTGACAGAAACACAGAAGTGTGGGCAATTATCAATTCCTGCATTTTCTGTGATGAAACACGGGGCCTTTTTATTTTGAAGGGGTTTATAATAATGTATACAAGCTAAAACGTGAGTATCATTTCCTTCAAAGTAGTGAAAGGTAATTTGAGATAATTAAGTCTTAGAAAAAGGACAGGAATATATTGGCCTATTAACAACTGGAGACTGGATCAGAAATTTAGAACAAGAATAAACCACTATAAAAATCACTTTGGTGGGATTCTTGGGGGTGTCCTGTGCAGGGCCAAGAATCAGGACTTTGTGACTCCCTCACAACCCAGGATATTCTATGATTCAATTATATCCAGATTTAAAGGTTAACAATCCAGGTTTAAAGGTTAAAAACCCTTAAGCACAATGTTTAATTTCGCCAAAGATAAATTAATGTGCATAATGCATCCACACACAGACCAATAATTCACAGAAGACTGATATTACTCTATAGTGGGGTTAGTCTACAGTTAGTTACATATATAAGTACATATATTTATAAGATAGATGTATACATACACATATATGTCTCTATCTATGTATCTATAGATATACATATATAATTTGGTATGGAATTGGGTACAAAATCCCGACTATAAACATAAAAACCCCTCAGGAATTAATCAGCCGCCAGGCGGGCTGCAGCCCTGACCCAAAATCAGCACAGCCCTTGAAGGGCAGGGCCGGAACCCTGTCGCGGGGCTCGGAGGTGCCGCAGCGGGCCCGGTGCCACCCGGTGGCAGCCGGTACCGCCTCACACGCGGCCCGCCGGGTGACGCCAGCTCCGCGCAGCGCCGCGCAGGGCGGCGGGGACGGACGCGGCGGGCGCGGGCAGGCCGGCATGCTGAGGTAACGGTGGCGGCGGCGCGGCGGGGCCCCGCTGGCGGCGGAGGGGCGGCGGTGGCGGGGCGGGGGCGGCGGTTGCGGCGCCGTGAGGCGGCAGCGGGGACACGGCCCGGAGCCTTCCCCCTGCGCGGGGGGCGCCATCATGGCCGCCGGGGGGCGGCTGCACCCGCGCGGACACGTGGGGCAGCGCCGGCCGCGCGCTCGGCTGGCCGCCGCTCTGGCCAATCGCAGCGCAGGTTGCCACATAGCGACCAATCGCAGGCCGCCTCCTGCCCTAGGCCCCGCCCCCAGCTGGAGGCCGCGCTCACCTCTCCTCGCCCTCAAGGGGAAGGGGACGCGTCAAGCCACGCCCACTACTCTCGCGCCGGTTAGCGGAACCCCGCCCCTTCGGCAACACAGCCAATGGGAAGCGATTGGGGGCGTGTCCTCGGGGCAGAGAGGCTATAAAGGGTCGGCGCGGTAGGCGGGAAAGGGTAAGATGGCGGCGTAGAGGCGACTGGTGTGACCTGTACCCACCGTGCCGCGTCCTCGCAGGAGGCGGGCGGGTCCCCGCGCGGCAGCCGCGGGCGCTGCGTGGCGGAGCGACGAGGAGGGGGAGAAAAAGGGCGCCGGTGCCGCAGCCGCCGCCATGCCCAACATCAAGATCTTCAGCGGTAGCTCGCACCAGGACCTGTCCCAGAAGATCGCCGACCGCTTGGGCCTGGAGCTGGGCAAGGTGGTCACCAAGAAGTTCAGCAACCAGGAGACATGGTGAGGCGGGGCGGGGCGCGGCCGCACTACAGCTCCCGGCAGGCCTCGCGGCGCTGCGGCGTTGGGTACCGCGCGGCCTCCGCGCGGGGGGTGGTGGGGGTTGTAGTTCGGGGGCCGTGTGGACGGGCCCGGCTGCGGAGCTGCGCTCGGAGACCTCCCCGGAGCGCTCCCGCCGGGCCCTGCTGCCCCGGAGCCTTCGGATGCATTGCTCCCGTCCCCCCGGGCACAGCCGGCTCTCGGTGCGGGACGAGGCCGGGCCGCGGTGCGCCCCGGGAGCCATGTGCGGCCCGGGCCGTGCCTCTAGCGGCCCCCGCCTCACGTCGCGGGCCCCACGCGGGCTCCCCCCCGCCGCCGCCTTTGGGGCTTCCACCGCCCCCTCTGGGGCTCCCTCAGCACCCGGGGCCGCGCGGGGCGCCTGAGCTTGAAGGGTTTGTGTCACCTGGCTGCTGTGGCGAGTGTTAGAGCGGTGCAATTCGCCACCCGGACCTTTCCCCCCTCCACCCCGAAGCCGCGAGCTGATGGGACGGCACATCTCGGAGTTACGCCTACACTGATCAGGCTTTTTCATGCTTAAATCTAAACTCTGATGACTTGAGGCTTGGTAATTTTGTGTTTAGCGTGTAGCTGGTACCTTTAAACTTCGCTGAAGAGCTTCAGAGTCTTAGAAAGTATTGCTGGAATTCTTAAAGAGAGAGGGGGCTCACACCTCCGTGCATCCCACGGTGCATTTGCAGTCACGCAGTCTGTTTCCCTCCAGATTTGAAACCTAATGTTGTTATATGTAGCTATGCTTTAAAAATCTTGCTGCCATCCTACGTAAAGCTAAAAAGGAGGTTTAAACTTGTTCAGAGCTCCTTAAGCTTGCTTTAGAGAATACACTAACCGTGTATACACCACAGAGTATAATATAAAGAACCTTGATTGCTCCAACCCACTCCTTCTGGAAGCAGATTTTTTTTTTCCATGAAAATCCAGGATGTACATGTGACATACAGTATTATGGTTCTCTTACCATGGATATCGATTGTGAAACCTTAGAGGTAGTACAGGGAGTTGCAGAGGAGTTAGAAAAAGTTCTGTTTGATTTACAGCCCTTGCACCGTTCTCATTGTTCTTTATTAACTGCTCTCACCCATCTAGCTGGCTGGCCAGCAGGTTCCCATGTCAGCGGGTAATGTGACTTGAAGACCTAAAAAACATCTTATTTACCCAATAAACTGGCAGCAGGTGCTTCCCCAAAAGAGTAAGACTGTTTCAACAAAATAATTCATAGACTTTTTTGCACCATAAATATCTTAAATCGCCCTAATATTGGAGATGACACTTTGGTGCTAACTGCTGATAATCAGACAGTTCCCCAGCAGAATTCTCATTGACAGAAGCTCTCCATGAGAGATGGATGCATCCTGTAAGTCAGGGGGCAGTAAAGATATAAATAGATAACAGTCATCAAAAAAAGTTAGAAGAAGACATCAGGAAGGTCAGAGAAGGAAATATTAGAACTAGAACTCTACCCTGAGGGGCTCTATAACTGAAGTGGTTTCTTTCCCACTCTTTCTGGTGCAGGTGTCTCCATACATGCACTGGAGCTGGCATTTTGCTGCTGGCAAACAGGACCTTTGGCTCGTGTTCAGGCCCTTCATCAGCAGGGATTAGTGTGCACTGCATCCAGGAGAAAATTAACCCCAGAAGCCTTTCCAGAGTGAAAGGCTGGAGTGCTTCTCTGCTGGAGCCCCTGAATGGCTGTTACGAGTCTCAGTGTGGTAATTGGCTGCAGTGTTGCTCTGGTAGCAGTTTGACCCCACTCTGGCTGGTGGCTGGCCAGGATCCTTGCTCCTTTGTGCACTGCTGCTTTTAGAGGTGGCTGTGCCTGTGATTCCAGGGGAACAAGGCCTGCTCTGGGGTGTTTACATGCTCAGCTTGTGTTGAGATCAAGAGTACAGGCTGAGTGCTTTTAGCCTTACTGGCTAGACCATTAAATCTGATGAGTGAGCGCTGTAAAATAGCCACTGAGCAAATAAACAGCAGTGTTCCTGTTCAACAGCCTTGATTATATGGCACTGTCACCCACAGGACCTTGGGGATGCAGGGCCTTGGTTGCTCTGCAGGCACAGGGAATGGCTGTGCTTTAATTTGTGTTTGGCTCCAACTCTCTTCTGATGTTTCCAGCGTGGAAATAGGCGAGAGTGTTCGTGGGGAGGATGTCTACATTGTGCAGAGTGGCTGTGGGGAAATCAATGACAATCTGATGGAGCTCCTCATCATGATAAATGCCTGCAAGATTGCCTCAGCCAGCAGAGTCACAGCTGTCATCCCCTGCTTCCCTTACGCCCGGCAGGACAAAAAGGACAAGGTAAGGGATGTGGGAAAGGTTTCTGCAGGGAAGTTAAAGGCACACCTTGAAAGTCCTGACTGCTGGAGAGGATTTAAATTAAGTTTTGTCGCCTCCTCTGAATATCCAAACTCTCTTCAGTTTGTTAAACTTCAGAACATTGATGTGCAAAATGATCTTTTCATAAAGATCTAGTTCTTCTTGAAAATATACTAAAGTCTAATCACCAGCTGATGAGAAGATGCAATGTTAATGAGTGCTCCTTTTAGTAACTGCTTGTGAATCACTGCCTGGAAGCAGAAGGCTGACATCTTGATGAAGGAGTTGAACTTGTCTTATACTGTCTTTTTTTTTCTCCTGTACCAGAGTCGAGCTCCAATCTCTGCCAAGCTGGTTGCAAACATGCTGTCTGTGGCAGGTGCAGATCACATCATCACCATGGACCTGCATGCATCTCAGATTCAGGTAGGAGCAAAAATCGGGAAGGAGCTTAACCAGTTCCAGTCTAAGCCTCTTGGCTGCTTTGCACTCATCTGCTTTTTGGAGATACTGCAGTGATCAAGAGTTGGGAATTTGGGACTGGATGGGGAGGTAGGTAACAGGTTAACCTATAAATGAAAGTACAGTTGTTCTTCATCAGACTGAGTTTGTGTAAATGAGCTAGTAAAGGATCACTGCAGCTTTGTTGCCACACAGTGACACTGTTTGTTCTTCACTAGACCTTGGAGGAATGGGAGATGGAGAGTGTCTTTAATTCTGAGCAGTATTTCTGATACTTACTGTGTTGTCTTGGAGAAGTGAGCTGGTAGTTCTGCCCTCAGGTGTCCTGGCACAGCTGCATTTGTGGGTTTAGTTGAGCAGGACAGTGATCTGATAGCCTGCCTCTGGCAAGGTGGGCAGTCCCACTTGTGGGATTCATTCAGTGCCACCCTCCCACACAGGCTAGCCTTGGTTCTCTCCCAAGCTGGCAGTGAATTGAAAATCATTCATAGGCTTTGTTGGCTTATGAACAAAATATCTCACAGAGCAACTAAAGTCTTGACTTGGGCTGTGTAAGAAAGCTGGCAGGAATGTTTGCCAGGGAGAGGAGGGGCTGCAAGCTCAGTTTGATTTTGTTTTTCTCTAACTTGAGCAAGTGCTCAAGACCAAGAAACCAACTCAGTGCCACTGAGAGGGGTGTGGCAGAGGGAAGGATGTCTGTTGTATTGCTGCACAGGGTAAGGTAGCTACTGCCTGCTGAAGTAAGTGGGCTGGCTGTTGTTTTAACACTAGGAAGTGCAGTCATTCACACTTCAGTATGATTTGCCCAGAAATACTGTTTCAGATGAAGAAAATCTGTAGGGGCACAGCTCAGAAGGCTCTCAGAAAGAGCATGAAATGACTGAGCCCAAGGGGGTCCCCTCTTCCTACAGGGCTTGGAATTGGTGTGACTGAAAGGGCTGACCTTGCAGCAGCAGCAGTGATGGGATTTAATGAGATCATTTGTGCACATGTGCTTCCAGCAGCTGGCTGGTTTCAGCCTGGTTCCTGGAGCTGCTGTGTTGCTGAGCACAGAAGCAATGATGGTGAGAAGGGTCTGTTACCCTGTACCTTGAAGCATTCCTCGGGAGTAGCTGCCCCTCCCTCTCCTGCCTGTTTACTCCAGGGTTAAATTCTGGCATTTGGTGACCTGTGAGATTTGGAGAAGTCTGCAGGGTCACTGTAAAGTTATGGAACCAGCTGCATTACTTTAAAGACAGATGTTACTCAAGCCTGTTTTGTAGATGTGAACAGTTTGGGTAATGAGCTTTAAAGACTGACTGTAAACAGGCAGCCAGCTGCTCTGGAAATGAGTGCATTTGCTGCAGGCTTTCTGCAGCCCCCAGGACAGAACTAGTTTCATTTTGTGGAGGTGTTAAATATAAAGTGTTATTTATGCTGCTGAACTATTTCTGGCTCTGAAGACTTCTTACATTACTATTCTGTGTATCCCAAAGACTGCTGCCCTTACATCAAGGGAAGTAAAAAGGAAAGCTGAAAGCTGTGGAAAGGTGACGACTGCATGCCTGATGATATAGAAGGCTTCCTATAACTGTTTCTGGAATGGGGCTTTTAGCTACATCTATTCCTGTTGTCTTCCTTGCAGGGTTTTTTTGACATCCCTGTTGATAATTTATATGCCGAGCCTGCTGTACTGAAATGGATCAAAGAGAATATTCCAGAGTGGAAGAACTGCACCATTGTTTCACCAGATGCTGGTGGAGCCAAGAGGTGAGCTGTCAGGCAGGTAGCTTGAGATGCTGCTTCTGTGTCTGCTTCAATTCCTAAGAATACTTGTGACTCTATTTTTAAAACATGTTCCTTCTTTCAGTCTGTCTTCTCTCACACAGTCTGGGACAGCTGGTGAAGAGTGGTCAGATACTCTTCCTAGGGGATATTTAGAAGGTTTCTTGGGCTACATGGAGCATTTAATAACTTCTAGAATCACAGCTGCATAGGTAGGAATTGCACAACAGCTACCTCCCTTGGAGTAAACCAATTTGTACAAGGGTATTTATGCCAACTGATGGAGGAAATAGTGTAGCTTGCTCCCCCTATGCCAAGGCAAGCTTACTGCTGATGATTAATGATATGTTTTTATCCAGGCTGCTTTCTTGCAGAATTAAACTTAGTCTGTTGAGGTATCTTCTTACTTTATTACCTTGGATTTGAATATCTAGCTGTGATTTAAGCCTGCTCCCTCTCTTCATCTTCCCTGAGAACGAGGAAGATAGATGGTTCCTTTCCAAAAAGCAGCAGCATATGCTATAGCACATTTCTATTTTGATAGCCTTACAATCTCCCATCTCCCTGCAGACAAACATGCCAGTTTGTGGGCAGCCCAGAATGTTCTCAGAGGCTTTTTGGGAGAAACTAGGCTGTTCCTTGATGCTTCTGTCTGAGGGCTGCATGTGAACAGTAGAGGGACACAGCTGTATTCTTTAATCCAGGGCTGTCACACCAAAATGTTGGTGGGTGCTGCTGTGATTCGCGTGCCTCAGAATGTTTGAAGTGATGTGTTACAGACAGCCAAGAGACACAGTGGAGGTCACTGTATGTCTTCTGTAGCTTTGCTGTGGTCCGTGGATTGGGCAAGACCTCCTGTACATTCAGCTATTTCTGTAGCTTGTTGCATAATACAGTATATGAAGTGCCAAACCAGCCAGATATAATCTGACTCTTGCAAAAATCTGCTGAAAAGCCTCTTATACTGAAATGTGTCGATCTTGGCTGGTGCAGTATTTTATGGAGATATGCAAAGCCAAATATTTCAGTTTAGTTAAACAGTCTGTGTAGGACCACCAGGATGATAAGTCTGATCTAGTGGGGCTAAGAGTCTGCTTACCTCAGTGAAGAGTTTCTTGGGGGCATGTGTGTTTTACTCCTTCCACTTTTAAACTCTTTACTGTTCATCAGTATCAATATATAAGGTTAAGATCCCTCTAGTAAGGTTGCTCTGCAGTCACTTCAATGGAAATAAATGTGAGGTGGTGTATTTGAGTTTCCCGGATGTGTAATCCTGCCACAATCTGTGCCAGTGCTTGTGTGCATGATGATTGAGTGCTTACAGGAGTGACGGTAAAGCCCTGTCATAGCACAACTTAAGCCTTTCCAGTGTAGTGTTACAAAGATGACAACTTTCCAAGTGGTTGGATCACTTCAAGTTTGCTGACCTTGCTGATTAAGATTTGTTTTCAGCTTAAATGCAAATTAGTTTACCGTGGTCATGATGAAAGATGAGATCTGTTTGCACTTACTGAGAGAGATTAGATCAGAGGTTGCAGTTTAGCTGCTCGAAGGCAAACTAAGGTGGCAGAGTGCCTTCTATTAATTGCTTGGGAGCAGTAGCAGATGTGGTGACAGCTCCTCTTAGTGCAGTGTGTTTGATATTGAAAGAGCTTTGCCCAAAGCTGCTGTGTGAGTTAAGTGTTGTTTGGGAACTGTTCTCTCCTCAGAGTGACCTCCATTGCAGATCGGTTGAACGTGGACTTTGCCCTCATCCACAAGGAGCGCAAGAAGGCCAACGAGGTCGATCGCATGGTGCTGGTGGGGGACGTCAAGGACAGAGTGGCCATCCTGGTGGATGACATGGCAGACACGTGTGGCACCATCTGCCATGCTGCAGACAAGTGAGTGGGGCTGGCTGCTGCCCTCCTAACCCAGGAACCTGCTCATAGGGAGCGCTCTGTAATGGGTTAAGCACGACGATGTTATTTGCATGACGAGTTTCACAAGGCTCATGCAGTTTCTTGATTATTCATGTCATACAAAATAAGGAAAAAAGCCAGTAAGAGTTCTTGGAGTAGGCTCATGCAGTTTCTTGATTATTCATGTCATAACAAAATAAGGAAAAAAACCCAATAAAAGTCCTTTTAGTGGGAATACGTAGAAGACCACAGTGTCTCTTTTTTTTCCTGCATTGAAAATGGACCATCACTGACCATGCCAGGTAGAACTAAGTGTTGTCTGGTCCATCAGCTGGTTTTGTATTAGAAATAAGCTCTTCAAACTTTGATATCATTCATGCCTTTTACACTAGAAGCAGCAACATATTAACTGTAAAATACAGTATAAAAAATTAGCACAGTATTTCATACTTTATTAAATACAGTATTAAAGTATTAACACAGTATTAAATATCTGCTACCTTGTGTAAGCAAAAATTACAGAAGGTCATTTGTATGATCTGTTCCAAATATTCCAGAGCTAAGAACAAAGGGGTTTTTTCAGTGTGTGCTTTGCCTGTAGTGGATTTCATGGTACTTGTAAGACTGTTTTTTTCCCCCAAGTCAGTAGAGTGGGGGAATCAAAGGTAACCTGTTCCTAGCACATGGTGCTGTCTCCAGTCATGCTTACCATGTGCCCTGCTCTTATGTCAGCTTAATATTTGCTGAGAATTACTCATCCTTCTCCTTTACTCCCCCCTTGCAGGCTTGTGTCAGCTGGAGCCACCAAAGTTTATGCCATCTTAACTCATGGGATCTTTTCTGGGCCAGCAATTTCCCGCATCAACAATGCCTGTTTTGAGGCAGTTGTAGTCACAAACACAATACCCCAGGAGGACAAGATGAAGCAGTGCCCTAAAATCCAGGTGAGCATCTATTTTCTGTCACTCCTGGGGGGTGGTAGCCTTGTCTGTTCAGCTGTTGGGGGTGAAAATCCCACAATACTGTGTAGTGCTGACAGTGGTTCTGTTGGTACTGCCATCAGTGTTGCCTGGTTCTCTTGGCCCTGTTGCTGTGGGGTAACAGACATGTTACACTGATATAAAGCAGCTTCTGTTGCAGTTCATCTCAAACAGTTCATAAAGGATCTTTTTTTCAGGGCTTGTTTTACGTAGATCAGGTGTCTGATTTAATGGGGCCACGATGTAGGCAAGTAGTTGGATGTGTGCCCTTTGGAGGAGTGATGTGCTGATGTGCAATGCTGAAACAGAGGCAGACAGGAGCTTCTGATGTTGGTGCTGACAGCTTTGTTGTGTATCTGTCACTTTATGCCCAGCCTCTGCCATCCATATGAAAACTGAAAGCTGATAATGAGCCCCAGAATCTGCTGTTCAGCCAGTTCTCAATCCACTCATCCAGTGTACACTTCTTGAGTTTTGCCTGTGAGGATTTCATGACAGACAGTGTCAGAAGCCTTGCTGAAGTTGACAATATCCACTGCTCTCCCCTCACCCATCCAGGTAGTTGCTTCCTCATAGGTGATCAGGTTGTGAAGCATCATTTACCTTGGTGAATCCATGCTGGCTGTTCCTGATCATGTTCTTGTCACCCATGTGCACAGAGATGGCCTCCAGAATGAAGTGCTCTGTCACCTGCCCAGGGATTGATGTGAGGCTGACTGGCCAGTAGTTCTGGGTTATATTTGCTTTCTTCCAGTCCTCAGGCATCTCTGCTGATCTGCAGGACCTTTCAAAGCTGACCATGAGTGCCTGGCTGTGATGTCTCCCAGCTCTCTCAGTATTCATGAATGTATCCCATCAGAGCCCATGGACTTGTGGATATCAAGTCTGCCCAAGTGTCCTCTAACCCAGTCCTCCCTAAGGAAGAGTCTTCCTTCCAACATTCCCTTACCCAGGTCTCCTGCTTGTCAGTGCAGACTGATGCAAAGAAGGTGCTCACTAACGGCCCTCTGTGCATCCTCTGCCACCAGGGTCCCCCTTCCCTTTAGGAACAGGCCCACATTATTCTTAGGTTTTTCCAAATACATCAATAACAAAAGGAAAACATTCTTGTTGTCCCTGACGTCCTTTGCCAGGTTTAATTCCAGAAGGGCCTTGGCTTCACAGCACCAATAGCTAGGACACAAGCATGTGGAGAAGTTCTGGCACTGCTCACACTCAGCCAGTACTGTGGTGTGAGTGTAGAGGCTTCCCCACTGCTGGGCTGCTGGTGAGAGGGAAGGTGAACTCGTTGAAGCTGCAGTCATTTTTAAGCTGCTTTTGGAAATATGTTATAAGCCGATTGCAAGCTGCTGTTGGGTTGCATTTTTTCAGCAGTAATTTCTGAATGATACTTCTGCAGCCTCTAAAACATTTCTGGTGCTTCACCTTGTTTGCAGGCTCCACACAGCAGCTGGTGTAGGCAAAATGTTAAACTGGCAACCTCTGTGTAAGTAGCTGTAGCCAAAGATTGCAGTGGAGCAGTTTTCCAGACTCTCCTTTAATACCTCACATTTACACACTGGTGTCTGGTGTTGAGGAGCACAGATGTAAAAGGATTTGTCACAAGTCTCAGGCTTTACTCTGCAGCTTGTTCAGTTTTTCTTCCCTTCAGAGACAAACTATCTAGAAGATAAAAAATATTAAATACAATTTTCACTTGGTTTCCTTAATGCACCATGAATATAGTGATTCTTACTAGACTACATATGTTGTAATGCTTTAGCTGTGGGGATTCAGAGCTGGGAATTGGCTGAGACTCAGTTTTCCCTCCTGCTACCTTTCTGACCCCACCAGATGGAGCCAGCACAGCGCCCAGGAGCTGAGCTGCAGCACAGCAGCTTCATCTCTCAGACTGCTGGCAGCAGTGGTAAAACCTCTTGGCTCAAGGGAAGTGATTTCATCTTGATTTAGACTGCCCTAACTTCTCTGCACAAAGTGAAAAAGAAAGTCCTGTGGTAAACAGATTGAGCCTAGGGAGTCTGAGCAAAGCAAGGCAACAGTAGACTGTAACTCTGACAGACCAGCTAGAATATTTGTAGTGCTATTTGTGGGCTATCTTCAGGCTTAGATGTAATTAAATCCTAATCCTGTGTAGAAGTAATTTATCTGCATCTGGCATGTTAAAATGTGGGTGATGAGTTTATTCTTTAGGTTGTCCCTGACTTCCCAGCAGTTCTTTCAGGCTTGATGCCTTTTCTCAATGGCACTGATGTATCTTTCTTCCCTTCCAGGTGATTGACATCTCCATGATCCTTGCAGAGGCCATCAGGAGGACTCATAATGGGGAATCTGTTTCCTACCTATTCAGCCATGTCCCTTTATAACAACAGGTGTCAGCTGCTGCTTGTATGGCTTTTTTTTTTTAAACCAAAAGTTGTTCAGCTTGTTGTAAAGTTCAGTAGAAGACTCTGCTTGTTCCAGTGCAGTTCTCCACATCTCCTGCTTAAGTCAGGCTTACTGGCTCTGTTCCCAGCACTGGGAGGCTGGAGGGGGAAAGCTCATCTTTATACCAGCCAACTCCACCAGCACCCCTGTGCATGGAGCTGCTCAGTAGCACTGACTCAATTCTGCAGGTCTGTGGAGAGCAGGACTGACACATGGCTAATTGCCACAAATATTTTGAGGGGGGGAGGGAGAGGGTTTGTCTGTGGGCAGGGTTAGATGATCTGGCATGTGCATCCTAAATTGTTTGGGAAGTAGAGCTCCCTAGGACATGTTGATCTGGATCTACAGCAAGAGCCCAAGAGACTGCTGGCTGTCTTACCACTCTGTACCTGACAGAACCCTTGGAGAGTGGTGGGGAAGAATTGTGTCTTGGCCAAGCTTGACCCTTGTGAAGCCCTGGGAGACACCATGGGAGTGGTTCTGCTACAGCTTCCTCCCATAAAAGGAGATCAGTGTAGCTTGCAAACTTGAATTTCTCTTAATTGTTGATGAAATTAAATGCCCTTTAGTGCACTACACAGCAAAGTGAGGGTGAGAGCAGAGTCTGTGCAGTGCTGTGCTAGCTTAGTGGGGAAGGTGCATCCTGGACAGGTGTCCTTTTCCAAAAGCTCTGACATAGACAACTTATGGTGGTTGTGTGCTTTGGTTTCTAGTGCAGGCTAAAACCAGCTTCTCAATTTCATAGCTTCCTGTTAGCCTTGCTAGCTAACTAGAGCACTGCTGTCGTGTGCTGCAGCTGCACCTTGACCTGCTGTGCAACCCCCAACTCTTTTTTTACCAGTACAGTAGTAACAGAGCCTCTGTCCAACAGCAGCAAGGTTGTTGCATCTAGCAAGTGCCTGCTCAGATGCTGGGGTGACCTGAAACACAACAGCTTTGTGTCCAGCTGGCTCAGCCTCTCACTCAATGCCTGTTACAGTCCTGTTATCCTGGAAGTTTCTGACACCTTGTCCTGCTCACTGTCTGCCTTTCCTTGAAAGCCTTGCTTCTTGCAAAATACCTTAAGCCAAGGAGCACTGCAGGTTGCAGGACAACAGAACCTGAAGGAGCCCTTGGAGTGGGTCTGATGCTTCCCAGGAGTGTTTATGGCAATGGGTTGAAAAGGCTGGTGATACATAATACTGGGAGAACTGCAGATTTAACACCAACCTGTCAGGCCACAAAGTGCCTGAAAGAAAAATACCAAAACTAGAGCTGGCTGAGGCTCTCGGATGTAATAAGTATCATCTGAAACTTGAATACTTTGAAAATGTACCAGACAATCGTAAGGTAAACTGCTAAGTCTCTCTTGAACTCTTACGGTTTATAGACCAAACTGTTTTATTCTGGTTTTCTTTTGTTTTGGTTTTTTTTTTTTTTTTTTTTTATTAATAAGCACTCCTTTTTTTATTTGTTTTTGAGCTGGAGGAAGGGAAAAAGGGAAAAGAAGGAACTTGAAATTACTTTCTACAGTAACCAGCATGGCTTTGAGAGGCTGGGGGCTGGGGTATAAGTGGAACTAACTGAAAGATGTGGTTAAAATCTAGGGAAGTACTTTTTTAGTTGTGCCTTTTACTGAAGACTTCTCTCCCTTCCTAAACTCCTGTCCTGTGGCAACATTAACACTTCTATTAGTGTAGAGCTTTTCTTTTTGTATAAGATTGGTGTTTGTCTGGAAACTGTGCATCTCTTGCTTCTTTGCTTTGCATCCTGCACTGAGCTCTCCTGAGAGTCTGTGATCCCACCTCCTGTATGGGAGCCCCTGCTGCCATCCTGCTGCTGCTCTGAGAGCCAAAGGCCAGGACATCAGAGCAATGTTGGGAGAATTGTCAGCAGCATTTGTGTTTAAAGTTAAGACCTGATGAAGGAATTAAACTTTTATTTAAAAACCACGGCCTCTGCCTGTAAATACTTCTAAACATCTTAAGTGACATGAATCTTCTGAGTTGGGCCATTTTAAGGGTAGATCATGAAGTACTTTTATTTAGAAGGGACCTTGGAAGGTCATCTGGTTTATCCCTTGTGCATGTGGGCAGCTGTGAGGTTCAGCTTGGCTCTGCTCACATTGCATGGAAGGAAAAGCGTGGGACCAAGCACTGAGTAATTCCTTTTGTCCATGTTTGATTTTCTGGACTTAATTGTTAGAGGTGGCAGTGCAGCTTCTCTAGTACTGTTCAATTATGTATCTGAGCAAATTTGTTCACATCATGTTCAGGTAGGAGAAGCCTGAATATTTTAACAAGTACAAATGAAGAATTTGTGAGTGTCTTGCACAAAGCTGATGATCAGAGACAGTAGGATTATGTCCTGAGGAGCACTTGTTCTGACTAAACCCTGATTCTTTCTCATTGTGTGTTGCAGATGGGGAAGTATGAAGTCAGAAGGATGAGATGGCAGGTCTAGAGAAAGGTCCTTGGCATTACAAATAGAGCTCCAGGCCTAGATTGAACATGACCATGGCCTCAGGCAGGCATTTGCTGAGGATCACAGTTGTCCATCTGTTAAAATGTCTAGCAGTACTGGCCACTGAATAAGTGAAAAAAGTGGGGTTTTTTCCCCAAATAGCAGGGTGGGTGCTGTGGGTCTCATCAGGATTATGTAGCAGATTTCACCTTCCTTTGATAAAAAACCAGAACAGAGCTTTACAGCCATTTGTACACAGGAGACCATTGTTATTAGTGAGTAATGGTTTTTTAGTTACTTTAATAAAAGCAGGGATTTGAGTTGGGAGAGGGCACAGACTTAATGTGCTGTATGACATTGTAGCTCTTACAAAGGATGAGAGATACCTCCTTGGGAGAGTTCTCATACCTGTGTAAAGTTACACTGCTCTGAAGCCTTCAGATCAGAAGGGATGGAGACTTCACCAAAATCTGAAGGTGAGCTGTGGGGTGTCTTAGGCTTTCCTCACAGCTGTCTGAGTTACTACTGTACAAAACAAGTTATTTCCCAGGAGAAAATCTCAACTGAGTCATTTGCTGTGCTCCTGCAGTTGGAGGTGTGGAGGAGCAGGGTAGGGCTCCAGCAGCTCCCTCTGCCACAGGCACAGCCAGAATGTGGCTGCGGCTGTGAGGATGCTGGTGTTGGTGCTGGTGGCCATCTCATGCCTGCCTGCTGTTAATTCACCAGAACGAGGTGAATTTCTAGTCCTGTACATCAATCGCTAGTCCTGTATCAGCCTCACCCACCTGCCCAGGTACCTGAAACTAATGCATGGGGGGGAGATGAGCTTGCCAGGTGTGCCCTGCAGGTAGCAGGATGTGTCCACTGTTAAAAGCACAATGAGACACCCCTCAAAATAGTTTGCTGGTGCCTCCCTCCTGCCTTACTGATGTAAGGAGGTCTCCTGGAGTCAGTGTTTCTGTGATCTAAAGAAAGCAGCACCTTGTCTTGCTGCTGTTGGGCAAGGGGAAAATGGTGTTAGCAAGCCCTTTTGTGAACTGCAGCAATATTCACAGGAGGAATGAGCCCTCCTGTAAGACACAATGGCCCCAGTCTGCTGCTGCCTTCTCCAGTGTGCTGCTCCTGCCCTGACGGATGTGAAGGGTTGTGGCAGCAGGCTGGGGTGAAAATGGGAGAAAGTGCCGTCACCCTGTGGAGTGGCTCAGCCTGGCAGCTGTCATGGTGGTGCCCTGCAGGCAGATGGGTCAGGAGGCCAAGAAAAACCTCTGATCAGAGAAAACCTGCCTCCTTCCTGTAGAGGAGAATAAGGCATTCCTGGAAATGGCTCTTGGGGAGGCTGTATCAGCCTGGCAGCCTTGTTCTGTGCGAGATTTAAAACCCATCTAAAATGGCTGGCAGTCAGTCTGTGCTATTTCAGGTCAGGGCTGTTTTTGCTTTCTCCCTATCTGTTGATGTCTCAGTTCTTTTGTTATAAATTATTGAAAGCAGAAATGCCAAAAGACGTAAGAACGAAGCTGGTTGTGCTGTTATGGGAGGCTTTGCTAATTTGTCGGGGGAAAGCTCATGCTGGGATATAAGCTCCTTTCTTGTTCTTTGTGCAAGATGGGTTTTAGCAGCTCCCCAGCAGCAGCCCCACCTCTCCCCTGCTGGCAGTGCTCAGGCTTGGCTTTAAAGCTGCTCTGGCCGTGGTTTGTACGAGCGTGGTGGTGCCTGTGTGGCTTGAGGAAGGGGGAGCTCCCCTTCCCCTGCCTGCGTGGCCACCGTGGTGGCTTTGTGCCCAGACAAAGACTCGGGGATTCCAAAGTGCTGCAGCATCAGGAGATGCAACACATTGCCCAGGGGCTGTGTCTTGCCAGTGGCGGGTGCAGCTGATCTCCTGAGGGGCTGGGGAGATGGTGAGCAGGTTTTTGGGTGCAGCTGGTGCTGGTGAGGGGCTGTGCACAGGCAGGGTGGGGTTCAGGTTCGTTTGCACTCGCTGCCTGCCAGGGACAAAAGCTACGTCAGACTGCAGCATCCACAAAGGAGAAGCATGTGGAGAACAGGCAAGCAAAGGGGGAAGCTGAGGGGAAGGTGAGCATGGCCAGAGAGTAAACACATGGTAAAACACTTGTCTGACTATTTGCATGAAGGCAAAAAGAGTTTCCTGCTTTCATTTTGAAACTGAATGGATGTTTTGGTTCTCGCTGTCTGTGCAGGAAAGATGAGCCTTTTCTCACTGGGGCTGGGCTGTGTGATGCAGGCTCTGCAGGGTGGGTTTGAAGGATGCTCATGGAGGCAGCCCTGCTGGGGATTGCAGCTCCAAACCTGGCCCTGCCTGGGGCTGCACCACCAAATCAGAGCTGTCTGGGAGCAGCCTGGCCTGGAGCTGTGCCTGCAGCCTCTCCTTCCCCCTCCAGGCACAGGAACGGGAGGCTGCTTCTCATCCAGACTCCTCTTGGAGGAGCAACCTGGCCTTAGATCTTGGCCTTTGCCTTTTCAGCGTTTGCCAACTCTTGGTGCTTCTAGAGTTCAGAGCCCATATTCTGGCAGGAGTGAGAAGGTGCCTCGGGGTTTGCGGCACAGGGCCACCTCCGGCCGTGACCTGCTGTCGCTGGATAGCACCGGTCCCTCCTGCCAAGAAGGCAGTCGTCTTGCTAAAGAACACAAAGCAAGTGTTCCCTCCGGATTGCTGGGGATTTTCTCTGCAAAATCTCCAATAAGCCCTGAGCAAAACCCAGAGGCTGGCAGGCCAGGAGGAGGTGGATGTGAGAGCTGCTGCAGCGCAGCTGCTACCCCTTGGTGCTCAGTAACAGGTTCCTGTTCGCCATGGCACCAAGATCTCTGCAGAAAGGTTTTGCAAGCCTCATCTGCAGTCAGGATACTTTTGCTTTTGCCTCTTCCCCTTCCCCTCATTCCCTTCAGCACCTACAAAACCCTCCTGGCCCTGTACCTCCTCTCTATCCTGGTGACCAGCATGCAAATGCTCCCCCAGACTGCCACTGTCCTTCCTGCTGGGATCAGATAGGCTGCCTGCACTGCCCCTTGGCTTTTTCCCACCAAAGGTGTTTCTTCCACTTGCACACCAGCCCATCTGCACAATTTGAGCTGCTTCCCAGGCTTGCTGCTGCCAAGCAAGAGCCTGTGACTACGATCAGCTTCTTGTCCACCCATGCTGCTTCTTTAGTGACCAGACCTCCCCAGGAAGTGCTGTGGCCAGTGTAGGTGTGAGCTGGGCAGTGGCCAAGCATCTCTCACAGGTGTGAGAACAGGGTGCTGGCTTTAGCCCAAGGCTTGCTTTATTCGAGTTCTGCTTCAGCAGTGGGAGCATCCCTGGACACACACATGGGCTACAGCTGCCTCCATTGCTGTGGGGCACCTGCTTCTGGTGAGGGATTGAGGCTGGGACAGTGGCTTTGGAGCCATCTGGCCACAAAGGGACCAACCTGCTGCCCCTCACGCCTGGCACCCAGGTGTGTGTGTGCATAGAAGGGGCAGTGGGAGCCATGCCCGTGTGTGGGGGCAGCAGGAGCTGTGTCCGCGCGTGCGGGAGGCTGTGTGCCGCCTGTCCGTGTGTGCTGTGAGGGCTGTGTGGCCCCTATTCCGTGTGTGCTGTGAGGGTGTGTGGCCCCTATTCCGTGTGTGCTGTGAGGGTGTGTGGCCCCTATTCCGTGTGGGCTGTGAGGGTGTGTGGCCCGTGTCCCCGGTGATCCCTCACTCGGTGTCTCCTCTCTCGCCGTCCCCTCCCCGCCCGTGTCCCTCAGGCCCCTCACGCTCGGTCCCGCTCGCGCCCCCGTCGCGCGGCACGGCGGGAGCGGCCGCCCCCTGGCGGGCCACGCGCTTCCCGGCGGGCGGGCAGCCAATGGGCGCGCGGGCTGGGCGGCGGCCGGGGTATAAAAGGCTCCGCCCCGCGCGGCGCGCGCTCCAGACTCACCTGGACGTGCAGGGAGCGGGATCGGGCTCGGTACCGGCACCAACCGCACATCGCATCCACAGCACACCGCGCCGTACAACGCCGCAGGTACGCGTTGGGCCGCGGAAGGGGGCCCCGCGCAGCGCTGCTGCCAGCAGGGACTCGCCCAGGCTCCCCGGGGCGGGGGCTGCGGGCGCGGCGGGTCCCGGGGGCCCCATGGCTGCCTGCTGCGGGGAGGGCTCCCCGGCGTGTGCGGGCACCGGGGGCCGCCCCGCTCGGCTGCCCGGGCCCGGCGAGCGGCGCGGTGCCCGGGGCGGCGGCGCGCCCCGCCCTGCGCTATTGTCCGCGGCGGGGGCCGGGGGGGGCCGGGGCCGCCTTTGTCTGCCCGTCCCCATCTCGACTGACTGCGGCGGGGGTCTCGCAGGCAAAATGTGCGACAAACCAGACCTGTCGGAGGTGGAGAAATTCGACAAGAAGAAGCTGAAGAAAACCAACACGGAGGAGAAGAACACGCTGCCCTCCAAGGAGAGTGAGTGCGAGGCTGGCGGGGCGGGAGGCACGACCGGCGGGGCAGAGCCCTCGGGGGCCGCTCTCACCGCCGGGGGGGACCGGGGCGGTTTGGGGCGGCGGGGCTCTGGCCTGGGGAAAGCCACGGGCAGAGGTGTGTGCAGTCCGGGGCAGCGGGCACGGGCACTCGGGGAGGGCTGTGGTGCCAAACTGACCCCTCAGGGCATCACTTTGCTGCGGACATACGCAGACAGGTGCCCGACGTGCTGCCACGCACACGTGTGGCTTGTCATCTTCTAACCTGACTGTTCAACCACCCCACTTGGGATCAAACCACAAAACTGGCCACCAGGGCCTGAGTGAATCCTCTGAAACCTTCTCCAGTTCGTGCTTTCACTAAAAAAAAGGCACTAGAGACTAATGGGCCTCTATTCTCTTGCAGCTATTGAGCAGGAGAAGGAATGTGTGAAGTCTTCCTAGAGAGAGATTGCGTGGCAGGAAGAGCGACTACTTAATTATTTTGCTTTGAAATGAATCATGTGGGTTTTTTTAAATTTACATCACGTACATGTATAGAGAACAGCTGTATCACCTAACACACTGTCCCACTTTGCTGGCAGCTTTGGCAGGTGGGGGGACAAAGCGTGGTCCTCTCAGTCCATCAGTAGCCTGACCTGATGCCATCTCTGCTGCTTCAGCTGCCTCCTGTGACAGCACTGATCTTGCTCTGACTCAGTGGGGAGATGAGCAAGGGCTGTGGAGGCTTCTGGGCATGGACCCCTTCTGCCTGGTGGAGTGGGGAACCTTTCTGGCCTCACCTCCAGCCTGGGTCTGTCTTGCATATTCTTCACTGACAGTGTTCTGTAGCCTCACTCACAGTTTTTTGTCTTCCTTGGGGGAAAAATGAGAAGTTTATTATAAAATAAAAAATTGTAATGATCTACCTATGGGTCGTGGCTTCTTCCCTGACAAAAGTTCTGGCTGTAGCATGGCTTGCCCTGTGGAGGGTGGGGAGGTGTGCCTGGTGCTGCAGCAGTGCTGGTTGTTCAGTGTTGCTCAGAGGGCGATGTGGGATGGTTCCCTGCAGGGTGAATCCAGTTTGGTGTTAGGGGATCAGTTCTTGGGGAACTGGGAGCATTGCTGGCATGATCATGGACACTGCTCCATCACCATTGTGGTTTCTTGGTGCATCTAAAAGCAGAGGCTAACTTGGGTCTTGCTGCTCATGTGAGGGCTGAGCCTTCTGCCTTGGAAAACTTGGTGTCCCCTGCCTAAAACCTTGTGGAGCTGGGCTGGTACCTTGTCAGCGTGGCTGGAGATACTGGCCTGGGTCCTGCTGGTGTGGTGGCCAGGCCAGCTCTGCGCACCCAATTCTTGGAGCACAGTTCTCCCATCACTGCATGGCACTGCCCTTCTGCTCCCCTTGATCCAACCTCCACCCCTACCCTTGACTGAAGGTGGTTTTTGCAGCCCTGTAAGGATGGGTTTGAATGCAGTAAATCCCTTGGGTCCTCTCTGGGCCGATCCCAGCCCTGCTTTGCAGGGGTGGAGATCCCTGGGTCCTGCAGTTGGCCGCCAGTGCAGTGTGGGTGGGCCCTGACAGTGCCTCCAGGTTTATGCTGAGGCTTCCTGGCTACTGCCAGGACTTCCTCACCTCCACCTGGCCTCAAGGGTCACTGAACAACACACCAGCCCACTTATGGAGGAGGTGAGACAGACTAGCCAAAACTTGCCAGCTGACAGCTTTGGTCAGTGTTCCTAATGAGCCTGGTCAGCTGGGGACAAACACGGGGCTGTTGTGCCTGTCTGGACACGGTGCCTATCTATCTGCCTCCACCCACACTGCCTGCCAAGGACTGCAAATAACACTGCCTCTGTGGTTGCCACTGCCTCCACCCCTTAAAAAGCAGAATTGAAAGAGCTGCAGGTAAGAGTTTGGTGTTTGTGTGCTGTCGGGGCAGCGTGTGGGGTTTTCCATGGGGTAAGGGCAGAGGCCAGCAATGCAGAGGCCCAGCTGGGGCTGCTGCTCCGTTGGGCTGAGCACTGGGAGGGGCGGCTGTGCCTCTTCAGCACCCTGATGTCCCTAGGGCAGAGCCCTATCCTGGACATGGGAATCTTTTCCCAGTGCCAACAGCCAGGGTGGTTTTCAGGGTGACAATGTGTCCCTGCTCAGGGGTGTTTTTTCTTATGGAGCAGAGGCAGGCAGGTAAAGCCAGCCTGAACCCTTTCCCCATCCCTGAGAGCCAGAGGCTGAGTTGAACCAAGTGAGGATTTGGGACAGAAACACCAAGTGTCAGGGCTGATCTCCCCTCCTCAGTTCTGCTTTTGGGGATAGGGAGTCTCAGTGGCTGCCCAGAGCACCTTGCCTGCTGCTGACACCGCCCCGGTGCCTCTCCCTGGACATGCTGCAACGGGCCCCTCTGCGAGGCATGGAAAAGCACCAGGGTACTTATCTCTCCCTGAGTCACATGGACGTCTGCAAGGCCACAGCAGGAGTGTCCCCTCCCTGGCACTGCTGTGCTTACAATAACTTCCCCCTCACCCTGTGCTGTGCACACAGGCAGCAGAGCCTGCCAGGGGTGCTGGGCACCCCAGTCCCACAGAGCCAGCTGGTTTGCCAGCCAGGGCCAGGGCTGTGGGTTGCTGCACATGGCAGGGTGGCTGGTGCCAGAAGCTGGCAGTGCTCCAGCATTGACCCCGAGTCTGTGGAAACAGCCCATGGCACCCCATGCATCCTGGGGAGCCGTAGAGGTGTTGATGCATCTGGGTTTGGGCTGCTATTTCACTGCAGCCAACCCCAGCATGTAGCAATACAGATTTAGACATAGGGCTGTGCATGCTGGCACAGCCAGGTCTGTGCCCCAGGGAAGTCACCCCAGCCTGGACCCAGGGACATCAGCTGGAGCTGGGAGCATCTCCCCAGCAAACACATCTCTGTGTGTCTTATGGCCAATGTCCTGTGTTCACCTAAAGTGAGAGCAGTCCAGGCACTTTTCCCACCCACATCCCTGCCAGAATGGTGCACAGAGCACATTGCCTAAATGCCCTGTTCTCAAGAGGGTAAAGAGTTACCTCTTTTGCTAACCAGCGTCCAGAATGTCCCTGTTGCAGCAGAGCATGAGCCAGGAAGGCAGAACCATTACAGAAAAGCCTTTTACATCAGCACTTTCCCTCCCTATCCCAGACCTTCACCTTTTCACCCTGACACACATGGGCCCACAGCTGCCAATGCTGTGGGGAGGCCAGGACACCTGCCACACTGATGTCCCCTAGAAATGTGGTGGCTTGAGCAGCATGTACTGCCCACGCACAGAGGGTGACATTCCAGGAGCTGGGCCTTCCTGGCAGGTCTCTGTGACCCTTCCCTTGCTGGGCAGCAGGTGAGTTCCTCGTGTCAGCCCCTCGTGGCAATGCCAGGAGAATACAATCCATGCCTCTCCCATTCAGGGCCCATCCTGCTGCTCTGGGGCGGTTTCCTTCCATGCTCCGTGAGATGTGAGTGAGCTGTGGCCTCACTGCAGAGGAGGGAGGAGAAGGCTGAGTCACCATCAGGAGGAATTTGGGCAAATAACTGGTGACCAGCAGCGTGAGGTGAATTCAGATCAGGGCTTGTGGCTGGGTGTCTGTCCCTGCCACTGCTCCATCCTCTCTGACTCCAACAGGAGAGGATTTGGCCCAACACACACATGTGGAGGATCACAATCCCATCTCTGGCAGGAGGTGCCTGAGTCAGCCTGTGCATTGCCCTGTACTGGGCTCCCCTGTGCCTCACAGCTCCCTGCCAGTCTGTGGCACCTTCCTGGTGTCCCACAGCACCACACTGGTTTGTGGCACAACTCACCCAGGGCAAGGGAGGCTTTTGCACTCTGGCAGCCAGGGTTTTCCCTTTGTCACTCGCCGTCTGGCAGTTCCCAGAACTGCAGCAGAAAGTGGTGAGAGCCAAGATCAGTCAGTGATCAAAGCCTAAGGCAGCTCCTGGATGGCAGGAAATTGCCAACCTCAACTTGAACTGCAGATGGGCCAAGCAAACCTCCTTTAAGGTATGTGTTTGGCATCAGAGCAAACAGGATAAGGTGAAGCCCGGCTGCACAGACAGGTGAATGCTGCAGCTCCCCAAGGGGTGGATCCTGCCCACCTCCCTGCTCCCTGCTCCCTGCATTCCTGGGGAAAACATGTCACCCACCTCTGTGTCACTTGGGTTGGCCTTTTCCTGCCAGGTCTCTGCTGCCTGCACAGACACATTGCCAAGCACAGAGCTCAAACCTCCCCATGGCAGCTGAGGTTGAGAGGGGAACAAGGGGCAGCAAGCATGAGCTGCCAGGGCAAACCTCTGCTGGGACTGCCTAGGGAGGATCTGTACATGGGGATAGTTAAAGAGGAAAGCACGTGGCTGTAAAAGAGGAAGGCAGGAGAGAGGGAGCAATAGTGGGGAAATGAAAGTGTTGTGTGGGCTAGTGACTACAGTCCTTTGGCAATGGAGTTGAGAGTAGGCTACCATGGTGTGTGAGAGCTGTGTGTGATGGGGCCGCTTGGTGACATGGGGAGGATGGACAGACAAGCTGTTCCCATCCTGTGGTGGGGATGAGCACTGTGCTGGAGAGCTTCCATGGCCATGGGGAGGGAAAGCCACTGTCCCTTTGCACCCACAAAGGCACCCACACAGCAAGCCAGAAACCCTTGGACACCTGTGCTGGCAAACTGGCCTGTGGGCTGCACACACTCAGCACAACCCAACACCTTCTACGGCAGTGCAGAAATTATTGCTGCTCTTGAAATAATGCCCTGGAGGTCAGGTTTACCAGCAGGAGCTTACTCATCCCCCGCCAAGGAGGGCTCAGCATGAGTAGCGATGAACCGGGAGCACGCAGAGCTTCCTGCTCAGGACCAGGCTGCTGCCAGCCCCTGGCTCTACACAAAGCCGGGAGGTCACCAGCCCCGCGCTGTCCCGCACTTGCCGGGGCTGGGGCGGCCCCGGGCGCAGGTGGCAGCAGCCGGGCTGCGTGCCTCGGCCGGGCGACAGGCGCTGCTGGCGCCGGGGATGCCGAGCCCTTCGGGGGCTGCCCGCCCGCTCCTGACCGCGGCCGGAGCTCGGTGCTCGCTGCCGGCCCCCCCGGCTGCATTCTGCAGATTCCCGCGGCCGGAGGGGCCGTGCCGGGGCTGCGGCAGCATGTGCTCTGCGGGAACGCGGCTCCGGCGGCTGCGGCACCGCCCGCACTTGCGCCCGAGCCGGGCAGCTGACGGAGCAGAGGAGCGCTTTATTTTAGGAAGCAGCTGGCTCACACAGGAGACATTGTTTATCATCTTTCTCGCCTCTGGTGTTTTATTACAAAGGATTATGGCATGAAAAGCCATTTTGTTCCCCTGTTCGCAATGCATAGCCCCCTCTCCGTGATTTATTCCTCTCCACAGGCAACAGCTGGGGTATGGCATCCCAGGAAGTGGAGGGCGAAATAAGGTAGGGGCTCAAAGCCATGGCAGTGATGGCAGCAGGGATGCACCCAATGCCTAAGTCATGGCACAGCTGGCAGGAGTTTGCCAGGGGTGCCTGAGACTGCTCATGCACCTTGATGATGTGAGGGGTGGAAAAACAGAATCAAAGCCTTTCCAAGGTGGGTAAGGAAATGTCACCTCACTCTGGCCAGGGCAGAGATCAGTATCCTCTGCCCAAGCCTGTGTGCCCCACAGGGACACAGTACTGGTGGCATCCTGTGGTATCACAGCCCCAAACCTGCCTAGGTGAACCGGCATGGGAATCTCCTGCTGCCCAGGGGGAACCTGGGGCCATGCTGGGCACAGCATGGTGCAGGGTATGAGCTCAGCACAGTGGGTGGGGCGCAGGGTACAAACCGAGGGTCAGCTTGGGAATATGATCCTTTGCCACTCCCCCCAGAATCACCTCAAGGCAGGGCAGAGGCACCTCCAGAGCCGCAGCAGGAGCAGCTTCTCTCCATCCCTCTGTCCCGGCATTTTCCTTGCCAATCGACAGCTGGGATACCATGTGCCCCCTGTCTCCCTCCTCTGCCCCTGCTGCCTTTCCTGTGGGTCCTAGAAAAGAGTCTGTGGCAGCACAGGCTGAACTCCCCCCTGCCCAGCCTGGCAGACTCCTCTGTGGTTTTCCAGGAACCAGCTCTGGAGCCATGGGCAGCAGATATGCGTGTTGCAACAGATGCCTTGCGCTGTTTGCCAAAGGCCCATCCTGTCTGTGCACCTACACCAGGGTAGAACTATGTCTGGTGCTGCCTCCCATGGTGATACCTGCTCTGCCACCTTGTCATCTAACATGTCGCTAAAAACCAGCCAAGGGGTTCTTGGGAAGAGCAGGGGATGGGCAGGGAGGTGAGGGCAGTGGCGCGTGGCTCAGCCAGTGCCAGGCCTGCGGTTGCACGGAAGCTGGGACAAGCCCCTGCCTGCAGTGTTGTGTCTGAGGCAGCTCTGCAGCCCAGGCATGTCCCCCTTCCTGCTGCCTCAGACCAGCTCACAAAAACAAGACCGGTCACTTTTTTAGGGCAGGTTGAGCTGTGTAGGGTAGAGGGGGATGAATGATGCATCTTTCCCAGCTTTGCTCCACCTATGGAGCTCCTTCCTGGGGAGATAAATGGATGATGGGGGTGCCTGACAAGTTGCTCAGAGCTGTAGGTGCAGGGTAAATGGAGTGGCCAAGGCTAGAGAAGGCAGGACTGCTCAGGGGGTTCCTGTGCTGGAAATTGTTTCAGAGCAGATGCCACAGGCTGGAGCTGCTGCTGGGTGCACGCCTTGGAGAAGCAGCTGCAGAGCCGTGCACCGGGGCTGGAACAAAAGCAGAGGCCCAAGCCCCAGCTGCAGCAGGGGACGTGTGATGAATTAATCGAGGCATGAGCTGGCAGCATTGCGTGACCACGGACTGGCAGGGGGTCGAAGCTGGATCAGGGCTCCTCACCTTGGCACCAGTTTCCCGTTGTTCGCCCTTACTCCCAGAGCTGGCAGTGAGAGTCAAGCAGCCACACATGTGCTGCAGCCTCTCTGGGCAGGGATGCAGCTGAGCCAGGGGAGTAAAACTTCTCATGCTGAGGGAGCCCTGCACCCTGCAGAGTCCCTGCCCCAGTGCAGCCCCCTGGTACTGCTCACCCAGCACATGGCTCCTGGGCCACATCCCCATCTCCAGACAAATCCCCTGGTGCTCAGGACCCACAGGTGAGGTCCCATCCTGGCCGTGGGGCCAGGGCAGTGCTGCTCTCAGCAGGCTCCCACCAGCACAAGGTCATGCCCAGATAAGCCCATTCCTTAACTTGTGCTAAGTGTGCTTTAGCCATAGTAGTTACTAAGTAGGCAGCGCCTGTTGGGCCACAGTGTTTGTTGGCTGCATTTCTTATCTCTTTACTTTGCTGGGCTTTGGGAACATGTTAGTACAAACCATGGCTCTGTGCTTTGCCCTGGCACGATGGCCTTGCTCTGCTGGGGGAGCTGCCTTGTGGAGAGGATCAGGGAATACATCTCCCTCTTCTTACCCAGGACTGATGTGGGTGGCTTTGTTGTGCAGGCTCAAGAGGTCCCTGTTCACCCTTACATGGGCTGTTTAAAACTATTAATTAACAACTGGGGGTTTGTGGCAGCAATTCACAGTCTCTGCAGTAGTGAGGGCAAGACATCTATCCAGGGAAGACCTTGTGAACTACTCAGGAAAGTGGACCAGCACAGGCGAAGGCATCCAGCACCTGAGAGAATTAAGTAATGCTGGAGGTCATCTACAGTAATCTGGGCAATGATGATGTCTCCAGAGATGCAGAGGGTGTTCAGTGCACACAGGCTGTGTGGAGGAAGATGATTCAGAGTGCCCCAGTGTCATTCTGGCAGCTTGGCAGCAGAGTGTATTATTCAGATATGAAAACACCAGCTTTGAAGAAAACACCTTCTTGGCTCCAGAACTTTGATGAAATATCTGTCCCTCCTTGTGCCTATAAGCCAGTGCTTGGCTGTCAGGGGCATCCCAAGAAGTCAGTCCCCTCCTGCCCTGCCCAGAGGGAGAGTGAGCCCCAGATGCATGTGCTGTACTCTGTTTCTTCTTGCCTGAGCAGGGGAGGACAACAAGCAGAGGGATGGTGAACCCAGCTTTAAGCAGAAAGCCCATGTATGAGATGTGAGAGGCAAGAGAGCTGTTAAGAGGAGGAAATCCCAAGAAGGCTGCCAATTGCTGTAGAGACACAAGAAGGCATCTGTCTTTCAGAGCAACCACTATGAGTGCTTAAGCCCTACTTCCCCGAAAGCAGCTGGACATCACCTGCTGATGTGAAGTAGAGAATAAATCCTTTGCTTTCCTTAGCTTCTGCATGCAGCTTTTGCTTTATTAATCTGCCTTTATCTCAGCCCACAAGTTCTTTTCCATCTTACTTTCTCCCTGCCCTATCTGCTGAGGAAGGGAGTGCTAGAGCAGCTTGGTGGGTAACTGGTGTCCACCACAGATGCCAAACTGGTTGTTATCCAGCTCAGCAACACAACCAGACTGCACAGCCACTGGGAGCCAAATCAGACCAGGCACATCCCTGCTCAGGTAGGCAAGTGACTCCATCAGCTGCCAGTACCCACAGCTTACCCTGGAGGTACACAGGGGCCCCTTGAGCACAAGCATGGTCACCTGGGGTCACTGGCCATGTGGCATCTTTGGCTGAGCTGCAGGGATGTGCTGCCCTCCCTAAAGCCTGCAGGCAGCATCCCCTGAGGATTAGGTGTCTGCCAGGCCTGACAGGGGTGGTGCAGGAAGGCAGAGCATGGCACAGTGCTGCAGCAGAGCACCATGCCTCTGTTGCCTTGGCAGAATCTGCCATGGTGGCTCTTTCAGAATCAGGGTTCAACCCTTACATGCTAAATCAGATCCCTGATCAATAAATACTGAGCTGAATGGCTGCCAGGCAAAGGGAACTGGGCAGGGGCAAGTGTGCCGTGCTCAGAGGCTCGCTCCAGCAATGCATGGTCCGGACAGAGCTGGCATGGGCATCTGGACTGGTTTGGAGGGATCTCCCAGGGGGTGGTGCAGGCTGCATCTGTCACTGGTGCCAGCAGCATCCTGCACTTCTGCCCTGGAGCTGCTGTGTACAGCAGTGCCCCAGATGCACACCCCTGGAGCTCCCGCATTTTCCCTGGGCTGCCCTGGTCCCCTACTGCCAACAGCCTCGACCTTGGGCCCTTGTGCTGCCCTCCCCCTCCTCACCCTGCTAGGCTTTCCTTGTTCCCCATCTCTTCTGACAGATCACTGAGGCCAGTATTAATATAATCCCTGGCTTAATTTAAATCCTCCTCCCATCTCATGCTTTCCCGCAGGGAGAACGGAATTGATGCCCTTTTGTGGCACCCACTCAGCCCTGGAGCTGATGCAGGATCCAGATGGCCAAAAGCCCTGGATGTCTATACCAGAGGTCCCTGCTCTTCGCCCCTGGAGAAGGTGTCCAAGGCAGGTTGCAGCCCCAGTGAGATGTGTTCCCAAGTTTCAAAGGTGTATCTCGTTAAGCACCAGGCACCATTAGGAAGAAGAGCTGATGATGCCAACCACAGGGGAACACACAAGTGGCTGCTGCTCCCCAAAACCCCTCTGCAATGACCTGGGGGTCTGGTTTCCCTCTCCCTCTGCTCTCACTGTCTGGGCGAGGCTGGCCACAATTTTCTCCTTCAATGTAATGTTTGTATTAGCTGTTCTTCCCCAGAAACCTCCTTAAAGACATTCTCGCTCCTGGTCATGTGGGATATTGTGAGGTTGGGGGAGTCTTGCTCTTTCGGGCAGCTGTCACTGAAGTGACAAAGTGGGGACAGGGGGACTGTGAGAGGAGTGACAGGGGCAGGCAGTGAGGGGGCACAGGTGGGACTGTGAGGGGAGTGACAGGAAGGGCGGTGAGGGGCTGCGGTGGGACATGTGGGACTGTGAGGGGACAGGAGATCGGGCATTGACGGGGACTGGCGTTAAGGGGGCTGCAGGGGGCAGGGGACATGCGGGGAACTGTGAGGAGAGTGACAGAGGGGACTGTGAGGGGCAGAGGCAGGATTGTGAGGAGAGTGACAGAGGGGACTGGACTGTGCGGGGGCACAGGCGGGACTGTGAGGGGAGTGCCGGGGGCGAGCAGTGCGAGGCTGCCGGCCACAGCGGGGCCATGCAGGGACTGTGGAGGGGAGTGACGGGGGTGCTGTGAGGGGCTGCGGGGCACAGGGGGACGCTGAGGGGACAGGAGCTCGAGGAGTGACAGGGGAAGCAGCGAGGGGACACAGGTGGGACTGTGAGGGGGGAGTGTGAGAGGGCTGAGGAGGCACAGGGGGGACATGCGGGGCTGTGAGGAGAGTGACGAGGGGGACGGAGAGGAGGCTGAGGAGGCACAGGGGGGACATGCGGGACTGTGAGGGTGCTGAGGAGGCACACGGGCGGACATGCGGGACCGTGAGGGAAGCGAGGAAGCACAGGGCGGACACGCGGGACCGTGATGACAGCGACCGCGGCACCGCGAGGCGCTGCGGGGCGGGTCCTGCCTGCCGAGGGCGGGCCCTGCCGGCCGGCGGGAGGCGCGTGCGCGGCGCAGGCGCGGGGCTGAGCGGCACCTGCGCCCCGCGGGCCGGGCGGCGGCGGCGGCCGGAGGGCGGTGAGGGTGAGGTAAGGGCGGGCCCGGCGCCGCCGCCCCGGCCTGGGCACCTGCGGAGGGGGGGCTGGAGAGCCGCCCTTTACCCCGGCCCGTGCCGAGGGGGCCCCTCGCGGGTGCCGCTCCTCGGCTGCGGGCTCCTCCCTGGCCGCTCCCCTGGGGCGGGATGGGACCCGCCGGAGGGTCTCGCCTCCGCCGAGCCGGGGCCTGGGGAGCAGGGGGGAGTCGGACCCGGCGGGCCCACCCCGCTCTTGGTACCTGCAGACAGGTGCTGGCGCCCTGCGAGAGCGGGTCGGCCCTGCTGCAGTGGGGTTCAGCATCCGGATAGCTCGCAACGGGACCAGCGATGTCAAGGCTGTGTCACGGTGCCGGCAGCGTGCTGACCTGAGCCCTGCTGCTGAGTCCTGCTGGCTCTGGAGCAGCCCGACAAAACCTATTAGTCATTTTTAAAAAGAGTCACTTGCTAACAGAGCATTTTTAAACAGAAATTCTGCTTGGGACTGATGGCCTGTGCCAGGAGGGGCTTTGGTGGCAGTGACTGTCTTAAACATCCCTCAGGAAGGTTTGGAAAGGAACAAGGGTATTGAACAGTTCACCTGCTCACAGGGCAGGATTTCCCCTAAGCCATGGGCCATGGGGACCTGTGCTGCAGTTCCTGTTTGTCTCTTCTGACATTTGCATTTTGGTCTTTGCTTTAGAAATACACACACTGCTCCTCAAATAGCCCATCAGGTTAGCTCAGATGGGCTTCGTTTGAGATGTTTCTGTGCAGGGAAGTGAAATTTGTGAGCCTTTTGTGCAGAAAGTGAAGAAACTCGTTTAAAGCAGAAGTTTCTGCTTTTGGCTTTGTGGCAAGCACTGTTTGAAAGGGCTGCAAAAAGAGCAGAATCAAGGTTGAACAGGGTCCCCCGAGGTTAAGGCAGAAAGCAGGGTTTGGCCTGGAAGGAGTGGGAGTGCTGATCTGAGCAGTGCCACACACTCGTGCTTCAGTGGGTTGGAGATGTCATCACTAAGCAGCACTGCTCATCCACACCCTTCCCAGGAATGTTGGTAGCAGGTGTAAGCAAGCTCCTTGTCTTTTCATCCCAGGCTGTTCCAGCTAGCTCACTTTCCTGGTTAGTAGATTCAGTTGTGTGTTCAATCCTCAAATCAGAGTCCAGGGTGTGTGAGTAGGCAGGACAAGCAGATCACAGTTGTTATAATCCCCTGGATTGAGGGGAGACACAGGTTGCACAGCCTGTGCTCTCATGACAGAGCTCCTTCAGTTTGTTCTGTTCTTACCTGGGGTTTAGCATCATGCACCTTGTACTGGCTCTGTGCTGCCTGGCCAGAAATGGGCTGTGTTCCACAGGCACTCCGGGCAAGGGAAACTCCTTGGTGCTTTTTCTCGCTGTTTTACTCCAGCCATCAGTACTGCACGTGCAGGTTCCTAGGGCTCTGCTGTTGTCCTTCCATCCTCACTCAGCATCACAAACTGAAAGACAATGAGGGCAGCCCTGGTAACCTTGATGACAGATGTTTGTTTTTTAGTGACTGAGACACTGGAGGAAGGTGTTCCCTGGACAGTCCTGGAGGCAGAGCAGGTACAGTACAACAGCCCAACAAACCTCTTATTCCATGTCAGGCCTTTACCCTAGCCTGCACAGTATCCCTGGGAGGGAGAGGATGCACTGGCACTTGGCCTTGAGGGTGCTGACTAAGGAACCTGTGGTGTCTGGGTTGTTGCAATGTGAACCTGCAGCTGAGCCCGGGCAAACTGGGCTGTGCCAGGCGCTGCCAGCAAAGAGCAGCTGGTCCTGTACTGGGAAACCCCTTCCAGCCACCGAGATCATGCGCAGCTGCGCTGGCAAGGTGAGTCAGCATCCTCAGGGTGATTAAGGACTGGCTTGACAAATTACTTGTATTGATATTAGACCTGCACATCTATTACATCCTTCCAGTAGAGCAAGTCAGAGAGGAGAAATTATTTAACTGGTGATGGTACGGTGGAAAGGAAGGCCTGGTGATGGCCACTCCTGGTGATTTTGCTGTTTCTGTGATAGCCTCCCAGGATGCAGGCCCAGAGAAATGTTTCAAGTAGTGATGATGTGTTTGGAAAAACTGTACAAGCTTTCTGATACAGAGTTTTCACCAAAAGTGCTGTAATTGATATTAAACTCTCAACAGTTGTTTTTACCTTGCACTTAAAGGGGTCATGTGCTGCATCCATTTTGGATCTGATGGAGGACTTGAGTGCCTGAAAGTTTGTGCAGTTCCTAGCTCTAAGCTCTCTAATAGGAGAGATTAGGATGATAAGATCTCTCTAAAAACAGACATCACCTCCTAAATACAAAACTTCAGAAATGGGGATGGAAATACCATATTCTGTTCTTCTGCAGAACCCACAAGTCCAGTGGCTGTTTTGTACTATTTCTGAACCCTGCAGATTGCCTTGGTACCCTGCCCCTCCGTGCTGCTGCAATGAGTGGGAAGTCCTTGCTCCTAAAGGTCATTCTCCTTGGAGATGGTGGAGTTGGGAAGAGCTCCCTCATGAACCGCTACGTCACCAACAAGTTTGACTCGCAGGCGTTCCACACCATTGGGGTGGAGTTCTTGAACCGGGACCTGGAGGTGGACGGGCGATTTGTGACCCTCCAGATTTGGGACACTGCGGGACAGGAGAGGTTCAAGAGCCTGCGGACGCCCTTTTACCGGGGAGCAGACTGCTGCCTGCTCACCTTCAGCGTGGATGACCGGCAGAGCTTTGAGAACCTCAGTAACTGGCAGAAGGAGTTTATCTATTACGCTGATGTGAAGGACCCTGAACACTTCCCATTTGTAGTCCTGGGCAACAAGATAGACAAACTGGAGAGGCAGGTGAGCACAGAGGAGGCCCGGGCCTGGTGCATGGAAAACGGTAACTATCCCTACCTGGAGACTAGTGCCAAGGATGACACCAATGTGACAGTGGCCTTTGAGGAAGCTGTGCGACAGGTGCTGGCAGTGGAGGAGCAGCTGGAGCACTGCATGCTGGGCCACACCATTGACCTCAACTCCAGCTCCAAATCAGGCTCGTCGTGTTGCTGAGAGTGGCTGCTGCTGCTTTGGAGCAGCTGGATCAAACACACCTGGGCAGCCCTGGGCCACTCTGGGGAGAGTGGCCACAAGGACAAGAGGTAGTTTGCTCACTGGGGAGCTGCAGCCTCACCATCTGAATCCTGCCTGGAGTTCTCAGGCACAGAGCATGTATCTGCAGGAGGAAGCTGTTACCAGAGCATGTGAGCACAGTCTTGCTTCCATCTCTGCCTGTTTTAGCAGGTTTAAAGGGCTGAGTTAAAGTCCTTTAAATTCCCTAAAGACAATAGGGATTTGTTCTCTACCAAGAACTGCCTGCAGAGCAAAGCTGACAGCATCCTAGACACTGAAGTATTTTAGTCCTAAAATAAAAAAAAAATTAGACCCACTCATGACCATACTGCCAAAGGAAATCCCACTCAACATGCTGAACAAAACCTGTCATAAAGACTCTGGCCCCTGTGACTGTGAGAAAGCCAAATACTGGAGTGGCTGGGATGTGTGTCTGTTGTTTGGGATAAGTGCATTGTGTCCGAGGCTGAATTGTGATGAGAATTGTTAAAGTTCTGACCTGAAGCAACATGTGAAGGAGAGATGGGCCTGTGTTTGAATGTGACAGTATTGTTTCTTCATAGCTGCCTATTTCTGGTCTGTTTTTCCTCACCTCTAACTTTGTCTTGTGTGAGTGTTATTTTTTGGAGAGACTGTCTGCTTGTTGTTTAATACATGTTTCCTTGTCTCTTGTGGAAGCTCAGCCTTGAAGCCCTGGGTGAAAAACACCGACGTGGATGCTCACTGGGTCGTGTCAAAGGGTTACTCAGGAGATCTGGAGTGTGACACTTCAGCTGGTTTCTGTCACAAGTAATCACTGTGTTCAGGTGATGTGCTCTAGCAGACCAGATGGCAGGTGGGTGGGCTGTCTCCTAGGTGTGCAGGTGGCTGGGGCCTCATGTGTGGTCAGCTGTTAAACCCACTCTCTGTCTGGCACCAGTGACCACTGTGCCTCATTAGCTGGCACAGCCACACCTTCAGTTGCTCCAGTGTGGATGTTCCCTGTGAATGCTGCAGTGTGGAACCATTCACCTGGTGTGTCAGGCATGATGCTGCAGGCACAGTTAGCCCATGGCATCAGCCTGGCCCCTGATCCCTCATAGGAAACCCAGGATGTTTTATCTGTAATTCCTGTGACAGACTGCTCAAGTGTCTGCTGGGTTAACTGACTGCCGTGTTCAGTCCAGTGGGGAGAAAGCTGCACCACTTTCTCTGTTCAAGGTGGCTGAAAAACGGGCATGAGGGGCCCAAGGAGACTTCTAGAAGGGATGCCAGGCTTTGCTCCCATCTCCTGCCCTCTGCTAGGTGTTAGTCCCAGGCTGGCTGTGTAGCAGAGATGAGCTTGCGGCTGCTGCCTTTGCCATTCAAACCTTGTGCCCTGCAACCTCCCGTGCAAGCATTTGGCCAAAGCTGTGGCTGCCCACAGGCACGTAGGAGCCTGCCCCGAGCACGTATCCACTGGCTGCCAAGTGATTCCCACTGTGATCAGCTGCTGGGTGGTAAATTTTATAGCTCAAATCAAGCAACCCTCCCTTAAGCTGTGCTTCAAAGCAAGGCAGTCTCTGCCCTGTGCTGGCAGCTTGTCCCCATCAAGGCACAGTCTCTGAGCATGCAGAGCATGAGCATTTTCCCCCATTTCTTCTGGGATAACCCAGGGAGATACTGCCCTTGTCTGCAGGGCAACTGTGTGTGGAAGGGACTGGAGTATTAATGCTTTAGGGGGATCTAATTTCTAAACAGGCCTGAACAGTTGTATTCATGGGGAGTGAATGCTATTCAGGCAGCTCCCTGAAGAAGGTTCTGCCTCTGTAGGTGAAAGATTTTTACAGGATATTATTGTTACTGTTTATTTAACTGTGTCTGACCTCCTGAGGCCTCTGGATTTTTCTTCATTAGCACTGCTTGATATTTCCTTCAAGGTCCCAGGCTCTGTGGTTCCAGTTTCCATCCCTGAACAGGCTCATTCCCTGGAGCTGGCACAGGGTAGGAACAGACTCAGGTCCCTCTGTGCTGGCCCTCCAGCAGGGGGGCTGCTGAGGGAGCTCCCTGCAGGTGAAACTGCCACTTTGCCATGGATTTCCTGGGATCTGTGTGAGGACTGGCACCTCCTACAGAAGGGGGCAGAGATTCAGCATGCCACACTGTAGGAGGCATATGTGCAGCTGTTTGCAGCACCCCATGTGTGTCAGTGCTGGCAGCTAAAGCTCAAGAGCCTCGTTGTGCACGTGTTACACAGCACTTTTATTTCTGACATTGGATCACTGACTTTTTATATTAAACCTCCCCCATTATATTAGGCTTAGGTGGGTTTTTTTTATAAAAGGTAGAGTATAATATATTTCAGTTGTTTAATTTATTTTAAATGAAACGCACAATTCCCAAGGAGCCAGGATTTTAAACTCTGTTGCAGTTCGGTGCCAACAGCCATCCCTTCCCCATGTCCCCTCGTGCTGCTGCGGTTGTTGCTATTGCTACAGAACTGGAATTGTAAAACCAAGAGTCTACCTTTATTTAAGCAAATAAAACATGGATGTATTCAAGTGAGTTTGGGAAGTGGCTGCCTTCTTGGTTTGTCCATGTTCAAGTCAGATTTTGTTCTGAGGACTGGTTAGTTACGGCATCTGGCAGAGAGAAGTCACTAAGAGATCAGGGGGATATTCCTTCATGTACCTACCTGGACCAGGAGCTGAAGGATCAGAACTCAACAGCTGAATCCAGTGACCAGTTTGGTCTTTTCAGTAGAATCAGAAAACAGCTTCAGAACAGAAATATTCCACATGGCTTCCTTCTGTCACTACATCTTAAATTCTCAGCCTGGGTTCTCAGCAGCAAGTCCGGTACTTTCCTGTGAATTCTTCCTGTGATCTTGGAACTGGCTCCTTGGGCTCCTGGGGGTTTTAACCAGGCATGATTTCCATAGGATGCTGAGAAGGAAATCAGCATATGGGGACAGTTCTCTTTCTCTGTCCTGCCAGGATAGCTGCTTATTTTGGGAAGCTTTCTCTGTGTTTGCAGGGCTTGTGCCTGCTGTTTCTTTTGGCAGAACGTGTTAGTTTGTTTTCCTCTCAGGTCTGCTTGTGCTATCCATGATTCCAGGAGGCAGTGTAGGGTTCAAAGTCCTTGAAAACTGTGGATTTTAAATGTGAGCTGGAGTGTCTGGGGTCCTCCAGCATCTTACTTCGGCCATCTCAAAAGGCAGCTGAAAGCACAGTCAACACTGGTGGGGAATGGCTCTGGCATGGGGAGGTTGTGGGGTTTGGGTGAGGCTGCCTCAGGAAGGGTCTGTCTGAAAGCACCAGAAGCTGCTGTCTCCCCTGGTGTGAGGAGTTTGTACGGAAGGGCAGGCAGAGGCAGGAGCCATAGAGAGGCCATTCCCTCATTCCCAACTTTCCCTCTGTAACCTGTGGCAGAGGGCTTGGTAGGTTTTGTCACGGCATGGGGAGAGGATGGATCCCTGCAGGGCAAAGGAGTGTTTCCAAAGGAAAGCAGTGAGCTGCTTCTGTGTGGCACAGATGCTGTAGCATATCCCAGTGTGTTTGGAGAGGAGGAGGGGTGAAGAATGTCCTGATCCCATTCATCTTTCTCCCCCACGGCCCTCTTGAGGATTCTGCTGCTCTGGGCTGGGTAGTGCCCCTGAAAGGCCATGCAACTGCTTGGTGGTGGGCTAAGGAAACTGGGTTCTCCTCAAGAGCCACTCTCTGAGGAGCACCAGTGTTGCAGTGGGACCCGAAATGAACAACAGGCACAAGCTGAGATGTCCGTGGTAAAAAGAGAGCAGTTTATTTCTGAACTCCAATATTTAAAGACTTTCAAAAGTGACCATGGATTGGAGGATGAAATTGCCACCTCTCCAGCCACACTGGTCAAACCAACAGTCTATCAATTCTCTCCTTCTTCAGAAAGGAATGCAAAACAATCATTATTTACATGAAAAGTGCGTGAGAAACTCCAGTACAAAAATGTAAACATCAGAAGGCTTAGAAGAACTTAGAAGAACAGGATGACACACCAGTGGCTGCAGATGCCCTGGGGCTGCTCTCTGGTGACCGGGGGTGTTCCCTGAGTGCAGCTCCTCCTTAGCTCTGGGACTGCTCCTCAAGGCAATAAACTGTGAGGAGATCTCTGGATACAGCATGTTCTTGTGTGAAGTTGAGCTGGATAAATAAAGAGTTAAAAATGTCCCTTTAGGAGCCTCTGAACCCTACTCCAAGCTCCAGTTCCAAACAGGGGCTTGAGAACAGCTCTGACACTGGAGCACTGGTGTGTTCTCCTCTGGACTGAGGAGCACTCATCATGCCCAGGTGGGAGGTGATGGCAGCTCCATCAGTGGTTATCTGAAGGGCACAGGTGAGTCAGAGTCCCTTGACAGGGAGATTGGGCTAATCTGTGAAATGGCGGATTGCTGCTGAGATGATTGCTCATGTAAAGCAATCAGAGATGAACAGAGATAGCCCCTGGCCCCAGTGCTTGCTGGTGCAGCAGCTCTTTCCTCATGACTTCCTGGGGTCCTTTGGGGGCTGATGCACATGGCCACGTGCAGGTATAGGACTCGGAGAAGATGTGGCTGCCCCATCCCTGGAAGTGTTGAAGTCCAGGGAGAACGGAGCTCTGAACAACCTGCTCTAGTGGAAGTTGTCCCTGCCTGTGGCAAGGGCTGGATGATTGTTAAGTTCCCTTTGAACCCAGGCCATTCTGTGATTCTGTGACTTTCCCGTTACTATTCCCTCTTCATCTTTAGACAGAAGCTCCTGGCAGAGCTGGTCTATGCAGAGATGCAGAGAAAGCAGCTGGCTGCTTGATCAGATGCAGGTGAGGAGGACGTTAGCCAGGGCAGGTGGGTGTCGGTACCATGCCACGGCCCTGGCAGGCAGAGCTGCTTGCCAGGCATGGCTTATCCAAAACAGCTGAAACCAGCACATCGTCCTACACAGCCTTTCCAGGGCTGAGTCCGAATCCGTGCTGGGAGAAGTGAGCCTTTGGTGGTGTTTATGGTGTGTCCTGGGGGGCTCGGGGGAGGGTCCCCAGGAAGCACCATCAGCCTTGCCGGGCAGCGCAGGGACGGGGACCGGGCTGCGGGGGAACCGGGGCTGGCCGCCGCTTGCCGCGCTGCCCGAGGAGCCGCTGCTGCACCCGACGGCCGCGGGGAGGAGCCGCAGGACCGGGGATGCGCGCCCGGGGGCTCGGGGATGCGGAGGAGGCCATCAGCCCGGCGGCCCTTGCCCTCGGGGGCTGCCCGAGCGCAGGGCTGGGGGCCCACGGTCATCAGCAACGCCCCCGGGCGCCGCCATCCCCTCCCCTCTCTTTTCCCCTCCCCAAGGCACACAGGACCGTCTCCCAGGGCGGCAGGGCACAGGATGGAGGGATGGCAGTTTCCTTGCCTTCTTGCCAGCAAGCCCATGGGACTTGCTCCAGGGTCCCTTTCTGTGGTCCAGCCTTTGTGGGAGCAAAGTACTGCCGCATTTTAGCCGCAGGTGATTGCACTGTGTCCCCTGCTTGGAGCTTTCCTGATGGGCCAAGATGTGGTGTGGTTTGGTTTGGTGTGGTGTGGTGTGGTTTGGTTTGGTTTGGTTTGGTTTGGTTTGGTTTGGTTTGGTTTGGTTTGGTTTGGTTTGGTGTGGTGTGGTTTGGTTTGGTTTGGTTTGGTTTTTTACAGCGATGGGGTTTGGTATGAGGCAGAGCTTATTCCCTGTCTTTTCCCAGCCAGTGTCCGGAGGACGCTGGGTGCTCAGGAAAGGAGCTCTGAGGGCAGGTCCCTTGTCCCCAGGTGGGGTGGCAGCGGGGCATTGCCGAGGGCACACCTGATGAGGCTCCATGTGTCCTTTGGCCCCAGGCTTGCCCAGCTCCCGGGCCTTGCTGGCCGCTCTCACACGCTGCCACCTCGCACTTGCTGTCCCCAGCCCGCGCCCCGCCCGGGGGGGCACCAGTCTCTGCCAGGGGACAGAGATGGTGTTTTGTTCCCCAGCCCGCTGCTGCCCAGAGGCTGATTGTGCACACACAGGACCCTTTCAGCACGGGGAGAGGAGGGTGATGGCATCTGGGAACGCAGGGAACAAAGGGCCCCGTTGATGCTGGCTGCAGCCCCATGGGTTTCTGTCAGCCAGGGCAAGGCCGAGCTGTGCCATTGAGCTGGGGCAGCAGCAGGGCATGAGCTAAACCTCCCCTGGCCGGGCTGCTTGGGCAGCTTTGCTGCCTGTTCAGAGGGGGGCTGAAGCCAGGGAAGAGAGGGGGGAGTGGGATTTGGGCTAGGGTCCCATTTAGGAAGAGTAGTGAAGGTCCCACCCTGCCACTCCTGGGCATGTGGCTGTCCCTGAAATCTGCATTTTTGGACAGACATGTGGAGCTGGGAGCATCCCTCTGTGGCCTCACTCCCTGTAGGCCCCTGGGCACAGCTTTTGGGGAGATTTCCAAGAGAAACAACATTTGAATGAATAATTTTTGAGCAGCTGCTGTGGAAAGATGCACCTAAGGGCTTCTGGGGCAGAAAGGCAGCAGCCAACACCCTCCCACACACCAGCACCATGGACACAGTAAACAATCCTGCAGCAAATGGCACCACAGAGCCACAGACAGGACATGCAGGGTTCTGTAACAGTCCAGTGTGCCCCTGTGCCTGAACAAGGCCATCCTGTTCCACACAGGGCTCTCTGCAACCAAGACAATCGCCCACCCTGCATGGCTCTGGCCATGTTCATCCCACACATGCTGCCTTAAGTGCCAGCCAGCTTGGCTTGAGATGTCCTGTTAGTTTTGTTGTGGTTTTGTTGTGCTACATGAGGAGACACAGCAGAGGCTGTCAGCATGTGGGCTGAGTGTTAAAGGGCAGCAGCAGCACCAAACACAAGCAAGCAGCTGCTACAAGACCCCAGCTTTCCTCAGGGTGGCTGGAGGAGAAATAAGAAGTTTTAAGGGCCCCCCCACCAGCTGGGAACAATGATTTTGAAGTCAGAGTTATGAACCTCGTGGCTGGAGTGGGCAGAGCCCTGCAGGGGCTGCTGGCCCACACATGGATCAGCGAGTACTGCTCCTCTGAGACCTTCCCTTCTGCAGCCTCCTTTTCCCTGAAAAGCCTCCCCCTTTTTTTTTTTCTTGTGGGGGCAGAAGGTGGGAAAGCCAGCACAACAAATGGACAGGCAGACGTACATCTTGTTCAGAATGTTCTTAATTTTAATGTATTTTCTTTAATTTTTATAAAATACATCCTGTAAGATAAGTCTTTAAAAACTTGCTCCTTTTTATTGCTGGTTAACAAGTTGAAATTCTAGATCAGAAATGAAGGAAACACTTTCAGTTGATTAACTCTTTTTGCATGTGTATGTGTGTGTGTATGTGTGTGTGCGTGTGTGGGGTCTGGGGACAAGGGTGGGAAGGAGGACCTGGTTATTTTTTGTTAAATGGATATGAAAAAAAAACCCCAGCAACCCCCAAGAGAGATAGCACTGATGTGAATTTCCAGATCTTGACTGGTTTCTCCCCACCCTGCCACCCCTGCTGGATCTCCCCCCTCCCCATCCCATGTGCGTTGGTAGCCTGGCCAAACTATTTCAGCATTCCTGGCAGCAAGGATCCTTCAAATGCACTGCTCAGCAGATCTGCCTCCTTATCCTTGCCCCTGCTGAAACCAGCACTTAAAAATATATATAACAACAATACAGACATGGAAAAAAAAAAAAATCCATGCAAGATGGAGTTTCAGTCTGCCACTGAAATTAGTTTCTCCAATAAATAAACACAAAGATTAGCACTAAGGAGAGAGGCAGGGAGAGCAAAACAAATCACCAGCTGTCAGGGAGGACTGGAAACAGCACTTCTGCAGGTCTGGCTGGATCCATGCTACCCAGCCAGAGGAGAACAGTCATGGAGGAGAGGTCTCCACCCAACCCCTTGCCCCCCTACCCCTCTCCATGGGAAAAGACTGGCACCAGTAAGGATCTGGATTGCAGAGACGGGCTGTGTTTGCACCCTGTGACCCCCAAACTGCCACCTTTCCTTCCCTCCTCAATTCCTTCATGGGTTTCACCTGGAAGCGAGATGCTGCCAGTCCCTCCCACCCTGGCAGGCACAAGGCAGCTGTCCTGACTTGCAGGAAGAAAAGTGAGGGGACAAGGGGGACAGAAGGAGGGGCGGTTACACTTGACAAGGGGGAGAAGCGAGCCGAGCTCTGTGGCCCAGTGGAGGTTAGAGAAGCAGACATCACCCCAGAGAAGAGCACCATTGTGAAGGGCACTGGCAGGGCAGGCAAGGCACGCGGTCCCGAGGGTTATCCCCTGCCCACAGAGGGATGGCTCTGGCTTTACGCTCCCAGGGCTTGCTGCAGAGGTGTCCCCTCCTCAGTCAAACCTATTTGCTGCCTCTCTGCTGCCTGGAGGGTAAAGCCAAGAGTCCCCCTTGTCTACAGAGACACCAAACTCCTTTAGGCTTTAATAGGAGCAGCTGGGTTAGGGCTTTATCGGCATTGGGATCAGCACTCTCTTCTCCACACTGGGAAGATCCTTGCCCTGAACTCCCTTTGCCGTGGCTGCAGCAGGCGATTTAGGTTAAATTCATCTTTCTCTGCTAAGGGAAAAAAATCCTTCTCTTATTCTCCATCCATGGGTGGTGACAGCAGACAGCTCCAGGAGAGTCTTTAGCAATGGTATCAGGACTGGGCCAACTTCCTTTTCTCTCTAGGTAGCCTCTTGCTACTCATGGAGCAACCTACACGGATTTCTTCCTCCCAGGAGCTTGAAGGCCTTTGCTCATCCCTAGGCAACATTGGGACACTGGAGAAAGTCCCTCCTCTTCTCTGGCTGGTTTTGATGGGCTTGGCTCTAGAGCGAACCGGTTACGGATGAGCAATGAGAGAAAAGTGCATGAAGAGGCGTCCATCGGTGGGAAGCTCTCCTTCCTGGTCACGCTCAGCACAATGGATGCGAGGGAGGAAGAGGAGGGGAGTCATCAGCGAAGGCAGAGTTAACGCAGGAGACCTGGTGACAGGCGGCTGCAGTGTTAAAGCCTCGGGGTTAGACAAAAGGAGGGCGTTTGGTCTGGCTGGGCTCCGCCTCGTGGGCTAGAACTTGGTGCCTCGGCCCATCAGCCTGAGGACTGCGAAGTTGTAGGTGGCTGCGATGATGAAGGTGACCTGCGGGTGGGAGGAGAGTGAGCGAGGGGGCAGCCCCAGCCCCACACCCCCACAGAGCAGTGCCCTGCAGAGCCCTGCAGCCCCGAGTGCCGTGTCACTGGTGTGCACAAGAGGAGAGCCAGGGAAAGGCAGGGCACTCTGTGCTTTGGGACCTCTCCCGGCAGTCTGCTAAAGCCTCTCCAGATCCCCTCCTGCAGCCACCTCTGCCTTATGGCCTGGACTCACCATCTGCACTTACGTGCCAGAAAACGACACGAGCACAGGCTCTGTCCCATCCATGCCCACCACCTTCGCTGTCCTTTTCCCCCACATCTTTGCCAGGCGGAGAAGCACGGCTGGGCAGGGGGAGCACTGACTCACCAGTGAGACCAGCGTGGCAGCTGCCCCCACGAAGGCTGCGATGAAGAGGTGGAAAGTCATCTGGAACTGCAAGGGAACAGGAGGGTGAGCTCACGGGGTCCCACGTGCTGCCTGGGGAGGCCAGAGCCAAGGTGTCCTCCCGAGGGGCGCACACGTGAGGTGGCAGGAGTTACTCACCTCGCTGGTCTTGCAGATGGAGAGCAGGTTGGAGCCACACACCTTGCCAGGGAAAGCATTCCAGGGCAGGACACCTGTGGGGAGGTGGGAGCCAGGTGAGCGAGGCATGGCTGACAGCTGACTTCCTTGCCCAGCTTCCTGCAGCCACCTGTCACACACCCCCAGGATCTCGGGGCTCTTCAGCATCTGCCCTGCTTTACCCCACCCAACATGCCTGGGCCCTGCCCTCCACCCCCTCTCCTCTGCCCTGAGCCCTGGCTGGTAAACCGAGCACTCACCGTACATCCTGGCATCCGCACACAGCGTGCCAATGCTGGCCGAGGTCTTGGTGGGGTTGCCAATGGACTGGCAGGTGGTCCAAGTGTTAAAATAGATGTAGACAGGCACGGCAGAGCAGGCGAACACCAGGAGCCAGATGATGGTCAGGACGTAGGTAATGCCCACAAACTGCAGGGGGCAGGACAAAGCCGGGCACAGCCGTGGTTACCGATGGCCCAGGCCACGGACAGGGGAGCGCGAGGTTCCCCAGGCAGGGCAGGGCATGGGGCAGGTGGGGACTGCCATGCTCGGAGCCAGCGTGGGGCCAGGCAGGCAGCACAGGACAGCAGCCCAGGCTGGGGGCTCCTGCTGCTCACAGGAGCAGGGACAGTGCCAGATCCATGCCCGGCTGGGTGTGCATGGGGGGTCTGGCAGCAGCAGGAATGCTGCCACGTTTAGGGGAGGGGGTAACCGTGGCCACGGCAAAGAAGGGTTTGATTTCTGTGGGAGGGCAGCTGCAAAAGCTGCCTTGGCGTGTCAGCGTGGCTCTCCTGCCCTCCCTCCATGGTGCCACCCCAACCAGCCCCCGAGGGAACCACAGCCGTGCCCCTCTGCTCCCCCAAGCCACAGGATCCCTTTGCCAGCACTCTGTCACAGTGGAGTGGACAACCCCAGGGGTACCGGGTGCCACAGAGCCTTGAGCTGCCAGCACTCCAGGGATGCTCAGATTCTCCCTGCCTATGTTTAAACGTTAAGCACTTTTATTAAATGTAGCCATTTGTGCTGCTTTGGTCCCCAGGAAACACAGCGAGCCTGGGTGAGGACAGCAGGGCTGTGCTTCCCTTTGGGATATCCCAAAACCCGGAGGGGCTCAGTCTCCTGCCCTCTGGCTGCACGGAGCGTGGTGAACCCGCTGGGGCGCGCGAAGGGGTGCCAAACCCCGGTTAAGATCACCTTGTCAGGATGTCCTAGCCACTTTCCCAAACAATGACACACCCGCTGCCACGAGTGAGCTCGCTGGGGGCCTCGCGCTCCCCTCCCTTTCGGGCCCCCAGTTACCGTAGCGCTGAGGCCCTTGCCGCAGATGGTGGTCCTGTAGTCCCCAAAGATTTGCCGGACGGCGCCGGTGGTGTAGAAGCCTTCGGCCAGCAGCAGGGCTCCATAGAGGAAGAAGAAGGCAGCTGTGCCGTAGATGAAGTACTGAAAGCCGTGGATGCTGTTGGGGAGAGGAGTGGGCAGGGGGGCTCAGAGTGCCAGAGCTCAGCCCCGGCTGCTGCCGCTTCCCCTCCCCACGCTGCCCCACGGGGACCAAAACAGAGGGTGAAGGCACAGGAGGAGCAAGCTGGGGCAAAGCTGTGGGGAGCAAGGCTGCCACAGACACCCCCACATCCTCCATACCTACCCCGTGCAAAGGTCCAGCTCTACCCAGGACACCTAGCAAGGGTCAGATGAAAACTGGGTGTGAAATAAAACAAGTGGCCCCTTGGACCCTGCCATGGAGCCTTGGGCAAAGGCAACTTGGGGTCTCCCTGGTGCCCAATGGGAGCCTGGCCCTGGCCAGGCCAGCCAAACGCCTCAGCCTAGCCCAGAGCAGGACAAAGCTGTGAGGAGCCCCATTGTGAGGCAGGTGCTCTGCAGCAGGGTACTTACACATCGAGGAGGAACTCATAGTCCTGGTAGTTTTTGGAGAAGTAGGTCTCGATGAGCTGCTCGGTGCCTGTGAGGGCTTCGTGCCCACAGCCACAAAACAGTGCTACCCCAAAGAAGCACAGGCCAGTGGCAACCAGGGAAGCAAAGGGGTGCCCCAATGAGACATCTGGCACAGCACTCGAGTAAACCTATGGAGAAGAGAGGAGAGGTGGGACAGGACTGCTGGGACAAGGATTGCTTGGAGCCTGCAGCTCAGGAGCATGAGTGCAGTGGGAGAAAGGTGCCTGGCAGGACGAGGAAAACAGGTGGAAGGAAAACCCCAAAAATAACCCACTGCAGTGCTGTAGAGCCAAACCCAGCAGCTCCCCTGAGAGCTCTCCCAGCAGCTCAGGAGCCCACCCAAGGGTGCCCGGGGATGGTGGCAGTGTGGGGCACAGGGGCTGTGAGGAGCCAGCCATGCTGACCCGTGACAAACAGATGGAAATAGAGCGTGACATAGCGTAATGCCAGTGGGACTTGGCAAACAAGCTGCTAATGGGCTCCCCACTGCCACCACAGCAGCCACCACAGCTGCCTGCAGCTCTACTTTGCCATTAAAATAGAGGGGAACCCAGCACCTCCACAGAATCAAACCTCAGGGAAGATCCAGCAAGGTGGCCCTGCTTGGGGCAGCCCAGCAGGAGCCAGCACACACCCCGAGCACTCTGCACTTCCAGGTGGCACCGTGAGCACTGGTCCCTTGCCTGGCACCCCGCGGGCAGCTCGGGCTGCAGCCGCCCCTTTATGCAGGCAGACGTGCTTGTAGGAAGGAGCCGTGCCAGTTCCACAAATGACAACACTTGTGTAATAGGTTTAGTCCTCCAGGAGCTGCAGGGAAAGCAAGGACACACAGCAGTGTGCTGCTTGGAGTGCCTAAATGCTGGATTTTTTCAGCAGTGAGGCCATGGGCACCTGCTCTTTCTGCACGTCAGGGCTCTAACGTGCAGGAGTGTTGGCTCAGTTTCCCTGTGGGCTGGGTTGGGAGGTGCCCACCCGGTTTCTAACACGGGCTCAGTTTCCCTGTGGGCTGGGTTGCGAGGTGCCCAGCCAGTTTCTAACACGGGCTCAGTTTCCCTGTGGGCTGGGTTGGGAGGTGCCCAGCCAGCTGCTGTCCTGCCTGCTTTGGGGGCAGACAGCCAGGTGGGTTTGCACTCACCAGCATCTCTCTCCAGCTAAGCTGGGACAAGGTGCTGCCCTGGCTGTGTGACACCTGGGGAAGCTGCTCCCCTTCCCCAGGATGTAGGCTCTGGCACCCCACTGCCCAGGGCACAGTGGCTCCCATCTGGGCATAGAATTCCTGCCTTGAATGCCAAAAAGGCACCCACACCAAGCCCACGCTCCCTCCACAAACCCCACAGTGCTTATCTCCTCCCCAAGAGGACAAGAAAGCCGTGGGGTCCTGGCCAGCCCTGCCCTCCCCACTGGGAGCAAGGTTGTGCAGTGGCACCGAGGACAATGGGGGATTGTCCTGGCACTGCCACCCCAGCGGCTGCCCCATGCCAAGAGCAAACAGGGAACAAAGGCAGCGCTATAGGGGAGTGCTGGGACCCCTCCCTCTTGTTTGCCTTGGACACAGCACATCCAGGGGGGGCCTCCTTCATCCTGGGAGCGCTGCTCCCAACCTCGCTGGGACCCATGGGTCTGGCCCCTTGCTGGGCCAAACTTGCCTTTCCTCGTTTGATTTTTGGCCACCTGGGAGATGGCACAGAGGTGCCAGCTCTGGGGCAGCGAGCAGCTCCATTCCCAGGGGACTGAGAGCCCGGGGATGCTACAGGGCCCCACAGGCTCCCTGCCACAGCCCCTCTGCTTTGGGAAGCTGCAGGGGGGGAAGCCTGGGCAGGGGAAGGAGGGGAGAAAGAGCCCTTGTGCCACACAATCCTGAGCCTTGTACCCAGGCTCCGCTGCTGCCGGCGCCAAACAACGTGCTGCAGACAGGAGGAGGAGGCAGGGGGCCAGCAAAACAAGGCACCCCTGGGAACAGAGCAGCCCTAAAACCCCAGGGGTACCCCAGTGAGTATTAGCTCTGCTGTATCAGTAGGGAAACTGAGGCACCAGGTGTGGCTCTGTTTCCCAAGTGGCACGAGCTGTGATGGGCTCAGTGCCCTGCCTGGACCTCACAGCTCCTGCCAGCCCCAGGCTGGGGCTCTCATGTGGTGAGGGCTGGGGTGGGACAGGCTGTGGGGTTGGCATCTGCCCCCACGGACAGCACAGGAGCACATGGGGACAGAAAACTGCCTTGGGAAAGAAAATATCATCCCTGCCATGCCAAGGCATCCTCCCTCAACAGCTCCCACGGCTGGCATGGGCACACCGGGGTCACCAGGACCTCACCAGTGCCAGAGGAGACTTTCAGTGGGCTCTGCTGTGGGCTAAGGACCCCAGAGACACCAGCAGCAGCTCCCCAGGTGTCTCCCACCCTCCCCTCATACTCACCCATGGTGCTGGTCCTGGTCAGCTCCCCGAGCACCGCTCTGGCTCTGCTGCTTCGGTGCTGCCCAGCGGTCCCACGCCCTGGATTCCCCCTCTGGGTGCCTGTCCCGCTCTCCAGCAAAGAAAAGGGCTCTGTGAGTGACAGCCACCCCCCTTAAAGGCACGGGCCCGCCCTGCCCGCCCCCCCAGCACCCCTTGGCTGCCAGCTCCCGGGTGATGCCAACGGCCCCGCGCAGCCTCCGGGGGGAAAAGGCTTTGCAAAAGTGAGACGGCGCTCTGGGGCAGGGCAGGGGGTGCTCCCCCCTCATTGGTGGCTCTGGGGACATCCCCCAGCCCCACCAGGCTGTGTTTGTGCAAGCTGCCCTCTGAGGCAGTGCGGGAGTGTGGCCCTGTGGGTCAGCAGTGGTGCCCCCCTGTCACCTCCCTGATTCCCAGCATCTGGTAGCAGGGAAGAGGGGTTCCCACCCCAGGAACCTGCTTGCAGCTTTGGGGGCTCCAAACTGGAAGTTTGCCCCTTTTGATGGGAACCTTGCAGCTACTTTGCCCAGCCCCGTGACCCCCGTGGGGCAGTGGCATTCTGGTGGGGACACTCGTGGCTCCCCAGGGCTGTGGCAGGTGCAGCCTGGTCCCTTGGGTGCCCCACATGCCGTGGGTGCCACGGTTCCCGTGGGTGCCCCTGGGCCCCTGCAGCTGTGGAGGCAGCAGAGGGCCAGGGGAGCCTGCAGAGGGCAACCGGGCCCTTCCCGGCAGGCACGGGGGACAAAGCCCTGCTGTGTCCCTCAATGCCCCTCTGTGTGCCAGGCAGTGCCCAGGGCCTGCCTGTCCCTGGCCTCGGGGACACTGCTGGGCTGTGGCACGCTAGGACCAGGCTGGGCCACCCTCTGGGGACCCTGCCCCTTCCCCACCAGCCCCCTTGGCTTGCCCACGGGAGGGGCTGGGGGGAATCACCACTTGGGCATCTGTGCATAGAATTCCTGTGCCAGGGCGTTGTGATGCACCCCACAGCTCCTGGCCCCACAGCAGCCCTTCCTGCCTCAGTTTCCCACTGCAGAGGGGCTGCCTGATGTCCTCAGGCAGATGTGGAATGGGAGGGGACAACAGAGCAGGGGGAGCCTCTGCCACCACTGTGGCACCTCCCTTAGCTCCCAGTGTGGCACCCAGGTAGTCTGGCAGCAATGTCACCTGGCCATGATGGCCCTGAAATGGCCATGGGAAGGTGACAGACCTTCAGCACCCCTTTGGAAATAGCCAGAACCCCTCCAGGCACTGGAAACCAGCAGAGCCCTGCCTGCACCCCAGGGCAGCCCAGAGGCACCCCCAGCCACCAGGAGGGAGAAGTGTTATATAAAAAGTCCCCCATAAATAAAACATATAAAGTGCAACATGACAGGAAAATAATAAAATATGACATGGGGCAAAAACATACCAGCCCCTCTTTTTGTTTCCACTGAAATCACTTTGCACTTCAGCTGGAGAGTTTGGGAGAACCTCTGCTGCAAACCCAACCCTGCACTTCTGCATGCCCAGAGCAATCCTGCAGCTCAGCCCCTCCTGGATGAGCCCCAGGGGACCTGCAGGGAGCCTGCCAGCCCACATCAAAGCTCTCCTGTTGGCTCATCCCTGCCAGAGAAATCACTGCTGCTTCCCAGGTGGGGAACACGCCAGGCTGGTAAAAATAAACATGCTTATAAATCAATATGGATCACCTTGCAATTTGTTCTGACCCTTGGGCAATGAGCAATTGCATCCAAACCCCCAGGAAAATGAAGGCTGAGGCAGGAGCCCTCACTAACAGAGCCTGGCACTGCCACACTGCCCCTTGTGAGGTGTGTGGGGCTGGCAGGGCAGGGCTTGGAGGGGTTTTTCCTTCCCCAGCCACCCCAATCTGCACTGAGATGCTGCAAAGGCTGCGCCAAAGTGAAGGGTTTGGATGGGCACACACACATCCCTAAATACTCTCTCCACGTGGAAAGGACTCCCTGGAATTTTTGTGGGTTTTTCTCTTGACAGCTGCAGCTCAGACAGGCTTGCCCTGGGCCCTGGGGCTGGGGGGACAAGCAGGGGACATCAGTGGCAAAGGGACAGCCACACAGGCACCGCTGGTTCATCCACTCCACTGCTTTAGGGCAAAGCAAAGCAGGAGCATGTGGGGCAGGGGAGCAGAGCATCCTCCTGTCCCTGTCTGTGTGCAGCCACAATCACCAGCGGCTGTCGCTGTGGTGATTGTCACTGTCACTGTCACTGTCACTGTCCCATCACTCTGGTGGCACAGGACAGCCTCCTGCCTGTCCCACCCCTCCCAGCCCTCCCTGGGCTGAGGCCAGCTGGGAGAAGGGGATTTCCTGCAGTTCCAGGGAGCATTTGTATTCCCTGCTAATTGATTTCTTTGCTTACAGCCCCTGCACTCCTCATTTCCTGCACTCCCCTGGGCATGGGACTGGGCTTTCAAAGATGCACAGTGGCCAAATTCAGGGTGTGCTGACCCTGCAAAACCCAGGCAGCCCCTGCAGTGCGCTCCCCAAAATGCAGGCACAGCCCTGGGTACCCCCAAGAGGCAGCAGCAGCAGCAGCAGCAGCAGCAGCACGTGCAGTGCCCTTATCCATTATACATCTGCCAGCAGGAGAAACCCCAGCCCGTCCTGTCACAGCTGAGAGAGAGCCTTGCTGCTATTTTTAGCCACTCTCTTCCCTGGTCAGGATGAATTCCTTGTCATCTGCTGCTGATTTTAGTTCTGCTTTTCTCTCACCTCCCCGCCCCGCCTCGGCCACTGTAGTGCTGTTCACAGGGGACCCAGGACGAGGGAAGAGATGAGAATCTTGACTCCATCGTTCAGAAGGATGATGTATTATTTTATTATATATATTATATTGAAAGAAAATTATATGTTAAAACTATACTAAAAGAATAGAAGAAAGGATTTCATCAGAAAGCTTGAAAGGAATAGAAAAGAATGATAATAAAATCTTGTGACTGACCAGAGAGTCCAAGACAGCTGGACTGTGATTGGCCATTAATTAAAAACAACCACATGAGACCAATCCCAGATGCACCTGTTGCATTCCACAGCAGCAGACATCATTGTTTACATTTTGTTTCTGAAGCCTCTCAGCTTCTCAGAAGGAAAAAATCCTAACAAAAGGACTTTTCATAAAATATGTCTGTGACAGCCCACCAGTGAGGGAACCCCCCAGCTGGGAACTGAGCAGGGGAATTTTCCTGCCCTGCAAACCCTCCTGATTCCCCAGGTGCTGTAGGGATGTGCCCCTTGTTGACAGAGTGACAAAATTATCTTTTGTCTCCTTGCAAAGGAAAAAAGCCTAGAAGTTTCTCTCTTCAATCAGGTAAAAATACACTTTATAGGACCTTGGGGACTTCATCTCAAACTTAAGGATAGCCAATTGGACAGAAGCCAAAAAGTTCTGCCTGAACAATTCACTAGAAAAAGA